>JAESUZ010001408.1:0-1352522 GCA_017311185.1 Proteles cristata cristata
CCCCTGCAGCTCCATGGCACATCCTAGGCTTTTGCTCCAGAGGGTCCCTGGGGGAGGTGACACAGAGATGGCAGGGTTACAAGGCACGGATGGTTTCCTGAAAATGACAGCTCATTTAAAAAGCAAGCAGGTGCTGTCTACTGCAGCTGGGTGATCTAGGTGTCCATGCCAGTGGTAACTGGTAAGTCGTGTGTGTGGAATGATGGTGAGTACCTTGGTCTTGGCAGCAGCAGTGACTGCTGAGGGGAGATCCTTGAACCCTGGGTGGGGCCAGGGGCAGTCCTCAGAAGACTACCCAGTCCAGCCCCTAGTCCCTGAGAATGGCTGAGAAGCACAGGTCTTAGCCATAAAGCCAGGTAGTGACAGCCAAAAGCAAGCAGGCCCGGCATCTGGACCCAGGGAGCAGTTGCCTGCCTAGGACACTCAACCTTCATATTTCCCAGACACTATCCCCTGTCTCCTTCGTGGAGTCCACCCAATCCAAGGCTTTCCCTAAGAGCACCCCCTTCCCAGGGTCTGCCCTGCCCCTTGCTTTTATAGCACTGGTTAGGGGTGGGGGCAGCCAGCCAGGGACAGAAGGAGATGAGGTGCTTGGCCTCGTGGATGGTGTAAGAGGTTGATCTGCTTCCCTCATCTCTAGGGTAAGGAACAAACCTATCGCCTGCATGTCTCCCCTCAGGTAGACAAGGGATAATGGCAGATGCTCTGGGTGCACGACTTCTAGATTCCATAACCACCTTTCCTTGGGTACAAGGCTGGCTGGGCCTTGGGTGGTTCTCAGCACAACTGCGTGGCAGCCAGCCTGGTCCCCGCCCCCTATCCTGGAGCCCACTGACACTACACCAGTAGGTGGGTGAGCTCCTGTGCAAGGCATTTGTGTGTGACTCAGGCCTGGATGCGGGGCTGGGGCGGCATTCCTGAGAGCCCACGAGGCTGGCCAAGGGCTAAAGCGCCCCCAGCCTAGTGATGGGGCAACCTGGGGAAGCCCTGAGCAACACCAGGACCAAGGGCCCTTCCTGCACCTTCTCCCTCCCACAGAACTCCCAAGTCTCCTTCCAGGAGGGATGGATGGACCCAGCCTTGCCCCCAACATTGGCCCAAAGAAAGTTTCTGACGGTGGAACTCCAGGTGCAGGATATGTTTTCAGGCAAGGGCCAGCTTCCTGGCACACCCAAATGAAAGGTGATTCTGAATATTTTCTCCATGAAAACGACGGGGGTCAAGGAGACAGCTATTTAGAAACAGGGATGCAAAGTCTCTCCCTAGGCAGACTGGCTATCTTCTGAACAGCCTTAGGCTGAGTGACCAGATGCTGTTTACAAAGACTGTAATAACAGGGGGATGCTTCTGACTTCATAATATCAGTGAAAATGGCAGGATGCAGTTTGGGCACAGTGTGATCACAACCATGGGAAAATAAAATCTATGCATGGGGGGAAAAAAGACTAGAAGGAAATGTACCTAAAGTGTGGGTGACATTTCTTCTTTCCACTTTTGACTTTTTGCTAATGCGTTACTGGTAACAATTTATTTTTTACTTAGAAAAAGACTGGGCTCTGAGTGTAGTAGGAGACAAGAGTGACATCCCATCACCTCTCTAATCCAGCCTCTGAGGTCACCCCGGGAGCCCTTTCCCTAGAAGACAGAGACCATGGAAAGGAACCAGGTCATTTAGTGTGGCTACCAGCTCTGCGGGCGCTGGCTTTAGGGGGCTATGCCTATTCTGCACCTGCCTCCCTACAGTATCTGCACACGAATCCCCAAAGATACAGTTGGGATGTTGACTAAAGGAACCCCTCCCCCATCTCTGACTCCCATGGGTGGGAGAGAGGTTCCTTGTGGTCTCCCAAGTCCCCATCTCACTGAATGTCTCCGTTTTTCAGATTAGCCAGGTCCTTCCAAGAATCTCCACTTTTGCCTGAGTTACCCACCTGGGGTACTCTTCCTTAGCCTTCAAATTTCTGCTCAGGTCTCAGGTGTTCCTAGGCTGGACCTGCCCCATTGCCCGTCTGTACTTCCTTAGTACTTTTCCCTGTCGCAGCAACAGAGGTGACCCCAGGAGTGTGTTAATTTATTTGCTCGAACCTCTGTCTCCTCATCAGGCTGTGAGAACCTGGAGAATCAAAGCAGTGTCCGTCTACTCTAGAGTCCACGTGGGCATGTTCCCATCTGTTCAGCAAGCTGGGCAGAGGTGAACTGACCTGCACTCTGCTCTTGGCAAGAGATGCCGAGGCCAGAACTGGAAAGCTGAAGAAAATCAATGGTGGAAGGATTGAAATCTAATCAAAAAAGGGGTTTGGGAAGTGCAATTGCTGGAGAGATGGGTTTAGTTCCATGGACACTTCTATAAGAGTCAATTCTTTTATTTTAATTTTTTAAAAGATTTTTTATTTATTTATTTAAAAAAAAATTTTTTTTAATGTTTTATTTATTTCTAGGAGAGAGAGAGAGAGAGACAGCATGAGCAGGGGAAGGTCAGAGAGAGAGGGAGTCAGACTGAAACAGGCTCCAGGCTCTGAGCTGGCAGTCAGCACAGGGCCCGACGCGGGGCTCGAACCCACGAACCGCGAGATCATGACCTAAGCGAAAGTCGGACGCTTAACCGACTAAGCCACCCAGGCGCCCCTTTAAAAGATTTTTTAAAGTTTTGTTTAAGTAACCTCTACACCAAACGTGGGGCTTGAACTCACAACCCTGAGATCTAGAATTGCATGATCTACCCACTGAGCCAGGCAGGTGCCCCCAAGAGGGTCAAATCTTAATTCTCCATGTTGCAAATTGGATTAACCACTTCCAGGGAGAATCTGGGGGAGGGAGAGAGATCTATTTCTAGGGGGCACAAGGGTCACCATGAGTCAAATAGGAAGAAGAAGGTGCTGTGGATAAATGGAGAAATGCATGCATGCATTAATGTATTAAAACACTGATTGATGTATGTATGCATTGATAAATGAAAGTGTGTATTAACGAACAAATGAATGGACAAAGAAACCAATCGACAAGCCAACTACAGCTCCAGCCAATTGTTTCAGACTTTACTTTTGAATAACCTATTTGAATGAGCCAGATTTGGACCCTTCTTTTCTACTAGTCCCCAACTTTAGTCCCTCCCAAAGGGAAGAGTCTGTAGCTCCTCCCTGCATACTTACAGGCAAATACTTGTCCTCAAGGAGTTCCAACACCCTATCAAGATAATAGCCCTTTCCATGGGGATCCATTTCCTATTATTTGATCATATGAGCTACTCTCAGGGTCAAGCCCAATGTCATGAGCACCCTTCACCCCACAAAACTGAGGCCACCTCTGACTCCCCATCAACCACAGCCCTAATTCTTCCTATGCCTTCTCGTCTCCTCCTCTGTCCAACCACCCTGGGTGCTTGCCCTCACACTACACTCAGAGAGAAATCACAGATTCATCTGTCTCCTCAGCGCCAGGCCCTAGAGAACCACTCCGGCCTCCCTTGCCCTGTCCTGCCTCCCACTGGACTCCTGAAATATGAATGATGCAGAAATTCTTGGAGAAGAGCCAAGACTTAAAGAAGGGATGAGTCCATCTCAGAACTGACAGTGAGCTAGCAACAAAGGGCTCTTGACCTTTCCCTAAAATTCAAGTCACCTGTATTATCTCCTTCTCATTCATACCCTCAAAAGCAGAGCTTTTCAGAGCTGGAAGGGAACGCAGGAAGTCTCCTTACCATGTGCCTGGGGGGGGGAAACCCATAGACAGGTAACCTTATACTCCTTTTTTCTAAGACCCTCTCCCACCTGTTCTTGGGCCCCAAGATGGTGACCAGACTTGACAGCTCCCACTCCATCTTAACTCACCCACTTTAAACCCTCCCCTTCCTTCCCACCAACCTAGAATCCTATGCATCCTTCTGAGCCTTCTGAGGCTGAGGTCTCCTGGGAGCTTTCTATCCATACAGGACTCCTCTGGCACTTTCCTCAGCCCACTGTCTGACTTCAGGGGGACTCTAGTCACTCATCCTGTGCATATCCCACAAGTGTGCACACTTTCCATTTTGCTCCCACCACCGAATGAGGCATCTCCAAGGCTAAGGACTACATTTCCACACTCCTTTCCCTCAATAGCTCAACTGAACTTGAAGCCTGAGAAGGTGAAGAAACACCTGCTGAACTGGTCAGAGCAGATGAGGCAGCTGGAAACACCAATTGATCAGCCTGGAGCAACCAAATGCTTTCTCTCATTCCCCATAAAACTCAAGTGTCACCCCTGCACATGCACATAAGCACCCGAGCTGCTGTCCATGCCATGTGTATATACGATATCACCTGACCTTTGGGCATCATCTCCCTTTGTGGCACATGCATGTTACGCACACCTGTTACACACATTCACTTACACTCACAGCTCTGATCTGACCCAAATCCAGGTCTGTGCCACCAGCACTGAAGCTTAAATGGACATCATTCAGTCATCCAGGTCAGACTCTGCGGCTGCGCCACAGCAGTGAGGAGCAAGTAATTAGAGCCAGAAGGGAGAACTAGCCCTTTCCCAGGACCACTCCCTCCACTTCCTGGATTCATCCACTGCCATCCCAGTACAAACACCCTCTCTCAACCAAACACACAAACCTGCCCCTACAAAGAAGCCCAGGTTGCCCACCTGCCAACACTCCATACTAAAGCTTTGAGTATGCAGACACCCCTGAGCTCTGGCTGGATTAAGACCCACATGTTAATTTCCTTAACTCTCCCAGAAGTTTTATCCATGAACTGATGGAGAAAATGAGATCCTCTAGATTAAAATGCAAGGGAAGAATAGAAAACAGAGGGACAGGAAGGGGTCAGTGACTGCAGAAAGCTAGGGAAATGACTGATAAGGTTAACACATGGATATGAATACAATCAAAAGAAATTTGCCTATTCATTCAATACATGTTTATGGAGCATCTATGCCTTGCTGGTCATTGAGCTGGACCCTAGGGCATACAGAGAAACAAGAAGGCTTGACCTTTGGCTCCCAGAGCTGGCCTGTTGTTCATCAGAATCACTCAGAGAGCTGTTTTAAAAATATTTCCTGGTTCCCATCCTGGAGCTCCTAAGAGAATCTCCTGAATGGGGCTTGGGAATCTGTATTTTAAGATTTCTTTCTGCGATAAATCTAGCCAGTTCACAGAGCGACATTTGGACATGATAGATAATTGAGCCACACCAAAGTCCTATGTGTATTATGATATATGGGAGATGTACTGTGAGCTCTGAGAACTTGCGGGAAGCATTACATAGAAACAGAGAGAAGCAGAATGTAGATGAGCCAGAAACTCAGGGCTGGAAAGAACCACGGAGTTCATTTCATTAAATCTTACAGATACAATAAACTGAGGCCCAGAAAGAAGACAAAGGCAGAGCTGATGACATGATAGGTAAGCACTAGCAGACATCTGAAGATGCATCTGTCAGTAGCTAACTAGATCTGCAGAGATGGAAGCTTGAGGTGGACGGTAGATACACAGAAGATAGAACAGATAATATGGAAATAATCAACAGCTGGGTAAATGAGAGCTTTTATTAGGAAGATTATAATTAATGGAAAATATAAATTAACTAGCTTTGGACAGGCAGTTTAATGAGAGCAGACAGAAGTACATGGCTAGACATAAAACAGCTATCTGTGATGGACTGGAGAGCCCTGAGAGGCAAATGTAGGTACTAACAGTAGAAATAGATGGATGGTAGGGGACTGATGAGAGAGACTGTCGCTTGACAAATAGCTGATAGCTGGAAATGACAGGTAAGTTTGCCTGATAAATACTGAAAGATAGATAATTAGTTAAATATACAGCCTAAGTCCAAATGATAAGCTACCAGAGGGACAGAAAGCTCTGATGATGAAGGAGACTGGATGGAGCAGAACAAACACTGGACTAAGACAGGAAGCCAGGTTTGGGGGTTACTGTAACACTAACCTGCTACACTACTTTAAACAAAGAGAAGGGATGAGAATTAATGTTATTGGAGTTCATATTAGGTGACTTTAATCCTTAAACAATCTGTTTTCTGGATGAAAACATCAGAGCTCAGAGAAGTTGAGTAACTCACCCAAGGTCACACAAGATAATGAAATCCAATCTGCCTGCCTAGGGAGCCCTGCCCAGTTGATGTCTCTTTCTCAGAATCCTCACCTGAATAGATGAGTCTCTAAAAGGAGGTTTCTCAGGCTCAAACCTCCCTTAGTTCTACCATGGCTTTTTGTTCCATATGCTAAAACCGGCTCACTGATAGAACAAGATTAGACATAAGAGTTTTGATAGTTAAGCTGGATATATTAGTCTATCTGGTTTTTGCTTTAAATGTATTTGAAACATAATGAAAATGAAAGAAACAACCATTACATTTATTAACTGGCATTGTTGGGAGCAAATAGGCAGCTAGATCCAGTTTGAAAGAAAGTTAATAAAAAATGTTCTCACTGAGCTAAAAAAAATTGAAAGTTTAAAAACAATGCCATTATTTCAACAAGTGTTAATCTGTGGGTGGGAGGATTATAAACCATTTTTGTTTTCTTCCACTTATGCAATTAAAATTTAGTAACTAATACTTTTTAAATGATGTCCAGTATAAACACCATTCTTAAATTGACACCTTGTTTTAGACAGCAATTTTAAAACACTCCCAGAAGGGAACAAGGGTATTTTTTTAACTTGTTTTTTTTAACATCTTTCTTTAAAACATTTTAAAAATTAACTCTATTGTTTTGTAAGCTTTATCTCTGCAGTTAGGAGAGCCCAGCTAGCAAATCTGAAAAAGCAGGGTCCTACAGTGGAGTCCAGAGCAATGCATTGATTAAATGGGGCATCAGACAGATAAGACAATAGACACCAAAGTGGGACTCCAGGACCAGCGGGCGATGTCGGCCAGGAGAACTGGGGAGGCAGTTAGGGTCTGAGCCCCCTTCCTATCTTCACTGCTCCGCAGAGACCCCGGGATGCCCCCTCAAGATCCCGGACTAAGGGTAGTGGGTGGTGGTGTAACAGGGACGACACTAGGAGGAAAGGGGAGAGGACGAAAAAGAGCCGGCGGGGTAGGAGCTGCTGGGCGCGCGAGCAAACCTCTCTCATTTGCAAATCTGGGAGCCGTCAGGGACGGAAGGGAGTTAGGTCTCCTGAGGCCCATTCAGACACTGCAGTCCGCCTCCAGGGCACCAGCCAGCCCCTCCAGCACGACGTACTCCCAGGGACCAAGAGCTCCGGCGGTGCCTCCAGGGAGCATTTACGTATGGCAAGGTCTTTACTTACAACAAACCCAAATCTGCCTCCCTATAACTCCAATCTAGTTCTTAAATGTTTTCTTTTCTTAATTACCAATTACAAAAACACTACACGGTAACTGTAATTTCACCCAGTTCAAAACCCCTCCGACACCACTGGAGTTTGTTCCTTCCCCAGCTCAACAGCCCTTCCGGTGTTTGAACACAGACCCTGAGCCCCAGAATCGACTTCCCCACCATTCCCTGTCTGCGCGCCCAAACACCAGCTTCCAGAGCCCTGTCCGCGCAGAGATCAGTGCCACCCTGGGACCCCAGGCAGGGCCTGCGCCTTCCTGGCTAATCTCTGCTTCTCGTGTTTATAGCCCGGGGACACGTGGGTTTTCTCCCCACACCACATCCGCCGGTGGGCAGAGAGGCCTCCGCCAGCTCTGCCCATGCCAAGCCAAAGCCGCAAAGCCAGTGTGGGAAAGGTCTGGCCACCCCACAAAACTGCGCGCATCCCCAGAAGAGGGGCGGAAGAAGCAGTAGCCACAGGGCTGGGACGGCTCCAGTGGACTCAGGGGCAGCTCAGGAGTGACTGCGGCGTGGGGCTCCGCGCCCTGCCGCCTCCTGAGAACCTGGCGCCTTCTCCGGGCTTGCACAGCTGACTGGGGAAATGGTTTGATTCCAACCTCCTGGTGGGTCTTCAGGGCTTGACAGAAGCCCTGCGGGCTCCGCGAGGCTAAGCGCAGCGGGAGGGAAGGGACTCTAGAGCCTGGTTTAGCGGAAGGGCCGCCGGGTGTTGGAGGTGGGGAGGCTTTTGGAGCTGGATGGGACAGAGCCCCCGGGGAAGGCGGGGGTGAGACTCGGGCTCCTCCTGCACCTGTCCGCCCCCACCTCCACCTGGGCTCCCCGGCGGAGCGAAGAGCCCCGCGGGGTGGTTATTACCTGCGTCTCCGAGAGGCTGAGGCTGCCGGCCAGCTGCTTCCGCTCGGCGCCCACCACGTAGTGGTTCTTCTCGAAGGCGCGCTCCAGCCGCAAGAGCTGCGAGGGCGAGAAGGCCGTGCGGATCCGCTTGGGCTTGCGAGCGAAGGGGCCGTGCAGAAGCAGCCCGTCCTGGGGCACGTCGCTCGCTGCGGCCGCGCCGCCGACGGCAACACAGCAGGTACAGACAGAGAGAAGGGGCGCCGTGAGCCGCTGCCCGGCTGCCGGGCCGCCCGAGGGAGCCGGCCAAGCCCGGCCCCCTGGCCTGCAGGCAAACGCCCTCGGCGCTCCGCTACCCTCTCCAATCCTTGACCCCCGCCCCCACTTCTCCCTTTCCCTCTTGCCGCCCCCTTCCTTAAGTCCAATCCCCTGTCCTCCTGACACCTCCCTAGGGTCAGACTGTTACCCTCGCAGTCGCGGGAGGCGTGGAATAGCAGAGCTGCGGATCACTCCGTTGGGCCAGGAGAAAGGCCCAGGTCTAGTGAGGCGGCAGCCGGCCCAAAGCCACAGCTCCTGGAGCAGCCCAAGAGGCCATGGGGTGGGAAAGCCCCTTAGCTCTCTCTTTGTCCACTTTGCCCTGTCCTATCTCCCTCAAAAAGGCCAAGAATAGAGACAGGGCTGGGGGTCAGGAAAGTGACATCCTCATGCCAAATACATTTTCAAGAACTAGAAGGTAGGTACCCAAGGCACACTCTTTTCACACCTGTTTAAACCAGCCTTGCAGCTAAGCGATCAGGCTGCTAGCCCTTGGAAAATTCTTGCCAACAGGCTCAGGCTCTACCTTGCAAGTGGTAAAAATAGGCCAGCTGCTAGGTCAATGTCCAAGCAACTCCTGAAGGGGTAAGGTCAGGCTTCTTCCTCTCCCTTCCCCACCTCTCTTCCCTAGGCCTGCTGGTAAAGCCCACTCCCCACAGGAGACTCCTACTGCTCTCCGTGGGAAAAGGCCTTGCTTCATTCCTGAATAGTCCCGTGCTGAAGAAACACGTGTATAAATATCTAGATGTCATCTTTCTCTCTAATATATATAGATATAGATATATTGGTTTCTGCATGGGCGTGTGTAAATATATGCTCCAGCGTCCCTACTGTCTTTTTCTCCCATCTACCATACAGGATTTTCAAAGAGTGTGATTGTCCCTTGGCAAATGTTGGCCATCATGGGAACTCAGCTCCTACCTGCAGTAGGAGGGGCTGACACTGGGGTCAGTGAGGCCGGGTGGTTAGGTCAGGAACTACAAAAGCCAAAATAAGCTTCCACCCACAGCTTCAGTCTCAATAAACCCCCCACTAGGCCTTCACACAATCTCTGGCTTGGTTGCACACGCTAACAGGCTTGAAACAGGCCCTTACATCACCCATGGATCTCATGGATCTCATGCAGTTGCACTTAACAGTCTCCCTGACCCACTGACAATGCAGAGCCCTAGATGGAATGTTTTCACACAGTTAGCTGTTGAGATTTGACTGATCCAATTAATTTCTTCAGAAATGGCCACTGGGTTTTCCCGATTTGACCTGTTGTTTTGTTTAAGACAATTGTTCGGATCTCCATTGAGATCTCCCATCTCTAGAAACACTTCTGTAAGTGAAGTAAGGTCATATAATTAAGATGTTGTTGCTAAAACTCTCCAGGTAACTGTTCGTGTCCCTCTGCTGGTGGAAACTGATTGGCATTACTTTCTTTGGAGGACTTGGGTCCTTGGGGTTTGGACACCTACCCAGGTGAACTTAATTGCTGGGGTTTCCTGTGGAATAAGGTTGCTAGAGGGGAGATAAAGTCCCCTGACAATCACTTATCCACAGATCCATGTGGCTGGATCTGTGCAGCTACAAAAGGGAGTGGGATCATATCATGGGCGATGGTGGGAGACGGCCTGGCCCAGTAGGCCCTTCAAGGTGGTGGCAGGCCTAGGGCTGTTAGGCCTGACTGAAGGCAGGTGGAGGGGACAGATGATCAGGGGAGATGGTCTGGAAGAGAGGAATAGGAGGAAAGAAAGGAGGAGCCTGATCCAAGTAGGAATAAGAATTAAAGTCTTAAGTGGGTACCAGTGTGATAGGCCAGGGAAAGGTGGGAGAGGCGAGTGGGAAGCAAATACTTCTTGTTAATGTTAAGTTGCTTAAAAAAACAGCCTTGTTCTGACCCTGGGTGAAGTCCCAACAGTGATTTTTCCTCTGGACAAGTGAGCTGGAGAGGGAAAAGTCCTTGATCATCTCAGAGTTCACAGGGTTTGGCCTCAGCAGCTCAACTGGCCCAAGCTGGTGAAGAGTGAGGGGGCAGCCTGGAGAGACCCTGTAGGTGGGAGTCAGTGGGTGCATGGGTGTCTAGGGCAGTCTGTGGCTGAAAAAAAACTACAGTCTGCCTTCGTGTGTGCGATGTGATGGCTGTTTTGTAATTCTGGAAGTGTGTGTGGGTCACTTGTGTGGTGGAGTTCTCTGTGTTCGTCTTTATAAACCCAAAGTAGAAGACGGAAGCAACAAGCTTCTCTGTCCTGACATATGCATGTCCCTTTGCCTCAAGTCTGGCTACTTTAGGAAAAGCTAGGTTGCATGGTTTATTGTAATGTTCTGTTGGGGCACATAGCATGTGTCCTTCAGTCTATGGCCACATGTATGTGCAGAAGCATAGGGGTCCTTCTGACCCAATCTCGAAGAAGCAAGAGGCAGGAAAATTACTCAAGATACTGAAAAGTGATGACATTGGATTTCAAAAGAAGCAAGGCCTTTTCCTATAAGAAAGAGACAGTTTGGTGCAAAACTAACCATCCTGAGAAACTGATCAACAGCTCTATGTTTCTGTAAGGACAGTAATGCCTTAGGTGCCTACGTGCCTGGTACCCTCTCATTGTGGGTATGGGGCCTCAACAGTCCCTACCACAGCTTCAGTTTCACTTAACTGGACCACAAGAGCAGAACAAGCTTGGGGCTGGGGCGCAGTGTGGCCTGTTTCCATGCAGTAGTTCTGGCACTCCGTGGGAGTAAGCTGTCAGTGTCAGACAAGGATAGGTAGTAAAGTGGAGAGGGGCTGACTTAGCCTTCTCTGGAGCCAGGAGCAACTGAACCCCACCCCGTTTTGCTCCGGCCTCTCACTGCAGGGCCCTTCAAGGCAAGGACTGGCAGTAGAGACTCCCAGGAGTGAGGTGGCTGCAGGTGGGAGCTAGGGATCCGAAGTGCCCGGGCAAACGCTGCACTTTCTTCCGGAGTTGGCCTGGGGTTCTGGGTCGTCTGGCTGGGCGGAGGAGCCCGGGGCAACAGGAGGGAGAGGGCGGCCGAGCTGCGGAGATAACCTCATTCCCCCTCCTCCGGCCGGAACAAAGGCGCCCTTTGAAGCACCGGCGCATTACAAACGCCGATCTCAGAGGGTTGGGGCTTCCCAGGCCCCCTCCTGACGCTGTTCCGGGGCTGGAAAGTTCCCGAGTCCGGGAAATAGCACCGAAGTGCGGCCAACTCCCCGTCTCCGCCGGCTCCTCCCCTTCAAGCCTCGAAGGCCACCACCGGCTTCAGGGTCCCGCCGCCTGATCCAGACCATCCCATGTGGGCTCTTCCTCTTCCACCGCCTCGCTGGGCCCGCGCTGCCCGAAAGCGCTGCGCACGGAGCGCAGACATGTTCCTTTTCGTTCGGGTAGGGTTTCGCTTCTTGCATTAAAACGGGGCTGAAATGAACATCGCAGAGACCCGGTTCTCTAGAAAACGCGGCGCCGGAGGGCCTGGGACGGCTCGGCCCGCAGCCCCAAGGCCCCGCTGGGACCGCAAGGCTCACAGCCGCCGGGGCGCGCACCGGGCTGCAGCGATGAAGACCGGACCCAAAGCCGAAACGTGTCAGCGTCCGAAAAGTCCTCCAGTGCCCAACGGATTTCCGAGTTCAAAAATTCGGCCACGCATGCCTCCATCTCCGCGTCCAGACACGGTTCTTGAGAGAAAAATCCAACCGTTTTTGCAACTCGACAATGTGCCCGCCGGACTGATGGCTCAGGGAGCGGCGGCAATTTCTGAGAAGGTTTTTCGGGGAATTCATCCGGCCTCGCTTGGCTGGGAATGCTCAGAGCTGGAGCTGGATCTGTCGAGAGGTGCCCGCGGGGACGAGGCTAGAGGCGGGAAAGGCAGCACGGAGGGCGTGGGGGCACCGGGTCCGAAGCCAAGGGCGCCGCCGGGGAGGCCATCTCCGGATGAACAGAGACCACAGGGCTTAGGACCTGTTCTGCCCTCTCCTCAGAGTCCCTGTCCCTGCACCATCCTTTTAACCACGGGTCCCTTGCTGCCTGGTTCCGACGGTTCAAAAGCAGCCGCGTCTTGCAGATCGGCCCTTGGGTGTCAGGTTTTGAGACCCAGGCCAGGCCCCATGGAGTACCGAGGTGGTTTGCTCAGTTTTGAATAAAACTTCATTTATAGCAGTAAACAGTGATTGTAATGGACAAGTTTCATGCCCGAAGTGGCTGACACCCTAGGCTTTTTTTTTTTTTTTTTGCCCCCAAGATGATTTGGGCAAACCTTTCAAATCCCAAGGGAGACAAATCTGCCCACAAAAATTCTTGTTCAAGCAATTACATTCTTTTATTTTGTGGGATCTGCTGGGTCAATTATCTACTGGTCAGATGGGACTAAGAAAATTGACAAAGCAGGACCGGGAAAGTGGCTCTCCGTGAAACAGTAATGCAGCTATAGTCAAAGCTTCAAAAGATCATTTTTCTTCTATTACCTACATAATGGTACCACGCATCTGGTTTACTTTGTGTAGACCTCGGTTTACCGTCAGATTACGTTGGTAGCCGAAGCTCTCTCTAGCCATATCCTTTTCATTTGTTTCACTAAAAGCCGGGTTACCTCGCTCTGAGTCCTAGAACCTCACAAAGCTGAGGTCCAGTCCCGTTTACACTAACAAAATAAAACTGGAAACCAAAGCAATTACTGCACAAATTAAGGCCATTCTTTAAAAAAAAAAAAAAAAGACAAGAAAAGAGAAACAAACTTTAACAAATTCAAGGAAGAAAACGAACTCCAACAAATGCCAACTCCAGTTCCTTCGGGAAAGTCAGATAATTGAAACGTGTGTGTGCGTGCGTAAGGCCAGTGGGGGATCTTCATTAGCAGACCTATTGCCCGGTGCAGAGGTGGGAGAACAGCCTGCCGACGACCTTAAAAGCCCTCTGCCCGCGCCCCCTGCCTGGGCGGACTGCCGTGGGTCCCCTAGCAGCCGGCCGGGCTCCCAGATTCGGCGCAGGGCGGAGGAAGCCGGTTGCTATTGCAAACCTTCCCGACCCTGGGTCTGAGAGGCACTCGTAACTTGGAGAAGTCGGGTCGAGGTTACTGAGAAACACCCCAAGACAGTGGAACAGTCCACACTGAACACCGGCTCTCCAGTTTGCCCTTCCTGCTGCCCCTTCTTTCCGCAGACCCGGGACACGAGGGTAGACTTTGCCCTGCTCGGACGCGCCAGCGAGGGCGGATATCTGGGAGTTGGTGGTGGATGTGTAAGCCAAGTATGGTCTCGGGTCCAGCTGGGGCGGAGGGAGAACCGTGCGCGCTGCGCTCTCTGCACTGGGACTGGCTCCGCCGGGAGAGATTCTGGCAGGCCGCGGGGAGGGTCAGGAGAGGCTCCAAGGATGCGTCCTGGCTTGGTGTCCGGATCCCCATCGTTTCTGGGAAAGCCTGGAGGTCCCAACCTGGCTCTCTGGAAGGGAACCCAACACCGCGGAAGCGCGAATGGACCCGCCGCGGCTCTTCCACATTTGGGAAGCGGCCTCTGCCGACCCACAGCCTTCTTTCAACAACTTCTGAACAGCCCCGCGCGCCCCCGAGCCTCCACCGCGCAACGGCAGCGTGGGCGCTGGCCCGCCGCCTAAGCAGGCACAGCATGGGCACTCACCCTGGAAGCGGTGGCCGAAGAAGCGGTTCCGCAGGACCCAGGGGTAGAAGTGCAGAGGGTCCCGGTGCTGGGCGCCGAAGAAGGAGTGCGGGGGCTGCAGCGGGGAGGCGCCCAGCTGGTGCGCCGGGTGCACGGTCAGCGCGGGGTGGTTCATGGCCTCGGGGAACACAAGCTCGGGCCCACCGTACAGCGAGCGGCCGGCGCCCGCGGCGGCGGCGGCGGCGGCGGCGGCGGCGGGGAAGCCGCTCACGAAGGCCGCCTCGGCCGCGCCGGGGTGAGGGTAATTGAGCGCCGTGGGCCGAAGTGGCTCCTCCGAGGCGGCCGCCGCCAGGGGATGGGAGCCGGCGCCCCCGCCGCCAGTGCCCCCGCCGGTGCCGCCGTCCTTGGCTACCAAGGACTCGATGGTAAAGCCGCGCTTGGCTGTGGGCTGGAACATGGTCGCGGTCGCCAGAGCCGAGCTAGGCAGCCGGGCTCTGGGGAGCGCTCCGCGTCCTGGCGCCGCCGCCGTGCGGGGTGTGCACCCAGCCAGGCACATGCACACACACCAGCACCCCTCACCTCCCCCGCCCGCCCGCCCGCGCTCAGACCCGGCCGGCGAGCCAGGCGCGGTGAGGCGAGGGGCGTGCGAGCGAGCGAACGCGGAGTCGGGCCACCGCGCGCAGCTAGGCGCGCCGGCCTCTGGGGCCGAGCGGGCAGCTCCCGGCGCGGGCACTGGCGCGGGTTCCGTGCGAGGCTGCTAGCTGCCTCTACGGCCTGGGGGCTGAGCCCGGCCCCCTCCCTCCCGAGTCCAGCCAGGACCGACCCCCGCCCCTGGTCCTCCCAGCACTGCCCAGCTCAGCCTCGGCCGCTGTGCGGCGAGGCGCGAGTTAGCCGGCACCTGCCCCGCGCTCGCCCATTGGCCGCCGCTCACCTGCCCCAAGGTGGGGGGCGGGGCGGGGCGGGGCGAGAGACCGCGGGTGGGGAAGGAGCCAGCAGTCGGAGGCAAAAAGCGGACTGGAGCCTTCGCTGGGCGATCTAGGCCTCCCCCCCACCCCTCATCCGCCCCTTGCCGCAAGCTTCTCCTCGCGTCTCTGCCCTTTAGCGGAGCCTGGAGACCGCTCCAACCACCTCAGCCCGCGCGGGAGCCGCAGAAGGCGTCCGAGGGGCCTTGGGGTTTGGGAAAATGTCCAGCCCCGCTTCCCGATGTGTAACTCAGTTGAACCCCCTCCAGCTCATCCTGGGATGTCGTTTCAGTTCTCAAGCAACTTGGATCCGAGTGGAGGGTGGGTGGGTTTTGCCCAACAAATAGGTTCTCCGAGAACAAGCTCCCCTGGCCTCCGGGACCCTCCCGCTCACCCACCATCTGTCTCTTGGGACGCGGGTCTGAAAGCCGCGCGCTCGGCTCGTGAGGTTTCGCGTTTTCTGAGTGTTATGGGGGACGGCTCCAGAAAGGGGACGCCCAATTCTTTTCACCAGGGGCCAGGCCGCGGACAGCGAGAGAGGAGCCGCCGGAGTGGTCACTTTGCAGACCTCAGGTAGCAAATCCGGGTTCGGAAGCACCTCCTTGGCCCAGCCACGGCCACCGCGGTCTGCTCGCACTGGCAAGGCGGGCCTCAGCAGAGGACGATCTGCTTTTCTCGCCTTCTCTGGTCGTGGGGCTCAGGCGGGCCGGGCCGGGCCAGCGCCTCGAGCCTTAACTTGAAGCTCGCCGAGCAGTCGACCCCGTCTCCAAGAACGCACACCAGCCATCCCGGGAACGCAGCGGCCGCCTGGCCTCCCCTGACCCTCACCTTCCACCTGCGACCGCGGAGCAGCGGACGACTCTGCTCCGCCAGGTTTCCATTTCTTGCAATAATTCCCTGGGGGTGAGAGGGTGAAGAGAACCAGTACTCAGCAAACTTTTTCACCGGGGCCTTCCAGGCCGCAGGAAACACCGCACGGAGGCCTAGGAGGGCGCTGGGTCGTGGTGGGGAGGCCGGGACCCGGCCCCCGCCAGCGCACTGCGAGGAGGGGACCGCAGCGCGTTCCGCTTCCTCGCCGCCGCCGGGGTCGGTCAGGGCCGCTCGCCTGCGGCCGGGTGCGCAGATCCGGCTAGGCCTGTCGGTACCCCGAGGCCCGGGGTGCCGCGTGCCGCGTGACTCTGCAGGGACTCCAGGCCGGGTCTTGGGAGTGGCCCGCCTGAGCGCCGGGAGCCCCGGTCCGGGAGAGCGCTTCGGGCGCCCCTGTCGCCACAAAGCGGGTTAAAGTCTATTTTCCACTCGACTGCGCCGAAAAGCCCCAGCGCGCCGACACCGTTCCGGCCCCCTTGGGCGAGGTGGGGAGGGGCGGCGAGAAGGGGGAGGTGAGGCGAGGCGACCGCACCCTGCAGCCCTTCGCGTCCCGGGCAGCCCCGGGCCGAGCGCTGGGGAGCCTCAGCAGAGGCGCCTGCGGAAGGAATGGTTACCGAATCCGTGGCGAGCGCCAGTGTCTCTTTCGAGACCTCTCCGGATCTTTTTGGCTCTGTAGTGGTCTCTCGGTCTCTCTCCCGTTTCTGTCTCAGGCTGTCTATCCCCCTCCCTGTCTCGCTGCTCCACCCTCCACCCCGACTTTTCATTTATTTCTTCTCCCTCCCCCTTTGCCCCAGCCTCAGTCCTGGAAAGGGGGAAGCTCCGCCGAGCGGCGACCTAAGCAGGCCACACCACTCAGGGGGCGAGTGTGCGGACTGAGGAAGGGCACAGAACGAGGGGATTTTCGTTTTAGATGGAAGGAGATGACTGGGTATTTTGTCGGAGCAAGATCCCCGCGGGGACGCGGGTTCAGTTGGATAAGCACTGCCTGGGCCTGTGCTCTGCGGCGACAGAGGGCTGCCACGGAGAAGACAGGAGCCGGAGCAAGTTTAACCCTGCTACGGGCCTTGTGCCCCCGGCCAGAGACGAACGCCACCTGTCCAGCGGCAGGCCTTCATCTCCTACCCCACCATGAAGCTGGATATTGGCCGCGAACTCTCAACACTGGGCAGGTAGAGAAGCTTGGAATCTACCGGGCCTTTTGCGTCTACACTGGCCACATCTATTTTAATCTGTACGGTTCTGAGGATACCTGTTCGTATTAACATGATAGGCCTTATAATAACACCTTACCTTGTTTGTGGTGGTCCTTGCGAAATTTTTTGACATCTAGCTGTCATGAACCCCGTTTTACCTATTAAGAAACAGACTGCACAACACCAGTGACTTGAGTCCGGTCTCAGTCTCCATTGAGCTGGGACAGTGATCTGGCTCAGGTTTCACCCCCATTCCATCCCCACCCCGCTGCTGCAGCTGACTCCCCAGACAGGGGTTCTCCTGGTTAGGGATGGGGTGCTGGGTGCACTGGGTGAGGGCAGTTCGACCTTCACCCTCCCTCTTCTTTCCCTGTTCTAAGCCTCCTCTCTCTGGCTTTCCTCTCTGGTAACTCTCTTAATTTCCCTCTATCCTTTCCCTCCCTGTGTGGATATTTATCCCTAACCTGGTTTCCTCTATTTCTGCTCCTCTTAGGGCCTTTTCCTCTGTTGTTGCTTTTTCTGCGTGGGTGAAAAGAACTTGTCACTTTCAGGGGCTCTGTACGCTTGCCTCTGTGTTCTGGATCTCGCGTCAAAGCTCCCCACCGGCCCCTGTCTCTTGCTGTGCCTTCTCACCTGCCCAGTCTCTGCCAAGTTCTCCCGCCTGTAGCTGGTCACAAACGCCTCTTCTCTCCACCAGTGGACAGCAGCCCACCTGAACCCAAACCTCCTGCCCCCTCTCCCACCTCTGTTCCCCAGCCCTTCCCTTCCACCTGCCTGTCGTCCCTCCCCAGTTGCTGAGTTCTGTCCAAAGACTGATGTGCCTCCTTCAGGCCAGAGGGCTCTACCATCCCATACGGCTGCTTACCTTTCATTCCACACCTTCCTGGTGGGCCCCCAGAACCACCCGTCCTACCTCTGGGCCCTCATCAATTTGTCTCCTCCTTCCTTCCATCTCTGGAATAACCTGGGCTCAGATTCTGGCTTTTCCACTTACTAATGGTGAGGACTGGACCAATACTCTTGCTTCGGTTTGCACATCTGCGGAATGGGAAGCGTTCTATTGGACCTCTGTGAGGATGAATGAGATTCTAATGTGGTGCACAGGACCAGTGTGTGCCTCCAGACAACCTGTGGGTAAATGTTCCTGTCTCTGCCCTTGCCCATGCAGGAAACTTGGGCACTCAGACCCTCCCTCTCTCATCTTCCTCATCCAGTCACCTGGTCTTATAGTCAAGTCCTCAAATCTGTATCCCCTCCATTTTTGCTGCTTTGCTGGCTAACTTTCATTCATCACCACTCAGTTCAACTCCCCTTCCCAAGGGAGTCTCCGTCCCCACTCTGTCCTGGCATTCACCTGCCAGAGGGACTTGCCAGGGTCTGCCTCCCCCCACCCCCCACCTCCCAGGCTACACGCCCACCTCGACCCTCAGCTGGGAAGCGGGGATGTCCATCACAACCCACCCAGCACAGGCCAAGCAATGTTTATCCAACAGAGCTCTCGCTCTTCTGGAGTGCTTGGCTTGACAGCATCCCCAGCCATTTCTCTTTTACCTTTCATTCCCCTCCATCCTCTTTAGCTGAGTTCGCCTTTGCCTTCAGGGCTCCCAGTCCCACAAAAAGCCTTCTGGCCTCTAGTTTCTGCTAACTTTTCTTCACCACCAAACTTTTAAAGTATGTTTTAGTCTCTCTTCAACTCCTTCAGTTCCCTTGACTCAATAAGCCTTTGCAACCTGGCTTCCACCCCCATCCCGTTGGGGAAATGGCTTGCAAAAGCTCCCAAACTTTTACCATGGTGTTATTACAATTGCAACGTGTACTCGTGGGGGCAGTAACAATCCTGACAACCTTAAGGAGTTATTGTGAGGTTGAATGAGTTACAATTCCCACCCAACGGGCTTACAGCAGTGCCTAACACATAGTAAGCACTTGATAAACGTTAGCTGTTAATTTTATACAGCTTTGCTATCTAATACGGAAGCCATGTGGCCATCGGGTGCTTAAAGTGTGGATGGTTCAAATTGAAATATTCTGTAAATGTAAAATACATACCAGATTTGGAAGGCTGAGTGTTTTGAAAAATCTAAGATATCATTAATATTTTCTGTGTTGATTTCATGTTATAATGATAACACTGACACATTGGGGTTAAAGAAAATATATTATTAAGGTTACCTTATCTGTTTCTTGTAGCTTTTCAAATGTAGTTATTAGGATGTTTAAAATTATGTTTGTGGCTCCCATTATATTTCTTTTGGACAGAGTTGTTATAGACGATATAGGTAATCCAAATGAGGGAGGAAGGGTAAATGGGTGTGCAGAAAGGGAAAACAGAAATCTTATAACTATCATATCCTACCACCTAGAAAAAACCATCATGAAATTCTTGCAGTATATTCTTCCATCTTTCTTTCTATATTGCCTTCCTTTAAAAGGTGGGGGGTGGGGTGGGAAAAATAAACGCAGTTTTGCAACCTGCTTCTTTATAACCAATCACAATCCCACTAAATATTCCTTATTGTTTGTGCTGTTGACAAATTTTCAGAATTAAACAAAATAACTCTATCTTATTGCATCTCTATGAGTATTGCTTTTCTGTATAACTTTCTAGAAGTATTATTTCCAGATATGCAGTATTAACTCTTCTGATCCATATTGCCAATTTGGCCTCTGGTAATGTATACCCATTTATTCCTCCATGAGCAGAGTTTAAGGGTTTCCCTTCATTCTCTGGACTGCTCATCAGGATTCCCTATTTCAAAATTCCTCTCTTTTTTAGTCATAATTGTCTGTGGGCTTTTCAGCATTTGCATTTGACCTCAACTCCCTTATCTTTTGGAAACTCTTTCTTCCCTTCATTTTCTAACAAGGTACCTGCCTGGATCTGCAGCCTCCGGGAATTGCTCCTCCAGGGGCTTCCATTTCATCTCCTAACTGTGGATGTCCACTAGGCACCTTTGTCTAGTCCCTTCTTCCTATATCTATGTATCTATGCAGGTATCTATCTATCTATCTATCTATCTATCTATCTATCTATCTATCTATCTAATCATCCATCATCTGTCTTTACATTTACTCCCACTGTTTCAACCAATACCTTGGTGCAATCCCTTTACAGGTTTGTAACACCAACTCTTTATTTTTTCCCAGATCAAATCACTAATTTTTAGTACTTGTGAGATAAACTTCCAGGGTCACACAGGCTCCTTAGACATTCACTGTACCCCAAAATGGAGCTATACATCTTCCACACCAAATGTGTGTTTTCCTGGCTCAGCCCCTTCTAATAATCCACAGGACATCTAGTCTCAGTAGCTAAGAGGCATCTGTGAAATTTTGTTCTCTGCTACCGGCCTGCACATCCATTCCTTTCTTGCCATTCCCCCTGCTACTGTTCTTTTTAATTTTTAAAAATGTTTTATTTATTTCTAGGAGAGAGAGAGAGAGAGACAGCGTGAGCAGGGGAGGGTCAGAGAGAGAGGGAGTCACAGACTGAAACAGGCTCCAGGCTCTGAGCTGGCAGTCAGCACAGAGCCCGATGCGGGGCTCGAAGACTCGGGGCTCGAACCCACGAACCGCGAGATCATGACCTAAGCTCGGACGCTTAACTGACTAAGCCACCCAGGCACCCCCCGCCCCCTGCTACTGTTCTACTTGAGGCTCTTGATACCTTTCTCTGATCCATTTGTGGTCTCCTCCCTGCAATTCATCTGACTCAAGGCTGCCAGATTTCTAGGACACAACTCTACATAAAAATGTTTTCACACAACTGTGGGACCCAGGGAAATTTGTTTACCTATTTGACTCAGCTTTTCACCTGTAATCTGGAGATTATAATAGTACCTGGAGAGTCGTTGAGAGAACTAAAATGAGGCAATTCATGTAAACTGCTCAGCACAGAGGCTAAGAACTCAATAAAGACTACTCTTAGTGTCATTATTTCCAATAAAGTTTAAACTTTTATCTTGGCATTCAAGGCCCTCCATGAGCAAGTGCCTACCTTTCTAGTCTCATGTCCTCTGCTCACCCATAAGTAGTGCCAGCTGTAGCACTACTGCCACCACTGTGTATCCAGGGACTCCTTGCTCTTTGTGCCTCCCTGTGCATGCCCTGCATATTTCCCCTCCAAACCCTGCTCAAAAACATTACAGCATGTGTCAGTCCAATTCTTAGAGAAAGGAAATTGGCAAAAGTACATGAAGTCAGGGATGCCTGGGTGGCTCAGTCAGTTAAGCGTCAGACTCTTGATTTTAGCTCAGGTCATGATCTCACCATTCGTGAGTTTGAGCCCCATGTTGGGCTCTTCACTGACAGTATGGAGCCTTCTTGGGAGTCTCTTCCCTCTCTCTCTTCCCCCCCGCCCCCACTCACGTTCTGTCTCTCCCCTTCCCCTCTCTCTCTCACAAAATAAATAAATAAACATTTAAAAAGTATATGAAGTCAACTATACAGGGTGCTAACTTTGTGAGAATTTCATTTATTTTCCTTGGTGCTGTGTTCCCAACACCAGCCCAATTACCTGTCAATAGGTGCTCATCAAAGATTTGTTGACTGACATATGAATTCAAGAAACATAAGACTATATTTATTCTGAGAGTGTGCTAACATAAAATTGCATCACAATAGAGCACAAAAAAGAACGAGTCCATGCCCTGTGAGGGTTTGCCATGAAAAGGGAGTTGGATGTAGGCTTCACCTTGGAAGATTTCTCCTGCAGAGCCTCTGATTGATGGGAAAGGAAACCCAGACACTTTGAAGTTGAAAACTGTCCAGTAATTGGCTAAAGCTTTGAGTGGGGAGAACTATAAATTAAAACCTTCCACTGTCTCTCTATATGGTAAGATGTGTGAACTGGAGCAAATATCTCTTTCCTCTGGATCAATGGATGCCTTGTTCTTGCAAAGATGAACCAAAGACTTAACTCTTAAATGGAGCAATTAAAGAGCCCATGGCTCAGTGTCTTGGTGTTTTGCATAACAATACAAATATCTTCTCTATAATGAGATGTTATCTTTGCAGATTACTATTAATTCAAGGAAATGTTTCTTTTCAACATCTGGGTCTAGGCTGCTCTGTCCCTGAAAATTCAGGCTCTTTCTTGACAGTGTGAATGTGTTCTTATTCAAATACTTCTCCATAGAAGTGGAAAATGAAGGGAGGTGGGGCCTCTATCTTCACATCCCACTGGTCGAGGGGTCTTGACCAGAATTGCCAAAGCCACCCTGAGCTATCATTCTGCTGAATGCCCACTCACTCCCGTCAGATGATTATGTAGTAGTGGACTGTCCTAGTGCTCAAGGAAAGACCACCCTGGAAGTTCTGGAATGGGCATGATGACTCACAGGCATCCTGTAAGGTGGCAGAAGGGGCCAGACTGTGGGCACTTAGAGATTTGGGCTGGATCTGGGAGATAATCTCCCTTTCCCCAAACCAGGAAGGCTGGACCTATGAGAGGGGGAAGCTAGATCCTGCTATTACATGGATGGCGCTATCAACCAGCACATAACTGAGTCATGCAATGAAAACTAAGCTCAGTGTCAGGACAGGTTGGCAGGCCCATCCCTACCTGACTTTGGTTGGTGTTCTGCCAACATGCTCACCTTCCCTAATTGTCCATTCACACAACTTTGTTCATATCTGGATCTGAACAGTTTTGCAACGTTGTACATACATTTCTTCCTTTTCTTCAGTTGGTCATCAATTTGGTCCGGTCACTGGTGGATTCTTTCTTTGTCAGTTCCATCATTCAATATGATGTCATATTTGTTTCTAATAATATGGTAGACTAGCTGTCCAGAGACCCAGTACAGAATGCCTAAGAATCCTTTTTATCATATTTTGACTTTGTATTATAAAAATTTCCAAGCATACTTAAAAGAACACAAAATAGTCTGAGGAACAGCCATTTACCCTATAACCTAGATTTTATAATTATTAACATTTTTTCTATTTTGATTTATCTTTTTCCTTCAGAAGTTGTTTTCTTTTGTTTTTGTTTGTTTTGTTTTTGTTTTATTTGTTTATTTATTCATTTATTTATTATTGCTTTAGAGAGAGTACGAGGGAGCAGGCTCCACGCTGAGGGATGCAGGGCTTAATCCCACAACCCTGGGATCATGACCTGAGCTGAAATCAAGAGTCAGATGCTCAACTGACTGAGGCACCAGGCACCCCATCCTTCTAAAGTATTTTAAAGTAAACTACAGCCACCATAATATTTTACCCCTAAATATCTCACTATGAATCTCTACGGAGAATTCCTTTAAAAAAAAAAAAAAAAAGCAGGACTTTTTATTATGTGAAATTTCAAACATGCTTTGTAGAGAATGGTGTAATGAATCTCCACATGTTTATCACTCAGCTTTAATTATCAATCTTTTGCCAGTCTGAAAAACATCTGTTTGAATGATGGCAGAGCTGGCACAAAAATATGGAAAAATCCTCAAATGCCCAGGAATTATAGAAAGCTTGAATTGAGACAAGAAAGTGGATTCTGAAGCTGGAGTTTATGTTGGAACAAACCCCAGTTCAGTGGTGGCACAGACCTTGGGCTTTAAAAGGCCACAAGTGAGAGGGACAGGGGGGACAGGAAGTCAGATCAGAAACCCCTGAAAAATGACATCTTCTCTGAGTGAGAAAAGACTCCACCCCCACAAAGGGAGGTGGTGGACATACGTATCTGGCTTAGCTTTGGCTCTGTGTGGAAAGGGAAAAAAAGAAAACATATTTTCTTGAGAGTTTCTAACCACAGCCTCACTTTGTGTGGATTTAGGGCCAGAAATTTTAGGAGGCCCTAAAAGATTCCAAGCTGAGAATTTAGTATCCCAGGCAGGAGCAAATAAGTATATTTATCCTCCTTTTTTAGAGGAATGTACTTGAAAGCCAAACTTCAAATACTCCCCCAGACAAAGTTCCAAGGAAGATGAACTCACAATCAAAAATCACAAAATATATGGGGATCTAAACTACCATGAGAATTAGTAGAAACTATAAACTGCGAATCAGACCTGTAGAGGCAGCATATATTATAATTATCAGATGTAGACTATAAAATACTTACATTTAGTGTAAGTAACTAAAAAAGAGTATTAAAAAGAAGCTAAAAAATACCTAGCATAAGTGTGGAAAATGGTACAACTTTGGGAAATTATTTGGCAGTTTTAAATAATGTCAAAATATACCCATTCAGCCATTCTACTCCTGGCTATATTATATACTTAAGAGAAATAAGTGCATATGTTCACACAAAGATTTTACTCATAATCACCAAAACCTTGAAAGTCACACAGGTGCCCTTAAGAAAGAATGGAATTTTGCAATATTTACAACATGGATGGACTTTGAGGACATTGTGGTAAACAAACCAATCCCCAAAAGACAAATGCTGTGTGATTCCACTTTTAAGATGTACTTAGAATAGTCAAAATCCTAAAGACAGAAAATAGAATGGTGGTTGCCAGGGGCTGAGGGGGAACGAAGGAATGGGGACTTACTGGTTAGTGGATACAGGGTTTTAGCTTTGCAAGATGAAAAGAATGCTAGAGATGGATGGATAATGGTGATGGTTGCTTGACAACACAAATGTACTTAATGCCACTGAAATGTACATTCAAAAATCATTAAGGGGCATCTGGGTGGCTCAGTCAGTTAAGCCTCTGACTCTTGATTTTGGCTCAGGTCATGATCTTACAGTTGGTGAGATTAAGCCTGGTGACTGGCTCTGCACTGATAGCACAGGGACTGCTTGGGATTCTCTCTCTCTCCCGCTCTCTCTCTCTCTCTGCCCCACCCCCTTCTCCTTCTCGCTCTCAAAAATAAGTACATAAGGGTCACCTGGGTGGCTGAGTTGGTTAAGCATCTGACTGGCTCAGGTCATGATCTCCTGGTTTGTGGGTTCAAGCCCTGCATCGGGCTCTGTCCTGACAGCTCAGAGCCTGGAGGTTGCTTTGGATTCTGTCTCCCTCTCTCTCTCTGCCCCTCCCCGCTTGTGCTCTGTCTCTCGCTCTCAAAAATAAATAAACATTAAAAGGAGCAGGTATTAAAACCTGAAAAAAAAAATAAGTAAACACTTAAAAATCATTAAGATGGTAAATTTTATGTGTATTGTACCACAATAAAAAATAAGTTGAAGAACAAATATATGTATGTACATAAATAAATAAACAAAATACCAATGATAGCGAGTAGTATGTGTCTCTTGCAATCTATTTGGCAAAATAAAAACAGCTACACCCTCTCTCCCAAATATAAATATTGACTGTATAAAACATCAAGCTTCCAGTATAATTTATAGGATTAAAACTATAGAACTAAATATGGAACAACAGTAGCACATGGATAGGTTAGACTGGTGACCAAGTTAAAGCACATGTGGGTTACACAATTTTCTGAAGGAAGGCAAAGCTAGTGGTCCACTTTAGAGTTTGGAAGTTAAAGTATGCCTGACAAAATGTCTAGGGTCACCACCGAAGGAATAGACACAGAGTACTACTTCAAAATTAGTAAAAGAGGAAAAAACAGAATTAAAAAAAAAGCTAGGATGAAAGGTAATTAAGTTACAGTAAAACAGTTGGTTAATAAAAACTGTAGTCAGTGGACAGGTCTTTAATCTGTGGTATGCAGCTCTAACGGCAGTGCACCACTAGGCAGAAAGAGCCCTGCTTTGGGACATTAATCTGGTTAGAAAGTAGCTGAGAAAACATGGAAAGTGTCATCACAAGAAGTGTTAGAGAATCTGTCATTGGCATTCTCTTCCTGGAGATGGAACACAATCACGGAGCAATTCTAAATAAATACTTAAGTCACGGGAATTTAAAAACTGATGTCAAAACAAAAGTTTGAGTTTCTGTTTTTCGCAAAAATTTCTGAGTGTCCATCAATTATGATGCCAAAAGCATGGTGAGGAGTAGTCAAGTATTTCACCATCAAGAGTTAATCAGGGTTGACAGGTTGATACAGAGAGTAACACATTTCAAAGCTAAGATTTGGTACATGGTTTGAAACTTATGAAGGAAAGCAATAGGCCTTGTTGATCCAAAACTATCCTCAAGGTACAAAAACTTCAAGGGAGTTAAACTATTCTTTTAACACTTTTATAATCGGATTGTTGATGGATGGAACAGAGCATGATAAAAGATATCCTGTTGCTCATTCCATTTGTTCCACTAACAAAAAATTCAGGAATGAAAGATCAATTAAAACTTGAAAAAAATTACTGGAAAATTTCGGAAAGCCAGAAAACAATGGGAAATGCATTTGTATTGGTGTAGTTTTGTCATAAATATCTACTTTCTGGTGTCATTGTCTTTTGTAAACTATGATCTGATTACCTACATCTCAATGAGAAAAGTAGAATTATCCAAAGTTGAAAATATCTTATTTCTGGAAAAACTGTGTCTATCAAGGGCACTGGGAATCTCAGTGGTGTAAGAGGGTAAGTACTTTGAGTTGGAAATCAAAGAGAAATATAAAGAGAACTTACAACCAATTTAAATTGATTTCAACAAGGGGCGCCTGGGTGGCTTAGTTGGTTAAGCGTCCGACTTTCGCTTGGGTCATGATCTCGCGGTTCGTGGGTTCGAGCCCCGCGTCGGGCTCTGTGCTGACTGCCAGCTCAGAGCCTGGAGCCTGTTTCAGTCTGTGACTCCCTCTCTCTCTGACCCTCCCCTGCTCATGCTGTCTCTATCTCTCTCCTAGAAATAAATAAAACATTTAAAAAAAAATTAAAAAAAAAATAAATTGATTTCAACAAATAATGCAAACTTTCTGTGAACATTGGGCAAGTTGGTCAACTTTCAGTGCCAGTTTCCTTTTCTGAAAAATGGGAATAAATCATCGAACCTGCCATACAGTTGATTGAGAAGACTCAATGAATATATGAATGTAAAACGCTTTGAATTGTGCCTAGCACATAGCAATCATTTAGAATTATTAATAAAGTCATAAAGATGGACATTGTCCTCCTAAATTACTCATGAGATACAATGAGGCAACTTATGGTGTGATGATACCAAATTCTCAGTCCGTACAAGGGTCCTGCAGAAAATGCCCCAAACTGTCCTCATTAAGCAGACGTTCATTGGGTGCCATGGGTATGGTTCAGATCACTGGGAGGCTCCTACACTGAATTATTATGAAAGCTGTTTTGAATAAAATGCATAGCTATGTCTACACAGGAGCTTGACACAAGTGAAAGACGCAGTGTTGTTGCTACAACGTTTACAGAGGATGAGCCAAGAGCGTTGTACACACATTGTCATGCACGTCTTGGGGATTTAATGGTGTTGGGATTATCGGGATATGGAAGAGCTCTGCAGTGATCTCAGTCTGTCAATTCTTTGTATGACACCATTCCTGCATCTCTGGAAAGCTGGCAAATTTTCAAAACATTTGTAAGCAGAGTGAAGTCATAACCTACAGGAAGCTCCAAGGTTGTTGGAAACACATCGGCTTGTTGGTTGTGATCGAGGGACTTCTGCAGATTGTTCAAACATGAGAAGTTGTTTCAAGCTATTCTTGAAATGCGCCGGTGGCTGGTCCAGTGAATCTTGGCTGACTTTGGTTTCTAAATTTGAATTCACTTTTTGTTTACAAATTTTAATTCTTTAATGTTTATTTTTGAGAGAGAGAACGAGCGTGAGTGGGGTAAGGGCAGAGAGAGGGGGAGACACAGAATATGAAGCGGGCTCCAGGCTCTGAGCTGTCAGCACAGAGCCCAATATGGGGCTCAAACTCACTAACTGTGATATCATGACCTGAGCCGAAGTTGGACGCTTCACCGGCTGACCCACCCAGGTGTCCCAAGTTTACAAATTTTGACTAATTTTAAACAATGGGCCAAGCATTTTTTTCCCCAAAGAGCTTCTAATCGAAGTTACAGATATTTTTCTCTTTGCCATCAAAATTAGAAGCAAAATTTCATGATTTATCATCTGAGAGAAGCGATAAATATTTCAAAGCCATTTGGGACAGAACAGAGAAATGATGCCAAAAAAGTAAATCCCAAAGGTTTCAAAGTAGAAAAAAATTGTTTGGAGGGGAAAAGAAATTCACGGTAATTCACGTAGTATATTTCCCCTACTGCATCAGATGAACAATTTATGATAAATGTTTATTTCTAATAAATAGCAGCTGTATTACTAATTTGTGTTTTCAAAAGCTAATAATAGCACAATGAAAGGCGTTTCAGAAACACTGTTTTGTGGAACAGTATATTCAATGAAGAGACAGCTAAACATGTATAGGAACTTTCGGTGCGCTTGCCTGCCAGGCTCACACCTCCACACCCTCCCTACTGCCCAGGGTGAACAGCGTGGCCGCACTGCTACCACAGATAGGACTGAGGTGGTCACCACAAGTTTGCTGATGACCTTGATTTGGGCTGGGCTCAAACAATGAGATTCTCTCTCAGATCTTAGAACTAAGTGACCCAGAGGGAAATGACACTCGGTAGTGGGCAGAGGGGCAGAGAGCACAACATAGCAGGAGGTGGCAACAATGCGTGGAGTCCCTGAGGCCATCATGATGTGGACCCAAAGGCCTATTGTACTTAAAGTTAGGAGCACAGCCTGTTGTGGAACTGCTTCACCTGTGTCTGTCTCCCCCTTCGCAGCTCTTAAATCCCTGAGAGCAGTCATTATTTTCCTTATTTCACGTTTCGCAGCAGTGCATGGTCACCAGGTTCCTTATGAAACAGATTTATTAGGATTAAAAAGACAGTTAGAAAATCCGGCCAGATGAAGGATGTAATGAGTGTGGAAGGTAGTGCAAGAGAAGACTGTCAGCCCCTTACTGGACCCCCAGAAGGTGGCCAGAGCGTAAGTGGTATCAACTGCTGGGAAGAAGCATGGAGGGAGACCATGGGAAAGCCCTGAGAAGTCTCTGGAGCTTGATGTGGAGGACAGGGCCTGATAATGTAGACACTCAGCCCCAGGAGGGCAGCTCCTGGGAGCCCCAAATCCTCAGCCAGAGTTCCTCAAAGACGTCTGTCATCTGGCCTCATCCACTCCTCTCTAATATACCATGGGGCACCCAAGTAGTTTGTGTCCCCATCCCACATGCCATGCCCATTCTCCCCCTGGTGTTCTTGCTTACAAGACTTCTGCCACCTAGCATGATTTCTTCCTGCCTACCAATCCCAACCATGCCCAGTCTTCAAGGCCTGTTCTGGTCTCACTTCCTCCAGGCAGTCCTTCTTACCTTCCCTCCTCTAAAGATGGCCCTTTGGAATCTTCAGACCACCACTTACATTTGCGTCCGTGTAACTTAGGAAAGGCATGGAGCAGGAGCCTAGGACTCTCTGGGACTATGGCATGAAAGGAACAAGGCAGCCACTGCCCTTGGTTCCCACACCAGAAATTCAGGCCCCCCCTCCCTCCCTTTTTGCCTCATTCCATGGCCCCAAAGAGAAGGGAGAGTCAGAAGAGGTTCCCTTCACCCATGCCCCGTCTGGTTTCCCGGTACTCCTCTTCTGACGCTCAGGGAGCCTCTGGTTTCAGCTGTCCTCCCTCCTGCCACTGCAACATCACAGAGATGCTTCTCCCACATAGCAGCCCACCCACTCATCGCTACCCAGCCGAGGGAGACCGGTCTCTGCCCCATGCTGCAGCAGCCTCCTGGCCCACCAGCCCTGCACCTGGTAGCCAAGTCTCCTTGAACAAGCACATGAGTGCTCAGGTGCGGTGAGCCCAGGAGTCGAGGTGAGCTGGGGCAGGCCTCTCGTTATCCTAACGAGCTGCCTGGCAGCACTTCTGGAGACCCTCTTCTTTCTCCAGAGATCAGACTTTGTTGCCTCCGTCGCACCGGTGAATTTGCTTTGCCCTTCCCACCCTGATGTCACCTGCAGCTCTGGCCTCAGTCTTGCTGCTCCCATTCCCTGTCTTCTGGGAGCCTGGCTCCAGTCCCTGACCTGATGGCCTCAGTGCCGACACTGATTGGCAGTTCAGAGGTGAATAACAAAAAAGGGCAGAGCATCATGCCAAGCCAGGCTTTCTCGTGCTGTGCTGGAAGCCCCATCTCATTTCCTTCGGTGCAATTTGCTTTTCTCCCAGGAAGGCATCCCTGACTACTCTAAATCTAAATCCCCTGGCTCTGCCACTTCTCTCCAGAGAAGTCTGAGGCTCACAAATGATTCTATAACATGTGTTCACCTTTTGGATCTCTGTAAGACCTTTGTAAATATATAGAATGGTGTGATCGTACAGCATACTTTTCCAACGTCCAGCAGATATTTACTGAGCACTTACTATGTGTCAAGCATTGTACTTGGTGCTGAGGACAAAGCAGTGGGCAAGACAAATGTGGTTGCCCCTCTCATGGAGCTCAGCATGGGCCACGTTGGGTGAAGTAGAACAAGCAAGCAGACATCGATGGGATAGTGGGAACGGTGTTGTGTGGGTGGCAGGAGGTGTTTTGCAAGCTCAAGGCAGGAGCACAGTATCAAAGATGCCAACCTTCTCTTGTTCTACCCAAACCCCCATCTTAGGAAACTCTGGCCCAGATGGACCTAGTTTGTACTGTGTGAGCCTGCTGCCCAGAGCCCCTCCAGTCCAGAGTTAATCAGATCAAGGATGGACACGCACTGCATGGAGCCAGCCCATGTCCTGGCCGGTGACCCATAAAGGGGCTCACTCTCAGAAATGGGAATAAGAGATTGCAGTTCAACGTGGGCCTAGGCCCTGTGGACAGGACTATGTGCACACTGAAGTCACAAGGGTACAAAGAGGAAGTGTGCTGGGAGAGAGAGAGGGGAAGGGAGCTGACCAGCAGAGACACGTGGTGGGCCCTGGAGGGGAAGGCTGGGGGCTCCCTTTCTCATTCACCAGATACCTCAACAGTCACCCACACAACCCCCAAACAAAGGGGACCCAGTGAGGCCCTGGAGCCAGGCATGAGCAAGGACTGGGATAGGCCAAGAGAGGCTGCCAGGGATATGAAGATGACGGAGACTTAGCTACCCAGGAGAGGAGAGGGAGGGTGTTTCCTGCAGGTAAGGACATTTGTCATGGTGTGAGTGAGATCTCCAGGGGACATAGGCCATACAACTGCACTCACAACAGCATTAGTAAACAGTAGAAATGTAATAGGAATTTTTAATTTAATTTTTAATTTTCGAAATTTAACTTATTTTAGAGAGAGAGAGAAAGTGCATGCTCAGAGGAGAGGAGCAGAGGAGAGAGAGAGAATCCCAAGCAGGCTCCACTCTCAGCGAGGAACCCCATGCAGAGCTCGATTCCATGACTCTGGGATCATGACCTGAGCTGAAATCAAGAGTGGAACACTTAACCGACTGACCACCCAGGTACCGTGAAATTTAACAGAAATTTAAAAGAGCAGAACTACATTTGCTTGGAGCAGAATAAATCTGTCTTTCCTTCCTTCCTTCCTTCCTTCCTTCCTTCCTTCCTTCCTTCCTTCCTTCCTTCCCTCTCTTTCTTATCACTTTCTTATTACCAAGGTAATGTGCATTCACTATGGAACAATTTGAAAATACAGAAAGGAAAAAGGACAAAAAACAAAAAAAAACAAAAAAAACAAACAACCTTTTCAAAGTCCTACCACTCAGATATCATTGTTTAAAAAATCATACCGTTATTAATAATAGCTAATATTTACTGAGCTCTTTCTAGTCACAACACACTGCTCTAAGGCTTTCCATGCATTATTTTATTTAATCCTCTTGACCCTGTGAGATGGGTACTCGTTTTTACTCGACCTAGCAGATGAGGAAACTGAGACACAGTTTAAGCAGATGGTAGAATTGCAACTTGAGTCCAGGCAGGTGATAACTCAAGCAATAACCAGTGTCAAAATTTATGTGTATAATATTTATGGTCTTTTAAAGAAGATCATAAAGTAACATGGACTCCTTTTTTCTTCTTTCTACAAATAGATGTTGGGAAAATTTCAAGTAACACATAGTCACAGTTTATACACTTAAAATTGTTCAAGTAATATATTTGTGCTAGAGGAAGTAAAGAGTACAAATGATTTTAAAGAGAAACACAGGGGCGCCTGGGTGGCTTAGTCGGTTAAGCGTCCGACTTTCACTCAGGTCATGATCTCGCAGTCTGTGGGTTCGAGCCCCACGTCGGGCTCTGTGCTGACTGCCAGCTCAGAGCCTGGAGCCTGTTTCAGTCTGTGACTCCCTCTCTCTCCTGACCCTCCCCTGCTCATGCTGTCTCTCTCTCTCTCCTAAAAATAAATAAAACATTAAAAAAAATAATAATAAAAATAAAGAGAAACACAAAAATCATTTGTAATCCTACCACCCAAAAGACCGGTGTTTACATTTAGGAGTCTATCTTCCATTCCTGGAGTGAATTTAGGATTAGGAACATAGCTACAGCTCTCAAAGCAAGCAACATCACCCCGGGAGTGTTTTAATGAGCTGGGAAACCACACGAGCATTCAGCAGTTAGGTGCACACTGGAGGATGTGACTTACGTTTGAAACCTTGAAGAACGCTTCTGTGTGATGCGAGTGAGTGTGTTCCAGATGGTAGTGTTTAACGTTGCACAGCGTCTTTATAAACACCCTGGTTGTGGCAGAATGAGAACAGGGCTGGGGGTCAACAGAGCTGGACTGTCCTCCTGAGCTGCACGAGTTGGGGGTCATTTCCTGTCTAGCCTCAGTTTCCTCATCTGTACAATGAGCTGCTACAATTCTAGGAACGAGCGATTGTCAGCCGAGTCCCTCTTCTGGGTCATGTGCTGCATTTTAGACGGTTCCTGACATAGTTCCCACCCAGCTCTGGCACGAAAGACGAGAGGGCTGATTATTATGAAAGGGGCTGGGGTCAGGGAACACCAAAGGCTCAGGGACGCCCCGACAAGGGTGTGAGCTCTATTTTCCTGGAGGGCTGGGCCAGCCAAGCCGATTAGGGGCCCGGAGCAGCTGTGGGCCGAGGGAGGCCGGGAGGCCGCTGGGAGTGAGGGGATTCAAACAGCTCTTTCCCACCCTCTCCCCCAGCAGCCTGCTCTGTGTAAAAATCCCAGACTCCAATCAAACCCCTTCTCTTTTCTCCTTTCATTCACCTGCCCATCTTCTCTCCTCTTCTCTCCTTTTCTATCCAAACTCATAATTAATCGCTCAAGGCAAAAGTAATGAATGTTAATTGGCCATCTGTAGGAAGACTAATTAAAATCTACCACGCTGGGGTTTCAAACATACCTATAGCAACGGAGTGAATCGGGAATGAGGCGAGGAGGGACTGAGGTAACAGCTGAAAGACTGCAAAACACCACTGGGCTTAGGTGTGAGGGAACGAAGCCAGCGCAGGCGAGGGGCGCGAAGCCGGCGAGGGAGGGAGAGGGAGAGAGACACTGCAGGACCTGGCCTTTTGCGGCTCTTCTGTTTTGTGTTTAACAAGCACATTTACACATTTCCTTCTCACTGGACATGGCTCAAGGGGTGGCTGGAGTTTGTCAACACACAATTGTTGTCCCTCAGTCACAGGCCCGAACACATCCTTTTATCCAAGACCGCCTGCACCACGTCAGAATCACCCCCAGACGCCCGCACGCACCCCCGTGCCAGTTAAATCTCGCTCACAGCTTTGCCTGGGTTCGGGCTGGCAAGGTAACACCCTGTCGCATGTGTAGACATGCACACCCGCTGATAAACGGAGAGCAACCCAGGGACACAAGGTGTGGGTGCCCACAGCCACACGTAATCACACGTATGTACACTATTGTGTGGGTACTTGCTTTCAACATACAAACCCACTGTTATTCAGATATAAGTGTGGATGCACGCTCACAGGAGTTTACACGTACACTCACATTCATCTTACAGGTAGGTATGTGCGTCCAGTTACACGCACGAACCCACATTGGCGTGTCCACATCGTTATCTGGCAATTTTTACATCAAAATACTTACATAAAGGTACACACACAATTATACAAAACCCCCTCCGTGCATAAGCAAAGCCAAATGTTCCAGCACCTGCATGACTAATATTAACACCAAGGTGGCAAACAGTTACACACACACGTGGCTGGGGCCCAGAGCAGGCCCATGTGTTGTTCATATACATCCATATATGTGCACACCGAGACTCTGGCCCCAGGAGAGAACACACTCCCCATAATGGCCTCTTGCCTTCCTGAAAAACAGGGCTGGAGCCACAGACACAAGGCTTTAGGCCTCATCCCTGCTCTCAGAACCCCCTGCTTGAGCGACATGAACACCCACGGCCGACCCAGAACGTCCGTCCAAACTTTGGGCAGAAGGGACAGTGGATCTGAGGAAAGAGGGAGATATGGCCCGGAGGTCAGGGTGGGCTTTGATGGGGCAGGTCAGCTGTGCGTCTGCGAGGCTGTGGGATGAGTGGCAGGGCTGTGTACCCTCTGTATATTCACAGTGTCAGTTCTGTGTGGCCGGAAAGGCCCCCACCGAGTGGGCATGGCACTGCGGTAGAGCCCTGACCCGGGGGCTGCGCCCTCCGGCCACGTGCCCTGTTTTCTCAGACTCAGAGTGAAAAGGCTGCCCTCCCTCCTGGATCGTTTGTGGAGCCTCTTCCTCAGTGCTGCAAAATCCCTTTGTGACAAGCTTGGATTAAAGCAGGGCAGAGTGCAAACACAAAAAAGAACCTCCTGGCGCATGAGGAGGGGGGGACAAAAACCTGGAAAGCATCCCCAGGGAGAAAGAGCACGTGGTTCTACCCAAGGATTGTCACAAGAAAGGGTTAAGCATCCCTGTCTCCCTGGGCTTTGTGCCAACCCTCTCAGCTCCTGGAGGCTCTGGGTCAGAGGTTCTCAGGCCAGAGTCAGTGCTCAAGGCGCATCCTTGGGTCTGGCACAGAAAGCAGCTGTGAGAAGGGCAGGCCAGAGGAGGACAGTGTCCTCGGTGTCCCCAGAGGGACCTGTGTGCTGGGTATATCCCTGGAAGTCAGGAGTCAGCCACAGAAGGAATTCCCGGTTAAAACAAGCAGGCTGAAAAGAATCCCTGATGTCCCAGGAGTGACCGATGTGCGTGAAGCCAGCTGCTTATCTCTGCCCATCCAGGATCCGAAGGGCTCGGCTACTTGACGGGCCCCCTCACAAATGAAGGAGACCCAGATGCTTCGCTTGCCCAGGACCTCATGGCTCGAAGTGGCCAAGCCAGGCTACAGAAGCCAAGTCCAGTGGGCTATCTCCTAAAGCTAGGTGGCCCCTGGGCCTCTCCCTGTGCAGGTTGGGAAGGAAGCCTACTTCTTAGGGTGTGGACCTTCTGGAGAGCCTCTTGGGGATCTCCCTCTGCCAGGCTAAGGCCTCAGAATTCTCTGGGAGAAACAGGCGCACACATACACACCCCCTCTCCCTCTCTCTCTCTCTCTCTCTCACACACACACACACACCCCTATGACAGCTTCTACATTTGGAGCTGACAGATGTGCAAGGTAACAGCTCGGCACCGCCTGTGCAGCTGAGGCCCCGGCGTCGCAAGTGGGATTATTTCCAGTATTATTTCCAGGCTCAGGGTGGCTTCGTGAGCGCACACCCGAGCGTGAGTGTGTGGATGAGTGTGTGTGAGTGTGTGGCTTCTCTCAAACTCTCTCCCTCCCTCTGAATCTGTCTTACGATATTTTCAAATCTTTCTGTCTCTGTCTGTGTCCCTCCCGGTGGTGTTCCCTCTTCCTCTTGTTGTCCTGCTCACCCCATCTCAGGCTCGCTGGGCCTTGTGTCTGTTTTTGTGTCTTGGCCTGGATGCTCCAGGAAGGAGAGGACACGTGCCTCCTTTCAGCTTCTTCACGTTGCACCTGCTCCCTTTCCTATCCTACCCAGACTGGCCACAAGGATGGACTCTTAAAGCCCATTTTGTTCCAGATAATGTCCCTGCCTTGTGCACAGGGCTCTTGCCCAGGGGAACGGGGTGGGCAGATCTGGGGCTACCCTTGGCCCAGGAAAGCAGCCTCTCAACCTTGGTCTTCAGGCCTGGCCTTCTTTTCCTAATGAGCCAGCTCACCCTGACACTCATCATTTATATGCAAATTAATATTTTAAGCACCAATAGTGCAGACCTCTTCTGCCTCCCAAAATACTGCAAAATTTTCTCCCTTTCTGTATTCCCACCTCCCCCCACCCCCCATCACAGACATGGCCCTGTGCTAACCCTAAATCTGGACTCACAATGACCCTGACCCTGGCCATATACTGATCCTTAATTCTGACTTCAGACTAGCCCCTACCCAACCCTGACTCTGTCCCCTAAACTTCCCTTCTCTGAGCAGCTGCCTTCTTTGGTCTCTGCCAAATAGCACCTGGGTTTGCAAGGTTCACAGCTCGCTTTTTAAATTAATGAATCAATTATCCTTCACAGCTCACTTTTCAATGTTCTAGCACATGTGGGGACACACACCTAGATCCAGTGAACTGGAATCTGGGGTGAAGGAGGAGTAATGGGAAAGTGATCGTTTTGTAATTTTTTTAAGTTTATTTATTTATCTTGAGAGAGAGGGCACACAAGCAGGGGAGGGGCAGAAAGACAGGGAGAGAGAGAATCCCAAGCAGGCTCTGTGCTGTCAGCACTCAAACTCACGAACTGTGAGATCATGACCTGAGAGCCAAAATCAAGAGTCAGACACTTAATTGACTGAGCCACCCAGGTGCCCGGAAAGTGATTTTTTTTTAAACTGCGCAGCTGATTCTGACACAGGTCAGCCCCACCCACTTCCATAACACACACATTTGGGCTTTCCTTTAGGGGCTCCAGGGAGAAATCCAAGGTAGCTTTGAACCCTCATGTAGGGATACCTGGGCTGATGGGAGTTTATCTGCAGAGACCTAACTCCCAGGCACCATCATCACACCGGAGCCATTCCCAATGCTTCACTATCCACCTGGCACTGGCCTCTCCAGCGTTCATTGGCTCACTTGCTTGCTCATTCTCTTTACTCATTCATTCATTCATTCCTCACTCAACAGGGCCTCAGTGGGTTAGGTCTGAGTAAGGTCTGTGGAATATATGCAGCCTTTTGAGCCTTAGGCCTTGGATCCCTGGAGTCAAGCTGGGATTTGGAAGGGCAGAGTGGGGGAAGGAAAAGTCTCTGCAGAAATGGGACTAAGACCTGAACCAGAGTATGGGCCAGGTAGACTCCTGCGGCTCCAAGAGGAGGCACCAGGTCTGGGAATGGGAGCCAGGGTCCTCTTTTCCCTTGCCCCTGGGTGGGGGATGGGAGACATGGGCCAGTGGGCTAAGAGACCACCAGGCAGTTTTCAGGTTAATCAGCTGAGGAATCACGCTCAGCCTCTGGGGTCAGCTGGGGGGTGGGCCTGAGAAATGGATCCCCCCAAAGAAAAAAAGGAACTTCCTTCTCCTTCCCTTTCTCCGTCCTCCTTTCCCCCAACTTCTCCCTGAAAATAAAAGTCCAAGACTCCCCAGTTCAGTAAAGGCCATTAGGGCTGAGGGAGACAAAGGGCAAGGTAAGGGAGTCTTGCTAGGAAGAAACAATAATTCCAGGCTGGGAGTGAGGAGATGAGCTCGACTTTAAAGTCTGAGGGAACATCCAGCCTTCAACTGTGCCTCTCAGCCTGTAGGCAGAAGAGCTCAGGACTGGGGTAGAGGAGCAAGGATGGCTCCTCAGCCACCCTTGACCCCTCCCCCAGGTGGCCCCAGAGGCTCAGAGAGCATCCTCAGCTACCTTCCCTGCACGCTGCCTAGTGGCTCCTCCCCTAAACACCAGATCATGGGGAGACGCTGTGGGAGCTGGAGAGGTGTCACCCCATGGGATGTCCACTCCAGGGGCTGGAAGTGCTCTTCACTCACTTCTTTGTCACCACACAGGACCCTGATGGTGAGGGAGCAAGCTGGGCACCCCGGGCCACAGGGGCATGTACATGTGCACACGAGTGAGAATTATTGCAAACATGTGTTGGCATAGGAGGCCACCTTCTGTGGGGAGATACTGTGGGTGAAGGAGGCCATATGCAGTATTCCAGAGCCCAACTTCCTGAAGTGAGACATGGGGAGATGCTAGGATGGAGCGTGTCCCCAGGGAGTGGTTCTGAGTGGGGACAGGCACCTCCAGACTTGGCCAACAATGGACTCAAGCACCAGCCTGCACTGTACTCAGGGGATGAAGGACATGAATTGGGGGGTGGGGAGGATGTTCCTGAACAGCCTAGTCTCAGCTGGTCACGTTCATGGACAGAGGTGCTGGATGTCCCTGGAGTGGGCCTGGAATATTCCCCTCCCCTGCCCCTCACAGCCCAGCTGCTGGTCTCAAGCTCAGGGTATTAAACACAAAACCAAAGTCTGCCCCGCTCGTTCACACCATAGACAAAGAGAAAGCTTGTTTGGTTTTTGGCTAATCTGAGGCCCTGCTCGACCCTGCAGCTGGACTCTGGGCATGTGCAGACATGTATTGTGTGTGTGTTTGTATGTGCTCGTGTGTGTGGCGGTCAACGCCGGGCCATGCACTCTGGGAACACAGATGGTTAGCCCCCAGAGGCTGGCAAGAAAGTCTCCCTGCCCTAGTGGTGGGGAAACTAGGGAGGCTGAGTCTGGGTCAAGGAGCAAGGTCTGGGAAATCCCTGTAGTCGGAGCCCGTGGGGACTCAAGGAGGACTTAGGCCTGTCAGGGAGAGTGACCCCAGATCCCTGGGGAGCCCTGAGAGTTCTCAATCCTAGAATGCAGGGAGAAAGAGAGATGGGGGTTGTTTCCAAGGCTAAATCCCTGGGCTCAGAGAGGACAAGTATCAGGCATGGGAGAGCCTCGCCACCTGGTGGTGACATGTGGTACTCCTCACTCAGTCCTGGCCAACCAGCCTGGTGGGGAGAGAGGGAAACAATCCCAATGCGGCCACCATTAGGGTTGCGCTGGTGCTGCAGGGTCTCACACTCCCACAGGGGCAAGGGGCCGGGTGACGAGATCTGCCCAACACTCACCAGACGGAAGGGGCAGCCCAGGCTGGCCCAGCCCCACCTGCAGGAGGGAATCTTAGAGCTCATCTGTTCTAAGGGAACAGAAGCCTCAGAGGAAGGAGGGACCTGGGCAGGACCCCGCATCTCTGTTACAGTGGGAAGAGAGACCGAGCGTTCCTGACTTCAAGACTCATGCATTTTCCCATAGGTCTGCTGAGTCCAGAACAAGAGGTCCACACTGAACTCCAGCCCCACTGAGGTCCACAACAGTGAGTTCTCGCTGTAGGTCAGCAAGGGGGACGGCATGTGGGCGGCAAGCAGGGCTCCAGATTGATCTGGATCTTGATATTAAAAGGCAATGCGTACTATTTGAATCTATGGGTACCTACTGCGATGCCAGCACTGTGCTGAACGTTTACAAACATTAGGTCATTCAGTGCTCACAATGACCCTTTGAGGGAGGCATCATTTTTCAGATTAGGAAACTAAAACACAATAGAAATAATTTGTCCTGGATTACCAGCTGGTAAATGGCAGGACAAGGATGTGAATGCAGTACTTTTGACTCCAGTGAGGGCAAATGTTCTGCTGGACACAGACAGGAGCATGAGTCACTCCCTCCCTCCTAGGGAACCTAGCAGGGAATTGCCAGCTCCGGCCCAGAGCTTGGCCTCCAGAGATGAGCGGCCCAGGGTTCTCTTAGATCAACAGCCTCAGTGCGCCCTCTGCTGTTCATGAGGAGGAACAAAGAGAGTTCCCTCCTACGCGATCAGACACAGGGCTGAGTCCTGGAGCTGGCTGGCAGGGACCATGAGCTCTCCTCCTAAATATGGGCCAGGGGCCAGAGGCTGGTTGGCTGGCTGTAGACCGCCACCACTGTGGAGCTCCCAGCCATACATCCTACATCCACTGACTGGTAGAAGGACGGGTTTGGTCACACACCTAGTTTCTTAGGGCTTCCCTCTCTTGGAATATTGGCCACCTCTCCCAAGGCATGTTGATCCAAAGCCCACCTCACTGAAGACTGGGAACATGGGCCAGAAGGACTCTGCCAGGAGGGGCCATGACAGCACCCCGAGGAGATGGGATCCATTCAGAAAATTGTCATGTGAGCACACAGTAGAATTGGGAATCCGAGAGGCCCAGGAAGCTGGGGATCAGACCCTGAAGCCTAAATAACTCTTTGAATAGGTCAAGGATGAGGAAAGGGTAGTAAAGACTGGATAAAAGCATGATGGAGAAACAGGTATCTGGGCATGTCCATCTCTGAATCTGAGCTTGCCACTGGGTAGAGCTCAATGAGAAGAGGCAGATACCTCCAAGACAATGCCCCTGGATATAAGGGCAACTCCCCAAGTTTGGGTTAATTGCTTTAGGGAACACCCCCGAGCCCAGCAAACCAGGAGTTAGTATGGGCCCTGTATCAGAGAAGAAGGCAGGCATTAATAAAGGACAATCCACATTTTATTTGTATCTGCTTTTTACATGTACATAAACTCTCAGAAGCCTCTGCTCTCCATCTGGGGGACAGATGGCAGGTTCTGGAGGGAGGAGACATGAGAATGAGGACATGAAGTTCAACGCAAGGTCCTGCTACCGTGAGCATGGAGCATCCTTGTGTGCCACTTGCACTGTCCTCCCTCCCCTGCAGGCAGTGAATCTAACATGGGCCCTCCTATTTGACATTAGCTCAGCCATGGACTGGCGATGAGACCCAACTTCTTCTCTTCAAGGCTTTGGCTTCTTGTGCTGCTCTTCCTATTCCTAAAATTCTATTCCTGGGGAGAACACCGGTAAGCATAACTTCTCTCCCCCAAGCTTCCCCTAACTCAGGGCGGTCAACAGACTCCTGAGACTGGGACTCCGGCCACCCAAGGCCCTCACTGCTTGCTGGCTCTGAAGGAAGGACAGTAGATATGAGTGCTTATCTGGGTAAGGCAGGATTGGCGGTGCCACTGTGGCAGGATGAGGGGAGGCACAGGGCTCCCCGGTGTGCCTGAAAGAGGGGGAGGAAAGCCCCAGGCAGCCAAGGACATTGGCTTATTTATCGTAGAAGTCCACATGGGCTCCAGACTTGAACATGTCCTTTTGCAGCAAGCTTAGCAGTTTCTGGGCTGACGTCTTACAATCCACGAGCTCTCCTTTTGTCTTCAGCTCCTGCAGCCTTTTTCGCAAGTCTAGGTCCATTGAGGTCTCCCGGGCCTCCTGTTGCATGTCTGTGTCCAGGGGACCTAGGGCATGAAGTGCAGGAGCTGAGGTGACATGGCTGAGGCAGGGGCTCCTGCTGTGTGTATGGAGGATGGCCACAGGCAATACCTCATCCTGGCTGACAAGGGTGGTTAGTGTCACCAAAGGGGGTCACCAAAAGGGTCAGGGTCATTCTGTCACTATTGAGTTTTAGACTCAGAAATTCCAATGCCCAGTGAACTCGACCACTAAGTCTACCAGCAAGCTTATCACCTCCTGTCCAACCAGCACCTCCTCCTCCTGCCTTTTTCACTTCTGTTAATGAACTACTCTTCTCTCAAGCTCAAAACCTCCATCCCTGTCTCCTCCCTCCCCACTCTGTTCCCGTGGCCAACAAGTCACCAAGTAGGACCCTTCTGCCCCTACATACGCTGATAATCAGGCCCTTTATACTCCCCTGGTTCTCTCTCCCTGCTTCAGCTCCTTCTCTAGCCCTCCGCTAAATGCACCTTGCTAAGATATCATTGGGGTCAGTAAAATGGTGGCATAGGAATTTCTAGCACTTTTCTCCAGAAACATCAATTTGAACTACCGGCTGCCCATGAAATTACCTTCACAAAAGCCAAGGATTCCAGGTGAGGGATTATACTACGTGGGTGAAGTGCAGAAGTAAGAAACGATGCATTGAGGAGGGCAGGAAATATGGATCTGCACTACCCTTATCACCTCTTCCCCAAGCCTAGACACTCCCCTCCCCCGTGGGAGGAGAGTGTAGTAAGCACCTGACTTCACAGGGGATCCCTGAGCCACCCTGCCCTAGCACTGAGGCAACTCCCATGGCCGTAGGTGGTTCCCTGTGGGTTCCCATGAACCCAGGTCCCTAGCTAACCTTAGTGCCTGCCAGCTCCAGTGGCCCCAGGCAGCTCCAGGCTCCCAGAGAGCCCCAAGACACCCAGGCCCCCGATCCATTCCAGTATCAGTTGGCTCTTACGGCCTTGGGTTGCTCCCATGGCACCAGGCTCCTGACAAGCTCCTATGAACCTCGGTACCTGGCATATCCTAGCCAGCTCCTGTGGCCCTAGATGGCTCCTGTGGCCCAAGCTTGCAATCAGTGACTATAAACCCAAGCTCTAGGTTGGAAGAGATGCCTATTCCTCAAATGCACAGACATCACCATGAGGCCACAAGGATGGTGAATAATCAATGACTGACTCAATGACTAGAAATGGGTCTAGTGGGTGACTTAGTCGGCAGGGCCTGACTGCATTGGGCTTTCTGCCGTCAACACAGAGCCCGCTTCGGATCCTTTGTCTCTTTCTGGCCCCCCACCACCACTTGTGCATGCATGTTCTCTCTCTCTCTCAAGAATAAATAAACAGAAAAAATTTTAAAAAAAGAAATAAGAGTGGCGCCTGGGTGGCTTAGTCGGTTAAGCGTCCGACTTTCGCTTAGGTCATGATCTCGCGGTTCGTGGGTTTGAGCCAAATAAATAAAAAAAAAAAATTAAAAAAAAAAAAAAGAAAGAAGATGTCTGAACAAATAATTCAAAATAATCTTCTTAAAAGAAATTCAGCAAACTATAAGAAAATGCAGATAGACACCTGAATGAAATTAGGAAAACAATACATTAACAAAATGAGAAGTTCAACAAAGAAATAGAAACCACTTAGAAAAAAACAAAAATCAAACTGAAATCCTACAGTTGAAGAATACAGTGACTGAAGAATTCAAGAGAAGTCAACAGCAGATTCAACCAAGCAGAAGAAAAGGTCGGTGGCATAGGTCATTAGAAATCATCCAGTCAGAAGAAAAAAAGAAAAAAGATCAAAAAGAGTGAAGATGAATTAAGGGATACCATCAGAAGAGACACTCTATACATTTTTGGACTCCCAGAGAAATAATGGCTGCGAACCTCCCGAATCTGGGGAAAGATCTGTACATCCAAGTTTATGAAAGCTAATAGGTCACTCCAAAACTTCAACCCCAAATTATCTTCTTCAAGACACCAGCCCTACAGGATTTCACTGGTGAATATGCCAGTGCCACTGTTTGCATGACTATACCTTTGTGATATAGTTTGAAATCTGGGACTGTGATGCCTCCAGCTTTGCTTTTCTTTCTCAGGACTGCTTTGGTTATTTGCTTTTGTGGTTCCACACAAATTTTAGGATTCTTTGTTCTCTTTCTCTGAAAAATGCCACTGGAATTTTGATAGGGATTGCACTGAATCTATAGATTGATTTGGGTAAGAAGGACATTGTAACAATATTAATCCTTCCAATCCATGAATACAGAGTATCGTTCCATTTATTTGTATCTTCTTCAGTTTCTTTCATCAGTGTCTTGCAGTGAACAGTGTACAGGTCTCTCACCTTCTTGGTTAAATTTATTCCTAGGTATTCTATTCTTTTTGATACAGTTGTATATGGGGCTGGTCTCTTAATTTCTCTCATAGCCCATTATTAGGGTAAAAAATTGCAGGCTACCAAGTTTAAATAAAAATAGCCTGCATTTTTTGAATAATTAGTCCTAATAGAGAAATTAAGAGACCAGCCCCATATACAACTGTATCAAAAATAGAATACCTAGAATAAATTACCTCTTCCTTTCTGATTTGGATGTCTTTTATTTCTTATTTATTTTTTGCCTAATTGTTCTGGCTAGGACTTCCAATACTACATTAAATAAAAGTGGTGAAGAGTGGTTCCAATCTTAGAGGAAAAGCTTTTATCTTTTCACCATTGAATATGCTGTTACCGGGCACCCTCCTACACTGTTGGTGGGAATGTAAACTGGTACAGCCCCTCTGGAAAACAGTGTGGAGGTTCCTAAGGAAACTAACAATAGAACTCCCCTATGACCCAGCAATAGCACTGCTAGGAATTTACCCAAGGGATACAGAAATGCTGATGCATAGGAGCACATGTACCCCAATGTTCATAGCAGCACTCTCCACAATAGCTAAAACATGGAAAGAGCCTAAGTGTCCATCAACAGATGAATGGATCAAGAAGATGTGGTTTATCTATACCATGGAATACTACATGGCAATGAGAAACAATGAAATCTGGCCATGTGTAGCAACATGGATGGACCTTGAGGGTGTTATGCTGAGCGAAATAAGTCAGGCAGAGAAGGACAAATATCATATGTGTGCACGTATAGGAGGATTAGGAGGAACTTAACAGAGGACCAAGGGGGAGAAGAAGGGTGGAAATGGTGGGGGAAAGGGAGAGAGGCAAACCATGAGAGACTCTTGAATGCTGACAAAAACTGAGGACTGATGGATGTGGGGTAGAGGAGGGATGGGCATGGAGGAGGACACTTGTGGGGATGAGCACTGGGTGTTATGTGGAAACTAATTTGACAATAAACTATTTGTAAAAAAAAACAAAAAACAAACAACAAACAAACAAACAAAAAAAGAATATGCTGTTACCTGTGGGCTTGTAATATATGGCCTTTATTATGTTGAGTACATTCCCTCTACGCCCACTTTGCTGAGAGGTTTTTTTTTTTAAATATAGTAAATGGATGTTGAATTTTGTCAAATACTTTTTTTTACATCTACTGAGATGATCATATGATTTTTATCCTTCATTCATTTTAAAAATGTTTTTATTTTTATTTCTTTTTTAAGAGAGAGCGAGAGAGAGAATGCCTGTGTGCACATGCGTGCACACACATACGAGGGGGGTAGGGGCAGAGAGAGAATCCCAAGCAGGATTTGTACTGACAGATTGAGGTGGGGCTTGATCTCATGAACTGTGAGATCATGACCTGAGCCAAAACCAAGAGTTGAACACTTAACTACTAAGCCATCCAGGTGCCCCTATCCATCAGTTTATTAATGTGGTATACTGTATTGATTGATTTGCAGATGTTGAATCATCTCAGGACTCCCTAAGACCTAACTCAATCAAATGACATTCTAGGGTTGAAAACCACTCCTCGCTGTGCTTTTCATTTGCTCACTGTTGATTGAGTGAGTCCTAGGCTGAGCCCGGAGGGGTGCTCAATGGTTCTTTCAATGGTGGCTGCGAGAATAACAGTGTCTGTGTTAGGGAAGAAGGGAGGATTGGGTACTAGAGAGTATGAGGAAGTAAAAATAGCACTGATCATGAACTTGGAGGCAAGGTTTGATCCTGGCTCTGCTACATTTGGGCTTTGGCCAGGTCTTTCTAGGTCTTTGCCCCCAGGTTCCAAGGGGAACGGACTACAGACTATTGGATCTCTGTCTAAGTCATTCAGACATTATACAACAGCTCTGTCACCACCTTCTAATTCCATCAGCCTCAAACTTAGTATAGAAGCCTCACTTTTCCAAATGGGGCACAGTGGCATTGCAGGGTGGTTGAGAAACCAGACCAAGTGTCACAAGCCCCACTACTGTTTAACTTTTGTGAATGCTGAGGCCCTCTCTTATTTATCCCTGCATGCCCACAATGTTCCAGCACTGTTTAGCCTGGATGATCAACATTTTACAATGTGTCTCTGTTATTTATTCAACTAACATTTACTGAGGTCTGACTCAGGTGTTGGCACTTTGCTAGGTGCTGGGGACCGTACAAGCACATAAGGCAAAGATCCTGCCTTCAAGGCTTTCCAATCAAGAGAGAGAAGTACAGATATGAAGAGAACACAGCCTGATAAGTTCTATCTAACATTCAGAAGTGTTAACAATTAGGAAGCACTTCACAACTAGGGATCATTTTCATCCACATTTCCTCATTCAGTCCTCCAAGCTGCCCTGTGAGGCAGATAGCATCTTCCCTGTTTCACATAAGGAAATGTGGCACAGGCCTAAAACTCAAACCCTAATTGTCCTCAAACTCTAGTATCTCAGATTTTCTGGCCCCACCCTCCAGGCCAGGCAACTCCCAACCCTCTCACCTTATAGTCCAACTACACTCCCTGTCCTGGCCAGCTGTAATTGACTGGGAGCCTGTATTTCCCTCAAGGAGTGATGGTTAATGATTCAGGGACAATATACTCTGGGTTCTCTCTTGGAGGGGATGGACTAGGCCCTTTGCCCACCCCCCAGAGGGGAACCAGCCAGCTAGTTCGGGGTGACAGGAATGGTGGTAAGGACCCACCTACCTGGGGCATAGCTCAGCACCCTCACGCTAGGCTCCTCTGTGGCTAGGACCTGGAACATCATGTCACGGGCTGCTTTCCCTGCACAGTACAGTCCCCAGCCCTTGAAGGGCTGCAGAGCACAAAGGGACGAGATGTTAACTACGGTCCTGATGAGGCCAGGACTGTCTGGAAAGGCCTTCAAGATGCTGGAAGTCAGGCAGAGCATGGAGGTCAAGTTCAGAGCCCAGTAGTTGTTCACTTCAACTGGGTCACCCAAGTCCACGAGGCCTTTGGACACGTCCCCAAGAGTGCCTGAAAAACCAGACCATAGGAGTCACTCTGTGCAGATGGGTCCTTCTCTTCCCCCAGTTTTCTCGAAATTCCTCCAGACACCCCCCTCCCATCCAAACCTAGAGGAGTCTTCCTAGTGCTTCTGAAGGCGTCTCCCTCTTTTCGACTCTGCAGACACATCTGGGGTTGTTCACTCATCCCAAGCTGCAAACTGAAAGGGTGCATGCCCTGCTCTGGGCCTGGGGGGAGAACTCAGGGGGCCATTTGGAAAAGCTGGTGATTTACTTCTGTTAGAAAGCCTCATGCCCTGACTCAGGCCTCCGCCAGAGGGCGCGGAACAAGGCGATCGAGGAATGTTCTACAGGCATTTTGGAAAACTGCCCTGAAACGGGAAGGAGTGACGGTGGGGAAGAATGAGCCGCACCAATGGCAACCGAGTCCTCCTCCATACCTTGCTGAAACAACCAGGATTTTTTGACATCCTCTCTGATTCCTAAGAGTCACCTCTAAAGTTCCCAGCGGTTGGGGAAAGTGAGAAGAGACAGGGGCGTTAAGCACTATTGCTAGGGCTCCCCTGGGTTGTCCGCCCCTGCCGGCGGGCCTCTTACCCGCATTGTTGATAAGCAGCACCCGCTGCAACCCCTCGGGTCTGGGAAGCTCGCGCAGGGCGCCGAGCAGCTGCTGCAAACTGGCATCGACGCCCAGGTCGGCGGGCACCCGCACCACGCGCAGGCCGGGCCGCTCGGCGTTCAGCTCGGCCTCCAGCTGCCGCAGCGCCTCGTCGTTGCGGGCGCTCAGGACCATCAGAGAGCCGGGCGACAACAGCCGGGCCAGGAGTGGGGCCAAGACGCGGCCAAAGCCACGGGAGGCCCCGGTCAGCACGCACAAGGCGCGCCCCAGGCCGCCCTGCTCGCCACCGCCACTCTCCATACCCCCGACCTGCGCCAGCTCACGCCGGACCCGAGAGTGGCGGAGGGCGGGCCGATCGCGGTCGGAGTAGGCGAAGGCCCGGCCCCGGGGGGCGGGAACCCAAGGCTTCCGCTGCGATTGCTGGGCGCCACTTTCCTTGGCCGCCTGTGGCGGAAGTGGAGGCGCCTGCGCTGTCCCAGGGTGCGGGGAGGGACCAAACCAAAAGGGCCGGGGAAGCACGGCCTGCCCCGCGAGGAATCCTAGTCCAGTTCTGGGCATAGCATCATTCTCCCACCGCCACCTATTTCCCACCCCCTCGCTTCCTCACGTTCACCCCCCCCACCCCCCAACGCGGCAGGGACGCCTCCGCCTCCCAAGTTAACATCCCACCTCTTTGCACAAGGGACCTCCTCCAGGCCAGGGCATCCTGCCCTGTGCTGGGCGTCCCTGTGAGTGGCCAGTAAAAGCCCTGAGTGAACCGCATGCCAGTTTGGGCTCTGGGAACTCACCAATCTCGGGGTAATGGAAGCTACCTCTGGGAGCACCACAGTGCTCCATGGAGTGTTGTAAAAACCTCTGGTCTCTTCCTAGACTCAGCAACTCTGCGCACCAGCCAGTTTCCCATCCTCTGAGCTTTCTGACTCTTCCTGCTCTTACAGGTCTGTGTTACACCGATTTCTGCACCCACTCATGCTACACTTTTCCTAATGGTCAATTGCACCTACTCCCCATTTCGGAGGACATCAACTACCTCCATTTTGACTTCAAACTTTCTAACTGATGTTTTTCTAGTTTATTTCTCAACTCAGGCAAAAGACCTAACCTATCCCCTTCAGGCAGTTGGGACTGCCCAGCCGCCAGCACCCCTTGTGCCTGACCTCAAAGCAATGGTTGGTTTGACTGTCACAGTGTATCTGCATGCGCCCACGGACCTTTGCCCCACATTTTCCTTATATAAACCTTGAAGTATTTTTGGTACTTTGGAGACAGTCCTTGAGTGGCTAGTCTGCTGTCTTCCTAAGTGTTGGCCTCACTGAAATAAATTCCTTTCTAGTTTGACCACCACCCGTTTTTCTGCCTTTGCATGTTGTCAGCAGTAAATGGCCAAACCTGGTCCGGGACCCCTGCAGCCAGGCACTCTTTCACCCCCTTGCCCCCAGCTACACTTCAAGTTTACACAGTCATCTAAATCTGTTCTTCCAGACCCATACTTGAGAAAACTCACTTTCTGATTTTTTTCAAGGAGGGAAGGAATATGAGAAGGTTGAGAGACAGCTACACATTTCCTAAACAAGGATACTCTTGAGAGTTTGGCAAAAGTGGTAAGCAACCTTGGGTAACTCAGCCCAAGCCCTCATAGGGCTGTTCTCTCTCTGAGGATAGAAAGCAAAGTTGCCTTTCAAGTCTCCTGGAAAAACGCATTTTGCTTCCTTGTGTTGTGAGCTATCATGCCAACAGCAAAACAATTTGGGGGAAAGGTTTCTACTGTCAACATGGATTTTGGCATGTTACTACAATCTTTTTGTAAAACATTCAGTTCAGGGGCACCTGTGTGGCTCCGTTGGTTAAATGACTCTTCAGCTCATGATCTCATGGCTCCTGAGATCAAGCCCTGAGTTGGGCTCTGTGCTAGCAGCTTAGGGATTCTCTCTCTCCCTTTCTCTCTGCCTTTCCCTCCCCGACCCCCCCCAAATAAATAAGCCTGAAAAAATATTTTTAAAATGTGCAGTTCAGGGACTCCTTGGTGGCTCAAACGGTTGAGTGTCTGACTTCAGCTCAAGTCAGGATCTCACGGTTTGTGGGTTCAAGTTCCAGGTCAGGCTCTGTGCTGACAGCTCAGAGTGTGGAGCCTGCTTTGGATTTTGGGTCTCCTTCTTTCTCTGTCCCGCCCCCCGCTCATGCTCTGTCTCTCAAAAATAAATAAAACATTAAAAAAAAAAGTGCAGTTCAGACTGTATGTCACCATGGAACACATTCTAACAACAAATGAAACTGCAAAGAAACCTTAAACATCATTTAGTATATTCCTTGTTAAAGTGCACAGTATTATTTTGAAACTATTTGATGTATATTAGGACCAACAAAGTAATTATGCTAATGTTGTTAGGAGCCAAGATTTCCAGTGTGAAAGAAATCAGGTATAAATTGAAGGAGTTGAGGGAAAAAGTCTGTAAACTTCAATTTGAATTGGAATCCAGAAAATTGTAGAATTTATTGCACTTACTTTTAAAACCATGTTTTTCACTTCTGCATATTCTGGTTCTCCAGTACCTATGTTTAACCTTTTTAAGAGTTCTTCTGCAGTAATGGCAGAGATCAGAGTATGCTCTGTGAACATTAATAAAAGGAAATCTCCTTTAGAATAGAGTCGGGAGGCCCTCAGGGTGAGCTCTCATACCCTATCACTTATGAATTACAGACCTAGGAGAAGAGAAGAACCTTGCCCTTGGCCACTCCTATCCCAGCAAAGTGGAAGGAAGGCCTTACTCCTACCCTGGCAACAGCCCAGCCAATGAGATACTGCAACAGTGCAGCCAATGAAAAGCCACTATGCTTTGAAGTCTCAGTTTCCTCCAATGGACTTTCTGTTTATAATAACCAAGTTTCCCCTTTCCTCTATAAAGGAGCGTTCCTGGCTCTCCTTGAGGGAATTTACTTATAGTTCCCTAGGAGGAGTTTGTGCTCTGTATTGGAGTCTCTGCTATGCCCAAATAAACACATATTTGCTGTTACAGTAGCTGGCAGTTTTATTCTGTAAGGTTAAGTTACTTGGTGGTCAAAAGTAGGATGCAAAGAAAACTCCCAGCAACTCGAGGCTGGTGAACAAACCTGAGCTTAGCACCCGCAGAGCCAACGGGGCTCACTGCTTTCTCGCTGACCCTGGAGTTTGTGGTAAGTTTCCTCCTGGATTTTCAGCTCTGCGCTTTGTGTTTGCCCTCTCCAGGCTTTTTAGGTAATCTGTTTTAAGGCCTTGGTTCCCCCCCACTTTGGAAGTGCTCATCTGGCCTTTGGTCGGACTTCTTTTGGGGACTGTACTGATTGTTGGAACTGTGCTGGTCTTTACTCTGATTCCTTTTGGAACCGGGGTGCCCCTGATGAAACTTTGCCCTGGAGAAAAACCTCTAAGAAATGGGATCACAGTCATCAAAATGCTCTGAGGGTGCTGACCCCTTCCTCACTCTTACTGGGACTCTGGCTGGTTTTATGTTTAAAAACTATGATCTTGAGGGGCGCCTGGGTGGCTTAGTCGGTTAAGCGTCCGACTTTCACCTAGGTCATGATCTCGCGGTTCGTGGGTTCCAGCCCCGCGTTGGGCTCTGTGCTGACTGCCAGCTCAGAGCCTGGAGGCTGTTTCAGTCTGTGACTCCCTCTCTCTCTCTGACCCTCCCCTGCTCACGCTGTCTCTCTCTCTCCTAGAAATAAATAAAACATTAAAAATTTAACAAAAACAAACAAAAAAACTATGATCTCTCTGCATGCACGTTTACAACTAAGTGGACTAAACTCTCAAAAGTAATTGAGAACACTGGCGCTGGGTGGCTCAGTCCCTTTAGCCTCCGACTCTTGATTTCGGCTCAGGTCTTGATCTCCCGGTTTGCGAGTCTGAGCCCCTCTTCTGGCTCTGCGCTGACAGTGTTGAGCCTGCTTGGGATTCTCTCTGCCTCTCCCCTGTGCGCATGCGCGCTCTCTCAAAAATAAATAAGCAAAAACACAAACACCAGTGGCCATTATAGGGAACTTTTTATCTCTCCAAACTTAATTTACTCAAAGTTAAATTAGAAAGCTATGGGTCCTTGGGGCGCCTGGGTGGCTTAGTCGGCTAAGCGTCCGACTTTCGCTTAGGTCATGATCTCGCAGTTCGTGGGTTCGAGCCCCGCGTCGGGCTCTGTGCTGACTGCCAGCTCAGAGCCTGGAGCCTGTTTCAGTCTGTGACTCCCTCTCTCTCTGACCCTCCCCTGCTCACGCTGTCTCTCTCTCTCTCCTAGAAATTAATAAAAAAAGAAAAAAAAGAAAAAAAAGAAAGCTATGGGTCCTTAAAAGAAAAAAAAAAGATAACTGACTGGGATGCCTGTTTTATTTATTTTTTTTATTTCTAGGAGAGAGAGAGAGAGACAGCGTGAGCAGGGGAGGGTCAGAGAGAGAGGGAGATACAGACTCTGAAATAGGGTCCAGGCTCTGAGCTGGCAGTCATCACAGAGCCCGACGCGGGGCTCCAACCCACGAACCGCGAGATCATGACCTAAGCGAAAGTCGGACGCTTAACCGACTAAGCCACCCAGGCGCCCCTGGGATGCCTGTTTTTAATGGTACTGATAGAATAGGCAGTTAGTTAGACATGAGCTGGAGGTAAAGATGGTGATAAATAGGTTACACATTAGAAGCCTGGGGGCACAACATCCTGACTTTGTGGCTTCCACGACCCCTCAACATCCTGGCCTGTGGCTTCCAAGATGCCAAGGCTAACAGACCAAGAGCCACAGGTGCAGAACTTGCCCTCTCTTCTTCATCCTCTGCCCCAGGGTAAACATATAGCATCACTGTAAATATATTTACATTATGGTTTCAACCTTGCGCCTGTGGGAGGAAATGGACAGGACAGTTCCAGCCAGAAACTTGTAGGCCCAAAACTCCTCCTCCTAATCGGCAGGAGGAGTCCCTTAGATGATTGAAAATGACCTCAGTTCGAGATCACCCTAGCTGTGACCCATAACCTATGTAAACATAAAAAGAAAAGACACCCCTAATCCTGGTGCAGTTGCTACCTCCGGGCCTGCTCACTGTCCCTTCTTGACAGTATTCTGTCCTTAGTAGTGCTTTGTGCTTGTGACCTTCAGGCCGTCTTTGAGTATGGATCCTCAAATAAATCTTTCGTGGGGAATCCAAGCATTGAGGCCTCCATTCATACGATGCAGACTCTCCCATGGGTAACAATACCTTGAGGCTTCCAGATATTTTCAGACCTAGCCTTTTCTAAACCTAGCTGCTTCCAGAAGGACCCCTTTGGTAACAGTCCTCAGGGATGGAGTGGTTTACCTGGACTGGGAGAGAGCCTGGAAAATTCTTCTTTTCTGAGAAAGATGATTATCTGCCTCCTCCCAATCCCCCAGCGCCCCGCCCTGTCAATCCTATTCCAAGCAATATTTCAGCAGTTTGTGAATCATATTTCAGTGGGCAACACAACCCATAGTATTCCTTTAATAATAGTGCAGTGGTCTGGGTGGCTCCATCAGTTAAGCCTCTTGACTTCGGTTTAGGTCATGATCTCACAGTTTATGAGTTCAAACCCCATATTGGGCTCTGTGCTGACAACTCAGAGCCTGGAGCCTGCTTCAGATTCTGTGTCTCCCTCTCTCTGCCCCTCCCGCACTCGCATTCTGTCTGTCTCTCTCTCAAAAATAATAAAAATTAAAAAAAAATTTTTTTAAACATCTCAGTGGTTCCCAAATTTGTTTACACATTGGAGTCACGAGGGAACTACAAAAACACTGATGATACCTGTGTCCCATAGGCCTGGACTTAGGTATTTTTTAATAAAATTTTTGTTCAGTTTACTTAAACTAAAAAAAAAAAAAGAAAGAAAGAAAACCATTCACCCATTTCACCCACCCATTTCTTCCATGTCTTATGACCACCAATCTGTTCTCTGGATCTATGTGTTTGTTTTTGTTTCTAGTTGGTTTGTTTTTTGTTTTTTGTTTTTTTATTTTAGATTTCACATGTAAGAGAGGTCATGCTGTATTTATTTTCTGACTTACTTCACTTGGTGTAATGTTATTGAGATCTGTCCATGCTGTTTCAAATGGCAAGATTTCATTCGTTTTTAATGGTTGGGTATTTATCCATTCATTCATCTATGGATGCTTAGGTCATTACCATATCTTGGCTATTGTAAATAATGTTGCAGTGAACATGGGGGTGCAGATATCTTTTCAAGTTAGTGTTTTTGTTTTCTTTAGGTAAGTACCCAGAAGTGGAATTGTTGGATCGTATGGCGGTTTTATTTATTTATTTTTTCTAGGAACCCCTGTGCTGTTTTCCACAGTGCCTGCACCAATTTACATTCCCATTAAGTGCACAGGGTTTTCTTTTCTCCACATCCTCTTTTTATTAACACTTGTTATCTCTTGTCTTTTGAGTTTTGCAATTCTAACAGGTGTGAGATGATGGCCTCATTGTGGTTTTGAGATTTGCATTTCCCTGATGATCAATGATATAGAGCATCTTTTCTTATACCGGTTGGCCATCTACATGTCTTCTTTAGGAAAATGTCTGTTCAGATCCCCTGCCCATTTTTTAATCAGGTTGTTTTGTTGTTGTTTTGTTTTTTGGGTGTTTTTGCTGTTGGGTTATGAGTGCTTCAGATATTTTGGATATTCACCCCTATCAGATATATGATTTGCAACTATTTTCTCCCATTCAGTTGGTTGATTTTTCATTTTGTTGATGGTTTCCTTTGCTGTGTAGAAGCTTTTTAGTTTGATATGGTCTTACCTATTTTATTTTTTGTTTTTCATTTGGCTTTAGAAGTTTTTATTTTATTTCAATTAGCATACAGTGTTATAGTAGTTTCAGGTGTACAATATAATGATTCAACACTTTCATATATCCCTGGGTGCCCATCACAACAGGTGCACTCCTTGATCCCCATCACCTCTTTCACCTAGTCCCCCCCTCCCCTCCTCCCCTCCTCTCTGGTAACCATCAGTTTGTCTTTTATCATGTAGAGTCTGTTTCTTGACTTCTCTCTCTCTCTCTCTCTCTCTCTCTTTCTTTTCTCCCCTTTGCTCTTTTGGTTTGTTTCTTGAGTTTCATATGTGAGTGAAATCATATGTTGTTTGTCTTTCTCTGACTTTTTTGGCTTAGCATTATACTCTTTAACTCCATCCAAGTTCTTGCAAATGGCAAGATTCATTCCATTGTGTATATATAGTACACCTTTATCCATCAATCGATGGAAGTTTGGACTGCTCTCATATGTTGACTATTGTAATAATGCTGCTATAAACATAGGAGTGCATGTATCCCTTGAATTAGTGTTTTTGTATCCTTTGGGTAAATACCCAGTAGCGAGATTCCTGGATCATAAGGTAATTCTATTTTTCACTTTTTGAGTAACTTCTATACCGTCTTCCATAGTGGCTGCAACAGTTTGCATACCTACAAATAGCACAAAACATCCTTTTTTTCGCATCCTTGATAACACCTGTTGTTTCTTGTGGTGTTGAGTGTAGCCATTCCGACCAGTGTGAAGTGATAGCTCATTGTGGTTTTGATTTTCATTTCCCTGATGATGAGTGATGTTGAGCATCTTTTCATGTGTCTGTTGGCCATCTGGATGTCTTCTTTAGAAAAGTGTCCGTTCATGTCTTCTGCCCAGTTTTTAATTGGATTATTTGCTTTTGGGTGTTGAATTTTAGAAGTTTTTTGTAGATATTGGGCACTAATCCTTTATCAGATATGTTATCTGCAAATATCTTCTCCCATTCTGAAGGCTTCCTTTTAGTTTTATTGATTGTTTCCTTTGCTGTGCAGAGGCTTTTTTGTTTGATGTAATCCTAGTAGTTTATTTTGCTTTTGTTTCCCTTGCCTCAGGAAACATCTAGAAAAAAGTTGCTATGACCAGTGTAAAAGAGGTTACTGCCTGTGTTCTCGTCTAGGATTTTTATGGTTTCAAGTCTCACATTGGGTCTTTCATCCATTTTTAATTTCTTTCTCTGTATGGTGTAAGAAAGTGGTCCAGGTTTATTCTTTTGCACGTTGCTGTCCAGTTTTCCCAACGCCATTTCTTGAAGAGGTGGTCTTTTTCACATTGGCTATTCTTTCCTGCTTTGTTGAAGATTAATCAACCATATAGTGTGTATAGTGTAGTCCTACTTGGTTTTTGCTTTTGAAAGAGGGGACGTGGTTAAATACACTGTGGTACATCTATATCAATGTAATACGCAGCTATAAAAGTGAATGAAAATTTCTCTATACACTGATGTGAAAAATTGAATGAATAAGGCAAGGTGAGAAGAAAAGAGTATATACTATGTTACTTTTTGCACAGTGAAAAGGGGGAATAAAATATATATACTTAGATTTTCTTACACTCACATGTTAACTACTATAATGAAGTTAACTATAGAGAATGAAAAGGGGAGTTGGGGTAGAATATAATATACACATAGTGTATGTTTTAGTACAATTTTACATTTTTTAAAAACTTTCTTAAAAATTTAATTTTGAGAGTGAAGGGAAAGATTGTGAGTGGGGGACGGGTGGAGAGAGAGGGAGACACAGAATCCGAAGCAGGCTCCAGGCTCTGCATGGTCATCACAGAGCCTGACTTGGAGCTTGAAGCCACCAAGTGTGAGATCATGACCTGAGCTGAAGTTGGATGCTTAACCAACTGAGCCACCCAGGTGCCCTAATTTTACATTTTTAAAGGTAGGTCAATGTAGTCTCTTTTCAAAAATAAATAAAATAGGCTCTTAACTGGATACATAAATGTAATAGGAAAAATAGAGATGGATTACATCAGAATTTTAATCTTTGTAGACTTGGCATTTAGTGTTTCTAAAACATTAAACTCATGTTTAAGAACTATACTTAATTTTTGCTATTTAATTTTATTAGATTTGAGTCTTTCAAGAAAAAGTCCCCTTTGGGAGTACTTCACATCTTGCAAGGCTGACTTACAAGGAGAACATCAAGTTGGCCACCCTAGAATTTCACAAGGAGGAAATCTCTAAAATTATGTAAAGAGCATCCATATTGAAACAACTTTGACCCAAATGTAACAAAGAATATAGACTATGAATAAAACCAAGAAAGTTTTAGAGAAAAATGAGACATCCTAACCCATTCTGTTCTTACTAATCAAATTGCAAAACAACAGACTTTATAAAAATATTTCAAGAATATAGTTCCTTCTACTTTTGAGACAAAAATTTTAAACAGAAAGCTTGACAAAATTATTGCTATAGACTGCCAACTATTTTTAGTGGTAGAAGATGAAGGAGTTTTGACATTTGATGAAGATATAAATTTCCTTCTATAAAATATGTTACTAGAAACAGTTTTTACAATTAAAGTCTGCTGTGTACATGAAGGTCAATGATATTATTAAATGTGCTACTTCTGTATTCTGTAGCTCAGACACTTGAATATGTATAAGCAAGCAGACTTTTTTTTTTTTAAAATATGAACATCATACATTAAAAAAAAAAGGCGGTGCCTGGGTGGCTCAGGTAAGTGTTGGACTTTGACTCAGGTCAGCATGATCTTGCAATCTGTGGTTAGAGCTCTGCATTCGGCTCTGTGCTGACAGCTTAGAGCCTGAAGCCTGCTTTGGATTCTGTGTCTCCCTCTCTCTGTGCTCCTCCCCCACTCATGCTCACTCTGTCTCCCTCCCTCTCAAATAGACATTTGAAAAGTAGTAAGAGCATCATGGATTGTTGGCAATAAATGGAGTAGACCTTTCCCATATTTCAACCAAATCAAACTATGTGATATATGAGATACTTTGGAACTGCTTTATCATGTACTTACACAAAATGTTCAAACAAGGTAAAATAGCAGTTTTTAACATTTAAAATGAGAGCTGTTTGACCAAAAGAAAGCCTTGACATTGTACTTTGCAGATAACAATAGCAGCATAGCAGGACTTTCTAACAATTCATACTAGCTTGAAGATAAAGGAGTCTATTTGCTGGAAACTTCTCAAGAGGAGTGCCTGGCTGGTTCAGTCAATAGAGCATGCGACTCTTGATTTCGGGGTTGTGAGTTCAAGCCCTCCCATTGGGTGTAGAGATTGCTTAAAAATAAAATCTTAAATAAAAGAAACTGCTGAATTGGTAATCAACTCAGTCTTCACTTCCATATGTGAAACTTGCTGTTGGAGTGCAAATTTACAGATGATCAAGAGCAGGGAGGAGGCTAGAATAATAAACCCTGTGATGATGGATTAACATTGCAGACATTGATATGAACTCATTTAGCTTAATAAAGATTCAGAGGAATAAAGAGACTAATAATTATTTTTTATTTTAGAGAGAGCTGGGGAGAGGCACAGAGGGGGAGAGAGAATCTTTTTTTAAAAATATTTAAATTCAAGTTAGTTAACATACAGTGTAGTATTGGTTTCAGGTGTAGAACCCAGGGATTCATTACTTCCACGTAACACCCAGTGCTCATCCCAACAAGTGCTGTCCTTAATATCCATCACACATTAGTGCATCCCCTTCAGCAACCCTCAGTCTGTTCTCTGTATTTAAGAGTCACTTACAGTTTGCCTCCCTCTCTGTCTTATTTTTCCTTCCCCTTCCCTATGTCTATCTGTTTTGTTTGTTAAATTCTACATATGAGTGAAATCATATGATATTTGGCTTTCTCTGACTTATTTTGCTTAACATAGCACTCTAGTTCCATCCGTACACACACGCGCGCGCGCGCGCACACACACACACACACACACACACACACAGACCCCACATCTTCTTTATCCATTCATCAGTCTGTGGACGTTTGGACTCTTTCCATACTTTGGCTATTGTTGATAGTGCTGCTATAATCATTGGGCTGCATGTGCCCCTTTGAGTCAGCATTTTTGTATTCTTTGGATAGATTCCTAGTAGGACAATTGCTGAGTTGAAGGGTAGTTCTATTTTTAACTTTTTAAGGAACCTCCATACTGTTTTCCAGAATAGCTGTACCAGTGTGCATTCCCACCAACAGTGTGAAAGTGTTCCCCTTTTTTCTGCATCCTCTCCAACATCTGTTGTTTCCTGAGTTGTTCATTTTGGCCATTCTGACAGGTATGAGGTGGTGTCTCATGGTGGTTTTGATTTGTATTTTTTTCATTGATGAGTGACGTTGAGCATCTTTTCATGTCTATTAGCCATCTGGATGTCTTCTTTGGAAAAGTGTCTATTCACTTTTCTGCTCATTTCTTCACTGGATTTTTTTTTTTTTTTTGGATGTTGAGTTTGATAAGTTCTTTTTAGAGTTTAGATACTAATCCTTTATCCAATTGTCATTTGCGAATATCTTCTCCCATTCTGTCAGTTGCCTTTTAGTTTTGCTGATTGTTTTCTTTGCTGTATAGAAGTTTTTTTATCTTGATGAGGTCCCAGTAGTTCATTTCTTATTTTTATCTCCCTTGCCTCCAGAGACCTGTCAAGTAAGAAGTTGCTGTGGCTGTGGTCAACGAGGTTGCTGCCTGTTTTCTCTTGTAGGATTTTGATGGTTTCCTGTCTCACATTTAGGTCTTTCATCCATTTTGAATTTATTTTTGTGTGTGGTATAAGAAAGTTGTCCAGTTTCATTCTTCTGCATGTCACTGTCCAGTTTTCCCAGCACCATTTGCTGAAGTGATCGTCTTTTTTCCAATTGGATATTGTTCCCTGCTTTGTTGAAGAAAGGTGGCTACACATTTGTGGGTCCATTTCTGGATTCTCTATTCTGTTCCTTTGACCTATATGTCTCTTTCGGTGCCAGTATCCTACTGTCTTGATGATTATAGCTTTGTAATAGAGCTTGAAGTCCAGAATTGTGATACCTCCAGCTCTGGTTTTCTTTTTCAACATCATTTTGGCTATTTGGGGTCTTTTATGGTTCCATATAAATTTAAGGATTGTTTGTGCTAGGTCTGTGAAGAATGCTGGTGTTATTTTGATGGGGATTGCATTGAATGTGTAGATTTCTTTGCATAGTATAGACATTTTAATAATACTCTTCCAATCCATGAGCATAGTATGCTTTTCCATTTCTTTGTGTCTTCAATTTCATAAACATTCTTTAGTATTCAGTGCATAGATCTTTTACCTCTTTGATTAGGTTTATTCCTAGGTATCTTATGGTTTTTGGTGCGGTTGTAAATGGGATTGATTCCTTGATTTCTCTTTCTGCTGCCTCATTGTTGTAGAGAAATGCAACTGATTTCTGTACATTGACTTTATATCCTATGACTTTGCTGAATTCATGTATCAGTTCTAGCACTTTTTTGGTGAAGTCTTTTTGGTGTTTTCCACATAGAGCATCATGTCATCTGTGAGGAGTGAAAGACTGACTTCTTCGTTGCCAATTCAGATGTCTTTTATTTCTTTGTTGTCTGATTGATGAGGCTGGGACTTCCAGTACCTTGTTGAACAGCAGTGGTGAAAGTGAACATCCCTGTCATGTTCCTGACAGGGGGAAAGCTCTCAGTTTTTCTGCCTTCAGGATGATGTTAGCTGTGGGCCTTTCATATCTGGCCTTTATGATGTTGAGGTGTGTTACTTTTATCCCTACTTTCTTGTGGGTTTTTATCAAGAAAGGAGGCTGTATTTTGTCAAATGCTTTTTCTGCATCTATTGAGAGGATCATATGTTCTCATCCTTCTATTGATGTGGTGTATCACATTGGTTGATTTGCCGATATTGAGCCATCCCTGAAGCTCAGGAATGAATCCCACTTGATCGTGGTGAATAATTCTTTTAATGTGCTGTTGAATTCAGTTTTCTAGTATCTTGTTGAGAATTTTTGCATCCAGGGTCATTAGGGATATTGGCCTGTAATTCTCCTTTTTAGTGTGGTCTTTGTTAATCAAGGTAATGCTGGCTTCATAGAATGAGTTTGGAAGCTTTCCTTCCAGTTCTATTTTTTGAAACATTTTGAGAAGAATAGATATTAACTCTTCTTTAAATGTCTGGTAGAAGGAGAGCCTGCGTGGCTCAGTCGGTTAAGCATCTGACTTTGGCTCAGGTCATGATCTCACAGTTCGTGGGTTTGAGCCCTGCATCTGGCTCTGTGCTGACAGCTCAGAGGCTGGAGCCTGTTTCAGATTCTGTGTCCCTTTCTCTCTGATCATCTGCTGTTCATGCTCTCGCTCTCTTTCTCTCTCTCAGAAATAAATTTAAAAACTTTTTTTAAATTTAAAAATAAAATAAAGTAAAGTAAATGTGTGGTAGAGTTCCCCTGAGAAGCTATCTGGCCCAGGACTCTTATTTGTTGGGAGATTTTTGATAACTGATTCAGTGTCTTTGCTGGTTTTGGGTCTGTTCAAATTTTCTGTTTCTTCCTGTGTCAGTTTTGGTAGTGCATGAGTTGCTAGGAATTTGTCTGTTTCTTCCAGACTGCCCAGTTTGTTGGCATACACTTTTTCATTGTATTTTCTGATGAGTGTATTTCTGTAGTGTTGGTTGCGATCACTCACTCCTCCTTCATTCATGATTTTACCTATTTGGGTCCTCTCTCTTACCTTTCTGATAAGTCTGGCTAGGGGGTTATCTATTGTTTATTCTTTCAAAGAATAAACAGTTTTATTGATCTGTTCTCTTGTGGTTTTGTTTGTTTGTTTGTTTCTATATTGTGTGTTTCTGCTGTAATTGCTTTGTTTGCTGGTTCTTTTCTAGCTCCTGTAGGTGTAAGGTTAGGTTGTATATTTGGGACCTTTCTAGCTTCTTGACATAGGCCTGAATTGCATTGTGTTTTCCTCTTAGGACTGCCTTTGCTGCATCCAAAAGCGTTTAGACTGTTGTTTTCATTTTCATTTGCTTCCATGTGCTTTTAAAATTTCTTCTTTAATTTCCTGGCTAACCCATTCATTCTTTAGTAGGGTGTTCTTTAACTTCCATGTATCTGAGGGCTTTCCAAATTTTTTCTTGTGGTTGATTTCAAGTTTCATAGCGTTGTGATCTGAAAATATGCATGGTATGACCTTGATTTTTTTGTATCTGTTGAAGGCTGATTTGTGACCCATTATGTGATCTATTCTGGAGAATGTTCCATGTATACGTGAGAGGAAAGTGTATTCTGTTGCTTTAGGATGTAATGTTCTGAATATATCTGTTAAGTCCATCTGGCCCAGCATGTCATTCAAAGCCATTGTTTCCTTGTTGATTTTCTGCTTAGATGATCTGTCTGTTTCTGGAGTGAGGGAGGGGATGGCACTACCCCAATCTCCCAACCCCTAATTGGTGATCTCACACCCCTTGCTGTTTAAGAAGTCCTCACAGAATATGGCCTACCCTGCACCACAACTCTCTTGCGTATTTTCTTTGGCATGTGGCTGGGATTCAAAACCCGAAGTCTTTTTTTTTTTTTTAATGTTTTATTTATTTTAGGATAGAGAGAGAGAGACAGCGTGAGCAGGGGAGGGTCAGAGAGAGAGGGAGTCACAGACTGAAACAGGCTCCAGGCTCTGAGTCGGCGGTCAGCACAGAGCCCGACGCGGGGCTCAAACCCACGAACCGCGAGATCATGACCTAAGCGAAAGTCGGACGCTTAACCGACTAAGCCACCCAGGCGCCCCTCAAAACCCGAAGTCTTAAAGGACTGGGAAGGGAGAGAGAGAGAATCTTAAGAAGGCTCCATGTTCAGCACAGAGCCCAGTGAGGGGCTCAATCTTATGGCCCTGGGCTCATGACCTGAACTGAAATCAAGAGTCAGGCACTCAGTCAGCTGAGCCACAGAGGAGCCCCCAGAGGCAAATAATTATACACAGTGTGTACATACAGATATATTTCCAAGCTCTGCCCTCTGAGAGGGTCAAGAAGCCAACACCCCAGTAGCAATGAGCATACACAGTGCCTTGATCTTGGTTTCTCGTACAATTCTCTATTAAAAGAGCCAGGGCTTCTTGGGAAAAATGGCTGATTCTAAAATCAAATGTGGGAAATAGCCTGCAGCATCCTGTAGTGCCTAAAAGTAAATAAAATAAAATAAAATAAAATAAAAAATAAAAATAAATTAAAAAATGAAAATACCTAAAATGATAGGAGTATGTCAAAGAGACACCAGAGGCAACCGAAGGTGCTCCCAGTGGCCAAAGCAGGACAAATTGAGCAATAAAACCAAGTAGTATTGGATTATAACCTACAACATAAAATAATTATCCATGAGTCCACATGCTGACATACTATAAATAAATTACTAAATAAATAAAAGAATAAATGAAGGAGAATAGATTTCCCACACAGATTCCAAATAACTCTTGTAGATACCTCAAGGGAGTACTTATGCTCCATATTATGCTTTACCTCAAGATGGGGGAGCATAACTCCTCACTTCTTACATGTGGGCTGTGCACAACAAATTCCTTCCACATTGTATAGTATGTAAAGGGGTAAGAAAGTGGAGAAACCTGACAAAACTACCTCAGTCTGGAGATCAAGATCAACATCAACAGTGATGAATCATGTTGATACCATGTACCCTTGATATAATGTGATAGGAATGTCACTTAACTCTGTGGTCTTCCTCTCCAAAACCCATAATCCCAGTATAATCAAGAGAAATCACAATGGAATATTCCTCAGCAATAAAAATCAGGACCAAGTGCTAATACATGCTACAGCATAGGTAAACTTCATGAAAGTAGCCAAATACAAATAACTATGTCTTGTATGATTTTGTTTGTATGAAATTTCTAGAAAGACCAAAATAATAGAGACAGAAAGCAAATCAATTAGGCATAGGCCTGAGGGAACTATTTAGGGGTGATAGAAGTGTTCTAAAATGATCATTGTGCAACTGTGTCTTATAGTTTATGCTCTTAGATTTAAGTTTTTGATCTATTTTAAGTTAATTTGTACATGGTATGAGGTAATAATCCAACTTGTTTTGTTTTTGCCTGTGGATATCCTGTTTTTTAAAATGCTTTGTTGAGCAAATTGACCTTTCCTTATTGACTTGTCAAAAATCTGTTGACCAGAGATGTGAGGATTTATTTCTGGGCTTTTGATTATATTTCATTGGTCTATATGTCTATCCTAATGTCAGTTTTAGTGATTGTAGCTTTGTAGTAAGTTTTTTAAATTGGGGATTATGAGTCTTTTAACTTTGTTCTTTTTTCCCCTAAGATTGTTTTGGCTATTCAGGGCCCTTTGAAATTTCATGTAAATTTTAGGATGAGCATTAACATTTCTGCAAAGAAAAAAGACCAAAAAAAATGCCATTGGGCGTTTGATAGGGATTACACTGAATTTGTATATTTCCAATCCATGAACTTGGGGTATTTTTACATTTACTTAGGTGTTCTTGAATTTCTTTTAGCACTGTTTATAGTTTTTAGTATATAAGTCTTATGTCTCCTTAGTTGGCTTTATTCCTGAGCATTTTACCTTTTTGATGATATTTTATTTTACTTTTTTAAAGTCTATTTATTTTTGAGAGGCAGAGACAATGCGAGTGGGGGAGGGGCTGAGAGAGAGGGAGAAACAGAATCCCATGCAGGCTCCACAGTCAGCACAGAGCCTGATGCAGGGCCTGAACCCAGGAGCCGTGAGGTCATGACCTGAGCTGAAACCGAGTCGGACACTTAGCCAACTGAGCCACCCCAGGCGCCCTGTTTTTAATGATATTTTATTATTTTTTTTAATGATATTTTAAATGGGATTGTTTTCTTAATTTTCTTTTTGGACTGTTCATTGCTAGTAAATTGAAATGCAACTGATTTTTATGTATTGATTTTGCTAGCAAATTGAAATGCAACTGATTTTTATGTATTGATTTTGTATCCTGCAGCTTGCTGAAGTCAGCTATTAATTGTAATATTTGTGTTTGCATGTGTTACTGTGTGTGTGTGGAAGAGAAAGGATGTTTCATATCCACAAATAGACAATACCTATTTTTTTAATGACCTAAAAAACATTTCTAAAAATTCATCATGTATATAATGATCTATAAATCTCCAAAATTCTCTTAACATAATGTAACAAAGTGAAACAGAAAGCAATAAAATAATTTTCTAAAAAAACCACATGAAATTCTGAAACTACATTTCCAAATAGTTCAGTTCAAAGAAGAAATATAAATCCATTCATGAAGTAATAGCAGTGAGAACATGACTTTATACACCAATTGAACTCTGCTCGGTGAACATTTATATTACTAAATATTTTTATTAGAAAGCAAAAAACAGAAAAATGAACCAAGGATTCACCTTATATATGTTAAGGATCTTTGCAAAAACCAGAAATCGGGGCACCTGGGTGGCTCAGTCAGTTAAGTTTCTGACTTCAGCTCAGGCCATGATCTTAGGTTCGTGGGCCCGAGCCCCGTGTTGGGCTCTGTGCTGACAACTAGCTCAGAGCCTGGAGCCAGTTTCAGATTCTGTTTCCCTCTCTCTCTGACCCTCCCCTACTCATGCTGTTTCTCTCTCTCTCTCTCAAAAATAAATTAAAAAAAAAAAATTAAAAAAAACAGAAATCAAGTCAGACAGAATAAAACAGAAAACAAAATTCTTAAAATTCGATTCACAATCCTGATAGAGAAATATGGAAAACTGGTCCAAAGAGGATTGAAATCCCAGGTGGCTCTCTGGTTGCTTTCTGGACCAGGTAACAGAAAGCAATGAATCAGCTATAGGATGAATCAGCTACAGCTGTTTGAATCTTATCATTTTGCTTAAGATTTAGTTGCCATGGAGAGAGCATAAAATTAGCCTATGTCAGGTTTCATGTCTATTTTTTACACTAGAAAAGTTTAGAACCATCATATTCATTGATTGTTTCACCAAACCGAGCCTATAAGGAAGGGTTAGTTCTACAGGAAAAACAGGGGTAGTTTATCAGAAGGGACAATGGATACAGAGTAGCGAAAACAACAACTTGTCCATTACACACCTTTAGAAGCTAGATTTTTGCGAGGCTGTTGACTATAGTACCAAAAATTATGAGTGCTCAATATTAACTGAATGGTTAAATACAGTATAGCACATTTAAGAAGGCCTATGATGCAGCCATTACAAACGTGTTTTGGATCAATATTTAAAGACTGAGAAATTTGCTACAGAAAAATGGAATATAAGTTGTATAAAGTCTGTGAATTAAATTTAGTTTAAAAAGTTTTATTTATGCATATAACCAACACCTGAAAAGAATGCATAAAAATGTGGTGTATATGTGTGTATATCTGCATCCTAATGCCTGAATTTGTAGTATGACCTTATTTGGAAAGGAAATTTTTGTAGATGTAAAGGTAATTAAATTAATGATTTTGCTCTGAGATCATCCTGGATTATCCTCATGCGTCCTAAATCCAATGACCAGTGTCCTCAGAAGAGACAGAGGAGGAGAAGACCCAAACTATAGAGAAGGCCATGTTCATATGAAAACAGAGATAATGAAGCCACAAGCCAAGGAATGTCTAAAGCCACCAGAAGCTGGAAGGGGTAAGAAATGAATCTCTCCTAGAGCCTTTGAAGGGAGTGTAGCACTCCCAACACCTTGATTTTAGATTTTTTTGTTCACCATAACTATGAGGGAATAAGTCTCTGTTGTTTTAAGCCACCCAGTTTGTGGTAATTTGTTACAGCAGCCCTAGGAAACTAATAAACACACACACACACACACACACACACACACACACACACACACACACACACACACCAGTAATCTCTGTATGAATAGAGAGATAGATGGATAGATAGAAAAAATATATAAAATTTATTTTCCCAAAATTTCCATAGTTTTCCACAACAAAGTATATTGTTTTAATTTTTTTAAATGTTTTATTTATTTCTGAGAGAGTGAGAGAGACAGTGTGTGAGCAGGGCAGGGTCAGAGAGAGAGATACACACACAGAATCTGAAGCAGGCTCCAGGCTCTGAGCTGTCAGCACAGAGCCCGATGTGGGGCCCGAACCCACATGGGATCATGATCAGAGTCAAAGTCCGACGCTTAACCAACTGAGCCACCCAGATGCCCCCAAAGTATATTGTTTTAAAATGTGACTATAGAGGCACCTGGGTGGCTCAGTTGGTTAAAAAGAACATTAAAATGTGAATATGAAGAAGGCTAGTACATTTAATGTCAGACAAAATAAAATTGAGGCAAAAAAGTTAAATGTGCCTCTATGCTCACAGACAATTCCGTAGGAGAATGCTAATCAGTGTGATTCAGGGAACCCGCTCCAGCTGTGTCTCCTGTTGACTGCTTTGAATGCCTGGCTCATGTGGGGTGTTTCCACTTCCTTCAGGCACAGATGTCCCCTTCCCTTCCAGTCTGAAAGTTTGCTTTATTTCACTTCTACAAAAGACACACATCAGCACCTACTTTTGCTAGGGGAAGGAAATTTGAAGAGAATTTTCGCCTTCAGGAACTGGTCATTGCTGCTTTGCTTTATACCATTTCTGTTTAGGAAAGGGATTACAGGAACATTCTACTTTCAGAAAGCAGGGAATCTGTTCCCCTCTCCCACCTCCTTCCATCTGCTTTGGTGTCCTGGTTCAGACGGTGTCAGGAAGGTGGTTTGGGATTGGGTCTCCCTCCCTCCTCTGCTGCTGCGTTGGTTCCTGCCCTGTCTGACCACAGCATTCAGGGTGCTGGGTCCCCACTTGTCAGGGAAGGGGGCATCAGACATTTACAAAGAGGGGTTATTACCACCTTTCAAGTGCTCATAACACATCTGGAGGGATAATGAGTAAAATTGACAGAAACACTCCGTATCATCCTGTGACTTTGGCTGCCTTCATGGTGACTATTTTCTATTCTTTAAGGGCTGAGGTGGGAATTAAAGTTATTATTTCTTGTTGGTAGGGTGGGTTGGAGGGATGGCTGGGCAGTGAAAACATAGCCTAATTTAATTTTGGAAACCAGAGAGCAGAAGGTGTTTTCCTCGGTATTCTCATTGCCCAGTATCCCCAGATCACCCAACAAAGCAGGCGCCATCTAACCTAAGGCGGATTCTGGAAAGAGTAGCTCTTTTGGGAGTCAAAGCAGCATGGAGGATCACCATCAACAGCACCAAGATCCCAAGCAGGGGCTATGCCTGGACTATCCAGCAACCACCAGGTGGCGCCAAAGTGCAGGTGAGACCTGGGGATTCACTTCTGTCCTGTAACCTCAAACCGGAGAAGTTGGGGATGGGGATGCCTGACAATCAGATGCTGTGTGGGTCCTCTGTCCCGTCCCCAGCCCTTAGGGTCAAAGCTCCCCTGAAAGGATATCCCTCCCCTAGTTAGGAATGTGAAGTGAACAAGTGGAGATTCTCTGGGAGGACAGGCAGGCAGTCTGGAGGTGTCAAGATTGTATCAGGACCTGAGGACCTTAGTGTGGGAGGTTTCACAAACGCAGTGGGGAGAGGGTCGGCAGAGTAGAAGTGGCCCTGAGATCTGGGCCAGTGGGGCGTGTACCCAAACCAGGAAGTGAGGGAGACAGGCCACGAAGCTATGGTGTGCATACCCCGTGGCAGGTGACAGGCCTGGGAGGAGAAGATGCTCTCAAGGGATGCCACTGTGGGCAGGAAATAGCCACAAAACATTCGATGACCTTCCTGGAAGGCTATAAAGGTTCCTCTGACTTAGATGTGGGAAGGGAGAATTCCTAAGTGACAGAAAATCCTGAAAAACCAGAAATGGCTGAGTTTGCCCAGAAGTGGCTAATATATGTGGGTGGTTGGTCAGTTTTGTGTTTTAAATGGCCATTAGGAATAATAGATACTTAAAAAAGAGGACAAGTTTTGTAACAGAAAAATAAAGTTACATTTTGTTTTACCAAACCTAGATCATGGCTTGTGAAATGCACATCAGCTACACATATTCATACAAATTGTGCATAAGAAACCTTTATAAATTCCAAAAAGCAGAAATTATACTTAATTATATTCTGTAGCCACATTGTAACCAATAAGTATTTAAAACACACACATGAAAACCCAGCCATTTGGAAATCATAAAAGGGGGGAAAATTACCCTAAACAGCACTAGAGTCATACAGAAATCAAGATTACAATCCCAGAATCTTTAGAAAAAGAATAAGCAAGGAAACACAACATATCAACACTAGGGTATATGGACAAAGCTATGTTTTCAGATAAAACTCATAGCTTTAAATGCTTCTGTTAGCTGACACAAAGAGAATTTAATCAACTGAATACTCCACGTAGAAGTTTAGAAAAACAAGTCCTTAAGAAAGGAGTAAAGAAATAATAACTGTGGAGGTAGATTAATTAGAAAAAAGAGAAGACAAAAATAGAGTTATTTTTTAAGAACTAATAGACAAATTACACTAAGAACAAATGTAAAATATCTATCTCTTACTTATCTTGTTCTTCAGAAAGTACTTAGCTATCTGTCTGACAGAGGGCCCTTCCCTCCTTCCAGTTGGCCCACTGTGCCCTCTAAGGAGAGTCACGATACACTGTCCCTCATAGGTAAGAGCCCATTCCCATAAGATATGACACAACCTTCAAAATCCTAAGTTCCCACACCTGCACAGCCAGGACAAGATTGGGACATTCCCATTATTGAGGATGACAGCGGGTTGGTACGAGTCACTTACCATTTGGAAAGTGCTTACACCTGTGTGTGTGTGTGTGTGTGTGTGTGTGCGCGCGCGCGTGCGCACGCCAGTGTAAGGTGTATGTGTATGTACATGTGTGGGGATAGGTATACAGATGCAGGGGTATGCTTTCTTTTTCTTTTTTTCTTTTTTAATTTTTTAAAATGTTTACTTAGTTTCGAGAGAGACAGAGCATGAGCAAGGGAAAGGCAGAGAGAGGGATGGACACATAGAATCCGAAGCAGGCTCTAGACTCAACTGTCAGCATAGAGCCCTATGTGGGGCTTGAAATCACGAACAGCGAGATCATGACCTGAACTGAAGTTGGATGTTTAACTGGCTGAGCCACCCAGGCACCCCTGATGTTTTCTTTCAATCCTAGAATTACTCTGAATTGTTGAATCCAGATGGTCTCCAAGGGTCCAATCCCAACACAGAAGTCCATTTTTTAAATGTTCTACAACCACTGGTAGGCATGTACTCTAAACTAAGGATTTGAATGGATTCAAATTGTGTACTAGAATCAAAAAAAGGAACTATCTGAAAGGAACTATTTTGATTTTCTTGTCCACCTATATCAATCATCTGTAATAACAGCACCGTCTATCAGGGACCCCATGCCAAAGAATCATTATCTCAGCTAACATTTCATTGTGTAGGAAGTGCTATTATTATTCCCACCAATAGATAGGGCTCACAGAAGGGTCAAAGTGATTTGCCCTGCATCACACAGTTATCCCAATGCTGACCCTCAGTGAGGCTTGGATGGCTCCCAAGATATTGCTTTTATCATTATTCTATAAAAAGTATAAGTATTTTTATAATAAAAGTATTTTAAAAGAATACTGCAAAAACCTGAGGGCTGATGGGGGGGAGAGAGAAAGGAGGGTGATGGGCATAGAGGAGGCACTTGGGATGAGCACCAAGTGTTATATGGAAACCTACTTGACAATGAATTATGAAAGAAAAAAAGTATTTTAAGTGTTTTTTCTCTGATGTTTTGAAATTATTTTTTCTCCAATCTTGTGTGCATTTAAAAAATAATATGTATTTCTGCCTTGGTCTTTTTCAGCCCTAGGTAGGACGCAAACCAGGAGCCCCAGTGTAACCAGAGCACGGGACACCACATTGTGGCGTGACCTCCATAGATGGCCGCAGAATCGGAAGGTTTTTTTCACTTGTGTCAAAGCCAGACCCCTTCTTGCCTTGCAAGAGCTGCCCAGGTGAGAAGACCTCCTTGTTCTCATGACCCTTCGGTCTCTAGGCTGGCTTCAGAGGAGTCTGCTTTTCATCATTCTGCCATCCTGCTTCTCACAAATGAGCAAACAGGGCACTGGCTTGCATTAAACCACCGTTGTTGCTGGTACACAGTGGCTTTTCTGTACTTGAGTCCTATTCGAGATATAACTTCTAGAAAACAACTACCTTATAGTGTTATAGAAATTTCGTTTTGGGGGAAGGGGGGTCTCTGGGTGGCTCAGTTGGTTAAGTATCCAACTCTTAATTTCGACTCAGGTCGTGATCTCATGGTTGTGAGATCAAGCCCCCACACTGGGTTTCTCACAGGGCGTGGAGCCTGCTTAAGCTTCTCTCTCTTTCTCTTTCTCTCTCTGTGTGTGTGTCTCTCTCCCTCTCCTGTTGTCCCTCCCCCACTCTCTCTCTCAAAAAAGAAAGAAAGTTATTTTTTCCACAAAGTGTTTTTTTTTGGGGGGGGGGCACACGTGAATGAAGGGCAGAGAGCGAGAGGAGAAGGAGAGAGAGAGAAGTGGGGCTCCCCCAAAGCAGGGCACAAGCTTACCCGATGGAGGACTTGAACTCATGAATTGTGAGATCATGACTTGAGCCAAAGTCAGATGCTTAACCAACTGAGTCACCCAGGTACCCAGCGTTTGTTTAGATATATTAATACTGTAAGGTGTTCCTAATTTGCCACCTCATCAGTTTTCCCCAAATTTATTTTGTCCTCTAATCTTTTTTTTTAAGGTAATCTTTTTCTTTTTTAATGTTTGTTTATTCTTGAGAGAGAGAGAGCACAAGCAGGGGAGGGGCAGAGACACAGAGGGCAGAGGATTCGAAGCGGGCTCTGTGCTGACAGCGGCTAGCCAGATGTAGGGCTTGAATTCACAAACCGTGAGGTCATGACCTGAGCCGAAGTTGGACACTTGACCAACTGAGTCACCCAGGTGCCCCTTGGGATATAATGTTAAGCAAAATCCATGGCCTCCCTAGACCTTAGGAAATCTGAGCATTGGGAAAGCATCCCAGGGGGAGAAGACTAAAATTCCTAAAGCTGCCTTGGCGTCGCTAAGGTTTGGTAGACCTGGCTCTGTCTGCCTGCAATTATCGTTAGTTTCTCTGAGCTCTGGTGTAAGTTTGCAGTGGTTTTTGCCTTTTCTTTTCGTTCTGTGTCTTATGGGTGTTTTCCTGGGAAGTTGAGAGAAGCTGGGTTGAGGACCGTTAGCTAGAACAGCCTTTGGAAACCCTGTTGGGCTGAATCTCTGACAGTCCCGTGGAACAGCCAGATGCTGAATTTGAAGGTTCCTGGAGTGGCACTGGGGCCAGTGGAAACCTACCCTCTCTTTCCATGCCTCCCCCCGAGGCTCCCTTCTTACCGGGACAGCAAGCAAGGCCTGGCTAGAGACAAGTGTCTGTGGCCCTAGAAAAGACTCTTGTGATGTAGCCACAGGAGGATAAAAGCCAGAAGGATTATCTAGACTGGTTCATAAAAATTCTGCTCTTTTCTCTCAGTTCAGTCATGGCTGAGGGTGAGTCTCCTCGTGGCTCCTCCTCCTCCGTGGTGCTCGTATTGACCAGGGCTCCTGTGGGTCTGTGCTCCCGCCCATGGTGTGTCACCACAGCCGCTGATGCCCCCAGCTCACAGAGGTCTTTGTTGTCACTGCAGCTGCTCTCTCATGAGGTCTCTGACAGACATTTGGGAGCTTTGGCCCTTGCAGTGCGAGCGAGGCAGAGAGGGTGTGACCCGCCTCGGCACCCGGAGACCCTACTCTGAAGACTGGGGGCCACCACTTGGGCAGCCTCTCCCACCACCATCATCTGCCCATAGCCAGGTGTTCCGGCCCCTGACAAGCCTTTAGGGTTTTCCTCCCTCTGTATTTGGCAGTTGAGGGAAATGACACCAAAGAGTTGCATTCATTTAACAGACCCCTTATGTCTGAAGGAGGAAAGATGATGGGGGTGAAGAGACAGGGATTTGGAGGGAGGAGGACCCAGGGCAAGGAGCCAGGATGAAGGGCAGCCGAGGTGGCTGCAGCTTGGGCAGTGAGGGTGGAGTGGCACGAGGTAGGGGAAGGGGTTGAGGGTCTTTATCACGATGGCCATGGAGAGCTATTCAAGAGTTTGAAACAGATTAGTGACATAATGTGATTATTAAAAAAAAAATCTCTGCAATGCCTTGGAACAGGATAAGCACTTCAGGAGGATATGGCTCTGATCTGAGTGAGAGGTGATGGTAGCATGAGGGTACTGACAATGGGCATGGAGAGGAGACCTATTGAGAATCTGGGAGCAAGGAATAAAAGATGCGTTTACAGCTCAAGGGTAAGGTCACCTTCACCCTTCTGTGCCCACGCACGCCTGCATTCACGCTTGCACTCCACCTTCCCCGCTCACTTGGTGCTTTGCAGAATGCATGGATACCAGCAGATGCTTGCACTCCTGCAGTTCTTTCTCTGTCAGGATCCTTGGAGGGAAAGTTTTCTGTCAGTCATCTCAGAAGAAGAACTTGGACGTGGTGGCTTTGGATGAGGAGGTAAACATCAGACAGGAGAGCTGAGAAGAGTGAAATCCCCAGGCGCAGGTCACTGGAGCTCAACAAATCTGTGACTTCATCTCACCAGGCCCTCCCTGAGAACCCTGGAGAAAGGCTAGCCAGCTACTCCTCTGTAGACCTAGCTCCCTGGGTCTTGGTCCCTGGAGAAGCTGCACCATGGTGATGGCGGTCGTGTGAGAGATGTAGGCCCCCAACCTCCGCACCCCAAGGACTCAGTGCACCACAGGTGGAAGGAGGTTTGGGAGCAAGACCCCTGGGCTTTCATGCGGGGCCTCTTAATTGTCCTGGGGACAGACACAGCTGATTTCAGTCCTCCACAAAGGGCTCATCTAGCCCAGCATAGGGGGAAAGCATAGCGGGGCTACAGGCCAAAGGGGAGGAAACTCCAGAAGTCACAGGGGAAGGAGCAGGTGCTGAGAGAGAGGGGTAACTGCTGACCCCCAGGCAACAATCAAAATTAAAGGAAATGCTCAAATAAATGACAGGAAGGGGACATATGGAAAGGACTCAGGAACCAACCTGAAGGAGCCCCCAGTGGCTAAGGCTGGAACAATTTGAGCAATAAAATAATGTAGTGTTGGATTAGTATCCAAAATGTAAAAATTGATGTTTGAATAAGATCCTCCTTTCCCAAAAATTTCATTTATCTTATGTGGATATTCCTTCTAGGAGGTGGAGCTTCATTCCCTTTCCACACATGAGAATGGACTTGACTTAGTGACTGAATCCCAAAGAATTGAGTTTAGAAAGGCAAAAATAGTAATATTAGGGGCACCTGGGTGGCTCAGTCGGCTGAGTGTCTGACTTTGGCTCAGGTCATGATCTCACATCTCGTGGGTTCAAGCCCCTGTATCAGGCTCTCTGCTGTCAGCGTGGGGCCCACTTCGGTTCCTGTCTCCCTCTCTCTCTGCCCCTCCCCAGCTCGTGCTTTCCCTCTGTCTCAAAAACAAAAAAATAAAAATAAAAAATGGTAATATTACAGTGGAGAAACTGCGTACCTTAGCCATGGCATCAAGGTAAACATCACCAGTGATGTGGTATAGATTTATGTGCCACCTGCTATGACGCAGAGAGAAGCCATTTTACCTCTGTGGTATTCTTTCCAGAGACTCAAGCTCTGGTCTAGTCATGAGAAAAATGTCAGTCATACTGAAATTGAGTGGCATCTTATGGAAATACCTGACCAGTCTTCACCCACGCTATTCACACAAGGAAAGCCTGAAAAACTGTCACAGACTGGAGAAGATTCAGAGACAGGGTGACGAAATGCAGTGTGATACCCTGAATTGGATCCTGGAGGAGAAAGAAGACATTAACAGAAAAGTCCAGTGAAATCCGAATGAAGTCTAGAATTTAGCAGAAATGTCCCAATATCTGTCTCTCAGTTTTGACAATGTATCCTATGTCGACCTGCATAAAGAGGTAAACTGATGCAAGCTCAAATGACCAGAAACTGGGTTTCTTCGGAATGAGTGGAGGAATTGCATTTCGGGAAATGCATGCTATAGCAAGCTACAAGCGTGTCTTCTGAGGGTTTGGGGTGGGCTGATTTATGGATAAGGAGAGCAAAGAGAAGGGAGTCCAGCCACAGTCCAAGCAGTAAGTTCATTGGCTTGAGGATGGGGAGATAATCTTTGCGGATGTTCATTGATCAGGACTTAAGTCTTAGTCTTCTGTAAATTGAGCATTTATAGAAAAACAGTCTTTCAGTTTTTAAGTTCCATTCTTTTGTGGGTGCACGCATGAGATTCGGCAATTCATATCCCCAGTTCCATTTTAGATTGGAATCGTTTCACGCATGTAACGTGATAACATCAAGGGAGACGGGAACTGGGTGAGGGGTATACAGGAACTCTCTGTACTAGTTTTGCAATTCTTCTCTAAATCTAAAATTATTCCGAATAACAAGCCAATTAAAAATATGTATCTAGGAGATGATTGATTCAGTACCCAGCGAGCTTTCTCATTAGTCCTTACAGTGGCATCGTGCTCCGTTGTAGGGCTTTACTACCCAGCTGTGTATCTCATTTTACTGCACTTCCCCTTCTTGTGCTTCACAGATACTGTTTTTCTACAAGTTAAAGGTTTGTGGCAACCGTCTGTTGAACAAGTATATCCTCACCATTTTTCCAACAGTAATTGTCCACTTCATGTCTCTTTGTCACATTTTGGTAATGCTCATGGTATTTCAAACTTTTTCATTGTTATGTTATATGGTATGTGGTCAGTGATCACAACTCACTGAAAGCTCTGATGATGGTTTACAGTTTTTAGCAATAAAATACTAAATTTTTTTCATTTTAGTGTATTTTTATTTTTATTTTTTTAGAGAGAGACAAAGTGTGAGTGGGGGAGGAGCAGAGAGGGAGGGCAACACAGAATCTAAAGCAGGCTCCAGGTTCCCAGCTGTCTGCACTGAGCCCCACACAGGGCTTGAACTCACGAACCCACCTGTAAGATCATGATCTGAGCGGAAGTTGGACTCTCAACCGACTGAGCCATATAGGCGCCCCAGCAATAAAGTATTTTTTTTTTTATTTATTTCTAGGAGAGAGAGAGAGAGAGAGAGAGACAGTGTGAGCAGGGGAGGGTCAGAGAGAGAGGGAGTCACAGATTGAAACAGGCTCCAGGCTCTGAGCTGGCAGTCAGCACAGAGCCTGATGCGAGGCTCGAACCCACTACTGCGAGATCATGACCTAAGCGAAAGTCGGACGCTCAACCGACTAAGCCACCCAGGCGCCCCAAGTGTTTTTAAATTAAGATATAAACCTTGCTCTTTTTGACATGATGCTGTTGCATACTTAATAGACTACAGTGTAGTTTAAACAACTTTTATATGTACTGGGAAACAAAAAAAATTAATTTGACTCACTTTATTGCAATATTTGTTTTATTGAGGTATTCTGGAACCGAACCTACAGTATCTCCAAGGTATGCATGTAATTTATTTAATCATTTCTCTACTGATGGGCATTTAGGTTGTTTCCAGTCTTTTTGCTATTACAAACTGTGGTACATGGATGGTATGTCATTTACACATGTGTGAGAATATCTGCAGAATAAATTTCTACAAGTGCATCTTGTCGGATTAAAAAATATTGGCACTTATTTTGATCAGTACTGCCAAATTGCCTTCCCTAGAGGTTGAACCAATTTATACTTAAACCAGCAATGTAGGAAATGACTCCTTCCCCAGACCCTTCCAATATTTGTTCTAATCAAACCAGTTAGAGACCAAATGTGCTACTCATTGGGTTCGATTAATTTGCTAGAGAGCTCACAGAGCTAAGGAAACCAGTTTGCTTAATTAATGGAACCCAAGGAGGGTATCAAAGGTGAAAATGAAAAGAGATAAAGAGATACATATATATCTGGCTAGATAAAGAGATGTATCAGGGTTTGTCCAGAGGGAGTCTATATTCCTGTGTGTTTCAGGGTGCACCACCTCCCTGGCATAGGCTGCATTCTGGTTCACTAACCTGGAAGCTCTCCAAACCCCATAGTTTTCAGGGATTTTTATGGAGCCTCATTATGTAGGCGTGGCTGATTAAACCATTGACCTCTGGTAGTTGAACTCAATCTCTAGCCCTTCTTCCCTCCCTAGAGGTTGGAGGGTGGAGCTGAAAGTTCCAAACTCCAATCAACTGGTTGGTTTCCCTGGCAACCAGCTTCATTCCTTAGGTTGCCTGGGGCTTTTCAAAAGTAACCTTATTAACATAAACTCTTGTGTGGTTGAAAGAGCTTGTTATGAATAACAAGAAACCCATTTCACCTTTTCCACTCGAGTACTGAGAACAAAAGACCAAATACTCTAACAAAAGATGATCCCATTGCTCTAATCCCTTAGGAAATTCCAAGGGTTTGGGGAGCTCTGAGCTAGGAACCATGGGTGAAGACAAAAATATATATTTATTATAAATTACAATATCATGGGTTTATAGTAGCATATGGTAGGCAGAATAGCGGCCCCCAAGGAATTCTGTGTTCTGATTCCTAGAATCAGTGAGCGTGTTAATCTTACATGACAAAAGGGACTTTACAGAAGTAAGGATCTTGAGTTGGCAGTTTGTCCAGAATGTTCTAGGTGGGTCCAATGTGAGGTGACTTATAATAGGGCCTTGATAAATGAAAGAGGGATGCAGGAAAGTCTGGGTCAGAGAAGGAGTTGTAATGACAAAAGCAGAGGTCAGAGTGACAGGATTGGTGGCTTTGAAAGGAAGGCAATTAGCAGATAGAAGCTGTGAAAGGGGAGGAAGTGGATTCTCCCCTAGATCCCAGGAGAAGGAACACAGTCCTGGGGACACCTTGATTTTAGCCCAGTGAGACCCATTTCAGACTTCCAACCTACAGAACTAGAAGAGGATACTTTGTATAGTTTCAGGCCACTATGTGGAAATTTGTGACATGAGCAAAAGGGAACCGCTGCGTGATAGTGGTGGTATAATTTTTATATTTTGGAAAGATGGCTCTGTCACCTCTCCACCACTTCAGAGCACTTTGATCTATACCCTACTTCCTGTTGCAATGGATGAATATCCCAGCTCCCATCAACAACCAGTGATAACCCCCCAAAAGACCGTCAGTAAAGTTTGTTTATCAAGTTAAGCTTAGTTTGTTAGACTCACTGCAATATGGGAGAATACCAATTGCTGGAATCTTAGTGGTATCTCCAAATAGACACATGAAGACAGGATATTTATAGAGTTTAGGGCCAGGGCTGGGTGATTTTAAGGTGACCTTGGAAGGCGGAGATCTGGTTAGGATCAGACAAGTGTATAACCATTTTGGAATGGTGGACAGGAGGTGAAGTCTTTAGTGAGGTGAAGGTCTGAAGGAGTCTTGATGAACAAGTCATGTTAGTGGGGTCACAGTCTCATCTCCCAAGAACAGGTATTTCCTGGAGCCACCAGCTAAGTTATTGCTACTGGATTTCAGTATTTTTTAATACAAGGACAGGAAAGCATGCCCAGTCCCTGTATTGTTAAATACAGGAAGTGGGACTTGGGTTGGCATCAACTCTCACCAGAAACTCCACTAGTGGTCTGGACCTCATTCCTTCTCTTTATTCAAGGACTTTGTCCTACAACTTTGTCTTTCTCATTAGCATGGTCATTTCTTTCTCTCTCCTAGATCATTCCAATTTGAAAACTAAACTAAAAATCTCCCCACAGGCCCCTTTGACATCTGTCCCATCTCTGTTTCCCTTTACAGAAAAACTTCTTGAGAGGGTTGTCCGTGGTTAGTATGATCACCTCTTTACCTTCCATTCCAGCCACTCTCCCTCCTCTGCCCCACACAATCCCACCACATTAGCCTTCCCTAGGCTCCCAGAACACTTCTAACATGCTTCTGGGGTGCCTGGGTGGCTCTGTTGGTTAAGCGTCTGACTCTCAATTTTGGCTTGGGTCATGATCTCACGATTCTGTGAGACTGAGCCCGTGTTGGGCTCTGCGCTGACAGTTGACAGTATGGAGCCTGCTTGGGATTCTCTCTCTCCCTCTTTCTCTGCCCCTCCCCTGCTTGCATGGGCCTCTCTCTCAAAATACAGAAATAAACTTTAAAATAACAACAGCATCAACAACAAGCTGTGTTTCTGCCTGAGGGCGTTGCACTCTCTGTACCCTTTGTCTGACTGGTTTCCTCCTCACTCAGCATCTTCACCTGGCTGGCTGCTTGTCATTCAGAGCTCGGGTTAAATGTCATTTCCTCAGAGACACCTTCTCTGACCATCAGTCTAGACATTATGTGTGCAGGCTCTATTAGGCCACTCTGCTTTGAAAAACAATATGTGTTTCTATTGTGGCAAGATACACATAACACAACATTTACCATCTCAATGATTTTAAGTGTATAATTCAGTGGCATTAAGTACATTCACATGGTTGGATAACCATTGTCACCAACCATCTCCAGAACTTCTTCATCTTCCCAAATTTAGACTGTATGCCTATTAAACAACAACTCTCTGCACCTCCAGCCCCTGCCAACCATGATTTAATGTCTGACTGACTCTATGAATTGGCCTCACCTATTTACCTCACGAAGGTGGAATCCCACAATATTTGTCATTTTGTATCTAGCTTATTTTAGTTAGCACTACGTCTTGTCTTCAGGGTTCAGCTGTGTTGTGGGAGGTGTCAGACTTCCCTTCCTGGGGCTCCTGGTGGCTCACTCGGTGGAGGATGCCACTCTTGATCTCAGGGTTGTAGGTTCTAGCCCCACATTGGGGATAGAGATTACTTAAAAGAATCTTAAAATTCCATTCCTTTTTAAGGCTGACTCATTCATTTTTATATATAAATACAGTAACATGTAACATACACATATACAGGGAAGAATGGACATTTGGGTAGTTTCCATCTTTTGGCTGATGTGAATAATGCTATTGTGAATATTGGGGTACAAGTATCTGTTCGAGTCCCTGGTTCCAATTCTTTTGGGTATATACCCAGAAGTGGAATCGCTGGATCCTATGATAATTCTATGCCTAACTATTTGAGGAACTGACATACTTGTTTCCACAGTAGCTGCACCATTTTGTGTCCCCACTAATACTCATAAATGTTCCAATTTCTCTGCATCCACACCAACCTTTGTTATTTTTTTTAAAAATAATGACCATTTTAATTCAGTAGATAGCCCCTGTAAGTAGCTGAGATTTTCCACCCACACCCACCCACACCCACATCCACACCCACACCCACACTTTTATTCTCTACCTATGCTGTAAGCTCTGTAAGAACAGGGATTTTTGTCTCCCTTGTTTACCACTGTGTCTCTAGCATCTGAGAGTGCTTAGCAAGCAATAACAACAGTAATGGCAATATCCACAACAAATACCAGAGCCAGCATTGATGCAGCACTTACTAAGTGCCAGGCATTGTTTTATAACAATGTAACAGTGTTGCAAGAGAGGTGTTCTTACTATCAGCCTGATTTACAGGGAATTGAGGCACAAGGTATTTTCCCAAGGTTCCACAGTTAGTGTCACTGTAGTTGCCCAAAAAATGATTTTGGAATGGAAGTGATGGGGAAGGAGGATTTTAGGAAAATGAGTTGGCGAGCTATTGCAGAAGTCCTGGCAGAAGATGTTAAATCTTGCCTTCTGATGGTGGCGGTGGTGCTAGACAAAGGGTGGGAAATCCTACTCACTGCGGATGCGGGTATAGAACCATCGATAAGACTGTGGTGTAAATGTGTATTCAGGAATGTCTCTCTATTGTGCAAGAGGGTTGTCTAGGACGGGCACACAGGTTGTGAGACAGAGCTTAAGACAGACTTGTGGAGATGAAGGAAAAACTAACCCCAGATACCCCAGATCACATCATACACATTTGGACTTGGTTGTTTTCCGTGTAGCACTTGATTGTATTCTGTCTTTGTGAAGTTTCCTGTTTGATGTAGAGCGGAATAATGTCTTGAGCTTCTACATGGGCTCTCACTCTTCTGATTTCCTTCTCTTATTCCCAGGAGGCAGTTTGGCTTTGGATACCATGGCCTCAGAGCCATCTACGTGGCAAGACAGAAATGAAAGTTGTCGGAGGAAAGTCCGAGTTGCTCAGTGGCTTCATCCGAGGCTATCAGGAGAGGGGGCATGCTAGTGTCTGAAGGGAGAAGGCTGAAGTAGAGGGTAGAAGGGAGGGAAGAGTTTTTCAAGATTTGTGAGGCGACTTAGGGGTTTCCAAGCATGTGGGAACTCTGGCCTGTCCCCTTGGGGCATCTCGTGGGGGTGGTGAGACAGGAGAAAGGACTGGCCCCATCTAGTGTACCCCAGACACCAGGGTTACCAGCCCCACAAGGCTTACTAAGGGGAAGGGTGGTTTGGAGGCTGTGGAGCAACTTCATAGGACCCCTCGGGCTGGGACAATGAACATGTCAGCTAAGGAGCCCCCCCCGAAGGTTCTCTTCCAGGCCTCTGCCCAAGCCTGAATTGAGACTGAATTTCTGCTAACCAGAGGGTGGAGGTAGATTCCATTGAATTGAAGGGGATCACTTTTTATCATTTATTTGGTCAATAAAGATTTGTTGAGCAACACCTTTTTTTTTTAATTGTTTCTGAGAGAGAGAGAGAGACAGCATGGGCAGGGTAGGGTCAGAAAGATAGGGAGATACAGAATCCGAAGCAGGCTCCAGGCTCTGAGCTAGCTGTCAGCACAGAGCCTGATGCGGGGCTCAAACCCACGAACCGTGAGATCATGACCTGAGCCAAAGTTGAATGCAGGCACAGAGCCTGCCACAGGGCTCTATCATGACCTGAGCTAACTTCAGATGCTTAACCGACTGAGCCACCCAGGTGCCCCCTACTGAAGCAACACCTTGACCAAACCCGGAGGTCCCTGGCTTGATTGCTGCTTCTCAAATGGCCAGACCTGCCAGATCTTTTCACTGTGGACTTTTAATACTTAAGACACCATGCTCAAGTTGTCTGGCACATCAGTGACATTGTGTGTTACTGGCTCTGAGGAGGTGACTGACCTAAGACCTACTAACTCCCACGCATCCTGCGGGTCGCAACAAGAAATGTAAACTGTGAAGCCTGAAGTGTTCCAGATTTTGGTGTGTTTGAGGGGCCGTGAGATGGCTGGTTCAGCTATAGGGGACGGACACAGGAAGAGCAGTGCAGGATGGAGCTGGAGGGTCAGGGGGAAGGTGCACAGGATCACGGTTTAAGTTTGGGTTTTGTTCAAAGTGCGGTGGGAACGATGTAAAGATTTAAAGCTGAGGAATATCTGTCTCATTTGTGTTTTCAGCCATATCTCATCATGCTAGGCATTTGGGTTAAATACTGCTTGGTTGTTTGATGATTACTTGCCAAGATAATTTTTTTTTTTTAAAGGTCAGACAGGTAATGTGCCGGCGTTGTAACAAGGTTTAAGGTGGCACATGTCACTCAATGGTGTGAACACCCAGTCATCACACTTATGAACTACAAAAGGATCCAAAATGAATTAAACTAGGGGTTGGTGCATGGAGGGGAGAAGCCCTCAACGGAGATGGCTTCCTTATGGCTAACAAAGATGGACAAGTTAAAAACCCAAAAGTTCAGGGTTGGAAGCCCTTACAAGTTTCCAGCTACTTAAAAAAATATTTTTTAAAATGTTTATTTTTGAGAGAGACAGAGTATGAGCAGGGGAGGGGCAGAGAGAGAGGGAGACACAGAATCCAAAGCAGTCTCCAGGCTCTGAGCTGTCAGCACAGAGCCTGATGTGGGGCTTGAACTCATGAACTGTGAGATCATGACCTAAGTTGGAGTTGGATGCTTAACTGACTGAGCCACCCCAGGCGCCCCTGCAACTACTTTAAAGTGGAGCAGCCCTGTGGCAGTCAGGTCCTGGAAAAGTTGACAAGTTGTCCTAATTTCCTCTTGTTTCGCTTCTCCCTTCTCCAGTGTGACAAGATCACTGGGGAAGATTTTTTTCCCCTTGTGTTTCCTGCGTTAGGTTGGTGTGTCAGAGATTCCAGGCAGTGTATGCGTAGAGCAAAGCAGTGAGTGAAACTTAACATTTTCAGGGACAGGCAGATTAGGGTGAAAGGAAGAAGAGCTGATCACACGTAAAATGAGACTTTTGGGCAAAGGAAAGGACCCCAAAAATCTTGATGACAGAAGTTGTCTTAGGCAGCAACATGTGGACGAGGTCTCAGTTCCTTACTAAGCCCCATGGAAACATGGGTGATGTCAGTATGATTGTGGCCTCAAGGGTCTGGCAGAGCAGGAGGCTGACATCACCGCCCAGGGGACCCAGTGAGCTCAGACCCCAGGGAGGCCTCCTCACAGCCCCTAAAGAGGCGGAAGCAGCAAACATGATGATGAAGAGAGCCCTAGGGGCTGAGCTGCCTTCATCTGCTGTTCAATTATTGTTCTTTTCCTTCACCCTCCTGCCAGCATAGAATCCTTCCTCAGGACTCTGCAGAGAGATAGAAAGGAGCACCGAGGTTCTATATCCAGGACATGTTAGGTCTTGTGGGGCGAGCTATCAGCTGGGGCAAGCCCCTGCCCCCAAAGAGCTCACGGTACATGTGGACATGTATCATATACATGAGACAGACCTGAAAACCAGTAAAATCAGTAAAAGAAAGTCTATGAGCTTTGAAGTTAGGCCTGACTCCTAACCTCAGTCTGTCACTTAGTTATTTGCCATCTGACCTTGGGTGCATGATTTAACCACACTGGGCCTTGGTTTCTCATCATTAAAATGGATATGGCAATTTTTGTCTTACAGTAGAATGACGATGAGGATTGCATGAGAGAAATCATATCATGTTCCTGGAGCCCAGCAAGTGTTTTTTTGTTTCTGTTTTTTTTCTTAAGTTTATTTAGTTATTTTGAGAGAGAGAGAGAGAGAGGCAGAGAGGGAGAGACAGAATTCCAAGCAGGCTCTGTGCTGTCAGCTCAGAGCCCAGTTGGGGCTCGAACTCACAAACTGTGAGATCATGACCTGAGCTGAGATCAAGAGCCAGATGCTCAACCAACTGAGCCATGCAGGTGCACCCTCATGGAACCCAGCAGGTATTTAACGAACGGTAGCTGTTATTGCTACTGTTCCAGATCCCATAGCATGACAGAAACAATGTGGAGCCACGTATGGACACAGTTGACTCTTGAACAACACGAGTTTGAACTTTGCAAGTCCACTTATACTGCGGATGTTTTTCAGTACATTTATTGGAAGATGTTTGTTGATTTGTGACAATCTGAAAAAACTCTCAGAGAAACTGTGTAATGGTTGATTGGCATTTCCCTGAAGGTAGCTCTGTGAAGAGGTCTCCAAGGTGATTTGGAAGGGGGCTGAGAAATGATACGATTCATTATACTGATATGGAAGCAGATGCAGAGACACATTGAATGATTTGCTTAAGGTCACTCATGAACTCATGGCAGTAGAGGGTGTGGGTGGAACGGTATGGCCGATTGGTCAGGAAATGGGCCTTGGAATCCGATGGACTTAAGTATGAAGATCAGTTTCAGCATTTACTAGCTGTGAGGCTTGAGGTATCACCTAATCTCTTAGCTTTCTCATCTGTATAATGGGATACACGATATCCACTGCAAAGGATTACTGTAAGAATTTAATGATGTATGTGAAGTGCTTACTTTGTGTATTGTGACTGGTGTACAGAAAGTGCTCAATACATTTTAACTACCAGTGCTGGAACTGAATCAAAGGCCCTCCGACTCTTAGTTGAGTGCTTTTCTGGTCATTCCACACTGACTTGACATTCTATTTAGCAGGCATTCGTGTTAGACAGACTGTCTTCAATGGAGCTTTTGTACATCCCTCACTCCAGACCCCTTGTTGGTAACATATAAGATCTCCAGATTCAGTGGGGGCTCAAAAAAGCTGCTGACAGTAGCAGAAGCTAGTTTTATCAGTACTAGACGTATCTGGTCTGCATACCAGTCTTCTTCCTGTGATGGACAAAAAGTTTTTTGCTGAGTGAGATGCTAAAATGCTGAAGGGACCCTCTGTCATGTACTTTAAGGGATATTTAGAAATAGGAAAGGCTCCATACTTTCCCTGCCTCTCCTACATCTGTCTGAGATTGTTTAAGCATGAGTAATTAAATAAAATGAGGACAGCTAGAGATCAGCTAGAAACCGACAGGTTTAGCAACTTGCTCAGTTCTTGGCAAACACCAGGACTGTAACTCATTCTCCTCACCATTGGTTTGTTTATTTTTAAAATGTGTTTTCAGTTAATAAATACCATTTTTATTGGGGAAAAAGCAATATATGTACAAGGGAAAGAATTTCAAGAGTGCGTACATAATTAAAAATGACCTTTCTCTTACTTCAGGCCCCATCCTTCCTGTCCCTCTCCGGGCTACCACTACTGTTAAGTTTCTTGGGTATCTTTTCAGGAATATTTTATGGCGTATTTCATGTACATATATAAGCATATATAAATATCGTTTCAAAAAATAAAACATATTCTGTATATTGTTTCATGCTTTGCTTTTTCCCAGCATGCTTTGCTCAACCTGACAATTTGGAGACAGTTTCATATCTGAATACGCAGTGTTTTCTTTTTCTCTTTAATGCTTGCATAATAAATAATCCATGGTATATGGCTGGAGCAGAGATGATTTAGCCTTAACCTCTAGTTTTTTTTTTTTTTTTTTTGTTAATGGCAAACAATTCTCCCAGTTACTCTGCTCTAAACTGGAGTGATACCTAAGGTCCTCCATCCCCATATCTAGTAAGTCATGCCAATTCTGCTTTTTTTCCATTTGTCTGTTCTCTTTCATTCTCACTGCTACCTTCCCTGGTTTAGGCCTTAAAATTCTTACAGCATTGAGCTATTTCCAAATTTTCTTTTCCTTATTTTTTTTAAGTTTATTTAATTTGAGAGAGAGAGAGAGAGAGAAGGGGGAAGAGAGAGAATCCCAAGCAGGCTCTGTGCTGTCAGCTCACAACCCAACACTGGGCTGGATCTCACGAACCATGATATCATGACCTGAGCCCAAATCAGGAGTCTGACGCTTCATTGACTGAGTCACCCAGGCATCCCTCCAAGTTTTGTCTCTGCTCAGGTTGCACACTTGCTCTTGATCACATTTGCTAACGTCAAGGTTCTGATTGTGTCCCTCTTCTTTAAAACCTCTAGTGGATTATCATTCATTGTCTTAAGTAAAAACTGAAGCAGTGATCAATAAATATGATTTTAAAATTCTAACCTAGGGAATTTATGGAATGCAAATCCCTGGATCAGGATGTTCAGAGCGTTCAGGATCTTTAGTCTGTATTAGAAAAAGAAAAGTTTACAAGTGCTTCTGATGCAGTTGGCTTTTCCACCAAGTGTAACCATTAGAATAAAGTATACATTTCTCAGCCCAGTATTTCTCTTCAAGGTGCCTTTGCAGCCCCATCTTTTACTACTACTTCTCTGCACACCAGTGCATATGAAGTTTTTGTTGGCTTTCTGAATGCTCCTAACACCTTCTAGTCACACCCTTTAAACTACCGGATCCAGCCTTTCTATGAATCCTTCACAGCCAGAAGTATCCCTGAACTCGATTCTCTGAACTGGCTTACAGCCATATTCTATCTTATCTTAGATTCTCCAGCACTTCCCCCCGACCCGCCTAAAGCTTGTAAGATCGCAGTCTGCAGAAACTCAGTTTGTCCTTATTATTTGATGTCCAGAGCCTTGTGCACGTTGTAGCAAGGGTCTTAAACAAGAATTTGTAGAATCAGTGTCATTCACTAACTTGATAACCATTGCACATGAGGTATCGTTAACTGTTCCTGGCTTGTAGTGGGGTTTTCAACACGTATTTGTGGAGTCCAAGAATAAATGAGTGAACTACAAGACCCAGCGGGCATTGCGCGGGACGTCGTCGGACGCCGTGATGCAAGGGGGCGTGCCGAGCCCGAGGGAGGGGTCGTCCTGCGGGTAGCCGGAGGCCGGGGAGGCTCTGGATCCTAGGGTGAGAGAGGGAACGAAAGGTGAGCGGGGCTGAAGGAGGGGACGCGCTGCCGGACGCCCCCAATCTATGGAGAGGGGTAAGATGGCGGAGGCGGAGAGCCTGGAGACAGCGGCAGAGCACGAGCGGATCCTGCGAGAGATCGAGAGCACCGATACGGCCTGCATTGGGCCCACCCTCAGGTACCCCCCGGGGACCGGAGGCACCGACGGGCGGGCACAGGCTGGACGGGGGCCAGGCTTCTTCTGGGCTGTGTGTCTGGCCGGCCGCCCGCAGGGCCAGCACCAGCCCCTCCCTTCGGGGATCCCAGCAAGCGACCTCCACATCGGCGAGGCGGGTCTCCCTCCACAGCCCTTACATGGGGTCCCTCCTCGACCGCTGGCGCCCACAGCCCAATTATTCTGGAGGCTTCTTTTGCCTTCCTCCAGGTTGGGGCAGCCTTGGTTCTCCCTCCGAGGCTGGCCGCGAGCCGGGCGACTAGAGCGCACCCGGCAGATGGTGTTCTTAGCAGATCTTCCCCCTGGGGACATCACCCTTCCTCTCCGACTCAGACCCCATCCTGTCCTATACAATAAAGTCCTGCTCTACGGTCAAAACAGAAATTCACCCACAGTCTGATGATCGGAAATTAAACTCTTGCATCCTTAAAATCACAACCACGTCTCAGAAATGAGTTTCTGAAAATCTTAGGCCTGGAAGGAAGTTTCCCTCAACCCGCGCCCCTCTGCGGGTAGCGGGTACTTGTTGAACCCTGTTGTAAGACGACCTCTTCCAAAGGTGCAGCCTCGTGATAGTCTCATCGCTGAGTAAAAGTTATCACCCCTTCTGCCCACCCCCCATAGCATTACTTTGCCCTCTCACCGCCCTACTATTTGTAGATGTCAAAACAAACTCCACCTTCCTCAACTTAGTGAATGTAACAAAACTTAGGTACCGCACGTACTATGTACAGTGCAAGAAATTGTATTCAGCAATTTACAAATGAAACTTAAACCACAGAACAATCCTAGTAGGTAGGTACTATTATGAGGCACAGAGAGGTAAAGTGACTTGCTCATGGTTACAGAGAAAATAAAGTAGGGAAGTGATTCCTACTCAGACTGTCTGGATCCAGGGTCTGCATTCGTAACGTTTTTTGTTGTGTCTCCATTGGTGATTATTATCTATCTGTACTTCCTGTTAATTATTCACCAAATCCAGTTTCCAGCCGCCTTTCCCTTTCTCCTCAGTTTACTAGTGCCCTGGAACTAGCTCATCTTCATCCTTCCTGTTGGACCTCCTGATCTTCATGCAGCCAGTAGATAGATAATTCTACCCACCTTCACCTTGCACAGTCTTGGGGCACTGCTTCTCCCTTCAATGAAGGAGTTATTCCTTCATTGCTTGTCTCTCCCTCCCCACCTCCCCCATAGGGAGAGTTGCCTCTTGAAGGAGTGTTAGAAGGAGGGGCAGGCTGGAGACTTTACTCCTCATCTCCACCTGCACATCTTTCTTCTCCAGGGCATAGTGTTAGTCGGCTTCCCTCTGTGCCATCTCTGGTCGTGACCATCTTTAGTAGTTTGCCTTTGCCCTTTTATTGCATTGGGATCATGACCATCACACTCCTTTCCTTTCCCATTTTTTTTGAGCTCTTAAGGGTGAATGATCCTTATTTCATTACCTTTACTTTTATAAAAACTACAGACTGCTTATCGGTATTCTAAGTGTGTTATTAATGGTTATTAATATTTGGTTTTTATCACCTGAAATGTTACTGGAGTTACTGAGGATGCTGTTTCAGTATTTAACTAAGAAATTTGGCTACTGAGCTGCAATTCACAGCTAAGCAAAGTTCGCACTGGAGCAGCTGGGATTGCCAGAGTTGTGGTTTTTTCTTTTTTTTTGAGAAACTTATTTTATTTTACTTTTTTAAGATTTTAAAATTTATTTTTATTATTTTTTGTGTTTATTTTATTTTAATTTTTTCTTAAATAGTTTATTGTCAAGTTGGTTTCCATGTAAGATTGCCAGAGTTTTTAAGGATTCTTTATCAGAAACGCCATCAGTATTGTCTTGAGTTGGTTGTGGTGTTCCATTGCTGTCCTTCTTGGTTTATATGATAAATGACTTTACTTTAGTGTTGTCAGTGTAGTTTGTTGTGATTTATTATCTTAACCCGCCACTGAATCATAATGCATATTTGTTCAACTGAACAATTTTGGCCTATAGTTTTTAGTGTCTTGATTTAGGATATGTGCATTAGGATTAAAATACATTACCCTTTCTCCCTAAAATTTGCTTTATTATTTGTTATTACTGAATTATCTTTCCACAGGAAAGTGGGGTTTTGTGGGGTAGGTGTATGAAGAGATCTTTTGCCCAAAGGGGACATGGTTTAAAAAAAAAGGGTTTGAGGGGTGCCTGGGTGGCTCAATTGGTTGGGCATCTGACTCCAGCTCGGGTCATGATCTCATGCTTGGTGGGTGTGAGCCCCGCATCAGACTGTGTGCTGACAGCTCAGAGCCTGGAGGCTGCTTCAGAGTCTGTGTCTCCCTCTTTCTCTGCTCCTCCCCTGCTCACGCTCTCTCTCTTTCTCCAAAAATAAATAAAACATTAAAAAAGTTAAAGGGTTTGAGAGTTAAGGTACTTTCCTACCAGTGTTAGTTGCTTTTCCTGACTCCCTGGATCATTAGTAGAGGCTCTTCATTTTTGGCCTCAAGCTGTCTTTGGCAGATAACCCTAAATCTTACTATCATCCCCAAAACGTTCAATCACTTGAAATTCTGTAATACAAGTACTAATACCCATTGTCTTTGTCTTTAGTCTACATTGTTCCAGTCCATATTCATAGAGGATGATCTCATTTTATTTTCTTATCCCATTTAGAGGTAGCAACATGCAGACTTGATGTTTCAGAGCCCATGTCTAACTCTGGATGCACCTCCATCATTATTACCTCCTCTTCTTTTCCATCACAGTCATTAAATATGGTTAAGGCAGTAGGCTCTCTTCCTTAACTCTACTCTCAACTGTTAATCTCATATTCCTTTCCCCCTCATCTAGTCCTTTCTATTTCTTACTCCTTTTGAAGTAGCATTTCTAAAGCACCAGATTCTTAGCTGTTTCTGAATTAGGTTTTGTAACTCAAGAAGAACTAAAGAACAGAAAATAACAGTGAATTGGTAGCAGATAGAAGATTATACTCATCCTGACAGTTCCTGCTCTTCACAAAAATCACTTAGCTACAGGGTCTAACCAGACTCTTTCCTTTGACAACTATTACTTGTGAATCATTACTTACGTTTTTTTTCCCTTCTGTGATATCAAATTATTCTTCTAGTCTTACTCCTTTTTGTTTGTGAAGCCAGAGTAGCTTGACTTTTTCATTATATACCTATCCTTATTTTCATCTTGAACAGTGACTGCAATGGTAGTCCATTCCCATGTACCATAAGGGAGTGCCTCTCCTTTTTCATTGTATTCTGAAAGGCCCAAGCATATCTGTGCATATAGAGGCTGTTGCCTAGCAAATTCTTTTGGGAAAGCAGCCGTCTCTTTCTTCTCTGTCTTTAACTTAAAAATTATTTTGTTAGCTGTAAGTCCTAATTTTGCAGATGAGGAAAGAGGCCCATAAGATATCAGGGCCTGACTTGCTTTTAAAATAATATTGATTCCTGCTCTGTAATGCTAATACTAAAATATTGATCAGAAATCACTCATAAACAGTAGCTCCATATTTTCATATTTCAAATCCCATCTCTATATTTCTAGTCTTCTTTCATATCACTGTTCAGGAGAACTCATTTCCTCATTTTGCTCTTTGGATACTAGCAGTTAACATTCAGTCTTTTTTTTTTTTTTTAAGCAGGCTACATGGCCAACAACCCTGAGATCAAGGCTAGAGCTCAGATCAAGAGTTGATGCTTAACTGACTGAGCCACTCAGAGGCCACAACATTCAGTCTTAATTACTATTTAAGATTTTGTTTTTGGGTTGCCTGTGTGGCTCAGTTGGTTAAGCCTTCAACTTTGTCTCAGGTCACCGTCTCACAGCTTGTGGGTTCGAGTCCTGCTTTCGGCTCTGTGTTGACAGCTGGGAGCTTGGAGTCCGCTTTGGATTCTGTGTCTCCCTCTCTCTCTGCCCCTCCTCCACTCCTGTTCTGTCTCTGCCCCTCCTCCACTCCTGCTCTGTCCTTCAAAATAAATAAACATTAAGAAAAAATAAGAAAAAAAAAAAGGATTTTGTTTTTAAGCTTTTAAATTTAATAGCAAAATATACTGCCTTAAAAAATAGAGCTATATGGAGATATAACTAATATCCCAAACAGTTCACCTATTTAAAATATACAATTCACTGATTTTAGTATATTCACAGAATCTTATAAACGTTACCACAATTTAATTTTAGAACATTTTCATCACTTTAGTATCCACTAGTAGTCACTCTCCATTCTGTTTCTATTCCCCAGGTAATCACAACTTTCTGTCCTTAGGCATTTGCCTGTTCTGGACATTTCGTATAAATAGAACTGTACAATGTAGGTTTGTGTGTGTGTGTGTGTGTGTGTGTGTGTGTGTGTATGTGTGTGTGACTTAGCCTCTTTTCAGGGCACATCTGTGTGGTAGATGTGTAATGGTACTACTTCATTTCTCTTTATTGCTGGGTAGTAGTCAGCAATACTGAATTGTATCGTATGGATATACCACATTTTATTTATTCAGTTGATTGACATTGAGGATTCCTTTTGGGGGCTGTTAAACAATGGTTCTATGAACATAAGTGTACTAATTTTTGTGTGGACATATGTTTTTATTTCTCCTGGGCATATACCTAGGAGTAGAATTTCTGGGTCATATGATGCTCCATGTTTAACATTTTGAGGAACTGCCAAACTGTTTTCTAAAATGTCAGCACCATTTTACATTCTCACCAGCAATGCATGAGGGTTCCAGTTTCTCCACATTCCTGTTGGCACTTGTTATGATTTTTTTTTTTTTTAATGTTAGGATCCTAGTAGGTTGAAGCAGCAATTCACGGTAGTTTTGATTTGCATTTCCCTAATGGCTAACCTTTTCATGTGCTTATTAGTCATTTGTTTTTATCTTCTTTGGAGAAAAGTCTATTCAGATCTTTTACTCAGTTTTTAATTGGTTTGTCTTTTATTGTTGAATTGTAGGAGTTCTTGATATACTCTAGATATAAATCTCTTACCAGATATATGATTTGCAAATATTTTCTTCCATTCTATGGGTTGTCTTTTCATTTTCTTGATGGTATCATTTGCTGCACAGAAGTTTTTATGTAGTCCAGGGGTGGCTGAGTTGGTTAAGTATCTGACTCTTGATTTCAGCCCAGGTCATGATCTCACAGTTTGTGGATTTGAGCCCTGCGTCAGACTCCATGCTGTTAGTGCGGAGCCTGCTTGTGATTCTTTCTCTTTCCCTCTCTTTCTGCCCTTCCCTCCCTCATGCTCGCTCTCTTAAAATAAATAAATAAACCTAAAAAATTATTTTGTAGTCCAGTGTATCTATTTTTAATTTTTTTCCTTGTGCTCTCCTTCTAGATTGTTGCTTTATATACTTTCTTGTTAGAAAGCTGTACTATTGGTGTAGGAACAATTTTTTTTTATCTTGCTTATGTAACTAAGTTGTAAATTTGGTTCTTACAGGAAACAAATTGGGTGATGTTTTCAAAAGCTGTTTTGCCTAAAGTCATTTGATAGTTATGGGGACCTGTTTTCCCCATTTACTACTTCTGTGCCTTTGGCCACATGGCTTTGTTTTCCATCATCTACCCTCTCCCATTATCTAAGTTGTACAAAGCCCAGCCAATTGTAATCCTTGGTTCATGACATATTATTATTATTGGCACATGCGTGGACCTCTATAAGCAGTCAATTATTTTTATAAGCAACTTACCACCCAAGTGGGCAAATTTTTCTCTTCTGTTAAAATGGGGATGATACCCTGTACATTGCAGGGACAATATTAAAAAAAAAAAATGAGATAAAGCGTTTTTCACAATACCTGCTATGTATTGTGAGTCACTCACATAATAATGAGTCATCTTCTGCCTGTTACCTTTGAGTTTGCTATGTGGACTAAAGTATTTCTATTTTGAGAGTTTTGTTAGTTTAGTGACTCTTGGTCTTTTTTTTTTTTTTTGCTTGCTCTCACCTATTTGAGGGATATACTAGTCATCAGTAATTGGACCCATCAGAATAATTATTTTAATTATTTTGGGATGGAGTGGAGAATTGAGGAGATAGGAAACAAAGTTATAAAAGCCCCTCAGATGATTCTGATATGCTCTCTCCCTCCTTAACAGTCAATGAGGGGAAAGAAATGATCTCTCATTGCTGATTGCCTATTTTTATATATTTTATTTATTTCTAGGAGAGAGAGAAACAGCGTGAGCAGGGGAGGGTCAGAGAGAGAGGGAGTCACAGAACGAAACAGGCTCCAGGCTCTGAGCTGGCAGTCAGCACAGAGCCCGACGTGGGGCTCGAACCCACGAACCGCGAGATCATGACCTAAGCGAAAGTCGGACGCTTAACCTACTAAGCCACCCAGGCGCCCCTGCCTATTTTTAAATAATAGCTCCTGTTTAACATTTTTATATTTTAATTATAAATATAACATGATTTTTAAAAATAATTTATTGTCAGGTTGGTTATAATATGATTTTTACATTTTTAAAATGTTTTATTTATTTCTGAGAGAGAGAGAGACAGTGTGAGCAGGGGAGGGTCAGAGAGAGAGGGAGATACAGCATCCGAAGCAGGCTCCAATCTTTGAGCTAGCTGTCAGCACAGAGCCGGACATGAGGCTCGAACCCATGAACCGTGAGATCATGACCTGGGCCGAAGCTGGATGCTTAAGTGACTGAGCCACCCGGGAGCCCCTATGATATGATTTTTAAAAAGAGGAAACAGACAATAAAAACTTAATCCTACCACATTGTTAAAACTCATATTTGCATATTTCTTTTTGTTTTTTCCATATATATTTTATTACATTAGGTACTATCATGTTTTATCTTGGTTTTCCAGTTCATATGTTATATACAGTTTCATACATTGTTATACATTATATAGCTATATTGTTTTAGTGGCTTTATTAATGAATTTACTCATTCAACAGATAATTTGTTTTGAGCAATGTTTATGCACTGGATATTCTTCCATCCTCTGGGATACAGCAGGGAACAAATCCAACGAGTTCCTGCCATTATGGACCTTACATTCTAGTGGGGCACTCAACAGAATAAACAGATGCATAAAGTAATGCTATTTAGTGATTAGTGTTTCACATGATGGGGTATTGTTTTCAATTAGGTGTTTAGAAAAAGTTACTGTGGCAAAGCTTTGAATAGAGTGAAGGAGCAAGCCATGGCTCTCCAGGAGAAGTCTTTTCCGGATGGAGGACACAGTTGTGAGAAAGCTCTCAGGAGAAACGGAATGGGGGGAGGCGATGGTAGGAGATTAGTCAGTGTCTAGGTCATGTACACTAAGAAAGAGGTACAGGAGAGCTTTGAGCAGCAGAGTAACATGCTCTATATTAGGTTAAACAAGGAACATTCTGGATGTTCTATGGAGATGGAGTCAGAGAGGAAACGGAAACCAGTGAAGGGATATTTGCAGTAATAACAGGCAGGAGGTGGCTGTGGCATGCAATAAGGTGTTGTGGAGAAGGTGATGAGAAGTAGCTGGATTTAAAATATATTTTGAAAGTAGGGCCAAGATGTTGGATTAAACTTGGGAGTTAAAGAAAGAGAAAAATCAAGGATGATTTCAAGGTTCTTGCTTAAGTAACTGGGTGAATGGTGGTTGCCATTTATTGGTATAGGGAATAGAGGGAGAGGAACTTTATTTTTCTTCATAGCACTTACTGACACATGGGCTTCTCCACTAGAATTTATTTTCCGGGAGGGGAGAGATTTTATTTCTTTTGTTTGCTGCTGTATTCTGGGGATCTAAAAGATTGTCTGGCATAGAGTTGTTGCTCAATAAATATTTATTGAAAGAATAGGATACAAGAATTGTACCACAAACTCTTAATTACCTGGGAGTTGATTAACTAATTGATTTGTAGATTAACTGTCATAAAAATATGATTAGCCTTTTTTTTTTTTAAAATTTTTTATTTATTTCTAGGAGAGAGAGAAAGACAGCGTGAGCAGGGGTAGGTCAGAGAGAGAGGGAGTCACAGACTGAAACAGGCTCCAGGCTCTGAGCTGGCAGTCAGCACAGAGCCCGACGCGGGGCTCGAACCCACGAACCGCGAGATCATGACCCAAGCGAAAGTCGGACGCTTAACCGACTAAGCCACCCAGGCGCCCCATGATTAGCCTTTTGAAAGAAAATAAAACTGCTGAAAATCTGGAAAACTTTAACTTATGAGAGGTATTAATTTTTTGGAAGTACATATAATTAAAACTTTTTTAAATGTTTATTATTTATTTTTGAGAGAGAGATTAGAATTAGAATTGTATATTTGGAAAAAAGAGGATGGGTGGCATTAAATAAATTTCATTACCATATGGAATAGGAGAATGAGTTTTTGTGGTTTGGTAAAGAGAAATTAGATTTTATTCAACATTTTTAAATGTTTATTTATTTTTGATATAAACAGTATGAGTGGGAGAGGGCAGAGAGAGAGAGAGAGAGAGAGATACAAAATTGGAAACAGGATCCAGGTTTGGGACTGTCAGCACAGAGCCTGATGCGGGGCTTGAACCCAACCCAAGAGCCGTGAGATCATGACCTGAGCCAAAGTCTGATGCTCATTCAACTGAGCCACCCAGGGGTCCCTAGGTTTTATTTTAATAATGTCATTGAATTGTTAAAGAAATTGGAAAAATAAAAAACTGAAAAAGTCCTCTCATAGCTGGTAAGACAGTACTGATTTGGTTCAGTTAGCAGTGGACTCTGTGTCTGAGTTTATTTGAGCTAAATAAACAAAAATTTTCATTGAAGTTTTTCCAGGGGAAGGTTATTCTGATGTGTTATCTGATTAATTAGATCCAAACCACACAAATATTAGTAGTTACAGAGAGAAATTAAATGGGAGGATAATATTTGTTAGTCATTCCTTTCTTGAATATCAAGAGATTATTGTCAGATCTAATATATAATGCTGGTGAAATTGATCTCCTGGATATATAACTTTGAAGATAAAATTCAAATAGATGAATTATCTATATTTGTCTGGATGTGAAATATCTTATTTAAAAAACAGAAAGAAAAGGATAGGAATCGTATACATAATATACTTTTTCTCCCATTCCCTCTATTTCCTCATTTTATTAGTTTGTTGTTTATTCTTTTAATGTTTATTTATTTATTTTTTGAGAGAGAGAGAGAGAGAGAGAGAGAATGAATACAAGCAGGGAAGGGGTAGAGAGAGAGGGAGACACGGAATCCGGAGCAGGCTCTAGGCTCTGAACTTAAGTTGGATGCTCAGCCGATTGAGCCACCCAGGCACCCCACTTTCATTGTGTTTTTAATGCAAATCTAAGCACTTATAATTTTATTTTCTCCCCTTTTATGTAGTAAGTAGTGTGCTGTATATACAGTTTTGCACCTTGTTTTTTTTTTGCTTATCAGGTATTTTGGAGAGCTGTTCATACTGATATGCAGATTTTTTCCTAAATTTTTTCAGCCACATAGTATTCCATCATGTGAATATACCATGGTTTATTCAGCCAGTCCCCTATTTCTATTTAATTAGGTTATTTCTAGTCTTTTGCTAGACAAAAATAATGCAGCAGTTATTAACCTTGAACATTGGTCATTTCTTACTTCTCATACTTTATCTGTAGGGTAGATTCCCAGAAGAGTGATTGCTGGGTAAACAGATGAGTATATATATAATTTGGTAGATATTACACGTTTTAGAGGTTAGACCATTTTGCTCTCCCTCTAACATTTTATGATATTACTCATTTCTCCATAGTTTTTTCAACAAAGTGTGTATTCAACTTGACTTTTTGCCAGTGTAATAAATGACAAATGGTATTTCTGTGTAGTTATCGTTTATACTTTACTGTGAGTGAGGCTGAACATCTCTTCATTGTTTAAAAGGCTTTTTGTAAAAAAAAAAAAATAAATAAAACATCCTAATCCAACAATACACGAAAATGAAAAAAAAAGGCTTTTTGTTTATCTTTGTATGTGTATACTGTCTATATCCTTTGCTTATTTTTCTATAAAGTTGGCATTTTTCTTTGATTTAGGAGCATCAGTAAAGAACCTTTCATTGTTATGCTTTGCTTAAATACACCAGGAGTATACAAAATGCGATGAGTTTTGATTACCAAAATAAAGAAACCATTGTTTTTTAAGGAATGAAAACTTCAAACTTGTCTTTTCATTATTTTAAGTCATAGGGTATGTGAATAACAGACATTTTGAAAGAATTAAAAAAAAATCTTGTATCAGGAGACTGGTAATTTCAAATCAAGAGCTTTTGGGGGGAATGCAGTAACATTATTAGGTAAGGCTGCTTTATATACAAATAAAATTTTTAGCAAATCAGAGGTCAATATTTTAATAAATTATTTACCTTAGAATAGGATGTATCTGTTCACATGTTTACATAATTTCTGGCACCAACACAGCTAGTGTATGAACTTGTTGCAAAGTTATTGATAAGGACAATTATTTAGTATGGTTTTGGAAGCAGTTTAGGATTTTAGATGACTTTATGACATAGTTTTAGTTTGCAATATAATATACGTGAATATTCATTAAGTCATTGAGGAAAGCAAAGATTTTCTGATTCTAATTTCATTGAAGTTGATAATTTGTAGTATTTGTCAGCGATACAATAATTGATTTGATCATATGCCTTAGTGAAGCTTTCTGCTGAATGCAACTTGAATAAGTAAAATCAGTGAGTGCTTATCTATGAAATGTATGAATCGGGGTTGAGATGCTGAGCAATGATGACAATGTAAATTTGCTTGGAGGAAATAGCAGAAAAGGCAAGGGTGGGGTGGGAAGACTTAGTAAAAATAAAAACTGAGTTCCTGCAGAGCTGAGCTTAAACACTTGAAACCTTAGGTGATTAATAGGTTATTTCTTAGAGATTTGTGCTATGGCTGTGGGAAAGAAGAGTAAAGCCATTTTTTTTGTGCTGCAGTGGTATTTGCTGAAGTGTTTAGAAAACAAAGAAGACAGTTTGCTCGAAGATTAACTGATACTGCATGGACATTTTTCTAGGATTCAAAAGAAGGAGAATTCAGTGACGACATTAATCAAATATCTTAATACTTTGGTTGTTCTTAAAAAATGATTTGTGGTGTATACCTATAAATTTATATTATATTTTACATTTCTAGATGTCTGCAGAATGGTAAATGTTTTCCCTTAAATTGCAGGTAACTAAATACTATTTCTGTCACATTTGTCTAGTTGTCTTCTCTTATTCTGGTTCATTGACAATTGACTATACTTTATCTCTCTCTTTTTTTTCTGATTCTCTTCTTGCCCTGCTCTAGAAAGGAATTAGACAGTTTCTAAAAATCCACATGATTTAAAAAAGTACACATAATAGATATATCAAAAATGGTGAGGAAATTGGGGTAAGACAAAAGCAAACGTAGGAAGAAGGCTATGAAGTCAAGAGCGAGAGCAATTAAAAGATTCCTGTTTGAAGGCCTGTGCATTTTGTGAACAAGGTAGGCCATCAGTTTGGCTTTAGGCTTTCCATCAGCTAGTGCAAAAAAAAGAGACATGCACTGTTATTTGAGTTATGGTGTTGTAAAATTAAAAAGTAATTACTTAAGGAGAAGCACAGCTATTCCTGGTTCTGAGTAAGACTAGAGAACTGTTTCTCCCATATGTCCTCACAAAGAAGGCCTTGTATAATGTAACTTTAATATCCATATAGTAAATGCAGCAATATGTGACAGGCTGTTTCTTATATTGTCCTTTAGTGAAAGCATATGGCATAACCAAAATACAATTTAGTAAAGGCAGATCTGCAGGCTGCCAAAGGAATTCAGTTCTCTGTTGGTCTTGGCTTAATAAAGGCACAGATTTTTTAATGCCTATAAGTGGAAGTTGGAAGTGCATTATCTACCCTCACCCCTCACTTTTATTTTTTGATTATTGATCACTTGGAGAATATTATGAGCTCTGTCTTCCTTTCCTTAGTAAAATGCATATGTACCCAGTCTCCATGATTTCTGATGTGGGAGAGTATATGCTTTGCATGTATGTTTGTTAATTCTTCATAAATACTATTTTTAATAGTCAAAAGTTTTTGATAATTAATGAGTATCAGCAAATCAAGGTTATGTATATATTTTTTGCCTATTTTTGTGAATATATCACTTCTATATTAAGTACAGTGCTATATATACTTTAAAAGTAAATAAACCAGGAACCCCTGGGTGGCTCAGTCAGTTAAGGGTCTGAATCTTGATCTCAGCTCATATCTTGAATTCAGGGTTGTGAGTTCAAGCTCTGCATTGGGCTCCGTGTGGGCATGAAGCAGCTGGAGGTTGGATCAGTACCTTTTTATAAAAGTTGAAGAGGCTGATATAAGCCATCTTATTCCTTAATAAGAAGTAGAGTGAGAGTGTCCCATGATATGGCTAAGATTCTTCGTTAGAAATAATTTGGGGTATATTTATGAAATAAATGCTGTTAAATCCACAATGATTTTTTTCTTAAATGCTACTTTTTTTTTTTTAAGTTTATTTATTTTGAGAGAGTGTGTGTGTGTATTCACGTACAGGCGAGAGCAGAGGAGGGGCAGAAAGAGGGAGAGAAAGACATTCCCAAGCAGCCTCTGCACTGTCAGTGTGTGGAGCCTGATGCAGGGACAATCCCATGACCCCGGGATCATGACCTGAGCTGAAATCAAGAGTCGTACACTTAACTGACTGAGCTACCCAGGCACCCTAAATCTACGATGATTTTATTTAGAACAGTCTTAAATTTGATATTAAAAAATAACCAACCTGCCTTGGCTGTTTAAAAAAAATTACCGAGTAACCATAGATGTTCACCTTAAGCTATATAATTTGGAATATACTGTCTGGAAAATATGCATTATTAAGGAGGTTATTTACCTAGAATGTCTGGAACTTACCCTGTTCTAGATTTATAAATTAAAAAAACTTGAGATATGTAACTCCAAGAGCACAATGATTGATCAAAATGACATTTAAGCATGTAATATATATTTCTATAACTGTAATTTATAACTTTCAAACACACAGTACCCAGTGAAATATCCAAGTCAACAAGAATTCTCAGAATGCAACCAACTAGATTACTTTAATGTGATTTTTGATGATACACGTGGGTTGGAACTCTGTTAAAATACCTGCCTGCTATTCACAGTCTTGAAGGTAATCAAATCACATTAACATATACCTTGCACTGGAGTGAATTTACCTTCAGTCACTACTGTGGTTTGATAATCAGATTGATCAGTAGATAAAAGCAAAAATAAAAACAATGACAATAATGAATTTTTTAAGAACAATTCTGTCATTTTTTGAGTATTAGATGCTTCCAGTATTTAGAATGCTAGATAAATGTTCTATTATATGTTAGATAAAAGATAAAGACCATTTGCCAAAAATTATGATTTGGATTAAAATACAGGCTCTTTTGCTATATTTGTTTTTGATTAAGAAGCTGTGGAGTAGCACAGGCTTTTAATTTGATTATGCTGTTAAATACTGGAACATGACAGACTGTGACAAAAGCACATCTTTTGGCACTATGATATTGTCTATGGGAGACAGACATCTTGTATGTGCAAGCCAGGTGTCCTTGCTTCTATTGGTCTCAATCTCTGTTTTTGAAACTTGCTTCTTTGTTTTTCTCTTTGCAAATTGTACCTTTGTTTCTTTCCTCATATTTGTGCTTGCTTTTTTGTTTTTGTACTGCCCTTCTATTTCCTGTAATTTAGAACTTCAAAACACACATTATTCAGTGAATAATTTAAGCAGGCAAGAATTGTCACAGTGCAACTAACTTTCACTTACTAGAATAGTTCTAGTGCCAATAAATAATAGAACTCTAAAGGTATTGATATGAAATGTGATCTTATCAAGCAAAATGAATGAATAAAAACAGCAGATACTGAGCTTGACTGAATCTGTGTTGTGAAACAGTTTTGGTATGGAGTTTGATTTTGGGAAGGACATGTTTGCATAACATATTAAAACAAAACAAAACAGAAAAAAGGAGAGAAAGAAATAAGGGAGCTAGCTCAGCAATTTGTTTCTGATGAGGTAAAAGAATTTCTTGACATTTGAAAGGAAGAAGTGTACAATGAAGATCTTTTGGCATTAGAAGAGCAAAAGTAAGATGAAAATGAAATGAGAAGGGGCGCCTGGGTGGCTTAGTCGGTTAAGCATCCGACTTTTGCTTGGGTCATGATCTCGCGGTTCGTGGGTTCGAGCCCTGCGTCGGGCTCTGTGCTGACTGCCAGCTCAGAGCCTGGAGCCTATTTCAGAATCTGTATCTCCCTCTCTCTCTGACCCTCCCCTGCTCATGCTGTCTCTTTCTCTCTCTCTCTCTCCTAGAAATAAATGAAAATACTAAAAAAAAAAAAAGAAATGAGAAAATCTCTTGAAATTATTTTGTGATAATGTGGATTCACACGTAGTCATAAGAAATAATACACAGATCCCTTTTCCCAGTTTTCTGCAGTGGTAACAGCTGGCAAAACTGACTATATCATGACGAAGGTGTTGATATTTTGTCTCCAAGGTCAAGGTTTCTATCACTATAGGATTTCCATTCTCATCCTGCCTTTTTTATGGACACAACCACTTTCTTTTTGCCTATATCCCCTCTTTAGCCCCTGACAATCACTAATCTGTCCTCCATTTTTATAATTTTGTCATTTCAAGAATGTTATATAAATGGGGGCTCCTGCGTGGCTCAGTTGATTAAGCATCCGACTTCGACTCAGGTCATAATCTCAGAGTGGGCTCGAGCCCCGCGTCGGGTTCTGTGCTGACAGCTAGCTCAGAGCCTGGAGCCTGCTTCGGATTCCGTATCTCCCTCTCTCTCTGACCCTCCCATGCTCATGCTGTCTCTCTCTCTCTCAGAAATAAATTTAAAAAAGAATGTTATATAAATGGAATAATACAGTATATAACTTTTTGGAACTGGCGCTTCTCACTCCGCATTAATTCCCTGGAGATTGATACAATCTGTCGTATCTACAGTGTGTTCCTTTTTTTTGCTGAGTAGTATTCCATAGTATAACTATACCACAGTTTGTGTAATCATTCACCCAGTGAAGAAGATCTGGGTTGTTTCTAGGTTTTGACTATTAAAAGTAAAGCTGTTACAAACAATTGTGTAAAGGTTTTTGTGTGCACATAGGTTTTCATTTCTCTTGGGTATGTACTTAGGCATGGGATTGCTGGAGCATATGGTAACTCTATGTTTAGCTTTTTGAAGAACTGTCAAACTGATTTTCCTAAGTGCCCTACCAGCAGTGTGTGAGGGTTTGAGTTTCTCTAGATTTTTGCCTTCGTTTGGTATTGTCACTGCTTTATTTTAGCTATTCTGATGACATGTATTAGTATATCTCATTGGGCTTTTAATTTGAATTTCCCTAATTGCTAATTATGTTGAACATCTTTCCTTATGCCTATTTGCCATATGTATATCCACTTCGTTGAATTGCCTCTTCATGTCTTTTGCCCATTTTCTAATTAGGTATTTTTTTTTTTTAATGTTGAGTTTTGAGAATTCTTGAGATACTAGTCTTTTGTTGGCTCTGTGGTTTGCTGGCAGTTTATTCCATGCTGTAGCTTGTCTTTTCATCCTCTTACTAGGGTCTTTTGCAGATCAGAAGTTTTTAATTTTGATAAGGTCTAATTTATAAATTTTTCCTTGTATGGATCATGCTTTTGGTGTCAATTATAACAACTTTTTGCCTAACCCTACATCTGTTTCTTTCCCCCTAAAAGTTTAATAGTTTTACTAAAATGTGAAGTCTGTGATCCACTTTGAGTTAAATTTTGTAAATTTGTAGTTTTTGTGTAAGGAGTGAGATTTACTTCAAGGATTTTGTTTTTGTTTTTGCCTATGGCTGTCCAGTTGCTCTAGTGCCATTTATTGAAAAACCTGTGTTTCACCTACCAGGCTGCTTTTGCACCTTTGTCAAAAATTTCTTGGGTATATTGGTGTGGGTCTTTTTCTAGGTTCTCTCTCTCTCTCTCTCTCTCTCTCTTTTTTTTTTTGTTAATCTATGTGTCTGTCCCTATGCCAGTATCACAGTCTTGATTACTGTCTTGATATTGGATAGACTGATTCCTCCCACCTTAATCTTCTTGATTTTCAAAAGTTTTAGCTAATTTAGTTCCTTTGTTTTCCCATGTACAATTTAGAATAATCTTGTCTATACCTACAAAGATATCATGCTGAGATTTTGATAGGAATTGCATTAAACTTGTATGTCTCTTTATAGAGAATTGACATCTTTATGTCATGAGTCTTACAGTCCACAGGTGTGGAAATATCTCTCAATGCATTTAGCTTTTGTTTGGCTTCTTCTCGTCACCATTATGTAGTGGTTAGCATTCAAAGTGAATATATGTTTTGTTAGATTTACACCTAAGTATTTTTTTAAGTGATTGTAAATGGTATTATCTTAAAATTTTGGTGTCAGAGTTTTCATTGCTAGTATATAAACATCTAATTTTTTTTATATGTTTACCTTGTATCTTTGTGACTTTGCTGAACTCACTTACTAGTGTAGGAGTTTTTTGGTAGATTCCTGGAGTTTTCTCAATGGATAATCGTGTCATCTGCAAACAAGGACAGTTTTAAGTTCTTCTTTTTTCAATTTGTGTATGCTTTTTCTTTCATTTTCCTTCACTGGCTAGAACTTTTCGAACTGTGCTAAATAAGACACAAAAGTAGACATCTTTGCCTTTTTCTTGATGTTAGAGAGAAAGCATTCAGGTTTTCCCTCACTAAAGATAACATTTTAAGGTTTTTGCAGATTTTTTTTTAATCAAGCTGAGAAAGGTCCTCTATTCCTGTTTTCTGAGAATTTTACCAGAAGAGTACTGAATTTTGTCCATTGCTTTCACTGCATTGATTATATGTTCATGTGATTTTTATTCTTTACCTTGGTGAATTACATTGATTGATTTTTGAATATGAATGAGCCTGGCTCCCTACAATAAACCTAGTCATTGTATATATTTCTTTTTATATGCTGCTGAATTCTGTTTGTCGGTCCTTGACTTATGATAAACCCATCATAAGTTGAAAATATCTTAAGTTGAAAATGCATGTCGTATGCCTAATCTACCTAACATCATAGCTTAGGCTAGCCAACCTTAAACATGCTCAGGAGACTTGACTTTAGCCTAGAGTTGGGCAATATCATTTAACACACAGTTTGTTTTATAATAAAGTGTTGAATATCTCCTGTAGCTTTTTGAATGTGGTACTGAATGTGAGAAACAGAATGGTTGTGTGGCTGCAGAGTGGTTGTAAGTGTATTGGTTGTTTCTCTGTGTGATTGGATGGCTGACCAAGAGCTGTAACAGCTCACTGCTTCTGCTCAGCATCCGTGAATGAGTATCGTACTGCGTATCACCAGCCTGGGAAAAGATTAAAATTCAGAATTTAAAACATGGTTTCTACTGAATGTATGTTGTTTTGCACCATTGTAAAGTTGAAAAATTGTAATTCAAACCATCATAAGTTGGGGACTGTCTGTATTTCCTAGGGATTTTTGTGTTTATGAGGGTAGTCTGTCTGTCTGTCTGTCTGTCTATCTATCTATCTATCTATCTCTCTCTCTCTCTATCTCCACCCTCTTCTGGTTTTGATGATTGGGTAATACTAGCTTCGTAAAGCTAATTGAGAAGTGTTTCCTCCCTATTCTTCTATTTTCTGGAAGAGATTTTAAAATTGGTGTTAATTCTGCTTTAAACATTGTGTAGAATTCTCCAGTGAAACCATCTAGGCCTGGAGATTTCTTTTTTGGGATATTTTTAATTACGAATTCATTTTTCTTCTAGTTCTAGGGCTGTAAAAATTACTATTTTGTATTGTGTGAATTGTGATCGTTTATGATTTTCTAGGAAATGTTTATTTTATTTAAGTTCAATTTGTGTTAAAAGCGTTCTCTTTTATTATCCTTTTTGTTGCTATAAGGTGTGTAATGATATCTCTGGTTTCTTTCCTTATATTGGCAATTTGTATCTTCTCTTCTTTTTTTCTGTGTTACATATTTGTCAATTTTATTTATCTTTTCAAAGAACCAGATTTCTTTTCATTGATTTATTTTTTCTATTTTTCTGTTTTTAATTTTATTGATTTCTGCCCTTATCATCTTTATTATTTTCTTCCTGGTGCTTGTCTTTTTAAATTATTTTTTTAATGCTTATTTATTCAGTTTTGAAAGAGAACACGAAGGGGAGAGGGAGAGAGAGAATCCCAAGCAGGCTCTGCGCTGTCAGCGCAGAGTCCACAGTGCAGGGCTTGAACTCACCAACCCTGACATCATGACTCTAGCGGAAATCAAGAGTCAGATGCTTAACTGACTGAGCCACCCAGGTGACCAACCCTTCCTGCTGCTTGTCTTATATTTATTTTTGCTCTTTAGTAGGTCATTGAGGTCTAGGAGCTTAGATTACTGATGTGAGATTTTCCTTACTTCTAAGTATGGATTTAAAGCTATAAATTTCCCTTTAGCATTGCTTTTACCTGTGTCCTGTAAATTTTGATATATTGTATTTTCATTTTCATTCAGTGTAGTGTATTTTTCTTTCTTTTTTTTTTTTTCTAAGTTTATTTTTTGAGAGAGTGGTAGAGGGGCAGGGAGTGAGGGAGAGAGAATGAATCCCAAGCATGTAGCCAGATGTGTGGGGATCAAACCCACAAACCCTGAGATCACGACCTGAGACCAAGTTGGACATTAAACCGACTGAGCTGCCCAGGTGCCCCAGTTTAGTGTGTTTTTCAATTACTCTTTAGACTCCCTGTTTGACCTATGAATTATTTAAAAGTGTGTTGGGGGCGCCTGGGTGGCTCAGTCCGTTAAGGGTCCGACTTTGGCTTAGGTCATGATCTCAAGGTTTCTGGGTTCGAGCCCTGCATCGGCTCTGTGATGACAGCACGGAGCCTGGAGGCTGCCTCAGATTCTGTATCTCCCTCTCTCTCTTTATGCCTCCCCGACTCATGCTCTGTCTCTCAAAAATAAGTAAACATAAAAAAAAGTGTTGTTTTCTTTACAAGGGTTTGAACATTTCTTGTTATCTCATTATTATTGATTTCTAGGTTGATTCCATTTTGGTTGGAGAACATACTATGTTTGATTTCAGTTCTTATGAATTTGTTGAGTTTGTTTTATGGCCCGCAGTATGGTTTTTCTTGGTATATATTCTGTGCATACTTTAAGAGAATGTGCATTCTGCTGCTGTTAGAGTGTTCCCAAATGTTGATTAGATCCCATTGGTTGTTGGTGGTATTATGTGGTATGTCTTTGGTGATCATCTGTTTCTGTCAGTTGTTGAGAGTGATGTTGGTCTCTAATTGTGGAATTGTCTATTTCGCCTTTGAACTCTGTCATTTTTTCCCTCACATATTTAGCAGCTTTGTTGTTTGATACATACACATTCAGGATTGCTAAATCCTAATATCTTAGTGGATTGAGCATTTCATTATGTAATGGTCTTCTCTGTCCCTGATAATTTTCTTTGCTATGAAGTCTAATTTATCTGATGATAATTTAGTTTCAATTAATGTTGGTGTTTTTAGAAACCAAAGCCTTTTTAAAGAAAAATTTTAAAAGTTTTTATTTATTTATTTTTGAGAAAGAGGGAGAGAGAGAGAGCTAGCGAGAGCGAGCGGGTGTGCGTGCGCTCTCAAGAGGGGGATGGGTGGAGAGAGGGGGGACAGAAGATCTGAAGTGGGCTCTGTGTGGACAGCAGAGCCTGATGGCTTGAACCCATGAACCATGAGATCATGACCTGACCCGAAAGCAGGTGCTTAACTGACCAAGCCACCCAGGCACCCCAGTGTTTGGATGATATGTTATTTTTCTATCCTTTTACTTTTAACCTGCTCATCGTTATATTTGAAGTGAATTTCTTATTGATAAAATATAGTTGTGGTTTTTAATTCACTTTATCAGTCTGTCTGGCATATTTAGAACATTTACATTTTATGTATTATTGATATGGTAAGGCTTTAATGTTTTATTTGTTGTTTTCTGTTTATTCTCTCCTTTTTTTGTTTCTGTTTTTCATGTCTTCCTTTGAGTTACTTGAATATTTTTAGAGAATTCCATTTTGATTTATCAATAGTGTTTTTGAGCATACCTTTCTGTATAGTTTTTTGGTGGCTTCTCTAGTTGATGACATTATTGATATATAACTTACCACTTAGGACATTGTATTACCAGTTTAAAGTATAGAAATCTTTCCTTTTATGTCCTTTTGTCTTTCCTTATTTATAATTCTCTTAAACATTTCCTGTATAAACATTTAGACCCACATCAGTGTTTTAATTTTTGCTACAAGCAGGAAGCCAAATTTAGAAAACTTAACAGAAGCAAAGCCTATTGTGTTTACTCATATTTTTGCTTACTGTTTTATATTTTCTGATGTTCCAAGATATTTTTTTAATCATTTCCTTTCTGGTTAGAGCATTTCTTATAGACATTCCTTTGGAGTAGGCCTGCTGGCAACAAATTCTCTTTACGTGAGAATGGCTCAGTTTTCATTCACATGAGAATGTCTTAATATCCCCTTTGTTCCGGAAGGATATTTCTGCTAGGTGTAGGATACTGGTTTGATAGTTCTTTTATTTCAGCAAGTGTTGTGTGACTTTTTTTCTGGCCTCCATATTTTCTGATGAGAATTTGCTATCATTTAGTTCTTTTTCCTCTAGAGGAAAGGTATCATTTTTCTATGGCTAATTATAATATTTTTTCTTGGTCTTCAGTTTTCAGTTTAATTATGATGTGTTTTGGCATGGATTTCTTTGGGTTTATTCTGTTTGGGATTCACTGAATTTCTTTTTTTTTTTTTTTTTAAATGTTTTATTTATTTCTAGGAGAGAGAGAGAGAGAGAGAGAGAGAGACACGACGTGAGCAGGGGAGGGTCAGAGAGGGAGGGAGTCACAGACTGAAACAGGCTCCAGGCTCTGAGCTGGCAGTCAGCACAGAGCCCAACGCGGGGCTCGAACCCACGAACCGCGAGATCATGACCTAAACGAAAGTCGGACGCTTAACCGACTAAGCCACCCAGGCGCCCCTGATTCACTGAATTTCTTGAATCTGTTGGTTTATGTCTCTTGCCAGTTTGGGCTTTTCAGCCATTATTTCCTCAAGTACTTTCTCGCCCCACGTTCTTTCTATTCTTCTCCTGGGACCCTGGTGACACAAATGTTAGGTCTTTTGTTATAGTCCAACAGCCCCTGAGATTCTGTTCATTTCTTTCATTTTTTTTTTCCTCACATGTTTTTCAGATAATGTAATTTCTACTGTTCTGTGTTTTGTCTTACTGATTCCTTCCTCTGTTCCTTCCATTCTGCTCTTGACAGCCAACTCAGAGCCTGGAGCCTGTTTCAGATTCTGTGCCTCCCTCTCTCTCTGACCCTTCCCTGCTCACGCTGTCTGTCTCTCTCTCTCAGAAATAAACAAAACATTTAAAAAGAAAAATAAACCTACTCTTTTATTTGGCTTTCTTTGACACTACCTTGGCATGAGAAGGTGTGGGTTACTGCTTCACTACTACTGGGTGGAGGTAGATGTCCATGTTTCCCACTTGGTCTCTGTTGACACCTGAGAGGGGCTCCTACTTACTGTTGGAGGTGGATGTTCTGGCTCCATATGTGGTCTGTACTGACACCGTGGTGTGGGAGAGCATTTGGTGGCGAAGAAAGTCCCAGCTCCTTTCTTGGTCTTCTCTGACACCCTGGCTGAAGTGTTGAGTGCTTTCTTATCACCTCACGAGGGTGCAAGCTGAGACTCCCTCTCTGCCTGCGTTAGTGTGCTTGTGGCCACAGTCCTCTTGTGGGGTTTGTCTGGAATAGAGCAGTGAGTATGTGAACATTTTCTGTCTTTGTATGCTACCCCTTTGGCTAGAGAGAACAGGTTTTTGTTGGGATTTTTTTGTTTGTTTGTTTGCACCTGTTTGTGTTTCTGGATTGCCAGTCTCTTTCGTTTGAAGTCTGGGATATGAGGCCAAAAAGAAAACCTAGGAAATTTACCCCTGTGTTGTTCCTTTGGTCCTGAGGTTCCAAGCCAGTCTTCCCTTTTCTTGCCATCTCTCAGATTTTTTAAAAATACATATTTGTTATTTGATTTAATTTAATTATTTTATTTTTTTATTGAAAGAGTGAACATGAGATAGAGGCCGGAGGAGAGAGAAAGAATCTTAAGTAGACTCCACACTTAGTGTGGATCAGTGTGAGGCTCAATCCCATGACCCGACATTAGGATCATGACCTGAGTCAAAATCAAGAGTTGGACGCTCAGCGAACTAAACCACCTTAGCACCCCCATTTTTCAAAAATTTAAAATGTTTGTTTTATATATAATTTGGAGTTTTTCATTATGCTTGGGAGGAGTAGGAAAAACTGTATTTGTTCCATCTTCTAGGAAGTGGAAGTTCTATTATATGTTTATAAATTTTATTTTATTTTTTAATTTTTAAAGTTTATTTATTTATTTTGAGAAAGTGCGTGAGAATGTGCAGGAAGGGCAGAGAGGGGGGAGACAGAGAATCCCAAGTAGGCCCTGCAGTGCCAGCACAGAGCCCGATGAGAGGCTTGAGCTCAACAAACCTTAAGATCGTGACCTGAGCTGAAATCAAGAGTTGGACACTTAACCACCTGAGCCACCCAAGCACCCCTTGTTTTGTAAATTTTCAAATTATTTTTCTTTTTATAAGTATACTGTATGTTTATAGGTATAGTGTATGTTTTATAAGTATAGCGTATACAGTATAAAAATAAAGTCAAGCAGTGTAGAAGAGTGAAGATGTAAAGATAACATAAATACATCAGGCAAAAATCTGTTTCTGAGAAATAACTGTCATTAACTTTATGTGATCATCATTCCAGATTAACATCATTTTACACAAATATACAAATAGGGTGAATATAAGAAAATAATTTTCATAAAAATTGGTTTATTATAATGCTATTTCTATTAAAAGGTATTAAGTATAATCTTAATTGAAGAAGAAACTGAAGTTAAACTTACGCAGTTACTGAATTTCAGGTAAATGCTTGTTTTTTCATCACACAGGATGTTCATTTTTAAATATCTCTTAAACTTAAGGTAAAAAGTCAGTTTCTGTATTTGTAATTAAAAAAACTCACATTTTGGCTCAGGTCATCATCTTGCAGTTTGTGGGATTGAGCCTCTCGTGGGGCCCTGTGCTGACAGTGGGGAGTCTGCTTGGGATTCTCTCTCCCCTTCTCTTTCTGCCCCTCCTCTGCTCATTCACCTTCTTCCTCTCTCTCTCAAAGAAATAAATAGACATTTCATAAAAGCTCTCACATTTGGGGCACCTGGGTAGCTCACCTGGTTAAGCATCTGACTTTTGATTTCGGCTCAGGTCATGATCCCAGGGTTGTGGGACTAAGGCCCATGTCTGGCTCCATGATGAGCAGAAGCCTTCTTGAGATTCTCTCTCTCCTTTTGCCCCTCTCTCCTGCTTGCATGTTCTCTCTCTAAAATTAAACAAAACAAAATAACACAACTCACATCAATTTTAGGCAATATTAATTGGTTTCCCACAGTGGAAGCAAAGGAAAATGAGTGCTTTTTCCTTCTTCAAAACAGCTTTTTTGAGATATAATTCACATACCCTATTATTCACCCATTTAAAGTGTACAGTTCTGTGGCCGTTAGTATATTCTCAGGCTATATCATTTCTCCAGAGTGAAGTCCCCTGATACCTTGCCTAGGGTTAAGTATTTGGCTGCTGGAATATCCGTATATGGGTACATGTGTAAGGGTTTGACTGTTATGTGTTTAATCTTTCAGTTAATCGGTTTGTTTTCACTGCTTCCGTTATTCTTGGCATTCTGAACCCTAACCTTCTCCATGGTTATAGCTGGTCCTTGGATTCCCTTTTGGATTTCATTACTTTGGCAAATACTCTAGGCACTTTTCTGTACTACTCTACTTCATCCTTACCACGGTTATCAACTTTCGTCTTCCAGAAATTTGTTGCTATTTCTTGTCAGCTGCAGGCTCTTTTTTGTTCTTCTTGGAGTAATGGGGTATATTATGCCTTTTCCTTTTATGGGGTCTCAGGAGGGAGGAAGATAAATGCACATGGTTGCCTCATTACATTGTAATGGAAGTCTGGAAGCTGGAGTTATTCATGCTGCCTTGTTTACACTCCAGGGCGAAGCCAGTATACATGAAATAGTTGATATTCACTAGATTTTTTTTTTTAAGGGAAGGAAAACTTAAAGATTTTTCCATACCTACTAACTGCCCTGTCCCATCTCCCACCCCCCATTTTTTCAATACTATTCTTTCTTTTTTTTTTTTTTTTTAATGTTTTATTTATTTCTAGAGAGAGAGAGAGACAGCATGAGCAGGGAGGGTCAGAGACAGAGGGAGTCACAGACTGAAACAGGCTCCAGGCTCTGAGCTGGCAGTCAGCACAGAGCCTGACGCGGGGCTCGAACCCACGAACCACGAGATCGTGACCTAAGCGAAAGTCGGACGCTTAACCGACTAAGCCACCCAGGCGCCCCTTTTCAATACTATTCTTAACAGTGTGAAGTCTTATGTGACTCTCTCACTTTCTCCTCATTTTCCTCTCCCATATTTGTTCTCAGTCTCTCTCCCCTCTGCTCGTTTTACCTGGCCAGTCATTTCTCACCTGACCTGCCGGTTTCCTCTGTCCGTGACCCTCCTTAGCAGCACTTAGCCATGTCTGTGTCCCAGTTTGCATTTTTTTCTTTTTCTTTCATAGTTTGTAAAAAGTATATTGATTTACACGATTGCCTTTAGGCTTTATTATTTGAGCCTGTGACCATCCTTAGTAGATTTATTTAGCATTTCCTTTTGTTAATTAAGTAACCTTTATGTGCCAGGTACTTTATTTTTAAAATATAATGGCTTTTAAATATTTCAAAGTTTTTTTGATTTATTGTAAAAAATAGAAAACAATTTAAAAGTATATGAGTAAAATTCCCTCTCTTCCCTGTTCTAAATTCATCTCTTCAAAGATTATTAGTAGTTTGATGTGTAATTTTCTAGACTTTTTCTCCTATGCTTATATAAGCATGTTTATATATGTACTTACATTTGTGTGTATATACATGTATATGTATATATTTGTGTATATATACAGTTTTAGTTTTCTTTTTAAATGGGTATTACCATATACATGTATAAACACATACATATATATAATATATATATAAATACATATATACACAAGTGTTAAAGTTTTTAAATGGGTATTACCATATACATTTTGATACACATTTGTTTTTTCCTACTTAACAATGTATAAGTTGAAACTTCTAGCTCTATTTCACTCTTTTTTAATGACTGCAGAGTATTCTGTTTATGGAATTACATGTTCCTCTGTTGATGGACATTTAGATGGTCTCCTTTTCCCTCCCAACAGTGTTCTTACAGACAATTCTGTATTTTGATAAATATTTCTTTACATAATGATCGATACTGGTATTTCTTTAGGATAGATACTTAAGTGTGGGATTGCTAAGAATAAGCTTTGTAAATTTAACATTTTGATAAGTACAGGAGTGCCTGGGTGGCTCAGTCAGTTGACATCTGAGTCTTTGTTTGGGCTCAGGTCACAATCTCACGGTTTGTGGGTTGGAGCCCTGTGTTGGGCTCTTGTGCTGACAATGTGGAGCCTGGTTGGAATTCTCTGTCTCCCTCTGTCTTTGCCCATCCCCTACCCATACTCTCTTTCTCTTTCTCAAAATAAATAAAATGTTAAGAAAAATATACTTGGGGGGAGAACAATTAATTCCCATCCCATTCTGTTTCTAAGTTAATTTCCTGTGGAAAATTTCAATTATGAAAATTGAGAAAATAGTATAATAAACCCCTATGGTCTCTTCATACAACCTTTTTTTTTTTGAGAGAGACAGAACAAATGGGGGAGGTGCAGAGAGAGAGAGAATCCCAAGCAGGTTCTGCACTGTCAGTGCAGAGCCTGGGGCTTGAACTCACGAACCGTGAAATCATGACCCGAGCCAAAATCAAGAGTTGAATGCTTAACCAACTGAGCCACCTGGGCACTCCGCTTCTTACAGTCTTAGCACTTATCAACACATAACAAATCTTGTTTCATCTAATTCTCTCATTGCCTACCCATTTTTCCCCATACCTACCTTGGCTAATTTTGAAGTAAGTCCTAAATATCATATCATTTCATCCATAAACACTTCAGTAGTACCCATATTACCTCTGTGAAATTTTGCTTTGACTTAAAGATTTTTGATTTATACATAGGCTCCCAGGAATTTACTCAGTGAGTGAATCAAGCAGTGTCTGTAGTTTGTTTGAAATTATTCATTTTGGTTATAATTAGGCAGCAAGAGCAGTTTTCTAAGTTCACACCTAAAACAGTGTAATCAGCACATAGGTATTATAGCTTCTCTTTCCATTCTGTGTGGGAATGGTGAGAGGGAGGGAAAGAGGAGGGGAAAAAGGGTATACATTCACCTCAACCAAAATAGTCATCAAAATCTTAGAGTATAAGACTAAAAGAACAACAATAAAAATTCTTGTTTGTTTCACTGAAAATGATCATCTGATCTTTCAAAAGACTGCCTATAGTTCCGAACCTCTATGCCAAATTTAAAGAATAGGTTCTAAGTATCAACAAAGGGCTATTTATTTATTTATTTATTTTTCTTTTTAGGTTATAAAATGTTTACCCAGAGTCTTAAGCTGCATAATAGGTCAATGAAAACCTCATTCAATTGATACTTTTTCTAATTATTTATTTATCTTATGATGTTTATTTGTTTTTGAGAGACAGAGAGACAGTGTGAACGGGGGAGGGGAGAAGGGGAGGGGGGGGCACAGAATCTGAAGCAGGCTCCAGGCTGAGGGCTGTCAGCACAGAGCCTGATGTGCGGCTTGAACTCAGGAATTGTGAGATCATGACCTGAGCTGAAGTCGGACACTTAACCAGCTGAGTCTCCCAGGCGCCCCTCTGATGATTTCTTATGATCAGTGTTAGAATAGCTATGCTTTAAGTTTGCTGGGTCCTTATATAATGTTGACTGGGGAAGCTCTAGACGGCATTAATGTGAGGATGCTGGCATTAATTGTACTGGATTATTTAATAAGGTACTATGTTTTTTATTGCGGATGAGCAAAATGTTATACTTTAAAATAATGACTCAGGCTCTTCTCTCCAATCAGAAAAAGACATTCATGTGGAGTATATAAATTGGCAAAGTGGTTTTTGAATAGTTCTGGAGGAAGAAAATCTTTCTAAGGGCTTTATTGACTTGAACTTTTAAATCAGTTGTATAGTGTGGGGGCCTGTGATCAGAACTTAGAAAGTGACCTCTTTTCAATATAGAAAGTTCTGGGAGTATCTAAACCTGGGAAAATAGTCTCCCAAAGGTATTCCAGCTTTAAACTGTCATGGTCTCAATTATCTACTTTGGACAGCATGGCCTAGAATTTGCCCTTGTTAACCAGACTTACTAAAAAAAAAAAAAGTCAGAAGCTTATAATAAATTAATTCTAAACACACACACACATACACACACACACACACACACACACACACACACACACACACACACACACCCACCCACCCACCCAAAACCTCAGGTGTTCTTTTTGGATTTTGTTTTCTGTGTCTCTATACAAAATTGGTCACGAGTTTTATTTTTGGATCCTGGCAGTCTTTGACAAACTAAGAGGACAAGTCTCATGTAACTTAGAGTCAGTTCCAAATTACAACAGTTCATTGATAGGAGAAGCAGAAAGAAATTTCTCAAGTTACTTGAAGCAGAGTTGTAAAGGTTTCATTTCCCCACAAGAAGTTACTAGAAAGACTTTGAAATTTCTCTATCCTCTTCCTTGTTTTCCCATTTGCTAATGCACTAGAGCCAATCCTACGTGGAAATTGCCTCTAGAATAGCTCTTTTCTCCTCCCCTTCCTCTTCTTCCTCCTCCTCCTCTTCTTTTTCTCAGAACAGCTCTTTTAGGAGGTAAATGAAGGAGAAATAATTATCTGTCTGTTCCGGAAGTGAAGAGGGGCTGCAGATCTAGGTTGCTGTATACCTTAGCAAATTTATTGCTCGTGCTACCATTTTGCACCATTAGGTTCTGTTCATCAAATACAGATTTTAAAGAATCATTCAGATCAGTATGTTGTCAGTAAAATAACTTATTTGCTAGTAATCAGACCACTCATTTCTCCATTGCTCTAGGATGGGCTGCGTCAGACCCCCATGTATGGTGGTATTCTTGTTCTCAGAGTTACAACACACAAAATAACAGCCAAACTTTTTGAAAACAAGTAAGAAAATTAAACCGACTCTGAAGCAAATGAAGAGAATGAGTCCAGCAAAATTCTCAAACTAGTTTTGTTTTCCTGTATACTAGAATTGATAGTCAAAGCAGCTTCATCCTGTTGATGGAAAGCCAGGGGTCAGAGAACAACCTGCTATTCTTTATCTACTTGAAGTTGGAACCCCAGAGGTAGATATCGCCTAATCATTAATTACTTGGAAAGAATAGGTTATAAGTTATGTACGTAGCCGGGAGGCTCTAGTCAGCGTAACCTCTATGAACTTTATATAGTCTGATGTCTTTTTAAAGACTTATAATTCACTATGGAGGTTCAGGTATGGTCTAAATTAGGTTTCAATTCTTAAGTCTGGTTGCTTTGTTAAGTTGTGCAGGTGGTATAGTGCATAGCTGGGCTACATTTAAGGTGGTGCCACTTAGAGCATAGATAGGGCAGATTTATATATTTATTAGGTAGAGGCAGATGGTAGGCAGGTATCTTTTAGAAGGGAAAGGTACTATAATGGGCAAGTGTAGACCCTACAAAACTGTAAATAAGAACTCTTTTTAAAGTTGTATGTACAGAGGCAATGATTTTAAGTCTACTATCCATATATTTACCCCATTTCCTCTATGTATTATTTCTCTCACATCTTCCTTATTTTAAGGTGTTTTTTTTTTCTTTCTTTTCTTTCCCTGGAGATATGAGCTCTTGAGTGGATTTGCTCTGAAAGCGTTTTAGATTTTTATTTTTGATGTGTTTGTTCACAGTTTTGCAACTCTGAGGCCCTAATATGGATGCTCCTACCAAGTTGAGATGACCTAATGCTTGGACCCAGTTAATAGCTCCATTGTATGTTGAATAAACCTCACATCTTTGCCAGAGTTCCGGGTATTACTCAGTTGTGATTCTATCAGTATGTGGTCAGCTGGGATTCCAAGTTCATTTGTTATTTCTCAGAGTTTCCAGAAGGTTGCCCTGAGTAGCACCACGCTTTTGATAGTATTCACCATGTGGTACTTTTGTTTCCAAAGTTCGGTTTGGGAGTCTTGTTGTTTGTTCGTTTTGTATCAAGATTAGTCACAGTTGCTGTCTTACTTCTGACATTTCAAATAGTTTTTGAGGTCTGTATCCCCAAAGTTTATCAGCAAATAAACTCTCCTGGCAGGGACATCACCTATATTTGTTTGGATTTTGGAGGTACACAATACCAAGAGGAGTTGTAAATTAGCCTTTCAGGTCACTAGGTTTTAAGTTCATTAAACAGTGGTTCTCAAACTGGAGCGTGGATCAGAATCACCTGGATGACTTAATGCAGACTCTGGGCTCCATTCTGAGTTTCTGATTTAGTAGGTCTGGAGTGGGGCCTGAGAATTTGCATTTCTAACTAATTTCAGTTGACGCTGATGCTGCTGGTTTGGGTACCACACTTTGAGAACCACTGCTCTAAGATAAAATTGCCCTATTCTTCTCTAAATTTATAGGTTCAGGTCTTTGAGAAAACTGTCAGAGTCTTAGAATTCTTTTTTTTCTAAGATGAGAAGGTATTATTTTTCCTGACTTTGAAAATAATATATATATAGGGTAAAAAATTCAAAACATAAAGCAAAGCTTAAAGATAAAAGTAAACATGACTTAAAATCCTATTGTCAATAGAGTAAAGCAGTTTTGGTGAACTTCATTCCAGATGTTTTCATATGCATTTATATAAATTTATAATCTCATCCAAAATGATTTTGTTTGTACTTGATATTTTGTAACCTTCTTCTAAAATTCAACAATATACAGTAGAGTTATATGTCAAATTCGTATTCTGTTATATAGATTGCACAATTTATTCAACCAATGATAATGGTAAATATTTAGGTGGTTTCCAGTTTTCTAGCAGTCACAAGCTCTTAATACTATATCTTTTGTACATATGTCTAATTATTTTATTGTGAACTCCAAGAAATGGTACTGCTAGCTAGGTCAAAGGAGACATACATTTTTTTTTAAAAAATATTTATTTCTAGGAGAGAGAGAAACAGCATGAGCAGGGGAGGGTCAGAGAGAGAGGGAGTGACAGACTCTGAAACAGGCTCCAGGCTCTGAGCTGGCAGTCAGCACAGAGCCCGACGCGGGGCTCGAACCCACGAACGGTGAGGTCATGACCTGAGCGAAAGTCAGACGCTCAACCGACTAAGCCACCCAGGTGCCCCAAAGGAGACATACATTTAAAATTAAAAAAAATTTTTTTTAATGTTTTATTTATTTCTGAGAGAGAGAGACAGTGTGAGCAGGGGAGGGTCAGAGATAGAGGGAGATACAGAATCTGAAACAGGCTCCAGGCTCTGAACTAGCTGTCAGTACAGAGCCCAATGCGGGGCTCGAGCCCACAAACTGCAAGATCATGACCTGGGCAGAAGTCGGGACGCTTAACTGACTGAACCACCCAGGCGCCCCTAAAAATTTTGATAAATATTGCCAGATTGCCTCCAAAAAGGTAGTGTGAAGTAACACTTCCACTACCAGTGCCAAAACTTTGTCTCTAAACTGAAATGATTTTTAAGATAGCAAATTTCTTTAATCTTATGTTAGAAATGGTGGAAAATGTTTTATCTAAGATGGACACATCAAAATTCTTATAGTTCTGGGATGGAAAGTCGTTAGCTCTACCCCCTCAAATTTCATCAGAGTTCTGATAAGATTATTTAGATTGGTAAGCCTCAAAACACTTTCTCAGCACATCTTTATATTCATGATGCAGAAAAGCCTTCAGATGACAACTCTGTTGTGTGTTCTTCATTTAAGCCTTGTGGAAAGTGTCTGAAAAGGGCCTATCACAGGATAGAAGCATTCAACATGGTGCTTTAGGAATCATCTGGTGACCAGGGAAACAACTAAAAATACCCTGAAACTCCCTCCTCGTCAGGAAAATACAAATCAAAACCACACTGAGATGCCACCTCACGCCAGTCAGAGTGGCTAAAATGAGCAAATCAGAGAACTTGAGATGCTGGCGAGGATGTGGAGACACGGGCACCTTCCTACACTGTTGGTGGGAATGTAAGCTGGTACAGCCCCTCTGGAAAACAGTGTGGAGGTTCCTAAGGAAACTAACAATAGAACTCCCCTAGGACCCAGCAATAGCACTGCTAGGAATTTACCCAAGGGATACAGAAATGCTGATGCATAGGAGCACATGTACCCCAATGTTCATAGCAGCACTCTCCACAATAGCTAAAACATGGAAAGAGCCTAAGTGTCCATCCACGGACGAATGGATCAAGAAGCTGTGGTTTATCTATACCATGGAATATTCCATGTCAATGAGAAACAATGAAATCTGGCCATGTGTAGCAACATGGATGGACCTTGAGGGTGTTATGCTGAGCGAAATAAGTCAGGCAGAGAAGGACAAATATCATATGTTTGCACGTATAGGAGGATTAGTAGGAACTTAACAGAGGACCAAGGGGGAGAAGAAGGGCAGAAATGGTGGGGGAAAGGGAGAGAGGCAAACCATGAAAGACTCTTGAATACTGAGAACAAACTGAAGACTGATAGGTGTGGGGGGGAGGGCAGAGATGGGCATGGAGGAGGGCACTTGTGGGGATGAGCACTGGGTATTCTATGGAAACCAACTTGACAATAAACTATATGTAAAGAAAAAAAAAAAAACAAAAAACCCTGAAACTTTAGGGTGTAAAAGGAAACCTTTAAAATAAAAGTTAAACAATCTTTTCAGTCATGTAAATTGTTTTTGTCTTTTTTTTTGCTAGTTGTCTATTTTTTTGACCATGTATTCCTGTCAGTAAACAGTGAGAACACTAACCTTCTTTTAAGTGTATTTACTTAAAAATTATAAATGCAAGGACTAAAATCTTATAAAACATACATAGGAAAATAAAAACTTAAAAAGGTAGGATTAAGATATTGATAGAAAGATGCTGATTTTCTTTTTGTACTTCAGAAACTGCCATTCTTTACAAGGTTTATTATTATTTTTTTTAATGTTTTATTTATTTCTAGGAGAGAGAGAGAGAGACAGCGTGAGCAGGGGAGGGTCAGAGAGAGAGGGAGTGACAGACTCTGAACCAGGCTCCAGGCTCTGAGCTGGCAGTCAGCACAGAGTCTGACGCGGGGCTCGAACCCACGAACCGTGAGATCATGACCTAAGCGAAAGTCGGACGCTCAACCGACTAAGTCACCCAGGCGCCCCTACAAGGTTTATTTCTTAAGTATCATCTTCTATAGAGGCATATACCTGAACTGAGCTTTTATACTGATCACAGCCTCAAATACCTATTTTGATCGTTTGGTCCTGAGCCCTATATTGCACTTTATGTTTATCAGCTTCTGAAAAACTAAAGTTATTTGTAATCACCAGTGTGGAGAATGAGGTGGAAGAGGGTTTTTATTATTTGTTCCTTTAGGTGGTTGGTAAAATTGTCTGTAACATGATTGATAGAGCATGTATTACTTTGCCTTTAGATCCAGTTCTGTTTAGAACCATACTGCAGGGGTGCCTGCAAAGCTTAAAGGTAAAAGTAAACATTACTTAAAATCTCATTGTCAATACAGTAAACCAGTTTTGGTGAACTTCATTCCAGATGTTTTTATATGCATTTATATAAACTTATAATCTCATCCAAAATGGTTTCATTTATACCTGATATTTTGAAACCTACTTCTAAAATTCAACAGTATACAATAGACACAGATATATATCAAATTAGTATTCCATTACATAGATTGCGATTCAGTGTCTGACTTTGGGTCGGATCATGATCTCATGGTTCATGAGTTTGAGCCTCGCATTGGGCTCTCTGCTATCAGTACACAGCCTGTTTCAGATCTTCGTCTCTCTCTGCCTCTCTCCCCTCTCAAAAATAAATAACATTAAAAAAAAAAAAAGCTATAGTGGAAATCATTTTGTCTCATTTGTCTTTATTACCTAAATTTTAGTGTAGTGGTTAAGAGCTGGATCCCAGACTCTGGAGTAAGATTACTTGGATTCAGTTTCTGGCTCACTTACCTATTCACTGTGTGATCTTTGGTGAATTACTTTCTCTTTCTGTGCCTTACTTTCCTCATCTGTAGAATGGGGCTCATAAGAGCATCTGTCTTATGAGGTTCTTGTGAGAAATGATTTATCTCGTAGTCAGTGCTTTTTTTTAAAACTTTTAAAAAATGTTTTTTATTTATTTCTGAGAGAGGAGACAGACTGAGCAGGTTAGGGTCAGAGAGAGGGACACAGAACCTGAAACAGGGTCCAGGCTCTGAGCTAGCCGTCAGCACAGAGCCCGACGCGGGGCTCGAACCCAAACTGTGAGATAGATCATGACCTGAGCCGAAGTTGGACGCTCAACTGACTGAGCTACCCCGGCGCCCCTCTGGTAGTCAATGCTTTTACTAAATGTTTGCTATTATTACTACTATTCATTATTATGAAGTTAATGTCAAAGTAATATAAAAAGGAAAATTTAAATTAAATTAGAATTTCACAACTCTAAAATTCTCTTATAAATCTCCCAATAGATACTTTGATAGTTCATGACAAGCAGAGTGGCATATTTGTTTGGAGTCCAACTGCTTGGATTTGAATCCTGGCTTTATTAGTTACTAGCTAAGTTACCTTGGTCAAGTCAGTTAAGGTTTGCTTGGGTTACTCATCACTTAAATGAGTGATAATAACTGTGTGTATCCCATTAAATTGTTACAAAAATTAAATGGATTATTACATGTATACTGCTTAGAAAAGTGCCTGGGTGTTATGAGTGATCATTAAAAACTGTTTATTTTATTCTTTACAGATATTCAAAAATAATATTCTAAATTTTACTTTTTAAAAAAATTATTTCATTAATTTTTTTCATGTTCTTATTTGGCTGTATTAATAACCCTAAATAATAATTATCTCACTTCTGTGTTAGAAATAGGTGTTTTGTTTTACTTATCCCCCCTTTTTTTGGTCCCATTTTTTCAAAAAGAGAACTTTATTCTTTTTTAAACATTTCAAAAATGCAATTTCTTTTGCATACATTTTGAAATTACAGTTTTAAGCCTTAATTTAGAACACATTTCAAACAATATTGAATCTTAGGCCAAATGACCGCATAAATTATACTTGGCAATAAATCTGTCACTATTATTATCTCATACTACTGTCAGCTTTTTCTTTTTCTTGTTTACCTAGTCGCTTTTGTGTTACTGAGCTGCTCGTGAACTTTATAGGTACATGTACATGATATAGACCCGTCATCTACATGTTTTCATCAGTATTACGGTGTTGCTTTGGCTTGTGTTCTCTAATTTTTTGTGGTCCAGGATTCGAAACTTAAAAATATATGTGATGGGAACTATTTTAGTTAGTTACTATTTGCTGAAATACTGGGATTTGTTGTGGTTTATGAGAACCCCTGAGACCCAATATGTGAAAATGGCAAAGTAAGAAAATCTAAACTCTGTAATCATTGTATATATACTTCTTTAAATTTAGAACCTGTTTTGATAGATCATAAATATGTGGTATTTAGCAGCTTGGGGCTCTAGGTAGTGCATTTGGTTAGTGATTATAAACATGCAGCACGTCACTATTTTAAGTCAGCATGCTACAGGTCTTTTAAAAAAATGTATTCAGTTTTCATATGCTTTTTCAATTTGAATTTGGGTAAGGTTAATATGAGTTTGTGATAAAGCTTCAGAATTATAAAAATCAGATGTAATTATTTTTCTTTCCTCTAGAGTTACAAAAAAATAGATTTTCACCTTTTATGTTTATCTCATAACAAATGAATGTTTGGGATAGAAAATGGCTAAATTTACTTTTACTGTCTCTAGAGATGTTCTTTTTCATTTAATTGTTTATAAACATTTCTTGGGGCGCCTGGGTGGCTCAGTCAATTGAGCGTCCGACTTCGGCTCAGGTCATGATCTCACAGTTTGTGGGTTCAGGCCCCACATTGGGCTCGGTGTTGACAGCCATCTCAGAGCCTGGAGGCTGTTTCAGATTCTGGGTTTCCCTCTCTCTCTTACCCTTCCCTGCTCATGCTGTCTCTCTCAGAAATAAATAAAACATTAAAAAAATTAAAAAAAATTTCTTAAATATCTACTCTGTCAATTACTGTATTAGTCCTAACGGAATATAAAGATAAAATTAGGAGAATATAGTTTATTGAGGATTTCTTTGGCAGTATACTCAGATTCTTAAATTGAAAAATCGTGCCTATTTGAGTAATTTCTCCATAATATTTTTTTTGTGAGTGGTTAGTTTTTTTTCTCTTAGGGGTGGGAGTAGGGATGAAACAAAATTCACCATATACTGGTAATTATTGAAACTGTATGATAGGTACATGGTAGGAGATTCAGTTTATCTAGAACTTAAATAAAATATTATTTTGGCAGATATTTTGGTCCAGTTTAGTATTTCTAGAAAACATATAGGTCTAAATTGTGGTAATTTCTTTCCTTTTGATTTAGCATTTGATTCAGTTTGTGTTTCAGTAAAATTAATATTTAGTCTAGATTAACTGCATACCGAAATGGGAAAATCAATTACTAAGAACCAGCATAGAAATAATATATTAGTAATAATTAAGCATGTTTTTCTTTTTTTTTTTTTTAATGTTTTTATTTATTTCTAGGAGAGGGAGAGACAGCGTGAACAGGGGAGGGTCAGAGAGAGAGGGAGTCACAGACTGAAACAGGCTCCAGGCTCTGAGCTGGCAGTCAGCACAGAGCCCGACGCGGGGCTCGAACCCATGAACCGCGAGATCATGACCCAAGTGAAAGTCGGACGCTTAACCGACTAAGCCACCCAGGCGCCCCAAGCATGTTTTTCTTTTTAAGACACAGAATATATTAAGATTTTTCTGGTGCTTTTTAGGTAATCAGTTTCCACTGTGGAAAATTTTAAACATGCACAAAGTAGAGAGACTAGTATAATAAATCCCTACCATGTACTTACCATCTATTTAGCTAATAAAGGAAGGGTGGAGGGGGTCTGGCTTAATTATGCTAGACTGCAAATGTTCAGGGAGGTAATGCAGGCCATCAACTTGATGGCCTTATTGATTTATATATAGTAAGTGGTAAGAGGACTGTCTAGAGACGTTTTAAAACTTAATAAAGACAGAGGTGGACAAGGATTGTAGTATCCTTGAAGCTCATTTCAAACTCTGCATTTCATATAAGAGTGTAAACTGAGGCCCAGAGAGGTGAAGTGAATTGCTTGAGATCACAAAATTTAGTGGGAGACTTTGGATTTAAGCTAGATTCTCTAACTCAAACCTGGTGACTTTTCTCCTTTGTTGGCAAAGTACATTGTTTTGGCTGTACTTTGTTTGACTTTGGGTTTATGATAATTTTTCCTATGATGCTGTATTGGACTGAGAGAGGCCTTAAATTGGTGGTTTTTTTTTTTTACTTAGTCTCTTCTCTCTGATCCACCTTCAGCTTAGTTGCTCCTCCTCTTACAAAAGATCCAGATTCTAGGGGCATTTGGGGGTGGCTCATTCAGTTGAGTGTCCGACTCTTGATTTTGGCTCAGGTCATGATCCCAGGGTGCTGGGATTGAGTCCTGTGTTGGGCTCCATGGTCAGCATGGAGCCTGCTTAAGAATCTCTCTCTCTCCCTCTGCCCTTCTCCTCCTCTCCCCCACTTGTGCTGTCTCTCTCTCAAAAAAAAAAAAAAAAAAAAAAGAAATCAAATTCTAGGCCATTTCATCCTTACCCTGCTTTTGTATTCTTCCATATAGAGACTTCTTACCTTTTTGTTAGCTCCCCCCTTTTCCCCATATTGTACTAAAAAATAGAAATTCTTTATGTCTAGCTAGAGTATCTTCCATTTCTGAGGAGTCACTGAAGAAAGGGACATTTTTGTCAGGACCAGGCAGAGGTATCACAAGAAATGGAGACATACTTTATAAATAGCTCTTCCCTTGTCCCTTCAGAACATCACCCTTGCTGAGTAAGAGTACCAGACTAATGCTACTTGGGTAGTGTGGGAAAGGATGGTCCCAGGAAAAAGATGGAGTGGTCAGTGGTGCCATTGGCCTCAGGCATCACGATCCCAGTTTTGGGATTTCCAAGGGAAGCTGTTCTTTTGACTCTCATTTCACTCCTCCTTTTCCTTCTGTCTAAAGTTTCCTCCCTCTATTAGAAGTCTTTTCAGAAATGTATCTACTCTGTACCTCCCCTCTTGAGAAGTATGGTGGCCTGAGAATTTTCAAAGAATTAATTACACTCTTTTGGAAAGTTTACTTTGCAAAATACTCTTATTCCCTCTTTGTAAATTATCTCCTCTTTTACGGGTGGTCTCCTCTTGTGGTCTAAGTGAAATTGTCTCTGGTTACAAATTGAACTAGTTTCCTATGGCAGCAGAGACCAGTGGGGATGCCAGTGAGATCTCTTCCTCCAAATCTTATTATTATTATTTTTTAATTTATTTATTTGGAGACCTGGGTGGCTCGGACACTCGGTTGAGTATCTGACTTCAGCTCAGGTCATGATCTCACTGTTCAGTTCGAGCCCCACATGGGCTCGCTGCTGTCAGTGCAGAGCCTGCTTTGGATCTTTTGTCCCCCTCTCTCCATCTCTCCCCTGCTTGCTTTCTTTCTCTCAAAAATAAATAAAAACATAAGAAACGATTTAAGGTTTATTTATTTATTTTGAGAGACAGAGAAAGAGACAGGCTCTGCAAGTGGGGGCAGAGAGGGAGACTGAGAAGCCCAAGCAGGCTCTGCATTGTCAGCACAGAACCTGATGTGGGGCTCAAGCTCATGAACTGTGAGAATATGACCTGAGCCAAAATCAAGAGTCTGATGCTTAACCAACTGAGCAATGCAGGAGCCCCTACTCTTTCCACTATCAAAACCCTTGTGATTACATTGGGTCCATCTGGATAATACAGGTTAATCACCCTGTTGAGACACCCTGTTGAGGCTGAGTAGCAACTTTAATTCCACCTGCAGCTTTATTTATTAAAAAAATTTTTTAAAAATGTTTATTTATTTCTGAGAGAGGGAGAGAGACAGCGTGAGCAGGGGAGGGTCAGAGGGAGGGAGACACAGAATCTGAAGCAGGCTCCAGGCTCTGAGCTGGCTGTCAGCACAGAGCCCGACATGGAGCTCGAACCCATGAACTGTGAGATCATGACCTGAGCTGAAGTCGGATGCCCAACCGACTTAGCCACTCAGGCACCCATCCGCCTGCACTTTGCCATATAAACTAATATATTGATAAATTCTGGGGATTAGCACATGGCCATCTTTGGTGAGGTCGTTGTTCTGCCTACCACAGGAAAGTATAGTTTTTATGCCATTCCACTGTTTAAAAACTTGGTTAACTTATTGCTTACAAAAAGAGATTCTTAGTTTTGGGGGTAGGGGGTTGGGACCAGAATCCAAATGCTGTTGCTGCTGCTGCTTCCTCCTCCTCATCCATTCTCCTCCTTCCTCCCCCCGCTGCCCCCTTTTTCTAAAGTTTTATTTAAGTAATCTTTATACCCAGTATCGGGGTCAAACTCACAACCCTGAGGTCAGGAGTCTCCTGCTCCAAGTGAGCCAGCCAGGTGCCCCTTAGGAGGGCTTTTAAAGGCCTATCTTTTAAGGCCTTTTCAGTGTAGCCTAACCTAGCCTCTAGCTCTCCTCTTCCCTGGCCCTGTCTCCCAACCCCAGTAATCTGGTTTTCTAGCTCAGTGCTTCTCCAGCGTGGCTGTACCTCAGAAACATCTGTGAGATGGAATACAGTTATGTATCTAAGACTGCTCTTTTCTAACCAAGGTTGGAAATCTCTGATGTAGCCACAGTGGACTGTTATTCCTAGAGATTTTCATCTCTCTCCCCTCACTTCCACTGTATAAATTTCTTCAAGATCCATGTGAGATGGCAAGGTCTATGATGTTTTCCTGACTCAATTCCTTTTAGAACTTCTCTGTAATGTCTTTTCTTTTCTTTTTTTTTTTATTAAATATTTTTATTTATTTCTAGGAGAGAGAGAGAGAGACAGCGTGAGCAGGGGAGGGTCAGAGAGAGAGGGAGTCACAGACTGAAACAGGCTCCAGGCTCTGAGCTGGCAGTCAGCACAGAGCCCGACGCGGGGCTCGAACCCACGAACCACGAGATCATGACCTGAGCGAAAGTCGGACGCTTAACGACTAAGCCACCCAGGCGCCCCTGTAATGTCTTTTCTATGTGCCTCTCACACCTTTTATATTTCTTTTATAGCAATTAGCTTATGATGTTTAGTTGTCCACATTTGTTTCCTGAACAGATTATGAATTCCTTAGTTTTAGCACCTATTGCAGTAAATGAGTCATGGTAGGTACCCAGTGTTTATTTTGGTCATTTATCGAATAACAGCTAGTGAACTTATTCATGTACTTATGATTAGATCATAAACTGTCAGCACTTTCTCTAGGGAGTGAACAAAGGAAGTAGAAATTTATAAAGTGGTAGGAACACTTTAATGTGTTTTTGATTACTAGTTGATTTTATATGAATAAACTTTCTTTTCTGGTTTGTTGCTCCACATCTCACTAAAATGTCTGGGTGATAGCCATCAAATTTCAAGGTTATATTTAGGATTATATTTAGGACATTCACTTTGGGGAGCTCTGGAGGGAGGGTCATTTCAAACCTAGATAGTTATCATTCCAGAGCAGCTGCTACTGAGTTAGGTTAAGTGGCCCATGTGACTGCAAGTTTGGAGAGTCATGTCATACATATATAAGATGCCAGAGATAGAGAAACAGTAGTTTCAAGTATGGGCTCCAGATCAAAAGTCAAATGCCAGGTTATCTGTGTTTGATCAAAATTGAGCTGCTTCTCATGAGGACATGTAGCATGTGACACGATTTGTTAGTTAATATGATGGTTACTGAGTTTACCCAGCAACATGGCAGTGGTTAGTGGAAGGGCAGTTAGGTGCTCTTAATTTGTGTCCATCTCTCATCCCTAATGCCAAGGAAGTCTTTACCAGTGCACACCTCCCTTTTGGAAGGGGGTTTCAGGCAGCTCTTGCTGGCCATGGCTCCAGTGGAGGGATTGAGCCTGAGTTTTAGTTTCCTCTGCACTCCCTTCACTTCCATTTTATTAATGTCTTATGTACTGTCTATCAATATGCCCATGTAATATTTGTAATTCTAGGTACAGATTATTCTGGCATTCTCTTATTTACCTTATTCTTTCTAGTTCAAATTTTTAGCTTCTCAGTGGTAAAAGAGGCTCATCTTCTAGTTGAATTGTCTTCTTTTAATAGTTTTTTTTAAAGCTCTACCTAACAACTTCTTCTTACATCTCATTGTCCTGTTTGCAAGGATTGTCTTTTCAGCTATTTTCCATCTGACAGCCATACCCAGTCTTCAAGGCTCACTTCATTTGTCTGTCATCTCTTTTCCTGACTCCCAGGTAGCTGAGTAATTCATTTTCTTCGCTTCTAAAGAACATTGTTTATACCTCTGTGATAGAACTTATCACATTGTTCTTAGTTGTCAGTTTTTCTTCCCCTCAAGACTAAACATTTTACCTTCCTATGAGTTTTATATTTAAAACCAGTGCGTTGTAGTAATAATTTGGGATGGGCGAAGAGTAGGCTTTTATTTGCAAAAATCACTGTATTATAAACAGTGATTAAAAACAACCTGTTTTAAGGCAGATTGGTTTTAGAAAAGAGTATATATTGAGGTCAGGGGACTGAAATTGGATTCTTTAGATACTATATGCCTCCTAACAATTTGGAAAGTTTTTGTGTACCCTTTGTGTAGGTGTGCGTCAGTCTGGAGATCACTGCCCTAAAAAAATTCTTGTGCATTTACATTAGGTTACATGTAAAGGAAATGATCACAGCACCAATATTGATAATAGCTAAAACATGGAAACAGTTTAGATGTCCAGAAACAATAGGATTGATAAATAAATCATTGTATGTTCATATGGTAAAATATTATACGGTAATGAAAGTGGATGATTACTATACTGGAATTAAAATAAACTTAATAAAAATGTATGAACCACATTTAAAAAAAATATTAAAAAAAAAAATGGGGCGCCTGGGTGGCTTAGTCGGTTAAGTGTCCGACTTTCGCTTAGGTCATGATCTCGCGGTTCGTGGGTTCGAGCCCCGCGTCGGGCTCTGTGCTGACTGCCAGCTCAGAGCCTGGAGCCTGTTTCGGAGTCTGTGACTCCCTCTCTCTCTCTGACCCTACCCTGCTTGCGCTGTCTCTCTCTCTCCTAGAAATAAATAAAACATTTAAAAAAATATATTAAAAAAAAATGTATGAACCATAGGTAAGATAGAACGACATGGATTCATCTTTTGTTCATATAATACTGAAAGAAACAGGGCATGTAAAAATATAGTTCTGTATTTCCTTTGTTTAATATTCAAGAATAGTCAAAACTAAGACGTATTGTTTATAGATACATACATATATGGTAAAATACAAAGAAGAGCAAGGAAATGTTATCATAAACTCAGGTTAATGGTGACCCCTGGGGAAAGGAATGAGGTAGTGATTAGGGAGGGATACTTGGTAGGGCAAAAGTAACAATGATTCTACTAACCAAGTAATTTTGGGCCAGTTATCTAACCTCTTAGCCTCCCTGTCTTTGACTATCAACTCAAATGATATAACCACCTTATGAAAATGGTAAGGATTAAGTGAAATTATATAAAGCAGTTAGCTTAGTGTTTGGCTAATAGTAGACACTAAAAACTAAATGATAATGTTTTCTTATTATATTGTGTCTCTCACCATGACTAGAAATAGATGCTGTTGGCTTTTGGCAGGGAGGATAAAATTCAAATGAATTGGAAAGAATTGAAAGAAGAAGAAAATCTAGAAATAATGATAAAGACAAGAAAACTATATTTGGATGCTATCACTACTTTGTGTTATACACCTTGTTAGTTGGGCATAGTATTTTATTTAATCTTCAAAATAAGTCTGAGACCAGATTCAATGATAACAGACAGAATTAACCTATGTGTCATTATTGCCATCTTACCATAGGTCAGTTAATTTTTTCAGTGTTCTATAGCTAATAAGTGATAGAGCTGAGGTTTGAATCAAGATTTTTTTTTCATTGTGCTGCTACTAATGACTAAATATGACCTGAAAGTTACCAGAAAATAGCTGTTAATCTGCATTCATTCCACATGTAAATACTCTTAATAGTATTTAACTAAGTTATATCCTGCGAGAGTTCTGCTGAAGACCATTAGATTATATTCATTTCCAGGGAGGGACTCCCATTTTCCATGGCTATGTAATGGAAATGAATTGCTTAAACTAATTTAGTTTATTTCAGGCTTCCAGGATTTAAAAGACTTTTTAAAAATGTTTTATTTATTTTTGAGAGAGTGCAAGTGGGGGAGGGGCAGAGAGAGAGGGAGACAGAATCTGAAGCATGCTCCAGGCTCTGAGCTGTCAGCACAGAGCTTGAAACAGTTCAAACCCACAAACAGTGAGATCATGACCTGAGCCAAAGTCAGGCGCTTACCTGACTGAGCCACCCAGGTGCCCCCAAGCCTCCAGGATTAATTCTAATTTTACAGGGTCTAATCTGAAGGCTGAAGCTGGGATTTGGGAAATTATTTGGAATCTAAATTTCAGTGAGTTTAAGATCACAGGCAAAAGTTTACAGGGTTGGTTGCTGTTATACATTGCATGTTGATTTATTGTGTGTTTACTGCCTTTGAGGTTTATTGTGAAGCCTGATTTGATAGTTTACAATTAGATTTACAGTATATTCTATACTCCAAGGCTTAAAAAGGTGACTTCATGAAGGGAGTGCTTATCCACTAGGTATTGAAGATATATAGATCCTTTGGGTATTGACTCCTTCCCAGCAGTATTTGTTCTCTCATCATTATTATTTAATAAACAATTATGTAGCCCTTGGTTTTAAGTTTACTTTTAATAGGCCTATTTTTGGTTCAGAAAGTATGGTTAGTATTGCTTTCAGTTTAGGCATAAGATAAAATTAAATGGCTTTTAAATATCACCCAGAGAGGTTGTAGTGTTATCAAGATATATTCTCAGCTCCAGATTGCTTGTTAATGCTAATAGTAATCCTCTAATCTAATTTGCAAGACTAGTATTTTTTCTACAGAGCAGATTTGTATTAAAACGGACTGCTTTTGTCTTGCCTCCTATATTGCTTAAGAAAGGAGATATGAACAGTTTGTTCACTATAGTTTTAAAATTTTAGGAAGCCAGAGTAAGCTGAAAGCATAGCTTTTTGTGGGACTGCACTAGGTCCCAGAAACTATGTGAGTGACCTTTTAATAAGCTAATTACTGAGCTTTTGAACTGATAATAATTTTTACATTAGTATCATTTAAAAAATTTATTTTATATTATTATATATATTTAAATGTTCATTTATTTATTTTGAGAGAGAGTGAGCACACATGAACAGGGGAAGAGCAGAGAGTAAGGGAGAGAGAGAATCCCAAGTAGGCTTGGTGCTGTCAGCGCAGAGCCCAGCATGAGGCTCAGTCCTGAAAACCGTGAGATCATGACCTGAGCCAAAATCAAGAGTTAGATGCCTAACTGATTTAGCTACTCAGGCACTCCATATTATTTTATATTCTATATAATTACTTTCATTTTATATTATTTTATACTATTATATTTATTATTATTTATTATACTTACAAGTTATAAATATTTTATTTATTTTATATTTGTACATTATTATTACATATTAAGGAACAAATTGTAGGTTAGGCCCCCCCCCCACAGTTGAAGTATTGATGGGAATTTTCTTATTTCTATTTAGGTGGGGGGGCGCCTGGGTGGCTTAGTCCGTTAAGCGTCCAACTTTCACTTAGGTCATGATCTCGCGGTTCGTGGGTTCGAGCCCCGCATCGGGCTCTGTGCTGACTGCCAGCTCAGAGCCTGGAGCCTGTTTCAGTCTGTGACTCCCTCTCTCTCTGACCCTCCCCTCCTCACGCTGTCTCTCTCTCTCTCTCCTAGAAATAAATAAAAAAATATTAAAAAAAAAATATTTAGGTGGGGAAAATACCCCTTGTTTGCTACTTAGGTTGTAGGAACTACTGCTTAAACTCCTTTAACTGCACTGTTTTGTTTTTCTTAGACTTATTTGATTGTACTTAATATTTGCCTTCTTGGGTTTAAAATTTTAAAAAACTGTCTCAGTATAGGTTTCTAATGTTCCCTTGGAATGGAGCTGTTATTCATTGGAAATACACTCAACAGACCAGTCCATTTCAGTTGACCATGTTAGAGAGCAAGGAGATTATGGCCATTATTTACGGCTAATGCCTTTTCCAAATTAGCCCTGTGCCGTTCCTCTGAGTGTGGCAGCCCTAAGGGAGTCTGTGAACATCTAGGTAGGTTGGTAAAATCGATAAAGGGAGGACAAAATCAGACTTTGCTTTTTATTAATTAGGTGGTGTAAACAGTAAGTATTTTATTTATTTGTTTAAAAAAATTTTTAATGTTTATTTGAGAGAGAGAGAGAGAGAGACAGAGAGAGAGAGAGAATGAACAGGGGAGGGGCAGAGAGAGAGGGAGACACCGAATCCAAAATAGGCTCCAGACTCTGAGCTGTCAGCACAGACCCTGACATGGGGCTCGAACTCACAGACTGAGATCATGACCTGAGCCAAAGTCGGACGCTTAACTGACTGAGCCACCTCAGTGCCCCAACAGTAATTATTTTTTACTGGCCTCTAGTAGTGTTAGTGTATGAGTGTGTCTAGTTCTGTCACCCAGTCCTTTACTGTCCCAACTTTTTATTAAGCAGAATTCCTAATTTACAGAAAAGGGAAAGAAGAGAGTCAGTAGGTAATTATATACATTTGCCATATTTACTTTATACACACTTTTCCCACTTGGGCATCAAATAGGCTTTTTATTATATAGTTGAAAGAAAATTAGGTTTGGTATCATCAGTCAGTAGTTCTGATTTTCAGGTTTTGACTTCTGAGTCATAAAATGAAGCTATTTTCTTCAGATATTAATGTTAGTTAATCATACAAACATTAAATGTGCAGTTGCACCTACCATTTAGGAACTTGGGAGGCATAGCTAAATGAAGAATTAGGACACTGATATGAATTCATGTTTAGCTCAGAAGACGCTGAGTTGTTGTCAAGAACCCCAGTGGCTCCATGTTGTTCCCCAGCAAGCTAATCACACACACCCATTCTAGTCTCTTTTCTAAACTTTTCCATCCTATATTGCCTGGCAGTGGGGATGATGTAGGAAGAGGGAGGTTGGAAAGCAACTGGCATTTATTAAATTTTCTCTTAACATTTATTTATTTTTGAAAGACAGAGACAGAGCACAAATGGGGGAGGGGCAGAGAGAGAGAGAGAGAGAAAGAGAGAGGGGATTCCCAGAATCCAAAGCAGGCTCTAGGCTTCGAGCTGTCAGCACAGAGCCTGATGCGGTGCTCGATCTCACAAATCGTGAGATCATGACCTGAGCTGAAGTTGGACGCTTAACTGACTGAACCACCCAGGTGCCCCAAGAAACTAGCATTTATTGGTTGGAACTAGATGAATTACACATGTAAGCTCATATAGTAATAACAATAATAATAATATTAATATTAATAATAATGTTATTGGGGCACCAAAGTGGCTCAGTTGGTTAAGCATGCCACTCTTGATTTCAGCTCAGGTCATCATCTCATGGTTCAGTGGGCTCTGCACTGACAGGCGAAGCCTGCTTTGGATCCTATGTCCACTTCTCTCTCAGACTCTTCCCTTCTCTCTCTCTCTCCCTCTCTCAAAAATAAGTAAACATTAAAAAAACAATCTAAAAAAACCAGATCTGTTATTTTCAGGTCACTGTGAGGACAGTACACCAGGTGCATGTGAATTAGAGATCTCAGGTGAAAAATCCAATTTATAGTTGGATAAATTATTTAAGTCTCACATAATTGACAGTCTGGGTGGGGCTTGTCAATACTGCTTCTTAGAAGAGAGCTGATAAAGGACTTAGTTCTCTTGGGATTTCAGGGGGCTTTGTAGTGCTAAGTGATAGTTAGGTTTTGTGCTTTTGCTCATCCTGGTAAAGAAACAGTGGAAAATTACAAGGTAAACCAGCCTAAATACAGCTGAGTTTCACCGCATCAGCATTCTCAGGAGGGATGGTGCCAAACATGGCACCACACCCAGAATCAGCCAGGCACAGGCCATAAAAGAGCCTAAATCAGGATTTCATTGGAGAGGTTGTGACTCATCTCAGGATCCTGGAGAAAAAGCTGATATGAAGATCTAAGGAGGGAACTCAAGCAAAGAATGGGGTCATAATTTCCTCAGGTTTCTGCCAGTAGTAACACTAGAAATATGGGAGATTTTTTTATATTCTTGAAGGATACATGGTGTTAAGAATCTCCAATTCTAGAATATTGCCAGTTGAAAGGCTGATGCATGGTAGTTTGCTAGGTACATACACTGGCTAAATGACTAGAATTCACCTTCAGCCTAATACCTGTATTTGTACCAGGTATTATTTTTAGTAATAGGAGCAGTTAAGATTTATTGAGTACTTACTTTGTGCCAAGCCCTATTCTAAGCAGTTTTATGCATATTAACTTATTTTGTATTCACAACAGCCTTATGAGGTAGATGAGGAAATAAGCACAGAGAGGTTGAATAATGGTAGGATCATGGTGAGGCAGAGGAACTAGAATTTGAAACTAGGGAGTTTGAATCTAATGTCTCCACCCTTGACTGCTCTGTTGTATCAAAACCATTATGCTGTATTAGAAAAATACTATAAAGTACGTATTAGCAAATCCCATTTATGATTTTTTCTTTAAGTAGGCTTCACACCCAGCGTAGATCTCAATATGACACTTGAACTTACTACCCAGAGATCGAGACCTGAGCCGAGATTAAGAGTTGGATGCTGGAACACCTTTGTGTTCCAGTCACTTGAGTGTCCAGCTCTTGATCTCAGCTCAGGTCTTGATCTCAGGTGGTGAGTTTAAGCCCCATGTTGAGCTTCACACTAGGCCTGAAGCCTACTTAAAGAAAAAAGAAAAACAGAGTGAGACACATAACTGACTGAGCCACGCTGGGCACCCCTATAAATTATTTTTTTAAATCATGCTTGAACATGAAACAGGTGAATATCAAGTATTAGAAAACTCTTTTAGTTATATCTCTTTTATCTAGCTCAGATGACTTGATGGGTCTTCTTTTTAGTCTTTTGAATTTTAGTGCCACGTTACAGAAATGAGACCAGTACTCTATTTCTGGGTCTTACCTAGAAACCTTTTGAAGTTTGTGTTCAAATTAAAAGTAAATTGTAATTTTTAACTTTACTTAAAACTATCTTGCAGAGAGTACGAAAAAGGAGAAACCTGAAGATTGAGGCCTGTAAGACTTTTTAAAGATCTTCCAAGATGAATTCACAGTCAGTGCTGGTTGAAAGTCTCACTTTCTAATCATATGCAATATATTTAAGGTTGTCAGTTCTGATTTAGAGGTCTTTGTGAGGTTTCTTTCCCGACCAAATTGCTTCTCTATAGACGTTTTCTCAAAGTAGCATTTTAATGAAGACTTAACTCAGTGTTGGTGTTATCCCTACTTCCACCTGACGTTGGCCTAATTCAGGCCCTTAATGTTTTGCTTGGACAGTACTTTCCTTAATGGTGTCTCTGTTTCATTCTTTCCGATTTTATCAACGACTGTATACTCAGCAAGGTCTGCTGTGTGTGAGATGCTATGTTCTGCACTCAGGGTATCAGCAGTAAACAAGACAGATGTGGTGTTGCCCTAGCAGAGTGTCTAGTCAGTGTGCCTGTCTATTTCCCACACCACTGCCATAAACGTTTTCTAAAATCCACATCACATCTTTGTCTACTGTAGGCTCTTCATAGTCAAGTTGTAGCATACCTTACCCATGCAAGAGACTTTTCCAATGAAGTCATCTTTGATTTCTCCTTAGAAGCAGAAGCAGTTATTTTTTTAATCCCGATTCCCCTAATACTGTATAAAAATCTTCATCAGAGTATTCATTATATTATAGTTGTTTGCGTTCTCCTCTGATTGTAAGTTTCTTGAAATTAGGGATAATATTTTATTCCTTATTATTTTATCTTCAGTCTCATACAGAGTCTGGTATGTAAGTGGTCCATAAATGATTGAATAACGGTATAATCTTAGTACTTGCTGTCATACCATGTGTGTATGGTTTGTTTTTCCAAATACCAGGCTATAAACGGCCTTATAATTCTTTTGTATTTCTTCCGACATTCGGGCTGGTCAAAGGACATAATATATATTTAGATAAATATTTACTGATCATTATTGTTCTTTCAGTATCTTCTGCATGTTAGCTCTGTTTAGAAAAGCATTTCTTGGTCTCTTGTTTTGCAGAATGTCTTGCTTTAGTTAAAAAAACACAGTATTTTATTTAAAGGGCCTTATTTAATTTCATGCCTATCCTAAATAATTATTTATCTTATTGATACAGTGATTGATAAGATGGGTCTTGTTTCTTTTTGGCTGCTGGAATACTTAGAGCCAAATTTGTGACTTACCTGCAAAAACGATATGATTTGTTGATATGCAGCTTATGTAGCCTATGTAGCCTCTTCACTTAGGATCTTAGGTTGCTGTCCTTTGTACTGATTGCTCTCCTATTTAATGTTTCATCATTTGTATTTTTATATGCCACTTTATTATATTAAACATTTTTAGTGTTTTTATTTATTTTTGAGAGAGAGGGGTAGGGAAGGGTAGAAAGAGAGGCAAACAGAATCTGAAGAGACTTCAGGCTCTGAGCTGTCAGCACAGAGTCCAATTTAGGGCTCAAACTTGGGAACTGTGACATCATGACCTGAGCTGAAGTCAGACACTTAACTGACAGAATCACCCAAGCACCCCTTTATATGCCACTTTAAATCCTTAAACTAGCAAATGAGAGACAGAGAAACTAGCAGTACTTTCATTGAACCCCTTCTTAAGGCATGGTACTAAGTTCTATGGACTACAGAGAGGTAAATAATACAAAATATCTATCCCAAGATGATTGAATTTGTAGTGTAGGAAACACTCAGAAAGGCTAGACAAGAGGGCTTTGGGAGCTGATGAGAGACATAGACTCAGAGAACCTCAGAGAACACTCAGAGACGCAGAGAACACTCTGGAGAAGGTGAATTTATTTATTTATTTATTTATTTATTTATTTATTTATTTATTGACAAAGAGAAGGAGAACATGGGAGAAGGGCAGAGGGAGAGGGAGAGAGAGAGGAGGGACAATTCTAAACAGGCTCTGCGATGTCAGCACACAGCCCAAGGAGGAAGGCTTGAACCCACGAACTGGGAGATCAGGCCCTGAGCCGAAATCAAGAGTCACTCAGGCACCCCTGGAGAAGGTGACATTTGAACTGAATCTTGAGAGACAGACAGGTAGGATTTGGATTTGTAGAGAAAGGAAGGATTGCTCATTCTAATAGGTGGAAACAGTAAATGACCAACAAAATAGACTTTATTCATTAGGATTACCCATTCAATATTTCTCTTTCTCCTCCCAAGCACTTGTTATGATTACATGTCCTTGCCCCTTTGAAGTTAGGTATGTTCATGTGAGTTGCTTTGACCAATGATATGTGAGTTGAAGTGGCATGAGTCATTTTAAAATAGAAGTTTTAAAGACTCCATGCATTTGCTCTACTTTTTTTCCTCTGCCACAGTGACCGGTGGTGATCTCATTGGCATGTGGGCCAAAGATGATCTGTTGCCTGTATTTGTAAATAAAGTTTTATTGGAATATAGCCATAGTCATTTCTTTCTTTTTTTGATATATTTTATTTTTTAAAGTAATCTCTACACCCAGTGTGGGGCTTGACCTCACAACCCTGAGTTAAGAGTCACATGCTCTTCCAACTGAGCCAGCCTAGTGCCTCTGCCACAGTCATTTCCTTATGTATTGTTTGTCTAACAGCTAAGTTGAATAGTTGTGACAGAGACCATATGTCCCACAAAGCTGAGAATATTTTCTATCTGTGCTTTTACAAAAAACCTCTTGCTGACAAGTGCTCCAGATGTTGGCTGCTTCTGAGAGTCAGGACATTGTAGAGTACAGTCTTCTGTTGACCCACAGTAGACATACACCATCAGAAGAAACACGATTTTATTGTTTTAAGCCACTGATATTTTGGGGTTTTTGTTATGGTAGTGTAATCCTGCCCATCTTGACAGTCAGGCTGTTTATAGGGAAAGATGTTTTTGCTTGGAGAGGAGGAAACCTGATGAAGAGGAGTGGCTTGAAGAAAATATGGATAGGAATGTTCATGTAATATAGTGACAGTAGTAGACTGTTAGGCTCAGGTGTTTAGATTTCATTTAGAATTCTCGATCAAGATTTGGGACTTTTTTCCAAGGGACAGAAAGAAGAAGAGTATGGCAGGAACTTAATGATAAAAAGATTAATCTACCAAATAGTTAACAGAAGGGCTGGGAGCAGTAGTTGAGTCAGGAATTTGATTTCTATAAAATAAAGCAAAAGTCCCTGAAAACCTGACAGGAATTTCATTGGAGGTTTTTCTTTTTTTCTTTCATTGAAAAAGTTGCAGTGACTTAGCTTCTTATCCTGTTTATTTATTAAAACAATTTTTTTAATGTTTATTATTATTGAGACAGAGAGAAACACAGCCTGACTGGGGGAGGGGCAGAGAGAGAGGGAGACACAAAATCTGAAACAGGCTCCAGGCTCTGAACTGTCAGCACAGAGCCTGAGGTGGGGCTCGAACCCATGAACCACCCACGAACTGTGAGTTCATGACCTGAGCTGAAGTCTGACGCTCAGCCGACTGAGCCACCCAGGTGCCCCCATTCTTACCCTGTTTAAAGCTTAGTAGCAACCTTAGATTTTCAGTAATTTGAGCAGTTACACAGGTGAGGAAACATCATTGTCAAGTGAGTTGTGATAGTTGAGGGCCAGTTTCTTCCTTCTTTATGTGATTTCCTCTTTTAAAATGTTTTTTTTTTTTTTAATTTTAAAGTTTATTTATTTCTAGAAAGACAAGGACAGCACAAGTCGGGGAGGGGCAGAGAGAGAGGGAGACATAGAATCTGAAGCAGGCTCTAGACTCTGAGCTGTCAGCCCAGAGCCCCATATGGGACTTGACCCCACAAAACCATGAGATCATGACCTGAGCTGAAATCAAGAGTTGAATGCTTAAAGACTGAGCTACCTAAGTGCTCCTGATTTCCTCTTTTTTAAATAAAGCATATAATGCCAGATATTCAACGAAATTTGGTGTCAGACAGCTTAAGGTAGTTTAAAGTGAAAGCAGTAAGAATTAGGATTCACTCCATCTCCTGTTACTTAATCTGGTGTATATATGCTGAAGGAAACTTCAGTCAGTTTGTCAGCTAAGAGTATACAGCTGCTCCTTAAGGTTAAAATATCATATATTAGCATACGGAATCCTTCAGGTTTCCTAAAACAGCTTCATCATGCATATGCTGTTCTGAAGATACACAGAAGGAAAAAAGTAGAATAATAACAACAAAAAATGCTATGGAAAATCCCTATAAAATCAGGTTATTGTAATGTGGTGGAAGAACCCAGTTCTTCCAATCCTGTTTTGCTCTAGTGAAAGAAATGATTTTTTAAAAATTTGTTTTGATTATAGTGGAGTAGGGGGGCATTTGGGAATTTAGAAAATTCAATATATTGCAGACATATTTTTGTTGTTTATTAAGCTATTCATTATTCTTTTTCTCTTGGAGCTTATATTTTAATTATACAACATGTTACATATAGACCATTAAAATAAATAGTTTAAAAATATTTTTTTATTTTCTTCTGATTATGAAAATAATACATGTTTGTATTGGTTGGGACTCTGGTTGTAAGTGACAAAAACTCAACATGAAATTAACTTCGGCAGGGGCGCCTGGGTGGCTTAGTCAGTTAAGCGTCCAACTTTCGCTTGGGTCATGATCTCGCGGTTCGTGGGTTCGAGCCCCTCGTTGGGCTCTGTGCTGACTGCCAGCTCAGAGCCTGGAGCCTGTTTCGGTCTGTGACTCCCTCTCTCTCTGACCCTCCCCTGCTCACGCTGTCTCTCTCTCTCCATCTCCTAGAAATAAATAAAACATTAAAAAAAAAATTAACTTCGGCAAAACCATGAGCAAGCATCTGAAGAGATGGTGAAGCTGGTGTTAGGTTTAACACTGCAACATGGGGTTCTTGTGTTGACCTGTTGGCAATGTGTTTTACATTATTAACAACTTTTTTCCTACATAATTGAACACTACACATGTGTATGTAAATATGCAGTAAGATTTTTTGTATTTATGTAACATGTATATTTATAATGTTATATGTATTTTGTGTAGGGGCAGCAAACTATAATATGTACATTATATGTATGTGTATATACACACATACATACACACATTTTTTATGGGCAGATAGAGAAATAGATGAGTGTGGCATTCTGTGTCAGTGTACTTAACCTTTAATTACAGCTCTGTGACCTGGCAAACATCTGTGGCTTAGTTTCTTTGTATGTAAAATGAAGATAATACTATTACACTAAATCATAGGATGGTTTCAGGTTAAGGTAGTATATAAAAAGTATTTAGAACAGCCCTTTGTAAGTAATAAACATGTTATAAATATTATCATTTTTATTTTAAAGATTTTAATTTTTTTAGGTAATCTCTACACCCAAAATGGGGCTCCAATTTACAATCATGAGATCAAGTCACATGCTCTACTGGCTGAGCCAGCCAGGCACCCCTGAATATTTTTATTATAAATACTGTGATGTTTATATCTTATACTATTTATGGACATATATACTGTATATATTTATATTTCATTAGTATCTGTACAGGTGTCATGGATTTGTATCCTGCTTTTTTCACTAATGTGTTTTTTATATTGTTTTGAACTTCAGCACCTTTTAGAAACCTCACAAACTTAAGATAAACTTTGGAGTTTTTGGTGATCTTAACTTTTTCTCTGAAACATGGTATTTTGGGAAAAACATTGCTTGAGTATGATAGCCATTAACTCAACTGTGTGATGTATTCTGAAGGAATGTGAGATAACTAAAGGCAAATTCTTAGTCATGATTTACAGTTCTTGACCTGAATATATTGGTTAGTGCACTTAGTATATCCCTTTCCTGAACAGAAAAGATGACTGGCATAAACAGGCTAAAAATCAACCAGAGACTCTATCAATATAAGAAAATTGTAGTTTTTTCATTTTTAGTATGTTAATTCCTATTAAGGCACTAAATAAAAAATTTATTCTGTTTCTATGGTAGACAATGCATTATTTTAGAAAGAACATTTGCACATTAGTCTTTGAATACTAGTTTTCTGAACCTCTAAAATAGAGATGACAATACTACTACTATTCTGCTATTTATCTCAAAATTATCACATCATCTTGATGGGTTGGCCATTTTATTGTTATGTAATGTCCTCTTTTTTCTTTTGCAACTATTTTTACCTTCAGGTTTATTTTGTCTAAATTTTAAACTCTTGGTTTGTCCTGTGAGTCTTTTGGTTACTCTTTGTATGGAATATCTTTTTCTATCCTTTAGTTTTCAACCTATTTGTGTGTTTGGATATAAAATAAGTTTCCTTATTTTAAAAAAATATTTATTTATTTATTTTGAAAAGAGACAGAGAGTATGTGTGCAAGTGGTGGTGGTAGGGAGCAGAGAGAGAGAAAGAGAGAGAGAAAGAGAATCCCAAGCAGGCTCTGTGCTGTCAGACAGAGCCTGATGCAGGGCTTGATCTATAAACCGTGAGATCAGGACCTGAGCTGAAATCAAGAGTAGGATGTTTAACTGACTGAGACACTCCAGTGCCCCTAAAATGAGTCTGTTATAGACAGTATATACTTGGATCATGTTTTTTCTGTTTTGTTTAATTTTGTTTTGTTTTAATTCCATCAGTCTCTGCCTTTTAATTTGAAAGACAAGTCTGTTTTTATTGTAATTATTAATAAAGAAGGATTTATTTTTGCCATTTTTCTGTTTGTTTTATATATCTTATATTTTTTCTGTTCCTCAGTTTCTCCACTATATATTTTTATATTTATATATGTCATATTATGTATTATATTTATATAAATATGTTTATAAAATAAATATTAGGTATTTTCTAGTTTTAATACTTCGATTTTATTCTCTCTCTTTTTTTTAACTATATAGTTTACACTTCTTTCTTAGTGCTTGTCCTTGGAAATTACACTTAACATCTTAATTTATGGTATTCTACCAGTTTGGATTCAACAGTATACAAAAACTTTGCTCCTACATAATTCCCTCTCATCTTTCTGTTGTCGTAAAGTATATCTTTATACATTGTGTGCCCACCAGAGCAGATTAGAGTTATTGTTTTGTCCAGCTGTTTTAAAAAATGTTTATTCTGAGACAGGGAGAGGCAGAGAGAGAAGGAGAGAGAGAATCCCAAGAAGGCTCTGTGCTCTCAGCACAGAGTCCAAACCATGAGATTATGACCTCAGCCAAAATCAAGAGTTGGACACCCAACTGACTGAGCCAACCTGGCACCCCTGTACAGTTGTTTTAAAATCAGATAGGAAAAATGTGGAGTTATAGGCCAAGAGTACATTAATACTGAGTTTTATATTTATCTATGTAGTTAACTTTTACTCATGTTATTTCCTCATTGGATTTGAGTTACTGTATTTTCATTTCAGCCTGAAGAATTCTCTTTAGTTTTTTTAATAGGGCAATTTATTAATGATGGACTCTTTCCAGTTTTTATTGAGCTGAGAATATCTTAATTTCTCCTCAGTTTTGAAGGATAATTTTGCCAGATAATTAATTCTTGGTTAACAGTTTTTGTCTCTTAGCACTTTGAATATGTCATCTCATTACCTTCTGGCCTCCATGGTTTCTGTTGAAAAATCAGCTGCTAATCTAACTGAGACTTCTCAGACATAACAAATCATTTTTCTTGCTACTTTAAAGATATTCTATCTTTTGACAGTTTTATTATAATGTGTGTTAGTATGGATCTCTTTTAATTTTTCCATATTTGGAGTTTTTGATCTTCTTAGATGCATATATTCATGCCTTTCATCAAGTTTTGGAAATTTTTGTCCATTATTTCTTTCAAATATACTTTCTGTTCCTTTTTCTTTCTCCTTTCTTCCTAGGACTTTCATGGTGTGTATGGTATACATTTTTAATTTTTCTTTTTTCTTTCTGCTCCTCAGAATGTTTTTTCTTTCTGTTTCTCAGACTGGATAATTTCAATTGATCTATCCTCAAGTTAGTTAATTATTTCCTTGTTTCCTTATTTCTGCTAGTAAACCCACCTCGTAAATTTTTTACTTCAGTTATTGCATTTTTCAACTCCAGAATTTCAACTCCATTTTATTTTAATTTTTTTTTGGAATTTTTATTTCTTTATTGACATTCTTTAATTGATGAGACATTCTCATGGTTTCTCTGCGGTCTCTTTAGATCGTTGAGCATATTTAAAATAGTTGATTGAAATCTTTGGTTAGTAAATCTACTGTCTTAGTTTCCTGAGGGACACTTTTATTATTTCCTTTTTTTTCTGGGTATGGTCCATACTTTATTATTTCTTTTTGCATGCCTCATAATTTTTTGTTGAAAACCAGACATTTTGAATATGATCCTGTGATAACCCTTTCCAGGGTTGTGCTGTGTTGTTGCTGCTTGTTGTAGTTGTTTGTTTAGTGAATTTTCTGAACTAATTTTGTTGTCTGTATTATTGTTGAGTGTGGCCACTCAAATTAATTAAATCAATTAAATGTTCCTTTAATTTAGTGGTTAGCTAATCATTTGATGGAGATTTTCTTTTTTTCTTTTTGCTAATTATTATTTTTTCATGGAATAAGCACTGTGCATATCTCAGTATACTAAAAATAGATTTTCCTTTAAGCCGTATTGTGTAAAGAATTTGCCACGATTATGCTCATGGAAATTGGAACCAATCAATATATCTGTTATTGGAGGTGTCATATAAAATAGTATAAAAATTATTATATATGAAATATCTGAAAATAATAATTGTAATAATACAAGTAATAGTTATAGTAGGAGTCATTTATTACATGTTGTAGTATGGTGCTAGCTGTCTCATGTAGTTTCATTTAATCCTTACAGCCAGCCCGTGAAATAGGTAATAATGCCATCATTTTACAGGAAAGGAAGCTGATGCTTAGAGAAATTAAATAAAATGCCCAAGTTCTGGGGGTCTTACTGGAAGGGCAGAACTTGAATATATTCCCTCTTTTTCCAAAGTTGATGGAGATTTTGTTTTTTTTCTTTTTTTAATGTTTTATTTATTTCTGAGAGAGAGAGACAGTGTGAGCAGGGAAAGGTCAGAGAGAGAGAGGGAGACACAGAGTCCGAAACAGGCTCCAGGCTCTGAGCTGTCAGCACAGAGCCCGACGCGGGGTTCGAACCCACAAACCGTGAGATCATGACCTGAGCCGAAGCTGGACGCTCAACCTACTGAGCCACCCAGGCGCCCCAGATGGAGATTTTCTTAAACACTGAGATTCAGCCTTTTTTCCCTTGATTAATCATTCCCTTGGTTTCAGCAAGCTTTTGATTAGTATCAAGAGTTCTGAGAGAGTTGATTTTGCCTATTCTTGCCAATTTATTCATTATTTTTATGGACTTCTGAAGTTTCCTACCCTGCCATTTTTGCCCCTGACTTTTGAGGAATCACATTCATATCTTCACTCAGTAAATATTTATTGAGTCCCTGCTATGTTCCAGACACTGCTGGACATGCATACGTGCAGCATTCAGAATACTGAGCTTCCTGGCTGGGAAAGCCTGAAGGCAAGAGGCGTTGGAAACTAACATTCATTGTGCTGGTGAAAACAGTTATATAGTATCTGATTTTTGTTTTCATTCATAATTCCTAATGATCAGAGGAATTGAGCAATTTTTCTTATGTATATTGACCATTTTTATTTTGTGCTATCAGTTGGAACTTCATAAATTTTGTCCATTTTTTTTTCCTATTGGGTTGTTTGCTTTTATTTACTGATAGTAGGCTTATGATATATATATCATGTATATTAACCTTTTTTTACATGTTTTATAAATATATTTACTCATTTTGGTTTTTGACCTAATTTATGTTGCAATTTAAATTATTTTTTGTTTTTAATTCACTTTTTATTTTTTAATTAAAAATTTATTTAAGCATTTATTTATTTTTGAGAGAGAGAGTGTGAGTGGGGGAGGAGCAGAGACAGAGGGAGACACAGAATCTGAAGCAGGCTTCTGTCTCTCAGCTGTTAGCACAGAGCCTGACATGTGGCTCGAACTCACAGACTGCAAGATCATGACCTAAGCTGAAGTTGGACACTTAACCGACTGAGCCAGCAGGCGCCCCTATTTTTTATTTTTAAGTAATCTCACACCCAATGTGGGGCTTGAACTCACAACCTTGAGAGGAAGAGTTGTATGCTCCTCTGATGGAGCCAGCCAGGTTCCCCTATGTCACAAGTTTTTATAGAGAACTTTAACATGTTATTGTAGTAAAATCTGCCAGTCTTTTCCTTTCTGGTTCTGAGTTTTATGTTAAATTATGAAAACAACATTTAGATTGTCTTTAGGTATATTGATTTTTTAAATTGATGTTTCTGTTGAGATCATTGTGGGTTCACATACGGTTGTAAGAAATAACAAAGAGATCCCAGGAACTCTTTGCCCAGTTTCCTGCCAGGGGTAACGTTCTGTAAAACAGTAGTACAATATTAAAATTAAGGTGCTGACATGATACAATCTGCCAGGGTTAGTCATATTTCTGTGTCTAACTTGTAGTCATCTGTGTATTTGTCTTTAGTTTTGTACAGTTTTATCTCATATAAGTTGGTGTATTTATCAACACGATCAATATACTGAATAGTTTCATCACCGTAAGGTAATGTGTTACTCTTTTATTATCATTTTCACCTCCCTGCCGCCCCACCAGGTCGTAACTACTGAATAACTAACTAGTGATCTCTCTCCATATTTGAAATTTTGTAATTTTAAAATTGTTGTATAAATGGGATCATGCAATATGTGTTAGTTACCTTTTGGGATTAGACTCTCTTTTCACTCGGTGTAATTCACTGGAGATTCATCCAAGTAGTTCTGTGTATTAATCACTTAATCTCTTTTTGTTGCCAAGTAGTATTCCATGATATGAATGTAGCACAATTTAACCACTTACTTGTTGGATGTCATCTAGCCTGTTTCCAGTTTCTTAGCTGTGGTATAATATGAAATACATGTTAGGTCTTTGTCTCTGGCTCCTGGCCCAGAGCTCCTAAAACTCTTGACATTACTTGAGTGATAGGAGCGTCTTTTGTTATTCCTAACATATCCCTTTCAACCACACCTCAGTTTATGCTAATGAAGTGACTCTTGGTGGACCCTTAGATGGCTTTAGAATGGGGGCTAGTCAGCAGAAAGACCTCCTTGATTAGAGGGTTAGAACTTTTAGCCCCATCCCAGCTCCAGAGGCTGGAGATAGAATTGAGTCACCAATGACCCGTGATTCAGTCAATCATAAAATTCCCTAAAGAACAGGATTTGGAAAGATTCTTAGATGATGAACACATCAAAGAGCTTGGGAAGGTGATGTGCCTGGAAAGAGCATGGAAACTACCTATACCCCTTTTCCCCACATCTGCTTTACAGATCTTTTCCATTGGCTCTTCCTGATTTGTATCCTTTGTAATAAACCAGTAGTGGTAAGTGCTTCCCTGAGTTCTGTGAGTGGTCTTGTGAATTATTGAACCTGACCTGGAAGAGGGGCATAGGAGTCTCTGAATTTGTAGTTGCTCAGGCAGAAATGTGAGTAGCTTGGGTATCCTGTTTGTGGCTGGTGTCTTAAATGGGGGCATTCTTAGGGAGTCAGGCCCTTAACTTGTGGGATCTGACATTGACTCCAGTAATTAGTGTCAGAATTGGTGTCAGAGAATCAGAGAATTGGTGTTGCTAAAGATGGCACATTTCTGATATCAAGAGAAGGAACCTTTTACTTACTATTATGGATAAAGCTGCTATGAACATTTGCATACAAATTTTTGTATTTTTTGGTCGACATAAGTGGTCATTTTTCTGCTATAAATACCCAGGAGTGCAGTTGTTGAATTTTATGATACATATATGTTTAGTTTTTTAAGAAACTGCCAAACTATTTTTCTGAGTGGCTGTACTGTTTTATGCATTCCTACTAGTAATGTATGAGAGATACATTTCTCTGCCTCCTCACCAGCATTTTGGTGTTGTCACCACTTTTTATTTTAGCAATTCTGATGTGCAGTGAGTGATATTGTAATATTGTTTACTGTGATTAGATTTTAAATCTCCCTTCCCATCCCTTCCCTTCCCTTCCCTTCCCTTCCCTTCCCTTTCCTTTCCTTCCTCTCTTTTCTTTCTTTTAAAAAAATTTTTCCTAATGTTTATTCATTTTTGAGAGACAGAGAGAGCATGTGTGGAGTAGGGGTAGAGAGAGAGGGAGACACAGCATCTGAAGCAGGCTCCAGGCTCTGAGCTGTCAGCACAGAGCTGGACACGGGGCTCGAACCCACAAACTGTGAGATTATGACCTGAGCCAAAGTCAGGCACTTAACCGACTGAGCCACCCAGGTGCCCCTTTATTTATTTAAGTTTGTTTGTTTGTTTATTTATTTAACATTTATCGTTGAGAAACAGAGAGAGATAGAGCATGAGCAGGGGAGGGGCAGAGAGAAAGGGAGACACAGAATCCAAAGCAGGCTCCATGCTCTGAGCTGTCACCACAGAGCCCGATGCGGGGCTTGAACCCACAAATTGCGAGATCATGACCTGAGCCAAAGTTGGACACTTAACCGACTGAGCCACCCAGGCACCCCAAGTTTATTTATTTTTGACACAGAGAGAGTGTAGCTGGTAGAGAGGAAGAGAGCAAGAATCCCTAGCAGGCTCTGTACTGTCAGCAGAGAGCCCAATGCAGGACTTGATCTCACGAACTTGTGAGAACATAACCTGAGGCTTAACTGACTGAGCCTCCCAGGTGCCCCAAGACCATCTTTATTACTGTGTTCTGTAGAATGACTGATTTATTATTTGTGCTGTTTGTGTGGGATTTACTATTGCTCCAAGTTTGTATTTTTGTGGATGTGGCCTGTTGCCCTTCTAAAGGGTGACAGTACTTATACACTTAGAAACTTATGAGACTGGATGGTAATGTGAGATTTTGATGTTGTATTGTGAAATATTTCAACATCTAGAAGACTTACAAAACTCAGTGAATTAGTAGTTTTCAGATGCCCAATGCCTGATATTACAAAATCATATGGGTAAAAGATTCAAAGTGTAAGACCAATGGATTTTATTCTGAAACTTACAAAGTTTAGAGGTTGTGTATATTTTCGTAGGTGTGGCCTGTTGCCCTTCTAAAGGTTGACAGTACCTATAGACTTAGAAACTTATGAGACTGGATGGTGATATTGATTAACTTGAGTTTTTGATGTTGTTTGGTGAAATATGTCAACAATTGGAAGACTTACAAAACCAAGTGAACCAGTATTTGTCAGGTGACCAGTGCCTGATGTTACAAAATCATATGGGTTCATTCAAAGTGTAAGACGAATGGGTTTTATTCTGAAACTCAAAGTTTTGAGGTTGTAACATAAATTTGTATATATGTTATATATATATAAAAATACATGAAAAAGCTTTAAAAATACATTGTGGTTTTTCTAACTGCATGTTAGTGAGGGTTTTCTTCATATCCTGCAACCAAAACTCTGCATTGCAGTAGATTGAATACAGAAGCAGTTATGGAATCCAGTGTATTCTCTTAAGCCAGACATTAAAGAGATTTGCATGACTGTAAAACACGCTGTTCCATTTTTTGTTTTAGACTGTATTATTATTTTTCATGAAATACATTTTCTAACATTTTTTAAAATTTATTTTTGAGAGACAGAGACAAAGCACGAGTAGGGGAGGGGCAGAGAGACGGAGACAGAATCCGAAGCAGCCTCCAGGCTCTGAGATGTCAGACACAGAGCCCGATGCAAGGCTTGAACCCATGAACCATGAGATCATGACCTGAGCTGAAGTTGGATGCTTAACCGACTGAGCCACCCAGGCGCGGCAACATAAAATGTATTCTTTAACATGTTTAATGGGTTGTTAATTTTAAATGAATTAATTTTTTACTTTCTCAGTTTTAACTTCTAATATAATAAATATATATATTCATATAAACAAAAGTTCTTTAGGGTCCTCAGTTGTTAATAATATAAAGGGCTTCTGTATCTAAAAAGTCTGAGAACTGCTAGTTTAGATGAAAGGAAATTGAAGAGACACGACAACTGAAGAGAATACATGATCCTGGACGGAACACCCTCCAGAAAGAAATGAAAATGCTCTAAAGAACATTATTGGGACAGTTGACAAAATTGGGATATGGACTAAGGCTTAGCCTATAATTGTATCGATGTAAATTTCTTGAATTTGATAACTGGGCTACAGTTAGGTAAGTGAAGAAATACTACGGTTTTAAGGGCGCAGTGTATGCAACATATGTTCAAATGGTTTAGAAAAATAAAAATACCTTACATGTATATACAAGGAATGATAAAACAAATGTGGCAAACTCACACATTGGTGAATTTGAGTAAAGGCTTTACAGGAGTTCTCTGTGTTACTCATGCAATGTGAAATTATTTAAAAATAAAAACTAAAAAATAACGGAAGTAATATAATGAAGTTCTTAGAAACAGAAATTTACAGGTTAATTGGTGAGTCTTTTATTGTGTTAGTGGATGAAATGTTTGGAGCAGTTGGTACTCTAGCAATGTAAGCACTTTGAAGTTTTCACCACTTTTCCGGGGACACTCTTTGTGCTCTGCTGCCCCCTAGTGACTTTTATGCTCATCAGCAATTTACTTTGCAAGTATAACTTGGAAATTTAGAGCATTGTAGTCCTTTAACAATGACTTAATATTAAGTAACAGGTTTTTTTTTTTGGGAGGGCGCGGAGGAAGTTACTACTGTAAGCCATATCTCATGGTATCTTTTTTCTTTGAATTTAAAAAAAATTGTAATTTTGATCTTGTGGTTTCTTTGTATTGAATTTACATTTCAAAAATCCAAAGGCCTTGAAAACCATTTGTTGTCAACGCTTGTCTAAATTCATCTGTCAACAAAACCTGACAGGCATTGACCTGAGGTAGTGATAGTCTTTGTATTTATCGTTGTATAAATAGTCCTACATTTTGCTGCAGAAATACTAATGTGATAGATGAGGGAATGTTTATTCCTCACTGGGGGATGTTTGGAAATAGATGAAATATGTACTCAGCTTTTTAAAATCTGGAAAATTCTGAATTATGAAACATTTCTGTTTCTAGGATTTTTAGGTTAAGGATTGTAGATGTGTACCTGATTTGCTTAACTTTGACTCCCAGTTATTAGGTATGAAGCAATCTACTAGCTTACGCTGCTTCCTATCTTTTCTTTTTTCTTTTTAGTTGTGTAGTTTTTTACATACTGTTTTTATATACTATATTTTGTCACTTTTAATCTGATCTTGTGTTTTTGTCTTAGAGTTGCTGCTAAATATGCTCTGCCCTGTTACGGAAAGACTAAACCCCTGCTCGTCTTTCTGGTTGAAGTTTCTCCTGTCATTTAGTTTGATTAGAGTTTCTTCTCTAGAAGTTGCCTTAAGAAGGATGTATGTGGACAAAATTTTCAGTTAACTGTATATTCAGAATGGCTGCTCTGTAGACTATCCTCTTATACAAGAGCTTTGTTAAACTTAAAAATCTTGGGTTTTCTTTTCTTGATAGTAGAATTTTTTTTCCTGTTCATTCTTTTACTCTTTAGGAATTACTCTAAGGATTACAATATGCATCTTTGACTCATAGATTGTAATATAAATTACTACTTTTATCACTTCCATGACAGTGCTAGGATCATAGGACACTTTATTTTCATTTATCCTCTCCTACCTCTTAAGCTATTACTGCCATGAATTTTAATTTTGCATGTCATTTAGTGCCCACAAGACATTATCCTTATTATTATTATTTTTTAAATGTTTTTTTAAAAAATTTATTTCTAGGAGAGAGAGAGAGAGAGACAGCGTGAGCAAGGGAGGGTCAGAGAGAGAGGGAGTCACAGACTGAAACAGGCTCCAAGCTCTGAGCTTGCAGTCAGCACAGAGCCCGACGTGGGGCTCGAACCCACGAACCGCGAGATCATGACCTAAGCAAAAGTCGGACGCTTAACCTACTAAGCCGCCCAGGCGCCCCATCCTTATTATTTTTTAGAGTCAGCATTCATTAATGTTTACCCTTTTCAGTTGATTTTCATTTCCTCCATCATTCTGTGCTTCATTCTGGGATTTTTATTTTCGCATGAAGAACTCTGCAGCGGTTCTTTTATTTTTATTTATTTGTTTATTTAAATGTTTATTAAAAATCTTTTTTAATGTTTATCTTTAAAAATGTTTTTAATGCTTTTTATTTATTTCTGAGAGAGAGAGAGAGCGTGAGCAGGGGAGGGTCAGAGAGAGAGGGAGATACAGAATCTGAAGCAGGCTCTAGGCGCTGAGCTGTCAGCACAGAGCCTGATGTGGGGCTTGAACCCACAAACTGTGTGATCATCACCTGGGCTAAAGTTGGACTGAGCCACCGAGGTGCCCCTCTTTTTTTTTTTTGAGAGAGAGAGCACTCAAGCAGGGGAGGGACAGAGAAAGAGGGAGACACAGAATCCGAAGCTGACTCCAGGCTGTGAGCTGTCAGCACAGAGCCTGATGTGGGGCTTGAACTCATGAACCACAAAATCAAGACCTGAGCTGAAGTGAGATGCTTAACCGACTGAACCATGCCAGGTGCTCCTGTTTATTCGTTTTTGAGAGAGAGAGAAAGAGAGAGGGAGAAAGAATATGTGTGAGCATGAGTAGGGGAGGGCAGAGAGAGAGGACAGAGGATGACAGCAGTGAGCCTGCTGTGGGGCTTGAACTCATGAACTGTGAGATTATGACCTGAGCTGAAATTGGATTCACAAGCAACTGAGCCACGCTGGCACCCCTGCAGCATTTCTTTTAATGCAAACCTACTACTGACCCATTCTCTCATGTTTTTGCTTGTTTGAAAACTGTCTTTATTTTACCTTAATTCTTTTGAAATTGTGGTAAAACACAGGTAATATAAAATTTGTCATTTTTTAACCATTTTCAACCATACAGAAACTATATTAAGTATATTCACATTTTTGTTCAGCCATCGCCGTCATCCATCTCCAGAACTTTCCTAATGTTCCCAAACTATACCTATTAAACAAAGACTCCCCATTCTCCCCTTTCCCCTGACCCTGGCAGCCACCATTCTACTTTCTGTGTCTCTGAATCTGACTATTCTGGGTACTTTCTTGTAAGTGGAATCATACAGTATTTGTTTCTTTATGACTGGTTTCTTTCACTTAGCATGATGTCTTCAGGGTTTATTCATGTTGTAACATGTGTCAGAATTTCTTTCCTTTTTAAGGCTGAATGATATTTTACCTTATGTGTACTTCATTTTGTTTATCCAAGCATCTGTCAGTGAACACTTGGGTTGCTTCCTTCTTTTGGCTTTTGTGAATAATGCTACTACGAACATAGATGAAGAAATCATTCTTTGAGTCCATGCTTTCAGTTGTTTGGGGTGTATAGCTACAAGTGGAATTGGTAGATCACATGGTAATTTTATTTTTAATTTTTTGAGCAACTACCAAGATATCATTCTTTTCTGTTTCAAATCCAGCTTTTAATATTACTGTTGTTCCTTTAATATTTTCTCTTTTCTCTTTTGTTTTCTGTAGTTTTACTATGATGTATTTCGGTATAGTTTTCTTTGTATTCATCCTGCTCAGGGTTTATTGGGCTTGACACTGTGGATTGATGTCTTTTATTAGTTTTGGGAAATAGTGGACTATGGTATCTTTAGATACTGTTTCTGCCCTGTTATGGAAAGACTAAGCCCCTTTCATGGGAGTCACAGATTCAAAACTATTTCCTGAATAGCACTAAGATGTTATTTGCTTCTTTTACTCACAATTCTGCAGGAGAATATATAGTATAGTATCCCAGAGACGACATGATACATGAAAACGTCATTGTTTCAGTGACTAATGTGTACATGCTAGGTTGTCTTATGTTACATTCCTTTTTAGTTTTAATTAAAAGGATTATTATCTATGCTGAGCTGTCAGCATAGAGCCCAGTGCAGGGCTTGAACCCATGAGCGGTGAGATCATGACCTGAGCTGAAGTCAGATGTTCAACTGACCGAGCCACCCAGGTATCCCTGTCATAACCATTTTAAAGTCCTTTCAGGGTAATGTCAATATCTGGATCATCTATGGATCTTGACCTTCAGTCACGTGATCCTCTCCTGGAAATTTTGGCTTGAATGGGGATAAAAATTGTGGAGGTTCAGGATGGCCTTACCTTCTCTAACAGGTTAACCCCTTCTCCCTTTTTTTTTTTGTAAGGCAGATAGAGTGCCAGTGATCTTAGCCCCATCAGAGCCTGCTAAATCCCGGGTTCAGCTCTGGCGAGGCCGTGGCTGTCTCCAGTGCAGTACTGCCTGATGGGACCCTGTCACAAAGAGGTACAGCCTTGGAGTGATGGTTAGGGGCCCCTCTTTCAGGTGGATACTGAATTGTACTCTTCATTCCCTCTGTCTCTCAAAACTACTTAACACCCAGTTCTGCATCTTAGAGTCTTTTTGCTTGCCTTCTTAGCCTCTTGCCCAGTGTAGCTTAAGAATCCAGCAAGTTGTGTTGAGGGAAGCAGAGAGCAATGTTCTGTTTCCTTCCCATTTTTCCTCTCCAGGATCTTTACTTCTTAAGTCTCTAATTTATGTCACTTCAGCTCCACAAAACTGTCAAAAACTGATTTCTCTTCCTCTTAGTCATGGCCTTCTGCTCGGTTTCTTTACTGGAAACTTAGCTTTACTTGTGCACAGATTTAGCAAATGCCTCAAGGGGAAAAAGTGACTAAAGAATGTTGGCTCAGCTTTTCTCATTTTTTCCTGGCCTCCAGCATTTCGTTCCTTTAATTTCTGATTGCCTTAGTGGTACAAGTATATTGAGAAGAGAGGGAGAGAAGTGATATGGGATGAGGTAAGTCTGGTCTAATTATAGCAGGACACAGATGATATATGAAACTGATAAAAAGAAACCAGCAATATTATCATAGTTCTTACAGATATGGGCTTACCTCCAGAAATTAAAACCAGAAACATTTAAAAACAGTTTAACGTGGTTTTTTTTTTTTCTGGAAAATTAGAATAGAAATCTAAGAAGCTTTAAGATCTTCAAGCAGGATAAACATAAGCAATAAAATTATACCAAGGCACTTCACAAAGGAATGACAACAATAGCTTAGAAGATGGGAAGGAGGAAAACGGAGGTATAGTCAATTAGTTAAAAAGAAAGCAGGAAACCATTTACATTAATATGATTACCTATTTGAATTAAATTTGAACCTATTATCTTGCTATTTATCTTAATTTGAACCTATTATCTTGTTATTTATCTTTCATTTGCCCATTTCATTTGGGTCTCCTTTTTCTCTTTTCTTACTTTATTTAACTGAGTGAGATTAACCAAATGTATTTTAGCATTCTGGTATATTCTATTATAGGCTTATTAGGCATGCCTTTTTTGTTTTATGTTATTGCTGTAAGGATTATAATATGCATCTTTAACTTATCACAGTTGCTGTGGCCTGAATGTTTTGTGTCCCTTCAAAACTTGTATGTTAATATCCTAACTCCCAATGTGAGCCTTTGGGAGGCAGGAAGGTGGAGCCCTCATGAATGGGATTTGTGCCCTTATAAGAAGACGCATGAGAGCTTGCTCATTCTCTGCTCTCTGCAGTGTGAGGATACACTGAAAAGATGGCTGTCTGGTAAACACTGGATTAACCAGTGTCTTGGTCTTGGGCTTCTTGGTTTCCTGAACTGTGAGAAATAAATATTTGTTAAGGCATCCAGTCTATGATAATTTATTAGAGTAGCCTAAAATGATTAAGACAACAGCCTACCTTCAAATGATATCATGCCTATTCATGCGTAACATAAGATCCTTTTGGGACGCCTGGCTGGCTCAGTCGGTTAGATGTCCGACTCGATTTTGGTTCAGGTTATGATCTTGAAGTTCGGGAGTTGGAGCTCTGCATCGGGCTCTGTGCTGACTGCATGGAGCCTGCTTGGGATTCTCTCCCTTCTCTCTCTACCCCTACCCCACTCTCACTCTCTCAAAAACAAACTTAAAAAAAAAAAAAAAGAGCCTTTCAACAGTGTATTTTCATTTCCTCAATGACCTTCAGTTACTGCTAACATACTTTAACTTCTATATAATGTTACAAATTCTACAATTCATTACTAATTGTTTTTGGTTTAAACATTGTTATAGTTTAAGGAAGTTTAAAAAATAATAAAAATTGTTATATTTACTATTTCTTATGCTCTTTGTTCCTTTGTGTAGATCCATATTTTGACCTGGTTTCAGTTCTTTTTGCCTAAATAACTTTCTCCAATGTTTCTTGTAATGCAGGTCTGATGGCAACAAATTCTCTAAGATTTTCTTTGTTTGAAAAAAAAATATTTGTCCTTAGATTTTGAAGAATGTGTTTGCTGCATAGAGAATTCAAGGTCTACAGTTTGTCCTTTGACACTTTCAGGATATTATTCCATGGTCTTGCTTATGCAATTTGGATGACAAGTCTGCAGTCATTTTATTTGTTTCCTTGTGTGTATTGTGTCCTGTTTTCCCCCTTTGTTTGCTTTTAAGGCTCCCCTCTCCCCCCTCCCCTTATTTTTGGTCTCCTGCAAATTCAAGAAACTTTTTCTGACTAATTCAATTCCACACTGAACAGTATTTTACATTACTATAATGCAGAATGTACAGATTTAAGCATTATATTAATTTCTGTACAGGTTTATAATTGCCTTTAATTGTGTTTCATTCTGTCTCTCCTTACTAATTACAGTATGAGCTCCCTCAAAGGTAAACATTCTTGTCTTTTTCCTTTTAGTAAATTCTCAGTAAATATTTGTTAAATGATCCTATGCTGGAAAAATGTCTAGACCACCTAGAATGGCAAGTTCTCTTAAATATCTGAGAAAACAGTTTTTATTTAATCTGCTGTGGTCTTTTTATTATTTTTATTTTATTTTACTAAAATAAAATAAAAATAAAACAAAATAAAAAAGTTTATTTCTTATAGTTTAGTGTATCATGAACATTTTAAATAATTGCCCCCATTTTTCCTTATGAAGTAAATAATCGAGTTACTCTGTAGATTGGAGAACTAGAATGTGATAGTGATATTCATAGCTTTGGGAGAGTGACCTAAACACAACTTTTTATTGGTAAGTAGTCTTTGTTTATTTAGTGATGTTTGGGTCATAGTAGATGATTATTTTGTTGACTTCAGAGTTAACTTGTGTAGGGTAGCAGATTTTTGAAGAAATTATAGGATCCAGACCAGATTGGTTGATAACAGGTAATAGATAACTGATACAGATGAATGATGAAAATATGCACTAGACCTCACTCAGGCAGATGTCTAACAAAGTTTAATCATAAGGTCATTTTTGATAGGAAGGCAATTTGCTTTCCCCACAGTTCCTCATTATAATTCTTCAATTCCTTATATTGAACCAATCATGTAGTTTTAATACTCTCTCTTTTCAGAAACATGTCTCTTAACCTGTTAAGCTAGTCTTTCCCCAACCTTTATTTTATCATTTGAGTTTTGGTATCATCCATTCTGTTAAATTTTATTTTGATTGTTTCGGGGCCATTTTTCCAAACAAGTCTATATAGATTAAGGTTTTTTCAGATTTTGTTTTTTTCTTTCAGAGTATAAAAAATAAAATCATTTAAGTGTCATTTATATAGTTGAACATATATTTGATTTCTTGGTCTCAGTATAAAGTAAAATCTTTGACTAGAGCAGACACCACGATGACTCAGTGTAGAGTTAATGACAGGTGAGATCTTAATCAAAGGCCTTGACCATCACTAAACTAACACTGTTTTGGAACACAAAGGGCCATATGGCAAGGCTAATTGTGATATGCCAAGGCAGTGTTTTGGGAATTTGAACCAGATCATTGATTCTGTATGCTAACATTTGAAAATGATTTCTTGGTGGAGAATATGTGATTTTGGAATTATGAATTCTCATAGAATTTCTTTCCAAGGGAAGACACACATGAGAGAAAGGGTAAACAAAATATTTTGTGTATAATTTGCTATAAAGATGATTTATTACAGTTTAATATTAAACAGCTCAGAAGGCCTAAAATTTATCTCACTTGGTGTTCTAGTTGGTGTTTCTCTCTGACACATGGTGTGAATCAACTGTCCTTCCAACTTGAAAGAGCAGAGAGCTCTCTGACGCAACTTCTTTGTTCTGGGGAATTGTTTCCACTGTGCCTTCAAAAGGGAGGGACATTAAAAGCTTTGGCTCGTGACAGTTCTCTCCAAGTTGGACACAGTTGGGGGGCTGAGTGTTGGTTAAAGGAAGTGGGGTTGGGGACTTCTTCTATAACCTGGACTCCTTTTTTAAGACTGAACATTAACTTTTTCAAGCTTTCTATTTGACTTTATGAGATTAATGGTTATCTCCTTCCCCCTTAAAATGGAACCAGAAAATCTCACAGTTTTATATGTTCGTGTTTCCAGGGTTCTCTTGTTGTAGACTGTAGCGTTGCTTAGATTTTTGCCCCTCTCCATAGAGTAGAGTTTTCTTTTGTGGAAATACTCATGTGCCTATATGACAAAGGGAAACAGGGAAACGAAAGGTTGAATGACAAAATTATTGTCTCAAAAGCTCTCAGAAGACTGGAAAAATAGACTGTAATTGTGATAGTAAGTTGTAGATCTAGGATATCAACTAAGTGAGTGAGCAATAGATAAAAGCAAATGAAAAGATTTCATGTGACTTTAAGCTCAATATATGGCATGATATGACTGCCAAAACTGCTAAAGCATTATTGTAAGACTGTTTTAATAGCACCTGAGTAAAAAGTTAAAGGAGATGTGCCTTCTTTTTCCCTACCTTGACCATGCTTGATTTTAAAATTGCTAATATTTATAATATGCGTTCTGTGTGCCAGTCATTGTTTTGAATGCTTTATGGATATTATGCCATTTAATCTTCACACAACAACTGTATGAAGTGGTTGCTATTATTATCTGCATTTTACAGATGTGGAAACTTAAGTATAGAGAAGTTTAATAATTTGCCCAAGGTCGCATAGTTAATAAGTAGCAGAACCAAACTTGAATCCAGGAAACCTGGCTTTGAAGTCTGTGCTCTTGACCACTGTCCTATACTGCCTGTTTTATTATACTTTTAAGAAGAATGTTGACAACTGGAACGTGTCCAGAGGGTAAAAACCTGAATTGAAAGGCTGTTTATATGTGGAATACTTGAATAATTTGAGATTGTTTAGTCTGGAGAAAGGAAGAGGGGGAGCAAAGACTTGTTCTCAGTGGTCCTTTGAGGGCAAAAATAAGATAGATGGTGAAAATTATAGGAATATTCCTATTTTTGTATAAGAATTTTGCAACAGCCATTGAAATGGAATCAGTTGCTTCATAATGAACTTTCTTTTTACTACAGATCTTTCCACAAAAGCTGGACAAATATGTGATAGAGGTACCTAGAAAAAATTGAACTAGTGTCTGTGAGTTTGGGTTGGATCTTCTGTGAAGTTCCTTTTTTTCTGTACATTTTTTATATTAAAGAGAAATCTTTAAAATGAGTTAGGCTGTAATATTCTTAGACAAATGCTTCTTTGAAAAGAGCCACACAGTATTGATTCCTATGGAAGCATGGCACTTAAGGTGGAGAGGAAGGGTGTGTCCTGATGTATTTTTGTCTAAAACATGAAGGTTTTTTTTTTTTTTTGTAAATAGGCTGATGATACTAGTAGGGAGTTCTTTGTATGTCCTGTTAGTGGAAGAGGAAACAATAGAAAATGGCTTACTTTCCATTTCACAAACTAAATTACTTAGTAGTAGAAGAAAATTTTCATAATAACCATTGAGGCTCTTCTATTCTCCTCCATTTGGAAGGCCCATGAAAGAACATTAATTGGTGGCCTTCATAATTGCAATAGAAGGGCCCTAGGAAACTGTTACATCAGTTTTCAAATTGAGAATTTTAGGATATCATATATACTTATGTTTTAAATATATTTTAAGATTATGATCAACAAGAAGAGAAGGTTAGAACATAGAAGAGATAGTGAATTTAAAAATTCTGACCAGTGGGTGATTCCTTCTTGGGTTTGTAGGAGATAGATTATGAGAAGAAATTCTCATTCTACTTTTTTACATTATTTGATTTTTGATAATTATTAAACATTAGACCCCAAGTAGGTCTGAAGTGGTTGTTTTGTTTGGTTTTTATTTCACATAACATTTTATTGAGCATGCTTTTAGAAATGCACTTCCTTTTGTTAATGATAAAAGCAATATGTGTTTATTTAAAAAAAATGTAACGTTATAGAAAAGTAGGAAGAAAAACATCACTATTGCATTAGCCAACCATTTGTATTTTTTTGGTGTATTTCTCCACTACCTCCCCTCATCCTATGTCTCATTTTCCCTTTGTACCCTCATCCTTTTCCTTTCGTCTTATCTTTTATGTAATTGTAGCCGCCTGGGAAAGGTGGATGTTTCTGTGTACTGGCGGTGTCAGAAGGGTTGCTTCAGGTGTGAAATGATAGTGATTACTAAAGTATCATTATTTTTGAGCAGTGAGTTAGTGTATATAAAATGTTCAACAGAGACCTTGGTGTATATATTTTTATTTATTTTTAATTTAGTTTATTTTTTTTATTTTGAGAGAGAGAGAACACACGAGTGAGCAGGGAAGGGGCAGAGAGAGAGAGGGAGAGAGAGAGAATCCCAAGCAGGCTCCATGCTGTCAGCGGAGAGCCTGACGCAGGTCTTGATCCCACAAATCATGAGATCATGACCCAAGCCAAAATCAAGAGTTGGACACTTAACTGACTGAGAGTACTCTGGTATATATATATGTTTAAAATGCTTACTTTCACTATTATAATTTTGAGCTGGGTTTATCCTTTAATGTTGTTGGAGATATTGGTATAGTAAGATTTTCTAGATTCAGTTGCTGGGCAGTCAAATGACTGGCCTCTAATTTTCTATGGTTTTCTTATGAGTTGGTACTATAGGTAACTTCCCCCTTATGTTCTTGAGCCATAATTACAAACTCACATGTACACCGCAGACCTTTTTCAGAACCATGATCAGGTGTAGATTGATTTAGCTGCTATACATGAAGTGTGGTAGGATTTCTCTGCATACTTGAATGATAATTTTTTTAAAAAATGTTTTATTTATTTCTAGGAGAGAGAGAGAGACAGCATGAGCAGGGGAGGGTCAGAGAGAGAGGGAGTCACAGACTGAAACAGGCTCCAGGCTCTGAGCTGGCAGTCAGCACAGAGCCCGACGCGGGGCTTGAACCCACGAACCGCGAGATCATGACCTGAGCGAAAGTCGGACGCTTAACTGACTAAGCCACCCGGGCGCCCCGATAATTGTTTACTAGAACACTTAATCCAGGTTGAAATGATGAAAAATTGCTAAATAATAGGATATTTAGCATTGCCCTTTGTTCAGCTCTTCTTGACTATACATTACAGTGTCTAGTCTTGGTATGAGACTGATGGTTATCATTATGATACAGAGTTCTTGACTACTTTTATGTTCTCCCAAATACAAATCTTTAACAGACTGTACCCCACTCTCCCCCTTATGAAAAAGGACTTTGCCAGCAAATGTTTTCTCTCCTTTGAGAGTTAGGTTGGTAATTTGGAGCATATACCCATGATGTTTGGGAGTTATCTAACTGTTTCCATTGTTGTAGCCTGATTGTCCATGGTTTAATCATCAGTAGTTAAGAGGGAAAGCAGAAAATGGCTCCAGGCTGCACAGTACCATAAAAAATCTCCACCTGGAAGCAATTTTTTCTAAAAGCCCTTAGGGACTGCTGTCACCCTCCCCCCTTCTGTTGGCAAAAAGGGCCAGAAACACCAGTTCACTTCAGAGCCAGGTCTTGTTGCTGTTTAATCATCTTTCTCTTAGCTTCCAGAGAAGGTTAGAGGAGAGCTGGGAAATAACAAATTATTCCCAGACACTTCTCTTCTACAATAGACTTCCTTGAACTTTTTAAGTTCCTTTTTTTCTTCCTCTGATTCCTCCTTCTATTTTGCATTTTAACCGAAGTACAAATTATTTGTGCTGCTAGAACTTGAACTTGCTTTTAAGTAAGAATGTTTATTATTAACTCTAGGCTTGTCTTTGGAGAAAGTTTAAATTCTGAAACATATTTCAGGCACTGCTTTAGACCCTTTGTCACTCTGATAATGTGTTCTCTGTGGGATACAGGCGTTGTTCCAGGACTAAACCCCTCAAGGAATGCAAGTTCCTATAGGGAAGATAGACATGTAAATAAACCATCATGATGTAGAGTGCTCAGTGTAGTACTCTCTCAAAAATATGAACAAATAAACATTTCAGAACAGAAGAGTATTGATTCAGCTTTCCATCAGTTAATGTTATTAGTGGTGGTATCCGCTCATTTCTAGAATAGTAGTAGGCATTTGTTGAAGAACCTTAAGGCAAAGCAAGATGATAGCACTTCTGTTGAAATTTACCTCAAACCACACATGGTTTCATAGGTTCAGGGCCAGTGTAAATTTACACAGTGTCAAAATGAGGGCGAGGTGGTTAAATGAGGATACTGTGGCTGTTAAGGAACACTTCTTATCCTGTATCAGTTGATTATCAAGGAGGGCTAGGTGCTTCAACAGAATTCGTGTCTTCATTAAAAAAATTTTTTTTAATGTTTGTTTATTTTTGAGAGAGAGAGAGAGAGGCAGGCACAGAGAGAGGGAGACACAGACTCTGAAGCAGGATCCAGGCTCTGAGCTGTCAGCACAGAGCCCGATGTGGGACTTTGAACTCATGAGCTGTGAGATCATGATCTGAGTTGAAGTCAGACGCTTAACTGACTGAGCCACCGTTTCTTCATTTTTATAAATAGATATTTAAATGTATTCCTTAATAAACAGGACTATTACACACTGTGGTGGATTTTTGTTATAGATGAAATTGACTTCTTGTGGGAAAAGATGCCTAATGTTAGCATATCAGTAAGTAGGAGAAAAGTAAAACTTTCAGTATGAATCTTTAAAGAATGAGCACACAATTCTGTTTGGTATAAATGCCTCCTGATGGTGAAAGCTTAAATTATCTCTTGTTTTATGAAAAGTTCCTTAGGTTCTACCTAGTTAGTAAGGAGGGAATCTTCTATACCAGGTTATGGTAGTTGTAGTAAGGAAGGAGGTTTTATAAAAGTGAATTTTGAGCTGAATCTTGAAGGATGAGTAGGAGTTTGCCAGTTAAAGTGATAATAAGATTCTAGGCAGAGGGACTACCGAGTACACTCAAGGAACTTTAAGTGGAGTTGTAGAGAGAAGGTGGAGAGTGTTCAGAGAGAAGTCTACACATGGAGAGGGCTTATTTATTATATTAGGGACTTGAACTTGATTTTGAGGCAGGTCTTAATTCTAAAACAGAGTGTGTGAGTTTCATGATCATATTTCATTTATTTTTTTAAAATATTTTTTAATGTTTTATTTCTGAGAGAAAGAGAGACAGCGAAAGCAGGGGGGCGGGGCAGAGAGAGAGGGAGACACAGAATCAGAAGCAGGCTCCAGGCTCTGAGCTGTCAGCACAGAGCCTGACCCAGGGCTCTAACCCACGAACCGTGAGCTCATGACCTGAGCTGAAGTCGGACACTTAACCAACTGAGCCACCCAGGTGCCCCTGATCATATTTCATTTAAAGAAGATTACTGTGAAAGAAGTAGCAAACATAGATTGTTAGGGAAATAAGGGGGGAGGTGAAACAGTTGTTAAGAGAGATAATGAGGACATGAGTCAGGGCAGTAGCAGGGGAGGAAGGGGAGGATGGGGAGGACGAAAGCATGGAAGTGACATTATGGAATCAGAATTAGTCTTGGTGATTGATTAGTTAGGTGGAAGTGTGAGGTGGGATGAGGAGTCGAGGTTAACTTACATATTTCTAGTTTGGGTGGGTGATGGTATATTCAGTTGAGATGGTGACTGTAGGAGGGAATTGGAGGTTTGGGTGGCAAGCTAATAATTTCAACTTTTTTTAAAATATTTTTATTTCTAGGAGCTAGAGAGAGAGAGACAAAATGAGCAGGGGAGGGTCAGAGAGAGAGGGAGTCACAGACCGAAACAGGCTCCAGGCTCTGAGCTGGCAGTCAGCACAGAGCCCGACGCGGGGCTCAAGCCTACAAACCGCGAGATCATGACCTAAGCAAAAGTCGGATGCTTAACCGACTAAGCCACCCAGGCGCCCCAAATTTCAACTTTTGACATGTGCAGTTTGAGATGTTTTTGAGGATGAATGGTGGTTGGATATTCAGGTTTATAGGATTTGACAGAGGTATGCCCTGGTGTTATTGCTTTGAAAATCAAAGATGTTTAATTAATAGTGAAAACTGAAGTATTTATGGTATCTCTGAGCGAGTATATGCGAGAGTGAGAAGAGATGAAAGCCAAGGGGGTATTGAGATCCAGACGGAAGAAGAATTAGTGGAGACTGAGAAGGGAAATGGGAGCCCTGAGAGTAGATATTTAAGAGAGAGGGAGGGGCACATGGCTGGTTCAGTCAGTAGAGCATGTGACTCTTAGGTTTGAGCCCCACGTTGGGTGTAGAGATTACTTAAAAATAAAATCTTCAAGGGTGTCGGGCTCTGTGCTGACTGCCAGCTCAGAGCCTGGAGCCTGTTTCAGAGTCTGTTACTCCCTCTCTCTCTGACCCTCCCCTGCTCACGCTGTCTCTCTCTCTCTCCTAGAAATAAATTAAAAAAAAAAAATAAAATCTTCAGAAAAAATAAATAAGGGAGAGGGAATGGTTAGCTGTGGTGTATACAAATGAGAAGTCAAGTAAATGATGAACTGAAGAATGAATATTTTATTTGACAATTAGACTTTTATTGATTAGGTTCATTTTAGCAAGAATAGATTCATTAGGGTGATGTGGGTAGAATCAGGTTACGCTGGGTTGAAGAGCAAGTCCAATTTGAGGAAATGGAGGCAGTGGGTATAGATTGCTCTTTTAAGAACCTTAGCTGTGGAAGGAGAAAGAGTAAGAGAATGGATGCCAGAAGGAAAATTATCAGAACAGGAATGTTAATTTAACAGTATTTCTTTAAAAAAGAGTAAAAAGGGGGCTATGTTGTTGTTGTTTTTAAGTGGACTTAAAAGCAGAGCCCAGTGTGGGACTTGAATTCATGATCCTCAAATCAAGATCTGAACTGAGACTGAAAGTTCAGTGCCTAACTGACTGAGCCTCCCAGGCTTCATGGCGGGTGTGTTGTTTTAAGAGGGGGAAATGTTTTAAGAGAAAGCAGTCAATAGAGATGAAACATTTGAAAGTGCAGAAATAAAAAGAAGTATTGATGGAGTAGCATTCTTGGAGAGGAGGAGAAATGAGATTTGTTTTCTAGAACAGAATTAGTCTTATATTGAGGTGGGGTATCTATTTCATTGAGATAGGAAGGCACATGTTTAAGGGTAGATAGAGATATAGGTAGACTTGTAGATTGGAATGCAGGAAGTTAAGATTTGTGCATAATAACACTGGATTTTCTTTATGAAATAGGTGGCAAAGTCATCTGTAGTGAAAGAAACTTGTAGGATCAGGTTGGCATCCTAAAGAGAATGGCAACAGTTTGGAGTAGTTGCTGTAGGTTATTGAAGAATGAGTTGATAAAAAACACACAAATGTTCGGAGGGTGGTAAGTGTCTCTGTATTTGTATAGTTAGCTCCATCACAGCAAGGTTCTCTCTGCTCCTGAAGTTGAGCCATGAAGAGAATGGATAAATAGGTAGCCAGTTCTAAATACTGATGCATACAACGAAGAGAGAAGAGAGCTTTTTCTGTTGCGGGTAAGGCTTATAGGTCTGTACTTTAATTTTGAGGATAACATCTTCCTTGTATCTTTTATCAGTTCTGGGACATTCTCAGCTATTTCTTTGATTACCTGCTTATTATTCTTATTAGATCTTCCGTTAAACCCATCCTGTGATCCACGCTTTTGGCTTCCTATAATACTTTCTACTAAAGGTTGAGTGTTTGTGTCCCCTCAAGATTCGTTTGTTGAAATTCTACTCCTGAGGAGGTGGGACTTTTGGGAGGTAATTAGGTCATGAGGTTGGAGCCTTCAGGAACAGAATTAAAGAGGCCCCAGAGATCCTCGTTGCTCTTTCTGTCAGGTGAGGTTATAAGTCACCCAGAAGAGGTCCCCCATCTGATCATGCTGGCACCCTGATCTCAGATTTCCAGCCTCCGGGACTGTGAGAAATCAGTTTCTATTGTTTATTACAGCTACCCAGTCTGTGATATTTTTGCTATATGCAGTCAGAATGGATGAAGACATTTTTCATCTTTTGTCTCTCATGCTGCATTTTGTATAAATTTTATATATACTTCCCAGTTAAATATTTTCCCTTCTCATTTATATTTAATTATCAGTCATTAGAGTTTTTATTGTAATATTCGATGTTTTTTCCAGTGTGTTTATTTTTTAATTTTATTCTTGATAATTCCTTCATATTTCTTTAAACACACTACATTTTTAATTTACATGTATTTACTTTTAAGCCTTTGCAAGTCTGATTCTGTTGTGTTGCTGTTGGATCTTGTTTATATGCTTTGTTTCCTTGTGTTTTTTATGTTTTTTGATACTTGAGTTCCAGCTGAAAGGAATGTTAATTGTAGTATTCTTCCAAGTATGGGTTAGGATATATTCCTCTAGAGATTTGTGTTTGCTTCAGTCATTTGGGGGAGGGGGCACTAATAACCAGATTGGGATTACTTTTAAAATAAATTTTTAATTTGAGATATCTCAGACCACAGAGATAGTATTAATAGTATGAATATGGGCTTCCCTTCTTTGAGAAGGCCAAGTTGTGGCTTCAAGGGATCATGGGAGATTTTCCCCTTCCCCTCCCCAAGGTCAAATAACAGGTAAATTTCCTTGTAGCCTCCCTTTATGAAATTACTGATTCCTTTAACCCTTAGGGGAAAAACTTTTTTTCACTAAGGGTGTAGCCTTTGAGGACCTTGGCTTTTTCATTTGGAATCCTGATTGGACTTTGCACCTTTCCGGGCTTCATCTCTTTTCTGTATGTGGCTATTAAATAGAAGTACTAGGTTATAAGGGATTGGTAGAATCTGGATTCCTGTTCCAATTTTTTAGCCTCTGGAGATTTTCCTTATTTTGTTTTTTGCTTATCTGTGCACTAAAAAAGATTTAGAAACTTAATCCCAGCAGTTTTGGGAGTTTAGTAGTAGAAAGGTTTTTTTGTAGTATATCCAGTCTGCCATATTGTTCATGGAACTTGATCTTATTTTGCTACTTGTTCTTGATCACTTTTTAGGATGGGAATTATTCTAGTACTGTTTACTCATCCTTCATTCAGGGTCTTAAGTTGCTTATAGACTTATAGAGTTTTAAATTATGGTCACTTTGGTCAGGGGGTGTCAGTACACCACCACTAGTAGATGGAATTGGACCGAGAATTCAATGTGATGTTGGGAAATTTGGATCTTTCTCAGAAAATCAGAAAGGTATGTGTGTGTGTGTGTATGTGTGTGTGTGTTCATATGTGTGTACATCACACACATGTACATATATTGCATGCACACTATATAATGTATGCACACATATATTATATACAACATACACATTTACAAGTGACATCGCTTATATTTTTTTATAGTTTGATTTAATGATTCAGAGAAACTTGGTTGGTCTAGCTTTGTTTAAGCCTATGTTAAATCTGTATGCATAAAGAGACTGGAACTACTCACTTAAGTGTTTCTAATACTCTGCTCCTGTTTGCTTTTCTGTAGTAATAACTTTATGATCCCTGTCATTGGAACTGTAATATTAAGTGTGGAGACTCTGAACCATTTCTTCAATTAATCATGCAGTCTTTTAAAATAGCTCTTTTTAAATAGCTATTCAGAGTTCTTATTTAATTAAATACTTCATATTTTTTGTAAAGGATCTTGAAGAGTTCTAACATACTTACTGTACATACTCCAACATACTGTAGATTCAGACTCATTACGATGGTTGTGGATATTAAGTGAATCAGTAGTTTCATTTAGCTCCAACTGTGTATGTTTTAAGTGTTAAACTTGACACTTTGAATTCCATGCAATGAAACTGGAGCTAATCTACCAAAGTTAATTATGACCTTGTGTATATCAGCCATATTACCACTCTGTTTTCAGTGGTTGCCCAGATTAGATTCAATGGATGTCACCAGACTGTAGACTGATTATTTCTGTTATTTGGCAGTAGCATCCAAAATCCAACTTTTAGCTGCCAGATTTTGTGGCCATCAACTGAAAGCTACAATGAAATAAATCTTTTTGCACTTAATACAAATTGATAAAGAGGCCAAAATGAAGCCATTAACATATCCTGTAGTGCCTTTGTGTCTTCAGTTTCTTAGGGTGACTAAATTGTTCTAAAAGTGTAACTGTCATAGCAGCAGTTATGGTGGTGTCTATATCTTCAATTTGGAGTTTCTTTGCTTTCTCATTAGTTTATTTTCTAATAGATGTTATGGACTTGACAGATGTTTTGTGACAATTTCCCCTTCCACTTTGCTGTGCTATTTAATCAACACCAGTTTTTTAGCAAGCTCTTTAGCTAGATGCCACTTGAAATTTCTCCACCCTGGTTTTTTGTTTTTTGTTTGTTTGTTTGTTTTTCCGAGAGAGAGAGAGAGAGAGAGAGAGAGAAAGAGAGAGAGAGAGAGAGACAGTGTGAGCAGGGGAGGGTCAGAGAGAGAGGGAGCTACAGAATCTGAAGCAGTTTCCAGGCTCTGAGCTAGCTGTCAGCACAGAGCCCTACATGAGGCTCGAACCCATGAACTGTGAGATCATGACCTGAGCTAAAGTTGGATGCTTAACTGACTGAGCCACCCAGGCACCCCTCTCAATGCTATTTTTATCTCTCTGAAAATATCATCAAAAAAGCCATCATAGAAGTGTGGGGTTCCCTTTCTGCCTTGAGATATCCATCACAACATTCTTTTGGCTGCATGGGCTAATTTGGTGAAGCCAGTTGTATACCTTGGTATCTGCAGAATGGAAGAAGGATTTAAATGTATTTGATCTCCTTTGGCAGTGCAAGGACATTTGGGTATAACCTTCAGCTTAGACTTCCTTAACTAGTATGTTCTTCCCCTGTCTTTGATGATGATATACAGTGATCTACTTTCACCTTTATGTACTCTGAGCATCCACATAGTAAGGTCTGAATTAAATTGATAGATACGCTGAAGAAGAGGAAGGGACTTTAAACTCCACTTGACCTTCTGTAGTTTCTCTTTCAACATCATGCTCAAATCTGTTTTTCCACTTTATTTTTAACTTTTGGAATAAACAAAAATACTAATGATGCTTTTATGGAGCTTAATGAAAAAAAAATGTTTCAGGATTGAAAACCATGACACAAGTTAAAAAAATATATGAAAAAGAAAAGACCAGAATAAACTCTGGATTTTTTTCTTGGATTAATCAAAACAAAAAGAAAAATGTTCAGTCTTTGTGTCTTAAAGTTCTCCTTGGTTCTGAAAACATTTCAACAGCTAAACTTTGTTTGATGTGATACTCTTTGCATCTGTCTTTGAGATAATCAGAAACCCACATCTTATGGTCAACTAACCTTTGAAAAAGCAGGAAAGAATATCCAGTGGAAAAAAGACAGTCTCTTCAACAAATGTGTTGGGAAAAGTGGGCAACAATATGCAGAAGAATGAAACTGGACCACTTTCTTACACCATACACAAAAATAAAATAAAAATGGATGAAAGACCTAAATGTGAGACAGGGAACTATCAAAATCCTGGAGGAGAACACAGGCAGCACCTCTTTGACCTTGGCCATAGCAGCTTCTTACTAGACACGTCTCCAGAAGCAAGGGAAACAAAAACAAAAATGAACTATTGGGACTTCATCAAGATAAAAAGCTTCTGCACAGTGAAGGAAATAATCAACAAACCTAAAAGACAACCTATGGAACGGGAGAAGATATTTGCAAATGACATATCTGATAAAGGGTTAGTTAGTATCCAAAATCTATAAAGAACTTACCAAACTCAATATCCCAAAGTAATTAATTCAGTTTAGGAATGGATGGAAGACATGAAGAGACATTTTTCCAAAGGAGACATATAGATGGCTAATAGACACAGGAAAAGATGCTCAGCATCACTCATCATCAGGGAAATACAAGTCAAAATGACAATGAGACACCATCTTACTCACACCTGTCAAAATGGCTAAAATTAACAACACAGGAAAAAACAGATGTTGGTGAGAATTTGGAGAAAGGGAAACCATCCCACACTTTTGGTGGGAGTGCGAATTGGTGCAGCCACTCTGGAAAACAGTATGGATGTTCCTCAAAAAGTTAAAAATAGAACTAGCCTATGAACCCAGCAATTGCACTACTAAGTATTTATCTGAAGGATGCAAAAATGCTGATTCAAAGGGACACATGCACCATGATGTATATAGCAGGATTATCAACAAGAGCCAAACTGTGGGAAAAGCTCAAATGTCCATTGACTGATAAATGGACAAAGAAGATATGGTATACATATACAATGAAGTATTATTACTCAGCCATAAAAGAAAAAAGAAACCTTACCATTTGCAATGATATGGATAGAGCTAGAGTGTATTATGCTAAGCAAAATAAATTAGTGAGAGAAGGACAAATACCATATGATTCCATTCTTGCATAGAATTTAAGAAACAACAGGTGAACATAGGGGAATGGGGAAAAAGGGAAGCAAACCATAAGAAACTTTATTGTTTATTTTTATTGCTACTTTTCAAGGTTTATTTATTTATGTTGGCGGGGGGTGGGGCAGAGAGTTAGAGAAAGAAAGAATCCCAAGTAGGCTCCCCACCATCAGTGCGAAGCCTGGTGGGGCCTATACTCACAAACTGTAAGATCATGACCTGAGCCAAAATCAGGAGTTGGACACTTAACTGACTGAGCCACCCAGTGGAGTGGCTTTTTTTTAGAGAGAACATGAGCAGGGGAAAGGGAAGAGGGAGGGAGAGAGAGGGAGAGAGTGAGAGAGCGAGAGTGAGCGAGAAAGAGCTCTCTATGCTCAGTGTGGAGCCCAACACCGACCTCAATTCCATGACCCTGGGATCATGACCTGAGCTGAAATCAAGAGTCAGCTGCTTAATCCACTGAGCCACCAAGGCATCCCATGAGACTCTTAAGTATATAAACCAAATTGAGGAGTGATGGAAGGAGGTGGGCCAGGGAATGGCTAAATGGGTGGTGGGTATTAAGGAAGGCTCCTGTTGCGATGAGGACTGGATGTTATGTGTAGGTGATGAATCACTAAATTCTACACCTGAAACCAATTTTACCATGTATGTAAACTAACTAGAATTTAAATAATAAAAAAAAAGATACCCACATCTCAGTCTCCTATCGTTCCTTCCATTTCTCCATCTTCAGCATACAGGGAGGCTCTCCTCCGGGCCAGGCTCTGTGCTAGAAGCTGGAGATAAAATGGGTAAGACACAGTCTCTGTCCACAAGAGGTTAATGTTCTAGTAAGGAGAAATTGACAGGTGAATGGGCAATCAGAATATAATTTAATAAATTCTGTGATGGCATTCATAACAAAGGAGGAGCACAGTGTCTGGAGCTAGAGAATGTTTCCTAGAAAAATTAAGGTGCAAGCTGAGATTTGAAGAGTGAATGTTAATTAACTCTTAAACTAAACTGGAAGAAAATGGGGAAGAGCAGTTTAGCAGTCCTGGGAACAGGATTCCTTAGTGTTGTGTAGACTTTATTTTTTTTTAAATTTTTATTTAAAAAATTTTTTTAAATGTTTTATTTATTTCTGAAAGAGACAGAGAGACAGAGAGAGACAGAGATACAGAGGGGCAGCGTGAGCAGGGGAGGGTCAGAGAGAGAGGGAGACAGAATCAGAAGCAGGCTCCAGGCTCTTAGCTGGCTGTCAGCACAGAGCCCGATGTGTGGCTCGAACCCACGAACTGTGAGATCATGACCTGAGCCAAAGTCGGATGCTTAACTGCTCTGAGCCACCCAGGCACCCCAACGTTTTGTAGACTTTAGTTCACTGTTGGTTTTTTCTTTGATTTGCTTGTTACCTTTGATGACTGAACAATGTTGTGCATTTAGGATACTTTCCTTTGCAAGTAGCAGAATATTGAGGGAAAGTAGAAATAGGAAATTTCCTAAAAATTGGAAATTCCCCTTAAAATAGGAAATTTATGAACTCATGTACTATGAAGTTGGGAAATAGGACTGTTTGAGCATTGGTTCATCATCAAGGAGCCAAGTGTTTTCCCCCTCGCCATCCTCAGTTGGCGCTGTCTCCTCTCACCTTGGGATGTTTGCATCCCCAAGCATTGTATTGGACAGTGTCTGAAGTGGAAAAAGCAGTTTCTTTTCCTGCATCCTTTAGGAAAGAAAACCTCTTCTTAGATCTTCGCTTTGAAGCTTTTGTCTGTCTTTGGTGAGAGCTATTAACTGGTCACTGACATGGGGGATGGAATAACCATGATTGGTTTACAGATTAGTTAGATTACAGAATATTTTACTTACCTCTTGGAGTAGGATGGGAAGGTAAAGCACCAAAACAAATGAGGACTCTTCCAAGAGGAAGAAGAATGAAATAAATAGCTTTTGTGTAGGCACAACTAATAGGCAACTGACTCATCCTGAAGTAGAAGTGTAGGAGTGTGTGTGTGTGAGTGAATGCATGGATGCCTTTTCTGTTTTCTTTTTGAAAGGCAGAGAGGCAGAGTGCAAATGGAGGAGGGGCAGCAGGAGGGTGAGACACAGAATCCAATGTAGGCTCCTGGCTCTGAGCTGTCAGCACAGAGCCCGTCACAGGGTTTGAATCCCACTAACCGCTAGATCATGATCTGAGCTGAAGTTGGATGCTTAACTCGATAAGCCACCCACGCGCCCCTGTATCTTTGTTTTTAAACCACTTAAGCATTGTGTCCAGCATTAGCTTTTCCTTATTGTGTTTTCTTTGGGAGTCAGGTCCAGATGTATCAGTTACAAGCAATGCAATTTTCACTATGGCATTTTAACTTCCTTTGGCCTCAGTTTCCTCTGTTGTATAATAACAGCTTTGTATTCTGTCTCCAAGACTTCTTTCAACTCTGACATTTTAGGGGTTCATGGAACTATTTTGCCTTCTTTGCTGGACAAACCAATGTACTACAGAGGACACTTTCTAGCTGTGCAAATTTGGCAAGTTGCTTCATCTTCTTGGGTTCAGGTTCCTTGTTTATAAAATGGGAATTATGTCTAATTTATAAGGTGCAAAATATTTAAATGAGATAACATATGCTGATAAGATTGTCTGTTTTCCTCTTTGGATGGACAGATTCGATGTGATAGGCTGTAGCAAGTGACACAATCCTATAATGCTCTGTTACAGAGGAAAGAGAACTATTTGTTGAGTAGAATTCCTGAAGTGCCATTTTAGAAGTTAAAATCTCTCTCTTAAAATGTGCACGAAATGTAGGTGGGGTGTTTGAAAGTATGCATCAGATATAGCTGCTAGCATAAAACATGTTACTTTTTGCAAAAACCTGTGTGTGTGTGCATGTGTTTACGTGGTTGTTTTTGTGTATTGTGTGCTTTTTTTGTGAAATTAAACTCTACAGGGCAGCATTTATGTGGTTGACTCAAAATTTAGACTGTAAAAATTTGTTTATTCCTAAGCATTTCTTATTTATCTTTTACTAGGTACTAGAATATTCTTTGGCTTATGACAAATAATGCAGTGGTGCAGTTTGTTTATTTCATAGTCTTATTTAACTGTGGCACACCTGTGGCACAGATATGTTAAAAGGATATAGCTTTTCTGTAAATCCTGCTTTATATTAGAAATGGAAATTTAAATATCAGAGTGCTTTACATAAAAAATCATTTAATAACTAGTTTATAAGGCTTAGGCCAGGAGGTATTATAGAATATAGGTTTTAGATTTTTAAGCAGTCTCCCTTACTTGACCACAAGTCAAAGTTTCAAGGAATATTAGAAATGGGTCATCACTAGATGGCAGTCTTTCTCTAGTTTAAGTCATTTATTTGGGGTTGGGGGGGTTGGGAAGCTACTCTTTGTTCAAGTGCAGTGTTGACTACGAATATTAGGTTAACTTTTGTAGGTCTGTAACCTTTCCAGAATATAAGACTTGTTTATTTTTGTTTTTAACATATTATATCTGATAGATATGTTGGTTAGCACTGAGCAAGGCTCAGAAAGACACTTGAAATGCTGGTAGAAATTGAACTGTTAAGTAGTGATCTATAATTGCCTTTTCCTGTGCTGGGCAATTTGAAACAAAACCTTTAAATCAGTGATTTTTAACCTCTTTGATAACCAGATGGAAACGATGGATCAGTTTCCCTTAAAATTACATATATGTCCTTCTCCCTATAAAATTTGGAAAATGTGGATTTCTTGAAATAATCCCATGGAACACAAGTTTATTAAATATATATATATATATATATACATATATATATATATTTTATTTCTAGGAGAGAGAGAGAGAGAGAGACAGCGTGAGCAGGGGAGGGTCAGAGAGAGAGGGAGTCACAGACTGAAACAGGCTCCAGGCTCTGAGCTGGCAGTCAGCACAGAGCCTGATGCGGAGCTCGAACCCACGAACCGCGAGATCATGACCTAAGCGAAAGTTGGACGCTTAACCGACTAAGCCAGCCAGGCGCCCAGAAGTTTATTAAATATAGTCCAACACCGCTGTTTTAAATATGTGGGTTCTATGTTTTCTGACTTTTTTAAACTCTCAATATATTCAGGGGATCCACTGTAAACACTTGATGTTATTCAGCATTATTATAATTAAAGAGAATAGTGGAATCATAAAGGCCCTAAGATAGGAGAAATAGGTAGGGGCTAGTGATAAGGATGTAGAAAATTTATTAAATTGTTTTGAACCTGTTAACACTGTTTTGGAAGATGCATGATCTTTACATTTTATTGACTTTACTTGAAAGTGGAAATTAATTGTATATAGTAGGCTGATACTTAAGAGAATTTGTATTTGTAATTTTTTTCAGAAAAAAATTTTTTTTGGGGCGCCTGGGTGGCTTAGTCGGTTAAGCGTCCGACTTTCGCTTAGGTCATGATCTCGCGGTTCGTGGGTTTGGGCCCCGCATCGGGCTCTGTGCTGACTGCCAGCTCAGAGCCTGGAGCCTATTTCAGAGTCTGTCACTCCCTCTCTCTCTGACCCTCCCCTGCTCATGCTGTCTCTCTCTCTCTCTCTCTCTCCTAGAAAGAAATAAAACATTAAAAAAAAAAATTTTTTTTTGAAAAAAAATTAAAAAAAAAATTTTTAAAAATGTTTACTTATTTTTGAGAGACAGAGAGACAGAGCATGAGCAGGGGAAGGGCAGAGAGAGAAGGAGACACAGAAGTCTCCACGCTCTTGAGTTGTCAGCACAGAGCCCGACACGGGGCTCAAACCCACAAACTGCGAGATCATGACCTGAGCCAAAGTTGGTGCTTAACCCACTCAGCCACTCAGGTGCCTCTGTATCTGAATTTGTAATTGATTGCCTATTTCCTAAATGAGAAAGCTGAAGGTCAGAGAGATGAACGGAGTTGGCCAAGGATTCATAGCTGCTTAGTTGCATTGCTGAAACCAAGGCTACACAGTCAGACAACTAAAATCTACCTTTCTTTTTTTGATTTATATATTTTTAATAGGAAATTCAGGGAACAAGGGAGGCATTATTGACATGTGATGAATTTCTTAATTTGAGGATTTTCTTCTCCTTGAGTTTTCTTTTGTGATATTACTATGGATATTTGGAAGGAAAAAAAGAAAAGTCCTACATAATAGAAAGAAGTAGATGTGCTACTTAACAGTATTACTAGGTCATGAGAAAACTTAATTTGAAACTAAAGAGTTGTGTAATATCGAATACTTTCTGCTCATGTCATTTAGATTGATATATTTTCACTGGTTATTGCTTTTCTATGAATGACAAGGGATATTAGTATCTTCACATGGTAACCTTTCTTTTCTTTCCTTTCCTTGGAAGGAGAAATTTATGCTTATTTGAGGTTATGAAATGTCAATGGTAGATTATGTCTTGTGTTTGTATTTCAAATAGTTCCTTCAGGCAAGTGGTTATTCTGTAGTGTGTCTTAATTGTCAGAGTGGGGATTGTTTATAATTTATTTGAAGAGCTTTTATTTCAAAAGAAGAAGAATGAATCTAGAATGCTCTGGGTTTTCTGAAGTAAGTGTTCAGAATTTTTACTGGAAGCCAGACTTGTATATGTATTATCTGAAGTTACTGCTGAGTTTGGGCAATGGAACATCTGCTGAGGAGAGTATGCAAGATGAGGGTCATGAGCTGGTACCTACAAATGATTCTAGAACAAGAAAGTGTTGGTAATGAACAAATGTATATTTGTGGAACAAATGTCAGATGTCAAAGAGGTTTTAGAGATAGTATTAGTCATTCATGTTGTCAACAGTGAGTGAGTGTTTACTCATTGCCTACCACCTGGTTGGCACTGTGGTAGAGGTACAGTGGTGAATGTGGCAGACACAGTTCTTGCCCTGGAGCTTATAATCTAATTGGGATGGGTTTGGTGGGGGAGATAGACAACAAACCATGGATGATGAGAATCAGAAAGTTGTTTGAAGATTCAGAAGATGAGCATTGCTGACATAAGAACAGGAAAAACAAAATTCTTAAGGTAAGAAAAGCCTTAAAAAAAAAAGCCATTGTAGCTGGAACATAGGGGATGGAGGGACGCTAGGGATGGGAACTAGAGAGGAATGAGGTTGGAGAGATAATCAGAGGCTAGATTGTGTAGGATCTTATATGTCTTGGTAAGGATTTAAGATTTTTATTCCTTTGGTAAAGAGAAGCCATTAGAGAGATTAAAGCAGAGGGATAACATCTGAATTACTGCTTTATAAAGATCATTTTAACTGCTGTGTGCAGAGTGTCTGAATGCGGGCAGAATGGGGAGATGGGGAGATGGAGACTTTTGGGAGGCTACTAGTAGTGTGCCAGGGATACAGATTTGGAGTAGAGTTGTAGTGGAAATAATGGGATGCAGTCCACTAATAAGATATGTTTTGGAGGTTGAATTGTCAGGTTTTTTGATCAATTGGATAGGGTGGGTGATGGAAAGAGGTGGACTAGGAGTAATTCCTGCGTTTGGATTTTTGACTTGGGCAACTGGAGAGTGTCATAAGTTGTGGTGAGGTGGATGAGTGGTGGGGAGGTTTGGGGAGATAGATGATTTTTAAATTTGAGGTGGCCTTTATTTATTTTTTAAAAATTTATTTTTTTGGGGGGCGCCTAGGTGGCTTAGTCTGTTAAGCGTCCGACTTTCGCTTGGGTCATGATCTCGCGGTTCATGGGGTCGAGCCCCGCGACGGGCTCTGTGCTGACTGCCAGCTCAGAGCCTGGAGCCTGTTTCGGAGTCTGTGATTCCCTCTCTCACTGACCCTCCCCTGCTCACGCTGCCTCTCTCTCTCTCCCCTAAGAAATAAATAAAACATTAAAAAAAAAATTAAAAAAAAATTTATTTTTTTTGAAAGACAGAGAGAGCACTAATGGGGAAGAGGCACAGAGAGAGAGAGAGAGAGACAGAGAGAGAAGGGAGACAGAATCTGAAGCAGGCTCTAGGCTCCGAGCTGTCAGTACAGAGCCTGATGTGGGACTTAAACCCACAAACTGTGAGATCATGACTTGAGCTGAAGCTGGGAGCTCTACTAACTGAGCCACCCAGGCGCCCTGAGATGGCTTTTAAAAATCCAGTTGTGATTGTTAAATAGTAGCCAGATATTTGAGTCTAGTGCTCAGTGCAGTGGTTTGAATTATAGGTGAGGATTAGGAAGTCATTATTATGCATATAATATTTTAAAGCCTTGGCATGAGATGATATTTCTTGGTAAAAGAGCATAGGTAGAAAAGATAACTTGTTTTAGAATATTTAGAAAAAGAATAGAGATGAGGAGCCTAGAAAGGAGATTGAGAAGGCATGTTAGTGAAAGGTAAAAACCCACACTATTGTGGTATCACTGAATTCTAGAGAAAAGATTGTTTCAAGAAGTGGGGAATCACATTACAGCAAATGCTGCTATTAGGTGGAGCATGATGAATGCTAATTATTGGGAGGTGAGGAAAGGAAAAGGAGTTTTGCTGGGAGAGGAGCAGAGACATAAGATGGAGGGAAGTGTATAGGTAAGGACAGTTTCATAAGGTCCTGTTTATATAACCATGAGAATGATTTAGTAGAGAAGGGAAATACATGGTGTAAAGGGATGGATAAAAGGAAATAATTGAAGGTATAAAATTCTTGATCAACAAGAAGGATTGACAGACAAGAGCTTGAAACAGTTTTTCCTTTGTTACAGGAAGGGGACAGAGTAAGAGGTAAGAAGGTTGGTTCATTTTAGTGGGAGAAGAAGAAATATTTCTCTATTTTTCTTGTAAAGTGTGTAGTCAAGTCAGTAGTTGAGAGTGAGGGGATGGACAGTTGAGGATGGACTATATCTCACATGTAGTTATTTTGGAGATTACAACGTGATTTTATGGTGGTGAAGGTGGTGGTAAAGGGGGGATAGTTTTAGGAGTATTATTTAGCAGTATTTATTGAGTGGCCAATTTAAATTTGGGATTATATTGCTAAACTGAGTCTACCTAGCTCAGCTGTGTTTTTCTCCAGTGGCATCAGCTTCTTGGGTAGTATAGTCATGGAGTAATTGAATAGTTGACTTTATTCAAAATTGAGTTTTTCTAGGTAAGTTTCAGAAAGAAAGGTGCAAAGGAGTTGCAATTCAGTTCTTTCATTTTATGATGATAATTCTGTGATGAATACTGTCACACATTTAAGTATTTTTGAATGAAGAGGAAGCAGAATTTCTATTTTCCATAAAAATATTCATCTAGAATTGGGGCAATAGTAATATAATTGGATTACTTTGTGGCAAATGCACCTTCAATATGAAATTTCCACATAAATTTGCTTCTGAGTCTATAATACTGTTTCTGTTTCTTAGAAGTAAATTGGGTGTAATCTTCATGCAATTTTTTTTTAAAGGTCTGTCTATGATGGTGAGGAACATGGACGATTCATGGAGAAGCTTGAAACTCGCATCCGTAATCATGACCGAGAAATTGAGAAAATGTGCAACTTTCATTACCAGGGCTTTGTGGACTCTATAACTGAATTGTTGAAAGTAAGAGGAGAAGCCCAGAAACTCAAAGTAAGGAGACTCTAAGAGGGACTTATTTCTCTGTCCTATACTGGGGTTTTGATTAGTGCTAAAGGAGGAGGGATACATTGTAGGTTCTGTGTTTGTAGTAAAGATACCAAGAAAAGGAATTTGTCCTGAAACATGGATAATTGGGATTATTTTAGCTGAAAAGAATACTCGAAAAGTTAAACTTTAGTTTGGATAACTACATGTGGATGAGAACCGGCAATAGAATCAGTAACTGTTTCTTTCAGATAGGAACCCAGCTGACTCTTCATGTCATCCATCTACTTCCTTGCTAGGTAAAAGCATCACTGTAGGATGACAGGGTTATAGAGCATGACTGTAGAAGTCTTTGCAGCATGGTAACCAAGGTCACAGGAAAATAAGTCAGTGATAGTTGTGGGGTATCTTCTGTCAAAGTGTGGAATTTCATTCTTGATATGACAGATTCAAATTCAGGGAGGACACCAGCTTTATTGGTCTGGTCCAATAAAGGTCTGTTATCTTAGATAACAGATTCTGCTTATTGATCTTAAATCTAACTACTTCATTGAACTCTTCCATTATTTCTGATAATTTGTGTGTGGATTTCTTTTGAGTTTTCTGTGTTATACTCAAATGTTCTGTAAGTAATGACAGCTTTATTTCATTGTTTCTAGTACTTATGCTTCTAATTTCTTTCTTTCTTTCTTTCTTTCTTTCTTTCTTTCTTTCTTTCTTTCCTTCCTTCCTTCCTTCCTTCCTTCCTTCCTTCCTTCCTTCCTTCCTTCAGTCTTTCTGTCTTTCTCTTTCTCTCTCTCTCTTTCTCTTTTTCTCTTCCCTTCCCCTTCCCTCTCCTTTTCTTCCCCTCCCCTCTCCTTTTTCTCCTCTCCCCTGTTCCTCCTTTCCCCTCTCCCTCTTCCCTTCTTTTTCTTCTTTTTTCCCCCCTCTTCCTCCTCCTCTTTTCCTGTTGGAATTTGAATTCAAATCCCAAAAAGATGAACTTGACAGTGAATGTGAAATTCATATAAAAGAATACATTGATAAGAGAAGCAAAGAAGCAACTTTATTGAGGGAGAAAGTGGACTGTTTAAAGCTATAGGGATTTAACAGCTAATGTGACTATAAAACCTAACCTTCATAAAGCTATCAAACTTTTAAATGTTTTCTTTAATGTAAAATTTTGTATTTTGCTGTAGAATTATTAATATGTTTGATGGTGGGATTTTGTCCTACTACCCATTGTGTGGAGGTATTATGTACAATATGTACCATATTATCTTTACAAAATCTCTAAATTTCTGCAGTCCAAAACACAGTGGGTTCCAGGGCTTCAAATAAGAGGTTATGGAGCTGTAACTATCCAGTGTTCTTAAGAAGTATATTATTTCCAACACAATTAAATCTCTTTTTTATTCTTCTCAGTGGCTCCCTTTACCCTCCCCTCCAAGAGTAATAGCTCTTCTGATTTTTTTGTTACGGTGCTTAATGCTTAACTGTTTTAGTTGAAATTAAGTTTAATCTGTTTTTCATTCAACATATGAACATTAATTTCAGATGAACAAAACAGTTAAATAGAAAAGACAAAACCATAAAGGAACTAGTAGAAAGTACAGATGATATTTATGTGATTTGGGGAGTGAGGAATAAATTTCTAAACAAAATTTCTAGCCAGAAAGAAAATTTGTTAGAAATGGCAACATTAAAATGAAAGAATCTTTTCTACATATAAGTTAAAAACATAAATAATAAATAAAAATTATAAAAATATATTTGCCAAAAAAAAGAAAAAATACATTCGCCAGGTGATTAATATCCTTAACATAGAAAAAGTCCTGTATAAGTTAAAAGGAAAAACATGAACAGTCTAATAAACTGAGAAATATATGTTAATATATTGTTCATATAAGAAGAAATACAAGAGGACTCTACAATTTATAAAATTAAAAGAATGCCAACTTAAACAATAAAGTGTGACCCAATTAAATGAAAAGATGAAAAAAATGCTGTTTAAGAGTAGAGATACAGTCAAACAGGGAATGCCAGGTTGGAGTGTAGATTGTTACAACCTTTGAGGAGAGCAATTTTATTTATGAATGCTTAAAACTCCACATAGTGTATTTTGTTGTTGTTGTTGTTGTTGTTGTTTTAGATAGAGAGTGTGAGCCGGGGAGTGGCAGTGAGATTGAGAGAGCAAATGTAATGTATCCCAAGCAGGCTTGTACTGTCAGCACAGAGCCTGATGCAGGGCTCGAACTCAGAACTGTGAGATCATGACCTGAGCCAAAATCAAGAGTCGGACACTTAACTGATTGAGCCACCCAGGCGCCCCAAACTCCACATAATTTTAAAGATTTATTCTAAGGCTAGATGTGTATGTATAAGGATGTTCATATGTTTCCTTTTTAATGTGTAAAACTGAATTCAGTTTTTTAAATGTTTATTTTTGAAAGAGAGGGAGACAGAGCGTTAGTGGGGGCGGGGAAGGGGAGCAGAGAGAGAGGGAGACGCAGATTCCAAAGGAGGCTCCATGCTCTAAGTTCTCAGCACAGAACCTGCTGTGGTGTTCAAACCCGTGAACTGCAAGATCATGACTTGAGCCAACGATGGACTCTTAACCAATCGAGCCACTTAGGCCCCCCCAAATTTAATTAATTTAACTTAATTATTTTTCCCTGCCCCTCCCTCTAATGTGTAACACTTTAGTATGTCCTTAAAGTCATTTAGTAGAAGATTAGTAAAATAAATCTTGGTACATTCATTTAAAAGAATAATTAATTACAATATATTTCAGAAGGATATCTTATGTGAGAAGGTAGAGAAGGTATTAGAAATGTTTACTTATGTACTAAGCAATTAAAAAGTGTGACCAATTTGACAATATTTGCCTTTTTAAAATAATTTTTGAAAGTTTATTTATTTTGAGAGAGAGAGAGAGGGAGAGAGAGAAAGAGAAAATGAGAGAATGAGAACACATGGGGGAGGGCCAGAGAGAAAAGGAGACAGAGAATCCCAAGTAGGCTCCGTGCTGTCAGCACAGAGCCTGATGTGGGACTCGAACTCACGAACCATGAGATCATGACCTGAGCTGAAGCTGGACACTTAACTGAGCCACCCTGGCACCCCAATTTGATTATATTTAAAATAAAAAGTTGTGCTGACGTTTTGGGGGCTGAAATGGACAATTGAGTTTCAAATGAACAGAAGTGTCTGCAACGTCTGAAAACAGAGATATGGGGCCCTTGCGGGAGCCATGTATACTATTTGTCTTTACTCTGCCAGCCCAACTTTTCCATTCTCACCTCAGGCTGTTCTTTTCTGTGTTTCTTGGATGTGTATATTCCAAACTACTCCCTCTGCTCTCTGGGCCCCTGGTCTGTGAGGGACAGCATGAAGCTGTGTCTCTGGTCACTGAAGTAGCAGTACCAGTACCTTGGCAGGTTCCACTGAATATTGCCTGTGATGTTCACCAGTTGCTGGTATCACTGGCTGCCTGATACTCATTTTCTCTTCTTCTTTCTTCCTTGTTTCAAGTTTCAAATTCCTTGAGATTGCTCAAGATGCCTCTGAGAGAAAGCATGACTACCGGTTCAGGGTTTTGGACTGCTTCAAGCTCCACTCATTTCCTCTGCAACCTGAGGCTATTAAAGTCTAGCAGCACACCAGGGAGGTTTTGCTGAGGGATCCATTCAACCTGGGTTAAGAACCTATGAAAACTTGAGCTTCTTGAACTCTAGAAAAAAATTTAGAAAATGGGCAAGGTTAAGTATTAACTATTGTCCGTAGTATTTTAACATAACCATGAAGAGAAACTACATTCTCTAGAATGCCCACTATTTCTTTTGATTCACAGTATGTATTTATATTATCTCTCTCCATGTTTATGTTTTCTACATCAAGAGAAGTAGCATTCTGGATAGGCAGCATACTTTCTTCTCTCTCTCTCTCTCTCTCTCTCTTTTTTTAAAACAGACTCCATGCCCAGCGTTGAACCCAATGCAGGGCTCAAACTTATGACCCTGAGATCAACACCTGGGCTGAGATCAAGAGTCAGATGCCTAACTGAGCCACCCAGGCACCCCATTTCCTTTCATTTTTATATTAAAGTAGTATTGAAATAGTAATTATTAGAAGAATTGGTTAGGTTCCTGTGGATGTGTTTTAGAACCATTGTTTGTATGAGATCAGTTTAGTGGGCCATAATCAGTTTTTTAGATAAAAATGGAAATGAAATAGAATAGAGCAGAATAGAAAATAAAAGTATGTATTACAAGGAGTTTTGTTTCAGAGGTAGGTGTGTGTGTGTGTGTGTGTGTGTATTAAACTTGTGTACTGGCTTGCAGTGTAAAATGTGTTTCTTGCTAAGAGTTTGAGGTAAAAAAAAGTTTTAGAAATGGTGTCTTCGTAAGGTAAATAGAAACCATGATTTTGAATTTAGTAGTATTTATGGAAGGTAGAATTTTATGAGATCTCTAGGATTAAAAAACAAATTATTCTTGAATAACTACTGTGAAGCAGGAGATAGCAGTACAATTTAAGGCATTCTACCCCATTTTTATTCACATTGCCTGAAAGCTTTTTCTTATAGTAAGCTGATATCTTTCCTATGTTCTAGTAACATCCATTTATTAGTTTGAGTAATAGGCACTATTTTAGGGCAATACCTTTCTTCTGACTGCCTGTCAGATATTTTAGTACCTTTATTCTGATAGCTCTTCAGATATTTGAAGGACAGCTGTTATTTAGATATAGTATATAGTGTCTAGGTATAGTATATAGTATCTCCACATGAATGTTGTCCCCTTCTTTGGGCTAAAATACCCTTTGTTTTTCATGTGTGTAGCTTTGAGTTCTTCTCCAAACATACTCCCATCTAATCGTGTGTCAGTTTGTCAATGGCCTTGTTAAAACATGGCATCTTAATATAACTCTTATCATGTGGTCTTAGAGCCTTATCATCTTACTTATTCTAGTAAACTGTGATCAGCAAACTGTGTCTTGCAGGCCAAATCCAGCTTGTCTCCTATTTTTGTAAATGAAGTTTTACTGGAATGTAGCAATGCCCATTCATCTACATTTTATTTATTTATTTTTTTTAATGTTTTATTTCTAGGAGAGAGAGAGAGAGAGACAGCGTGAGCAGGGGAGGGTCAGAGAGAGAGGGAGTCACAGACTGAAACAGGCTCCAGGCTCTGAGCTGGCAGTCAGCAGAGCCCAACGCGGGGCTCGAACCCACGAACCGCGAGATCATGACCTAAGCGAAAGTCGGACGCTTAACCGACTAAGCCACCCAGGTGCCCTTCATCTACATTTTATTTATGGCTGTATTTTTGCTATGGTGGCTGAGAGGAATAGTTACAACAGAGATTATCTACCTAGCTATTTGCAAAAAACAGTTTCCTGAATCCTGCTTTAAACAGTGTTCTGTTAGTGTTGTCTTAGCTCCGCATTTGGGATAGCTACATCATACTCTTAATTCATGTTGAGCTAACAGTCCAGTAAAACCAAGTGTTTCACATATGGTACTATTAAATAAATAGTAAAGAGGGAATTTGAGAGTTTCTTCTCTTTCTGTTACTTCATAAAGACTTTCTGGAGAAGGTTGGGTTTTATTTTATCTGTGAAAAAAGGAGGTGCATGTGGTAATCTGCTCTGAAAATGATAGTCCAGGTGTAGTATATAGCGTAGGGCAAAGTTTTCAGATGTGTGTTCCTGAAAAACTAGTGTCTTAAGATGATCCTCAATAAAAGGGTGTTATGTTAAATACGTGTGGGAAACATTCTGTATGATATCCCCTTACTGGACATTCATGGTACATGTAGAATATCAAAGGCTTCAAGAAGTCCTGAATAAAGTTACCTGTTTAGTGGAATTTCCCACTAAATTTTAGTGGAATTTTTGGGGGGTGTGTGTGTGTGCGCGTGTGCGTGCGCGCGTGCACGTGCATGTGTGTATCTGCACTGTGTGCACCTCTGTGTGCATGTGAAGAATGTCTATTAACTAATATTTCTTGGTGTTCTAAGGGATATAAGAGGAAACACTGGGCTAAGGGAATGTCTTAAAAGTGTAAGGAATGGCAGTTATTGGTAGAAGCGGGGGATAGAAAGCCTCCATTAAAAGAAAGCTTTAGAAGTCAATATTGCTCAGATTGGTTGTTGTTTTGAGAGAGAGAGAAAGCAGAAGGAGAGGGAGAGAATCTCAAGCAGACTCCATGCTAGGCATGGAGCTTGATCTCATGACCATGAGATCATGGCCTGAGCTGAAATCAAGAGTTGGATGCTCAACCGACTGAGCCACCCAGGCGTCCCTGCTCATGTTTTGATAATATTTGAGATGGTGAGGAAATTGCTACTCTGTGTACTTAATATTTTTATATCAATTGAGTCTCCAAAAGTAGATATCAAAAAACTTGGTACCAGTTCCTTTAAATTACAAACACTAGATAAATTTTAAGGCCCGTTTATATAGTTTTGACTATCAGATGGAAAGATTAATTTTGAAAAATGGAAATATGGAAGTGTTAGGAACTGTTTTGAGTTAATGATCCAAAAAGAATTAAGATAAGGGCCTTTGGGTGGCTCAGTTGGTTAAGCATTTGACTTTGACTCTGCTCATGGTCTTGCAGTTCACGAGTTCAAGCCCCACGTCGGGCTTTGTGCTGACAGCTCAAAGCCTGGAGGCTGCTTCAGATTCTGTGTCTCCCTCTCTCACTGCCTCTCCCCCAATCGTGTTTTGTCTCTTCTCTCTCAAAAATAAAGAAACATTTAAAAAAATTTTCAAAAAGAATTAAGATAAAATGTTTTCCAAAATTAGGATAATAGGGACATCTGAGTGGCTCAGTTGCTTAAACGTCCAATTCTTCATTTCACCTCAGGTCGTGAACTCACGGTTTGTGAGACTGAGGCCTGTGTTGCATTCTGTGCTGACAGCATGAAGCCTGCTTGAGATTCTCTCTCTCCCTCTCACTCTGCCCCTCCCCTGCTTGTGCTCTCTCTCTTTCAAAATTAATAAACTTAAAAAAAAAAAGAATAAAAAAATAAAACTAGGATAATCAGGGAAAATTCGACCTGAGTTAAAAAGCTTAGTTTATACCCAAGTTTTCCAGGAATACATTGGTGAAGTGAGGAATATCTATGATAAAATTTGTTCTTTGTACACATAGTAGAGATGCTAAGGTTCTCTGGGTAATTTTTGTCTATTTTCTGTTTTCTCTCTTTCCAACACTAAAGTGTGATCTTTAGTTGTTATAGTGTCTTAGTTTGGAATATTCTAAGCTGAACATATCAGTCAGCAAATTTTTTTTCAGTGTTCAAAATATCATGCGGTAGAAGACATCTAGTAGAAAAGTTGATATAATTTAGACCCAAGAGAATGCCATTAAACCAAAACGTGTTGGGCTACTGAAACTACCTGAATAACTGTTCTTTTCATTTAAAATGTTGATCTTACCCAACAGTTGTGTAAATGCTTGTTTTTTTATGAGTGCAAATTGTCTTCTCTCCACAGAATCAAGTGACGGATACTAACAGAAAACTGCAACATGAGGGAAAGGAAGTAAGGCCAGTTTACCTTTTGAAAAAATCTTCTGTTTCCTGTCATTCTCTTGTGATGACTGCATTCCTGAAGGCTTAGAAGACCATCAGCAGTGTGTTGGAGGAACTTGGATATTCTCCTTGCTTCTTCCAATGTTTTTTCTGAATTAATATAGCCACTAGAAAGTGTAGTGAGAGAGGATGTTTTTCCTAGCTGTGTTTTTAAATCACTTGAGTGGCCACTGCTGTTCCCTCTGTCTGGAATGCTTTTTCCTTAATATTCTACTTCAGACGTTGCTCAGATGTTCTCTTCTTAATGATGCCTTTTATTTGAAATTGCAGACTCGCTCTCACACTCCTGTATTCTGTTTAGTTTTACTTTTCCTGCTTTGTTTTTCTCCACTGCACCTATCGTGGTCTACTATTACGTATTTTTAGTTGTATGTTTGTTTTCTGTCTGTCTCCTTCCATTAGAAATTAAACTCCGTGAAGTTGGGGATTTTTGTTTGTTTTGTTCATTGCTATATACCCTCTGCCTGCCTAAACAGTGACTGGCACAAAGTCGGTGCTCCATAAATATTCTTTAAAAAAATGAATCCGTGATTCTATTCATTGACACAATTGCCATTTAAGCCATCACAGTTTACAAGGTTATTTTACATCCTTTTTCTCACTTCATTCTCATGACTGGCCTATGATAAAGTTGGGACAGGTATTATCACCATTTTATTGGTGAGAAAACTGAAACAGGTGATTTGCTAAAATTTATGTAGTAATTATTTTCTTACTTGCAGACCATCACTATTCTCTGTATCATGTACTTTTCTTATGGACTTGTACTTATTTAATGTTCGATTTTAGTAGTTTTTAAGACTAGCTTTTGATTGTTTTATCAATGACTTAATCATTGCTGTTCTTTTTTTCTTTTCTGTATGGTATCTGAGCAGGTGACGTTTTTAGGTATGGGTTTGGGATGAATACCAGAAGAAGCTATGTAGATGATTGTTTTTTGAAAGTTTGTCTCAAATATTAAAAATGACGCAGAGAATCCAGTTTCTTCCAGTTAGAGTGTGTTATGATTTGAGATGGGAAGGAAAAGTGAGTTATCCTTTCCTGAACTGGAACTCTTGGACAAGCCGTAACTTCTAAGCATGTGGTTTATTTGTTAAAATAGAGATTGAGTTGAAGATTATTTTTAAGACCCAACTGAAGCGATATAGGGAGGACTGTTTCCCTCAAGGAGCCTTGCACTGATGAGAGAAATATAGGATTTTCTCAGAAGATTTGATGAAACCAAACATAATGAAGAGTCTGAATGAGGTTTGGAGAAAATCTGCAAATTTTTTCTTTTCTTCTGGATTGCCCCTGGATTTTAGGATTTCACTTTAGCCGGCCTTTTCCAGTCTAGTGTGTATCTTGGGGAGAAAATGGGAAACCACGCAGGAATGTTTTACTAGTTGAGAAAGGCAGTTTCTTAGTTCACTTGGCAGGTCTTTCTATGAAACTGTCTGGGATTTTCTGATGAATTGAACACAGGGTGGAAAAATGTGACTGAAAGCTTTTTATTTACAGCTACTGGCATAATTCAGTTTTTTTTTTTTCTCTCTTGCCAAGCTGGTAATAGCAATGGAAGAGCTGAAGCAGTGTCGACTACAACAGAGAAATATTTCAGCCACTGTTGATAAATTAATGCTGTGTCTTCCAGGTGAGGAGCTGGAAATGGATTAGGATTCTTGATGTAATTCCTTTAGCTTTAGTAAGTTTTTCACTTTCTCTGAATAATACGTGTATGCTCTTTTCCCCCTTTTCTTTGAAGTCCTGGAGATGTATAGCAAACTGAGGGACCAGATGAAAACTAAAAGGTAAGATTTTTTTAACTGAATATTTTTTATCATCTAAAATTTCTGTTAATTAGGGTAGTTTTAAGGTCCATATTTAGCCTAACTGTTTAAGAAATAATTAAGTCCACATAACATCCTCTCTAGCCTGGTGTGTATCTGTTGATTTCATCCTGAGACCTATTCACGTATACTAGTGGTATGCTGATGTATTTTGCCATATATCATGTTTAATAAGAAAAACACTACTCACAGTTTGGTTTTTGGAAGACCTGGTCTTTCAGGGGTAAAACATGTAACTTTCAGTAATAGTTTATTTGAGAAACATGCTTTGGTTTAGTATTGTAGTAGAAAAAATAGTTACTGGTTCTGGTGCAGGGATGAATTAGGGTTCTCCACTGAAACAGAATCCATAGAGAGAGAGAGTGTGTGTGTGTAGTATGTATAGAGTGAGAGAGGGAGATACTGACTCATGGATTTTAGGGAACTGGTTCATGTGATTTTGGAGGCTGGCAAGTCAAAATCTGCAGAGGCAGGTGGTAGGTTGGGGTGTCAGGGAAGGACAAATATTGTAACCTGAGTTTGAAGGCAGTCCACTGTCAGAATTTCCTCTTCCTCAAGGAGTCAGTCTTTCTCTGTTAAGGTCTTTTTGACTGATTAAATGAAGTCCCCCTAAATCATGGAGAGAGTACTTGTCTTTACTCTGAGTCTACTGGTCTGCGTGTCAGTAATTGCATCTAAAAATACCTTCACAGAAGTATCTAGAACAATATTTGACCAAATATTTGGGCAAAATGACCTAGCTAAGTTGGCCCATAAAATTCATCATCAAGGGGGGCAAGGTCAAGATTAGGTTCAGAGGATTACTTTCCCGCATGTTGTTTTCTTCTGGTTTTATTCCAAAGAACTGTCTAGAGTGACCCTTCTGCTCTCCTTCCCAAGCTAGAGTAAGTGTCCCCACCCTCCCCACCATGGACTGTGCTGCAGTATGAGGGGTAGGTGAAGCTGTACGATAAACAGGACACATCTTTCTGGAATGTTGATTTTACCTAGGTTTCAAGGGAAAAAGTGTAGAATTAAAAAGTGATATTGAAATAGCAACAGAAATATTGTTACTAGAAACATTAAATCCTCAAGAATTTTAAAGCCTAAAGCATGAAGCATCAACATTTTTTGAATTTTTTAGACTCCCGTCTTTTTCCCAGGAGGACGTGTTCACATACAACAACATAGGTACGGTAATAGGAGAAGTTCTGTTCATTGAGATATGAAAGTAGTATTATTTTTCTGATAACTTTTTAGTAATGTTCTAAAATTACAGAAGATTACAGAGAATGAAAAAAAATACTGTGTACCAGCTTCTCTGTATTAATAGTTTTCCAGTTTTGATTTATATATATGTATATATAAATATATGCATATATATATATAAATACATATAGAGAGGTATATAGACTTATGGACAGAGAGAGGTAAAGATAGACATTTGTTACAATTACAGATGAAACTTTTGTCCCTTTCCTCAGCCCTATTCCTTTCACTACTTCCCCAAGGAAACCAATATCATAAATTTGGTGAGTGTCTTTCTAGTCCATGTTTTTAATGTCTGCAAATCATATATTGTATTCGTGTTTTTAAAAACATGTACATGAATGGTTCTCAGTCATTTTTTTGAGATTCATTGATTCAACAAAAAATGAATGGAGTACTTACTATATGCTAGGCATTGTTCTTGGGGATACAGAAAACAGACGAAAATATCTACTCTTATGGGGCTTCCATACTAATGGAGACTTTATATATATATATATCTAGTTCACTTACTTTAATTCTTTATAATAGTCCACTATGTGAGTAATTCACATTTCTCCTCTCATTTCCAGTATTTGTCATAAATGCTGTGCACTAATACTTCTAGCTCAGTCTTCTTCTGGTGCCATGGTAGGATTATATTTCCTGGGCTTCCTTGAGCTGTGTGACTGATAAGATGTGAACAGAAGTGGTGATTGTTACTTCTGGGCTTAGCAGTTACTTTCTAGCCCAAGGGTCTGTTTTCCTTTGGGTGTGACAAGTGGTAACTTTCAAGGTGTTGGTTGAATCCCTGAGTAACTGCAATGAACAGAACTTCCCTGCCAACCTGTTATGGATGTATAAGTTATAAATCTTTGTTTTAAGACACTGAGATTTTTGGGATTGTTATTGTTATAGAGTAGCTGAGAACATTTGATGTGTTTCCAGTTGTTTGCTATGCAGTCAATGATTCAGTAAATATTGTTTGTGTCGCTTTGTTCACACACTCAAGGTTTCCTGAGAACAGTGCTCTTCAAATGTTGCTATATATACAAATTGCATGGAGATTTGTTAAATGTAGATTCTTATTCAGTAGGTCTGGGGTCATTCCTGAGATCAGGAATTTTCCACCAACCTCCCAGGTCTGGGGTCATTCCTGAGATCAGGAATTTTCCACCAACCTCCCAGGTGGTGCCAGTTCTGCTGGTATGTGGTTTATATCTAGTAAAATGTCAGCTGGCTCAGAAAAAGGATGTTCATGTATTTGTTCTTACTAGATATTATTCTCCAAAGTGATTTATCAGTTTAGACTCCCACTGTCACTTTTTGGGAGGTCTGTTACTCAGCCTCTAGGTAACATTTGTATTGTGAGACTGTGGTTTTTGCCAGTCTGATAATTGGGAAATGATAGATCGTTATTCTTCATTTTATTATTTTTTTTTTATTAGTGAGATTGGTTTTTGGATATTTGGATTTTCTTTCATTACTTTGCCCATTTTTCTCTCAGGTTTGTTCTTGTTTTTTCATTTATTAGAATCCATTAATATATTTTGGATACCTTTTCCTCTTATTAGTAGTATCCTACAAATATTTTCTTTTAGTGCATGGCTTATCTGATAACTTTGCTTTTTGTTGTTATAGCCGTTGTAAATTTTGTTGATACCATTTATTTTGTGGCCTTTTAAAATGTTTATTTTTAAACATTCTCAAGTACAGTATAAATTAACTGTGTTTTTTCTTGAATCAGTTGTTAAGTTGCTAATATGACACCCTGTCATCCCCAAATACTTTAGTGTGATTTCCTACAAATAAAGACACTCTTCTGTGCAGCCACAATGCAACAGAGAATAGAAATTAACACTCATATATTAGTAGTATCTAATCCTTATACAAAATCCTCAGATTTTGCTCATTATCTCAATCATGTTCTTTATAGCAAAAGAATCCAGTTTAAAACGTGTTGCATTTAATGGTCATGTCTCTTTATTCTTCTTCAGCCTGGAGCTGTCCTCAGTCTTTCCTTGACTTCCATGGCCTTGTTACTTTTGAATATTACAGGCCAATTTTTATGTAGAATGCCCCTCAATTTGGGGTTGACTGATATTTTCTCATGGTTAGATTTACATTTTATGTCTTTGACTGGAATATCACAAAAGGGGTGCTGTGTTCTTATTGCACCTTATCAGGTGGCACATGAATTTTATTTGTCCCGTCAATGATGATGTTCACTTTGATTACGTGATTAAGATGGTGTCTGGCAGACATTTGCATTGTAAAGTTGTTCTTTTTTACATTTGCAATTAAAATTTTTGTGGGGAGGTATTTCATAGGTATATAAATGAATCATTTTCATCAGATTTTCACATCAATTTTTTATGTTAGTATGGATTCATACTTTCTTATTTTATTTGATGAATCATAATTTGTTAGTATTCTTAATTTGTTCAAATTATTCTGAATGGCACCAGTGGTGTCCCTTCAGTCTGGCTTCTGTGTCCTTTAATATGTCCTCATAAGTTTTTGAGTACTTTGTTACAAAGGAGATATTTTTCAGGTTCATTTATACTCTGCCTGTTGCAGCCCTGGAACCAGCTAATTATTCAAGTAACTATGGTTCCGTCGGTAGAGAATGTTAGTTAGAAGCCATAATGTTTGTGCTTGGTGTACTCATTGCTGAATAACCTGGTTTTTATTGCTCTTAGTATATTTACTTACTGAATCATATCCTTGCATGAAACTAATCACCTATCATTGCTGTCACTGCAACTCCTTACCTTGTCAACACCACAAGCTGAGTTACCTTCCTCTATGGTGTCCTCCTTACTCTGCTTGGGCTATAATACTGTAAGTCCTGGCTGAATGCCCTTGTCATCTCTCCTGGGCTCTGACATTCCATGCCATGTTGCCTTTCTATATGGACATACTCCACTAGGTCCCTTGCGTATCATGCTGGTCCCATCTCCTGCCCCTGTCCCCAAACAGTATGGATGCTATCATAAATTTAGGTCTTTCTTAATTTTTTCAGTAATCGTTGTAGTTTTCAGTGAATAAGGCTTACATATCTGTTGTCATATTTATCTTTATAAATGTTTCATGTTTTAAAATGGTATTGATTTTCAAATTTCAATTTCTAGACATTTATTACTACTATACTATTTTATTTTTTGTATTTTTATCTTGTATTCTGCAACCTTAATAAAGTCATCAGTTACAGCAGTTTTTGGTTTATTCCATTGGATTTTTTATGTAGATGATCATCTTGTCTGCAAATAAAAACAGTTTCTTTCTTTTTTTTTTTTTTTTTTAAATGTTTTATTTATTTCTAGGAGAGAGAGAGAGAGGCAGTGTGAGCAGGGGAGGGTCAGAGAGAGGGAGTTACAGACTCTGAAACAGGCTCCAGGCTCTGAGCTGGCAGTCAGCACAGAGCCCGATGCGGGGCTCGAACCCATGAACCACGAGGTCATGACCTAAGCGAAAGTCGGACGCTTAACTGACTAAGCCACCCAGGCGCCCCAAAACAGTTATATTTCTTTTTTTGCAATTGGGAAGCTTTCTTTCTGGTTTGTTTTTCTTGTCTTATTGATCTGTCTAGAATCTCCAGTACAATGTTGAATAGTAGTGAGAATGAATATCCTTGTCCTATTCCTGATCTTAGGGGAAAAGCATTTTACTTTTAAGTTAGAAATTATGTATAGATTTTCTTATACGCTTTTTATAAGGTTGAGGAAATTTCTTTCTGTTTCTGATTGTTGAAAATTTGTACCAGGAATTAATATTGTTTTTGTCAAATGCTTTTTCTGTGTCAGTTGAGGCGATTATATGTTGAGCAATTTTTTTAGTTTATTAATATGAATTATATTATTAATTTATTGAGTGTTAAACTGAACTTGAATTTGTGGAATTAATCTCCCTTGCTCATGGTATATTACCCTTTTTATATGATGCGGTATTTGATTTGCTAAATTTCTTTGAGGAATTTTGCCATCTGTGTTTATGAGGAATATTTATCTGGAGTGTTTTTTTGTTTGTTTGTTTTGGTAATGTCACTGATTTTAGTGTCAGGTTAATGGTGGACTCATAGAATGCATTGGAAAGTATTCCCTTTTTGCTTTTCTGGAAGTATTTGAGTAGTGTTGATATTATCTTCCTTAAATAATGTTGACATTATCCTTCTTAAATACGTGGTTAAATCCACAATTGAAGTCACTTGGAACAGGAAATTTTGTTTGGTTTTGGTGAGGTTTTTAATAACAAAGTTAATTTAAAAAGTAAATGTAGGGATATTTGTATTTTGTGTTTCATGAGTAAATTTTGCTTATTTGTGTCTTTCAAGTAATTTGTTCTGTCATCCAAGTTATTGAATTCATTAGCAAAACTTGTTCAAGATATTCCCTTATGATTTTAAAATGTGTAGGATCTATAGTAATGCTTTCTCTTTCATTACTTAAGTTCATAATTTGTGTCTTTTCTCTCTTGGTCTCTGATTATTCTCTTCAATTATTCTAGCTAGAAGTTTATTAGTTTTATTAATTTTTTTTCCAAAAAACAGCTTTAGGTTTTACTGTTATTTCCTGATTTCTGCAATTGTTTTTAATATTTTCTTTCTCCTACTTACTTCGAGTTTAATTTCCTCTCTTCTAGCTTTATTTTCTAATGTAGCCATTGAAAGCTATTCACTTCTCTTTTAGCAGTATGTCAACTGCATCTTACATGTTTTATGATGATGGTGTTTTCCCCCCATTTATCTCAAATATTTTATTTCCTTTGTGATTTTAAAAATTTAATCTCATTACTTAGAAATGAATTGGTTAATTTCCAAATAGTAGGAGGTTTTTCAGATTTTTAAAAATTGAGTTGTAATTTTAGTTCATTGTGTTCATAAGCGTAAACTATATGATTTCAAGTTTTTAAATGTTTGTTGGGACTTGTTTTAATAGCCCAGCATATGGTCCGTTTTGGTGAAAATTTCATGTATATTTCAAAATTATGTATATTCTGTTTTTGAATAGGGCATTCTTCCTTTTTTGTTTTTTTTAAAATATTTTATTCATTTTTGAGAGAGAGAGATAGAGACAGCATGAGCAGGGGAGGGGCAGAGAGAGAGGGAGACACAGAATCCGAAGACAGTCTCCAGACTCTGAGCTGTCAGCACAGAGCCCGACGTGGGGCTCGAACCCATTAACCGTGAGATCATGACCTGAGCCGAAGTTGGGTGCTTACCCGACTGAGCCACCCAGGCGCCCCTGAATAGGGCATTCTTTAACATTTAGGTACCCTGGACTGATAGTGTTGTTCAGGTTTTCTAATCTAATGATTTTGTATTTGTCACTTGCTGACAGGACTGTTGAGATTGTCTGTTATGATTGTGGATTTGCAAATTTATTTTTTCTGTTCTTTCAGTTCTTGCTGTTGTATTTTGAAGCTTTCTTGTTGGATGCATATACATTTAGTATGGTTATATCTTTGTTACATCTTCTTGATGAGATGACCAGTTTATTACCTGAAGGTCCCTCTTTATCCCTGGTAATATTCTTTTTTAAAAATATATGTTGTTGGGGTGCCTGCGTGGCTCTGTCATGTGGATGGCCGACTCTTGATTTTGGTTCAGGTCATGATTCCAGGGTTGTGGTATTGAGCCCAGAGGTGGTTCCCATGCAGAGTGTGAACCCTGCTTGAGATTCTTCCTCTCTCCCACTCGTGCTCTCTCTCTTTCTCAAATAAATAAAATGAAAAAAAAAATTAAATATGTTGTTTGGTATTACTATAGCCACTACTGCTTTTTGTTTAGTCTTTACGTGGTCCATTTTTTAATATCCTTTTTGTTTAAAATATTTTAACAGCCTTTTTTGAGATACAGTTTCTATACTATTAATTCATCCATTTAAAATGTATAATTCAGGGGCGCCTGGATGGCTTAGTCAGTTAAGCGTCCGACTTTCGCTTAGGTCATGATCTTGCGGTTTGTGGGTTCGAGCCCCGCGTCGGGCTCTGTGCTGACTGCCAGCTCAGAGCCTGGAGCCTGTTTCAGAGTCTGTATCTCCCTCTCTCTCTGACCCTCCCCTGCTCACGCTGTCTCTCTCTCTCTCCTAGAAATAAATAAAAATATTTAAAAAAATGTATAATTCAGTGGTTTTTTTCTTGTACTCAGAGTTGTGCAGCCATCACTACAATCAATTTTAGAATGCTTTTATTCTTTTCAAAAGAAACTCTGAGTCCCTTAGCTGTTACTACCCAGTTCTCTCCTGCCCATCCCCTCTCCCTTCCCTGCCCTCCTCCACCCATTCCCCCCACTCCGCCCTCCCCGGCAACTTGTCAGCTACTGGGAACTACTAATTTACTTTCTGTCTCTATAGATTTGCCTATTCTGGACATTTAATATAAATGGAATTTTACAATATGTGGTTCTTTGTGATTGGCTTCCTTCATTTAACATAATATTGTCAAAGCTTATCCATGTTATGCCATATTTCAGTACTTCATTTCTTCTTATTGCTGAATAATATTCCATTGTATGGATATACCACATTTTATTTATCTATTCATCATTTGAACCTTCGGGTTGTTTCCACTTTTTGGCTTTTACGAATAATACTGCTATGAATTTTTGTTTCAAGTTTGTGTGTGGACGTAAGCTTTCATTTCTCTTGGCTGTATACCTAGGAATGGCATTGCTGGATCCTGTGGTAACTCTGTGTATAACCATTTGAGGAACTGTCAGACTCTTTTCCAAATCAGCTATGCCATTTTGCCTTCTGCTAGCAGCATATGGAGATTTCAATATCTGCAAATTCAGTATGTCGGTACTTATTATTGTCTGTCTTTTTGATTATGGCCATCTTGGTGAGTGTGACATAATATCTTATTGTTCATCTTTGTATTTGAAGAATATATTTGAAGGGCATCGATTTCTAGGTGTATAGATTGAATAGTTAAGACACCATTTCTTTGTCTTCTTGTTTATGTGATTTTTGAAGGAAAGTACGTGAGCAGCCTTTATCTTTGTCACTCTGTACTTAATGTGTCTTTCCTTAAGCTGTTTTAAAACTTTTATCTGTATCATTTGCCCTTAGCAATTTGATTTTGATTCACTTTGGTGTACATACGTGTGCTTTCATGCATTTGTGTGAATTTATCCTGCTTGTGGTTTGTCTAGCTTTTTGGATTTGTAAGTTTATAATTTTCTTAAAATTTGGAAAATGTTCAGATACTGTTTTCCCAAACATTTTTTTCTGCCCTTTTCCCATCCTCATTCTAGGACTTCAGTTAAATCTGTGTTGGACAACTTTGTATAATCCTATAGATGACTTAAAGATCGATTCTTTTTTTTCCTGCAGTCTTTTTTCTCTCTTTGCCTCATATGCGACAGATTTAATTGCTGTGTTCAAGTGCACTGATCTCTTTCTCTTTATTGTCTAACCTTCTTTTAATCCTATCCAGTGATATTTTCATTTCAGATAATATTATTTTTCATCTTTAGGAGTTCCATTGACTTTTTTAATATTTAATTTCACATTATTTTTGTGTCTTTCTTTAGTTTTATGTATATGGCTCTGATATCTCTTTTCATGTACTTTGCTAGTTCTGTCACTTCTGGCATTTTGGATCTTTTTCTGCAGACTGATTTTGTTTTTCCTAGTTGTAGATCAGTTTGTTGGTTCTTCCCATATCTAGTAATTTTTGGTTGGATAATGAACATTATATTATGTGGCTTAGTGTCTGGATTTTGAGAGGTCTTTTTTTTTTTTCCCTTAGGGAGTGTTGCTCTTTGTTTTGGCAAATAGTTTAGTTGTTGGCAGACCTGTTTGATCTCCTCAAACCCCATTTTTAAAGTTGATTTTTTTATTTTTGTGAGAGAGCATGCGAGAGAGAGTGGGAGGGAGAGAATCCCAAACAGACACCACACTAGGAGTGTGGAACCTGATGCGGGGCTTGAACCCATGAACTGTGAGATCATGACCTGAGAGGAAACGAAGAGTCTGATGCTTAAGCCAGTGAGCCATCCAAGCATGCCTCTCCTCCACTCCCTTTTTAATCTTTGATAGCTGCACCTTCATTCCAAGGGTAGTTCACAGAAGGAGTCATGTACTCTGAATAACCCAGGAATTTCTAGGGATTCTACACCAAGGTTTCTCTGCATTGTCTGAGCTCTTTCAGGTGTTTATTATACATCTTCCTGATGTCTTTCTGTCTGTCTGTCCCTCCCTTTGCTCTTTCCCTTCCCTGCCTACCTTTCCTTCCCTCCCTTGTTTTTGCCTGTCTGTGTGAATCCCACTTGGTCTATGACTGACCCTAGTACCTGGTGAAGACTTAAGGGAACTCCTGTGTAGATTCTGCCGTCTTTTTTTCTGTGTTGCTCCCTCACCCTCTTTTTGTTTGGAATTCTGCTGTACAACCTCAAGTTGTGTCAGCCTTTCTGAATTTCTGTCTCTGACTCTAACTCTGCTAAGCTGCTGGGCTCTGTTTGGGTTTTCTCTGACTGTGTCCATGATGTAGAAATCACATTCAGATAGATCATCTGCTTAATTATTAAACTTACCCTTTTTGTTTCCCTTTTTTTCAGACACCACTGAATGTCCACCTTCTGAAAACAGATTTTATATATGTTAGCCAGTATTCTGCTTTTTAAGATTGGGAGTTCATGTCTGTTCCTTGTTATTCCTTCATGGCTGTAAGCTTAGTTTTTTTTTGTTTTTTGTTTTTTAAGCTGTAAATACTGATAATACTTCTAGATTTTATGCTCCCTAAGGAAAAAAAGATCTGACCACCTTTCCACTTGTTAACACACAGAAAGGATTAAATGTTTGTTAAAGGTGCTCTTTGACTAGGAAAGGCACTAATATTTACTGTGGTGAGAGCTTTCATTTCATATTCTTTTCATACTCTGAATTTATAAAAATTTCTCATGGGTAGTCATGATCTGCTTTAAGAGATCACTTATTAGAATTTTAAAAATCATTATTGTGAATGAGTTCTATAACCTGGCAAGAAAGGACCAAAATTTAATTTGCCTAGAATTAACATTCCTTTTCTCACAATAGCATTCAATTATGTCCAAGTTATTTTGACCTTAGTTATCCAGTTTACAAGATTATTTAAATGTCTTCCTTCCTTCTTCTTTTATATTCCCTACTTCTATTTCATTTACCTTCTCTCTGCTCACATTTCTATTAGGAAGCCTAATGAGGGGGAGACAGGGAAAACTAGCACACATGCAAATGAAACATAGGAATTTGATTTTTGATTCTTTTTTAATAATGTTTAGAGGTTGTCGAAAGTAATGTCAAAATCTGGTTTTAGATTTCTGTGGCAGCTGGAAATAGAAATTTTTTCTTTTGGTGTCTGCTATACAGGTGTTTAATTGGCTATCATTCTTTAACCTGTCACTGATATTGAAATACACTAGAAATGTGAATAATCTTATTGTACTGTTATATTTGGAGCATGAATATGCTAGGGAAAGGATGATGGGGAAATAAGGTGACATTCTTTGTTGCCAGGAATCACTGGGTTTTGTACTAATTAGCCTTGAAAAATGTGGAGTTATTTGACAGACCAGATGTTTTCAGCTCGCAGCCATGTGTCTCATCAATGAATGTGCCTTATGTCCACAGGCAACATTGTTAGATTTTTCTCATTCTATAAACAATGTTCCAAAATATAACTAAACCCCAAAGTGTGTTTATCTTTTTGGCTTAATTTCTGGCTTTCTATCCTTTCTAAGGTTTCTCTCTAGAGGAATTGCATTTTATTGCACATAGCTCTTCATACCTAATTGTAGTATAAACACCATTCTGTTTACACTAAACCATGTGAATTGTACTGTTTTTGAGTCTGTAAAATTGTAATAAATAAAAGTAACCATTTCACATTAACTGTATTTGTACTTTTATTTCTGAATGTAGGGGAAATAAATCTTTCTTCCCTCTATTTATTTGTACAAAGATTTTGATTTTTGGAACATATGAGGGAAAAACAATAAGAAAAGAAGTAAAACCAATCTCTACTCTTTAGTGTTTTTGGTACTAAGTACATTGGAGCAAGAAGTTAAGTATCTACTGTGAAATTCATTCTTTTTTTTTTTTTTTTAATGTTTTATTTATTTCTAGGAGAGAGAGAGAGAGAGACAGCGTGAGCAGGGGAGGGTCAGAGAGAGAGGGAGTCACAGACGGAAACAGGCTCCAGGCTCTGAGCTGGCAGTCAGCACAGAGCCCGACGCGGGGCTCGAACCCACGAACCGCGAGATCATGACCTAAGCGAAAGTCGGACACTTAACCGACTAAGCCACCCAGGCGCCCCGTGAAATTCATTCTTAAAGTCTGAAACAGAGCTATCAGTTTTTTATTTATAAGATCAGAACTGAGTTTTTCCTAAACTAAATATATCATGGGAAGTATGGAAATTAGGAAATGAAGAACATGAGGAAAATTGTCACCCATAATGTTGCTATCCAAAGGAAAAAAAATCATGACTTAACATTTTCGTGTATATCTTTCTAGACATTTTCTGTTTATTTATGTATGTGTGTATGCGTGTAGCTAGTGATATATAGCTCATACATGCATATATATTCATAATTATACATGTATACATATTTATTAGTTTGAAAAACATTATGATTATACCTGTAAGTTTTATTTTTGAAATAACTTTTACTCAACAATACTGTAAACATTTTATTTTTAGTCTTTTAGTACATTGATATATCATGATGTATTTAACCAGTTAGACACTTAGATTAGTTTTTTTTATTGGCTAATAGAAAATATAAATGGCTACAATTCAAGAGGCTTATATATTTTTGTAAACCTAATATTTCTTTTTGGGAATGCAACTGGTTAGAATGCTCGTTTTGGTAAAATTTTTCAGTGAAAACTTGTATCATTAATACAAATTTGTTTATTAGCAGGCAGTAAATTCTCATTTATCAAAACCTCTGAGAATAATACCCATTATCTTTTAAGAAATCTTTGGGAGTTTGGGTGACAAAATTATGTTTTTGATTTGTATTTTTTTACATAACTGTTCAGTTCTACCCCTCTTCCCCCCGTGTATTGGCCTTTTTAATGTCTGTGACTTTTCTTTGCTCATTGGTTTTTGTTCATTGCTTTAAAAAAACATTTAGGTTTATGTGTTGTAAATAATCTTTACTAAGTTTTTGTTTCTTTGTTATTCTTATTTTTTAATGTATAACTTATTTTGATTTTGTCAACCTTTTCAATTTTAGTTTTATTTGTTCTCTTATGCTTATGGAAACTTTCCTACCTATTAGGTAAATATTACTCTCTTTATTATTGCATTACTAGCAATATTTACTTCTACCTAACCAGCAATATTTCTTTTCTAAAATCCACTTATCTGACATTAATATAGCCACTCAGCACTTCTATGATTACTTTTTGCATGGTATATCTTATTCCATCTTTTACTTTAATAATCTATTTGTATCTCTGACTCTAAACTGTGTTTCTTGTAGAGGACATATAGTTGGAAATCATTCTTTTTAAATCCTGTCTGACAATTTGCTTTTTTTTTTTTAAGTTTATTATTATTTAAGAGAGAGATAGCACGAGTTGGGGAGAGGCAGAGAGAGAGACAGAGAGAGAGAGAGAATCACAAGCAAGCTCTGCTCTGCCAGCACAGAGCTGGAGGTGGAGCTCAAATCATGAAACCTCAAGATCCTGACCTGAGCTAAAACCAAGAGTCGGATGCTCAACTGACTGAGTCACCTAGGCGCCTCCTGTTTGACAATGTGCCTTCTGGTGGAATGTTTATTAGTCCACTTACATTTAATGTAGTTATTGATATGGTTGAGTTTTTGTTTTCAGTTTTTCATGTCTTTTTGTTCTTTTACTCTTTTTCTTATATGAACTATTTTATAGTATACTATTTTAATTCCTCTAATGATTTTTTTTTGGGTTATTTTTTTAGAGGTTGCTCTGTGGATTATAATCTGTATCTTAATATATCACAGCCTACTTTTACTTTAGGTCAGTGCTGATACAGTTTTGGTAGAATATATAGTAGTAGTTTTGCTTCAACTTAGCTCCATTTATTTCCTCTTTTTTGTACTATTATTGTCATATATATATTATATCCCTGTATTTTATGAATCCAATGATACAGTATTATAATCATTGCTTTAAAAATTTTTTTAAATGGGGGGCGCCTGGGTGGCTTAGTCGGTTAAGCGTCCGACTTTCGCTTAGGTCATGATCTCGTGGTTCGTGGGTTCGAGCCCCGCGTCGGGCTCTGTGCTGACTGCCAGCTCGGAGCCTGGAGCCTGTTTCAGAGTCTGTGTCTCCCTCTCTCTCTGACCCTCCCCTGCTCACGCTGCCTCTCCTAGAAATAAATAAGAATATTAAAAAAAAAAAATTTTTTTTAAATGGAACTAAAAGGAGAAAATAAATAATATACTTGGTCTTTTGTATTTCACACATATTTACTATTTCCTATGCTCTTATTTTCTTTCTGTGAATTAAAGTTAATTCTGTTGTCATTTCCTTTCTGGCTTCCTTTAGTATTTTTTTGTAAGGCAGATCTGCTAGCAAGGAATTCTCTTAGTCTTTATTTCGGAATGTATTTCATTTTTATTGTTAAGGGATAGTCAGCAACCCAGGATTAGTCCAAGGTTTGTGCTCAAACATGAGCCAATAAGGTTTTCACCCTTTGCCAGTGGATTTGTGTGTGAGCTACAGACGACATTAAGACTTCAGGCAGTTTTCAAATCAGCCTGGGCTTTTACTTTCTGCCAGGCCTTTTATGTGTGTGCCTGCTGCCTCTTTGTAAGCCAGGGATGTGTGGGTGCTTCAACTCTTGTGGGGGTCCTCCTGCATGTGTGCACAGCCTCAGTCAGCTAGGGTGTTCAGAGAGTTATCGAACCCTTTCATGGGTCTTGTATTTACATACGTCCCCTGTTAAAGTTCTGGTTAGTCTTCCAATCTGCCCTTTGTCCCACCCAGACCAACTTCAGGCCAGAAGAGCTGAGTCCTTCCCCCCGTCCCCCCTTCCCCCCTTCCTCCCTTCCCCGCATTTATCCATCCATCTATCCGAGTTTGCTACTTTCCCTAATAATGCCACTCCAAATCATGGCAACTTGTAAGGGCAGGGAAGTTTCTGGTTTTCACAACAAGCCAATATAACCAGTGGGAGGGAGGAGGAATGGGGAGTGGTTGGAATTGGAGGGTTTATTGGAGGCAGCCCCAGGAGAGAACACCACAGAGTACCTTGTTCAACAGTTTTTGTGAAAAAACACTTTTCAATTTGTTCTCCTTTGGTTGATTTCCAGGGTCCTGAAATGGTTGACTATATTTGTTTTTTTGGGTAGAAGATTTTCTGAGTTCTTCCCTGGGCCATAGTTGGAAGTTTAAACTTAGGTACTTTATTTTATAGGATGATTGTTTTGGCACTGATATGATCATTTTGTATTTTCATTTATGTTTGTACAATTTCATTGGTAGATTTTCTAAGTTTTTTATTTTCTTGGGGTAAAATCTTTTTTTTATTGGAATTTATGAGTCCTTTATTGCATATATTAATTTTTAATAATTTGACATTTTCCCATTGATGTTTTTATTGAAACTTAATACTGTATTTGTCTTAGTGTATGATCAAAATGAATTCAGGCTAGACATTTTACCTGAGGAATATATTTGTGGCCCTAAAGAAGACTGAATTGAGCTAAAGGTGATACAATTCCTTTTATAGGCATTATCCTGCATTGAAAACTCTGGAACACCTAGAGCATACCTATCTGCCTCAAGTAAGCCACTATCGATTCTGCAAGGTGATGGTGGACAACATCCCCAAGCTTCGTGAAGAAATTAAGGATGTTTCTATGTCTGATCTCAAAGACTTTTTGGAGAGCATCCGCAAACATTCAGACAAAATTGGAGAGACTGCCATGAAGCAAGTAGGTCTTGGGTTTATGATAGGCTGGCCAATGACTTTGCTAGTGTTCTGTTAAATACAGATTTCTCTTTGCCAAGTGTCTTAATTATTTCTTGTCATTTTAGGGATCTCCTTCCTCTTTATGGGAACACATGATTTAAAAATATGTTTTATTTTATTAACAGAGCAGTGAATTATTTACTAGTTTATTGTCTTGCTCTGTGGATGTTCAGTGAATATGGATTGATTATCATGGTTTATATTGGGACCTTGAAGAGGTTTTTCTGTTTTCTGAATATTTTCTTTGACTTTGGATATGATTTGAAGTCCAGGATTTTTTAAAAGGTCTCTTTCTCGGTAATGAGGTAAATTGTGCTATAGATTCCTTTGGTTGTAAAGGAATGTATTCCTTTGGTATGTAAACAAGAAGATGTGTTATTTATAAATATTTCTGTAATTGTTATTTCTGATATCCGTGAGTGTCAGTGAGAAAAGGCCTTTTGGGAAATGCTGTGAATTATGATCACAGAAAGGGATTTATTTACAGCTTATAAGTTAACAAACATATTAGTAATTTTCAGGTTTTTTTAAAAAAATTTTTTACTGTATCTTCATCTCTAAGTCATGAAAGTCACCAAGGAACATCTTGATTTCTGTTGTCATTGTGAATAAAAGAGCAGTAATGATTTGCAGTGTTACTTGCTCTTTTGAAATTTAAATCACATTGATTTTATTGAAATACCTCAGTATATCCTATGATGTAGCCCACAACAGTAAATAGAAGATTTGGTTGTTTATGGAAAGTGTTGTTCGGTTCTACAAACAACTATGTTCTTGAATAAGTAATTTATAGCTCTTATCATTCTGGGAGGAAGGAGGGAGCACGTTGTATTTTTGATCTCAGCAAGTCTTGGTAATCTTTCAGATGTCTGATTTTGCAAAAGAGATTTGCCTATTGGAAATTCCTTTCCTAAGGCAATGCATATACTTTTTCCCCTTCTTTTAAATTTTGTCAGTGTTACGTTTTCTAATGTGGGAAGTTTGAAACTAGTTGATGATAAACCTGATGGAAATAATACAGCGTGTCATTTTTTTAGTGGTGAAGAAACAAAATTAATCATTGAAAATATATCTGTGTTGCTGGGTGTGTTTTGAGTACAAGGATCAAGATATTCTGCAAGACAAGTCTCTGTTGTGTTTGACAACTTTTTTTTCTAAACTTTCAAAATATAGGAGAGTATAATACAAAGTCTCTGGAAGCATTCTTAAAAAATTTTTTTTAATGTTTATTTATTTTTGAGAGAGAGCGCGCGCGTGCGCGTGTGAGCGAGCAGGGGAGGGACAGAGAGAGAGAGGGAGACAAAGGATCTGAAACAGCTCCAGGGTCTGATCTGTCAGCACAGAGACCGACGTGAGACTCAAACCCATGAACTGCAAGATCATGACCTGAGCTGAAGTTGGGCAACTAACTGACTGAGCCACCCAGGCACCCTGGAAGCATTCTTTTGTAAAGTTGCCTTTTCTTTTAGGCCTCTGTTTAAGAAACTGACTTCATTTCCTTTCTGATGAAAGAGGATATTTCATTTAATATAGATGATCTGGTCTCACCTCTTAATTATCTTAAGACATTAAGGCCCAAGGCAGGAAACTGACTTGCTCAAGTTCATACAGCTTGTAAAGGTCAGATCCTGTAGTAGAATTCAGGTTAAACAGAGGTAAAATTTGTCTACTATGGCACTCAGTCTGTGTAAACTATTAGCTATTTGGTATATTTATGTCATATAAAGAAATGGTGAAGAAAACTGTTGTAGATTCAGGACTTTTAATTAACTGATAACCCTTCATCCTTCCTATAAAATTTATATCAAATATAGCTCTTATTGCATGCATGGTTATCCTATGCTCTGTTAGTTAAGATCTTTGAATAAAAGTATCTTAACACATTTTAAAATCTGTAGTACCTAAAAAGTAAGGAAAGTAGAAGGGAGAGAAATTACCACATAGTTTGTACGTAATAGTTGTTCAATAAATATTTATTGAATTCATGGATGTTGGAAAAGAGGGAAAGGATATGGTTTATTTTTTATTTATGTCATGCCCCAAATGGTGTTTCTGACTTGTGATGGTTTTCTTTGCATTGGTAATTTAGGGAATCTTTTCATCGTGTTGCTCTGCTGTTTTTAATGTGGCTTTGAAAATTGATACAGAAGGATCAGGGAATTTTGCATGTGGGGTAATTTTTAAAGGCTAGTCATGGATGCAACATATTATTACTCTTACTCATGTTTCATTGACCAGAACCTAATTACTTGGCTTTACTGACCTGCAAAGAAGTCTGAGAAAATAAAATCTCACTCTGTCATTAAGAAGAGAACAACACAGGTTTGGTGAATAGTAGCTAGTCTCAGGCACAGTCTACCCTTTGGTCATAAAATAACTCTTCAGTCTTCCTCTTGTCCATAGAACACACTTAACCCTTCCCAAGGAGGGAATTCCAGTATCCTTCATCCATTTCAAAGTCTAGTATATTTCAGGGATGCTCACAATTCTCCATCAGATTGAGACGTGTTTCCAGATCCAGATGGGCTGCTGACCAGGAAATAAGATGACAAGCTATCTATACCTGTGCTGTCTCCCGTGTCCAATGAAGAAGCTAGAATAGAATAACTACAACAGAAGCTTACATATAAAAAGGGGAATAATGGGAGACACACAGTATTCTCTGATTCTTCAGTAAATCATGTAATCCTTTTGTGTGATCATTGGGAAATATTTCTCTGTTGGTAGTAGTAGATCTTTTTTGCTTAGACGTTAACACTGTGAGAAGAACTCCTTTGCTTATTCTTCTGCGCTCCTGGTTGCACTCTATTTTTTCTTTGACTTTTTTTTTCTTTTTCAAGAAGAAGTGGAATAGACCTTCCTTAGACTATCTCTCTGCCTCATTTTCTCTCTATATATTTCTTGATACATCTACATTTATATTTATAACTATGTTATTTATGTATACACTCCCTATAGTTATAGATATAAATATATATAGGGGTGTGTGTGTGTGTGTGTGTGTGTGTGTGTGTGTATCTTTGACTGCCTGCTTTCTATTTCTGTGGGTTTAGGGGCCCAAGGGTTGTTTTAAGGCTCTAAACAATCAAAAGTTTATTTAGTCCAGATTTGTGGCATTATAGTTACCTCAAAACTTAGTAAGCCTCTGATCTGTTTCTTTCCAGTAGGTTCTATCTGGACACCAGACCCAGTGCTCTTTTCTAACTCTATTTTTGAGAAATGATTGTTTTCTTCTCCCCTGTTTGGGAAGGTAGTGGAATTGGGGGAGCATAGGCCTTGCCTCATGCCTTTTTTGCTTTAATGGCCCTACTTTGAGGCTATAAGAAATAATGAGTAAGAGAACCATACCAGAATCTGATTTTGCTTCAGAATTGAGTCACTTTGTTCAACCAGAATTATTCTTCGGATGTTATTACTCAAACCTTTACCATCCTTTTACTGTTGGGATTCTATATATGTTCAGCTTTCTCACCTTCTAAGCCCAAATGTCTGGACTTCTTCTATTTCTATAATTTTATTTGCAAAATAAAACATCAGATTCTTTTTGTTCTCATCTCTTTTATGTAATACCTTGCTAAAAGCAGAAAGTAAATGCCGATATATGCTATAACTCTGACTCTCCATTCACTGATCGAGCCACAGGCCCAAATAGGCATTTATTATAAGTTCCAGTTTATCATTTATTATAGGTTCCAGTTTTACCAGTTGTTTTGCCACAGTATTACAGGGTTCTGCAGGTTTTCAACTTGTGAAATAGATATACTTGCTGCCTAGTGCCTGACCTCTAAATCACTGCCATTTATTTTCTTTTTTGTTGTTGTTGTCGTTGTTAAGGCAAAACCATTTTTTCAATACTAGTTTCTGTTTTCCTTAAATGATGCTGCTTGTTGTAATAGCTAAGCTCTAAAATATCATGATAGAAGTTTCATTGTTTGCTCATTGGTAGTCTAAAATGGATCTTCCTGGTAGCACAGCTCTTCTTCAGGTGACCATCAAGGGATTCAGGACTCTTTTTAGCTTGTGGCTCTATCACTTCAACACATGGCTTCTAACATTGTCTCAGAAGGAATAAGAGTAAATAAGGCCTGGGGGATTTTTATGGACCAGGCTTATAAGTGATACAGATCACTGCTGCCAGTATTACATTGGCTGTAGCTTACATACTGCAAGTCTATCTGTGTGACCAGGAGGAACAAGAAATATGTTTGGTGAGTAAGTAGCTAGCCTTGATACAACCTGCTATTATATAGCTTTGAAAAAACATATCTTCCATTCTCTTGCCTTTTTTCTTCACAATTGCATCTCTGACATTCCCCCTGCCCTGCATGTTTGCCTTTGGATTTGCTAATTCAGTTTTTAGCATTGTCAATGATGCTTTTCACAACTTTGCCATCATTATTATTTTCAGTTTAGCAACCGCAGGTTTGGCTATAGAAATTTGTTCTTTTCCTTTACAAAAAATTTTTCTAAGTAGCTTTCTTTGGAACCATGTGACAAAATAGGTTTGAAATGCTGATAATTGATTTGGGCTCTTTTAGAAATTAGGTAAATGCAGTCATCTTTTTTCATGGAGGACATCTCCCTTTGCTTTCTACCCACCCTATCCTGAGTTGCTGCATTGATCTGTGGGTGGACTCTGTCCTTGGTACTGTGAAATGATGGAGGCAGCCGGTGGATTGATTTCTTTTGGGGATATACTAGCAAAAGCAAACTACCAGAAGGCTCCACCATGATTAAATTTAATCAGCAAATTAGGCTCCAAACTTTTATCTGTTATTATAATCTCAAACTGTTGTCCAATTTTATCAAAAGATAAGCTGTAAAAAATACTTCTTTGAGGCTGATCTGAAGGATATGTGGTTTATCTATTCTTCTGTAGCCTAAGTGTTATATTGTCTCTGGATAAATCTTTATCAGTAGGAAGCTTTTTGCTTTGATTGCGTGTGGTAGGCAGAATTCTAAGATGGCCCTCAGATTCTTGCCCCTTTGGTGCTTGCGTCCTGTAAAATCCTCCCCCTTGAATGTGTGGCCTGATCTAAACAGGCAAACTCCTTTCTTTCCTTTCTTTCTTTCTTTCTTTCTTTCCTTCCTTCCTTCCTTCCTTCCTTCCTTCCTTCCTTCCTTCCTCCTTCCTTCCTTCCTTCCTTCCTTCCTTCCTTCCTTCCTTCCTTCCTTCCTTCCTTCTTTCCCTCCTTCCTTCCTTCCATTTATTTCTAGGAGAGAGAGAGACAGCGTGAGCGGGGGAGGGTCAGAGAGACAGGGAGTCACAGACTGAAACAGGCTCCAGGCTCTGAGCTGGCAGTCAGCACAGAGCCCGACGCGGGGCTCGAACCCACAAACCGCAAGATCATGACCTAAGCGAAAGTCAGACGCTTAACCGACTAAGCCACCTAGGCGCCCCCAGGCAAACTCCTTTAAAAGAGGCAATGGAGATATAGAAGTCAGAGAGATTTGAGGCTGCAGCAGATATACCACTATTGGTCTTGAAGAAGTAAGCTGCTATGTTTTGGAGGGACTGTGTAACATGGCACTGTAGGCAGCTTGAGGTGCTGAGAGTTAATTGCTAACTGACACCTGCCAAGGAAATGGGGACCAGAATCCTACAGTAAAACGAAACTCAATTCTGCCTATAATACAAATGAATTTAGAAGAGGGCCCTGAGTTCCAGATGAGACCGTAGCTTTGACTGACACCATGATTTCAACCTGGTGATACCCTGCGCAGAAGACGTGGCAAAAAAATGCTGAACTCCTAACCCATGGAGACTGAGATAACTCTGTGTTTTTAAGCTGCTTAGTTTATAGGAATTTGTTACAGGAATAGAAAATTGATATGCTCCATTATTTTGGTCTTGAGTAGAAGTACTTTTGATTAACCTGTGTACAGTTTTATTTTGCTTTGGAATCAGGAAACAATGACATAGTCTAGTTTAAAATGGTGTCTAGCTAAAAGTCTCTGAGTTTTTCACCTGTCTTCCAACGTACCTAAAAAGCTGCAGAAAAGTAAGAAAATGTGAAAGTATGAAAATTAGAAGTTCAACTGTTTAGTAGAATCTGAGGAGGAATTTTAAAATTGTCCATTCTGCTATTTATTACCTTGTTGAATTTTAAGTTAAGTAGTCATGTTTCTATTTTCAAAAATTCTATCATATTCATTCATTCATTTCATATATATACACATATATATATTTTAACATGGTATTGGATTGATAGCTTTTAGTGAATCCACCTGTGGGTTCTACCATGGGAAATAGAGCCATCTATGAAGTAGATAGAAAAACCCTATCTTTTATCCTGTCTTATTATTTAAGTTGATCTTCTTCCTGAATGCTTCCAAAATACTATACATACCTTATTTTAGAAATATCATTTTGGCTTGAAGTGATTATATAAAAAATGTCTAAACATTTTTTTGTTAATTGTCTGCTGTTTTCTAGTTTTCCTCTTGAAATTGATTTCTGTAATTCACTTATTATGGAATTGATTTGTGCAAGAGGGAAATTCTGTATTTCTTACTTTGATTTGTTTGCCTTTGGCCTTGTGAGGCTAAGTAACATTTGTAATATAAACATTTTTGGCTAGGTTGATTTCTATGTACGGATGTTTAACAAAGGGAGGAGTTTATTTACTTTTAAAATTCTGACTTGGCTTTGCCAAATTATATGGGTTATAAAACTGCTGCTTAGAAGAGAAACCGGTTGTCCATAAAAGAAATTGAAGGCTCCTAAGCAGTCTTCCTTTAGTAACTGCTTTTAAAGAAACTGACCCTTGGGTCTGGCTAGTTGTCTCCATGGTTCTTTCAACCCTTGACTTTCTTTAGTTAAAGTCTTGACTAGAGCAATATGTGCTCTTTTATTTATTGTGTAGAACATCTTTTGACTTAGATCTGGCTCCGTACTATGAACTGAGTTAACACAGGCTGTGTGATGACTGCTAAGTAAAAGCAGTAGTGCCCTTGAAACCTCTGGTGTACTGGATGCTATGCAAAACTCCAGCAGAACGTGGCTTTTGGAGTCAGAGAAGCTGGTGCTCAGTTGGTCTGGCATTCTTGGATTTACTTTATGTTCTCTTTTCTTCTTGATTTCAGTATTTATATATTTGTACTAATTTTTACTCTTTGGTCTTTGATGGTGTGGATGGCCTGGGGGTGCAGTAGAATTTGAGAGCTGTTTTGTAGGGATTCTTGAAATAAGAAGCAAGCAGAATAGCAATTGGAATATGATAGATAGTTTGATAGCAGAGATTGAGTTTACTCTTAGGTAATATGATAGTTAACAGAATAGACTCTGAAGTTTGGGTTAGACTCCTAGATTTGCCATTTGCTAGCTATATGACAATGAGCAAGTTCCTAAGCATCCCTTTCAGTGTTCACCACTCTATATAAAGTTGGAAGTTTTAATTCTCTTTTCAAAGATGTGAAAACATTAAGGAAAATCAAGTACCTTAGCTCAGTTCCAGGGATATAATAAATTTTAAATTAAAAAAAAAAAAAAAGAACTATTTAGGTAAATGGTGAGTGTGAAGAGACTCTTAAGAGTGTGGAGAAAAAGATAATTAGGGGTTAAACTTGATGTATTGAAATACTTTTCTTCCCCCCTAAAATTAAATTTCCAGTGTCAGTTTTAGGCCTTGAATTAGATCCCATTTTTAGACAGCTTTTTTCTCCTTGCCTTAAAAAAGTTATTTGTTATAAGTCCTTCTGAAAGTTTTGAACCTGATTTCAATTAAAAATCATGTATATATTAGACGACTATGAAGTATAGAAGATCAGTATCCTTGTATTGGTATTGAATTGGGATGAGAGAGGAATGATTATTTTTTAAATCTGATTTGAAGACAGTATTGCAGTTTGGTTTTGAAATTTCTGTTTTAACAGTAAAAAGGAAACTATGGCATATGTATATGTGTCCATCTATAACAAACATAATATTTATTTGCCTTGACCAAACAAAGCATACCATCTTATTAGGAGAAAATTTTTTTTAATGAAACTTAAGAGAAAATTATCATATGGATTCTCAGTACAGTTTATAGTTTTGTGGTGTGCTTGTCCTAAAATAGAACAGTGCTTAGAGAATCTAGAGGAAGAGCAGTTATTACGATACTTATATCATCGCTCACAAATATATATACATATAGATGTGTGTGTGTGTGTGTGTGTGTGTGTATGTGTATACACACATATTTCACTTATTTTAAGATTAAATTTTTTGAGAATATTCCTTTTACTGAACCTTGGCTTGTGAGCAATAATAAAATATAAAAATAGTTTATTATAAAAATAAACTAACAAGTATAGAAATTGACCCAAATATATATTAAGAATTTAATAAGTGACAGGAGGGAGGCAAGATGGCGGAGAAGTAAGGAGCTCTGTACTTGCACTCGCGCCCATACATCACACAGAAAAGATCTGAAGCCATTGGAAACCATACAAAACCTGAGAGACTGGGAGAAAAAAGGACGCAGAATCCACTGAGAAAGCCTTCTAACGTGAGTGTGAACCGGGGAAGGTAAAATCAGCCCGGGATCGGAGCCTCCAGGGTGGGAGGCGATCCCCCTCTACCCTCTACGGGGAGTGAGAGGGAAAAAGGAGAGAGTCCGAGACAGAAAAATCTCCGCTCGGTGCATAGAAAGACCGTACTTGCCAAATATCTGCACACCAGGTCCCCTCGCGACAACTGGTCCTGGGGGAGGCTGAGCACACAAACTGCTTCTTTGTGCCGCTCCTGGAGGTGGGGTTTTAAAGCGGAGCGGGCGCGCCTGCCGCCATTGTAGCTACAGGGCGGCTGGGACCCCTGAGGGAGACGCGCAGACACCGGGCATCCGCGCTCCTGGCTGGCTGGAACTCGAGAGGGAAGGCAAAGAGCTAAAAACTGGAAATTTGCCTGTGAGTTCGTGTTTCGGGTGACGAGCCATAGAGAGACCCGGTTTTCCTCACTCCAGCGGCGGCGCGCCTGCCGCCATTGTAGCTCCAGGGCGGCTGGGACCCCTGAAGGAGACGCGCAGACACCAGGCGTCTGCGCTCCTGGCTGGCTGGCCATAGAGAGACCCGGTTTTCCTCACTCCAGCGGGCTCAGGCTACGCGGACGCTGCAGGCAAGCCCCCGCGCATGCGCACCAGAGCTGACCAGAGAAGAAAGCAGCGATCCTGACTCCGCCCCCAGAGCTCAGCAGGGAGCCTGGAATAGCCCGAGGGGGTTGTCTGGGAAGCTGTGTCTAAGGCAACTTCAGCGGGGCGCGGACTGGGATTTGGAGATTGGAACTGGCCTGGGTTGAAGAGTGCAACCAACTTCGCTGCGTCCCCGGAACGGGGAGTTGACACGCCAAAAAAAAAAAAAAAAAGCGAGCTGCAGCGCGGGGTTCAAGAAGGGACTGGAGCACCGTCACTCTCCTTCCCACAATCGCCAAGGCAGAACCCCCGCCTGAGGCATCGGATCACGCCACACCCATCCCTCCCTGAGAGGTGCCCTCCTCCCTTTTTTTTTTTTCTTTTTCCCTTTTTTTTTTCCTTTTTTTTTTCTTCTTTCTTTTTTTTTCCCCTTTCTTTTCTCTTTTTTTCTTCTTTTTTCTCTTTTCTCGCTTTTTTCCCCAAAACACTGACCTGATTAACTCTGGTCGCCAGCTTGCTTAAACAATCACAAGTCCATTCTGTAAATGTAAATTCTACACCTACCGTCTTTTTCAGCTATTTCTCTCAGGAGTAATTAGACTATATAGTTTCTCTGGATAATTCCAGCATCCTTCTCTCACCTATCCAACCACATTCTACCCTTTACCTCTTTGAAAAAAGCTTCTTATCCCTTCTGCCTGTTCATTCTATTTCCAAATCTGCCTCGTCTCACCCTGCCTTCTCTCTCTTTCTCTATGCTCTTCAACCAGTACTGCATACACACGGCTATTTAACTGTAGCTGGGAAATCCAGGTATATGCTTTAAACCGTTCTTTGTCCATCGGTTTTCTTCTTTTTTCCTTTTCTTTTCCCCTTTTTGACCCTTTATGTATTTTATGCTCCCTATTATTCGCCCTCCCTCCTCCGTCTTTTCTATTAACTTTTTCGTTTTCCCTCTCACTTTGCATGTTAGTTGAATCAGCCTGTGCGTTTGTGTGCTCCTGCTCCCTGTGTGTCTGTCTGTCTGTTTTCTTTTCCAGGGCTATCTCAAGAAACAAGCTAGAGTACACAAGGTGAAGAGTCCCAAATATCACTACGAATAGGAAAAATAAAATAACTAAGGTCCCAACAAGAGTGACCGAGGGATACCATTCAAAAAACAATCTCTGAAAGGATAGGCCCTGGAAAGTCAAAGAGTTTCTTGGATATAGCAGTGCTCATAGAAACAGAGAGCATAACAGGTCTTTAAAACCAACAAGACCCGGAAAGCTAACTAAAATGACGAAACGAAAGAGCTCTCCTCCAAAGAAACTCCAAGAAGAAATGACAGCTAATGAACTGCTCAAAACAGATATCAGCAGCATAAGTGAACAAGATTTTAGAATAATAATGGTGAAATTAATAGCAGGGCTTGAAAAAACATAGGGGACATCAAAGAAACTATGGCTACAGACAGAATGGAAAATAAAAATAGGCATGAAGAATTAAAAATGCGATAAATGAGATACATAATAAATTAGAGGCCTCCAATGCACGGATTGAAGAGGCAGAAAAGGAGAATAAGTGATTTAGAAGACACCATTCTAGAAAAACAAGAAGCTGACAAAAAAGAGACAAACTGATCCAGGAACAGGAAAGAAGAATTCGAGAGCTCAGCGACACAGTCAAACGCAACAATATCCGTATCATAGGAATCCCAGAAGAGGAAGAGAGAGGTAAAGGTGCTGAAGGAGTCCTGGAACAAATTATAGCAGAGAACTTCCCCGACCTGGGGAAGGAAGTCAATGTGGAAATACAAGAGGCTCAGAGGACTCCTCTCAGACATAACTTGAATCGATCTTCTGCACGACATATCATCGTAAAAATGGCAAAATACAAGGACAAAGAGAGAATTTTGAAAGCAGCTAGGGAGAAAAGGGCCCTCACATACAAAGGGAAACCCATCAGAGTGGTGACAGACCTATCTACTGAAACGTGGCAGGCCAGAAAGGAATGGCAAGAGATCTTCCATGTGATGAACAGTAAAAATATGCAGCCAAGAATCCTCTATTCAGCAAACCCGTCATTCAAAATAGAAAGAGAGATAAAAACCTTTCCAAATAAACAGAAATTGAAAGAATTTGTCACCACGAAGCCAGCCCTACAAGAAATCTTGAGGGGGATGCTCTGAAGGAAAGGTTGCAAGGAACAAAGATTCCAGAGACACCACCACAAACATGAACCCTACAAAAGATACAAAGACTCTAAACCCACATATTTCAATAATAACACTGAATGTAAATGGGCTGAATGCTCCAATCAAAAGATATAGGGTAGCAGAATGGATTAAAAAACAAAATCCATCTATATGCTGTCTACAAGAAACTCATTTTAGACGGGAAGATACCTTCAGATTAAAAGTAAGGGGATGGAGAAACATATATCATGCTACAGGAAATCAAAAGAAAGCCGGAGTAGCGATACTTATATCAGACAAACTGGACTTTAAATTAAAGACAATCACAAGAGATGAAGAAGGGCACTACATAATAATTACAGGGTCCATCCATCAGGAAGAACTAACAATCATAAATGTCTACGCACTGAATATGGGAGCACCTAAATATCTAAAACAATTAATCACAAACAGAAACAAGCTTCTAGATAAGAATGTGCTAATAGCAGGGGACTTTAATACTCCGCTTACAGCAATGGATAGGTCAACCAGACAGAAAATCACTAAAGAAATAATGGACTTGAAAGATACATTGGACCAGATGGACCTGACGGATATATTTAGAACTTTACATCCTGAGGCCAGGGAATTTACTTTCTTCTCAAGTGCGCATGGCACATTCTCCAAGATAGATCACATACTGGGACATAAAGCAGCCCTCAAGAAATATAAAAGAATAGAGATCATACCATGCACACTGTCAGATCACAATGCTTTGAAACTTGAAATCAATTACAGGAAGAAGTCTGAAAAACTTCCAAAAACATGGAGGTTAAAGAACACCCTTCTAAAGAATGAATGGGCCAATCAGGCAATTAGAGATGAAATTAAAAATATATGGAAACAAATGAAAATGAAAACACAACAATTCAAAATCTATGGGATGCGGCAAAGGCAGTCCTAAGAGGAAAGTACATTGCTCTCCAGGCCTATTTCAAGAGATTAGAAAAAGCACAAGTCCAAAATCTAACAGCTCACCTAAAGGAACTAGAGGCAGAGCAACAAGAACGCCCTAAACCCAGTAGAAGAAGAGAAATAGTAAAAATTAGAGCAGAAATAAACAACATCGAGACCAAAGAAACAATTGAACAGATCAATGAAACCAAGAGTTGGTTTTTTGAAAAAGTAAACAAAATTGACAAACCTCTAGCCAGACTTATCCGAAAGAAAAGAGAGAGCACCCAAATAGACAAAATTATGAATGAAAATGGACTTATTACAACCAACCCCTCAGAAATATAAGCAATTATCAGGGAATACTATGAAAAATTATATGCCAACAAATTGGACAACTTAGAAGAAATGGACAAATTCCTAAACACACACTCACTACCAAAATTCACACGGGAAGAAATAGAAAACCTGAACAGACCCATAACAAGTGAAGAAATTGAATCAGTGATCCAAAATCTCCCAACAAATAAGAGCCCTGGACCTGATGGCTTCCCTGGGGAATTCTACCAGACATTTAAAACAGAATTAATCCCAATTCTTCTCAAGTTATTCCAAAAAGTAGAGAGCAAAGGAAAACTCCCGGACTCATTTTATGAAGCCAGCATCACTCTGATTCCCAAGCCAGACAGAGATCCAGCAAAAAAAGAGAACTACAGGCCAATATCCTTGATGAATACGGATGCAAAAATTCTCAACAAGATCCTTGCAAATCGAATCCAGCAGCATATAAAAAGAATCATCCACCAAGATCAAGTGGGATTCATTCCTGGGTTACAGGGCTGGTTCAACATTCGCAAATCAATCAATGTGATACATCATATTAATAAAAGAAAAGATAAAAACCATATGATCCTGTCAATAGATGCAGAAAAAGCATTTGACAAAATACAGCATCCCTTCTTAATAAAGACTCTCGAGAAAGTTGGGATAGAAGGAACCTACTTAAACATCATCAAAGCCATCTATGAGAAGCCTTCAGCTAACATCATCCTCAACGGGGAAAAACTCAGAGCTTTCCCCCTGAGATCAGGAACACGACAGGGATGCCCACTCTCACCACTGCTGTTTAACATAGTGCTGGAAGTCCTAGCATCAGCCATCAGACACCAAAAGGAAATCAAAGGCATCAGAATTGGCAAAGAGGAAGTCAAACTTTCACTCTTCGCAGATGACATGATACTCTACATAGAAAACCCGACAGACTCCACCAGAAGCCTACTAGAACTGATCCAAGAATTCAGCCAAGTTGCAGGGTACAAAATCAATGTACAGAAATCGGTTGCATTTTTATACACCAACAATGAAGCAACAGAAAGAGAAATCAAGAAACTGATCCCATTCACAATTGCACAAAAACCATAAAATACCTCGGAATAAACCTAACCAAGGATACAAGAGATCTGTATGATGAAAACTATAGAAAACTTATGAAGGAAATTGAAGAAGACACAAAGAAGTGGAAAAACATTCCATGCTCATGGATAGGAAGAATAAACATAGTTAAGATGTCATTACTACCTAAGGCACTCTACACATTCAATGCAATTCCAATCAAAATTGCACCAGCATACTTCTCAAAACTAGAACAAACTATCCAAAATTTGTATGGAACCACAAAAGACCCCGAATAGCCAAAGTAATCCTGAAAAATAAAACCAAAACGGGAGGGATCACCATCCCAGACTTTAGCCTCTACTACAAAGCTGTCATCATCAAGACAGTATGGTATTGGCACAAAAACAGACACATAGACCAATGGAACAGAATTGAGAACTCAGAAGTGGACCCAAAAGTATACAGCCAACTCATCTTTGACAAAGCAGGAAAGAATATCCAATGGAAAAAAGACAGCCTCTTTAACAGATGGTGTTGGGAGAACTGGACAGCAACATGCAGAAGAATGAAACTAGATCATTTTCTCACACCATGCACAAAAATAAACTCAAAATGGATAAAGGACCTGAACGTGAGACAGGAAACCATCAAAACCCTAGAAGAGAAAGCAGGAAACAACCTCCTTGACCTCCACCGCAGCAACTTCTTACTTGACACATCCCCAAAAGCAAGGGAATCAAGAGCAAAAATAAACTGTTGGGACCTCCTCAAGATTAAAAGCTTCTGCACAGCCAAGGAAACAACCCAGAAAATTAATAGGCAACCAACGAATGGGAAAAGATAGTTGCAAATGACATATCAGATAAAGGGTTGATATCCAGAATCTACAAGGAACTCACCAAACTACACGCCCGAAAAACAAACAACCCAGTGAAGAAATGGGCAGAAGATATGAACAGACACTTCTCCAAAGAGGACATCCAGATGGCCAACAGACACATGAAACGATGCTCAGCATCGCTCCTCATCAGGGAAATACAAATCAAAACCACACTGAGATACCACCTCACGCCAGTCAGAGTGGCTAAAATGAGCCAATCAGAGAACTCTAGATGCTGGCGAGGATGTGGAGAAACGGGCACCCTCCTACACTGTTGGTGGGAATGTAAACTGGTACAGCCCCTCTGGAAAACAGTGTGGAGGTTCCTAAGGAAACTAACAATAGAACTCCCCTATGACCCAGCAATAGCACTGCTAGGAATTTACCCAAGGGATACAGAAATGCTGATGCATAGGAGCACATGTACCCCAATGTTCATAGCAGCACTCTCCACAATAGCTAAAACATGGAAAGAGCCTAAGTGTCCATCAACAGATGAATGGATCAAGAAGATGTGGTTTATCTATACCATGGAATACTACATGGCAATGAGAAACAATGAAATCTGGCCATGTGTAGCAACATGGATGGACCTTGAGGGTGTTATGCTGAGCGAAATAAGTCAGGCAGAGAAAGACAAATATCATATGTGTGCACGTATAGGAGGATTAGGAGGAGCTTAACAGAGGACCAAGGGGGAGAAGAAGGGCGGAAATGGTGGGGGAAAGGGGGAGAGGCAAACCATGAGAGACTCTTGAATGCTGACAAAAACTGAGGACTGGTGGATGTGGGAGGGAGGAGGGGTGGGCATGGAGGAGGGCACTTGTGGGGATGAGCACTGGGTGTTATGTGGAAACTAATTTGACAATAAACTATTTGCAAAAAATTAAAAAAAAAAAAAGTAATAAGTGACAAAGGTGGTCTCATGCAAGAACCATAAACACACACCAACGGGCAGCTTACCGTATAGGTGTAAGGTAAGTATTCCCTCAGTAAACCGTATGGGCAGAAACGTCAGCACAGTGCATGGGAACATCATTCTACTGTTGTTTTCTGGAGAGAGCTGATGGGTTCAGCTTTGCTGTACAAACAACAAGTAGTGCCTCAAGAGAAGGACCCTGCTGTAGATCAGTTATAGGGAAGCTGGCAGGAAGCAGAAGATGGGCAATATGTATATTAGGTGGATCCTTGCCTGTCAGAGATGTCTTGGTAAGGGGAATTGTCATATCAATGCCACTTCTATCATAAAGCTAAAGAGACCTAGTATTCTTCGGATGAGCTAAGTCAGTTTTACTGAATTAACTTGTTGCTAAGCTATGAGAATGGTGAAGGTAGAGAGCTACTAGGGCCCTCCAAGGTGACATCTCATTGCAGTGGAGAAATCCATTAATGTGATTGCTGCTTTACTTCTCTGTCTCCCCAACTATTCTGTGGTCTATGTAAGGACAGAGGTACAGCTTTATTATTTTAGCTCCAGTACCTTACTAGCATAGTACTTAGGGATTGTAGATAGTTAATAAATAATCTATTAATGTCCATTGTGTTATTTAATTAAATTTAATATACCTACACCTTAACATTTTCCAGAAAAAGATATATTTAAAAAATGTTCTAAGGTATATGTTCTTAGTCTCCAGTTGCATTCTTAAGTATATGAAAATATCTGTAATTGCTTTTGAATGGATTTTGGCTCTTTCTGTAAGTACTGTGGAGGTACTAAGAGGTTATCAAATTGACTTCTTGCTAAAAATGGTGAGTTCGACATACACACTTATATTTTCTACCTCTTCAAACTTGTAAAAACAATAGCCAAGTTTTTGTTTTGTTTTTGCTTTTTAAAGCGTAAGCTCCCAAACGTAAAGAGTATAGGGGGGTTAGATGATAGCAACATAATTTGGAAGCTGGAAAGTAGGAAGGTGTGTGATAATTGTCTTAGCATATCCAAGAAAATTCAGTCCTAAGCCAGTGGTAGAAAAAGCTTGAGGAAAACCCAGGATTTAGTGTTTTGCAGAGCCCCCAGGTCTAAGAAATTGATAGCATCAGGTTCCTTTGGGAAAGGAGGGTTAATGATGTACAGACAGAAGGATTGGTTCACTGTCTATTTCAAAAGCAGTTAATACCATGGAATACTACATGGCAATGAGAAACAATGAAATCTGGCCATGTGTAGCAACATGGATGGACCATGGACCTTGAGGGTGTTATGCTGAGCGAAATAAGTCAGGCAGAGAAGGACAAATATCATATGTTTGCACATATAGGAGGATTAGGAGGAACTTAACTGAGGAACAAGGGGGAGAAGAAGGGGGGAAATGATGGGGGAAAGGGAGAGAGGCAAACCATGAGAGACTCTTGAATGCTGACAAAAACTGAGGACTGATGGATGTGGGGGGGGAGGGGGGATTGGCATGGAGGAGGGCACTTGTGGGGACGAGCACTGGGTGTTATGTGGAAACTAATTTGACAATAAACTATTTGGGGGAAAAAAAAAAGCAGTTAGACAACCTGATTCCTTCCCCAGCTTTTCCCCACCAGTTAACTGCCCTATCTCAGCTCTAGCAGAAGACCAGAGGACAACAGACACAAGCTGAGGGTATAAAAATAGTGAAATTTGTATACTGAGTAATGAGATTCAACTTGAATTTTACAGTTCTCTTCTCTGATTTGGTCTCTAGACCTCTGATAGCCAAGTTTCTACCCTTCAGGTATGAGATTGGAAGGGACTGTGAATAATATGTTTAGTCCGAAAGAACTGTCCTAAAGGTATGTCTACTGGGTAGTCCCCAACCAAATGGACAAGTCAGATAATTTTGAAGTCCACAGTTGACTAGATTCATGCACATGCACAGAACGTTCAATTAGCTTTTTAGTTTCCCAATTTGAAATGAGTAGATCACAAAGGATGAGCAGACATTTGAGAAAATCCTCTAACTTGACAGTTAGAGGTCAGAACAAGCATGTATAAAGAAGCAGCTTGCAGAAGAGACTATGCAAGGAGGAAAACCTAAAAGGCAAAACAATTAATGGAGTTAGAAAGATAAGAGAAAAAAAACTTGTACATAAAAGCAAGATCAAAAAGCTACACAAAAGGAGAAATTCAGAGAGCAAAAAGAATGTTCAGCAATTAAAAATATGATAGCAAAAACCACTGAAAGGAAGGTTGTGAAAATAAAATGGAGAAGATCCCCCAAAGAGAAGAGTACAAAAAAAAAAAAAAAAAAAAAAAAAGAGATAGAACATGGGGAATAGAAAAGATCTAAGAATATTAGAGGGTCAGTCCAGGATATCTGGCATTTGAATACTAGGTGTTCTAGAAAAAGAAAGAGAAAATGAAGGGAAGGAATTCATGGAAATAATAATGGAAACTTTCCAAAATTCTAAGACACGAACTTCCAGATGAAAAGACCTATCAAATGCCTAACAAAAGGGATCACAATAGCCTTAGAAGCCAGGCATGTTGTGTGATTTCAGAAGCCACAGGGCAAATAGAAAATCCTAAATGTTTCTAGAGATAAAAGGCAGGATTTGGTGCAAAATGATTTTGGATTATAGCAGTACTGTTTCAGTAGACTGAAACAGAGCAGGGTCTTTAAAGTTCTAAGGGAAAATGATCACCCATCCATATTTTTCTTTCTTGCTACAGTATCAAGCAAGTGTAAGGGTTGGATAAAGATGTGCTCAGTAATGAAAGTCCTCAAAAATTTGCTTCCTATGACCAGTGCCACCCCCTCTCCTCCTGCCTAAAGGAAGATATAAGATAGTGAGGGCATAGATAACCCAAGAAAGGAGAGGGGCAAATAGAGTTTCTAAGATGATGATCTAAAGGGAAGGAGTTGGTTGACAGTGGGGAAGCAAGCAGAAAGTACAGCCAGCACAGTCTGGAGCATTTGATAAAGTTTAAAAGAGGCCTTCTGAGAAGGTGAAAATGGTGGAATATTGGATGTATTCATAGACACTGAGAGGAAGTTTAGATAGTTGGGGAGAATTTGTGAACAAAGTAATGCTAAGTATTTAAAAAAACTTAAACAGACTTAAAAATGAGAAAACTTAACTCCAGGAAACCAAAATTGTGTAAGAAAAGAAAAGTGATCATAGTATCCAACATGGCTTGATTGAGAATTGCAATTATATAGGTATAATAATTTATCTAATGAACCTATTGATTTATCTGTTCTGGAGGAGTAGGTGAATGGACACTGCATGCAGATATGTGGTGCTGATAAGTTGTGTATGTGAAAGAGACCTAAATCCTCATCTTCCGTGATGAAATGTCAATAGATAATGCTTAAAACTAACTAACACGTAGCAGAAGGTAGAAGGAACCGAAGAGTTCGTTGACAGATGAACGGATAAACAAAATGTGGTACCTATGTATATTGGAATACTATTTAGCCTTAGAAATGAAGAGTTTTGACACATGCTACAACATGGATGACCCTTAAAGACATTACGCTAAGTGAAATAAACCAGGTTCAAAAGGACAAATGATGTATGATTCCACCTTTTTTTTTTTTTAAAGTAGGCTTCCTGCCTAGCATGGAGCCCAATGTGGGGCTTGCATGCATGACCCTGAGATCAAGACCTGAGCTGAGATGAAGAGTTGGACGCCTAACGGACTGAACCACTCAGGGGCCCCTGTATGATTTCACTTTTATAAGGTTCCTGAAATAGTCAAATTTGTAAAGACCAATAGCAGAATGATGGTTTCCAGGGAGTGAGGTAGAGGAGATGATGGATTAGTGTTTAACGGCTACACAGTTTCAGTTGGGAAAGATGAAGAAGTCCTGAAGATGGATGGTGGTGATGGTTGTACATTGTGAATGTACCTAATGTCACAGGACTGTACACTTAAAAATGGTTAACATGGAAAATTTTATGCTTTGTAAATTTTACCACAATCAAAAGAATCCAAAAGAACAGGCTGTAGCACACATAAGCATGCTATATAAAGGTAAAGAGGGTAAAGTAAGTAAACATCAAGAGAGTGGTTGCTTCTGGGGAGTAGGATTTTGGTGGCAAGAGGAGAGGAGGAAACTGTTGCCTTTCATAATAAACCCTATGGATGATTTGAGTGTGTACAACTTAATTATGCATAGCTTTGTATGTATAACTTAGATAAAATACATTGAACAACAAAAAATGAAATATAAGTCATCAGATTTGGAATGCATGTATAGTAGACATGATTTGTTGGTGGACTGGATATGAGGTAGGAAAAATTCCAATTTTTATGATACAGAGGAAGAGTTCCCCTTATTTAAGGGATTACTTTTCTTTATGGTAATTGATTTTCTTTTCTGCTTTATGTGGGGTAATTGAGGAGTCTCCATTTTTAAGGTCCTTGTTAGCTGTCACAAGATGAGATCGTAATTATGTGTTAGATGTAAGTTAAATTAAGGTCCATTTGGTTCTCTGTTATATTGTGTGCCTTACTAAAGAAGAGAACAGATTAAATTTAATATAATGGGCAGCAAAGCAAATGTTTTTTATAAATATAAAAATCTTGAACAATGTGATGATAAAGGTTGAAAATTTGTGATAATCAGAATGATCTCTTAACCTTGCCTTGAATTCTTACGATAAATATTTACTTCTGTTCAATAGAGAACAGCCTTTTTGGCTGCAAAATGTCACACCTCTGCCATTATTGGAGGTCTGCACACTCATTTCATTTGTTCTTGAGTATGCGTTCAGATAAGTGAGTGAGTGGTGCCTGTGTAGCTCCAGGAGAAGATGAGGAAAGAGTGAATTAGAACAGTGAATGAAAATAGTGCTGATAGGCTAACCTTCATATAATTGACTTGGCTTCATAATCTTGTGGGAGAGAGCCAGTGGTCTCATTATTACTTCACTGAGAAACTAAACTTTCTGTTGAATTTAAAATGAAGAAACATGACCCACACTATGAAGTTTTTCTTGGGTGGTTTGTACAGTAACTGAACTTCATTCTATTACAACACTCCTGGGATTTCCTGCTCCCCCAAGTATCATGAATAAATGTACCACACTAATGTAGAAGTTCAGTTCACTGAACTAACTTTAGACTTGAACTTGAGATCAGTACTGTGGATCTGTGTTATGGGGTAGAAATGAATTGATCTTATTAACAAGTAAGATGCTATCTGGTTGTTTTCTTTTTTTAAAGTTTTTTTAAATGTTTATTATTATTGAGACAGAGAGAAACACAGCACGAGCAGAGAGAGAGGGAGACCGAGAATCCGAAGCAGGCTCCAGGCTCTGAGCTGTCAGCACAGAGCCTGATGTGGGGCTCGAACCCACGAGCCGTGAGATCATGACCTGAGCTGAAGTCGGACGCTCAAATGACTGAGCCACCCAGGAGCCCCTGGTTATGATTTTGTAATGTAATTAAACTTCTGAAATATGCAGGGATATGAAAGAGGTTATTTAAAACAATGCCTTAAATATAATATATAAATAAATATATAGCCTAAGTGCTGTTCATCATTACTATAGGGGAGCCTAAGAATAACCACCTTATTATCAGATAAAGTTAGATCTGGTCAGGGACAGCCCTATGTTTAGATCTGTTTAATATAATTCTATAAAGTAGATTTCATAGAGCATGATAGATATATTTGGTCATTTCAGTTGTCTTTTATTTGTCTTTTATTAATACTTTCATTGGACTAGCAGAGATTATTGTGGCTAAGAAAATAAGTTTCTTATGTAAGTGTCTTCAGTTGTCTTTTATTAATACTTTCATTGGACTAGCAGAGATTATTGTGGCTAAGAAAATAAGTTTCTTATGTAAGTGACTATAGGAATTACTGTAACATTATGTAAATAGAAGAATTATGGGTTATGCAATATCATCAAGGGGAATTAACACTAACCAAAGATACTTTTACTTTAAAAAATTGCGTTTGGTTACAATGGTTATAAAAACCTTTTGAGATAGTGGTCTGAGAATGTAGATCCTTTAATAGATTTAAATTTAGGAGAAAAGAGGCTGATTCCATTGCTGACACTCTCAAGGACCACAGGCATTTACTTTTATGTCTATCATGAGAACTTGACTAGCACTATTGAAGACCAGGAAAGGTGATGGCTTCCCTTATGTTTGTCATAAAGTTTTACTGATAATACAGCCTACAGAACATCAATTAATCATCTTTATAATACTTTTTAGAGAAAGTAAGCTCATATCTATTCCTTTTTTTTTTTTTTTAATTTTAATGTTTATTTATTTTTGAGAGAGACAGAGAGAGACAGAGTGTGAACAGAGGGGGGGCAGAGAGAGAGAGGGGGAGACACAGAATTGGGAGCAGCTCCAGCCTCTGAGCTGTCAGCACAGAGCCCGATGCAGGGCTCGAACCCACAAACTGTGAGATCATGACCTGAGCCGAAGTCAGACGCTGAACCGACTGAGCCACCCAGGCGCCCCAGCTCATATCTATTCCTGATCGAGTCTTGTAAGAAAAACTTTTGTAGTATCTTATTCAGTATTAAAGGCATAGGTTTGGAATTAGAAAAGCTGGGTTAAAACATGGATCTAACACTTATAATGTGACTGAAAAAAAAAATCTTAATTTCCTCTTTTATTCATAAGGGTCAAGTAAGATGATGTATATAAAGTACTTAGCACTGTGTCGAACCCCCAGAACATTCTTAATAAATATGGCTTTTTGGGATATTTGTGTTTTGAGAGCTATGTGATTTTATCAGATAATCGAAGTCTTCACTTGGGTGTAGCTTGGGTCTTGATAGCCTGATACCAACTGGATCTTCACTGCTCCCCATCTTCTTATTAAATGATTGCAACTGCATTTTTCCATGTGTGTTTTTAGTGTTTTATTTTTATTTTTAAAAAATGTTTATTTATTTTGAGAGAGAGAAATAAAAGAGAAAGAAAGACAGAATCCCAAACAAGCTCTGTGCTGTCAGCGCAGAGCCCAAAGCAGGGGGGCTGGATTCTATGAACTGTGAGATCTTGATGTGAGCTGAAATCAAGAGTTGGACGCTTTACCGACTGAGCCACCCAGGTGCCCTTCCATGAGTGTTTTTAAGCAAACTGATCTGGGAAAGCATGAGCCGCTACTTTTGGAGGGGGGGCATTTTCTTTTAACCTTAAGTGGTTTCCTTATTATTTTCAGGCTTCCGTGTTAATAAATGCAGGGTTTTATTTGCTTTTGTTTTTTACTATATTTGTAATGATCACTTTAATGTTTGGTTTGAGAAACCAACTGCTGCATCTGTTTAAATAAGCAGTTCAGGCCACTGCAGTTAGTGAGACTTGAGTGGATCTCTATTTTGTTGTTGGAAATTGTCTTAGATTTTTTACAGTCTCCTCAAATAACTTCACTATGCATCTGGTGATTATATTTCTCAGTTACTAGATTGACCTGTACACTGAGCTCAAAGTATTTTCCTGTCTCCTTCTGTGCTGATATTCTTGGTATGAATAGGTCAGTTTGCTGGTGTACAATACTTTCTTTTCAGGATCTGTATACCCCAGCCATGTGTGCGGAGCGTAGTGGAGCCAAGTCTGAGGTTTGGATCTAGAGCCTTTGCTAAATCCCCACGGTGTGCCCTTTGACCTGACCCTGGAGAAACCCAGCTGAGAATTCCTAGGATTGTTGTAGTCTCAGCAAATGCTTTATTCTTGTCCTCTGCCAGATGTTTTCTTTACTGAGCACAAAAACTCCATCTAAATAATGCTAAAGGGAACTGATATGTGAGGGGGAAAAAAGGAAAGGAAGAAAAGGAAATATTCAAACAGCGTGCCCAGATAAATGGACCTAAGGATGTTCTAGAACATGAGGAATCTAGCTTAGTTATATAACCTCGCATCCTTCTAGATCTCCCTAAAAAGTTTTAGCAGATAATGCTAAATCAGCTTAAAAAATTTTTGAATTTATATACAGTAATTTTTTTTTTTGGTATACCTGCATTTTTAAAACATTCATAGATTCATGTAACTACCGTTACAAACAGGATACAGAACATTTCTATCGCCTCCAGATTCCTCTGGGCTGCCCCTTCTTAGTTACACCTTCTCTACCTGTAACCATTGGCAATTAATCATGGAGTATATCAAAAATCTAGGATAGGAAGCACACTGAACAAGTAATGAGGACTATCGGAAACTGTAAGTAATTATTGCTAGGCTCCTCACTGATTGGAAATGTGGCATTTCACTTAATGCCTTTTGTTTCAGCTCTCAGTAGAGTAATAAACCTCAAACCAAACACAGAAAAGTTAATTTTCTCAATTAAATAGTGATAGATGATCACCCAGTGACAGATGTTGCTTTTTCTAGGCCCTTGCAGTTCTAAGCATTAGAAGCTCTGTGACCTTTGAACCTGACTCTACAGGGATGGATTCTTTCTGTCTTCATTAGAAGGTGAATAGATAAATAACAGCACCAAGATGGCCAGGGAATGTAACACCTGGACTAGGAAGTATGGGAAGTAAGTGGTCAGAGCATTAGAGTTGAATTTCTCACTCTTGGACCCTTTGTTTTTTGTGAGAGACTACTGAACAACACAATGAGCGAGAGTTTACACTGTGTGTGAGCTGAACATTTTCAATTAGCTACATTTTGTTTTGAGAGCTTGCAAAAAAAAAGTTGTTTTGTTGACAAATCCAGGCTACTTTACCTTCCTGGCATACTTTTCTAATTGCACATCTATAGCAAATTTAGAACAGCTTTCAGTTATTACTTGCGTGTGTGCATGTGGAGGAGAAAATTCTCTGCAGATTAGGGCATTTGTCTGGGTGGGGGGTGGGCAAGAAAAGACTTGTGAGGTTGTGGTGCCTCCTTGCACGTGTGTGTTTGCTTAAGCTCAGAAGTCAGCCAACCACTGAGGTCTCTGAGTGGGGTTAGCCATTAAAACAGAACAGTGATAATGGATGTTTATATAAATTTTTAAGTATTTGGAAATTTCTAAAAATTGAAAAAATATTGTTTTAGGAATCAGAGTAGCCTTTCAGGGGAGATGATTTGCACTCTTTACCAATGAGATGTTAATGAGATTGGGAGGGAAGCAGGAAATGTAAGAGCCTTTATTTTTACAAACAGTCTTGCAGTGCCAGTGTTTAAGGTGTGTTCTGTCCTGCAGCATACTGCTGCTGGGAGAGCCGACTGTAAATCACAGGGACCCACCTGCAGAATATTAGGTAATAAAAGGGATCTGAGGCAGGTGTTTGGAGGAGGGGGGGACCCATACCCAGGACAGAGTTCAGGAAGTGGAACTAAGAGGAGAGTCATTTGCTGAGATTTTTTGAGGGCATGTGTCTGAGTTGGTTTCATCTTTTTGTCCCCAAAGAATGTAGCATGCTGCTTTGTACATACCAGGCATTCAGCAAATTCTTATTATATCATACCTACATACACTTTTCTTTACCCTTGCCAGATTACTGTTGCATTAAGGACAGGTGCTCTACATGGATATTATGAAAGTTTAAATATTTTCCTGCTCTTTTTAGGCTAATGATTTTGTGACACCTATTAGTGTTCCACTCAGCACTGATTCCTCAAGATGCAGTATCTCTTTGAAATCCTAAGTGAAGTGTTTTTGCTTAGATACCATTTTATCTGGACTTTCCTCCAGTGAGTCTTTTTCCCTTCTATATACTAGTGAAGAATTTTTTATTGTGGGAAAATATGCATAACGTAAAATTTACCTTTTTCATCAACTCCAGAACTTTTTCATTTTTCAAAAATGAAACCCTGTAACCATTCAGTTTTAAGCTTGTAATTTGTGCTCCAGTACTGATTGAGCAAATACAGTCTTTAAAAGTTTTTTTTAAAAATGTTTATTTATTTTGAGAGAGAGAGATCGGGGAAGGGGCTGAGAGAGAGAGAGAGAGAGAGGGAGGGAGAGAGAGAATTCCAAGCAGGCTCCACACTCAGTGCTCGATCTCATGACCATGAATGAGATCATGACCTGAGCCGAAATAAAGAGTCAGATGCTTGACCAAACGAGCCACCCAGGTGCCCTACAAATAGTCTTTTGTATATATGTTGAGGAACTTATGATCACTTTATAGGGCAGAAAAAGAGACAAAGAACAAAGCTGGAAATCACACAACAGCCTTTTAAGAGGTAATTCTCAAATTTTATAGGTAGGTTTTTCTGTTCTTCAGTTTCCTTAAGGAATTTGTTCTGAAGCAACAACTGCTCTCTTCAGGTCTTTCCAGTCTACATGTGTGTGTATTTCCACGGTCTTTGTATTTCACAAGATAAATAAAAACATATCTACCTTAGGTTTTGTGTTTAGTGCCGTTACTGGTTAGCTTGAACCATGGTGGTCTTAATATACTTTTGAGGGCTGTGCTGTCTTTGAATATGGTAATTTTATCCTGGTGTCAGACAATTTAAGGATATGGGAAGGAGTATTTTTTTTTCCCCAGTACTATCATCTTATTTTTTTATTTAGGTTGAAGTCTGTTACTAATTTGTACCTTTCCTTTATTCCTTAATAAACCATATAAGGAAACAGGCAAATACCAAAAAATAGTATAGCCTACTTCTCAACAGAATTACTTTAGCTCATCTTAGTCAGCTAAACATAGGGCTGTCCTGCTGCCCTGATGAAGAGGCCATGGCCTAACTGGGCATGTGCTCTGTTTGCCTTTTTTGGTAGGTCTTTAGGCAGAGTTGGTGTTTTAACATTGGAGGAGAGAGATCTCAATAGTGATAGTTCATACAGATTTTATAAGCCATTCGAGAAACTAATGAAAGTCATGAATGCTCTCCTTAGAAAAATTATCATGTGAATACAGATTTTTAAATAAAATGTCAAGGGATTTAGACACTGTCTGAAGTGTATTCAGTTATATATCCCTTGTGAGAGCCGTCTGTATTATTAAGGTACAGCATCAGTGTCAAATTCAGTAATACATTCTGTGATGCTTCTTTTCTAGAGTAATTATGATTTGTGAAGGTTACATAGTAGAAAGGGTTGACTAGAGTTTTGGCTGTCTCAGAATTTAATTTTATATCATTAGTAAAAATGGATGGCATATTCACTAACACACTGAAAAGTAGGTTCAAGGTATTGGTAAACTTTTCTGAGTAGCCCAGTTTACATGGTTGATAGCTGTCAGAGAATTAGTTGACCTATATTGTATTTTGTTGTGTAAGATGGGTAAGATTATATTTCCAGACTCTGGTTAGGCTATGACTTCTCATGTGCTTTTGTTTCTCTCTCTTTTTTTTTTTCTCCTGTCCTTATTTCTGTTGTGCAGGTAGTACAGAAGAAATAGAGAAGGGGGAAATAACCATGAAAATGTGTTCTCAATTTGACTTGAAATAGCTAGAGATAGCATAGGATAGTAAAATTGGTTTTCATTTATTTTTTAATTTATTTATATTTTTTATTTGAGGGGAGAGCACACACCTGTATATGCAGGAGGATCAGAGGGAGAGAATCTTTTTTTTTTTTTTTTTTTTTTAAGGGAGAGAGAGAGATAGAGAATCTTAAGTAGGCTCCACACTGAGTGCTGAGTCCAATGTGGGGCTTGATCCCACGACACTGGGATCATGACCTGAGCTGAAATTAACTGCCGGACAGACACTCAAATGACTGAGGCACCCCAGAGCCCCTAACTTGGTATACATTTAAATATTTGGTATGACATAAAAAGGTGAAGACTTCATCTTTTTCTTCACAGATGTGATGACCCTTTTTCTTTGTGGGTGACCTTGCCTTTTAACCAACATCATAGAGAAACTGAAGACTATCAGGCAGAAACTCCTTTGGCTTTCAGCACTCTTTTCCCTGAACTATCTGTGTCTCCACCACTCTTTATTGCTTCAGCTCCAGTCTCAGACAACAGGCTCAGTAAGTTAAGCATCCAACTGCATGCAGCTCAGGTCATGATCTCACGGCTGTGCTGACAGCTCAGAGCCTGGAGCCTGCTTCGGATTCTGTGTCTCCCTCTCTCTCTGCCCCTCCCCTGCTTGTACTCTGTCTCTCTCTCTCTAAGTAAAGAAACGTTTAAAAAAAATTAAAAAATATAAATTGAACTTTTATAACTATATCTGTATATTTTTATTTATAAATTATATATGTGTACTTCTTTCATTAACTCATTGGCTCTAAACTTTTCGGATTGGACTGCCTCTAGAAAGCTATTTTTGTATATAAATTCCCCAGTATGCGTTTGGGGGATTATTTATTTTATTATTTTTAAATATTTATATTATTTATTTAAAATCATATACATATGTTCTCTTCTCATGAGCTACTATCTTCGAGTGGGAGATATATTTGGTGAGAGGTCCATTGTTAATAATACATGTATATCTTCTTTTCAAGCAGTCTTCTAGATAATGGGGAGGGGCTTATTTTCTGTCAGATATACTTTGACCATCCTTATATTTACTACTTGATGTGTTTGACACAGGGCTTTAACAGATGTATCAATTATCTGCTGCAGTTTAACAAACTACCCAAAGCTTAATGGCTTAAAATAATACCGTTATTATTTCTTATGTTTCCACGGGTCAGCCTTTGAGGCTAGGCATAGCTAGAGTTTGTCTGCTGGCCACACTGGGTGTCACTCATGTGGCTGGCAGTGGGGCTGTTGTCTTGGTTCTCTGCATGGACTCTTATCCACCAGTAGGCTGAACTGTGCTTCCTTATAGCATGGTGGTCTCAGGGTTTAGACAGAGAGAGAGCTGAAGCTGCTGTGCCTCTTAGGACCTAGACTCCAGAGTTTGACAATGTTTGTCACATTCTCTTAGCCAGAGGAAGTCACAGATCCAGTCCAGATTCAAGAAGGCAGAGAAATGGTCTCCACCTCTTGATAGGAGAAGCACCAGTGTCACGTTGCTAAGGGGCATGCACACAAGGAGGCCTGATTCATTGGAGACCAATATTGTAATGGTCTTACCACTGAAGGGTGAAGACACGTATTAATTAACTCTATTATTTTCTTGTCATTTACATGTACTAGCATTATTATTATTTTTTTTAGTTTATTTATTTTGAGAGAGAGAGAGAGAGTGCGCGTGCATGTGGGAAGGACAGGGAGAGAGGAAAGAGGGAGAAACTCTCCTTAACTGCCAGCGTGAAGACCCATGCTGGGCTTAAACTCATGAACCATAGGATAATGACTTGAGCGGAAATTAAGAGTTGGATACTTAGGCAACCCCGTACTAGCATTATTATTACTATTATTATTATTATTATTATTATTTTCAAATTGCAGTTTCTTTCCAGGAATATATTACGACCATTTGTCCATTTTCTACAAGTTTAAATAAAACTAGATCATATAATCTAATTTTAATTAAGCACATGTAGTCCACGATATTATCACAAAAAACTGAAAGAGAATCAACAAATGAGAGCATTACTGTCAACCACTCTGCATTGTCTTTCTTCACTATAGTATACCCTGAATTCCATATATGATACATGACCCTCTGACATAGACAGAGTGAGGATGTCAGTGTCATTTCTTAAATCAAAGGCTAGTAAAGTTTAGTTGTTTCCTTTTTTAAAGATGAAAAGAAGCATAAGTACTGATGGATTGTTATACATAGCCTTGGGGGTAAACCTACTCCACTTTGGAGACAATCGTGCGGAGCGGTTATATGCTACAAGTTTGTGGCACTGGTAGGCCCATTAGTGTTAATGCTGACACAAGTCCGTGGTTCAGCATGTGGTGCTCTTATCCCTGTACGAGCTAAGCCTTAGAGTCCTTCTTAATGCAGTGACCTAGGCCAGCCTCCCCAAACAGATCATAGGTGGCACCAGAGATAAAATGGGTTTGTTATTCTGGTTGTAAGACATTAATTTTACTTGTGGAAGAGGTAGAATGTGCGTATATTTCATAGTTGTCATTTTTGGAAAGATTTCATCAGTAGTGTGTGTATTTAGGGTTTGTATGAGGGAGCTGGAGGGAGTTGGGGAAATGATTGCCTTCCATCTCGGCTTTAGTAATTATTTTTTAAAATCATCAGTGGCAACTTTCTTTTGTTTTACATATTCAAAGGAAAACTTCAGTATATTTTCATACAGTTTTAACTTCAATTTAGATGGGAGATGAAAACAATTTTTGAAAAAAAATTTTGAGAGAGAGGGTGCAAGTGAGCAAGGAGCAGAGAGGGAGAGAAAGAGAGAATGAGAGAGAAAGAGAGAGAAGTGGGGCTCACCTGAAGCGGGGCTCAAGCTCACCCAATGTGGGACTCAAACTGATAAACCATGAAATCATAACCTGAGCTGAAGTCAGATGCTTAATGACTGAGTCACTCAGGCGCCCAGAAAACAAGTGTTTCTTTGCAGTGTATAAGGTTTGTTTTAATCCTCTTCTCTACAAAAGTCAGTTCTTGGTTGCAGTTTCCTCATGTATGTATGTATCAGTTCTTTTAGTTTCCTATATATGCTTGTGCTATTGTACTGTTGGAACATTGGGCTTTTAGTAAGGAGTTTTAAAGCACTATGAACTTGATAAGCCTTGGTAAAATTCTAATGTACTCACTACTACCACTTCTCTGATAGCTGTGTTTTTCTGTGTCCTGAAGAATGCTTCTTCCATGCAGCCAACAGGATTAGCAAATAGCCGAGCCGAACCCCAAAGCATTCAGACTTTTTTCCTGCTCTGACCCTATAACCTCTCCTTTGGTTGGCAGTGTGCTGGTGTTGACAGTTCTCCTGGTTCAGCCAAAGGTGAAAGATAATTGCTTGTGGAGTAGCGGCTGGGATTGTATGTGTTTTTGTAGCGAGCACCCCCACCCCCATCCCCAGGCAAAGCTTTGGATCTGGTGCACATTTCAAAGCATGTGTTAAACTTTATGTGATGCTGATTAAAATGGAGGGCTCCAGGGTGAATTGGCAGAGCCCCACAACTGCATCTGCCAAATGACATACAGAGAAATGTCTTGCTACAAATGGAAGGGCTGAATTCTATCTCAGCAGTATGCAAGCCTGCAGAAGGAGAGGTGATGCTGGGCATCTGTATGTACACAGCCTGCGGAGCATCCAGGATTCTTTAGCGACTCCTTTGTTCCTCTGGCATTTTAACAGGAAAGAGCCTGTTCATTTTCCTTCTCCTTGAAACAACAACAACAGCAAGACCCATATGGAAATAATAGTTTGCATTACACTGTCCTTCGGTGTGCCATTCCCACTGAACATTTATTAAAAACCTAACTTGGACCAAAGACCCAGAGATGGAAGACTTCTCTGCCTTCTGAAGCTAGATTTATGGGTCATTGGGATGAGATTTGTGAAGTTCATTCTTGAAGGAAATACGCTTTTACAAAGCGGATACGTTTGTATCCTGAGCTTTTTAGGTGCAAGGTTTCCAAGGATTTCTCTTTAAAAAGATGTATTTTTATCATAAGCATAGATCAGCTCTTCCTCAAAGGCAGCGCAGACAACATTCATATCTCAGGCTACGTTTCCTTAGACGTCTTGGCCTGCTATTATGATAGGTTGGGACAGAGAGACCGTCTGTCAGTTCTCTAAAGGAATTTCGACATTTTTAAAGGCAGTGTAAGGAATGTAGAAGAGTAGGAGGGGCAAGTGGTTCGCATGTTATGGCAGGGGAAGCAGAAAGAAAGGTTGAAGAAGTTGGTGGAAAGAGAGTGTGAATAGAGAAAGATGAGCTCGCCTTTTAATCATGGGTAAACCAGAGGGAACCGATAAAAGATTAGTAATTATAAAATGTGGAGTGGGTATGAAATATTAATAAGAAGTGGCCACTACTATATTGATTTATGGATTTAAATAACCCCACCAAACATTGATGTATTTCATCACACTTACTCCCTGTTGCAGAGAATGGAGAATTGTTTGATCCTCTGCAGTATTCTTTGGTTTTTCAAAATGGTCCAAAAGGTGGCTTTGGGGACACACTACCTAGATTTTGTTTGACTTTGTTATTACTTAGGTTATACTTGAGGTGGGAAAAGCATAGAAACTTCACAGGCAAAGAAAAGCACTATGTACATCAGATCCTGGATTGGGAAAAACAAGTACATTTTACTGTTCAGAACTTGCTTTTATAAACTATGTTATCAAAAAAAGCAAGCCTTGGGGCGCCTGGGTGGCTTAGTCGGTTAAGCGTCCGACTTTCGCCTAGGTCATGATCTCGCGGTTTGTGGGTTTGGGCCCTGCGTCGGGCTCTGTGCTGACTGCCAGCTCAGAGCCTTGAGCCTGTTTCAGTCTGTGACTCCCTCTCTCTCTGACCCTCCCCTGCTCACGCTGTCTCTCTCTCTCTCCTAGAAATAAATAAAAACATTAAAAAAAAAAAAAAGCAAGCCTTATACATATGGATATATTCAGTTTTCCAGGTGAGACCATCAGATCTGTTCTGCTTTCAAGTGTTTTCTCTGATTTTATCATATTTCTTTGTTAAATCTGATTTCTTCCTCTCCTCCCCCAACTTCTCCATCTTTACCCTTTTGAAACGAGGGTGGAGAATGTGCAGGGAACAGAAAGAGACAATGCTGCCTGTTTGCCTACCATTTTGGTAGGCAATTTTATTAAATTTCACAGAGTTCCTTCCTTTTCCTCTGGTATTAAAGCTCCAGTGTCCCAGTCACGAAGATTCTTATTTCTAAAGAGTATTTTTGACTATAAATTTCTGTTAAGAGTGGTTTGGGAAGGGAGATTGATAGTCTGTTTTTTTTTTTTTTAGAGTCCTGGTTGGGTCAAAACAGGATTTGCCCTGAGGAAATTAGTATTGACTTTATACAAAAGAAGTTTGAAACCTAAGATTCCACTTAGTTTCCTCTTGTGGGCTTTTGTAGAATATTTTTCACAGAGAGGAAAATGCGACTGGAAGGTTGTCAGCCACCGAATCTTAGTGAATGCCACTTCCTTCCCAAGGCCATCTTAGAGCTTCAGATGGGTCAATTACTGAGTGGAAGTTTCACCGTTTGTAAAGCAATCTTAATTGGCAAAGACTATTCTGACAAAAGAGAGGAAGTTCCTCTCCCCTTCTTTGTGTAGTGAAAATTGTAAAAGAGAGGGAAGATTAATAGAAAAGGAATTTGGACCTGGGCAGTGATCCCGTAGCATTCTCCCTATATGGCCCTTCACCTTACTAATTTACTTAATGTGTGAAAGATTATCCTTGTTTAGTAATACCTCTAAATTTGAATACAGTTTTTTTTTCAAATGTCAAGATTAATATCTTGATTTTTTTTTGCCGAATTGTCTAGCATACAGTGTATAAAGTGTGCTCTTGGTTTTGGGGGGTAGATTCCCGTGGTTCATCACTTCCATACAACACACAGTGCTCATCCTAACAAGTGCCCTCCTCAGTGCCCATCACCCACTTCCCCTCTACCCCAATCCCCTCATCCCCCCTCAGTTTGTTCTCTGTATTTAAGAGTCTCTTATGGTTTGCCGCCCTCTTTCTCTGTAACTATTTTCCCCTCTTCCCTTCCCCCGTGGTTTTCTGTTAAGTTTCTCAAGATCCACATATGAGTGAAAACATACGATATACTTCATTTATTATTTCAACCAACAAATGCCTGTTGAGTGTATTATACACAAATCAGTATAGTATATGTCAGTGCTATTTGCTATGGAGGGAGATCAAGGAGGGGGGGGTTTAGCTGTTTATTTGAGGTTGGGTGAGGTGTCTATTCCTTTGGTGTTCTATAGCTAGATACTTACAAATTAATTTTCAAGGTTCATTGTCTTCTCACATCAGCTGAAACTCATCATTTTGTCAGACCTTAGGGTATCTTTGGGTGGCAGCATGTCATGCTTTTGCTTCTTCGGTAGCCCATTCTGACTATAAACAACTTTTTGTTAAGTAAATGGGCATAAATTTTGTATTTGTCCCTGGTTTTTAAAGTTTTTGTTTATTTATTTTTGAGAGAGAGAGGGAGAGAGAGAATGAGCACGAGCTGGAGAGGGGCAGAGAAAGAAGCTGACAGAGGATCTGAAGCAGGTGCTGCATTGACAGCCTGATGAGGGCCTCGAACTCAAAAGCCATGAGATCATGACCTGAGCCGAAGTCAGATGCTTAAACCACTGAGCCACCCAGGTGCCCCTTGTCCCCATTTTTTATAGTAGTTTTAGTGCAAAGCCAAGTACAATAGCAGATCCCCAGATAATAGTATCTGATTTTTTTTCTTTTAGAGAAGTACTTGAAACTAAGATTAAAGAAGTTTTTATGCATTATAAATTTATATATTAAATCAAAAGTAGATTTGGTTGCTTTTCCTGTTTTTGTTGCAGTTGACAGCTTTGATGAGCTAACTTTAGCCAACCTGTCAGCCAGGTTGGTAGCACATTTGTGTTCTATTTCGGGGCTGGAAGCTTTCAGATTCTTCAGTATTTGGGTTGATACTTGTAATTTCTACTTATTTTATTCTGTAATAGAGTTTTGAGATGCAGTTGTTGAACCCCTTAAAGTGTTCTCACATTTTATCCCTGTTTGTGTATGTGCGCCTTGTCTTGCCTCACGGTTTTCATGGGCTCTCACGGTAGTTTCTGTGTCAGTCCGGGTTCAGTCAGAGGAGCAGAACCCCTAGCAGAGTGCATACCCACTTCCCACAGTAGCATTTGGCCACTCCCTTAAGCAGGGTTGTTGTCTAAGTGTCTGATGCTGGAGTTTGAAGTCGATACGGAAGGTAGTCAGGAAGGAAAGTAGATCTAGGAAAAGGGAGAGCAAAGGCAAGCTGGAAGCCAGGAGGATGGGCTGAAACTCCTGGTACTTCTTACTCTCTCTGATGGTGATGATGTGAATCAGCTGCAGGGGAAACTGGTGCCCTGCATCTTGGAGCTGAATACACACCTCGCCCAGGAGAAGCTGAAGGAGGATCCGGGGGAAAGTGGAGTAACCGCAGGTCTGGCCACTGCCCCATGCCAACAGGCTTACGTAGCACATAAGTGTGACATGTATGAGCTACAAAGCGGCTGCTGCTTCCTTGTCATCCTCTAAATCTCGCACGGGAATATCTCTTGTGCCTCCCCCTAACTGCGCGGGGATGGTGGGATGGTGGGAAATGTAGTTTGACCTAGCCACGCTGACACATTACAGTTATGTGTCTGCGATTCCAGGACAGTTAAGGACCATCACTCCATAGCAGGGGTTGGAACTGTAACCTGTGGGAAGGCCACCTGTTTCTGTGAGTAATGTTTAATTGGAACACAGCCATACTAGTTTGTTTTCCTGATGTCTACTTTTGTGCTGCCAAGGCAAAGTTCACTAGTTGTGATGGTACTTTATAGCCTACAAAGCCAGAACTATTTACTGTCTGGCCCTTTGAGAGCAAGTTTACTGACCCTAAGTCTGCAGGAGCTAAGAGAGTCTTTGGACCCCCAAGGACTGCTATCTAGAAACACTTCTCATAAGCTCTAGAACATTGTATTTATCCTTAGGAAGCCTTGCTAGTTTATGTTTTCTTTCTTCAAGCACTCCTGTTAAATTTTTTTTTCTTTTCCTGTATGTCTTGTTTTATTAAAAAGTTTTGTTTAATGTTTATTTTTGAGAGAGAGAGAGAGAGCACGCACGTGCACATGCATGAGTTGGGAGGGGCAAAAAGAGAGAGAGAGGGCGACACAGAATCCGAAGCACCTCTGGCTCTGAGCTGTCAGCATATAGCCTGACATGGGGCTCAAACCCATGAACTGTGAGATCATGACCTGAGCCAAAGTCAGACGTTCACTTGCCTGAGCCATCCAGGCTTTTCCTGTATATATATATTTTTAATTTTTTTATTTATTTCTAGGAGAGAGAGAGACAGCGTGAACAGGGGAGGGTCAGAGAGAGAGGGAGTCACAGACTGAAACAGGCTCCAGGCTCTGGGCTGGCAGTCAGCGCAGAGCCCGATGCGGGGCTCGAACCCATGAACCGCGAGATCATGACCTAAGCGAAAGTCGGATGCTTAACCGACTAAGCCACCCAGGCGCCCCTTTTCCTGTATATTTTGAAGTTTACTGAAATATTAACCTAAAATAGAGTAAAAGTTATTTTTTTTTTTTACAAATAGTTTATTGTCGAGTAAAAGTTATTTATAATGTATTATAGATTGACCTTTTTAGAACTCTGTAAATTTCATTGTGCGTTTAGCCTGGTTTTCCCTATAAGCTTTTCCCTATAGCTAACTATATTATGCGTTAATGTTTTTCTTTTAAATTTGGTTCCTCAGTTTATTTCTTTATTTTTTAAAGTTTGTTTGTTTGTTTATTTATTGATTGATTGAGAGAGAGAGGAACAGAGTGAGAGAGGGAAGGAATCCCAGGTAGGTTCCACACTGTCAGTACAGAGCCCGATGTGTGGCTTGAACCCATGAACTGTGAGATTATGACCTGAGCCGAAATTAAGGGTTGGATCATCAAACGACTGAGCCACCCAGGTGCCCCCTCAGTTTATTGTTATGCTTAAAGTGGATGTATTAGTTTCCTGGGGCTGCTGTACACAGTACCACAAATAAGGTAGTTTAAAAAAAAAAAAAACAATAGAAATTCGTTCTTTCGTGGTTCGGGAGGCTTGATGCCTGAAATCAAGGGGTAGGCCGGATTAATAGCTTCTGGGGGCTCAGAGAGAGAATCTGTTTCACACCTTTCTCCTCGCTTTGGTAGTTGCCAATAGTCCTTGGTGTTCCCTGGCTTGTGGCAGTATAACTCCAATTTCTTCCTCCTTCATCACGTGATATTCTTCCTGTGTATCTGCGTCCCCTCTCCTTTCCTTATAAGGACACCGGTCATGTTGGATTAAAGCTCACAGTGATGGTCTCATCTTAAGTTGATTATGTCTGCAAAGACATGATTTCCAAATAAGATCACATTTACAGGTTCTGGAAGTCAGGACTTTTAGGTATCTTTTTCTGATTATGACCAGTGCTGAGGGGGGACATGATTTAACTCACAACAAGTAGAATTTAAATTTAAGTTGACTGAGTGCCTGACATGCCCTTCTTATCAACTTTCTCTATATCATCATACCACAAGGAAAATGAGAAATGAGCTCTAAATGCCCCAGAAATCTTTAGCATAAAATCTTTAGCATAAAAAAGTCTGTACTTTATAAAAAACTAATTAAAACTAAGTAGGTAAAATAGTCTCTGTATTCAGAAACTCAGACTAATACTGTATGCACAGAATTGCCAAACTGATTAGAAAGACTGATCTGTGGTTGGTTATCAACAGATCAAACACAGATCAAACACAGATCTGTGTTTGTCAACAAGTTGTGCCTGACTGCATTCAACAAGTCAATAGTAGTGACATTTTTTTTATGTGACCATTACGTACAAAGACTTATATTAGATACTGCCAAAGGATTCAAAAGAAAAAATTCCTTGAGAACATTTTCAGGAAAGGTGAATTGACATATTGTCATTTGATATTACAACTGTTGAAGCAACTTGGGGATAGAGGAATAATTAGGTTAGTTTAATTTAGAAAATAAGGCTGTCCTCTTTATTTCTTGTTCCATGGAAATGAGATAATTGGAATATGCCTACCCATGGGGATATGAAGAAAGCCATCAGTCACTTGTTAATTATAATGTTGCTCTCCTTGGCTATCATGTTCTCAGGTGGTACTTAAATGATGAAATGATCATTGATTACATGAAGCATCTGTTTAGAGGTTTTGTAGTTATTGTTGACATTTTTTGTGAAGTACGTTAGTATTTTTTCCTCTCTGCCTTATAGGCTAGAAAATTAAGTGCTGTGAGAAAAAACAACTTTTTTGGGCAGGCTGGGTATGGAAAGTTGGTAAACTTGGAACTGAAGGTTTAATTCCTGAACTTTAATAAGCTATCTCTGCCCTTCTGCTGTGAAGATTTCAAACTCATGTAGAGGAATGTCTTGGCTGGAATGGGAAGTTGAGTAATACTCCAGAGAATGTGTCTTACAGATGTTTTGGTCAGTCTCCTTAACTGTCCCAGGAAGCTCAGGGACACTTAAGCAGCACCTAGCTGTGTCCTTCATTTGTCTGCTACATCATGGACCACAGGGGAAAGAAGGTAAACACTGCGCACATTTATTTAAAAAAATTTTTTTTAAGGTTTATTCATTTTTGAGACAGAGAGAAAGCATGTGTGGGTAAGTGGCAAAGAGAGGGAGACATAGAATTTGAAGCAGGCTACAGGCTCTGAGCTGACAGCACAGAGCCCAATGCAGGGCTCGAGCTCACAGGCTGAGAGATTGTGACCTGAGCTGCAGTCGGATGCTTAACCGACGGGGCCACTCAGGTGCCCCAACATTGTGCACATTTATCAGTATCTAAAAGCTGAGGTGAGGTTATCAGACAGCAGGGGCAGGCAGTGGGGCCCCTAGGGGAAATTAACATGCAAGTAAGGATCCTTTGCTACAGGACCGGAGTGCTAGGAAGGAACATTGATCCATCCATTCTCACGTGGTCTTTTCCTCTAACCTCACTCTTGTGCCAAGCAATTGAATACTTTAGGATAGGAAACTTTAAGATGGTATCACTAGGAATTTCAATCCTTCTACTGTGGGGTACCCACCTTTAAACAGAGTAGATATTAAAAAAGAAGGCATTTCTCTAAAGAAGAGAAAAACTCATACAAAGTGGGCTGTGAGAATATGATGAATGGAAAATGAAGTCCAGTCATTTTGATAAATGAACTTTTTGAGCCAATGAGTTTGGAGACATAAAATTATTAGACTAGCCTAACTGGGTATTCAGATTGATGGGCCTAGGGGACATTCAGGATGCATTTACCATTCACAGATTGAATGTTGCAGCCAGGTACAACTTTTAAGTTTTTGTAATTTAATCATGAAATAAAGCAATGTATCTCTCTGGCCAGCTGCTTTGGATAAAATTCTTAGAGCTGGGAACTGGCATAATTAATGTGAATGTGAATATGAGCAGGCAGTGTGTTTTGAAAGTTGAAAATGGGAGCCATGAGTTTAGCTTTTTTTTTTTTCTTAACGTCAATTTACTTTTGGACCTAATGCATCACTTCATTGCTTTGGAGTCTTTTCTCATTGGTGAAATAGGGGTGGTTAAAGTTTATCTCCAATAGAGAGTGATAAGGTTAGTGCCATTAACCAAAATGATGTACAGCTTTGACTAATAAAAGGAAAGCAAAGGATTCAAGAGTGAACCTACAAGAAACTATTTTCTTACATTGGATAAGATAGTGATTAATGAGCTCAGTTATCATGGTGGACATTAGCAGATGCTGTTGGTACCCTGTTTACATCCCTTCAGCTCTTATCATTTCAGTGTATGCTAACCAAACCTCCAGGTGTCAGCATCTGCATTGTTTTGCCTAAGGGCTTTCTTTGGATGCCAGAAAGGGGGAATTAATGCCACTTTTCTGCCCATCCTCCTGTCCTAGTTGCTCTCAATCAATTACTGATGGAAGCTGGTTTGTAAATATCTCAGCTCCTTTGTCCATTGGGTGGGTGGATGGTGGAGAATACCTCTGAGGTAAGTGTTCTATACTATTTCTGAGTTCTCCAGGGAATTTTTAGTTGGCCTAACTTGCTTAATGCCCTTTAATGTCTCCATTCTTTTTATTGTCTCACTTCCTCATGTCCCTACATGTCCTTCCTGGGGTCCTCTCCCGCATAAATTCCTTAGACTCAAATCCTTTTCTCAGGTTCTCCTTCTAGGGGAACCTAAAATAAGACAGTAATCAATAGCAATGAAAAGTCTGGATCCAGGGTGCTTGGGTGGCTCAGTTGGTTGACATCTGACTCTTGACTTCAGCTCAGGTCATGATCCCAGTGCCATGGGATTGAACTCTGCTTGGGCCTGGAGCCTGTTTAAGATATTCTTTCTCTCCCCCTACCTCTCTCTCTCTACCCCCACCCCCCCACTTCTGCCACTCTCCCCTACTTATGCTCTCTAAAAAGAAAGCAAGAAAGACAGAAAAGAAAGAAAGAGAAAGAAAGGCCTGGACTCTCATTCTATACATACTCATCAATAAATGTGAGTTTTTAATGGATCCAAGATGAAGTATGCATACGTAGCCACTTGACTCCAGCTTCTGTTGATCTTATTCCCCTATCCCCTTCTCTCACCTGTAGGATGATTTGGATGGATGATTTCCTTGGGGAGAAATGTCCTTTGTCAGTATCTTTTGTTGATTTTTTTTTCTGCGTTGATCAAATTACTTACTCCCAAGTAGGAACTTCTAGAATCCTTCTTGCCTGTCCTTATTTTAAGGAGTCTAAGTGGGAAAAAGAGATTGGTGATCTCACGAGTCAGTAAGTACACTCTCATTACTTAATTCCTCATTTTCAGGATGATACTTATCTTCTCACTAGTGACATTTCCCCTCAAGTTGAGACCTTCTGTTTTATCTTTTCTGTAAAATAAATTCCTAGCCTTTTGCTGTGGTGAGGGAAGGACAGGTGCTTGGCCAGATGATGTTAGAAAGGGGAATCCGAGGTCTAATTGCTTCATAAGCAGACTTTCAGCAAAGGCCTTTCAAGCTGTATTTTCTACCTTCCCTTCCAGTTAGCTCGTTCTGCCGATGTGATGTAGGTCAGGCTACTTCTTGGCTTTTCCTACTCCTCGCTTTGTTTGGTTTCCAATGGGGCCCTCTGCTTTCCCGTTTTCACTATTTTGTTGCTATTGGTTCTTCTGTAGTCTTTGATTTTGTGAGTTTATGCGTTTTCAAAAAAAAAGTAGTTTTATTTTAGTGGAGTTTTAAGGAGGGAGTTCAGCTCTGTGCACATGCTCAGTCTGCCATCTTTAACTTGAAATCATGTGGTTAGTTTTCACCAAAGAAAACCTGATAAAAGAAGCTTGGATATTGTGTTCTGACTTCTTTCGCATCTCTCCTCCCTTGTCTAACTGGCATTTAATCTAATGTGCCTGTTTCATTTTCCTGCATCCCCGTTTCCACCCAGCACCTGTGGGCTCACATTGTTCCGTGGTTCGGCATTGTCATCAGAACAAAATCTAAACGTCCCAGTTGGTCATTTGAATCTTGGCAGTGTGGCTCAAACCTACTTTTCCAGTGTCGTCTCCAAAGCGCTCTTCTCTAAGACCCTTGTCACATTAGTCTGCCCAGTCATCCAGATACACCCTGTATGGACTTTGTTTTCACATTAAAAAAAAAAAAAAGGCAGCTGTAAGCCAGTGGTATTGAATAAAATGGTAGATTGTACATAGTGTCCTAATAAGTTAACAATTTGTATATTTTTGAGCATCTGAGGGAAAACATTTCAAACAATTATTTCTTTTCGGAATATTCATCAAGTACTGTTGAGTAAGAAAAACATAGAAGTGAAAGTTGAACTTAATGATCAGCTAAGATCTTAACGATTTTAGTGTGCGTGAATACATAGTCTCAATTTGTGTCTAATATTTGTGCTGAATATCATCATTTGGTGGTACTATTGATATGTCTTGTGTAGGACCTCTTCTTTTATAGTGGAATTCACACTATTCTTATGGTTACACAAAAGTTTCAAAGCAGAACACTGATCCTTCATTTCTGAAGCCTGGACTTTTCCAGATACTATCCTTGGCCGCCCCCCACCCCCCAAAAAAATCTGTTGTCTTCTACATAACTTGTTTTGCTTCCATAGGAATCTCAGATTACAATGGAATATTATAAGATATGTATTGAAAATAGTAATTTTTCTCTAAGACATTATCTTTCACCTACCACCCATGGCCTCGACTTGTTTATTCTATCTTAAACTGTATTAACTCAGTGGATTTTGTGTACGGCATCTTTGTTAAATTACAGAATTCTGTGGGTGGTTTCCTATCATGAGTCTTTTCCCTCTTAAACTTAGAAGGACTGTGCCTACCTAAGGAAATGCACTTTCCAAAACCCCAGACTTCATGTGTGATGGAACTTAAAAGAAAAACTCTTGGCTGAGCTTGAATGTTGAGAACCAGTTAAGTGGTTTTCTCTGTCTGGAGAAAATTGGAAAAAGGGAATTATTAAGCCCAACAAATGTAGTTGTTGATGGAAATGCTGACAGACTGGTTCTGCTTGGTGCCACTGTTGTGAAAAGTCAGTCAATATTAAATATATTGTAAGAGCTGCTGCTTATGTACAAGTTGTGTCTGGTAGACCTTGTCACAGATAAATAAACCTCTTCAAAAAATGTTAAGTGATTTCCATAAAAAACATTTATTTTGTTCTCCTTCTTAAGCCAAATTCTTGTTGTTTATGGCTTCCTGTGCCCAACAGTTCCTGATTTTCTGAAAAAGCAAAACATGTCCTGTGTGGATTAAGCTGCTGAAATGCCTTTCAGGCATTGTTTATGAGTCTGCACTCTTTATTTTCAGAGAGAAAGCGAATACTTTAATGTCTTCCATATTCCATAAATCTGTCCCATGCTACAATTCAAAGCTGTGTGTGTTTTTGTTAGAAGGTACTTCTGGTTGTACTTAGGGAAGAAAAGCTGCCTAAGAATGTTAGTGAGTATTTGGGTGGTGGTGGCCGACTCCCCGAAAGGGGATTTGTCTTGCTTGAAAATGCTGTTGGTGTTTCAGCTCAAGAAAAGTCGTCACCAAAGGTGCTGTTTGTTATAGTTTGTAGTAGCATAATTGCTCTTCGATTGCATTGTACCAGTGAGTTTCCTGTTTGGCTCATCCTTTGGGGATTCCTTTCCCTCCAGGCAAGCTTGTTGATTTACCACTTCTGACTCCCCTGCATACCGAGTGTGACTGCCTAGTGGTCTCCGTAGAGGGAGGCTGGACTTCGCTTGCCACAAAATGAGGCTGTCTGTCTCTGGAGACTGAGCAAAAAGTAACTTGAGTTGGAGATCAGAGATTACTTTGTTTGTATTTAATGTTTTCTTTTGAAAAATTTCCACGTTACAGAAAAGTCAACACGAATGTTTACCCACCACCTAGATTCTACAATTAACATCCTACAATGCTTGATTTATCGTATTTCTCTCCATCTGTGATCCGTCAACCCATCACATCCTTTTTATGCTTTTCAAAGTGAGTTTGAAACATCAGTACACTTTATCTGTAAATATTTCAGCATGCATGACATTAGCTAGAGATTAATATTGGATTATTTTTTCTTTTGAGGTAAAGTTCAAATACGATGATATGTACAAATCCAAGTGAGTTTTTAACAAATGTATACACCTGTTTAACTTAAACACATGTCAAGATGGTGAACACTACCATCACGGTAGAAATTCTGTCATGCTCCTTCCCACTCAGGGTTGTACCTTTCCTCCCCAGAGACAACCATTTTTTTCTACTGTAGATTAGTTTTGTGTGTTGTAGAGCTTCATATAAATCTAATCGAATCATACAGGTAAGGCTTCTTTTATTCAGCACAGTGATTTTGAGATGCATCTATATTGTTATACGTTTCAGTAGCTCATTCCTTTTCATTGCTGAATTTTGTTCTCTTTTTATGAATTTAACAGTTTGTTTATTCATTCTCCTATTGATGGACACTTGAGACGTTTCACTTTTCATCTATGAATAAGGCCACTGTCAACATCCTTGTATAAGTCTTTTTATGGACGTCTGTGTCATTTCTCTTAGGTAAATGTACCTGGAGTAGGATTCGGGATCAGAATTTTATGAAATACTGCCCAACCTTTTTGCAAAGTTGTCATACCATTTTATATTCTTGCTATTAATATTTGAAAGTTGCAATTGCTCTGCTTCCTTGCCGACATTAATTGTTCTCAGGCTTTTTAATTTTAGTCATTTTGGTGGGTGTGTAACCATATCTCATTATGGTCAACATTTATTTTTGGCCTAATGTGGGAAATGAGGAATAAGAGATGGAAGGGACATAAAAACAAATATTAATAGCCCAGATAGTGAATTTTCTGTCTTGTTGGGTATAGATGAAGTGAGTGAAGAAAACACAAAGAAAAATAAGACAGAGAGGTGGAGTGAGAAGACAAGTGACCATGAGGCTATGCCTTAAGGGCTGAACTCATATCAGGGATTTGGCAAGGAGAAGAATAGTAGTTGGCATAGAGAGTTCAATTTAGTTGACTTTTTTCCAGCATGAAAACATTTTTATTATTTTGATATCTATGGGAGAGATTAATTTTCATGATTTAAACATTTCATGTACTATTTAGAGGTATATATATATAATATATATAATATAATATATATTATATATACAGGAATATGAATATTATTTAAAGATCCCAAATTTCACAGATAATCTTTTGATGAAGAGATTTTAGATTTGGGATAAATGATAAAGTCATTTACGTATATATGCATGTTAGCATTACATATTTGCAAAAATGGGCTTGAACTATACATACAAAGTAGAGCCTTTTCATTCACATCTTAGACATAGTTAATGTCCAAGAGTATAAAGCTACCAAATCATTTTTAATAGTATATTATATAAATAACATATCTTAGCTATTCTTCTATTTCTGGGTATTAGGTTGTTTGTAATATTTTTTAAGAGTCCTTTTTTGTGTGTAAAGCTCTATGCTAGGCACTGGGTTCATTCAAAAATGAAAAAGATGTAGTTCTGCTTTCTAGGAACTCATAATCCAGTGAAACTGAGTCAGATGCTGAAAGCTTTCAAAGTAAGTATTTTTCTTTGCAGAATGTGTGGAAGTATGTGGTGATTTGTGCAAAAACTCTTCTCTGACTCTCTTGCTGGCCCCTCCTTTGTCCCTATACCCGGGCAGTAGGAATTGCCAAATTTTGATAGAGTTTGGTATTCTAAGAAGTATGATAAACTAGTTGCAGTTGAGAATAGAAACCTGTTCCTGCGGTTTTCAGATGTTCTACAGAACCCTAGAACTGCATGAGAACTTTATGGGGGTTCATTGAAAGAATCATTTCAATAGGGGTATGTCTCTTCCAGTGTTTACAAATAGGATTTGAAGATCTATGTATAGATCAATACATGGTATAAAACAATACCATGGAATAGATTCATAATTTTTCTATTTCATATAGAATCAAGATGGAGTTCTTCTTTATAATTTTTCTCCTTAGTTACATTTATAAAGTCAGAGGCAAATCATTTCATATAGTAATGGATGATTACTTTGTCACCATGACTTGAATCTTTTTAGATTATCAAATGAGTGAACAGTTGGTGATCTCCTGTGCTTTCTCCTCATCTCTTATGGTTACCCAGTGGTTTGTTTGCATTCTAGCTCCTCGTCTCTCTGTTTCAGAATTACCCTAGAACATACTCTAGAATTACTTCCAAGAAACTTCTTACTGAGTTTTCTTACTTATAGACAGGATAGTAAAGGAGGTGGAGAATATAATATAAAAAGGAACACAATAGAATATATCTAGGAGTTTCTGCACATTTTATCTAACTACTGTCTGAATTTTATTGTATTTAAATTGTGATCTTCAACTCCCTGGATCTTGTTTCTTGAAGGGAATAAATAATAAGTCAGTCTATCCATTTGTGGAAAAGGAATCTTAGGCAGAAAATGCTGAAGGTTGGAGCCATTGTGTTTCTTACCCAGCTGGGAATGATACTATTTTCAAGTGTTATTTCCATTGTGTTTAATATGGCTCAAGGGCCTGTTTCCAGCACCTTTTTTATTTGGCCATGTGTTTTGCCCAGCTCATGGTGTGAAAGGGAACTCTGGTCAAGACTTTAGCTATAGGAATTAACCAGGCGCTATGACTAGCAAGATTAAAAGCCTTCTCAGACAGATTGCATTAGTTCTTTTTTTTCAGATACTCTGGTTAGAAATAACTTTATGAACTGAAATTAGGTCTTTCTGTTTCATGGGTAGTGGGGAAAAGGACTAGAAGAGTTTTTATTTTATACGGAATGTATGGCTGCTCTGGCAGCAGAAATAATTTCAGTTATTAATACTGTGTTTAACAACTTAATGCCACAATATTGATGTGGCTGGTGTCTGTTAGGAAATCCATGAGCATGTGTTCAGGGAATCCCCTTTCTTACCAAACTGGACTGCCATCTATTTTTTGTAAATTCTAGAGGCATGGAGCTATTTTTTCATGATTGAAACTTACATGGCTGACATCTTACATACTTAGTTAAAAGTATAGTTAAAAGTGTACTTAGTTAAAAGGGGCATAACCCCTCTGCCTTTGGCAAATGCTTTTATTTGCTACTGAATAGATTATTATATGTGTGCACACGTATTGGAATTTCTTGTCAAGAGATTCTTATAGAGATTCATTCTCTCAACAGTAGCTGAAAGTGTATGTTATATCAGATTTTGTCCTTGGAGTTCAAAGACTTATAAGATAATAGTATTTGCCTTTAAGAAGCTTAGAACCTAATGAGCACTATAGCCTAATCAGTATAGTATGATACCATGGTGGAAGTGTGCATGTATGATTTTGTATGCTCAAAGAGGCATCTATATCATGCTAAAAACAGTTTTGGAGCTGAGTAAGAGTTGGCTAGATGAATGAAGATGAAATCCTATCCTAGGCAGAGGGAATATTCTGTTTTGGGGATTGAAGGTTTGTATTCAGAGAACTACAGTAGTTCATTGACACCTGAGGAGTATTTGTAGAAATGAATTGACAGATGAAAACAAAGAGGAATGCTGAAACCAAACCATGGTGGACTTTATATGGTAAATTAAAGGAATTGGAATTTTAATTCTTATAGCTAATATTAAGGTATTAAGAAAGGCATTGTCTTTTCAGAGTTGTGTATGTAAAAAAAAAACCCTTGTAGGACATTTAGCTGGTTCAACAGGTAGAACATGTGACTCTTGATTTAGGGATTATGAGTTCAAGTCCAGTGTTGGGCATAGAGACTACTAAAAAAAAAAAAAATGAAATGAAAAACAACCCCCCAATGACAGCAAACAGAGTATGTTAAAGGATGAGCAGCCTGGAAGCAGGGTGCCCACACGGAGGATCAATAAACTCAAAGCTAAAGATGAAAAACCATGACTTTTTTCACTTTGTTCATTTCTTTTTATTTTATTTTATTTTATTTTTTTATTTGTTTTACAAATAGTTTATTGTCAAATTAGTTTCCACATAACACCCAGTGCTCATCCCCACAAGCGTCCTCCTCCATGCCCACCCCCCTCCCCCCCACATCCATCAGTCCTCAGTTTTTGTCAGCATTCAAGAGTCTCTCATGGTTTGCCTCTCTCCCTTTCCCCACCATTTCCGCCCTTCTTCTCCCCCTTGGTCCTCTGTTAAGTTCCTCCTAATCCTCCTATACGTGCACACATATGATATTTGTCCTTCTCTGCCTGACTTATCTCGCTCAGCATAACACCCTCAAGGTCCATCCATGTTGCTACACATGGCCAGATTTCATTGTTTCTCATTACCATGGTTTTTTTTTTTAATTTTTTTTAATTTTTTTATTTTTTTTTACAAATAGTTTATTGTCATTCACTGTTCATTTCTGTCCTTGTTTTTCTTTAATGGCTTGGTCTAAGACTTTTGGGATTAAAGGGGGAGGGAATAAAGATGATATTTGGACAGGATCAACAGTAATGATTAAGATTTGAGTACTTCTTATTTGTCAGATACTGGTCTAATAGACCCTTTACATGAATTATCATTTTTTTCCTTTCCAACGTCTTGGGGTTGTACTGTATTATTCCCGTTTCACAAATGAGGAAACAGAGGCAGAGAGACATCATAGAACTTACTTGCCCAAGGCCACATGGCTAATTAGTGCCAGAGCCATGTGAACACTAGGCACACCTAGTGAACCCAGGCAGCCACGCTGCAGAGCACATGATTAAAACATTTTTTGAAGTCATTTCAGATTTAAGGCAAAGTTGCAAAAGTGCTACAAACCAGTCCACATACACTTTATCCAGATTGCCCAAGTGTTAACATTGTACCACATTGGCTTCATCCTCCTCTCTGTACATAGAATTGTGTATACCTATTGTTAATTTTTTCAATTGGTTTTAGAGTTAGCTGCAGATATAATGCCCCCTTTAAAAACTTCATTCTCTTATATAATCACATTATCAAACTCAGGAAATTAATATTCATGTTATCCAGTTTATAAATCTTATTCAAATTTTATAAAAGAAAAAAAGTTGTTCTGGTCCAGGATCCAACCCCAGATCACTGTTCAGAGTTTGTGCTGTTAATTTCCATTCTGTGCAGGCTTCCTGTGGGCTGGTCCTATGGCAGGCACTCTCAGAATCATTGTCTTCAGCTAAACATTGATTATATTTTATTTATTTATTTTTTGGAAATCTGTTGCCATGTCTGTCACCTTCAATGATTTAATAATTTCAAGGTTTCTTTTTTCTCTCTTTTTCGGGAATTTTTCTCCAATTACAAATGTGCACTTTTTTCTGTTACTTCCTCCCAATACATTTTATAATACCATCTATGGAGTCCCGTGAAATCATCAATTTATTAATGTTAGAAAAGTGTTACTCTTTCTCCCAGACTTCTTTCTTCTGTCATTGAAAATACACTTCCATCTAAGAGACCCACATTTCCTTTGTTTACGTTAAAGGAATTCTCTTAAATGTTTATTTATTTTTGAGAGAGAGAGGGAGAGAGAGAAAGAGAGAGAGAGAGAAAAGGAGAGAGAGAATCTGAAGCAGGCTCCAGCCTAGAGCCTGATGCAGGGCTCAAACTCACTAACTGTGAGATCATGACCTGAGCTGAAGTCAGACATTTAACTGACTGAGCCACCCAGGAGCCCCAAGGATTTTATTTTAAAACTGGAGTTCTTAATTGTGGCCCATGATCTATATATAGATCAAAGAGGTCCATTAACCCTCTGAAATTAAACACAGTATGATGTGTATGTGTGATATGTATTTGCATAGATTTCTGGAGAGAGGGTTCATACCTTTCATTAGGGTTTCGAGATTGATAGCATAGAATAATTTTACAAATTACTCTATTGGTTTGTTAACTTATAGAGGAGAGAGAATGTATCTGGAAACATTTTTTTGTGTGCCTTACGAACTCCTAGCAGGCAATAAAACAGTAAGTCCAAGCAAATTTTAATCAAATGCACTTACTGAAAATTTCCATTGCGCACCAGTCTGATGTATGCACATGTTAAGTATAGCCATGTTCCTAATTTAAATAGACCACTGTCGTGTATGTTTTAGTTATTAGTCTGCTTTGGTTCCTTAATAAGCAGTCCTGTCTCCTCCCCACTGCCATCTCTTTCAGGGAACCAGTGCCAGTCCAGCCACACCGTGTCACTACTGGGCAACGAAATCACATCATATGCTAGCGGCAGCAGCACAGATAGCCATTGGAACAGAAATCAGTAACGGTGTTACAAATGTTCAGCAAGCCACATTTCACGACAAGCTTTGCAAAAAAATGTTGCAAGTGTGAACAGCTGTTGGTGCATTGCATTTGCATTTCTGAAATTGCAAGTGAAGATAAAACATTAGCAGCTGTGATAGATTCCTGCATTTGACCTAGAGCCTTAGGATATGCAATACATTGATGTTGTCAGGCTGTCAGGGTCCTGGTGAGAATTGTGGGGAGTGGAAGAATCTGAGATGAAAATTAAGTTTGTTATTCTTATAGGTTTTTGCTCTTCTATCTAGATGATAGTTCTACTGGAATCTAGTAGTTCCCATAATCACTAAAAGAGCTTTTGCTAGAGGAATTCCAGTGGTTGATTGTGCTTAGACTCTGAATGCCTTAAAAAATATTAAAGTGGTTACGTCTGTCATGGATTGCCCATCTTTTTATTTTGTCTATTTTGAATTATATGCCTTTATGAGATTTTAATTCTGCCTTTGAATGTGTTTGGGTTTCCTCCTCTGTCTTCACTTAAGGCACTGTTGAACTCTTTTATGAGATCCAAATGCTGGAGGCAGAATTAAACTTTATTGATGAAATTATTTTAAGCCCACTTCTCATAATATTTATTAATAAATTATATTTTCTCTCTCCTCTAGGAGTTAAGAAGTAAACTGTCAAGAAATATCACTGTTTGACTTTTGGGCCCACTGAAGCTCAGCTATAATGCTTTGGAGAGGGTCCAGATAAAAGTATAAAACAGGATTAAAAGTGTGAAGAGTAGACGTGAAGGTGTTGAGTGCCTGAAGCTGTAGAAGAAAGCATTGGGGAGGGGCCGGAAAGGATCAGTCTGTGGCATTTTGAGCAACTATTTCTTTTAAGTTTGAATGTACTTAGTTTTTCTTTATTATTGTGCACTCATTCCCCACACCCTATACAACTGCAGGAAGGAAGGTGTAGGATTTATGTCTGACAGCTGAGAATCAGGTTAGAGATTAGGGTTTGAATAGATTCTGAACTGAAAAATATTCCAAGAGTTGGCTGATAGGTTTTTGGTTTGCTGATCTTAATAACAAAGGTAAACTAATGTTTTGTCTGGAATGCTTTTATTTTGGAAGGCCCTTGATGACCTTTTAGTCCAAGGTCCTATATATTTCAGCATTCTGGTATTAAGACTTAGTGGAACGTATTGTAAGAGTAATAAGTCATTTGAGCCTTTTTGTTCGTGGCTCAGTTAGGTGCGGAATATCACTCTGCTGTGTCATAAGGTGGGTCAGTTAACTCAGAACTTCTTGGCTTTGGGGTTGTTTTTGTTTTTTGTATCACTTCCTTCCTTGTTTGAGAACCAAAATCGTTATGAGTCAGTGGTGGTATCTTCTTTAATTGCCTAAAGGGCAAGAAGACGTTGTGATTTGAGTCATTTCTCAAGAATACAATTGACATCTGATTCAATAGGCACTAATTTTTTGTGCCTTCTTTTAGTTAGGGCTACTGCCTCAATTTTGGAAATAGTGTTTGGTGGTTCCCCCTCCACTCTCAACTGCTAGACCCGTTAATCTTATTGAAGACTTTGGATTTTATATGCAGTCTGTGCAGGTAGCCTGATGCCATATGCTGTTAATTTCTGATTCCATGAAGGCCAGATCATACAGCTGGAAATGATTGAAAGGAAAAGCATGTTCTTTTGTTTAACAAGACAAAGCCTATTGTGTACTCTGCTTCTGATGCTTAAAAGATGTATTTTTTTTTTCTTACTGCATAGTATGTAGGGCTAAAAGTTTTGAACTCTTCACTTTAGAAATTACTTTTCCAGACAAAAGAGCAAAACAATGTTTGTTTAAATTGTTCTCTGGAACATGACTGATAGTGTTTACAACATTTCTATGACATTTTGATCCAGTGGGGAGTACTTGGAGAGGTATTTAAAGTGCTTTTCACTAAATCAGATGCTCTGTAGTGTTTGAACCTTTTAAAAAAATCATTTGAAAGGTTGAGTTGAGAGACAGAAAATGGCCAGGGCATTCTCTAAAGACTAAGAATGACTTACCGTAAGTGAAACTGATTTTTTCTTCCCTCAAAAATTGAAAAATGAGTTTTCTAACTAAAATAAGATGCACACGCATTGGTTCAGAGCTTTATCTACTCATGTCAGCTCTTTCATAAGGGCTGTTCTCCAGAGTCTATCTTCTATTCAATGAACGTAGCCCTTGAGGGGGTGTGTATGTATATTTTATTTGTGCATCTTCTTCTTTTTTTTTTTGGTTTTGGTTCTACAGAGGAGGCTGTGGCTTGATTTGTTTGGGTACAGTGGACACATTAATAGAACATAGAGGAAAACACCATGTAATAGAGTATACATAGAAGAATTTGTGTTTTGTGTATTGTTTTTCTAATCCTGATGCTTGGCATGTGAATTTAAGGCATTTAGCTGCTTGAAACTGCCTCAGGGGATCTTATGAGCCATAAAAATTCCACAATAGAAGTATATTTAAGTAATTGGCCCGTCCAGTTTGCAGGGTCAGTTACTGGCAGAGAATCCCATCTTTTAATCGTAGATTTTTTAAGGAGATTCTGTTTAATGACATCAGACTATAGAATATTTTAAATGTTATCTTTAAACTGTGAGAGATCTTGTTCACTTTTTATGTCTTTTGAAAATGTGGAAATTTTGAAATTATGGAAAATTTACATTATAGAATTCCAGTTAAGAAAGTCAGTACAAAGTTAAAAGAACCAATTAGTGATATGCCCTGATCACGTAGCATTTATCACTGACTCTCGTCTCCTCTCTTCTAGATTGCACTCTGTTGGGTGCATACCTGTATAATGGTGGAGCAAGATAATTTTAGTTGTGCTTGTGTTGAGTGGTATGTAAAACACATGTCATCCTGATTTTGTAGAAGGGATATGCAACTGAGGTCAATATTAACCTAAAGATAGGAAAGGAGTATATTTAAGAAGCATTCAAGCGGGGGCGCCTGGGTGGCTTAAGTCGGTTAAGCGTCCGACTTTCGCTTAGGTCATGATCTCGCGGTTTGTGGGTTCGAGCCCAGCATCGGGCCCTGTGCTGACTGCCAGCTCAGAGCCTGGAGCCTGTTTCAGTCTGTGACTCCCTCTCTCTCTGACCCTCCCCTGCTCATGCTGCCTCTCTCTCTCTAGAAATAAAAAAAAAAAAAAAAAAAAAAGAAGCATTCAAGCGTCAATATTGAACATACTTATGTTGTGCACTGAGCAACTTAACACTGTTAATTGAACTATCTCCTCTGTAGGCCTTTGTAAGCTTAAATAGCTAAACGTTGCTTATTGTTTTTCAGTCAATTGCTCTACCTTTTAAAAGGTATATAAATTGGCGTAGCTGATTGGCTCAGTCAGTTGAACATCTATTTCTATGTAAAATTCAGAAGCTAATATAATACCCTAAATGTAGTAACAAGGAGAAGTAAAAGAAATTTATAATAAAATATTATCATGGTATAAAACTTATATTATGGTATAATATGTTGACTTATATAATATTGTTATTACAACCCGTTCAGGTGTGCATGAGTGAATCAGAAGCAGACACCATATAAAACCAGTTCTGTGCAATATAATGCCTATAAATGTGGGCCCTGAAAATAGAACTGAGCCTGTATCTTTTAAAAAAGCTTGTTAAGCAGCTTTCCCCAGTGGGGCTTCTACATCTGATTTGGTCTCTTCAGACGCTCCCAACCTTGAGGAGACAATGAGTAATTGGGAAGTGAGTATTTATACAGTGGGAGTAGAAGGTATTATCGTGGTAGGTACTGGCCATTCCTCTGTGAGGAAATCTTTACTTCAGGGAAGGAAATCTTATTTTGTCCCTGCAGTCTGAAGCTGCTGCCTTTTCTTTTCTTAGGTCTTAGATGAACATACGCCCCCCCATGGTCCACCTCCCCTCCAGCAACCCTTAGTTTGTTCTCTATTAAGAGTGTTTCTTGGTTTGCCCCTCCCCGCTGCCACCATGTTAAATTATTTTTTTGTTTCTTAAATTCCACCTATGAGTGAAATCATATGATATTTGTCTTTCTCTCACTGACTTATTTCACTTAGCATAATACCCTCCAGTTCTATCCAGATCATTGCAAATGGCAAGATATCCTTCTTTTTTATGACTGAGTAATATTTCAGCCATATTATTATGGCTATATATATACTATATTATGGAATATTTTTATTTATCCGTTCATCAGTCGATGGATAAAATAAAAATCAGAACTACAATGAGATATCACCTTACCCCAGTCAGAATGGCTAAAATGAACAACTTAGGAACGAATGAGTTGGGGAGGATGGGGAGAAAGGGGAAGCCTCTTACATTGTTGGTGGGGATGCAAACTGGTGCAGCCTCTCTGGAAAACAGCATAGAGGTTCCCCAAAAAGTTAAAAATAACAGTACCCTACATTCTAGCAATTGCACTGCTAGGTATTTACCCAAAGGATACAAAAATACTGAGTTGAAGGGATACATTCACCGTGCTAGTGATGTTTATAGCAACATTATCAACAATAGCTAAATAATTATGTATTCTATTTAAAAATACTTGAAGACATAATGGAATATATCAAAAGCATAATGCAAGAGTCAGGAACTTGTTAACTTTCTATATTAGAGATGTAATACAGACTCATACCAGTATGTTGTATTTGTGATTTAAATACCATAAGCACCATTACCATTGGTGCTTGATTTTCTGAGTTAGTGAACAACCCATTGTAAAGTTCTGAACAAACCGCAGAATGCAATTTCCCCTCAATTTACATAGCCCTTGCATTTCTGAAAGTTCAGTGTATATTAACGCTGTGTGGACAGAAGCTTTAAGTTATAGGTTCAGAGGTTTTTGGATTACATGAATGTACACTGGAGCATCAGATGGTTGAGAGTGATGTGGAACATTTCTTCCTTTTGTAGGACTATCCCACACATGACAGGATTTCTAATATCCCTGGTGTTGCCCACTAACTGCTTGTAGCGCCTCACTACCTACCTAGTTATTGTGATCACCAAACCTCTTTGATTTCTTAATTATCTCCTTTCTGACACAGAGTACAGATACCTAGTTTAAGGCATAATAGCACATTGATCTCTTTGTTTTTGGTGCTCTTTCTTTTAAAGAATTTTGAGGAGAAACCTATGGTACATTATACTGTCATGTTGGAACTTTTTATGAACCATCAGGAAATGATACTGTTCGGTGTCTCTGTAATTGTATAGATGTACATTCAAACAGTTTGTGGTCCTAACCATAATATCTTTATTTTTGTGTTAATTTCTCGTATACTTTTTTTTTGCTCTGAAGCATATAAATGCAATCCGATGAAAATAGTACCCACTTCCTTATAAACCAGACTGACTTCTTTGACTTTTTCTCTTCTAGTTTATACAAAGTTTATAAAAAGGCTAATGGTCTTTATTAGCCTAGATTACAGTTATGTTTTGGGTAAGGGAAGCTTGTAGTGAACCTCTCACTTGTTTCTTGGGAATTGTGAAAATTTCTTGGTCATTTGTAGTGGTTGGAACTTTCGGCTGCTTGCATTGTTCCTGGTGACTAACGTTCCCAAGATTTATAGCTATTTTTCCAGATTTGAATAATGAGTGTTTTTTTTTTCTTTTAAAAAAAATTAACAGATTTTATTAAAAAGCAGTTTTAAGTTTACTGAAAATTTGAGAGGAAACCATAGAGAATTTCCATATACCCCTTCACTGTATCTTTTCATTAGTGTGGTTCATTTTTTATAATTGATGAGCCAAAATTGATATCTTAGTATTAATGTTCCTATAGTTATATTACATAGGTTCACTCTTTCTGTTGTATATTCTATGGATTTTATAAGAATATAAATAGCAAATATATATAATAATAAAATATATGCAATAACATGTGTCTTCTATTCAGTATCATACAGAATAGTTCACTGCTCTAACAATCTCTTGTGCTACACATGTCCGTCCCTTCTCCACTCCCTTGTCTGCTCGCTGACAACCACTGATCTTTCTACTATCTCCATAATTTTGCTTTTTCTGTAATGTCAGATACTTGGGATCATGTTGCTCTAAATTTCCCTGTATACACTACTGTTTCTTCATCACACAGATTTGGTAAGTTGTACTTTCTTTTAGTACAAAATACCATTAGGGCTCCTGGGTGGCTCAGTGGATTGAGCATCGGATTCTTGATCTCGGCTGAGGTCATGATCTCACGGTGGTGGGGTGGTGAGTTTGAGCTCTACGTAGGAATTCTTTCTCTTCCTCTCTTTGTCCCTCATGCACTCATGTGCATGCCTGTGTGCTCCCCTGTACACTTTCTCTCAACATAAGTAAACAGTAAACCCTCCTCCCAACCAAAATACCTTTATGTTTCTCTTGAGTCTTCGTCTTTGTTCCATGTGTTATTTAGGTGTGTGTGTGTGTGTGTGTGTGTGTGTGTGTGTGTGTGTGTGTGTGTTTTATTCTCCAAACATTTTGGTATTTTTGTAGCTATATTTATGCTCTTCATTTCTAAAAATTCCCTTGTGCTCTCCCTCTATAGTCCTGTCCTCATCCCTAACCCCTGACAACCACTGATATATTCTCCATCACTATAGTTTTGTCTCTTTGAGACTGTCGCATAGATGGTATAAGTGGTGTACGTATGTACACTTTTGAGGCTGGCATATTTCGTTCAGCGTAATGTCTTTGACACTCATCCAAATTATTGTATGTATCAATAATTCACTCCTATTTTTGTTGAGTATTCTACTTTTGTATGGATGTACCACGGGGTATTTATCCAACCAACTACCATAGGGATTTGGGTTGTTAATGTTGCTCACTTTTTAATAGAACTACTATGAACAGTTGTGTACAGGATTTTGTGTGAACCTGTTTCCATTTATCTAGGAGAAATACAGTGGAGTGAGATTGCTGGATTATAGGATAGATATATGTTTAGCATTTAAGGAGGTGACCCGACTGTTCTCAGCATGCCCCACTAGCAATGTTTGTGAGTTCCAGTTGCTCTACATCCTCCCCAGCACTTGATATTTTTTCCCCGAGTCTTAGATGTGTGGTGATGTTACCATGGTTTGAATTGATCTGTCTGCACTGGCTAATGACCCTGAGCATCTTTTCGTGCCATCAAGGTGTTCTTATTGGTGAAGTGTCTGCTCAAATATTTTGCCCATTTTATTTATTTATTTATTTATTTATTTATTTATTTATTTATTTATTTTTAAATATTTTTATTTATTTCTAGGAGAGAGAGAGAGACAGCGTGAACAGGGGAGGGTCAGAGAGAGAGGGAGACACAGACTGTGAAACAGGCTCCAGGCTCTGAGCTGGCAGTCAGCACAGAGCCCGACGCGGGGCTCGAACCCACGAACCGCGAGATCATGACCTAAGCGAAAGTCGGACGCTTAACCGACTAAGCCACCCAGGCGCCCCTGTTTTGCCCATTTTAAAATTGAGCTTTTTGTTTTCTTATTTTGAATACTGGAAGTTCTTTATATATTCTGGATACAAGTGGTCAGATATGTGATTTGCAGGTATCTTCTCCTACTCTGTAGCTTGTTAAAATTTTTTTTTTATCAATATCTTTTATACAGCAAAAGCTTTTAATATGGATGAAGTTCAGTTTTTCAGATTATAAGAGGCTGGATCATGGTTTTGGTGTCATGTCTGAGGACTTCAGTGTCATGTCTAAGAATTCTTTGTTTCTTGGGCATGTGAAAGTCTAGTTGTTTCAGCATCATATGATGAAAAGACTGTCTTTTCTCATTGAATAATTTTTGCACCTTTGTCAAAGATCAAATGGCCATATTTGTGTTGTGTCTGTTTCTGTCATTTCTGTTCTCTTGGTTTATGTGTCTATCCTTTCACCAATAATATACTGTCTTGGTTACTGTAGCTTTAAAGAAAGTCATAAAAGTGTGTAGTATGTTCCCTCCCACTTTATTCTTCTTTTTCCAAAGTAAAAATAAATATTCTAGATCCAATGCCTTTCCATATAAATTTTAGAACCATCTTGTCTATATCTATAAAAAATTGTGCTGGGATTTTACTTATAATTTCATTTAATCTATGATTCAGTTTGGGGAGAATTGACATCTTTATTAGGTTTGATCTTCTAATCCACAGATACGATATGTCTCTCTGTTCATTTAGGTCTCCTTTGATTTCTTTCATTAGCATTTTGTAATTTCATCGTATAAGTCCTGTGTATGTATGTTAGATTTCTACCAAGTATTTCATATTTCTTTTAAGCTGTTGTAAATGATCCTAAATTTTTTTAGTTTTTAAATGTTATTGATAATTTACAGAGGTACAGTTGATATTTGTATGTTGACTTTTTATCTTGCAGGCTTGGTAAACTCAACTTTTCAATTGTAAGAAGATTTTTTTTAAAAAAAAAGATTCTTTGGTATTTTTTAAGGTAGATAATCATGTCATGTGTGAATAGTGAGTTTTATTTTTTCTTTCTAATCTGAATCCCTTTAATTTTTCATTCTTGTTTTATTGCATTGACTAGGTACTTTTCAGTTCCCTGGCGTTTTTTTTTTTTTTTTTTTTTTAAAATTTTCTGACTAGAAAACTGGAGCTTTTGTTACTTTGCTGTAGATTTCTGTATCTGCCCTCCCCCACTTCCTGAGCCATACAGTGAGAAGACAGAAAGAAAAAAGCATGGTGTCTGGCCCCACCTTGTTAGGACCACAGCTCCACTATATATATATGGAGGGAAAGGTTCCTCCTTTCCTTTAGAGCTTTAACTCCTGTGGACTCCTATTAGTGACCAGTGCCGTTGTTGCTTAGAGATTGCTTATAGGCTGTGGTCTGATGGAGAAGAAAAAGAGAAAAAAGGTGGGATATTCCTGTACCCACTTAGCATTAGGAAGTACCTTTTCTCCTCCTTGGGCTAAAACTGAAGCTTCATTGCCCACTTCCAGATTTCTGGTACATTGAGTCCAAGCTTGGATAATTGGTTAATTTACTGTTAAGTTGGAGGTACTTCAAATCCTGGTCTTCTTCCCTGGTCAGCCTGGTACTATTTACTTTTCAAAGTCCTTAAAATAGCTGCTCCTTGCCTTCTGTCCAGGTTTTATAGCTGTATTCAGTGGGAGTCATAGGTTTAAGTGTGCTTATACTCAATTGTGCCTGAAACTGGACTCTATTAATGGAATTTTATAGAGATTGAGCTGAACCATCTCTCTTGTGCATAGTCTAAGTAATCAAGAGTGAATGAGCTCATGACATTGTCATATTTATAACTGAAAATATTTTGTGATACATCAGTTAGTAGGCAAGTGCACTAATGAAGACAAACTTGTTAGGGGACACTGAATCTCAAGATAGCATTTGTATGCTACTCCTGAAGGAAATTCCAAGATACCATAGGTTAGTTCTTCTTTATCTGTGCCATTAGAAAGAACTTCATGTCTGTAATATAAGGTCATTACAGTTGACCCTTGAAAACATGGGTTTGAACTCCATGAGTCCACTTATAAATGGATTTTTTGATAGATATGGTGCAGTATTTTTTTAAATTTCTCTTCCTTATGATTTTCTTAATAACATTTTCTTTTCTCTTGTTTCCTTTCTTGGAAGAATGCAGTATATAATACATATAACATACAAAATGTGTTAATCAACTGTTTATGCTATCGGTAAGACTTCTGGTCAACAGTAGGCTATTGTAGTTAAGCTTTTGGGGAATCAGGTTATATGTTGATTTTTGACTGTAGGGGATTGGACCCCCTCATCCTTGTGCATTTAAAGGGTCAACTGTAACTTATTATAGGCTTTATTTCAACTTTTAGGTTAGGTAAATCATAGTTTTAAGACTTAGGGTAGAACCGCCTATCTGCAAACTGAGTTTTAATAGCCAGCTCTTCACTCTTCGCTCTAATAAAAGTTTACTAAAGCGGAGACTGAGATAGAGTAGTAAAGGAGAATATGGTATCACTTTATGATCTGATTCCTTATTTTGGGTTTTGTCCAGACTGATCTATATGGGATAGACCTTTTGCTGTTTTCAGATTGCTTGACTCTTTTGTTAGCTAAGGCCTTTAAGAGCTTAACATTACAAATACCTTAGGTTCATTGGCATATGTAGAACAAATGTGAATCAAACACAAAATGATTCTTTCAAGAATTTTATTTATTGATGTGGTAGCGAAATACTACACTGTTTACAGTAGAGAACTAAGTGGGATTTGGGGTATGCTGAGAAGTTGACAGTTTGTGGGTCTTGAAGAAAATACTGTCTTTTGTGGGATAAAAGAAGAAAAGATGTGTTCTTGAAATGATTATTTATAAATTATTTGAAATCTTGTTCTGCTTCCAGCTGAGGAGGCATTTGCCAGCATTGTGGTCACTGCAATAGTGAAATTTTGGATACAAAAAAAAAAAAAGAAAAGAAAAGAAAAAAAACAAACCCAAAACCTCACGGATGGCTGTTTGCATTTGACTAACAAGATAAAGAGAACCCTTAAGTAGGCTTGGGGAAAATAAGATATAGTTGTGCAGGCAATTCTTTCACTTTCTTTCTTAGGGCTAAATAAAGAGAATTGTAGGAATGCTGTGTAACATGAATCACGGGTAGGTAGGAACGATTTTGCTTGTTATACAGTTGGTAAATGATCAGCTGATCAGCTGTCACTTGAAGGATAGAGATCCCATGGAGAGATATTCGCTTTTTGTGTGATTTTTATCTTCTTCAGTTGGGAGGATAGTATCTCATTTTAGGTCATTTTTCTGAATCTGGGCTGTGGCCAAAAGACTACATTGTTTTCATTTTGTATATATTCCAGTTTGTTTATTTATTAATTATATGCTTCTGCTTACTTCCTAAAATAATTTGAGGTACTCCTGGGAAAAGACAGACACCTACAAATAGTGGGGTTAAATGAACAGTAATATGGTAATGAAAATGATAGTGGATAGGAGGCATAACTAAAAGGAAGAGGAAATAATTATACCAGGAAATTGATCTACTGAAAGTTACTACATTTCTGTTTGTAACCTTACCTGGAATTTTCTATCATCCAAGGTTATAAAAGACAACATGGGTAATTTTCATCATTGTGTGATTAAAAAGAAGTGTAACGTATACCCCCTGGCAGTTTCTAAGAGAATGCAGGGTTTTGTTTTGTTTTTTAAGTCTAGTTATAGAGAAAGTTAGAACTAAAGAGCAGGACTGGGGAGTTAACCTGTTCTTCGGACTTTGTTTTCCAGTGTCTGTTGCCTTATTTCAATTATCTATATAATTTTTCAAGTTACAAAAGTAGTATGTGCTTAGTATAGGACATCTGGGAAATAAAAAACATGAAAATTGTGTTGTAATTAATACTTAGAGATGATTCTTTATGATTCCTTATATGTCTAGTTTTGAAAATCTAGTACTGTAGTGAATTGTGGACAATTTTTATGTGGGAATGTGTTCTTCAGTAATTATAATAGCTAATATTAATTGGGCACTTTATTTTTCTTTTCTGTACAAACCTTATGGTAGCCTCTCCAAGACTGATTCAGTGACTGTTCCACAAAATCACGAGAGACCCAGGCTTTTTCTAACTTGTGGCTCTGCCATGTGTCAGTGCTACCTGAGTCCAAGATGACCGAGTTCTAGTTGTCCTATCCATATTTCAGCCGGGAGAATTTGGAACCAAAAAAAAAGAAGGCCTAATATTGAAGAGTCATGGTTAAGTAGTTAATAAAATAGAAATTGATGATATATTGTTAATTTAAAAAAACAAGTAACAGGTTATAAGATAATATGTATATATGTTTGTGTGTGTGTGTGTATATATATATATACATACATATATATATATATTTTAAATTGTTTGAAAATAGTTCTCTGATAAACATCCCGAGACAAAGGTTTTTAGTTTCACCAGTACTGAATGAGTCTGGGTTTTTATTTATAGCTGGCAGCCTTGTTCGTTCGTTCGTTCTTTCTCTTTCTTTCTTTCTTTCTTTCTTTCTTTCTTTCTTTCTTTCTTTCTTTCTTTCTTTTCTTTCTTTCTTTCTTTCCTACTTACTTACTTCTTTATTTATTTAGTGTTTTGAGAGAGATATAGAGAGCAAGCAGGAGGGGCAGAATGAAAGGGAGACCGAATACCAAGCAGGCTCCACACTGTCAATGCAGATCTTGATGTGGGTATTGAACTTAAGAACTGAGAGATTATGACCTGAGCTGAAATTAGGAGTTGGTCGCTTAACTGACTGAGCCACCCAGGCGCCCCCTTGTTTGTTTAAAAATAAACATTTTCTAGGGGCGCCTGGGTGGCTTAGTCGGTTAAGCGTCCGACTTTCGCTTAGTCATGATCTCGCGGTTCGTGGGTTCGAGCCCCGCGTCGGGCTCTGTGCTGACTGCCAGCTCAGAGCCTGGAGCCTGTTTCAGTCTGTGACTCCCTCTCTCTGACCCTCCCCTGTTCACGCTGTCTCTCTCTCTCCTAGAAATAAATAAAACATTAAAAAAAAAATAAACATTTTCTAGTATAAAAAGGGAAAATTGATATCTTGTTGTTTTGATTTGCAATTTAAAAATTTTATTTCTTCTGGGGCGCCTGGGTGGCTTAGTCGGTTAAGCGTCCGACTTTCGCCTAGGTCATGATCTCGCGGTTGGTGGGTTCGAGCCCCACGTCGGGCTCTATGCTGACTGCCAGTTCAGAGCCTGGAGCCTGTTTCGGAGTCTGTGACTCTCTCTCTCTCTCTCTCTCTGACCCTCCCCTGCTCACACTGTCTCTCTCTTCTAGAAATATACAAAACATTAAAAGAAAATTAAAAAAATTTTTTATTCTTTGGTGAATTGCCCCTTTTTTTGGCCCTTTTCATTTATGTGTAGGAATTTTAGTTTTATATGACCCATCTAATGCGTTTTTCCTTTGTTTTCTGATAATGAAGTGTTTGTCCATTGCAAGAGTAAGTAGTTTTTCTCCTTTATTTTAAAAAATTTTTAATATTTATTATTTTTGAGATGTGGCGGGGGGAGAGGGAGAAGGTGGGGGAGGGGCAGAAAGGGAAACACAGAATCTGAAGCGGGCTCCAGGCTCAGAGGTTAGCACAGTGCTGGGTGTTGGGCTCAACCCACGAACTGTGTGTGAGATCATGACCTGAGCTGAAGTTGGATGCTTAGCCGACTGAGCTACCCAGGAGCCCCTCCTTTCTTTTCTTACAGTATCGTTGTTTTAGTATGAGGTAGAAACCTGGCATTTGATATTTTCACCAAAGGTTATTTATTTATCCCATTTATTAAATAACTAATCCTTTCCTCACTGATTTCAAATGCTACCTTTACAAACTTAGGCTGTTTTTGGACTTTCCGTTCTTTTCAGTTTTCTTCTATTGCATACTATTTCAACTATCATCACTTTATACTATACTCTGATCTTTAGCTTCCCTTTCATTATTCTTTAGTTGAAAATGATTTGAGACATTTTCATCTATTTTTTCCATCATGTCTAATATTTCTTTTGAAAAATATAGTTATATTTCATAAGAATTTGTTAAATTTTGGAAAATACATTTTTCTAACTTGTGGATGAATAGACTGTTGTTTTGTTAACTATTTCATTGCTCATTTCTAGACACAAAACACTGGAGTCTCTCCATGTTTAGGATTTTTCTTTGATTCATTTTGTGTTTGACCTGCATCTTTGAATACTTTTTTCAGTAAGTTTACATGCATTGGAATTTACATGGATGAAAATCTTGTGGAACTATTGTATATCTAAAGATTTTTCTCTCCTCAGTTTTTCTCCCACAAATAACTGTCTTCGAATCTAGAATTCTTGTGTCATGTCCTTTCTCCTGTCGTAGACTCTGGGTCTAAAGTTCTCTCTCCTATAGCAAGGGAGCAGGAAGCAGGATGAAAAGCAAGAGACAGCTAATGTCCGCGAAAAGACAAGAGCCCCAAATAAGTGTCCTTGCCCTGTCTTTATTAGGATCAGAAGGCTTACAAACATGGTGATGGATGTGCACAAAGGACAATGAATCTGTGAACATTAACTTGTGGACGTGAAGGAAAAGGAGTCTTGAAGATATTCAGGGGTAGGGGTTTGGGTTAATACAAAACAAAATCCTGACTCTGGGCAGTTGGGTGGAAGGTTGTTTACAGGGGACATGAGGCACCACCTCTGTTTATCTTAGCTAGCTTAGGAGATGAGACAGGTAGGACGTGGAACCTCAGAGTTAACAGAGCACCTTTTCTTTTGTTAATCGTCTTCCATGCTGGGCTGCTTCACCTGCAGCACTGTGGTCTGTAGCCCAATTTATCTGTTAACCCAATTTGGTCCTTCCTTCCTGTGAAAGCAGCTTTCCCCTATAGTAGTAAATTGGAGAGTGTCCTGAATGCCTAATCTTGCTTACCTCATATACCTTTGTATTGGGTGCCTTAGCACCTCTCTCTATTCTGGGGCCTTTGCCTCTCCCTCTCTATTCTGGGGGCTCTGCACCCCCTCTCTATTCTGGGGTGCCTTTGCACCTCCCTGTTCTGGGGTGCTAATCTTGTTTACCCAAACTTGGGTGTGAACATCCTATGGCTTTGTAATTCTTTATGCCTTGTTAACCGATTAGTGTAAGCCTGGGGGATTCCTAAGCTTATTCCCCACATTCCCCCTCAAAATTATTTTCCTCCATTGTCTTCTGGCATTTATGGTGGAAGTCTGATGTCTTCTTGATTTTTCTGTTTAGCTTATTTTAAAAAAAATAAGTTTATTTCTTTTTATAAAATAATTTTCTATATAAGTTTGGGGAATTAAAAATATTGATCATTTTGAAAAGTTAGCGTACAGTTATTTATAAAGTGTGCTTGTAGTTTTTTTTTTTTGTGTGTGTGCTTGTAGTTTTTTAATTGACCTTCATATTCCCCAGCTATTGAGGTGAGTGATCATAGTTATAATTGTTTCTGCATAAATTTCACTGCTCCTAACAGACATTTGTGTGGAGTGGTTACTCAAGTCTTTTTACTTAATTGTTTGAGTCATTCAATAACTCTGGACACTGAGTATGTGTCCCATGTTAGTAAGAAAAGCATATTTGTTCTCCTAAGGAAAATTATTGGCAGAAGCATGGTTAATTTGTGACTAACTTGTAGAGTAGCATTTAGATTTAGACTTGGATCTGTGTGGACTAACGATTTTGAAAAGATAAATATATGTGAATAAAAAGAATGATTCAATTCTATGTTACTATTTATATATGCTATTATTTGTTTTCAGTCAATATCCCTGTGTCTTTCTTGGAAAGTATTTAAGTTCATATAGAGTAGAACTCAAGAAAACATGTTCACCCTCTTTTCTGTTTAATTAACCTATAAAATCATACAGGCTGCTAATTTGCTGAGATATTTTTTGGAGCTGGAGCATTTGTGACAGTCTTGATGTGTGGGTGATAACAGCCATTGGGCATTATATTTGGGGGCTTTGAATTTAAGATAACTCTGGTATAAAGTTGTGTGATCAAGAAATGCAAAAAAAAAAAAAAAGAAGAAGAAGAAGAAAGAGAGAACGAGAGAGAAAAAAAAATTACTTACTTGCAATGTCCAGTATGTAAACAATTCATATATTCAGAAAATATGAAAAGGCACTTTTGTTGTTTAATTTACATCTCTAGAGGAGATGTAACAAGACAAAATAACAAGACGAAAATAACAAGACAAGCTAGACTTAAACTCAATATTTCAGGTTTAAAATCTCACCCCAAGTGATTGTTACTAATTTCCTTTGAGTTTTTCTTAGTTAACCCAGGTAATCATAAATGTGAAAGAAATGGGAGACTTCCCTCAGGATTCAATTTACACATCTTTTGGGAATAAGACTTCCTAGAAGACAGTTTTTAAAGAATTCCATGTAGATTGAAATCTGGAAGAAAATCTAATGTCTAAAAGTGTGTTTTTAAAAAATTAAGGGCAGGATTTATGGAACGGTATGTTATCAAAGATATATTGGTGCACCTGTATGGCTCAGTCAGTTAAGCATCTGACTTTGGCTCAGGTCATAATCTCATGGTTCATTGAGTTCGAGCCCCACATCGAGCTCTGTGCTGACAGCTCAGGGCCTGGAGTCTGCCTCAGGTTCTGTCCCCCTCACTCTCTGCCCCTCCTCTGCTCACGCTCTGTTTATCTCTGTCTCTCAAAAATAAATAAAAACATTAAAAAAAATTTTTTTAAAGATTTATTATAAAGCAGTGTACTTTCACCTAGCCCTAAAGCCCTTTGATATTATTAATACTTAGTATCCGTTTAGATTCTTTTCTAGCTATGCTACAATCATTACTTGTGGAAGCTTAGTATATCCCATTGAAGCATAATATATGGAAATATTTATATTTGATAAAACCTTTGCTAAATGTTATGCCCAGTCAGTTGATATTATTCCTTCTATAGAGTATTTATTTCTGTATTCAGGATTAGCAGTAAAACTAAATGATTTTTTAATTTTAATTAATTTTTTAATCTTTTTGGTGAAGTAATTTTGTTTTAAGGTTTAATTTTAATTCCAGTTAGCATACAGTGTTATATTAGTTTCAGGTGTACAATATAGTGATTCATTACTTCCATACATCAACTGGCCCTTATCATGATAAAAAAACTAGATGATTTTTCAAAGTCTCCTTCAATTCAGTGTCAATTGAAAAATATTGCTGTAATGTATTGCTTTCTAGAAAAAGGCATAATGATTGTAAAAGTAATTTTTTCTTTTTTCTGTGGAATATTATATATGAAAAGTTTATAATTATATTGAGATATGCATAATACATGTATATACATATGTATATATATAAAAGTTTATATCTATTATATAGATAAGGAGTGTGTGTGTGTGTGTGTGTGTGTGTGTGTGTGTATGTATGTATGGCTTATTTTCATGGAATTTTTTCCACTTCACAGGTAAGCAATAGAGACTGTAATTAGTTTGTTTTTAGCAACAAATAAGAAAATTTCTGTTATTGGTCATTGCTGATAATTACAAAGTTTCACTTGATTAATCACAAAAAATGGTAGACGAATATATTTCCTTTAGAAACTTTTACTGTTATTGGCTAAAAAAGGCAACATTATTTTGGTGAGTGATATGATTTATTTTTGAAGTCACTATGACATGTTTTTTAAGTTTGTTTATATTTTGAGAGAGAAAGAGAGAGAGTGTGCAGGGGAGAGGCAGAGAGAGTGAGAGAATTCCAAGGAGGCTCTGCGCTTTTAGCATAGAGCCCGACATGGGCTCATTCCTGTGAACCATAAGGTCATGACCAGAGCCAAATTAATAGTTGGATGCTTAACTGACTGAGCCACCCAGGTGCCCCACTATGACAGATTTTTTTTATGTGGTTTACACTATGGCAGTAAAATCTGTTGAAAAGTAGGATTTCTGTGTCTTCTCAGCTCTAAAGTTAATCAGCTTTTCCTATTCATAAAGTGGTTATCATACTTGATTTCCCTTCATTTTCTGACTTTAATATTTTGCAGAACAAGCAGTACTGAAGAGTTGATAGTGGTTCTGTGGTTGTTGGGTAGTTTTGTTATTGACCTGAATAAATGTAAATAAAATATCACATTGAAGAAGTTAGGAGATCATCTCTGGACAATAGGATTTGAATTTAATATAAAGTCAGAGCAAACTAGAAAGACATGTAGATGCAAACTTAGTAAGAGTAGAAAGAAAAGAATGTGTATAAGCTAGGTATAAGCTATCAGTGAGATAGAGATTTAGTGGCTTATTAAAATATGATTTTATTATAACTAGTACTTATTATGGAATACAAGTTTTTAATATTATGAAATAAGACAGTGCACTCTTTATCACTATCATTATTCAACATTTTGTTTTTAAAGTTTTTTTTTTTTTTGAGTGGCAGTGTGCATGTACACATATGTGAGTGGGGCGAGGGATAGAGAGTGGGAGAGAGTATCAGGCAGACTCCCGTTGTCATGTGGAGCCTTCCTCAGGGCTTGATCCCACGAACTGTCAGATCATGACCTGAGCTGAAATCAAGAGTCAGCCGTTTAACTGACTGAGCCACCCAGGTGCCCACTGTTCAACACTTGATAGAAATTCAGTCAGTACAATGAAAGAACAATATGCAATGAATCGTGCAAAAAATAAAGAGGAAAAGAATTATTTTAACTTGCAATACAATGCCATTTATTGGATAAGCCTAAGACAATCACGTGAAAAATGATTTGAGCTAATGAGAGATTAGTGACTAGTCAATATATATAAAAGCCAGTGCTTTACATATGTAAGAAATTACAAGTAGAAAAAAATGGGAAAAAGGATAATATATACAAAAGCGTTGACAACAACTACACATACTCAAATATATGTATACTTCTTCGGAAAAAATAAGACAAAGAACTAAATGAAACTAACAAGAAAGATGCAGGATTGGTGTGAAGAAACGAGTAAGCAGCATTATTAAAGGACACAAAATACACCTTAATAAGTGAAGAGACTATGTTGATGGATGGGAAATCATAAATTTAGCATTGTTCTAATGAGGGTCACAATGAAATGAAATTCTTTTGGGTAAAACAAAAAAGTGATTCCAGAATTCACTTGGTGGCGTAGCTACAATCATAGTACCATGAAAAATGGTGTGTGGCTTTTGTGGTAGGTTTTGTTGATTTGCTGCTAACATATGAAAATATATAAAGTTACAGCATACAGTAATGACAGACAGAACAATAGACTGTAATAGAAAGTACATAAACAAACTCTAGTACATGTAAGAAGCTGATATATCATAGAGGCAACATTTTAAGTTATTAGTAAGAAGACAAAAGATCTCACTGTGGCATATAACACAACAGGGGGATTAAAGAATGAATGTGAGAAATCATCAAAGTACTGGACAATATGATTGACTATTATTTTTGAAGTCAAGGAGGATTTCTAAACATGGTTATTGGAAGAAGTATAAAGGTATCTGGGAAAAATGTGGCAGATTTCATATAAATTTAAAAACCTGTGTCTTATTATCAAAATCAAAAGTGAAAGGTCAGTTGCAGACTGGGAGAGAATATTTAATCTGATAAAGGGCCCGTATCCAAAATATACAAAGAATTTTTATAACTCAACAATAAGATAAACAGCCCAATTAGGAAATGGGCAAAAGTGCTAAACAGACACTTCACCAAAGAAGATACTAACATTTGAAAATAAGCATATGAAACGATGGCTGTGCATCATCTGTCAGTTGGGGATTGAAAAAGACAATTAGATACCTCTACACATCTAGTAGAATGGCTACAATTTAAATCACTGACAATACCAAATGGCATTGATGATGTGAAGCAACAGGAACTTTCGTTCATTGCTGGTGGGAATACAAAATGGTACAGACACTTTGGAAGCCAGTTTGGCAGTTTCTTAAAAAGCTAAATAGGGGAGGGGCGCCTGGGTGGCTTAGTCAGTTAAGCGTCCAACTTTCACTTAGGTCATGATCTCGCAGTTTGTGGGTTCGAGCCCCACGTCGGGCTCTGTGCTGACTGCCAGCTCAGAGCCTGGAGCCTATTTCGGAGTCTGTGTCTCCCTCTCTCTCTGACCTTCCCCTGCTTATGCTGTCTCTCTCTCTCCTAGAAATAAATAAAAATATTAAAAAAAAAAAAAAGCTAAATAGGGGCGCCTGGGTGCCTCAGTCGGTTAAGTGGCCGACTTCGGCTCGTGTCATGATCTCATGGTTCATGGGTTCAAGCCCTGCGTTGGGCTCTGTGCTGACAACTCAGAGCCTGGAGCCTGCTTCAGATTCTGTGTCTCCCTCTCTCTCTGACCGTCCCCTGCTCATGCTCTCTCTCTCTCTATCAGAAATAAATAAAACATTTTAAAAAGTTTAAAAAAAAAAGCTAAATATACTCATACCATGTGGTCCAGCACTCATACTTTGAGATTTTTTTTCCCAAAACGTGTTTACACACAAAAACCTTCACCTGAATGTTTATAACAGCTTTATTCATGAAAAGATGTGGAGGAATGTCTTGCTAAGGGAATGAAGCCAGACTAAAAAGACTGCATACATGTGGTATGATTCCAACTAGATGACATTCTGGAAAAGGCAAAACTGTGGGAGACTGTAAAAAGATCAGGGGCTAGGGGTACTAGTGTGGGGAGCGATAAATAGGTAGAGCACAGGGGGGTTTTAGGAGAATGACGTATTCTGTATGATACTATAATGGTACATATATGACATTACACATTTGTCAAAATCCGCAGAACTGTATAACACAAAGAATATAACCTGTGGACTTTTAGTTAGTGGTAATTTGTCATTATTGGTTCATCAGTTGTAACAAATATACCACACCAATGCAAAATGTTAATTTAAAAAAATTCATGTCTGAAAACATCCAGACATGCAAAGCAACTGGAAAACATTTGTATTCTGGAACATAAATAGTTAATATGTTTAGTATTAGAGAACTCTGAAAACAAGAGCCTCATAAAAAATGGGCAAAGAATATGAATAGATTGCCTACAAAAGAAGTCAACTTCTGTAAAATATATTTTAAAACTCTAATGTGATGTCATTTGTCACCTATGAAACTGGTAGGGATTTTCAAAAAGTGGTAATATACTGTGACCAAGAATGTAGAGAGACAGCCATTCTCACATACTTCTGATTGGAGGAAGTATTAGTAAGTGATAGAAAATTTAAGAACACACATTCAAAGCTTTTATCTAGAATTTCAAGGTTGAGGAATTAGCCCAGTTAAAATCAAGGATGTGTCCAATGATCTAGTTATAAGGATATATACTGCACTATGTCAGTAAAAATTGGAAACTACCTAAACGTCCACCATTAGGTAAATTATTTCATGTTTATACAGTGGGAAAATGTGCTGAATGGTGTTCTAGAACTGAGGTTTTCAAGCTTGAGTGTGCTTTAGGGTTTGTAGGACCCTATTTTCAGAAATTCTGATTTGCCAGGTCTGGGGTGCCATGAGGTTGCGCTTGATCAGCATCTGGTGATGTTGATGTTGCTGGACTGGGGACCATATTGTAAGAACCACTTTTTTAGATAAATATTTAGAGAAAGAATGCAGATTATAAAACTGCTTATAATGTGATTCTACTTTATAAGTGAGATAAATAACATGGATTTGTAAAAAATAGTTGAAATAGTATATACTAACATGTTTAGTATGGTTATTTTATATGGTGGAAATGTGGGTGATTTAAATCCTTTTTGTTAATCTGTATTTTAAAAAGCTTTCCATAATGAGGAGAGTTTGAAATGAAGGAACAAATTGAAACAAATTAAAAAACCAAATGATAAAGTAGAAGAAGTCTTAATTCTTTTCAGGTTTAGTGCAAGAAGTAAAAATCTCAAGTATACATGATTCCTTTCTCCCCTATTACCTTTCATATGCAATCAGTTATAAAGATGTATCAATTTTACTTTCTAAATATTTCTTTAATCTTTCCTCAGCTTGCTATTCCTTCAACCTAGCCTGTTATAATCTCATCATTGGGTTCCTGGAATAGACTCTTTGTCTTGTTCCCTTACCTCCAGGTGGCTTGTTCCTTTCCAATCCGTTCTTTACACAGCAGCCAGAGTAATCTTTGTCAAAATCAAATTTGAAGCATTAAGCACTTAATGTGTCTTTAGCTGCCAGGATAAAATCCAGACTTTTCCCTCTCTTGCTTGTCTTTTACAATTCGCCCCTTCTACTTTCCAGACATTCTAAGCTCCTTGTGTCTTAGTTCATGTGAAATATATTTTAGTTTCCCCATTCAGGTCTGAATACTAACTCCCCCCCAACGCCCCCAACTGTTTGTGGGGCAATTCTGTTATTTCACCCCTAACCTGACTAACTCCTGGTGACTTCAACATAATATTGTTTCCTTTGGGGAGGTTTTTCCAAGGTTCTTCTTGCCTGTACTACGTCCTAATTCTGTGTTAAGTACCCTTTCTGTGTACTTCCATGACATTCTTTACTTAACATCAGACCTTCCACATTGGTTTTTATTTGCCTCTTTCCTTGTCTGTATTAACCCATTTGACTACACCCTCATTGGGATCAGTGCCTAGTATAGAGTGGGAGCTTCAGAAATAATTGTTGATAACTGAGTGAATGAATGAATGGGTGAAAAATGAAACATGAAGATGAGATGTAGGGATGTACTGGTGGATGGGCCCTAAGTATAATTCATGTAATGTGTTCTGATTAGACTGGAGTTCTTTTTACTCTCTGTTCTACCAGAAGATAAACTTGGAAAGGATTTGGAAGAGAATTACCCTGATGATTAAAGAGCTAGAAAGTAGAACCAGGGATGCAAAATTAAAGGAATTGAGGTTTATAAGTAGCCTGAAAGTTATAGTAGAATGATCTAATAACTGTCTTTAAGCATATGCATGCAGAGTTAATTTTCTAAGAATTTCAACCATTTGTCCTCCACCATTTCAAGAGGAAAAATAATTTGCTTGATTCTATAGCAGAATTTAAATTCAATACCTGGGGAACATTTTAACAACTGCCAGTAAATCCTGGAATTACTTACTGCATGAAACAATGGGAAGTGCCATTTTTTTTTGTTTTAAATTGCAAAAAAATCTCGTAAATAGAAATATTGTAAAGAAATGATGTTAATTTTGTTAGTCAATAAAATACAGATAATTGTAGTGCCTCATATACTAAGGGGATTTGAAACAAAATTTTCTCTTCTGAAAGAGCTGTGCAGAATTGAATATTGTTGATAAGTGAATAGTTTTCTGACTAATCTCTAGGTAGCCTCACCAGTTTCCTCTCAAGATTTAAGAAACTGTAACCTTAATTTATGGAGAAAATACTGTCAAAATCTGAGATGTTAATAATCAATATACAGAGAGCTATTTTGGGGGTAACATGAGCCTAGCAATGTTGACTTGAATGAATGATGTGTATCCTATATAATCAGCAGAATGTAAGGTTTAGCTTTCTGTGCAGCTGCAGGAGACATATTTAATTAATACTGAAGCAATTATCTTGACAAGTAAATCAAACTCAATTAGATCTCAATTAGAACACTAACATTTTCTCAAATATTGTATGGTTGCCAGATGGTTACACTTTTTTTTTTTTTTTACAACCCACTGTCCTGCAGCCCCTCCTGCCCTCCTGCCTTTTTTTTTTTTTTTTTTTTTTTTTTTAAAGATTGACTTTCCAACTGCTGTGTTTATTAGGTATAATCCCTCAGTTTTGTTTTCTTATTTTGGGAGGAAATTTGAAATTTAATATGATATATATCAGAATTCTCTTACCTGGTAATGTATGGTTTTGTTTTATAGAAATTTGGAAAAGTAACATATGATGACTCATTTATAAAATGCATAAAGTACAAAGTAAAGGTTGTGGATCATTTAGAAGAGAATTTTAGAAGTTATTTAATTCATATCCTTGCCAGAGACAGACCATTTTATACCTGAATCTGTATATTATTGTGTCATACTTACATTTCATTTTCAAGTAGAATGAAAACATTGATTTTTTTAAGGCTTAATAGGTATAGATATTCCAATTATAAACTTTAATGCTTACTAAATAATTATTGTAACATCTTCTAATCAATTAGTTATACTTAGAGTAATTGTGTCTTCAGAGGTTTTCCTCTCAAGTGCCTTCTCAAAGGTCAATTAAATTTATATCAGTTTAGGTCTGGCTACTTCATTTTGGTATTAAATTTAATTTTCTACATCTTATTTGGTTGTTCACTCACAGATAAACGTGGAGGATAATGTAATAGAAGCAGTGTTGCATCATGGATTAGGATTGAAGGTGGGGCGCCTGGGTGGCTCAGTGGGTTGAGTATCCGACTTTTAATTTCAGCTCATGTCATAATGCCAGGGTTGTGAGCCCCCTGTCTTGGGGGCTCAGTGTAGAGCCTGCTTGGGATTGATTCCCTCTCTTTCTCCCTCAGCCCCTGTCCTCCTCCTCCTCCTCCTCCTTCTCTCTCTCTCTCAAATTAAAAAAAGACCGGAAGACTTTGTGGGTCAGACTACTTGAATTTTGTAGTTTTAGGTAAACCTAACTCAAATGGTAGTTGAAGGTTTAAAGCAGATCAAGTATTAGATGGTCCCGAGTATAATTCCTGGCACACAGTAGCTTTCAGTAAAAATTGGCAGTTGTTTTTGTTGTTATTCATTTGCTTAGTCATTCACTGATTTTATTCGATTCACTTTTTCAGTGGGTACTGGGTTAATACTATCATTTAGATGATCTTAATTCTTAAAGTTTAAGGATTCAGAATTTTATTGCTTAGCATATGTATAGCATTTTCAGGAGAGATGAAATAGTCTACTAAATTATTTTCTTTTTCCCATTTTTTTGTCAGTCTTCTCTCCATTCCCAGATACTCTACATTAGGTGGCAAATATTTTGTGTAAAGGTCAAGAGAGTAGACACAGAAAGTAGGTATTTTAGGCATTGGGGCCACATACAGCATCTCTCATATATTCTTTTTACAAAACGTTTTATTTTGAAATAATTGTAGATTCACATTAAGTTGCAAAGATAATAGAGTGGTCTGATATACTCTTGACACACTTTCCTGAGTGGTTACAGCTTACATAATTATAGTACAATATTAAGACCAGGAAATTGAAGTGTGTGTGTGTGTGTGTGTGTGTGTGTGTAGTTCTGTGTGACATTTTATCACATGTCTAGAGTTCTGTAAATGCCACCTCAATCTGCAGTCAAGATATGGAACTATTCCATTAAGCACAAAGAATTCCTTTATGCTACCCATTCATAGTCACACTCACCTCCTCACCTTACCCATCTCACCCATCCCCAACCCCTGGAAACCATTAATCTGTTTCTGTTTATTATTTATTTATTTTGAGAGTGTTACATGAATAGAATCATCCAGTGTATGACTTTTTGGGATTAATTTTTTTCAGTTCTTGAGACACATTGCTTCATGTTACGAATGTACTACGAATGTTTGATTATTGGGTGTAGTTTTCAAGGAGTCAGGCCATTTCATTTATGTTGTCAAGTTTATGTGTGTGGAATTATTTGTAATGTTCCCTTATTAGCCTTTTCATGTTAGCACAGTTTGTGGTGATATCCCCTGGTTCCTACCTGATTTGTCTTTTTTTTCCCATTGTATTGTTAGAAGTCTGTCAATTTCATTGGTATTTTCAAAGAAGCACTTCTTGTTTCATTGCTTTGCTCTATTATTTTCCTGTTCTCAAGTTAATTGATTTTTGCTTTTATACTTATTTCTTTTCTTCTACTTTTTGGGGTTTATTTTGTTCCTTTTGTTTCTTGAGGTGGGAGCTTAGATTACTGGCCTGAGATTTTTCTCTCTTTTCTAATGTGTACAGTTAGTGCTGTGAATTTCCCCACTGCTTTAGTGTGTCCCACACATTTTGATGTACTCTCATTTATATTTGCATTCAGGTCAGTATATTTTTAAATTTCCTTTGAGACTTCCTCTTGATTCATGTGTTGTTTGGAAGTGTTTTGCTTAGTTTCGAAGTATTTGGGAGATACATTGTTTTCGGAGCTCACACTGTATAATTTCTGTTCTTTAAAATTTGTTGACATGTGTTTTATAGCTCAAAGTATGGTCTCTCTTTGTTCTGTGGATACTTGAAAGGAATGGGTATTTTGCTGTAATGAGGAATGTTGTATAAATGTGATCTTGTTGGTTGATGGCACTGTTGAGTTCTTCTGTATCATTGCTAATTTCCTGTTTACTTGTTCTATCAGCTGTGGGGATGGGGTGTTGAACCTCCAGCTATAACTGTGTTTTTGTCTGTTTTCTTTCCCTTCTTTCACATGGTCTCCATTGACATCATGCAGAGGATTCTTGTTACCGCCTGGTGGGCATTAAAGGTCTGGCTCCCTATTCTCCCTTTTCTGACAACATCTCTTAAAGGGGGGAAGAATTAGAGCAGATCATTATAGTCTGGAGGAGTGTAAATATCGACTCCTCATTAGGCCTCTGATGAGGTGGTGGTGAATGGGGCTGCAGTTTTTTTCTGTGGTGTTTGGCTGGAGCAGAGGAGTTATTGTGTAAAAGTTTTCTGTCTTGGTAGACTGCCCCTTTCCTGGTCCTTTGGCTAGAGACAGGGAAATTTTTGGATCTTTCTCGGTCTGCTTTTCTTGGCTTTTCCATGTTGCTGGCTTCCCTAGTATCCAGTGTGGTATATATGAGTCAAATAAAACCCAGGGAACCCACTTCCATGTTGTTTGTTGCGTCCCAAGGTCCCTAGATGGTCTGCTGCCTTTTCTCTTACTCTCAGAATGTTTCTGTTAATGTCTAGAGTTTTTAGCTGTACTTAGGAAGAGTAGGAGAAAAATATATCTATTTTCTGGACATTGAAGTTTGCTTTTTGTTTTGTTTTTTATTGGCTTATTTTTCTAAAACTTTTTTGAGAGCTGTTTTAGTTCACAGCAAAATTGAGAGCAAAGTGTATCCCATCCACATACATAGCCACCCCCATCATCAGCATTTCCCATGAGAGTGGTACCTTTGGTACGTTGGTATATTAACACATCATAATCACCTAAAGTCCATAGTTCACAGTATGGTTCATTCTTGGTGTTGTATAGTTTGTGGGTTTCGGCAAATGTATAATGACATGTATCTACCATTACAGTATCATATGGAGTATTTTTATTGCCCTAGAAATCCTCTGTTCTCTCCTTATTTACCCCTACCCCACCCCAACCCTTGGCAACCACTGACCTTTTTATTGTCTCCATAATTTTTGCCTTTTCCAGAATGTCCTGTAGCTGTAGTTACAGGAGTATGTAGTCTTTTTAGATGGGCTGCTTTAACTTTAGTAATGTGCATTTAAGTTTCCTTCATGTTTTTCTCATGGCTTGATAGCTCATTTCTTTTTAGTGCTGAATAATATTCCATTGTCTAGAAGTACCACAGTTTGTTTACCTACTGAAGGACATCCTGGTGGCTTTCAAGACTTGGCAATGAAGAATAAAGCTGCTATAAACACTTATATTCAGGTTTTTGTGTGGATATAAATTTTCAACTCCATTGAGTAGATGCCAAGGAGCACAGTTCCAAATTGCATGGTAAAAGTATGTTCAGTTTTATAAGAAAGGGCCAAACTGTCTTGCAAAGTGGCTGTGTCATCTTGTATTCCCATTGGTAACAAATGAAAGTTCCTGGTGCTTTACATCCTTGTAAGTATTTGGAGCTGTAGTGTTTGGGATTTTGGCCGTCCAGATAAGTATGTAGTGATTTCTTGTTTTGTATCTTTTTTTTTTTGTACAATCCTTACACATGTTAAAAAACATTCTTAGCTCGAGGACTGTGCCAAAACAGGCTGTGGAGTGGATTTGGGTCATGGGCTATGGTTTTCCAATGTGATAGCTGCCTTCATCTTTTTAATCTCATCTTGAGTCTCTTTGTTGCTCAGTGTGCTATAGCCACTGGCTTTTTTTTTTTTTAAACCATCCAACTCTTTTCTGTCTTTGGAATTTCACACATGTACTTTCTCGTATCATGTATCAGTCTTCTCTACATTTTTCCCTTAGATATGCTGTTCATCCTTTAGGTTTCAGCTTATGTATATCATCTTTTCAAAGGGAACCTCCTTGGCCCTCAGCAGTCTAAGTGAGATTCCCAATGCTGCATCATAGCACTGTCAACTTTCCTTTTATCATACTTTTAACTCTGTTATTCTAAATTTATAAGTGTGACTATTTGCTTAAAGTTTATTTTTATTCTCACAAATATTGTAAGTTCTTTAATGGAACAAATTCTGTTTTGTTTACTAGCTTCCAAAGACCTGGAACAGTAAGTGTTTACAAAGTAGTTGACACTTTGGCAGTTTTATTAGGGGGAAGTTGAAACTTTAATTTGAATGAGCTCCAAGAGATTTTTCTAGGTGTTTTAACTGTGTTTACTAATTAAATATTAATATCAATCTTTAAGATGGATATTGTTATTCCTCTTTATAGGTGAGGATGCTGAAGCTCTAAGGGCTAAAGTAATTTGTTTAAGGTTGGAGGGACAGAAAGGACCAGACTCAGGTGGCAGTCTGAATCCAAACTCATTTTGTTTTAATTATACCCGTGGTTCTCACTGAGGCCCCAGAATCTTGTTGACAGTAGGGGATGGGAAAGTGATATTAAAATAACAGCAGTAACAACACTAACAGTATACAATCCTGCTTAGTGCCTTCCCCAGTTCAGGGGCATGAAGATGAAGACCGTTGGACGGGAATATGCTCCTATGTTTAGAATCCCTGCACCTCCACCTGCTGGCAGATAGAGTACTTTTGTTAAGGGCCTTAATATTTGGTGTAAGAGATAAATTTTGTGTTTGGTCATTTGCTGTTGAGTTAATAAACTAATAAGGCAAACTAAATAAATGCTGTAATACAAAATACAAAGAAGATCTATCAATGGATATACTCAGGAGGGTACAGCTTATTCCAACTGGACAGTTTAAGGAAGTTACTTCATATCTCATTCCCTTCATTGTGAAACCAATGTGTAAATTAGGAAGTTAGTATATGGGACTTAATATCTGGGGACAATTATGATAGTCTCTTATCAGATGTAATATCGGGTACTTGAAGTTGAGGGTAAACTAAGTAGAATGTAAGAAATTACCGTTTAATTTTTGCTTATTTTTCTATAGAATTTTCTCTTCATGGTGATACCTTGAAAAACAAATTCTTAATTACACTGTCTGTACAAATAATGGATATTTAGATTATTTCCAGGTTAAAAAATATTAAAACACCAACTATGTGCCCATAGTCTTTTCCATTTTAATAATTTAAGATAGATTTTCTGAGAAAAGGAATTATTGAGTTAAAGGACATAAATATGTTTACGGCTCTTGCTGCATTTTAAAAATTGTTTTCCAAACTAATTTTTCACATTTTCCTGATAATTTCACAGAATTTCTGTTTCATTGCCAGTAGAACCTATTACTGTTTTCTTCAGTCCCTTAAAATTTAATAGGCATTGTTTTACTTTAGATTTCTCTAATCTCTGGTGAGACTAAAAATGTTTAACATGTGTTTATCTACTATTTACATATCTTTCTGTGAATTGTGTGCTCATTTCCCTTGTTCGTTCTTGTATTGGGAGATAATACCTAGGTTTGTTTGTTTGTTTGTTTGTTTTTTCCCTCCCCTCCCCTCCCTTCTCCTCCCTCCCCTGTCCTTCCCTTCCCATCAATATGTATGGAGGGACACTCCCATAAAATATCTTCTGATCTTTTCGTTTGTGATTCATTGTTGTTTTTTATTTGGATATTTATATTTGATCTTGTTTGTTTTTTGTTTTTAATGGCTTGAGTGTTTTCCCCCCATAATTTAACTCTTTAATCAATCTGGAATTCACTTTGGCATATGGTGTGTTATAAAAATCTAAATTACTTTCAAAGTTGGCATCTGTGTACCCTGTTATGAATTTGACTCCTGTACGTACTCTTGTGCTTGTACATTATCTTTTACAGTTTTGATGTCATACTTAAATATTATGATTGGGGGCGCCTCGGTGGCTTAGTCGGTTAAGCGTCCGACTTTCGCTTAGGTCATGATCTCGCGGTTCGTGGGTTTGAGCCCCGCGTCGGGCCCTGTGCTGACTGCCAGCTCAGAGCCTGGAGCCTGTTTTATATTATCAAAATAAATATTATGATTGGATGTAGTGATGGAATGGGATAGTAGGGCCCCTGTGTAGTAGTAATGTGGGATTATGGATAATTTATCTTTGACTCATTTATTTATTTTTATTTATTTATTTATTTTTTAAGTGTTTTTTATTTATTTCTAGGAGAGAGAGAGAGAGAGACAGTGTGAGCAGGGGAGGGTCAGAGAGAGAGGGAGTCACAGACTGAAACAGGCTCCAGGCTCTGAGCTGGCAGTCAGCACAGAGCCCGACGCGGGGCTCGAACCCACGAACCGCGAGATCATGACCTAAGCGAAAGTCGGACGCTTAACCGACTAAGCCACCCAGGCGCCCCTATCTTTGACTCATTTAAATTACATTGTTTTACACACACACACACACACACACACACACACACACACACAGATACATATATGTATATACGTTTATAAATACACACAAGTACAATTCTTTGCTCTAGAACTATGAAGGAGTATTAACTATGCCATGTTGCCTGTTCACACTATGATATATTTTCCTTTGTAAGTAAAAGTTAATTTTTGTATGTTCTGATTAGAGATGGTAATGCAAAGTCATGATGAATGTGCTATTGTGTAGTTTGCTATGTTAGGACATCACTTTGGGATTATTTAGTTTGGTGATTTGATATGGTGCCAGTGATTCTCCATTAGGGTTGACTATTGTAACGTTGTTATTCATATTGCTACTTCCTCCTGAGATTTGCACTGGAGCATTTGAATTTTTTTTTTTTCCAGGACAAAAATGTGGTTAATATGCTTTAGGATTGCCATTTCTCCTATTGTAATTGTTTAATTAGCTAGCTTGGGAGTTCTTTTCTCTTATTTAACTTGAAAAATAATCCTATATTTCCTAACTTCTGGTAGCATTATTGCTTTCAAAAATATAAAAAGTTTTATTTTCTGTTTAGGAAAGTCTATACATATTTATTGTACAATATAGAAAGACATATAGGAGTTTGGTCTCAGAATGAGATTCCAGAGGTCACAGTGGAAGAGTTGGTGGAAGAGGTCATGAATATGGATAGGACTAGGTCATATTTGGACAGATGTTGCCTATTCAGTTAACTCCAGGGATTAAAATGGTATGTAAATGAGTGTAATAAAGACTGTGCTGGCATAAGGGGATTGGCTACTGTTCAGCGTTAGCTGATTATTTTTATATTTTTCATTATTTCCATTATTATCAGACCTTAATGTTTTTTCCCCAAGAGGTGTTGGAAACCTGGATTTTGGTATAAATTCTCCTAATTTCTTAATATCGGCAGGTCATACATTTGTGATTGCTCACTTAGGAGACCTAGAAAGTATGTGCAGGTGAGTCTGGAGGGTGATGGGTGATTAAAGAACACTAGACCTCAGTCACTGATGGGAGGTATGATAGAATTAGTCCCTGAAGCTTATGGAAAGATGATGAATAACCAGATCTCTTGCTCTGGTCCTTCATATTTCTTTTCTGCATTTATTGGCTGTTTGAGGCCGGCGTGATGTCATGATACCCATAACTAATAATGCCTCTAAAGGCTTGCAATCTGTTGAGTATTGAAGACAAGTAAACAAGAAATTATAATAAAGTTTAGTGAATGTTATAATAGGGGAAGTACAGGGCATTTTTGAATCCTAGGAGAAGGATATCTAACCCAGATTTGGGTGATCAAGGGAAGCCTCCCATAAAAAGTGGTATATCAGCTGAGTTTGATGAAGGTGGAGTGGTAATTGGGTTGTGTTGTGGGTAGAGAACAAAATTTGCAAAGGCCTGAAGGCTAGAGAGGATGGTGTATTTAGGAATTGGAAAATAATTTACTTCTTGTAACCATTTCTTATTTTTTAACACTGTTTTATATCATTGGCATCTTAGTCACTTTAATATGTGGTGAAGGGTGATGAATTGGGTACAAGATGAATAAATAAATAACTGATCGAACATAAAGTGCAGTGATAAATGAATCTGTTAGAAGAGATAGTTGCTGCCCTTGCTGGTCGTGTGTAGTGGGGTCCTTTGTGTTGAGTCTTGGCTTTTTCATGAGAATAAAGATGTTAAGGGCATATGCTTATCATGTTTCTAATTACTAGCTGGTGAGTAGAATGAATGAATCAAGATTCTGAAGGGTCTCTACAGGGTAACGAATTGGCTTTATCCAATAAAATCTTATCATGAGTATATTGCACTGCTCTTAAATCTAAGTAATTTTTTTTTTTAATGTTTTATTTATTTCTAGGAGAGAGAGAGAGAGAGACAGCGTGAGCAGGGGAGGGTCAGAGAGAGAGGGAGTCACAGACTGAAACAGGCTCCAGGCTCTGAGCTGGCAGTCAGCACAGAGCCCGACGCGGGGCTCGAACCCACTAACCATGAGATCATGACCTAAGCGAAAGTCGGACGCTTAACCGACTAAGCCACCCAGGCGCCCCATTTTTTTTAAGTAATTTTTTTTTTAATGTGCACTGCTCTTAAATCTAAAATAACTGTTAAGTACAAGATGGGAAAAGTTTTAAATGGGGTGTGTGTGTGTGTGTGTGTGTGTGTGTGTGTGTGTGTGTGTGTGTGTGTGTAGGAATGCACTGCACTGTGATCATTCTGGAAAACCAAAGCTGTTTGAATTTCGTTTAGTACTGGATGAAGGAGATGATCATTCGTTTTGTCCTGTTTGGAACACACCTGGAATGCTATTTTCAGCTTTTGGAGCCACAGTTTAATAGGCTGTAAGTGAAGCAGAACATCTTCAGGGGAAAGGAAGTAGAGTAGCTGTGCAACAAAACACAACTGCATGTGACGAGAGTTGAAGGAGTAAAATATGTTTTTAACCTGGAAAACAGAGAGCTTTTGGGGCTGTTGATATGGCTTTATATTTTAAGAGGGTTAACATGGAAAATTGGTTAGAATTGTAATATTTTAGGATGAGAGTAGCATCATATAGAAGAAGCTTTGGGGTTGGGGAAAGATTAGGGTGCAGGCAGAAGAAAGCAAAGGGATGGGAGCAGCATTCTATATTCTACATGTGACTTCATATGTATTACATCATATAATCCTATAGCATCCAATACAGTAAATATTATTTTAATAATCACTTAATTTTCTTTAAAAACATGGTTTTAAAAGTAATAAATATCTTAAAAAATTGCTAATTCCATGTTTGCTTAAAACTGCATTTAAAAGCTAAACCAAGGGGCACCTGAGTGGCTCATTTGGCTAAGCATCCAACTTTGGCTGAGGTCATGATCGCAAGGTTTGTGAGTTCGAGCCCCATGTTGGGCTCTGTGCTGACAGCTTGGAGCCTGGTGCCTGCTTTGGATTCTGTGTCTCCCTCTCTGTTCATACTGCCCCTTCCCTGCTCATACTCGGTCTCTCTTAAAAATAAATAAACATCAAAAAACTTTTTAAAGCTAATTTGATGACCTACTTTAAATGGCTCTGCATCCTGCATGTACAAAACTGGCAAAGACTAGCAAATGCATCTACAAGAATCCATATATCATAAAAATATCACAACAGGGGCGCCTGGGTGGCTTAGTCGGTTAAGCGTCCGACTTTCGCTTAGGTCATGATCTCGTGGTTCGTGGGTTCGAGCTCCGCATCAGGCTCTGTGCTGACTGCCAGCTCAGAGCCTGGAGCCTGTTTCAGTCTGTGACTCCCTCTCTCTCTGACCCTCCCCTGCTCACGCTGTCTCGCTGTCTCTCTCTCTCTCTCTCTCTCTCCTAGAAATAAATAAAACATTAAAAAAAAAACTTAAAAAAAAATCACAACAAAAAAGGAGAACCTCAACCTTCTATATAGTTACTACTTTGTGTTTCTTGTGAGTGGATTTTCCAGCCATGCTGGTTTCTGAATACAAGGACCTAAAACATCAAGGACACACTATATCATCTGAGAGAGAGGGAGAGAGAGAGAGATAAAGACAGATTGCATGAGAAAGACAGGCTTATGCCAGGTCTCTGCAGAGTACTTGCTTCTAAGGTGGCCAAATTATGCATGACAGTAGATTAACATAAGCACAGCCAGTACTTCATTAATTCATGTAAGAGCTTTATTTTAGTCATTTTTATTATTTTCTTTGAATATAAAAATATGTTATTTTGTACTTGAAGCTAACTCCAAAAAGCTTTTCTGCTCAGGAATGATTTCTGTGGATGGAACATTGGTTGCATAAGAAAGAGCGTACAGCATGGTTTGTTAAATTACAAAGGTTCTGCTCTGTGAGCAGCAAGTTATTATACAGTTGGGCAGGGATCTCTGATGTGGCACCAGTAAAGGGAGCACTGCTGAAGTGGAGAGTGTTTTTAATATGTACATTTGCAGAGTCTTAGACTGAATTAGAGAAGGAATTCGGTTTGTAGTTTGCTCTGACTTTCAGTAACCTGAGAAGCAGAGATGAAGAAAGGAACAATTTGCATGCAGAACAGCATTCAGACAGCTAAAGAAAAACAATAAGACACTGATTTTCCATTTTGCTTACTAAAAGCCTGTGTATGAATTCTGCCTTCATTCCCTGTCTTCATGATAGCTCAGAGGGGAGTCTTTCCTCACTCAGCTTACTCAGATATTCCTTTGAACCTTCTCTCCTTAAATCTTCAACTAGTCTGCCCTCTGCAACAGAATACTTAGCTTTATTAAATAGAAATTAAAGTTGCTTCTGAATACTAATATCTATCCAATGTGGCATAGATCAGATTAATCTTTTTTAATTTTAGAGCGAGAACACACACACACCCAAGCGTGAGGGGGAGAAATGGGGAAGGAAGAGGAGCAGAGAGAGAGAAAATCCCAGGCAGGCCCCACGCTTAGCAAGGAGCCCAATGCTGGGCATGATCCCATGACCCTGAGATCGTGACCTGAGCCAAATTCAAGTGTTGGACGCTCAACCGACTGAGCCACTCAGGTGCCCGGATCAGAATAATCTTAATTAAGATCATGCCCGACGGAGGGGGGCACTTGTGGGGATGAGCACTGGGTGTTATATGGAAACCAACTTGACAATAAACTATTTGTTAAAAAAAAAAAAATTCATGCCCAGTAGGGATCAAACTTTAACTCACAGCATAAGATTAGTACATCTTAGATTACTACTGAGCATATTTAAAAACAATATAAAAACCAAAAGGAGTTTTCTCTCTCTTATGTAGATTATGGGATACTGGGGAGGGAAAATGCTCCCCTCTCCCATACTTAACAATACTTAGTAGTATGTATAAAGTATTGTGCCAGTTAGATGCAAAAATTAATTTAAAAAGTCATGATATTGTTTTTAATATTATAATCTACATGGGAAGACAAAACTATTACACATAGAAACTACAGTGGTAGTAAAAATAAATAGCAAATAGTATAGGCATTGTATAATAAAGGTTATCAGAACAAGAAGAGATCATTGTTGGTAGGATGGTCAAGGCCAGCTGAATAAGAGAATTCACAGCATCTTGCAGTTTCGAGGGACCCTGAAATCATCTTGTCAAATAACCCATTTAGGGATTTAATAGTCTATGGACAGATACCTCTAACAGTTGCACATTTAACATTTTTGGGTGAGGCTAAATCATAAAAATATTTATTAATTTAGATTTGGGAGCTTTTATGCTATTTATTGCCTTCAGAGAAATGCTAAATACTGTTAGGAGTCCTTGGTATTCTTCTTTTGATAACCAGTTAGTGTCTATTCTTAGCTCCAGCTGGATGAATGTGGGAAGAACAATTCATTTCTGTTGTTGAATGTGAGTTTGTCTACAAGATTTAATATTAAATAGATTTATATTTCATCATTTCTTATTCAAGTAAAAAATGTGTATTTTGGAATTTGCTTATTATGTTTTCTAGATTCAATGAGGCATTCTGGGAGATGGGGCAAGTATGACTTTAAATTCCTTGATTTATGCAGTACTCCTGAAAAAGGAAAGGACAAGCTACTGTTAAATTCTGATTGAGGATGAATTCAGAAGGGAGGGACAGATTAGTAGACATTTTGAAGGATAGCCAGAACATAGAAGTTTAGTCTCTTTGAAACCATGGAAAAGTTACAGTTTTGTAAAAACCACAGTAAATTCAGTTGACAACCATTGTTTAGTGTAAATGAACAAATGTGAATCGGAGATGAAGTTCCTGAAGTTAGATTTGTAAAGGATCTACTGTGGTGGTCTGGTAGCAGTGGAAGGAGAATAGAAATATCCTCGGATATTTATACAATTCAGTAAAAGACCAACAATCCCAAGAGAATATATGACATTTGGGATCCTGAAGAATAGTGCAAGAATTTGGAGGTAATTGGTATGGCCTGGAGCCTTTCTTGGCATATGCTAGCAAATTTTAGGGGGAAAAAAAGTTCTCTTTCCAGATGTGTTACATGGGAGAGTTTCTCATGAGTTGCTGGAATGAGGACAATAAAGGAAACAAGAAACTGATGTATCCTTGCCATCCTTATGGACAGGCAAGGGGGCCAGTCCTTCTTTGGAGCCTGGCAATAAATTGTGAGAGAGAACTGAAAGCAGTGATCCTCGCAGAGCTGTCTTGAGGGCTCTGGACATGTGTTTGACTGTATAATTACAGACAGATATGAAAAGACTGTTATAGTCTCACTTGGAATTTTATAATTGAACAACTGTTGCACAGTATTGAAAGTCTTTTTTGTGTCTCTTTTTATATAAAATAAAAAAAACTATATGTTTTTGAGCATGGGAAAAGATATGGAAAGACAGACCACCAGGCTGTTATCATTTGTTAGTAGAAGGAAGAGTATAGTGGTTCATTCCATGTGGACTCTATAGCCAGACAGTCTATTTCAAATCCCAGCTCTGCCACTTACAATATACGTGGCTTTGAGAAGCTACCTAACCCCTTGGTGTCTAGTTCTTCTCTTAATGAGTTGATAGGAAAATTAAATGAGGTAATATGTGTAAAGTACTTAGAATTGTGCCTGGCAAATGGTAGGTGCTATATAAATGCCTTTTAGATTAAAATACAGTAAAATAAGATCCTCTAGTCTTATACTAAACTTTTCTGTTACTAAAGTTCTTTATGAAAATCTTATAAATAAGCCCATCAAACTTTAGTTAGCTTTGACTGTGACAAATACAATTTTTTTCCAAAACTTTGCCTAACATTTTTTATCTATACATAGTTCAAAGTGGGAAAACTGAATTCATTTATTAACAGACTCAATTAGATTCAATTCTGATCTTGAACTAATGGAGAAATATAGAAAGTTACTCTTTATGTCTTCATTCTTCATATCTGCTGAGGACTAAAAACAGCATATAGATTAAACTTCTCTGCTGAACCATGAAGTCATGACCTGAGCTGACTCAGATGCTTAACCAAGTGAGCCACCCAGGCATCCAAACTTGATTATCTATTTAACCAAAGCAATAATAAAGATTTTAAATGCAAAATGGGGGACAACATGATTTTAAATAACTTCTTTCCTAGTGATATATATATATATATATATATAAGGCACAGAATCTTTACTGTCTGGGCAGATAAGAGGGTACAGAGAGTAAAGAATAATATTTTACAACCTCTTATTAAAACCAGACCAATAATCCCCAGAAAACTTGCCATTTTTAACAGAAGATATAAATTATACTTTTGTATCAACATAATATCTGTTAATAAGAGTTCTTTATGAAAATCTTATAAATAAGCCCATCAAACCTTAGTTAGCTTTGACCATGACAAATACAATTTTTTTCAGAACTTTGCCTAATATTTTTTATCCATACATATCCATACATATCTCATAGCTCCTTACATATTCAGAACTAGGACATTAAAACATAAGCAATATTCCAGTCAAAACTTACAATCATTCCCATTTCGTTTAATCCTATGTAGTTAGTTACTTCTTGTTCTGCTTCATCTTGGGTTACCATTCTTATGAACTCATCTGCTTTCAGCTGGTATTCTAGAAATCCTTACTTTACTAGTTTTGCCTCAAAGTGATGTATCAGAATCCTATACCCAAAAGGACCTGCCAAAGTCCTTTTCTAAAGGGTTCCAAGATCTTGTTTTGTAGATGAACTATTCTAGCCCATAGTAGATTGCAGGTACTTTCAGGGAAACATCAGAAAAATATCTGTAGGTGACAAGAGACTTAAATTTGCTGTGTTTGATTTACTTTAAAAATAGAAGATCTGGTGCACCTGGGTGGCTCAGTCGGTTAAGCGTCCGACTTTGGCTCAGGTCATGATTTTGCAGTTCATCTGTTCAAGCCCTGTGTCAGGCTCTGTGGTGACAGCTCAGAGCCTGGAGACTACTTCAGATTCTGTGTCTCCCTCTCTTTCTGCCCCTCTTCTACTCGTGCTCTGTCTCTCTCCATCTCAAAAATAAATAAACATTAAAAACAATTTTTAAAGTGGAAGATTTAATGAGAGCTTATTATGATAATAATGTAAGTGAAATTTGGTTGTTTCTGTGGCATGGAAAATATAAAGTCAATTAAATTTTTTTTTAAATATTTAGTCTAAAAACATAGATTAACCTTATTTCCAGAGAAGCATATATATTACTTCTAATTCATAAAAACGGACACCATCTTTACAGATAAAAGTATTTTCCGATATAACACAATAATCCTGACATACCACAAAATATATCAAGCATAGCAACTAAAGAGATTCTATAGGTTTGGAGTAGGTCCCAAGCATCTGTATATTAATAAAACTTAATAGGTAAGTGATATGGACCCTTAGTTGAAAGCCACTATTCTGGAAGATTTAACTTAAAAGCAGTAAAGTTGTGGTTAACACTTTAAACAATAACAAATTATGATGACACTGTACTATTATCTAATATCAGGCAAAACAGCACCAAGACTCTGGTGTCCATATCATGGACAGTGAGGATACTACAGTTTTCTAGGATCTTCTCATTTAGCATACAATTTCTGAAACACTACATTTTACATATTTAATCTAGGGAAGGCTAAACATCTCTTTCAATTTGCGAACTCCTCAGTAGTAACCTATCAACTACACTTAAATATTTCTAGCACTTCTCTTTTTACAAGGTAAAAGAACAAGTCATTTGTGGTTGTCCAGGGTTCCTCCCAGAAATCTCAAAGACAGTTTTATGTGCAAAAAATAACATTTAGGATTCAATTTTAAGAAGGCAAAATATTGAAGGTTGTTAAGATATTTGAATACATGGTTGAGATAGGTATAGGTTGTAGGGAAATAATACTTGGTTATCTATTTTTTTAAATGTTTATTTTGTCTATTTTTGATATATAGAGAGAAGGTAGGGGAGGCAGAGAGAGGGAGACAGTCTGAAGCAGGCTCCCACGCTGTCAGCACAGAGCCCGATGCGAGCCTTGACCTGCTGAACCATGAAGTCATGACCTGAGCTGACTCAGATGCTTAACCAGCTGAGCCACCCAGGCGTCCAAACTTGATTATCTATTTAACCAAAGCAATAATAAAGATTTTAAATACAAAAATGGGGGACAACATGATTTTAAATAACTTCTTTCCTAGTGATTATATATATATATATATATATATATATATATATATATATATATATTTTTTTTTTTTTTTTAAATAATCAAGGAGATAATAAAGTCAACAAAAATCATAGAAGGTTTTTGATTAAGGCACAGAATCTTTACTGTCTGGGCAGATAAGAGGGTATAGAGAGTAAAGAATAATATTTTACAACCTCTTTTTAAAACCAGACCAGTAATCCCCAAAAAACTTGCCATTTTTAACAGAGGATATAAATTATACTTTTGTATCAACATAATATCTGTTACTAAAAGTTCTTTATGAAAATCTTATAAATAAGCCCATCAGACCTTAGTTAGCTTTGATCATGACAAATACAATTTTTTTCAGAACTTTGCCTAATATTTTTTATCCCTACATATCTCAAAATGGCAAAACTATTCATTCATTAACAGATCCAAGTGTATGTAACCTCTCTGTCACATATTAAAATAAGCAAAAGTGTACAAATTTAAGTTATGTTTAGTAATCAGTGTTTTTGTACACCATCTTATGTAAGAAAATGGTCCAGATATCTAATGACTGCCCATTAACTAACTGAATTTAGTATTAGTGCCAGATTTTAAGTTACCTAAAGTTGTTGGAAACTCTCTTTAAAAGTTTTTTTAATGTTTATTTTTGAAAGAGAGAGAGAGAGCGAGAGCGTGCATGTGAGCCAGCGAATGGCAGAGAGAGACAGAGGATCCAAAGTGGGCTCCCCTCTGACAGCAGAGAGCCCGACGTGGGCCTTGAACTCCCAGAATTGAGAGATAATGACCTGAGCCAAAGTTGGATGCTTAACTGACTGAGCCACCCAGGCACCCCTGGAAATTGTCTTGAAGCTGACATAATTCTGTTGAAATAAAATTTGTCAGAATGATTTTTCAATTTGGATAAACACAGATTTACATTTTTCATGATTTGAAATATTAAATAGATACAGCACTAGCTTATTTGATCAGTAAAGTAAAAATTTAGGAAGAACATAGTAGAATTTAAAAAATCTCTGCATATATTATACTTAATAACTGTATTAGAAAATAGATAGCTATTTTAATAAGCCAAAATAAATAGTCTTATTTGCCAAAGACTTACTTAAACTGTGTGAACTTGAAATCATGGAATATTTTGGCATTCCCATTAAGAATTCCTCTTTTTTCACACTGAATACATAAGATGTTTAATTTTTTTAATTTCTAGGAATCAAGGGCTATTCTCTTTGTAGAAGTGCTTGTTTATCTCTGAGCCAAGTAGAATAGAGTTACTTTAAGAGATGTAATCTAATTTGGTTTTACCATCTGGAGATGGGCAAATATACAGTCACACAATGAGAAGTAAATGCATTTCTAAATTATAGACCTGTAAACACAGACACTTAAAAGAGAGGAAGCTAGTTTAATGATATACCAGAGCAACTTATATTCAGTAGCTTTGAAGAGCTGGATAGCAAGCCTAGAACTTTGTGATGAAGCATTTGAACTGGACTTGGTGTCCTGTAGTGCTTTGTTACCATTCTTCCTACCCGCCCTACCCGGAAGGAATTCTGTTCAGTGAGTTCTGGGACAAGGCTTAAGTCAGTGATTTCCATATCTTTTGATAGTACATCCTTGGTAGTAAAAAATATATAAATTTATTGATTTAGGTATTAACTTATATGTAATATAGTAATATGTTAATATATAATTATATATTCACTATACTATAATTTACATATTATAATAAATATTATTTATTAATTTAGAAATGAATGCTACTATACTAATATATTATGACATTATAAACCATGCACACAAAGTAGGAGTTAAAAAAAGTTATGATATAATGAAATGAATTTTTACAATAATTTTCACTTACTAACTGGAAAGAAAATTCTCACTAAGCCACTTTTTATTAGTATTTTTAAGGAAAAGCAATGGTAGAGAAAGATGAACATTCTTCTTTGGAAAATCTTGGCTTAACATTTTGTAATACAGCAAAGATCATATAATAAGTTTTCCTTCTGGTCTTGGTTTTTATGACTTTCATAGCTGAAAAACGTACCTCACAAATATATGCAGATGCAAATGGGAAAAGTGTGTGATTGGTTGTGTTTTTATTTTTTTATTTTTTATTTTTTATTATTTTTTATTTTTTTATTTTTTAATTTTTTTAATGTTTTATTTATTTCTGAGAGAGAGATAGAGACAGCGTGAGCAGAGGGAGGGTCAGAGAGAGAGGGAGTCACAGACGGAAACAGGCTCCAGGCTCTGAGCTGGCAGTCAGCACACAGAGCCCGACGCGGGGCTCGAACCCAAGAACCGCGAGATCATGACCTAAGCGAAAGTCGGACGCTTAACCGACTAAGCCACCCAGGCGCCCCGTGGTTGTGTTTTTAAAATAATGACATCCATTTTTCCACCGACAAGTTACGCAGATGGTTGTTGTTGTTTTATGCATCCTGTATTCTTTGTGCCTAGACAAGTGCCCTGGCACATAGATACTGAATAAATATTTGTTGAATGATTGTTCTTGTGTTTTCAAACTTAGTAAAATCTTAATTCTTAGGTTGGCTCTGTCTTCCTGCATTTTTCCCTCCTTCTCTATTATGAAAGAGTTTCCTATGGATTCATTTTTTTGCATAATCAGGAATGTTTCTAAGTACTAATATGGATTGTTTACATTTTTTATTATAAGGAGAATATAGGCTCATTTTAGGAAATATAGAAAGTACATAATTCCATCATGTGGAATTTTATAACCCAAACATAGCTCTGACAATATTTAAAATTTTTTTTAATGTTTATTTACTTTTGAGAGAGAAAGAGAGAGAGAGAGAGCGTGAGAGGGGCAGAGAGAGAGGGAGACACAGAATCTGAAGCAGGCTCCAAGCTTCTAGCTGTCGGCACAGAGCCCGATACAGGTCTGGAACCCACAAACTGTGATATCACGACCTGAACCAAAGTCAGACACTTAACTGACTGAGCCACCCAGGCGTCCCTCTATGATTTTAATTTAAAAATATCTCTGATGGGTCTGATTGAGATGGACTAAATAAAATCACTTTTTAACCTTTAGACTATCTGATTTTACTTTATTTTAAAAAAATTTTAAAGTTTATTTTTAAGAGAGAGAGAGAGTTGAGTTGAGGAGGGGCAGAAAGAGGGGGACAATCCTAAGTGGACTCCATGCTGACAGCAGTGAGCCTGAAGTGGGGCTCGAACTCACAAACTGTGAGATCATGACCTGAACCAAAGTCTGACGCCTGACCGACTAAACCTCCTGGGGGTCCCTGATTTTACTTTTTAATATTCTATTGAAATTTATTCTTAACCCAGAAATGAATCACGTGTTTTGAGCAAGTTAGTGAATTGCAAACTTAGAAAAATTGGCAGTTACCTCCTGTTGAAATTTATCTACCTTTTTCTGACTCAGACGCTGATAAAGAAGATCTATATAAAAATGTAGTGTTGTGTCTCCTTTCCGGAGGAGAAATTTTCTAAATATTTAAGCAGGTCATAATTTAAATAGCAAATTATTGGGCGCCTGAGTTTGTCAGTTAAGGTTAAGTGTCTGATTCTTTTTTAAAAAGTGTTTTTTTTTGAGAGAGAGAGAAAGACATAGAGTGTGAGTGGGGGAGGGACAGAGAGAGAGACAGAGAGAGAGACAGAATCTGAAGCAGGCTCCATGCTCCAAGCTGTCCACACAGAGCCCCGCCCAGGGCTCGAACTCCCAAACCACAAAATCATGACCTGAACTGAAGTTGGCCGCTTAACCGACTGAGTCGCCCAGACATCCCAGTGTCCCACTCTTGATTTCAGCTCAGGTCATGATCTCAGGGTTTCAGCTTTTGGAATTAAGCCCTGTGGAGAGCTCTGTGTTGATACAGTCGGCTTGGGATTCTCTCTATCCTCTACCCTACTCGTGCTCTCTCTCTTTCTCAAAATAAACATTTAAATAGCAAATTATTATCACTCTTTCCATTCCTATAATATGAGATAATAAGGTTAGAGCTTTTTCTAAAATTTTTGTTTTCCGTTTATGAGTTTAGGGGCAAATGAAAGGTAATTTAGCACATTAGACTCAGTTCAGAGAACCTTGTTTACCCTGAATAATGCTTGCTTTTTCATATTAATAAACATTTATTAAATATTGACAGATAATATAGTCTTTAATGGCCTCTAACTTAGACCTCCTCATACTTTTGGCTTTTATAAAATTTTAAAATCACTCTAATTTTCTTTGGTTAACAAAGAACTTTCACACTTGCTTTATTTCTTTTATTTCTTAAAAATTTTATGTGGCTAATATTTATGTGATATGTGATCTAATATTTATTAGTTTTTCAAGAAAACTAAGACATGATATATGCAGATGAAAAATAACATAAGCCATTAATTATTTAGTTCCTTTAACTGCTCTCTACACAACCTCATTTAACTTAAACCTTGTGAGGTTGATATCAACTCATTTTTATAAAGGTAAAAACTGAGGGAGTGAAAGTTAAATTACTTAATCGAAGTCACATACCTAGTAAGTGGTACAGCTAGAATTCAGAACCATGTTTAACCGATTTCCTGTACTTCTTTTATTGCATATTAAGTTCTCTGAATATCTAGTATTTATTATTATTTAAAAACATATATTGTTTGCTGATATTTCTTCTCGGAGATTCTTGTCATTTGGACACTTATGGAGAAGAGACATAGGGGAAAAGATTGATGCTACCTGCTTTCCAGGGATATTACTGCTTTTGTAGTTAAACAGGAAACTGTTTTATTACTTTATGAGTGTTCCTTGTATTTTCTCAGTCTAGAGCCCATGCTTTTCTCAATCTTTAGTGCTTTTGGAATATCCCTAAAATATGTAATGTTTTGTTTTCTAGCCACATAAGTTACATTTCTTAAATGTACTGTTACTTTGCTTTACTAAATCTAAGTCTTTATACTGTTAATGAAACTTTACTCATTCATGTTTGAACTTATTTCTAAGATTTCCACTGACTGAAGAATAGTTACAAGTTACAGAGACCAGCTATTAAGGCTGTCTCCAGCCTATCCCGGCCCATCCGCTCATTTTTATAAAGGTGAAATGAGCCTGTCACTCTAATCTTATTGCCTTCCGCTCCTTTACTGAAATATTCTCTTCCTACCACGGCTGTATTTTTTGCTTGTACTTACAAACCAGCATTACATTTAAATCCCAGATCAATTGCTACTTTCTTTGTATAGGTCTTTGGTATCTTCAGTTAGCTTTCTTTAAAAGCCTTTTTTTGAGGGGCGCCTGGGTGGCTCAGTCAGTTAGGTGTCCTACTGTGGCTCAGGTCATGATCTCATGGTTAGTAGGTTCGAGCCCTGCATTGGGCTCTGTACTGACAGCTCTGAAGCTTGGAGCCTGCTTCAGATACTTTGTATCCCTCTCTCTCCACTCCTCCCCTGCTCACGTTCTGTCTGTCTCTCTCAAAAATAAATAAACATTAAAAAAAATTAAAGCTATATTTGAAATAATTATAGAAATAACAGGAAATTACAAAGATAGATTAAAGAATCCTGTGCACGCTTCAACCCAGTTTCCCCCAGAGGCCACATCTTACATAATAATAGAAAAATATCAAAACCAGGAAATTGACATTAGTTCAGTGTATTAGTGTGTATGTGTTATTTTAGCATTTGTGTAGATTCCTGTTAACCATTGTCATAGTCAATATATAGAATTATCCCACCATTGCAAAGATCTACTGGTATCAACAGTTTACCAATTAAAGTGTAGAAATCTTACCTCTGTTATGTCTTTACCCTCTTCCATTGATAATATTATTGTGTTAAAAATGTTCCCTATGTATATTGAAATCTGTGCCACACAGTATTATAATTTTGCTTTGATCATATAATTCAAAAACCTCAGGAGGAGTAAGAAAGCCTATTGTATTGAGTCATAGTTTTTTTTCATAGTCGTGATGTTCTAAGATTCATTTATCATTTCCTTTCTATTTAGAGAGCATCTTTTAGCCATTCTTTTTTTTTTTTTGCTGTGATTTTCTTTTTTTTTTCCTTAAATATTTTATTGTCAAGTTGGTTTCCCTATAACATCCAGTGCTCATCCCAACAAGCACTCTCCTCCGTGCTCATCACCTCCCTCTCCTTCTCCCCTACCCCCATCAGCCCTCAGTTTGTTCTCAGCATTCAAGAGTCTCTCATGGTTTGCCTCCCTCGCTCTCCCCAACTATTTTTTCCCTTCTTCTCCCCCATGGTCCTCTGTTAAGTTCCTCCTAATCCACCTATACGTGTAAACATATGGTATCTGTCCTTCTCTGCCTGACTTATTTCACTCAGCATAACACCCTCAAGGTCCATCCATGTTGCTACACATGGCCAGATTTCATTCTTTCTCATTGCCATGTAGTATTCCATCGTATAGATAAACCACATCTTCTTGATTCATTCGTCTGTTGATGGACACTTAGGCTCTTACCATGTTTTGGCTATTGTTGAGAGTGCTGCTATGAACATTGGGGTACATGTGCTCCTATGCATCAGCATTTCTGTATCCCTTGAGTAAATTCCTAGCAGTGCTATTGCTGGGTCATAGGCGAGTTCTGTTGTTAATTTTTTGAGGAACCTCCACACTGTTTTCCAGAGGGGCTGTACCAGCTTACATTCCCACCAACAGTGTAGGAGGGTGCCCGTTTCTCCACATCCTCGCCACCATCTAGAGTTCTCTGATTGGCTCATTTTAGCCACTCTGACTGGCGTGAGGTGGTATCTCAGTGTGGTTTGATTTGTATTTCCCTGATGAGGAGGGATGCTGAACATCATTTCATGTGTCTGTTGGCCATCTGGATGTCCTCTTTGGAGAAGTGTCTGTTCATATCTTCTGCCTATTTCTTCACTGGGTTGTTTGTTTTTCGGGCGTGGAGTTTGGTGAGTTCCTTGTAGATTCTGGATATCAACCCTTTATCTGATATGTCATTTGCAACTATCTTTTCCCATTCCGTTGGTTGCCTATTAGTTTTCTGGGTTGTTTCCTTGGCCGTGCAGAAGCTTTTAATCTTGATGAGGTCCCAATCAGTTTATTTTTGCTCTTGATTCCCTTGCTTTTGGGGATGTGTCAAGTAAGAAGTTGCTGTGGTGGAGGTCAAGGAGGTTGTTTTCTGCTTTCTCCTCTAGGGTTTTGATGGTTTCCTGTCTCACGTTCAGGTCCTTTATCCATTTTGAGTTTATTTTTGTGTATGGTGTGAGAAAATGATCTAGTTTCATTTTTCTGCATATTGCTGTCTGGTTCTCCCAGCACCATCTGTTAAAGAGGCTGTCTTTTTTCCATTGGATACTCTTTCCCGCCTTGTCGAAGATTAGTTAGCTATACTTTTGTGGGTCCAATTCTGAGTTCTCTATTCTATTCCATTGGTCTATGTGTCTGTTTGTGTCCCAATACCATACTGTCTTGATGATGACAGCTTTGTAGTAGAGGCTAAAGTCTGGGATGGTGATGCCTCCCGTTTTGGTTTTCTTCTTCAATATGACTTTAGCTATTCAGGGTCTTTTGTGGTTCCCTACAAATTTTAGGATAGTTTGTTCTAGTTTTGAGAAGCATGCTGATGCAATTTTGATTGGGATTGCATTGAATGTGTAGATTGCTTTGGGTAGTAATGATATTTTAACAATATTTATTCTTCTGATCCATGAACATGGAATGTTTTTCCATTTGTTTGTGTCTTCTTCAATTTTCTTCATAAGTTTTCTATAGTTTACATCATATAGATCTCTTATATCTTTGGTTAGGTTTATTCCTAGGTATTTTATGTTTTTTTGTGAAATTGTGAATGGGATCAGTTTCTTGATTTCTCTTTCTGTTGCTTCATTATTGGTGTATAATAGCCATTCTTTAGGATAAGTCTGTGGGTGACAAATTCTTTTATTCCTTCATCTTGGATCTCTTGAGACATTCTAATGAAGATATCTAAGAAATGTCTTATTTCCCCTTTAGTCCTGAAGGTTAATTTTGCTGGATATAAAATTTGGGGTTGACAGTTCTTTTCTTCTAGTGCTTGAAAGATATTGTCATTTCCTTTTGTTTACCATAGTTTCTGATGAAACAACTACTATCATTTGAATTTCCCCCCCCTGTAAGTAAGATATCATTTTCCTCTGGGTGCTTTGACCACTTTTTTCATGGTCTTTAGTCTTCAGAAGTTTAATTATGATGTGTCTTGAGATAGATTTCTTTGGCTTTATCTTGTTTGGAGTTGACTCAGCTTCTTGAATCTGACTTCCCGCTGGGCCTTCTCTGACATTACCATGGTCTCACTACTAATTTATGGGTATGGAATCCAGAATCCCCACATGACCTCCACTGATACCATGTTGAGGGGCCTTGTTAGCTACCTGATGAGGGTGGAAATCTAGGCTCTCACTCAGCCTTTTCTGATGGGGTAGGGGTGGGGTTTACATTTTTTCCACATGATGTTTGGCTGGAGTGGGATGGTTACTGTCTAAAAGTTTGCTGTACTGCTAGGTTGTCCCTTTCTTTGAGAAGGGGCTTATTTTTGACCTTTGCTGCTTTTGTTGGCTTTACCTGGATATTAGTTTTAAACCTATTCTGGCATATGAGAAGCCAAAAAGGAAAATAACAACAACAACAACCCACTGGGCAACTCATCACCTGATGTTCTTCGGTTTCTGAGGTCCCTAGTCAGTGATTCTTCTTCTCTCTACCTCTCGAATCTTATATTTGCTTTATATACAATGTCCAGAATTTTTAGCTCTACTTAGTTGGAAGAGTAGGGAGAAATGAAGTCTACCTCATTTTTATCAGTTAATTTTTTTACATTACAGTTGACAAAATACTTTTATATAATCATTCACTTGATTCTCATAAGAAACTTAATATGGTGTAGCTGTTGGTATTATTATCTACATTTAATAGATTTAGAATTGGACTGGAGGATTACAAAGAAATTCAGGAGCATAGCCAGGATGAGAAATTCAGCATTTCTAATTCTCCTCCCCCCGGCCCCCATTAGTTTTGCTTCTCAGTTACTCCAGTCTATACAGCATTTCTTTTTCATTTGGATGACTATAGCATTTACTCATTGATCATTAATTTGGCAATCTTCATATAAATTTTAATTGAACCTTATTTTTTTTATCTGTTTGCCTCGACTAATCTACACTGAAGTTTTAAATTCTTTAAATGAATTATTAGCTTCCTGTACCTCATTTCATTTTGGCTTCTTGAACACTGTCTTGTTCGTAATTAGTATCTAAAAATTCACATTAGGTGAATTGCTTGTGTCCTACTTATGTTACTGCTCTGGACTGGCTATATATGTCTCAGAGGGTATAGTACGTTTTGAATGTTATATGGGAAATGTTGACAGGAAAGATGGAAGGATTAAAGAGATGTTTTTGGTAAGGGATTGGGCAGTTGAGTGGACGCAAGACTAATGGGCAGATGTGGCCTTCCTTCTCTCCATCTTCATCTCTGTCCTCATCTTTGTATTCTCTCCCCTTTTCCCTGGCTCCGTCTCTGGTTGCTATGTTTTTTATTCTTCCTTTTTAGTACCTTTCTCATCTTTCCACTATCTTCTTCATGATTGGTTGGTGGTTTTAAGAACTTTTTTTTTTCTTTTTTAAACATAGTGCATTTCCTTCCTTCCCCAAAAGACTCTATAGCCTCCTTTCATCAGTTTGTCCAGGTTTAGTCCTTGGCCATTTGTTTTCGTTTGTTTCTACTCTTAAATTTTCTGCCTAAGGAAATATGTAAATTCTTAGAACTCCAGCTGCTAACCATGTATTGTTGACTCCCAGACACCTTCATCTGTTCTGAACTCTCACTTGAACTGCACCCGTTTTCCGACTACTGTACAGCTTCACCTTGCTGGAACTCAGAATGACACCTGATGTTCAAAGTATCCAAAATTAAACTCATGTTCATTTTTACTGGAAGCCTGAGGAAAATTTCTTTTCTTTCTTTCTTGGTAGCTGTACAAAGTAGTGAGTGTTCCCAATTAGAGATCTAGACATCCATCCCCCTCTCTCCCTCTTTTGATATTTATTTCATTATTACAACCATCATCACCATTGCTGCTTTGCATAGACTTTAATCCCTGTCACATCTTTATGATTTCCCTTGGGTAGGATGAAAAAATGAGAGGATTAGCTTTGTACACCCCCCCCCCCAATTTCTTAGTAAGACGGGAAAAAATGTGGTTCACTTTCCATTCTGTACTTACTCCGTATTCTTTGCAAGTTTTTTTTTTTTTTACCAGAGAGTGAATTTTTTTTACCAGATTAGCTTTAACTGTTTTTGTTGACTGTCATTTCTGTTTTTATATATACTAGAAACCACGTGAGTCTGTATATAACAGAGATTATCAGTAGATTTTAAGCAACTTGTTCTAGCTCTGGCACCTGAAGAGGAATGTTGTGGCTGTATTTGGTTCTAGGTTTGCTCTCGACTGTTCTATGACTTTGGTGCAGTCATATAAACTTCGTGAATGTATTTTTCCAACCATCACCTAAGATGGTTACCTCTAGAATAAATTGAAATTATGTGAATGGCTAGCAGGATCAGCAGTTCTGTAAATACTTGCTAAATACTTGGTAAGAAGTTAACCGACCTTTTAGATCTTTTAACAGTAGATTCTAGTTATGAGTCTTTAGGCCCAGCCTTCTCCCACAGTTGACTTTGTATCCTATTTGCATTTTAACCTTCTTTCCTTTACCTGCTTTATCTCAGCCCCACTCTCCTTCTCATGGCACCAAAATGATTGCTTCTGTGATTTTATCCCCTTCCACAACTGTGAGAGTATGAAATCCAGGGGATAGAGAGAAAGAGGACAGGATAGCAACTTCTGCTTCACCTTGTATCTTTTGAGAATACTTTAGCTGACTTAAGTTGCCTACCTGTTTGTTGATCTTTGTTGGTTTTGCATGGACACGATCAGTCTGTGGACAGTTAATTATCAATTCACACAATCTGTTTTTGGGGGTCATATGTTTTTGGTTTATCATAAACAGAACTAAAAGTTGAAAATGTATTTTTTTAAGTCCAACTTCAGTTGTGGATATTTGGAATGGTTTGTTACCCACATCTTTGCTTTTGATGGTGCTCTTGGCCTGAGAACACTGTGACCATTTCAGTATCCCACTATTTTTTAAAGTTCCCCAAGGGCTACATTATTGGGGATTTTCCTTATGTAAAACATAAAAGTGTTGTTGTTGTTGTTTAAATTGCAACCATATTTTTTTATTAAAATCTGTTGCAATTCCAGTGAACACTAAGCCAGAAGGTTTTCCAAACATTTGCCTTGAGCTGTTGTTTCTATTTTTAATTTTATGGAAACTAACTTTTTTCTGATTATAAAAGTAATATATGTTCATTCTAGAGAACTTAGAAAGTGCTAAGAGGTAAAGGGAAGTAATATATATTATTAGTGATGTATCACCTTGGAAGCAGTTGTTACCATTTTAATACATTTTATTTTTTAAGGATATACAAGCACATATATTTATTTATTAACAACATCGGCATCATATTTACAAATGGATTATTGGACATAGTTTAGCATTTATATATTTCATTTGTTGTTAAATAGTTAATGCCGTCAAATATATAATATATGTAAATTATAAAGCATAAAAATAAGAAACATCTTTGCACTGCTCTCCAGGTTAGAGTAGATATCACCAACCACTTTGAAGCCCTTTGAGTTGGTCTACTTCATTATATCCCTGTTTCCTCCTCCATCAGAGATAACTAGTAATGCTACAGTTTGTGTACATCATTTACTTCTGGGTTTTGTAGTAATGTGTGTAACCACAGATAATATATTACTTAGTTTTCCATGTTATTTAGTCTTGATTAAAAAAAAGGGTAACAGATCTTGGGTTTGGATGTTGCTACAGATAATCTATTTCTTGGTAGTTCTTTTATTTCCATTGCTCTAGAAAATTAAGTAGGATGCACTTCACCATTCAACTGAAGATGGACATTGGAAGATGGCAAGTTTGATGACCTTGAAAGTAGTATAGTATGGTTTGGTATAGAAGACTTGGTATATGAGGTATATATATATACACATACATACATGTATATGTACATATGTATATACATATACATATATGTATATATATATAATGGTTCTATATGTGCATATTATATTGTGTATATTATCACTTTTTGTTTTACTTAAATTGAAGCTGTGTTATATTAGGTATTTGGCTCTAATTATAAGGTTATTTTTACTTCTAGTAATGTTTTTGCTGGATATTTTGTGTAATGTTTAAAAAATTATAGTAGCTCTTTTTGTTGTTAGTAGTATTTTCATGGTGCAATATTTATTTTCACTTCTTTTGAAAATAAATTTTTAGATATGTCCCTTTAAATAGCGTATCCTTGATCGGCATTTACTAATGGGCATTCAGTCTACATTTAATCTGCTACTGATGGTATTTGAATTTTCATCTATCATCTGAACTTGAGTTTTTAAAAATTATTCCATCCTTATCTCTCAAACCCCTTTACCTCTTTTGAGAGGTAAATACACTTATGTTCTTTGTGTGGTTAGCCTAGAAACACCCTTAACTTAGAAAAGTCTGAAGTTAATCAAAACCTTTTCTCTCATTATCTAAATTCCATTCATCTCCCGCCTGATTTGTGATATTATTATTTTATACTTCATTTTCTTTTTAAAAAGAATTTTTTTTTTTAGTGTTTATTCAGTTTTGAGAGACAGAGAGACAGAGCATGAGCGGCAGAGGGGCAGAGAAAGAGGGAGACATAGAATCCAAAGCAGTCTCGAGGCTCTGAGCTGCCAGTACGGAACCTGATGCAGGGCTCCAACCCATGAACCACGAGATCATGACCTGAGTTGAAGTCGGACACTTAACCAACTGAGCCACTCAGGAGCCCGATATTTCATTTTCTTTTTAATCCTGCTAGACATTATTATTACATACAATCAATGCTAGTTTATATTTGCCACATTTTAGCTCTTTATTCCTTCTTTACCTTGATCTCAGGGCTTCCATTTTAGATTATTTCTCTTCTACCTGAAGTATGTCCTTTACAATTTCCATTGATAGAAGTCTGTCTTTAACTAACATTTTCAGTTTTTCCTCCTGTTTGGCTTGAAAAATTTTTTTTATTTCACCCTTGTTATTAAAAGTAGATATGTAATTCTGAGCTTGCAGTTATTTTCTTTAGTATATTACATGTTGTTTCACTGTCTTCCAGCTTCTATTTTTGATGGTTTTAAGTTAGCTGTCAGTCTGGGTGCCATTTTGTATTTAGTTTATCCTTTCCCCCACCTTGTGATTTTAAAATTTTCTCCATGTCTTTGGTTTTCAGCAGCTTCATTGTGATTATATTTGTAAGTAGATTTTTTAAAATTTATACTATTTTTTTTTAATGTTTTTTTTTTTTTTTTCTAGGAGAGAGAGAGAGACAGCATGAGCAGGGGAGGATCAGAGAGAGAGGGAGTCACAGGCTGAAGCAGGCTCCAGGCTCCGAGCTGGCAGTCAGCACAGAGCCCGACGCGGGGCTCGAACCCACGAACCGCGAGATCATGACCCAAGCGAAAGTCGGACGCTTAACCGACTAAGCCACCCAGGCGCCCCTAAAATTTATACTATTGAAGTTTGCTCTGTATCTTAAATCTATGGATTGGTGTTTTTAATCAATTCCAGAAAATTCTCATTCATTCTTTAAATATTGCCTTTCCCTCAATCTCTCTGCATTCTCTTTATGGAACTTTAATTAAATGTATGTTAGATTAATTCATACTAAACTGCTTGTTATTTTCTGCTCTATATTTTTCATCATTTCTCTCTGGCTTCATTCTATATAATTTCTGATCTACTTTCCACTTAACTAATTCTTTTTTCTGCTGTGTACCATCTATCAATGATATTCATAAAATTTTGGATTTCAGTTTTTTCTTTTCTAGTTTCCATTGTTTCTCTAAATCTGTAATCTCTTCTCTCTTACTCTTTCTTTCTCCCTTTCTCTGTCCATCTCTGGCTCTCTCTATCACTTGCTTCCTATTTCTAGCAGGTATTTTCAATAATTTCATTTTTTCAAACAGAGTAAGAATAGTTGTAATATCTTTGCCTGTTCACATAAGACCTGAAGTCTTTATGAGTGTTTTTCTTTTTGTCTACACTCATGGATCTTGATTTTCTTTTGTGCCTGGTTTTCTTTGTCTCTAACCTGGCTAGTGTCCCTTGAGGCCTTGGATAAAAGTTCCTTTCTCCCAGTATATTTTGTTTATTTCTGTCAGGTACCTTGGAGCACTGTTAATACAGGACTTTCTTAAACCAAACTCATGTAGTTCATCCGAGCCTGGGTTCCAAAGGCTTGTGAGCTTGAGCCTTAACTTCTGCCCTCCTTACTCTTTCAGGTTTCCAAAACGAAGCCAAGTTTGAAGTTTCTGGAATTGTTACTGGCAAAGGCCCTCAGTTCACAGTTAGCTTTGGTGCTGTAGTGTTCTTACTTTTTTGGGTGTAAGTTTTCTCTAGGAATTAGTCTCCAAGTTTCACGGTAGCTTATTAGCATTTCAGTGCTTTTGACTTGACATTTTTAATATGTTATCTAACAGTTTTGCTTGTTGTAAGCAGAAATGTTGGTTTGAGTAATCTGGTTCTCCATTATTAAGATTTCTTCTGTGATTTGTTGTTGTTGGTGCTGACTCCATTCTTTGGAACTTTATTTGTGAGTTCTGTGGTCTTTCTGAGAAAAGTTGTAGTGGCTTAAGTCAGGTGCTTGTAGGATGGGGGACACTGATCACATGAGTCCAACTTAAACTAAATTTTCAACTTGGTATTTTTTTGAGTCCCAGACCCATATGCAGGCTGCTCAGTGGCTACAGATGCTTAGGGTAACTTGCCTTCTTATCCCCTGCTCCCCACTTCATGAAGAGTCATTGTGGAAGCAAGCTCGTGTCTATGCCATGTGATTTTGTGGGATATGTATTTCTCTAGTTCAGTTTTTATTATATGTCTAGCCCTTTGTTGTTACTGCCTTTTTACTGTATCTCCACTTTGATTCCCTGCCCTGTGTGAGCCAGAGGCATTATTTCTTGGCCCCCTTGTGTATTCATTAAAGATGAAGTTGTAGGCCAAGTGTTGGCAAACTGTTTCTGTAAAGGGCCAGATAGAAAATGTTGTAGATTTTGTAGGTCATATGGTGTTTGTTGCAACTACTCAGCTCTGCTGTTGGGATATGAAAGTGGTTGTAGACAGTTCTTAAATGAGTGTGGCTGTTTGAAAAACTTTATTGACACTGCAGTTTGAATATCACATAATTCCATTTGTTAAGATTTTTCTTTTTAACCATTTAAAAATTTAAAAAATGTTCTTAGCTTACGACTATAAGCTGGGTTTGGCTCATGGACCAAGTTTTTCTGACTCATGTTTTAGGTTATTAAGATATCTTTCCACCTTGCTGCTCTCATTATTGGCCCATTTAGGATTTTTCTCACTTCCACACAAGCTTAAGCTTAATATTCGTTTCAGTACAAAACCGAAAGGATAGTTTTTGTTTTATTTAACATTTTTAGGTATTTTGTAATGTTAGAATTTCAGGATATAATATATATATATCTTGAGATTCATATTTACTTCATCATTTCATATTAAGTAATAGTAAAATATGAAAAAAATGACAAAACATTTTCTTTTAGATTTTATAATCCTTTCTGATCCACATATATTTTTAAAATTTATTTCTGAGAGAGAGAGAGCATGAGCAGGGGAGGGTCAGAGGGAGAGAGAGACACAGAATCTGAAGCAGGCTCCAGACTCTGAGTTAGCTGTCAGCACAGAGCCTGACGCGGGACTCAAACCCATGAGCCATGAGATCATGACCTGAGCCGAAGTCAGGTGCTTAACCATTTGAGCCATCCAGGCGCCCCAGTGATCCGTATTTTATATTCTTTGTTTTTATATAACTGTAAGAGTTTATGCATGTTGTTTTGTTCTATATTTTCATTTAACATTCTTTGGATTTTTATGCATCGATGCAGTCTCCGTATTTATTGCTTAATAAGTATTTATAATTCTAGGTCAATGTATTTTTTTCTTCAGCACTTAAACATGTCATTCCCTTGTTTTCTTTTCCATTGTTTCTGATCAGAGAGATCCGTTGTATTCTATTTGTTCTTTGCCTGAATGTCATGCATGCATTTTTCTAGCTAATCTCAATATTTTTCTTTACTGTTCCGTTGTGCAGTTGACAGGTGAGGGTTTGTGGGGTGCATGTGTATCAGGTTTTAGCCTTCTTGGAGTTTATTGAGCTTCTTGGTCTCTGGTTTGAAATCTTTCATTAGTTTGATGGAATTCTTATTCATATCTCTTAAAAAACATTTATGTTTGCCCTACATTGTGTCTCTTTTCCTTCTAAGAATCCAGTTATACGTCTGTCATACTGTGAGATATGGACTCATTGATCTCCGGTCCTTTTTTCTCTACTTTCCTAGCTTGATTTCATGAACGAACGCTTTCCTCTGGTTTATTTAGTCTGCTCTAAGAACATCCAATAAATCCTCATTTTAGATGATGTATTTTTCAGTACTAGAGTTTCTGTTTGATTATTTTTTGAATTTTTATTTCTTCGCTGAAATCGTCTACACGTTCTCTCTTATTTCTTCCAGTTTTATAAATTCTTTACATATTTATAATAATCATTTCAAAGTTTTTGTCTGCTAATTTGGACAACTAGGTCATCTGTGGGTCTACTTCTATTCCTGTTAAGTTCTCCCCATTATGAGTTACATTGTTTTGCTTCTTTTTAGGTCTCAATTTTTGATTCCTTTGCTCTTCCAACAGGGTTTTGAGAACTAAGCACTTAAGTCTGTAGATTTCCCTTTGTTTTCCAATATCATTTCTGTCTTCCCATATGTTGCTTACTTGGTTATAGACCTGTGAGCAGAGGTGGACTCTTGAGGGTGTTTTAGGAAATTAGGGATAACGGGGTTTGTGTTTGGACATCTCTAGATTTCAGTCTCCCATACCAGCCCAAGTGTTGGTATGAAAAATTTGACTGGTTTCTCCTTGTTCCAACTTAAAAAAAAAAATCTATGGTAGGATTATTCCTTTGATTGCCTGTGACCCAGACTTGATAGCCGTCCCCAGTAAGGATAGTAGATGTCATTTTCTGCTAACATTGAGAAGGGCTTGTTTCCTTCTGTAACTTTGTTCATTTAGATTTTTTTTTCCATTCATATCACTTTTATAATAAGAAATATATTTACAATATATTTTGGTGTGTATTGTCATGTTGTTATTGGTGTGGTGAGAGCAATGGTCTACTGTGGTTTTCTACAGCGTCATTAGAATCGAATATCCTTTTTCTTTGAATTTAGTTTTTAAAAATTTCTTTCAGCTTTGACATTCATTGCTGAAATATTAACGTGGAGGGAAAGTAGGTTGAAATCTCATGGCCACTGTGTGTTTATGATCATGCAATAAAAGAAATGATAAAGAATCTTTGTTTTAGTAGTGGTTGTGTGCGTATGTGACTATTTTGGGGCGGGTGGATGGGGTTGAATAAAAGAAAAATAATTAGGCTACTGCTGATCATTAACATTAAGGTATACATAGGTCTTTTAGTTAGTTTAGTAAAGGACGCACTGATTTCTAAGATCAACAGTTTTTCACCCCTCACAAGACTTTCTGGAATTTAATTATCTTTAGTATCGGGAAATCTTGCTAAACTTTATTGTTCGTCCCTGAATCTCTCCTTTTTACACCTGCATCCCTTTAATATCTTCTTTGTGATGATACTGAGTACCTTATTAAGTTCTTAAGGGTTTTTATTTATTTATTTATTTATATATATATATTTTTTAATTTCTAGGAGAGAGAGAGAGACAGCGTGAGCAGGGGAGGGTCAGAGAGAGAAGGAGTCACAGACCGAAACAGGCTCCAGGCTCTGAGCTGGCAGTCAGCACAGAGCCCGACGCTGGGCTCGAACCCACGAACCGCGAGATCATGACCCAAGCGAAAGTCGGACGCTTAACCGACTAAGCCACCCAGGCGCCCCTAAGTTCTTAAGGGTTTTTAAAGTTCCTTAAAGCTTTGGGTCTTTATGTACTAGATATTAATACTCTGTTCTGAGACCCATAAAGCTACGAGTTCAGGAATAGAATTGTTAGATTCTTACATATTATTTTCTGTTTTCATTTATTTAGCACTGTGCATTCTGGTCTTAATAGCATTGTTTAGTTCATTTAAAATTATTTTTGAAGATGACCTTTCATATTTGCTGAATTTGTCTGGAACGATCATTCCTTCAAACAGTATTCCATTTGTTTTGACTCATTTTTGATGATTTTCTTAATGTCTTCTTTTTCCACTTTAAATTGGGATCATGTGCTGGCTCTTTATTTTTTAAACATATATATCCCTCTTTTCTTTACAATGGGCATTTTTTTCAGCCTTATTGAGGCATAATTGATAAATAAAATTATAAGCTATTTAAGTGTACAGTGTGTTGATTTGATATATGTGTACTTTGTGAAATGATTTCCCCTGTTGAGTTAATGAACACATCCATCACCTCACATACTTACCCTTTTTATGTTGTTCGGAACATTTAAATTCTATTTTTTAAGCAAATTTCAATTCTACAATACAGTGTGTATAATCACCCTGTTATACATTAGATCCTCAAACCTTATCTTATAAATGAGAATTTGTACCTTTTTAATATCCTCTCCCTATTTCCCTCATCTCTACCTTCCATCTTCTGGCAGCTACTTTTCTACTCTCTGTTTCTTGAGTTTGACTTTCTTTCTGTTTAGACTATGCATATAAGTGATACTAACACATGGGCATTTAATTAACTCAATATGTTTCCCAGAATCTTAGAAAAGTTACTGATATAAAATTTTTTCTGAACTTAGAAGATTTGTTATGTTATTGTCCAGTTACCATATAAACCTCATTCAGAAGGAGGATTGATTTTGTCCTGTTGATAGATCAGGAAGTGTCTGACTGTCTGGACTCTAGAGTATAGCATATATTTTTCCAAACACTGACCCAGAGATTTGGGTTGAGCATTATACAGTATTTGTAAAAATGTTACTTCTTGAGAAAGAGAGAGTTTGTGAAACTTGATCATTAAAAATTGGGTAAATGTAGTTGTATCTTCAAAAAGTTATGAGAGGCAAGGTTGTCCTAATTATTTGGGGAAAGAACTTGAGATTTAGAGTTAGGTTTAGTTTACATTTAACCATATCTGGGAAATGGCTTTATAAAAAATATTATAGTATGTGTTCACTGTCTGTCTTTAATGCTGTCTTAAGAATGGCAATATTTTTTAAATGCCCATGAAACTATGATTTCACTGAAATAAATTTCTTGTTGTTGTGTTATATGCATTAGCCATGAGGGTGCTTTTGTTAAGTTTGGCACTTAGAATATGTGTTAGATTAAATCTTGGTAACATTAGGTTAGAAAGATTGTGAATGGACTGTATTTATATTTCTGGGAAATGATTATCTTCTGAAACTTATAGAATCCTCATTAATATATAGTTTCTTATGAAAAGGGAATGGTTAGAAGGGTTTGCTAATATGGAATAGTTTTATAATGTTTACTCCATAGACCTATCTAGTAGTGTGCGTTTATTTGTCTATGGCATATGTATAGTAGTAGATAAATCCCTTTTTTTAAAAATTTGTTTTTTACCTTTATTATTGAGAGACAGAGAGAGACAGAGCATGAATGGGGAAGGAGCAGAGAGAGAAGGAGACAGAATTGGAAGCAAGCTCCAGGCTCTGAGCAAGCTGTCTGTACAGAGCCCAATATGGGGCCTGAACCCACGAACCTTGAGATCATGACCTGAGCCAAAGTCAGTCGCTCAACTGACTGAGCCATCCAGGTGCCCCTAAATCCTTTTATCTTTATAGGAAATTGAATTTAAATAAGTTTGGTAAATGATCTCATTGGACCTGAGAAAGGTTTCACTTAAAGAGTTAGAAGCATGTAGAATATTTTGTTCAAAGTTTATTTGCTTGAAAATGAGAACAATTACTATTAACCTATCTAGGAAATTAAATTTTAGTAGTATATAATTACTGAATCTTTTGGAGAACTTTAGTTCTCTTTCTGATTCATTCCACTGACAGCCTGCAGAGGGCATTACATGTATGGTAAATAAGTATAGCTTTGTATTTTCAGTTTTCATCTGAAGTCCTTATATGTGGTGAGTAGGTTCTGAGTTATTATTCACATATTCTATGATATGTCATAAATATTAGAATTATTATCTTTAGTGATATTGGGTTGATGGAAAAGATAGTTACAAAACTATAAAATTAATCCAATTACAGTGAATTTTTTGTTACAATAATATTTTCTTTAATTGTGGTTTCATCTTTTCTGAGGACCGAATGAAGAAACTAGGCTTAAAGGGATTTTGAGGACATAAATAAAACTTCCTAAGAATTATTTGCCTGGGATACATTAGTTTATGAATCAGGCTTTAATGTATGTGTGCTAGTCTGGTCTTTCATGAAATGCCATGGAAGTGATCCTTGCCATTGAACAACAATAACAAAAAGAATAAAGATTTCTTCTTAATTGCAGACATTTTGTAACCTTAAAATGCAAAGAGAGCATCTTAGTTCTTTTTATCTTTGAGACAAGTTAACGTGATATAGTGAGAACTGTAGTAAAAACTTACAAAAGGCTTTTCCTCTGGGCTAAGAGGACAGTTATATAATCAAGACAAGAATGGGAAAAGCTGGACCGGGCATCGTGAAGCCCTCTATGATGTCTCTTCACAGTGTAAAGTGATTGGCATGCCTTCTCATGTGAGGTTTTAGTGTTCCTCTCCCTAAGTTAGAGATTCTTAGTTGTGACCTTAATAGGCACTGTTTTGCCTTTAGATTTTATGAGCTGCTTACATGCATGAGAGATGCTTGTATTTTTGTGCACACACCATTGAATTCAAGTACATAGGGGTTTCACTTTTCCTTTGGGTTGTTTAGTTGTAAGCTGTCAGGAAATTGAGTAAATGAATAAGAAATAATTCTGAAGAATTAATTTGTATAACATTTGAAAACTTTATTGATGAGAAAGCCTTTTTTTGGACAGGAATGTTTTATTTTATTTTAGTGTTTTTAAAAGTTTATTTATTTTGAGAGAGAGAGAGAGAGAGAGCAAGAGCAAGCGAACACGAGTGAGTACCAGCAGGCGAAGGGCAGTGAGCAGAGACAGAATCCCAAGCAGGGTCCACCCCATCAGCTCAGAGCCTGAGGCAGGGCTTGAACTCATGAACCGTAAGATCATTACCCCAGCCAAGATCAAGAGTCAGACGCTTAACTCATTGAGCCACCCAGGCACCCTGGCTAGAAATGTCTTAAAGATGTCTCTGACTTTTTGGTATAATATAGACCAGACTTGGAACTAAATAATTTAAATATAATCAGCAGTGTGATATGATCAGTAAAAGTGTAATTACCATGCCCATGAGGATATACTTGGAATGACTGAGGGTATTGCCACTGTTGTCATTTTGGCTTCCATATCTTGGTTCTGCCGCTCTCTGAGGTTTGTGACCTGTGGTCACTTAAAGCCTCCCCCCGCCCCAAACTTTAGATTCCTTTTGCCTAGACTGGGAATAACAAAAGTAGCTACTTTATAATTATTTGTGATTTAAGTTAAATAATTCAGATGATATGCTTAACATAGTGCCTGGTGCATAAAGAACACACAAACATTTTTATTATTATTACAGGATTCCTTTTTGTACTTGTTTGTTTTTTTGACTCAAAAAGTATATGATTTTCCTCATTTTAAGGGTAGAGGAAAAATTTGAAAAGTATTTTTGAGGGACCCGAAACCAGATTTTGTTCACAGATTTTTTTTCTATTTGGTTTGAGGCTGTGAATAACACTAACTCTCAGGAGGAAATCTCCATGCATCTGTGAGATTTATTTTAATAACACTAACTTTGGGTTTTGTATTCTTCTTCCTTAGGTGGTTAAAGCCACTAAATCATTTGGGGTCTCCAGAAGATCAGTGTGACAGAAACTTCCATCAGCATCAAGTGACCAGGGACTAATAAATCCAAGATGATTTTTTTTTCCTGGCATAGTTCATGATTGTTCAGAAACGACTTTGGTGGAACATATAAGTGAAAAAACATTCTAACAGATCAAGATCTAGTCTTGAGGGGCACCTGGGTGGCTCAGTCGGCTAAGCGTCCTACTTCAGCTCAGGTCATGATCTCATAGTTCGTGGATTTGAGCTCTGCATCGGGCTCTGTGCTGATAGCTAGCTCAGAGCCTAGAGCCTGTTTCAGATTCTGTATCTCCCCCTCTCTCTGACCCTCCCCTGCTCACGCTCTCTTTCTCTCTGGAAAAAAAAAACATTAAAGATCTAGTCTTGATATTAAGAAAACAACAATAGCAACAAGAAACAAACTCCAGGACCATAAAGGAAAAATGTGGTGGGTGGGGAAAGTCCTTGAAAAGTTGTTAACTTGGGTAAGGGAAATACCAGTATCTCTGTGGTCTTTCAGGAACAAAAAACATCTTCTGCAGAGGGCTAGTGTGTGAGCCAAGATATGAAGTGACCTTCGTGGCTGGCTGGCTCAACCTCAGATTTTCCTAGGGAGAGTCCGGCAGCACTGCTCCTCAGCTTGACAGTGGGGAGCAAGGAAATGATGGTTGAAGCACGGAATGACTGTGATTTCTCAGCAGCAGATAGGTACACATTACTTGCAGAAATGATTCAGCACTTTAAAGTAGAGAGCCATGAGACTCTGAGTTACACATGGGGAACAGAAGACCCAGGAGGGGCAGCTCGCTTGGAATGCTTCTGGGAATGCTCTGTTCCCTTCTGCTTTGAATCCCAGGCTGAGGTGTGCTTGTGCTCATAGACTTTTTCTTCTTTTTCTCCTTCCTCCTAACCCTGCCCCCAAGGTTCCTTGACTGTTTATAATAGAGTGTTCTAGATAGCAGCAGGTAAAAATTTTCAGTGGGTGGGGGTGGTGGGCAGGGAAAGGGTAGGAGGGGAAGGAAGGTGTTTCATCTATCCCATCAGTGTTTAAGGTACTCCCATCTTTTTTTTTTTTTAAATGACATTATTCTGTTCCACCCTCACTCCCTGGAAAAAAACAGGCCTCTTGTCTGGATCTTTTCGTTTTAATGATTTCCATGAAAAGGCTTTTACCCAGGCTCTGACATGACTGTCAGAACACACATTTAAATGTGAGACTGCTTAAAAGGCTATTGATATTCCCCGGTGGAAAAGAAAGTGCTTTAAAAAAAAAAACCCATCTGTCTGTACACAAGTTAACCCTGACTCTTTTCTTTCTTCTGCCTCCTCCACCTCCTCCTCCCCCCCGCACCCCCCCACCCCCTTTTTCTGGTGGAAGACTCAGGTTAAAGCCAGATCTTTGGTCTCACAAAAATTTGTCACCATCTTCCAGAAGCTGTCATTTTTGTACAGTGATGGCTCTGATTAACTTAATCCAGATCTGAGGATATTGAATGAGGAGGAAGAATGCTTAATTTTGATCTCAGGCTGCTGTTCAGTCTCAGCCTGCTTCTTTTGAATCTGGGGCTCATTTCTGTTTGTATGTCTTGGATATGTTAGCAGAAGTCAATGGTCTGTGTAGGAATTATGTATGGTATTCATAATCAAAGACACATTTAGCATGAAGTTACTAAGTGTTAGGAATTAAAGTTTGTATCAGACGACTGTACTATATAAGCAGTCTGTTATGGCAAATGGGTTCTAAAGTAACAACCAGGTATTTGATAAGATTTTAATTAATTGTTGGGCTTGTGAGCTGTCAGCATGGTTGGTCCGTTCTCATGTTGGTGAGAGAATAGTCTGTTAACTGGCAGCCACTATGTTCACTGTTGTTCTCTTTCTCACATGAGGTGTGATGGTTTTACTGAACAAGCAAGAGAGATTGGAAATAAATTCCATTAACAGAAAAAAAAAATGCTGCTATTGAGAATGCATTCCTGGAAAAAGTAATATGATTATCCACATTTTATCCATTGTAATCATGCTACCTGAACTCTCCTAAACATTCAGGGCTACTTACAAATAATTGTAATTCTCTCCTAAGTTCTGGTTTCTATTCTCTACTCTTCTCATGTTGCTCAGTCCCACAGCTTTACTTCGATTCTTCTTTCAAGCAGATGATCTTTTACCTAGAAAAGAAGATCATTAGGAAGAGATCTAGGCCATTAGGATAATTTCCGCAAATTTCTTTTTTTTCCGTTTCAGATTTCACCTAGGTCGTCATCCTCCTTTGCCTATTTCAGAGGAAAAAAAGTACCTGGCTTCCTTAATATAAACTTTTTTTGACCCTGCTTCTTCCTAATTTCTTTAAAATATTTCAAGTAATCTCTTCTTTTACTTACATTTTCAGTCCCTTGTTTGGTTTTCTTCTGCCCACAAACGTGGTCTTGTACTTTATAATAATAATAATAATAATTAGAGAATAAAAAAGAAAAAAGTATTCTTTTATCATGCTCCCCTCTTGAATGGAACTTTATCTTTATAGTTCTTTTTAATGCTGCAGCAGTCATACTTCTGAAGTTTTTCAGTTCAATTCAGTATTTACTGAGGCCTACTATGTGCTCAGCATAAAGATCAGCCAGTTTACAGCCTCTGCCTTCTAAGAGTTTATGTATATTTCAGTCTAGTAAAGAAGATTAGATCTAGTTACAATGTTAAATGATAAATGCCTTTTTTTTTGAAGTTTATTTATTTTGAGAGAGAGAAAGAGAACGTATAAAGGAGGTTCAGAGAGAGAAGGGGAGAGAGGATATGAAGTGAGCTCTGTGCTGACAACAGAGAGTTTGATGCGGGGCTTGAACCCACAAACCATGAGATCATGTCCTGAGCTGATGTTGGACGCTTAACTGACTGAGCCACCCAGGCATCCCAATGATAGGTGCTTTATTAGTGTGATACATACTCTGTGCTGTGAGAGTTTACCCTGGCATTCACAGTGTGACCTCAACCTGTCTTTTGACTCTTACCTCTTTTTGAATGTCTGATGAGTCTCCTAATGGAGGATAAAGAAATTAATGCTCTTATATCCCTTTTCTTTTCATCTCTTTTATTCTTATCTTTTGTTGGGAGGGGTGAGATCTGGTTATAATTATAATTAAGTTCTTTTAGTATAAAATGAGGTTTTTTATATATCATAATTTTTATGTAATATCAAGCTTCTGCTAATTCTAGAAGTTTCATGTGGTCTTATCAATGAGTGATAAGTTATTTAGTGCTAATTAAACCTTAAAATAATTGGTGTTCTTCCATTCATAGCCAACTTTCCCAGTCATGAGTAATTTATTTTGAATCAAGCTTCGTTGCATTTCTAACTCCCAAGTTTTTAAGAAGGTTCATAAAACGCAATTTTACTTAGGCACTTTTTCAATATATCAATATGTCTCCCAAATGTTTGTTATTCTAGAAGTTCTTCTTGGCTTTTTCCCTAAATTAATAAACTGTATTTTTTTTAAGGAAAGTTTTAGGTAAAGAAAAATTGAGCAGACAGTTCCCACATGCCTTTTTTCTTCCTAGCAATTTTCCTTATATTATCTTGCAATAGTGGGTTATATTTGTTAGAACTGATAACCAATACTATATTATTTTTTAAAATTGGGATATAATTGACATATAACATTGTATAAGTGTGTGCTGTACATTTAAGCTTTGTTGATTGATATATTTATCTATAGCAGTATGATTTCCACCATATGGATAGCTAACACCTCTATCATGTCACATAATTATCATTTCTTTTTTTGTGGTGAGAACACTTAAGATCTAGTCTCCTAGCATCTGTGAAGTGTATAATACAGTATTTTTGACCCTAATCACCATGCTGTGCTCGAGGGCTTCTTTGTAGACTGATTGCAAATTTGTGCTCTTAAACAAATTCTCCACAGTTATTCTACTGCCCAGTCCCTGATAACCACCATTCTACCCTCTGTTTTTATGCATTTGGCTTTTTTAGATTCCACATAGAAGTCATATCGTACTGTATTTGTCTTTCTCTGCCTAACTTAACTTGCTTAGCGTAATGCCCTCAAAGTCCATCCATATTGTTGCAAATGGGAGGATTTATCAAAGGAAATGAAAACTGTTTATCCAAAAGATATTTGCACTCCTATGTTTATTGTAGCATTATTTACAGCCGCCAAGATAGGAAAACAACCTGTCAGTGAATGACTGGATAAAGAAGATATGGGAGGTGGTGTGTGTATAGTAGTAGCTTTATATCTATATGTATAGAATGAAGTATTATTCAGCTATTGCTAAGAAAGAAATCCTGCTATTTGTGACAATATAATGTATTATTGTTATTATTATTATTGTCATTTTGTGACAACATAATGTATCATTAACCAAAGTTCATCATTTATATTAGGGTTTATTCTTTATGTTGTAAAGTTCTGTAGGTTTTGAGAAATGCATGATGTCATGTATTCATCACTGAAGAGTTTCACCAGGCTAAAAATCCCCTATTCTTCACAAATTTACTCCTTTCCCCACCCTTAAACCTCTGACAACCAGTGATCTTTTTATTTCCTCATTAGTCTTGCTTTTCCTAAATGTCATGTGGTTAGAATCACACAGTGTGGAGCCTTTCAGATTGGGTTTTTTCACTTAGCAGTATGTATTTAAGGTTCCTCTCTATCTTTTTTTATGGCATGATAGCTCATTTTTCTTTTCTTTTTTTTTTTAACTTTTTAATGTTTTATTTATTTTTGAGAGACAGAGGCAGTGTGAGCAGGGGAGGGTCAGAGAGAGAGGGAGACACAGAATCTGAAGCAGGCTCCAGGCTCTCAGCTAGCTGTCAGCACAGAGCCTGATGCGGGGCTCGAACCCACTAACCGTGAGATCATGACCCGAGCCAAAGTCAGATGCTTAACTGACTGAGCCACACAGGTGCCCGCAATAGCTCATTTTTCTTGATTGTTGAATAATATTCCATTGTATGGTTGCACCACAGTTTGTTTTCTATTCTCCTATTGAGGGACATCTTGGTTGCTTCCAACTTTTGGGAATTCTGGATATAACTGCTACAATACATTTGTGTGCACATAGATTTTAAACTCATTTGGGTAAATACTTAGGAGTGCACTTGATGGTTCACATGGTAAGGCTATATTTAGCTTTGTAGGAAACCACCAAACTGTCTTCCAAAGTGGTTGTACCATTTTGCGTTCCCACTGGCAACAAATGAGAGTTCCTGTTGCTTCACATCCTCACCAGCATTTGATTTCAGCAGTGGTTTTATTTGTTTGCTTTCCAATTTTAGCCATAATAGATCTGTAGTGGTATCTGGCAACTCTCTAATAAGAGATGGTGTTGAGCATCTTTTCATAGGCTTATTTGCCACCTGTACATATCCGTTGAGGAGGTGTCTATTCAGAACTTTTGCTAATTTTTAATTGGGTTGTTTGTTTTTGTTATATATCCCAAATATGTTTTGAATACCACTTTTATCAGATAGACGTTCTGCAAAGATTTCATCAGTCTGTGGCCTCTTTTTTTTTTTTTTTTTCTTAATAGTGTCTTTCACAGAAAAGACGTTTTTTAATTTCAGCGAATGAACTTCAACTTAACAAGTTTTCTTCATGGATCATGCATTTGATATGGTTGCCTAAGATGTCACTACCAAACCCCAAGTCACCTAGGTGTTTTCTAATGTTCTCCTCTGGTATTTTACATTTTTCATTTTATATTTAAGTCTGTGATCCATTTTTAATTTTTTGTGAACAGTATTAAGATCTATGTCTAGATTCATTTTATTTTATGTGGATGTCTAGTTCTAGGACCATTCGTTGAAATGACTATCCCTTTTCCACTGAATTGCATTTGTTTTATTATCGAAGATTAGTTGACTATATTTATATGAGTTTATTTATGTACTCTGTGTTCTGTTCCCGTTTGTCTGCTCTTTTGCCAGTACCACACTACCTTAATGACTGTAGCTTTATACTAAGTTATGAAGTTGGATGCTATTAGTTCTCTGATGTTTTTTGCCATTATTATTATGTTGACTATTCTCTATCTTTTGTTTTTCGGTATAAACTTTAGAATTAACTTATAAGTATCTACAAAGTAACTTGCTAGGATTTTATTGGTATTGTGTTGAATCTATAGATCAAATTGGGAAGAACTGGTATCTTAATATTGAGTCTTGTTATCAATCAACTTGAGATTTTTCTCCATTTATTTAGATCTTTGATTTCTTTCATTGTAATTTTGTAGTTATCTTCCTATAGATTTTGTACATATTTTGGTAGATTTACATCTATTTATTTTCTTTTACTTTTTAAAAAATATTTTTTAATGTTTTATTTATTTCTGAGAGAAAGAGAGAGAGAGGGAGAGAGAGAGAGAGAGGGAGAGAGAGAGAGGCAGTGTGAGCAGGGGAGGGTCAGAGAGAGAAGGAGACACAGAATCAGAAGCAGGCTCCAGGCTCTGGGCTAGCTATCAGCACAGAGCCCAATGTGGAGCTCCAACCCATGAACCATGAGATCGTGCCCTGAGCCGGTCAGACACCTAACTGACTGAGCCACCCAGACACCCCTTTCTTTTACTTTTTTAATTTCTTTTACTTTTTTAATTTTGTTTGTTTATTTAGAGAGCCCACGAGTGGAGGAGGGGCAGATGGAGGGGTGGAGAGAGAGACAGACAGAGAGACAGAGAGAGAATCTTAAGCAGGCTCCATGCACAGTGAGATGCCTAACCGATTGAGCCACCCGGGCACCCCCCTAAGTATTTCTTTTGGGTGCTAATGTAATTAGTGTTATGTTGTAAGATTCTACTTCTGATTGTTCATTGCAGGAATTTAGTGAAGCAGCTGACTTTTGTATATTCACCTCCATCTAGGAGCTTTTTTGGTTGATTCTTTGGAAATTTCACATAAATAATCATGTCATCTTTAAACAAAGACAGTTTTATTTCTTCATTCCCAATGTATACATGTAATTTCCTTTTTATGGTGTGTTACTTTAACTAGGATTCCAATATGATGTTGAGTTGCAGTGGTGGAAGGCACATGTTGCCTTTTTCCTGATCTTAGGAGGAAAGCATGTAGTTTCTTACCATTAAGGATGATATGCAATTGATTTTTTAATAGAGGTTCTTCACCAAGTTTAGGAAATATATAATTATGTAACACCCTTTTTATTCCTGATCATTTTCTTTGTTCTGAAGTCTGCTTTGTGTGAAAAGGATATAGTTAGGTCCGTCTTTCTTTGGATTAGTGTTAGCATGGTATAGCTTTCTCCATCCCCTTACTTTTTTCAAATCTACCTGTGACTTTATATTTAAAGTAGGTTTCTTGTAGGGAACAGATAGTTGGGTCTGGAACAGTTAGTTGGGTCTTTTTTTTTTTTTTTTTTTTTAAATCAACTCTTCCAGTCTCTTCTAGCTGTTGTTTTTGGACCATTTACACTTAAAGTGATTCTTGCTATAGATGGATTAATATAACCATATTTGTAATTTTCTTATTCATTGCATTTGTTTGTGTTTTATCTTCTCTTTTTCTACCTTGTCTGGTTGTAATTGAGTGTTTCCTCTATCAACAACTAATTATACTCTATTAAAAATTTTTATACTGGTTGCTTTAGCATTTGCAACACACTTTTATCATTAATCTAAGTCCACTTTTAAATAATGTTATACCACTTCACAGGTAAAATAGATATATTTGAGAATTCCCAGTTTCTCCTTCTGGTCCTTTATATCATTGCTGTTATGTATTTCCCTTATCCATGAACTGTTACACCGAATGCATTTAGCTTATTATTACTAAAATGTGTAAATTTTTAATTGAGATGAAATTCAGATAACATAAAATTGACTATTTTAAAGTGAACATTTTAGCAGCATTTAGTATGTTTTTCTTTGTTGATTTTTTAAAAAATGTTTGGAGATAATTTTGGAATTATATAAGAGTTGTAAAGGTAGTATAGAGATTTCCCATATACCTTTATTTGTCTTCCTCTCATGTTAACATCTTTCATTACTGTAGGATATTAATATTTACTGAAGTTAAGAAATTAACTTGATACAGTCCTATTAACTACTGTACCAAACTTATTTGGATTTCACCAGTTTTGCCACTAATATCCTTTCTTTGTTCCAGAATGCAGTCTAGGATCCCTTGTTGCATTTAGTTCTCTTTCTCATTTTTGTTATTATTATTTAATCTGTGGCCGTTCCTCAGTCTCATTTTTCTTTTATGACCTTCACACTGATCGGTTATTTTTTATAATACCCCTCAGTTTGGATTTGTCTAATGTGTTTCTTTTAATTAATTTTTTTTAAAGATTAGATTGACTAGGGGCACGTAGGTGGCTCAGTTGATTAAGCATCCAACTTCAGCTCAGGTCATGATCTCATGGTTCATGAGTTTGAGCCCCACGTAGGGCTCTGTGCTGATAGCTCAGAGCCTGCACCCTACTTCAGATTCTGTGTCTTCCTCTCTCTCAGCCCCTCCCCCAATTACACTCTGTCTCTCTCAAAAATAAATAAACATTAAAAAAAGATTAGATTGACGTTGTGTATTATTAGGGTGAATACCAAAGAGGTAATGTGTCTTCAGTGCATCATTTTGGGGTTTCATGATACTGATATTTATTATTAACTTTGATTGGTTTGTTAATGGGATGTTTGCCAAGGTTCTCCACTGTAAAATTACTTATTTTCCCTTTGTAATTACTAAGTATCAGTTGGCCATAAATGTCTGTTCTGTTGCATCTATCTACATATCTATCTTTATACCAATATATACTGTTCTGTCTTACCATTGTAGTTTTATAAGACATTCTGAAATCAGGTTGTGTAGATTAAGTATACTTAATCTTTTTTTCTTAATCTTAATCTTAATTTTCTTTTTTAATTTTTTAATAAGAAAAATAATTTCTTAATCTTTTTATTAATTAAGAAAAATCTTAATCTATTTTTCTTTTGCAAAATTATTTTGGCTATTTTATATCCTTTGCATCTCTATAAATTTTCAAATCAGCCTGCCAGTTTCTGCAGAAGTCCTGCTAGGATTTTGATTGGGAGTTTATTGCATCTATAGATCAACTTGGGGAGAATTAACATCTTAACAATAATAAGTCTGGTCCAGGGAAATGATGTACCTCTCCATTTATTTTGATCTTGGTTGGTTTCTTTCAGCAGTACTTGGCATTTTTTACTGCATGGGTATACACTATTGGTTGTTCAGTTGTTCACCATTAAGTCTGATGTTATACACTTAATCCAAGTAGACAGCCTTTATTAACTTGAGGAATTTCCCTTCTATTTATAGCTTGTTAAAAGTTTTTGCTTGAAAGGGTATTACAATTTTTCAATTGCTCTTTTGTGCATCTGTTGAAGTGATCATTGGCTTTTCATTTTATATATTTTATTTATGTATAGTGAATTACATGGTTAATTTTTTGTTTTTTAAGTTTGTTTATTTTTGAGAGAGTGCTGGAGAGAGAGAGAGACAGACAGACAGAGGATCTGAAGCCAGTTCTGCTCTCATAGCATAGACCCCGATGCAGGGCTTGAACCCATAAACTGTGAGATCATGACCTGAGCCAAAGTCAGATGCTTAACCAGCTGAGCCACTCGGACACCCATACATGGTTAACTTTTTAATGCGAACCTGTGTTGTACTGCAGTATAATGATACATACATATTTGATCTTCATTCCTGGTTCCTGGTATAAAGCTGCTAAAACCCTTGGAAAATTTTTTTTTTTTTTTTTTTGAGTTATAGGAGTGAGAGGAGCGTCTTTTGTTATTCATAACAAACTTCTTTGAATCATAACTGAGTTTGTGCTTATGAGCTCTGTGTGGGTCCTAGGATCCCTCCTAGATGGATGCTGTTCACGGGCAGGTGAGGGGGGAACACCAAATGTATGTTAAAGAGTTGCAACTTTCTTTTTTTAAAAAATTTTTTTAACATTTATTCATTTTTGAGAGAAGAGTCAAGAGTGTGAGTTGGGGAGGGGTGGAAAGAGAGGGAGACACAGAATCCAAAGCAGGCTGCAGGCTCCATGCTGTCATCGCAGAGCCCAAAATGGAGCTCAAACTCACAAACTATGAGATCCTGACCTGAGCCGAAGTTGGATGCTTAACCGACTGACCACCCAGGCACCCCAAGGGTTGCAACTTTCAACCCTACTTCTTTACCTCTGGGAAGGACAAAGGAGGAAGTGACTAGAGATCACATAATCATCAGCGACCAATGATTTAATCAACTGTGTGTATACAGTCTGTGAGTGGGGATTTGGAAAGCTTCCAAGTTGGTGAACATATCAAGGTGCTGGGAGGGTACCAGGAGAAGACATGGAATGTGTGGACACCATTCCTCCTTCTGACCCCACTCCCTTGTTTTACCTTATGCATCTCTTTCATTTGGCTGTTCCTGAGTTGTATCCTTTATAATAAACTGGCATTAGTAAACAAAGCACTTTGTTGAGTTCTGTGAGCCATTCTAGCAACTTTTTGAACCTGAAAAGGGCATAGGAGCTTTTCTAATTTATAGCCAAATTGGACAGAAGGGTGGGTACCCTTGGCACCCAATATTTGTGGCTGGTACCTGAAGTGATGGCAAAATTGTGAGACTGAGACCTTACACTTGCGGAGTCTAACACTGACTCTGGGTAATGTCAGAATTGAATTGAATTTTGTAGGATATCCAGTTGGTTTGAGTGGCAAAAACTTGCACATTTAATGTCAGATGTGTTGTATGTAAAAAAGGTTTTAGCCCCAGATTGCATTCTTAAGATGAACCCCATCTGGTCATGAAGTGTTAACAACACACACCCCTACAAACACCCACACACACCTCCAGAGTTTGATTAGTTTACTTTTTAGTTTTTAGTTTGCTAAAAGTGTTACATATGTTTATATGTCTATTTTCACAAGGGATATATGTAGTTTTCTTGGATAGTTTTATGTTTTTTATATCAGAGTGATACTGACCTCTTTTTTTAAAATTAATTTATTTAAATTTGCATCCAGGTTAGTTAGCATATAGTGCAACAATGTTTTCAGGAGTAGATTCCTTAATGTCTCTTACCCATTTAGTCCACCCCCCTCCCACAACGCCTCCAATAACCCTGTTTGTTCTCTGTATTTAAAAGTCTCTTATGTTTTGCCCCCTCCCTGTTTTTATATTATTTTTGCTTCTCTTCCCTTATAGTCCTCTATTCTGTGTCTTAAACTCCTCATATGAGTGAAGTCATATGACATTTGTCTTTCTCTGACTGACTGCTTTTGCTTAGCATGATACCTCCAGTTCCATCCACATATATGCAAATGTCAAGATTTCATTCTTTTTGATTGCCAAGTAATCCTCCATTGTATATACACAGTTTGGTGTGTATATATATATATATATATATATATATATATACCAGTTTGGATACTGACCTCTTAAAATGAGTTTGGATATGTTCTTTTCCCTTCTATTTTCTGGAAGCATTGTGTGGAATAAGTTCTACATATATTAAAAGTATATATTTATTCCTTAAGTGTCTGATTGACTTTACTAGTGAATCATCTATGCTCTTCAGATTATCCGTGTATTCTTGTGTGAACTTTTGTAGCTTATGTATTTCAAGGAATTTGTCTCTTTCACCTAAATTGTTGAATATGCAGATATACAGTTGTTCACAATATTCCCTAATCTTTTGAATGTATGTTAGATCTTTAGTGATGTCCCGATTTTGAATCTTTAAAGTCCATATCTAATAATTATGAATTTTAGAGCTCTTATGTATTTCCTTCACCTCCTCTTCCCCCCAGTGGCTTTTGTACATATTGTCTTATCTCCTTTTGTGTTTGGTTACTTTTGATTGTTGCTGGGCACTGTAGTTTTAAAACTGTAGAAACAACTTAAGTCTAGGATGATGGTATTCTTCCTTGGAAAAGAATTGTACTTGTTTCTACCAGATACTGGTAGACAGGATTATTCTAGGATGCTGGGGAACAGCACTGCTTTGGGATCACTTTGATCCAATTTAACACTTACTGTGAATCTCTGTAAGGGCCTGTCTGATTCTTGGTTTAAGTGTGTCACAGGGTGCAACTATTCAGCGTTCCAGCCCACAATGAATTGTTCACCAAAGTCTTTCCTTCCTGATGGAATCCGACTTTTATTCCTGTTTTCTAATCCTTTGGCATTGAAAAATGTTCTATTTAGCCAGTCTGTTACCCTTTTAGTATTGGCAAATGCCCTCAAAGGAAGAATGGCTTCAAATGTTGCTATTTCTTACTCATGTCACTTCCCTTTCCTGCCTCCTGGCCTAATAAGTTTCCACCATCTTGTTAGCTCTCTTGAAGACTTTAAGCAGATGGCTTTTATATTTTATTCTGCTTTTCTCGTCTAAATTATTTAGTTCAGTGTTGCCTGAAGTGAATATTCCTTTATAGTTATTTATATCCACATCTGTTTTATAAAATTTTGATCAAATTGTATATGTAAATTGTATCTTGACTTTTTTAACTTAACATAGTATTAAGAATTACTTCTCAGTGTAAATAAATATTCTTTAAAGTCATTGTTATTATTAGGGGCGCCTGGGTGGCTTAGTCGGTTAAGCGTCCGACTTTCGCTTAGGTCATGATCTCACGGTTCGTGGGATCGAGCCCCGTGTCAGGCTCTGTGCTGACTGCCAGCTCAGAGCCTGGAGCCTGTTTCAGTCTGTGACTCCCTCTCTCTCTGACCCTCCCCTGCTCACGCTGTCTCTCTCTCTCTCCTAGAAATAAATAAAAAAAACATTAAAAAAAATAAAGTCATTGTTATTAATAAATTCAATAATATTTCTTCACATTATGTTGTATAATTTTCTATTGTTTTTTTCTGGTTTAATTCCATACTACTAGACATTTATATTTCTTCTTTGTATTTCTACATAATGATATTTCTAGATTCAAAATTATTTGCAGACCCTCTACTTTACACATTTTATGAATCTAAACTTGATCATTTTTACTGAACTAGATACCTGCTGTGATAACAAAATTGAATTTTATTATGAGGATGCATAGGAGCCTTAAATATCTTGAGAAACACCTGGCTTTTAAGTTAAAACTGGAAACAGAAGCTTGTGTTAGTGTATAGTTTTACACCTAGCAATAAGAGAACACATGTCCATCTGATCTTAGGAAGATTTTATAAGTTTCAAATGGGTCTTTGGCCCTGAGCCATTTTTGCTGTCATTTTTTATTAACTTTGTTCTCTTTTTCTTCTTATAGAAAGCCTGCTTTTTATAATATTGTTTTTAAAAAATATGATTCCATTCAAAAGGATATTGTAAAATGGTGTCTTAAAATTGTGTGTCTCAGTCCATTAAATAGACTCATAAAACATCATAACACAAAATATGCAATAACTAGTCAGAACCACAGAGTTAGCCTTAACTCACTTTTAGTTCTGTGTCATAGTAAATCAGCTTGTAATGATCATTGTGAGACAGCAAATTCATTTTTCTTTTTGAAATGAACATCACTGGCTTCTTTTGTGGATAAGATTGAGGCATTTAAAATCAGATTTTTAAATAGATATTCCAGATTGGAATTGAGATTAAATCTGACAGTTTAGTACTCAGTTTTTGTGTAACAGTTATTACAGCCTTTTTATTTGTTTTTGTATACTAGTTCATATTTGTAATGATGGTCTTTCATAGACCAAAATTGTAATTATTGGGGCACCTGGGTGGCTCAGTCAGTTAAGCGTCCGACTTTGGCTCAGGTCATGATCTCTCCGTCATGGGTTCGAGCCCCATGTCGGGCTCTGTGCTGACAGCTAGCTCAGAGCCTGGATCCTGTTTCAGATTCTGTGTCTCCCTCTCTCTCTGACCCTCCCTTACTCATGCTGTCTCTCTCTTTCTCAAAAATAAATAAAACATAGAAAAAATTTAAGAAAATGTAAAAAAATTGTATTTATTGGTGGTTATTTTTCCTGTGGCATTTTTTTTTCTTAAATCGTTTATTTTCCAGTTGGTTTCCATATAACACCCGGTGTTCATCCCAGCAAGTGCCCTCCTCTGTGCCCATCACCAGCCTTCCCCTCTCGCCCACCCCATCAGCCCTCAGTTTGTTCTCAGCATTCAGGAGTCTCTTATGGTTTGTCCTGTGACATTTTTTTTAAAAGGAGTGAAGACATATTCTTTCTATTCTATAACACTCCTTCTGTCTACTATGGTTCATCAAAAGTCAATTTGTGGGAAATTTGGTTCAGTTTTTTGTATTATGAACTGGATAATGTTGTTATGTTTAGCCTTTCATAGGTTGATTAAACTGTAATTATGTTGTTTCTGTGGCATTTTTTTTAGTTTCTTTCCTTTGTTTGTTTTGAGAAAAAGAGAGAGAGAAGAGGAGCAGAGGGAGAGGGAGAGGGAGAATCCCAGGCAGGCTCTGCAATGCCAGTGTAGAGTCCAAAGTAGGGCTGGAACTCACCAACCCTGAGATCATGACCTGAGCTGAAACCAAGAGTCAGGTGCTTAACCATTTGAGCCAGCCAGGCTCCCTGCTAAAGCACTTCTCAAAGGAGTGGGTAGTAGAGATATGCACTCCCTGTTCTGATACTCTTCTTACCCCTCTAGTGTGGTTCATGAAAAACATACCTTCTGCGTTGATAGGAAGCTATTGATAAAGCAAGAAAACATTAGATTATGAAAGGAAATAAAGAAATTGTCATTTTCTAATGACTGTCCTGGACCAATTATAGTTCTAGGCACTCTCACATAAAAGAGGAGAATGATTTGCTTAGAACTTTTAATACTTCTTTAGGTGAAAATTTCTCAAGGTGGTTGAAGGTGAGCTTTGGAAATCTTAAATATTTCAATTTCTCTTTGTTATTTTTGCTGTTTTCAGAGGATGTGACTTAAGCACAGCATAGTAATGCATGCTTTTCATGTAAATACTCCTATTTTTAATAGATTGGGCCTCCTGATAGCTTTTCTTAAGGCATTCTTTGTTAGAATGTAGACATAAGCGTAGTATTTTCATAACTTTTCCATAAACAACGTTTTCCATATTATTTCTCCAGATTTGCCTTGTTGTCAATAGTTTATAATGTTGTATGACTTTTACTAGGACCATAACCAAGTTTTTCCTTGTATGGAGTTTTCCTCTGTGGGAAATTGTCGTCTATACATTTGGATTCCCCATTCTTGGTCTCATTAGCACTCCCCATAGCCAATGACTTACATCCAGTAACTTTACTGCAGTCCTAAGATCATGCCCCAAAGTCAAGGTAATTTACAGGATAGGAAAAGCATACCCTGGCTTTCCTAGTTAAACCACACTAAAGGTACTGGTTTCTTCTGCTAAAAATTGGCTTCCTTCATCAGTCTCCCCTCTTAAGAGGGCAGTTTGGAGTATTGCCCTTTACTTTGATGTGGTCTTTAAATTTCTTCTCTTCATTGGACTTCTTACAGAAGCCTTTATTTGAAACAGAATGTTTAAATTCAACTGTGGCTTTCTAACACATCATTTTTTTTTTCATTCACTACCATGTCAAGTAAGTTATGTTGGACCTGTTATATTATTTTTTTTGGTGCAAAAACATAAGGAAAAGATAGTAAGTAGATAGACATGGGGGAGTAATTGTAGTGACTCAGTGTACATATAGTAACTTGTTTTTAGATTTCTCTTAATTTTGTTAGGGGAAAATTACATTTTAGGCAGTTAATGTGTCTCAGTGATCACTTGCATACAAAGAAAATACAAATACCCATTTAATATCCTGCTCCTTTGCAAAATTTAAAACTTATTCTATTGCCAGAAAATAGTTTTCATTTTCTGGACTCATGTGCTTAGTGTTTTTTGAATATTCAACATATACTACTGAATATTTTTCATCTTGTTAACATTTAAGAAACTTAGCACTTTGTAACACTTTATTGAAGAAGATGGAAGAGGGGAAAAGCAATTTATTGCTTACATAGCACTAAAATTATTATTTTCAGTCAAATTGAATGGATTTTAATTATAGGAATTGGAACTTTGTATCATCTGTCTAGTCATAACTAGAAAGAGTTATGGTACTTAAAAAATTAATTTTTTTATTTTCAACATCTGTTGAAAATTTGTTCTACATTTTAAAGCTGAGTTTATGTTGTTTCACGTGTTGAAACAATACATGTATAAATTTTAATGCTGGAATGGTCTTTAGCAATTCAAAATCTTTGTTTTCAGCAAACAAACTAAAATTATACAAGGTTGTACAACTTACTAGTAGCAATTAGAACTGCAAGTTTCATCTCATGATTCTTTGTCCAGTGTTTTTTCTTCTTAACTCACACTGCATTGCTGTTTTGTCACAGCCATTACCTTAATTTTCACTTCCTTGGGAAGAAATCTGTCAGGAAAAAAGTCTTTCTGACAGACAGTTCCAAACTGGGCCTAATTGGATTATTTTTCTTATGTTAGGTATTACGGAGAGAAAGCCTAACAGTATGTTTGAGAAGAATTATATTATACTGGATTAAAATCTTCAATACAGTGTTGTTATAATTGGAAGCATTTGCCCTTTGGGATCTATTAGTAGTGATACCTGGTTGTCGTCTTCCTTGTCATCCTCTTCTCTCTTTCCTCTCCCCTTTTCTCCTTCATCCCCTTGTCCTCCTCCTCCCCTTCTCTTCCGGTCCCCCTCCCCCCTCCTTCCTCTCCTCTCAAACCAGTATAATCATCAGAGTTTGGAAGGGATGAGGAAGTGTATTAATAATGTAATAATATTTGCGTTGGGTAAAGTGACTTGTTTCTGAGATTCTGGAAAGACGGGAATCTCTTCTCCACCTGAGATTCTTGAGACTCTGGCTTTTATTAATAATGCATTCCAGAATTTAAAGGTATTGGCAAAAGGCAGGCCTTACCTAATTTTCTAGAAGGAAGATAATGGATAAATAAAGATTGATATATTAGAATTTTAATTTTGCTGGAAGGGTGAAACAATAGTATATGTGATTATAAGATAATTTTTGTTCCAGAACAGACCCCAAGATACTATTGATTTTACTTTCACTTACTGCAGTTCTTTGTTGTATCCTTCTGGTTTTGTTGTTGTTGTTGTTGTTGTTATTTTTTCCTCAAGTGCTTTTTTTTTGTTTTTTTTTTTGTTTTTGTTTTTAAATTTTTATTTCTAGGAGAGAGAGAGAGACAGCGTGAACAGGGGAGGGTTAGAGAGAGAGGGAGACACACTCTGAAACAGGCTCCAGGCTCTGAGCTAGCTGTCAGCACAGAGCCCCACGCGGGGCTCGAACCCACGAACCGCGAGATCATGACCTAAGCGAAAGTCGGACGCTTAACCGACTAAGCCACCCAGGCCCCCCTCCTCAAGTGCTTTTGATTGGAAATCTTGTAAATGGAATAGAAAAAAGAAGGTATTTCTTTTTGAGTTTGTTTTATATAGTAGAAATGGTAGGGACCCGGAGAATAACAGCTCATTATCTAGTTTGGTGACTGACATACTATGACTGTGCTGTCCAGTAAATACATTTATTATATATTTACCTTTGAGGTGCCAAATGGGTTCTGAGAGAAGTGACTTAAAAGCTTTGTGAGTTGTTCAGCCTGAACACAGAGTGTGTGTAGTTGGTGGATATAGGCCCACTCTTTTCCCCCCTAATTTTATCAGTTGTCTTCTGAAAAAGAAAAATGGTTTGGATGGTAGTTTAGTAAGGTGTTCTGATGTTCTTTATGTAATCTTATTGTTTGTTACAATGAGAGCTTAGCTAAATTAGAATGTTAAATTGGCATCTTTGTCGATACTATAGTTATAGCTAAAACTATTGGTTTGGGTGAAACATTCACTGGACTGTTTTAGTTATAACTGTTTCTGGCTCCTTTTGGATGGGATTGGGTGGTCCTAGGAGAAAGTCTTGCTTATATAGGCCTTATCTTTTCTGGGAGACTAGGTTAAAACATAAAATATTAAGCACATAGGGGAGTACTACCCTGAAAGTACTGTCTACCCTTGATTATTTTCCTTCTAACTTTACCTTTATTTTGGTACTTGGAAGTCATTTTCACCACCACCTAAAGATGACAATGATAAAGGATGTAAAACTCAAACTAATCTGTGGTAAAAAATTATAGAGAAGAATTGATGCTATTGTCAGAAATAATAAAGATTATCTTGAAATTTAGTTCATTCACGAACCAGCCTATCTTGGAATCGTGCATAAATGATTCTGTGCATGAGTGATCTATTAATGTATTAGACATTAAGCAAAAACTACCATAATGCCCCATCTTTAGGTAATTGGCATTCATGTTGTATTTTAAAATGACTAAGAAATTCCTGAAACGTGATCAGTATGGCTGATATTATCCTTTTAGATATTAGAATATAATGTTTATAATAGTTTATTTTCTATGAGAGCTCAGGATTAAAGGGTTGACCATACATAGTTGTCTCTCTTTTCTTAGCCCCTACCAAGGCTAAATAAATTAGCTATAAGGTGTGAAACACAAATGATACCTATGAGGGAGACTCTCCATGATTACTCTATTTAAAAAGCAATCTTCCTTCCCTTCTTTAGTATTTGCTCACCAATTTGGTGCCATTCATTCATTCCTGAGGATCTGAGTTTCCATCTGGAATCATTTCCTTTCAGCTAAAGAACTTCCTTTACCATTTTTTATAGTGTAGGTGTGCTGGTCTTAAATTCTCTTAGTTTTCTTTTATCTGAAATGGTTTTGTTTTACTTTTATTCCTGTATTAGTTTCCTAGGACTGCCATAACAAAGTACCACAAATTGGTGGTTTGGAATAAATTTATTGTCTCACAGTTCTGGAGGCTAGAAGTCCAAAATCCAAGTGTCATCTAGGCCATGCTAACTCTGATACCAGTAGGGGAGAATCCTCCTTTACCTTTTCTTGCTGATTTGCCAGCACTCTAGGCTCTCCTTAACACTTGCAGTTGTAGTGCTTCAAGCTCGGACTTCCTCATCACCTGATATTGTTGTGTATGTCTTCTGTCTCTGTCTGGTCCTCTTCTTATGAGGACACTAGTGATACTGGCTTAAATGCCCACCTTGATGCTGTATCACTTCATCTTAAATACATCTGCATTGACCCTATTTTCAAATAAGGTCATATTATGAGATGCCAAGGTTTAGGACTTCAATATATCTTTCAAGAAGGTACAGTTAATCACATAATAATTGCTAAAGGATATTTGTTACATGTAGAATTTGGGCTGATTATTTTTTTCATTTCATTTCATTTTCTTTTCTTTCACTTGCTGACCCCTGTTAGTTTCTGATGAGAGGTAATAGTCATTTGTATTGTTTCTCCACCATATATAACGTAGAAGTTTTTCTTAAGGCTTTCACATTTTTCTCTTGATCTCTGATTTTCATTGTTTCATTGTTTTCATTGTTTTGACTCTGATGTGCATAGGCATGGTTTCTTTGCTTTTGTCTATGTTAGGGTTCACTGAACAACATTCGATATGTTGTTAATCAAATGTGGGATATTTTCATTTAATCATTTTTTCAAATATTTGTTCCACACTATTCTATTTTTCCCCTTTTTCAGGACTCTAGTTCTACTTTTCGTTATACCCTTTTCAGTATTATTTCCATGTTCCTCTGGCTCTGGTTTTGGTGTTTGTTAAATTTTCATTTCTCTCCTTTATATTCTGATTGGATAATTTTCATTGATCTGTCTTCAAGTTCACTGACTTTTTCTTTTGTTATCTCTATTGGGCTTGTAAGCCTGTTAAATGATAAATTATTTCAGACATTGTATTTTTTAGTTCTGGAATTTTCCTTTGGCTCTTTTACATAGTAAGAAAAAAGTACAGAAGGGTCAAATAAAGTCAGAAATGAAAGAGGAGACATTAAACTGACACCACAGTAATACTAAGTATCATAAGAAATCAGTAATTGCAAGTAAATCGGATAACTGAGAAGAAATAAATTTGTAAAAACATACAATTTACTATGAGTGAATCAGGAAGAAATAAAAAATTTGAGTAGACCAGTAATAAATAAGGAGATTGAAGCAGTAATCAGAAACCTCTCAACAAAGAAAAGACCAGATGGTTTCACTGGTGAATTCCACCAAATATCTAAAGAAGCATTAACATTAGTCCTTCTTAAATTCTTCCAAAAATTTGAAGAGGAGGGAACACTCCCAAACTCATTTTATGGGGCCAGCATTACCCAGATAAGGCACTAGAAGAAAAGGGAACTATAGGCAAATATAAGTATAGATGCAAAAACTATCAACAAAATACTAGCAAACAAATTCATCATCACATTAAGAGGATCATACCATGATCAACCATGATTCATCCCTAGGATGCATTGATAGTTCAAAATATTCAAATCAGTAAGGGTGATACCTCACATGAATGGAATGAAAGGTAAAAATCCTATGATCATCTCTCACAAGATGCAGGAAAAAACAAAATGAAACATCATTTTATCATAAAACTCTCCACAGATTGGCTATAGAAGAAATGTACCTCAGGATAATAAAGGCCACATATGATAAACCCCATAGCTAACATCATACTCAACAGTGAAGGGTTGAAAACTTTCCTGCTAAGATCAAGAAGAAGACAAAGGTGCTCACTCTCAGTGCTCCTATTCAACATAGTACTGGAAATCCTAGCCAGAGAAGTTAGTCAAGAAAAGTAAATAAAAGTCGTCCAAATTAAAAAGCAGTAAAATTGTCTCTGTTTACAGGTGATGTGATCTTATATGTAGAAAATCTTTATATATTCCACCATAAATCCGTCAAAACTAAGAAATTCAGCACAGTTGTAAGATATAATGTCAACACCCCAAATCAGTTTCATTTCTATACACTACCATAAACTATCTGTAAAAGAAATAAGGAAAGCAGTTTTATTTACGGTAGCAACAAGGATCATAAAATACTTAGGAATAAATGTAACCAGGGAGATGAAAGAGGTGAAATGTCTGTATACTGAAAATTACAAGACATTGATGAAAGAAATTGAAGAAGACACAAATAAATACACAACCCATGTTTATTGGTTGGGGGAATTAGTATTGTTAAAATGGCTTTAGTACCCAAAGTGATCTACAGATTCAGTGCAGTTCCTATCAAAAGCCCAATGACATTTTTCAAAGAAATAGTTAAAAATAAAAATAAAAAAACAGTCCTAAAATTTGTACGGAACTACAAAAGACCTTGAATAGCCAAAGCTATCCTGAGAAATAACAAAGCTGGAGACATTATTCACAATAGCCCAAACATGGAAACAACCAAGTGTCTATCAGTGGATGAACGGATAGAGAAAATGTGGTGTATATATACTATAGAATATTGTTCAACCATAAGAAGAAGGAAATCCTGCCTATGGTGACAACGTGGAATGACCTTGAGGGCATTATTCTAAGTTAGAAGTCAGATAGGGAAAAACAAGAACTGTGTGATGTCACTTATATGTGAAATGTAAAAGGCCAAATTTATAGAAATAGAGGATAAAATGGTGATTTTCAGGGCCTGGGATGTGGGGGGAGTGGGGAGCTGTTGCTACAAAGGCACAAATTTCCAACTGTAAGATGAGTATGTTCTGGGGATCTAATGTACAGCATGATCACTATAATTAACAAGACTTTATTGTATACTTGAACTTTGTTAGGAGAGCAGGTCATATATGTTATTACCACACACAAAAACGATAATTATGTGAGTGGATGGAGATGTTAAGTAACCTATTGTGGTAATCATTTTGGAGTATACATGCATATCAAAACAGCACATTGTCCACCTTGAACTTATGTAAATTATATATCAATGACATCTCAGGAAAGCTGGAAGAAAAAAAGGACTAGGGAGAGATAACGAATATAGCAGGGCTACTTGTGAAGCCACAAGTGAAAATATAAACAGAGGTAGGCATGGAATGGAGAAAACAGTTCAGGGCATATTGGTAACTACAGAGAAGCTGAGACTTTGGAGGTATGAGTTAACAATAGGTGATGGGGTAAGATGAGGGACTTAACATAGTGTAATTTGTTAAATGTTAAGCTGCAGAACAGTTATTACCTTTCTTCTTCTTTTGCCTCATGTGTGGAATATTTGCACTTAAATTCTTAGGTGGAAGATTAGAAGATTCTTTTCTAGAGAAATTCATAAAAGACTGCCATGAAGTACCATTTGGATTTCACCAGTAAAGAGATTATCTCCCTCCTAGAACTCCCTATAGTGAAGCCTGCTGGTTGACAAGTCTTTTCATGCTCATGGACCTTTCTGTAAACTCCTGAGTGACTTATTGTTAAATATAAATGGCCACCCAAGAATTAACAGACATTTCAGGGAAAAATACCAGCTGGAAAGAGAGAGACCCAAATCTACCAATATGAGAAAACAAGTAACAACAATAAAAATTATCAGACGGACACAGATAATGCAGAAACAGAAAAATATGTCAAAAAATTAATTAGTATTCTCAAAAATTAAATGTTTTTAAATATAAAAGTGTTGCAGAGATCATCAGGAGATTTTATAGGAGAATTCACTATCCATTAGGGATTCCAGACAAAGGAAGAAAATGATCAGAGCAGTAATAATGTGAAAATTTCCTTTATTATGCGGGACTCAAATATCTAGGCTCATGGATGTATACTTACCTAGGATAATGAACAGGTGACACAAAGACTGACACCAAGGTATGCCATTGTGAAATTTACAACAGATAGGGTAAAGACGTTTGAAAAGCTTCTGGGGGGAAAATGTAATGTTGTATACAAGAGAATGAAGATCAAAATGACATTGTCTTTCTTGTTAGCAATAATGGGTACTAGAAGACAATGGCATGATGCCTTCAATAATCTGAGGAACCTTGAATTCTATACTCAAATAAATGTTTTATCCATTTATGTAAAGTAAGATTAGTGATGTTTTGATTGCAGGGACTTGGGAAATTTAACTCTCATATTTCATTTCTTAGGAATTACTTGAAAGTGTGGTCCAACAAAATGTGGGACTAAATTAATTAAAAGGTAGATACAGAGTTTATGAAATTATGTCTCTAACCCCAGTGCTACATGAAAGTAATCCCCTCTAGAATGACATTTATGAAGCAGGACCTATAGAACAATCAGCTCAGATTCCTTAAACCTGTAGGAAAAATAGGGTCTGGATAGGGTGCCTATTATGATTAGCTTTTTGAAGAAATAAAGATTATCATAGTTAGAATATTAGAGAATTTGAAACTCAAGGAAAAACAAAAGCTATAATCAAAACAAAGTATAATCAAATATATATAGTCATCAATAGATACATGGCTCAGTAGTGAGACAGGATGCTTCCATGACATAATTATTAACATTGATTATTGCTTTAACTTTAAATACTATGCTGGGAAGGTAATTGAAGAAGCAGAAAGGTAAAAAGATAAGGAGTCTAGAATTTTTAAAATTAATTTATTTTGAGAGAGCAAGTGAGCGAGTGAGCTTGCGAGAAGGGGAAGGGCAGAGAGAGATAGACAGAGACAGAGACAGAGACAGAGACAGAGGAGAGAATCCCAAGCAGGCTCCATGCTCTCAGCTCAGAGCCCGAGGTGGGGCATGAACTCACAGACTGTGAGATCACGATCTAAGCTGAAACCAAGAATTGGATGCTTAACTAATTGAGCCACCCAGGCACCCTTAAGTGAGCTAAGTTTTTACTATAAAATATAAGGATATTATTTAGCAATGTGGATGTAAAAATGTTAACAGGACAGAATTGGGGGGTAGGAAAAAACATAAGGAGGTTCTACTGATTCTTGTAGAATAATTTTAGTATAATCAGATTTTTTAAAAACCATGAGCTAGACATTTAAAGTGAGATAAATTAGTTGGGAAAAAATGAAGTTTTTTTTTTTTTAATTGAGTTGGTGTAAAATAACCATTTGAGTGAGTGGTTTTCTGTCTCTGTGTAACACTCAAGGTAAGTTGTAGAAAGATTAAAGTACTAGAGGAAAATAAATAATGATAAAATTGTGGGATGGACGTTAAGTTTTTTTTTTTTAACATAGCCAAATCTAATTTATTTATTTTCAACGTTTATCTTTTCATCTAGATTTTCTACTTCTAGAAATTCCTTTAATAAAATAATTAACTATACACACAAACTTGCACAGCATTATTAAACAGCAAAATATTGGAAGCAATATAAATCTCTTATAGTAGGGTATATTTAAATAAATGTTCTTTTATTCATTCATTCATTCATTTATTTATGAAGTTTATTTATTTTTATTTATTTTGAGAGAGAGAGAGAGAGAGAGAGAGAGCAGGTAAGTGAGGGTAGGGCAGAGAGAGAAGAGAGAATCCCAAGCAGGCTCTGCACTGTCAGCATAGAGCCTGATGTGGGGCTTCAACTTGTGAACCATGAGATTATGACCTGAGCCAAAATCAAGTTGGATGCTTAACCAACTGAGCTACCTAGGTGCCCCTAAATAAATATATTCTTTTGAACGTACTACAAAGTAAATATTGTAGTATATGGTTTTTATTTGTAGAGAAATAGATTTGTGATATATTTTTGAGCAAAAAGTAGATTAAAAGAACTTTATTTAGTATGGTTCTTTTCTTTGCCTACCAGTATAAATGCTAATTGCTGAGAAATAGAAAATGAAGATAAACAAAAAGAGCACTCTTTTACATGCAAAGAAATGTGTGGTTTTCATTCATCAAGATAACTGATATTACTCAGTGGAGATTTTGATATATATTCCCCCCCCCCTTTTTTTTTTTAATGTTTTTTATCTGTATTTGAGAGACAGAGAGAGGCAGTGCAAGCAGGGGAGGGTCAGAGAGAGAGGGAGACACAGAATCCAAAGACAGGCTCCAGGCTCTGCACGGTCAGCACAGAGTCCGATGAGGGGCTCGAACCTATGAACTGTGAGATCATGACCTGAGCCGAAATCGGACGCTTAACCGACTTAGCCACCCAGGCGCCCCTCTTTTACTTTTTAAAAATTTATTTTATAATTAACTAATTAACATATGTTGGTGTATATGTGGCCATGTGTTTGTGTGTTGACAAAGGAGAAAGATAGTGTTTAAAAAGAACAGAGAATTCTAAGTCACAAGAGAATTCTGTAGTTTTGCTATTGTGTCATACAAAATGTAATACCTTACATGTAGTCTTATTGCAGTGAATTTTGTTAATGCAAAAACAATCCCCTTGCCTGTGAAATATAAAATATAGGTTTAAATATGAACTGGAGACTTTCAAAGGGCTAAGGATCCCAGCTATAATTTAATTAATTAATTTATTTATTAGAGTGAGAAAGAGACACAGGAGGGGAAGTGGGGGGAGGGGGGAAAGGGAGAATGAGAATCTTAAGCAAGCTCCATTCCCAGCATGGAGCGTAATGTGGGGCTTGATCTCACAACCGTGAGATCATGACCTGAGGTAAAATCAAGAGTAGGGTGCTTAACTGACTAAGCCATGCAAGCACTTCAGGATCCGAGTTATAATTTTAAAGATGTAATGTAGTGAATACCTCAATTTAAAAACAAAGTTCCCATGGTATCATAATCCTAGATTTCTCATCTTACTGATGGAAATTTTTGGGGATCTGATTAAGTTACATGCAGAGCTATTTCTTTATCCCTCCTTTATTTATTCATTTATTTATTAAGAGTTTTTAAAAAATGTTTATTTTTAATAGAGAGAAAGAGAGAAAGAGAGAAGAACATGAGCGGGGGAGGGGTAGAGAGAGAGGGGACACAGAATCTGACATAGGCTCTAGGCTCTGAGCTATCAGCACAGAGCCCAACGCGGTGCTTGAACCCACGAACCGGGAGATCACAACCTGAGTTGAAGTTGGACACTTAACCAACTGAGGCAACCAGGCATCCCATTTATCCTTCCCTTAAAGTATCATACAAAGTACACATATATATGTACATATATACACCCCATGGACATTACTATGCAAAAATAACTTTTTAAATATGATGTTTGATATGTTCTTTTTCCTTAATTTTGAATCACTGTCTTGTTTTGTTTTCATTTGTTTCTTTGAATTGGATATTGGAGCTGGTTGCCAAAGCATGCTAAATGCCAGAGCTAGTGCTGGTAAACGTAAAGAAACTCTGTTTTGATGTTGCAGCTCTTTTGTACTTTTCATGTGTGGTGAGATTCAGAGAGGTAACTTTAGATTTTTTTATATCTTGGTCTTGACAGTGATTTTCATGGTTATCATTTCGGTTTCAGACATAAAACGGGGGTCATAGTCCTACTTCACTTTGTTATCCTATGGGATGTTATTTTAGCTTTGGTTTCCTTGAGGAAACCTGGGAGGTTGTATTTGAGTGGTTTAGTCAAGCACATGACCCGTCAGAGTAGGGGTCAGAGGAGTGAGAAGAGAAGTTGGTAGAGTCCATACAATGGTCCAGTTGTAGGCCAGTCTGGTTCTTTAATCCATGGGGCCTTCTGAGAAGCCATGGGACTGACAGCAGTGGGAGAGACAGAATGGGAAATCATTTGTCTTTCAGCTCTTTGGTCAAGGACTGTCTCCCTTCTGGGTTAAGACTCATGAGCGTTAAGTAATTCTGATGGTGTCCAAAGCTCCAGGGCAGGAAGGAAGCTAGATGTCCGGTGTAAGTGTGAGAGCTGGTTTCAGGGTCCACTATGAGACTCTCCAAGGCTGCCCGCAGCAGGTTGCTGATGCTTTAGCCGGAAGAGGCTGAAGCTGAGAAGATCTGAAGTGGAGCACAGGAGGCGTCTGGTACAGATATTTCAGCCTTAAAATGTAGTACGAATGCAAAATTGAATGGCAGTGTGTAGTAGGATTAGATGCCATTAATGATTATGCATCTAAAGATTGCTGGCTCAGGTGCTTCCATAGTAGAAAGTCAAACAAGGTTCCTGTCTCATTTTCAGCAGGTAGACAGGTAGAGGTTAAAATTCTTAATGTTTTTTGTTTGAGTTATCTTTTAATGCAAGCTACTTTACATAATATAATCTTATTTAAACCTTGTGACAACTCTGAGCTGCATTTTACACAGAGAAGGAAAGAACCAAAGTTATAGAATTACTGAGTTTAAGAGCTTAGATTTAAAGACGTGGCTTACTCCCAAGAAACTTTTACACACACACACACACACACACACACACACACACACACACACACACACACACACACACACACACAATAATTGAAGTTCATGTAATTATACCAGGTCTCCAGGCCTTTAAGTCTAGACCTCTCTTCTGATTCTAAAGGTTATTTGTATGTATTTTTTTAATCCACTAGAGGTCAGTATTGGGTTGATAAAGACTGGAGACTGCCTTTTGATTCACAGAATTTTAACTGAATCTTAACTGCTAGGTACCCTTGGAAGTAGTATTTCACAGTAAAACTCCTTAAGATAGGTAGGGTACCTCACAGACACATTATGACAGTTTTAAAAGTGTCAATAGATACATTTTTAGGTTAATAGTCCAGATTAGGTAATTCTTATAGGTGTTCCCTCCCTCTACCCTTCTCTCTCTTTTTTGTTCCCTCTCTTTTAATAGGTAGGAAAACATCCAGATAATCTCTTTTATTGAACCAGATTTTATTCTTACATATATTTTTTTTTGTTGCCTATTGCCTTTATATAGTAAACATTTATCTAAATTTACTACGTATATATCACTGTGTCTGGGTTTGGAGGATTCTAAGAATGGCAAAATGTGCTTTCTATCCTCAGAGAGAGAAGAGTTACATAATCAAGTGCTGTACTGGCCTCTTTTATTAATTAATTTATTGTTTTGTTTGTTTGTTTTACCTGTCTATGTGGCAGGTTTACTAAGCTTATCTTCTCTTCTTTCAACTTATTATTTCCATGGTTTTTATTATTTGCCACCATCTAGTCAACAAAACCAGAATACTTGGAGTTATCCTTATTTCTTTCACCTCTTCCATGTACTACATTGAAATCAGTAAATTCTGTTTCTTCTGCTAGTTATCTGTCTGCTGCCTACCTTAATTCAAGTCCTCGTCATTATTATTTGGACTGTTATAGGGATCTATATCAGTTTTTCTGTTTCTAGTCTTTACCTTCTCCCAGTTGACTACTCCTCTGCTCCTGGAGAATTTGCCTGAATTGGAAGGCTGATCTTCTTCTTCCATGCTTATGAGTGATGAGTTCCATTACAGGCATTACCTACTAGTGAACCTTGAAACTGCTTTGTATGGTTTCTTTATCTCTTGGTAGTTCATTATCACCTAAGCTTTTATACAAAATTACTTCTTCTTTGGGTGAATAATGTTATTTCACATTTTCTCATGCTCTTTCCCTCTTCTGGCATGCTTATCCTTTTACCTATCTCCCTTTGGAAAATTTATATTTATCTTTTAAAACCACAGTTTGCTACCCTTTCCTCTGTGAAGCCCATTATAATCCCCTCCATACATATATAACTACTTTCTCCTATGTCCAATTATTGCACCTGCATATATGTTATTCTGCTTATTACATTGAATTTCCATCACTTAATTGCCTGTCTCTGCTTCCTGTAATAGTATGACATGAGGTTTGTGAGTCAAGTACTCCATCTTATTCTCCATAGACCCAGGATGTAGTGCAGTGCCTGGTACCAATATACATTCAAGACATGTTTGACTGAAAGTAGGGATACAGAGAGGATGCTCTGGGAATTAGCACAATGAGAGGAGGCTTCCTAAAGGAAGACGTCTAGTTGGGATTCAGAGGACAGGTTGGATTCAGGCAGGGAGAGGTCATCCAATAGAGAAATGGCATAATATTCCTTGTGTATTAAGTGGTAGAATTTGATCCAAGTGGAAGATTCATGTTGAAGAGTACTAGGTAAGTACATTGGAAAATTAGGTTCAGCTTCCATTATGGTGGAGTCTAAGGGAGATTGAGATGGAGTTGGGATTTGTACTTTTTGAAATCCCCCCCTTTCTCTCACGCTCAATTTATGTGATGAATAATGTGGGTTAAGAGGAGCCTGGCTGTAATATACAGAGGAATTCTAATGAGAAGGTGATGAGTTCCATTACAGGCATGTTGGGAGTGAGGTGGAGGAACTCACAAGCAATATAGTCAATGTGCTACTGGAGATGTGCTGCTGGGTCCTGGGAGAGTGGTAAAAGAGGGCTTGAGGGAGAAATCTTGCTTAATTTCTCTATATTAGGAAACCAGAGAAGAACATATATGAGGGAATCTTGAGGAAGAGGTCATTAACATGTAAAAATTGGTCATGAAGAGAATGAACACTTAAGAGGAAGAAAATACCTAAATACTTTCTAATGTCTACTGTCTGCTTGCACCTGCTTCCCTGAACTCCAACATAGGAGGCAGAAATCAGTCAGCTGCTTCTTTGGCTCATGGTTATAAAGGTTGTCTTTGGAGGGACAGAATAAATGGTCCTGCTGAGATAGTTTAGCATGGTAGAAGAGCTCTGAAGGGCTTTTGTTGTTTTTTTCATGGACTTAGGATCACATTTTAATTTTAGCATGTGTTACATGTATTTATATATTTATATCTATATTCACTCTTTCCCACTTCCTTCCAATCCCCTAACATATGGTTTAGATAGATGTTAATTTTCATTTGCATTCATAATGGGTAATATCTTAGTATTTTATTGTTCTGCCTGAGATTCATTATTTCTGACTTGGCCACTTCTGCTTAACAGATCTGCTCTGACTGCCCTTTCCCAGACTGAAGCCTTGATAATTTTGACTGAAACTCCAAGTTCTGATAAAAAGCCTTGGAATACAACTTGCAGTGCTTTGATTTCTGGTGGAGGGTTTACTGTCTTAATTTGCCTATTTGGCTGAACTGCATTCCTTCGAATTGATGGGAACACCAGACACCACCTAAAAAGAACAAATCACAGAGGATCTAAAATTACTTCCATAGGATACTTCCAGATTTGTATCATTTCAAGTTTAAATGGCTGTCCTGAAGTATGGCTCCTCTTGATTGCTTTTGATATGCTGATAGTATTTTATTAATTATGAAGAAACATAAGTGACTTGGGATTGAATGGAATAAGACCATCTTCTGAAAGCTTTTGGGTTTGTGGTACTGAAGGAGAGGACAGGCTTAAAGGACAAAGGATCACTCTAGTCCACGGCTTGCTTTTTTAAATAGAAAAGCTCTAGGAAGTTCTCCCTTCCTTTGTGCCTTCCCAGAGACCTGGATCCCTTTTTGTGTGGTTTGCTTGGAAGTGGAAAAGAACTTATTACTTTTGGAGGGAAAGAAAGACTATTCTATCTAATTTAGGTGTCAGATGCTTGGAAGACAGGGATATTTTGTGTACATACGGTAAATTAAATGCTTTTGGATACCCTATCTCAGTTTGTTACTGAAGCCATGTATATTTTATGTAAGACAAACCAAAATATCAGTGAGTATTATGCATAGAAACAAGCTTGTCCATTGATTCAGATCTCTGGAATGTAGATTCTTTTCATTTTCTTGGCAGAAACTAGCCCACATAGTTCAAGATTTTCTCTGTCCTATTAAAATTGCCTCATTTAACCAGTGCCTGGACTAACATCTTATACTTAATATTTATCTTGAAATTTAAAAGAAGTATTTATTTGTTTGTTTATTTATTTAGAAAACAAGTAGGGGAGGGGCAGAGAGAGAAAGAGGAGGACAGAGAATCTGAAGTGGGCTCCATGCTGATAGCAGAGAGCCCAGTATGGGACTCGAACCCATGAACTATGAGTTCATGACTCGAGCTGAAGTCGGGCATTGAACCAACTGAGACACCCTGGTGACCCTTATCTTGAATTTCTTAGTCTCATTCAGAATATTTGGAGACTCTTATTTTCTCTAGAACTAATTTCTGCCTGTCACTATGGAAAAAAATATTACATATTGATTAAAAAATGTATATTTTGAGAAGCCATGCTTCTTAAGCTTTGTATCTTGGGATGACACCAAGTATTACTAAAAAAAAAAAATGAAGTTTCATTGTGAACTTTTGGAACATGCTGGGTTAAACCAAATTAAAGAAGTTTTCTTAAAAACGATTTCTCTTAGTTTTTATTGTTAATGTGCATTGTGGCTACAAGAACGCTCCATGACGACAGTTTTTCCCATTTATTTGACAACAGAACCTTTTGTGGGGGAAATACTTTGTCATGCTTTGAGGGGCTGTGGGTAAGTAGGTTGATTTCTGATCTGAAATTTGGGAGATCACACGTTGAGCTTCTGACTTGCCACTAACCAGTCTTGTGACCTCACACGGATCCTTTGCCTTCTAGCCTCAGTTTCCTAAGTAGTGACAAGGTCACTTATAACTCTAATACTGTATGAGTTAATGAGTTAACAACTTATGTTGTTGACTTTGCATAGTCACACTTTCCACCCCTTTGTATGTATTGAAACCACACCATCTGAATCTATTTTGTAAACTTGAGGGGATTACATTTCCTTTTTCTGAAAGTTCAGAAGAAGAAACCCTTAAAAACTTTGTTTTCCACAGATTAAGGTCATGCAATCCTGAAGGATTAGTTAGTTCAAATTACTCTATTAAGATGTTTCATTCCCCTGATTACATTTTATTGGTCTCTTATAACCACAGAGATTATAACCACTGTTTTTAAGAGTCTGCTAAGCTAAAAAGTTCTCGTCCCTCTTCCCCACACCACAATGATTCCAGTATGCATTTATCTCATAAGAGATACATATTGAGTCATTTGCACTAATGTCTTGGCTACTTATGTGAAAAAGGGTAGATTTCACTTTGTGATTATTTACTGGGTATATTTGGAAAGTCTAATGATAATATTGACTGATTATCTTTTTTTTCCTGGGAAAATGAATCGACATGGGTAGTATCAGGGTTAAAAACGTATTACATTAACGGGTGCCTGAGTGGCTCAGTTGGTTATGTGTCCGAATCTTGGTTTTGACTCAGGTCATGCTCACAATTTGTCAGTTCAAGCCCTGCACTGAGCTCTGAACTGCCAGTATGGAGCCTGCTTGGGATTCTCTCCATCTCTTTCTGTCCCTACCCTACTAGCACTCTCTCGCTTTCTCTCTCAAAATAAATAAACTTTAAAAACAATTTTTAAAAAAGTGTTTATTAATATGTTTGATTTTATTTATGGGATTAAAGCTATGAATTAAGACACTTTGTTATATTTTCTTTAAGATTCCGGTTTGCTCAATATTAGGTGTTCTTTGAATGCTTAATCAAACTTTGTTTCTTTTCTTTCTTTCTTTCTTTCTTTCTTTCTCTCTCTCTCTCTCTCTCTCTCTCTCTCTTTCTTTCTTTCTTTCTTTCTTTTCTTTCTTTTCTTTCTTTTTGTAATGTGGTATATGTGTTTCTATCCTAGGCTCAGCAACAGAGAAACCTGGATAACATCATCTTGCAACAACCCAGGATAGGTAGCAAGAGAAAATCGAAGAAAGACACATACACAGTTTTTGATACAGAGATAGAAAGCACTAGCCCCAAGTCTGAACAGGACTCAGGAATTCTGGATGTTGAAGATGAGGAAGATGACGAAGAGGTAACTGACATTTTAACTGGGGAAAGGAGACTAATGTCAGGTTTAAATGTAGTATATTTGAGATGTGATGAAGAATTTATCTATCTAACGTAGCCTGTGTGACCTTCTGGATGTTAAATATCATTTTAAATACAAATGAGCCTCAATTTAAGGAAACTGAAGATGCATCATGATATCTTAGAATTTAAATGTGGAGATTTTGAATACAATCATCCACTTTTATTTTTTTTTAAGTTTCAAGGTTTTGATTGTATACTGACTGGGTACTGCATTAAGGAGAGTAGAGTTTATCTGACCTAGAGAAAGGTCTAGTTTCCACTGAAATGGAAACATAGCTACTTGAGATGAAAGATAATATTTAATTTTAATTTTATTTATTTTTAGTAGTTTATTTAATTTTGAGAGAAAGCGCATAAACACTGCGGGGGGGGAGGGCAGGGAGAGAGGGGGACAGAGGGTCTGAAGCAGACCCTGTGCTGACAGCAGAGGAAGCTTGAACCCATAAACCATGAGATCATGACCTGAGCCAGAGTTGGATGCTCAACTGACTGAGCCACCCAGGTGTCCCAAAAGCTATTATGTTAAACAGTGTGCTGCACATAGAGGGATCTTAGACTGAAAATATAAAGAGGCTTGACGAAGTTGACAATACGTTTCTGGAGGAAATAAATATGAGTGCTTATAGAGAATTTGGGAATTTTGTGACATATCCTTAACGTCTAAAATTAGTTCTGTGTCACTTTCAGGTAAAGAATAAGATTAAGTGGCTTAAGTAGTGCATATATTTATGTCCGGATTTGTTGTTAGAAGTATATTTAATAGTTTTTAAAAATAAAACCACTGTGACACTTGAGATTTCTTTTTAAAATGTTTTTCTAAGTACTTCCTATTTGCATAAATTGGATCAGTTTCTTTCTTTTTATTTTTTTATTTTTTTTATTTTTTATTTTTTATTTTTTTATTTCTAGGATAGAGAGAAACAGCGTGAACAAGGGAGGGTCAGAGAGAGAGGGAGACACAGACTCTGAAACAGGCTCCAGGCTCTGAGCTGGCAGTCAGCACAGAGCCCGACGCGGGGCTCGAACCCACGAACCGCGAGATCATGACCTAAGCGAAAGTCGGACGCTTAACCGACTAAGCCACCCAGGCGCCCCATATTGGATCAGTTTCTTTATGAATGTAGTGGTTAGGAGCATGGACTTTGGAGTCATACAGATTTTATTCAGATCCTGGCTTTGCCATTTTATTTTATTTTTAAAAATTCTCATTAATACTCTTATTTACTTTTTAAATGTCCATTGACATGTGTGAGGAACCATTATGCCTGTACTCTGTCACCTGCTTGCCTTCAAACGCTTGTCTGCTTCTCATTGTTTCATTTCTCCTGATGAAATTGGATTCACTGTCTTCCCCATCCTTGTTCTTTGTTCTCTTCTCATGTCCTTCTTCTTTATTCTCTTCTCCTTCCAAAAACTATACCCCCATGCTTTGTCACTTCTAACTTTTTAATCTTAGATACTTGTTTAACCTGTTGGAATTTTAGTCTTCATCCAGCAAGTAAAGACAGTAGTCTCTACCCCATAGGATCGCACAAGTGTCTGCTCCATAAAAGGTGGTTAGCAAATGTTAGTTCCTGTCCTGTTGTTACTCTTCTTCCCTCCCTCCCTCCCTCCCTTCCTTCCTTCCTTCCTTCCTTCCTTCCTTCCTTCCTTCCTTCCTTCCTTCCTTCCTTCCTTTCTTTCTTTCTTTCTTTCTTTCTTTCTTTCTTTCTTTCTTTCTTTCTTTCTTTCTTTCTTTCTCTCTCTCTCTCTCTCTCTCTCTCTTTCTTTCTCTTTCTTTCTCTTTCTTTCTTTCTTTCTTTCTTTCTTTCTTTCTTTCTTTCTTTCTTTCTTTCTCTTCCCTTCTCTTTCTTTCTTTCTTTCTCTTCTTTCTTTCTTTCTTTCTTTCTTTCTTTCTTTCTTTCTTTCTTCTTTCTTTCTTTCTTTCTTTCTTTCTTTTTCTTTCTTTCTTTCTTTCTTTCCTTCCCTTCCCTTCCCTTCCTCCCTCCCTCCCTCCCTCCCTCCCTCCTTCCTTCCTTCCTTCCCAACTTCTGTTATGTATCACTACCATCATACTCTTCATCAGGATATGTTTATTATATAAATGAGGGACATTAATGGTTAACAATATGTCAAAGTTTCATCAAAATCCCTATTGTACTTGGATAAAGAAACAGAGTGAAGAAAAGAACCAGGCATTTGTTTATACCTATAGAAATAGATAAGGGCAGAGAAGACTTGATCCCCCTGAGTGTTTTCCAGGATTCTCTCTTCTTGCCTGGAATGACTGGTATGGTAGGATATGGGTCTACCCTGGAGACCAGATTGCCAGGTATTAGGCTCATCACTGATAACAACTTAAAGTAGTACTACAATCAAGCATCAGAATCAAGAAAGACCAATTAATGCCTTTTATTTTACATTTTAGGTGTCTGTTAAGGAAATTAAATTCTATCTGGCACTGTACCTAAGGAAATAGAAGTTAGACATAGTCTATGCCTCTGGATAATACACGCCTCAGAGAGATGACTGGATGATAAGATGCAAGAATGAAATACATGCATAGTTCTCACATATAGTGAGAACCTTATGGATATAAGTCATTCTTTATCATGAACTCACTGAGGACCTGGGGCAAATCCTTTTTGATTTTTGTGCTGTATTTCTTTGTTTTGCCTTCTGAGGTCCAGAGAAGATAAAGAAAGTGGGACTAGTGAAATGTGTTGAGGGGTCCTCATAAACGAAGTATTAGAAGAATGTATTTGGAAGTTAACATTTTAGGATTGTCATATATCCCAAATCAAACAGAATCCTGTTGGAGTTTTGCTGATTGAGCTCTTACAACAAGAATTCAACACTTCACTGTCATCTAATGGCATCCTATCTTAAAAAAAATCCTACCTTCTATTTATTTACTTCTCAGTTTGAGTCTTCTTCAAGTGCACATTCTTAATCTCAAACCTCATGTAGAGAATTATTTATTTAGATGTCTCCAAACTGGTTTCTTGGCATAGTTCTTGCATGGTGTGAATAAATTCTTCAGATAAGGTCTTTCGTGACCCACTGTGACGTTCTGACCTTCATTCTTGTCATTCTTCAACAGACCTCATTGAGAGCAGTGTAAATAGTTTTTGAAATATTTTGACTTCTAAACTGTGGATACAATCCTGTAGGGCAGTGATTCTTAATCTATCTGGGGTCATATATTCCTCTGAGAGATTAGTAAAAAAAAAAAAATGGAGCATTTTCCCAGTGAAATATGCATATATTCACTCACGAAAGGTTCTGCATGAAATTTCAGGGGATACATGAAACTCATGTTGCCCTTCAGGACCCCTGTATAGAACCTGTGTTGTAGGTTAAGTGTTTCTTAAATTTTAATGTGGGTAGCAATCACTTTGAGTCATATTGAAATGTAGATTCAGATTCTGCAGGTTGGGGGTGAAATCTGAGAATCTGCATTTTTCACAAGCTCCCAGGTGAGAATGGTGCTTCTGTTTGCAGAGCGCATTTTCAGTTGCAAGGCTATAGAGGATCTTGAGGAAGCATTTTTAGTGCCTAAAGAAAACAAGCCCTTGAATGTTTGGATGTCTTACTGATTTTTCATTAAAATGTCTTAAAATTTTTCCAACAATGAACACAGTACTTAAGAGAGAGTTGTATTTTGCTTTCTAAAATCTGCTGCTTTCAGTAGATTACCAGCATTTTTTTTTTGGGGTGAAATTTGATGGTTCCAATTTAATGTATTTAAGTTTAGGTATTATTCTCTGAAGTGAGGACTTTTTCTCCTTCCTGTACTTTTAACAAAAGTGTGTTTAGAACATTCTTTGAGTCAAATGACATTTGTAGGCTATTAACTATGTCTTTAGTGTGATGATACTTAATGGAAGATCACAGAATAAGATCTTCTTATTGGGTGTGGTAAGAAAACCCAAACACCTAGAAAGTGGCTTTGAACTTAGGAAACATTTAATATATTGTTGAACTGAAATAAAGTTTGTGTCAGAAGTAGAAAAACTGAATAGCCTGGGAAATGAAGATGAAGTCACAGTAGTAAATTGTCATATTGGATGAAAAACCAGTTCACCTGGAGAACCAACTGACAAAGTCAGTCTCTCTCTTTTTTTTTTAATCAATTTTTTAAACATTCATTTATTTTTGATGAAGAGAGTTTGACCGGGAAGGGGCAGAGAGAGAGGGAGACAGAGAATAAGGCTTCACACTGTCAGCACAGAGCCTGATGTGGGGCTCCAACCCGTGAAGTGTGAGATCATGACCTGAGCTGAAATCCAGTTCGTTGCTTAACCAGCTGAGCCACCCACGCACCCCGACAGAGTCAGTCTCTCTTGACTGCTGAGAGGTTGTGGTAGGAAAAGTATTCCTCTGTTAAATTCTCTGTTTGTATCTAAGCTAATGAAAGAGTCACCTTAATTAAAGTTTTTTTCAAACTTGTCATATATTAAAGTTGAACTATGTAAACTGTTGCTATTTGACCACTTTCACCGACAACTTAAATGGATTTTCAGTGGAAGTATGTATGATTTCGGGAATTTGTTCTTAACCTTTGTATTATCCTGTGGAATATGCAGATGTTATTGCTCTTCTGTCTAAATATTTAGGTAAGACTTTAATTTTTTTCAAAAGTGTTAATAAGCTTTTAGATTGAGAAAGTTCTTGTGTTAGATTCATCAGGAGTGTCATTTCTCAGATATGTGAAGGTAAAATTTAAAGAACACTTTATTTTATTTTAAATGTTTTATTTATTTCTGAGAGAGATTGACAATGTGAACAGGGGAGGGGCAGAGAGAGAGAGGGAGACACAGAATCTGAAGCAGGCTCCAGGCTCTGAGCTGTCAGCACAGAGCCCAATGCCGGGCTTGAACCCACGGACCGTGAGATCATGGCCTGAGCTGAAGTCGGATGCTTAACTGACTGAGCCACCCAGGCGCCCCTAAAGAACACTTTAGATGGTGTATGTGAGAAGGGGGACAAGAATGCTTTCTGAGGTTAGAGATGTGAGGATTGACTGACATAATGTATCTCATCACAATGTTTGGCACATACAATGCTATCATTATATATTAGTTACAATGATGGCATTGTGATTGTCTTTTTTGCGGGGAATAAAGGTGAAATACAAGTTGATACAGTTTTTGATAATGTATATTTGTGTGGACTGATGGGACACTACCTACTGTAAACAAAACAATCTGCTTGAAATAAAGCAGTATTGAATAAGAAATACTTTGGAGAAGCAGGGCCTATGATTTCTTTTTTTGTTTCTGGGTTAGTTCAGAGCGTCTACATTTTTGTTTTAAGTTTATTTATTTTGAGAGAGAGAGAGAGTGCAAGTTAGGGAAGGGCAGAGAGAGAAGGAGAGAGAATCCCAAGCAGGCTCCACAATGAGTGAGGAGCCTGACAGGGGCTTGATCCCATGAACTGTGAGATCATGACCTGATCTGAAATCAAGAGCCAGATGGATGCTTAACTGGCCTAGGCTCCCTGAAGACTTTCTGCATTTTTCTTTCTTTACCTTTTTTTTTTTTTTTTTTTTGAGAGAGAGAGCAAGCCAGAACACGAGCAGGAGAGGGGAAGGGAGAGAGGGAGACACAGAATCTGAAGCAGGCTCCAGGCTCTAAGCTGTCAGCAAAGAGCCTGAAGTGGTGCTTAAACAGACAAACTGCAAGATCATGACCTGAACTGAAGTTGAATGCTTAAACTACTGAGCCACCCAGGAATCCTGAGCTTCTGCATTCTTAGAGCATTTCCCTGGTACCATACTTCGGGCACATCTCATATTCTAGTCTGTATCTCTCTTAGTTTTGTTCTTAGAGAACAGTAGTCAGTATTTTATCCATACAGCTCGTCATAGAGTATGGGTCAAATAAATGTTTGTTGACCAAATCCATGTCAGGTTTTGCTCTCAAGATTTTGGTGTCTCTTGAAATAGGGGGTTAACAGGATGAGATGCTAATTTAAATAGAAGTATCATGTAATACATAAATAATGCTTGCTGAGATATCTTTATGATTATGGTACAGTACTATTTTGAGATAACAAGATTATTTGTTTGCAAGGGATGCCATAACAAAATACCATAGATTGCCTGACTAAAACAACAGAGATTTATTTTCTCACAGTTCTGGAGGCTGCAAGTCCCAAAGTCAAGGTGCCCTTAGGGTTGATTTCCCCTTAGGATTCTTTCCTTTGTTTGCAGATAAGTGCCTTCTTGCTGTGTCCTCACATAGCTTTCTCTCTGTGATTGAATGCCCCTGATGTGTCTTCCTCTTCTTATAAGGACACCAGTCCTATTAGAGCCCCCACTCTATGACTTTACTTAACCTTAATTACCTCCTTAAAGGCCCTATTTCCAAATACAGACAGATTGGGGGTCAGGGCTTCAACATATGAACTTTGGGGTGGACACAATTCACAGAGTGATTGGGAAGAATGCAAGATTTGTATTTAGAAAGTACAAGTTTTGTCAGCCGTGTGTTATTGGATCAAATCTGGTAATTTCTCTGAGCATCTCTTTTTCACCTATAAAATAGTGACAAGAATTAATTAATGCCAAATTGCTTGTGAAAAATTGTGGGTATTATGATATTTGATCCAAATTTCAGATTGTGTATTGCAGTACTTTCTGTTGACAGGAAGATAACAAAATGAGGATTAATTCTCAGTAAGTTAAATAAAGGATACCACTAGAACTTTGGAGTTAAAATCAGAGGCCGCATATTGGTAGCCCATGGGCCAGAGATAGATTGCAAAATGGCTGCTGACTTGCATGGGACTTGAAAGTTTTTAAGTTATTTGCCAACTTTTGAGTAGCTGAATTCACATGGTAGTAATAGAGTCACCTTAAGCAGCAAGATTGCCACCAGGGATATGTGTTTTCCACTAAGCTACAATCCCTGTTGTGTCTGCACATTGGATATTGCCATTTATTATCACATTTGTGCTGTTATCGAGGAAATACATTATTACGTATATGGAGTCCATATTTACAAATGGCAAACTGGAAGGTACGCTGACGGGGCCACATCTTTGGGGAAAAAATGATGAGAACAGAGTTCTTTGTAAAATGAGTAATGGTTTTAGATATTTCACATACAAAGTATGTCTGTTAAGAGAATACAATATGAAAAGCTGGCCTGAGTCACTCTTCCCAATATCTACCCACCACGGTAGACTTTTTTTTTCACTTCTATTCTTAATTATAGCTGGTCTGTTAAGAATATAAGCAGTCAAATGAAGAGTAAATACCCATACTCAAAATCAAATAGCAATAAAAGCAATTTAGAAAGTCGAATGAGAGCTAAACATGCATTAGATTTTCTGTTTTGGTTTTCTTATTCTTTTATCTTTTAGGTCTGTCTGTTTATAAAGATATATTATGGGTTGCATTGATTTAAGAACTTTAAAATCTTTTCATTGTACTGATAGTATAAAGTCTTGTATTTTCAAATTATTTACCTCAATTATGAACATCTACCTGCCTTTTCAGGTCTTCTAGAATTTTCCTTTCTATGCTCATTGCTTACTCAGTCACTCCCTTCACTCTGTACTAAGTTGCTCATAACCTAATTAGGGAATATACTCCTTTGTCCCTCATCCTTGTCTCAAATACCAAATTCTACTTTTCCTTTAGGATTAGCTCAGTGTGACCTCTTCTGAACACCCATCATCCATCCATCCGTTTGTCTGTCTGTCCGTCCGTCCATCCATCCATCCATCCTTTCTTTCTTTATTATTATTTTTAAATGTTTATATATTTTTGAGAGAGAGAGAGTGAGTGAGAGCCGGTGTGTGCAAGTAGGGAGGGGCAGACAGAGATGATCTGAAACAGGCTCTGCCCTGAGAGCAGAGAGCCTGATGTAGGGCTCAAACTGATAAGCTGAGAGATCATGACCTGAGGGGAAGTCAATGCTTAACCCACTGAGCCACCCAGGTGTCCCAACATTCTTTATTTTAAATGAGGTATAATTGATATATAAAAATTAAATTAATTTCAGGAGTACAGCATAATGATGCAATATTTGTATGTATTGCAAAATGATCACCGGAATAGTCCAGTTAACATCCATCAGAAAACATAGTTACAGGATTTTGTGATTTCTTGTGATGAGAACTTTTAGATCTCTCTTAGAAACTTTCAAATATACAGTGCAGTATTACTAACTATAGTTACCATGCCATACATTACATCTCCCTGACTTATTGATTTTACAACTGAAGATTTGTACCTTTTGACCCCTTTCAACCTATCTTGCCAACCCCTCAAGCTCCACCTTTGGAGCACCACCTTTATAAAGGAGATAAAGTACCTTCTTTATAAAAATATATTAGTTTTTTTTGAAGAATTTTAAATCTTCAGAAAAGTTACAAGAATAGTAAAATGAACATCCGTGTACCCCATTTGTTAAAATTTGCCACTTTCTTAAAAATTTGATTTTGAAAGGGTCAGGTTCATCAGTCCTCCCCTTCCCTTGCCAAAGCTGAGCCATTTAAAAGAATGTGGTGTATTTCATTCATTGTATTTGAAATCTCAATACTGTAATCTGTGGTTTCCCGGGAATGACATTCTTCTACATAACTATAATGCAGTGATCACACTCAGGAATTTTAACACTGATACAATACTACCACTTAACAAATAACCCATGTGCATATTTCCCCAGTTGTCCTAATAATGTCCTCTATAGCAGATTCTTTTATCATTTTTTCCTGCAGCTACATCTAGACAAGTATCATACATTGCATTTAATTTTGTGTCTCTTTATTCTCCTTTAATGTCCTTCTATTTAGGTACATCCTCATGATTAGGTTCAGGTTAATCATTTTTGACAGGAATATCACAAAAGTAATACTATGTCCTTTTTAGTATATCATATCAGGAGGCACATAATTGATTACAGTGATGTCAACCAGATTTCTGTGCTGTAAAGGTACCCTTCTTCTTTTGTAATTAATAAGTGATCTGTGGAATACTTTGAGATCCTGGGACTATCCTGTTCCCTAATAGTTTTTCTGATTTAGTGATTTGGAATTCATTGATGATTTTGTTCCTGAGTCACACAATTTATGGTGATTATAAAACAGTGATTTTTCTATTTATATCATTTCTTTCACATTGATTAGCTGGCATTCTTCTATAAAGAGCTTCCCTTTTCTCCCTTTCCCTTTAATTTAGTGTCAGGGTTGGCAGATGAATTCTTATTTTATATACAATGGGTTATATTCTGTTCCTGTCTTTCATTTTGATTCTCTAATTGTTCCAGATTTGGCCAGTGGGAGTCTTATCAGTGTCTTTTGACATGTTTCCATCAGTTTTGAGCACTTCCTTTTTTCTGGCACAGGATGTTCTCAGTTCACTCCAAGTTCTGCCCTATCCCTGGAATCAGCTATTTTGTCAAAGAGCTTTCCCTTTTACTGGAGAATGATATATAGAACTGAGATGGGGGCATTAGGTATGCACCTTCTGTGGAGAGAGCTAAGAAATACACTACACCAACACATAGACAGTTTTATAAATCCTGAGTTAAAGGTGATTCTTCTAATTTCACCCAAATATCATAGGTCTTACTTTTCTCCTATTCTATATTTGTATCTCTGAGAATTCTGGTTCCCAGAGTATTAATATATTTACTCATCTATCTACTCATATGACACAAAATAGTTTTAGAATTGCTATGCGTATGTCATTAAAAGGAGTAAACTTACTAGGTTCAAGATTTTTTTGTAATTCTTTTGGCCTTACAATATATCCCTCTGGGGCTACAGCTCAGACTCTTTTGTTCAAATCTTTTTTGCTTTTTCTTCTGTGTGATTATTACTAAGTTGATATGTAATTGGGTTCAATTTTTTCTTTTTGTGTATTTTTTAGGGTTTCTCATTCTTTTTAATTAAAATTTTTTGAATATGTAAAATGTAAACATGTTTCAAAAAGCAAAATTATATAAGAAGATAAATTCAGTGATATCCCATTCTCCTCTTTATCCCTTCCACCCTGCTCCTACTCACTCTTCATAAGTTATCAGTATCATGAGTGTGTGTTTTCACCTATCCTTCCCCATAACTTATACAACATGACTGTTAATAATGTAATACATATATATTTTTGTACCTCCTTCTTCCACAATGAAAATATGCCCTGTATATATTGCTCTTAGATATTGTGGTGAAAATGCAAAATAGTTTAGTTACCTTGGAAAACCCTTTGTATAGTGTATTATACAGTTGAACACACACCATCTGACTCAGCAATTTCACTCATAGGTATTTCCCCATCTGTTCACACAAAGATCTGTACCTGAATGTTTATAGCGACTTTATTCAGACATGTCAGAAAGTAGAAACAACCCTCCTGTCCTTCAGTGGGTAAAGGGATAAATGACTGTGGTGTATCTATAATTGGAGTTTCATTCTGAAATAAAAAGAAATGAACTACAGATACATGAAACAATATGAATGAATCTCAAATGTAGTATTCTAAATGAAAGAAGCCACCTCAAAGGCTGCATACCATTGGGGCTATACCAGTAATACCCCTGAAAAGACAAAATTAGGGACCTAAACTGGGTCAGTGTTTGCCAAGGGCTGAGTGTCAGGGAATAACTGACTCTAGGGAGGCAGGAGGGAATCTTGGGGGTGGGTGAAACTGTTTTGTATCTAGATTGTGATGATTACAGGATTATATAGTCATCAGAATTTAATGGATTGTTCACTTGAAGGGTGAATTTTACTTTATTTAAAAAAATATCTCGGGGCGCCTGGGTGGCTTAGTCGGTTGAGCGTCCGACTTTCGCTTAGGTCATGATCTCGCGGTTTGTGGGCTCGAGCCCCGCGTCGGGCTCTGTGCTGACTGCCAGCTCAGAGCCTGGAGCCTGTTTCAGTCTGTGACTCCCTCTCTCTCTGACCCTCCCCTGTTCACGCTGTCTCTCTCTCTCTCCTAGAAAAAAAAAATCTCAAAATTTAAAATGCAGTTTAAAAATCAACCCCGAAACCTGACAGTTGTTCTACTTATAGACAGAAGTGTAAGTTCCTAGAAGGATTGTTGATTCAAGGGGTAAATTAATGCATGTGTAGTTTTGCTACATAGTATCAAATTCTGCTTCATCAACGTTGTACCATTTTCTATACCTCCCCCCTCTAGCAGTGTGTGAAGTATCTATTTCCTTACAGCTTCTTTAAGAGTGTTTTGTTAAGCTTTTGAATATTTACAGATTTCATAGATGAGAAATGGTGTTTCTGTATAGTTTTAATTTGTATTCCTATGACTATGGGTGAAATGCATTATCTTATAAGTTTGAGAGCTATTTGTATATTTTTTTGAAGGTAAACTGCTCATGTCCCTATTTTTCTAATGATTTTGGGTTTTTTCCTCCCCTTCAGTCTTACTGAGTTGTTTGTATATTGGGAAGATGAATTCTTTATCTATAACATTTTTTTTTACCTACTTTGATCAGCTTAATTTTTCATCCTCAGAACTTTTATATTTAATGTCATATTTACTGCTAAAGTCCCTTTTTTTGATTAATAATTTAGCATTTCTTAGTATATAGTAGATGATTGTTGCATAGAGACCACTTGAATTTTTACTGCCTCAGTGTTCAGCTTTAAACAGAGAATTCTTGAGAGAATATCTTTTGATTTTGACCACAAAGTTTTTTGCGACATCTCAGTAAAGGAAGAATGGTGATTTTTCTTGATTTTCTTCTGCTTAGTGCAAAACACTTGAGTAAATTAAGTAGTAATTTGTTTAGGGATTTCTCAGGAAGAATCCTAATCATTTGTGAGATGCTCTTAGTAACATTCTGCGGTTTTTAGGTTAGGGCTCTGTTCAAGGTGTTCTTACAGGTTCAAGGACTTAGAAAATTGTTTCATTCTTTTGCTAATTCGAGTCACTTAGAATTTTAGGCCTTCGAGTTTGTTGGTGTGTCCATGGTGTTCAGTCCAGCTCTGTGGAAGATTATGTCCAAATGAATTCTACCTTTCTTTTCGCTGGAGTTTTGGAAGTAGAGTAGTATAGAAACACACACTGGTGAAGAATGTTTGCTAGGTATTTCCTGGCTTCTAGACATAATAGGGGCATCAAAATTGATCCTTTAAGTGGAAAGTTAATGCTCTTTCAGCTAATCATTTGTTGTTTTCTCCCTTCAGAAAGATGCCTGGTACATTTTAATGACTGGAGATCCAACTAATGCTCAGAAATGGGCACCAAGTCCCTGTATCCGTTTACTAATCCCAGTGAACTATTTTGTGAAAAGTGGCAATCGAAAGTATTTTCAAGAAGGAGAATGACTCAAATGATTAGTGAGAAACATTCCTAAATTCCTTGCAAATTTTTATCATACCCTTTTTGGGTGTTGTGCCGACTTTGAAAGGTTTCATAAGAGAAAAATAAGTGGTCTGTGTGGTACAGTTATGTGTGTGTATCTCCTGGGACAGTTGTGAACAACAAGGCTAGAACACACTAATGCATTTCTTTTTTTCAGGTACTATCTTTATCAGCAGCATAGGTAAATACTCTTGAGTGGAAGGAGGCAAGCAGTCTTGTACTCTGTCCCCTTTTCCTAATGATAATGCTTGCCCATTAGCAAAGCAGGTAGATCTGTGATATTGTTACCTGCAGATACTTTTCTTTCCTGCTTCCCTTCACTAGAAATAGCTACTAACTTCCAACTCCTTTGTTGGGGGGAAAAGGTGGTATAACAGTGTTAAAAAAATGTATCTGTTAAAGCTTGATGTCATTTATTTTAAAATAAAAATTTCCTTTTTTCTTTAATAAATAAAATCATTTTTCCTTATTATTTATGGAAAGAACTTACCCAGTAACCTTTCAGTTTTCAATTTTCAGATCAAAGGTGTATTAGAAAAGAAAAACAGATCATAAAAGTCAGATTGTGATGTTTTGCAAGAACTTTTGTAATCAGAAATGTTTATACTTCTTTTCTTTATGATCATGTAATATTTCCATTTCTACTCTGTATCTTTACATCTTCTTCTCCAAAACATGGTCTGCAGAGGCTCATAAAACTTTTTTTCATGCTGCCTTTCATTGATCCTAAGTCAGGGTGCCTTTCAGTGATCCTGTTCATAAATTTTCTTTTCTTATTTTATAGCATCCTCTGCCTCCAGACTCTTTTTTGTCACTTATATAGTGGCCCTGTGCTATAGCTAATGTATTGATAGGATATAATACTGTAATACTATTTAAGAAAATCTACAGATAATAAGTAACAAAAACTACAGCTTTGTTGGAAGCTATTCGTACGTATCCTATCAATGTAAGAAGCATACTGAAACAGACAGACTAGCCATGTATATTGGTATCTGGTGATACATGATCTCTAATGTGTGTGTGAATGTGTAATTGTAGAATATAACAGTTGCCTTCATGATATCTACCCCTGAATGTTATAGCCCAGTCACTCCTAAATGAGAGAGCTTATTTATTTATCTGTTATTTTAATATCTTAACTTTTATAATATTATAACATGTCCTGAGGCACAGATTTCTTAGTTACAGAATCTAAAATCTATCCAGTATTTGCTTCTCCAATAATGAAGAGGTTTGAGTTGACAGAAGGCACTAAATGCTCTCCATTCAGGAACTATATAGGGAATTAGGCAGCTGCTGTCCTTGGTGATGAAATTATTTCATGTGAATTCGTAAGGAAAACAACTAGTTAAAAAGGCAGGATAATCTTGAGTAACTGTTTGTGACTGCTGTTGGTATCTTCATAGATCTATTTGAACTAGAAAAATACAGACTCCAGTATCTTAATGTCTTGAGTTCCTGACTGCCAGGCAGAGGAAATGTTTAACTATTTTAATCATGTTTCTGTATCTCAGAAAGAAAGCCCTTATGAGAGGAAATGACAAGGTCCTACCACAAAGTTATCTCTTATCAGTTATAGTCCCAGTCGATAATGATTTGTCAAACTTGGACATGTGTAAAATGCAAGGGCTGTGTTATTTACTTTGGAAAGGAAAAATTAGATGAAGCTGATAAAGACGGAGTCATGGCTTTTGTTAGGAGACAGAAACCATTAGGGACAGTCATTGTTAGCTTATGGACCCCTCCCTCTGCCCCAGCTGAAACCTAAACCTGCTTGAATCATTCTTTGCACTTGAGGGGAGAGAAGGGCAAACAGGAGGGGAAGAAGAATGAAGACAACCTTGACAGAGATTTTGTATTTTAAATGGGAAGCAAAACGTGGACCTTAAAACAGACCTGTTTATGTGAGTCAGGAGAAACTGCCTTTTGTTCTCTTTCCCACTGCCATTTATTTAGATTTTTGAGAGTTCATTTTTTAACCTTCCAAACGTATGGCATTCCTTCACGTACAGTGTATGTTGCCTTTCGGTAGATGTGATTCTTTTTCATTAGTGGAAGCAGAGAAAACACATCTAGCTCAAAGCAACATGAGTCAGTGCATGCTTTACATACCTTTCTCCTCACAGCACTCTTCTTGGTTCCTCGCAGTGTTCCTGGTGTTCCTCGCAGAAGGGAGCATGGAGGAAAAATGATTTCTAAATAGTAGGCTGTTCTGGGGGTGGAAATAAAGTTTGTGAACTGAAGCCCCAGTTTGCTCCTTCTTTTCTTGTCTAGATTTCTGTGTACTGCTTTCGAAGCAGGTGGTCATTGGCTGAGGAGGTCTTAACTGGATGGTGGTTGTAGAGGCTGAGAAATAGCAAAGCCAATACTTCCGGGTCAGGGTACTTTAAACTTTTGCAAGCTGAGGATGATGATGTCAAGACAGCCTCACAGAGGATAGGGTTGGTTGTAAATATTTGTTGGAGATGACAGGAAAATCTTTCTGTCCTCTCTAAATATATGTATTTTTTTAGTTGGCCCAGATAAACTATTCTTTTTAGCCCATTAGTAAGGGGCTCCATTAGCTTACTCATCCCAGAGTTTTAGGGAAACTCTCCCCTAATATGGATGTTCATTCTATAAGGATGGGTCTGACAGGTGACGGGGCCAGAGCTCTGTCTGAGGAATGGCCTAGGAGCAATTTCCTTTTGAATGAAACTAATGGTCCTGAGTCAAAGCAAAACAACGTAAATAAACTACATAAAGATGAACATATGAACAAAGTTGTGATTGAATTTATTTAAATTTCCTTAAGCTTTTAGTAAATATATATTCTAAATAATTTTGTAATCATCAATTCTAGATAAGAGTTTCATTTCCTATACAGATCAAAAATGTTTTACATGTTTTCTTTCTTATCTCTTCTTGTATGTATGTATCATTTTTATGTAGTTTAAATATTATCATTAATATAATTTTAATAATTTTTCTATTTTTCATCTTTTGAGCTTGTGTTTTGCTTAGTTGTAGTTTTCACTAGTAGGCTCTGTTTTTCTGGCAAGATAAAATTTCACATCTTTACTTTGCAGTTCAAGAGGGGAGACTGTAAAGATATTTTAATGCTGTGGTCATTTAAAATGACCTCAAATGATCACCTGTTACCTCTTTTTATGTTATTAAGATGAAAAGAAGTGTCCTTAATTTTTACATGCTTTTTAATCTTTCTTAAATACGTGGTGCTTATCTGACCATAAAATGTTTTTCTCAGTGATTTTTTAATGCTGACTTTTCTAATGGCTTTTTTTTTTTTTTTTTTAAATCTCTGCTTGGATCATGATGTAGATCTTACAATCAAACTTTGGATTCACAAGAGATTGTTTAGAGTGCTTTCAGAGTAGATAGCCGTGAGAGGTTCTTAAACAGAGAGATTTAGTGTGGCTATCATGGGTGCAAACCAAATGAACAGAATAGTCAACAAATTTGAACCAATAAATGTAGAGAGGTGATGATTTTGGAGAGACAAAGTATTGGGCTGCTGAGCTGTAGAATGAGTAGATTTCTTTGGAAGAGCAACTTGGTGAAGAAAACTATGCCCCCAAAGAAGATATGAGGCTTGCTTGATGGATTAGGAAACTTTGTAATCACGAGTCTGCTCAACTCAATTTAGACAAGCCTGCTGCTTATATTGTGATGAATTCTACAATTAGCAGTGTTATAGTAAAACCTGCAGTTAGGTCTTTATTTTGATTATTTTTTAATGTAAAATTTCTTTTTTCTTTTTTTTTTTTTTTTTGCTTTATTTTGTTTTGTTCAATATTTATTTGTGTCCTTTTATTCTTGTTTAATTCCTATAGGTCAACAATATAGGGAATAGTTTCCTTTTTCAGTTGAGAAAGTGAGGCCAAAGTAAATTGTGAGTTATTCATTGTCAGGTCACATAACCAAACAGTTTTAGCACTGTGACTATCTCCAGTTCTTACCTAATGTTGTTTGTTTTACTTTGCCTTTTGATGTCTAGATTTAATCTGCCTACATTGTTCATATTATAATATTCTGGTATTTTGATTGCATGCTGATGTAAAATATTCACTAATTCTTATGTCCTTCAGAAGTTGGCTGGCAGGCCATTTAATTCATCCTGTGCAGCAAGTTTTGGTTTTGACTACTGAAACTTGTTTTTTATTTATTTTTTTTATGTTTGTTCATTTTAAGAGAGAGATAGAGAGCATGTGCACGGGTAAGCGCATGGGCGGAGAAGGAGCAGAGAGAGAGAGGGAGAGAGAGAGAATCCCAACCAGGCTCCATGCTGTCAGGGCAAAGTCCAAGGTGGGTCTCTAACTCACCAACCATGAGGTCATGACCTGAGTTGAAATCAAGAGTCAGACGTTTAACTGACTGAGCCACTCAGGCGCCCCTGAAACTTACTTAGTCTTTTATATAGACTACCATGTGTCTAAGAAGATACAGTCAAGTTGTCAAAGTCACATTCCATCTTCTCTTCCCTTTTGGAAGCCCATAGCAAAATCTCTCTCTAAAAGCAGATGCAGTGATACCTTCTGGTACTCTTCTCTGATTTTTATCCTTCTGTTCTGTGTCCCAGCCTTGCTGATATCTTCACAGTTATTAATCCCATGGCTAAAATACCAAAACTGGGCTTCTGAGAGCATGGTTTGTTTGTTTGTTTTGTGTTTTTCTCCTAAGAACTAGAGCTGGCTTTTATTTCTTTACACTTGAGTGATAAAAATAAATGCAGTTCAATGTTCCTAATGGCTTTGTTTGAATATTTTGTGACAATCTTGTTTGTTTTGCAGGTGCCTGGAGCCCAAGATTTGGTGGATTTCTCTCCTGTTTATCGATGTCTACACATATATTCTGTCCTGGTGAGTCTTTATATGGCTCTGCCTATTAAAGAGCTAGATTGAGTTCAAAACTGTTCTTTTCATTTTTGATAGTTTTTCTGTTTATTATTAAGAGTAAGAAAAAAGAAACTATTATTTAAGTAGTATCAGTTACAAAAATAATCCTTTCTTTTCTTCTTGAATCTTTTGTTTGCCGTGTAATTGATATAAGCAAATAACATTAATTTCTATGTCATCAACAAATAATAAGATTATACCTAGAATAGTTACACACACAGATTTCTATTCTTAATTTAATGATGTAGTTATTTAAATAACAATAGCCCATCTTTTTATTAAAATAATATTTGTAAGAACTGCTTATCTTTTTATTCCTGATGACTCTTATTCCTATGCAAAGAGGAACCTCTCTGGGGAAATTATTATGGGTGTTAATGGTATTATAAGAAATGACCCTTTCTCCATCTTGGTAGTCACCTACATGCAGACACCCAGATACACACAGAGGCAATCAAAAACTTAAACTAGGATCATCAAAGTAAATAAAGTATCCTCAAAGACCAATTGATGAGAGAAGTCCATTACTGGTATTTTTTAATAGCAAAGTTCTGTAAAGATTCTATCTAACAAAGTTCTATAAAAAAGGTCGTTTTATAATGTGATGGGAGTAAATCTGACTGTGGTCGGTTACACATTTTCTTTCTTCATATATTTAATATAGTGTCACTTTGCTCCAGACAGTTTGGAATACTGGTCTATGGACTTCATGGCTGGAGTAGTTTGGGGTGATTTCCATTAGTTTGGGAAAAGACTGGGTAATTTTTTTCTCTTCTCCTTCATCCTCCCACTTTTTGCTCTCTAATTTCCTCTTTCCCTCTTCCCTACTTCTCTGTCTCCACCCTTTGCCTCCATCTATCATTGCTTGTTATATAAAGATGGAGCAGGACATAGATTGAGTTGTCTCAAGGCAGCTAAACTAAGTAGATAATTTTTTTTCTCATGTGCCAATAATTAAATAAATCATATACATCTTGGTTTGTGACACAACACACTATTGTCATTATTTCATTGGCAGTCTCCCTCTTGTATTTTTTTTTTTTTATCTTTTTTCCCCTCCTTTCGTCCCCTATCCACAAGCCCACTTGACTCTTATCCCAAAATATACAAACTGTGATATGTTTAATGTCTGGTCATGGTTGTGTTTGTATCTTAAAAATATATAGAATAATTTTGTATATGTAGATGTTTTTAATTTACTATATGGTGTTGTCTTATGGATCTAGTTTTTACTCGTATTTTTTATTCAGCCTATTTTTAATATCTAACCTTGTTATAGTCTGTATATCTTACTCATTGCCTCTCACTTCTGCATGGTTTGCATTTGCTGTGTTCTATCTATTCTTAAATTGCCTTTACCATTCTGCTGTAATAAGTAGTACCCCCATATGGACTTGGGTGTAAGTTTCTATGATTTCTATACCTAGGTTGGAATTGCTGGGTCAGAAGGTATATGTAGAATTTTAATTTTACAACTAACCTGAGGGATATTGAATGATGTCTCTTTGTTTTAATTTGAATTTCCTTGATTACTGATAACATTGTGCTTTTTATAGACTCACTAATCATTTAAGATCTTTATTTGAACTGAACTGCCTATTTTTGACTTTTGATCAGTTTTGTTTTGGCTTTCTTGTTTTGTTTTTTTCTCTTTTCTAGAAAGAGAAATTTCAGAAATTGCTTATATGTTGTGCATATTGACAGTGTAGGATTTTGCAAATGTCTTTTCCAGTTTGCCCACAGATTTTTACACTATGGCCATGTTATCTTTCATAAACAGAAATCATTGATTTTGATATAATCAAGTCCATCAATTTTAACCTTGTAATTTGTACTTTTTAAGTCTTGTTTAAAAGACTGTTAACTTTAACCTTTTATCTATCACATTTGGATATTGATTCATCTTGGGTTCATGGTAGTTATAATATAAGGTATAGGAATCCAACTTAATTTTTTTATTTGATGAATTCAGTTTTACTGGTCCTATCTACCACATAATCTGTATATGGCCCACTGATTGCTGGTAATACCTTGGGCATATACTAAATATCCATATAGATATCCATATATATATATAGATAGATAGATTTTTGTGATCTTAAATGATTTTTGTATTCTTTAGATAAATCCAACTTAATGAGGATGTATTAGTTTTTTTTTTTAACACTGTGGAATTTAACTCCTTTTATTTTTTACTTTTAATCTTTTTTGCATTTTATATATGGTTTATTGTTAAGTCTCAAAATTGTGAAGTCAAGTGTACTTTCCTCTCAAATAGTGTAAAAGTATGAAAATCAGTTTGTTTAATGTTATCTCTTCAGTACCAACAACAGTACTTGGAATATAGTAGGTACTCAAATAATACCAGTTGAATGAGTAAGTAAGTGGTAGCTAAAATAATGCAGTACATTTGTTTGAGCATATGCTAGCTCAAACTTTATTACTCATTTACTTATTCGCTAAACACTTACTGAATTTCTGTTCTGCATGAAATGGATTTGGAGAGCAACGATGTATAAATAAGTTAGGACTTATGCTTTTAAAAAATTACAACCTACTAGGACAGAAGGTATAATCTTTGAATGACTGTAATATGACAGCACTGTATCTTATCACTGTGTATCTACTAGTTTTTTTAAAGCTTTATTAAGATTTTGTGATACAGAAAATGTGACAAGTTTTCTTCAAATGAGAACTCTAATAGTGATTCATAAGAGTACTGAAGTCATTTATTTGCACACCCACTAGCTGTGTAGTATTAGGCAAGTTACCTAAACCTTAGCTGTCTTATATATAAGCTGTGATAATGATCTGCTTCATGCAGTTACCAATATGTACGAATGGTGCCTCACTCTGTCTTTGGCCCATGATTGGAATTTAATCAATGGCAGTTTATCTGGTAAGAGTTATATATCTCTGATGCTGATTACTAGGCACATTGTTGGTACTTTTTAAAGTATATGATGTAAAGCATAGACATGTAGGTAGGGGTTCTAGTCTCTGTCATCAACATACGAAGTTTATCAATTATTCAAAAAGTACACATTCTTCAATATATAAAATCGATGTCATTCTAAACTATGGGTTTAAAAATTTAAAAAGAACAATTTCCACATGCTAATATTCTGTAGTGTTGTAATATTTGGTATTCATAAAGGCTTTATAATAATTTGATATGGCATTGTTTATATGGCAGAAACAGGCCTCTTCTCTCATTCATATTATTTCCTAGTTTTGAAAAAGTACAGCTAGTGGTCAGAGCTCAGCCCTGTTTCTGGAATACATGTTTATTTTGGGGGCATTGCTGTTCCAGAGCTAGGTTGACTTTAAATAAGCACTAAAGTGTCTCTTTTGCTAAAGGAAGGGCCAGACATGTATGACTTCTAGAGTTGACTCTTTTCATAGCTTTTTGGGGGCCATAATTTGTTACTTCTCTGTGTTTGTTTCCCATTCTCACATTGCTAATTTGTATTACTGTATAGTGAAGGACATCTCTTCATAATATTAATGACAAAGATATTTAAAAATAGATTGCTTAATATAAAGATTTGTAATATAAATATTTTTTAAATTTCCCTATGTGGTTATATTAACATTTCTGTGCATTCCACAGGTGGCACAAATGATTTCAAGTCAGCTCAAAATGAATTCATTTTATCATTATCTCACCCCTTCCCTAAAGGCTACTGTTTTGGATTTACCATGATCTCGGGTAACAACAGCATTCTATCAGTTCTCCAGGCAGAAACCCAAACCTTTTCTTTTTCCTCAATACCATGTCTAAATAGCCATGGCTTGCAGAGGTTACCTCCTAAATACAGTTTTACTCTCTCTGTCATCCTCCCCTATCCTAAAATGTTTGCCCTCGACATCAGGATTATTGAAAACATTCTCCTAACTATTCTCCCTACCTTATATTATAAATCCCTAACAACCTTCTCACTGTAGTGAGAGTGATCTGTGCATCATGCAAACCTGGGATATATGTTATCTGCTCAGAATTCTCTAATTGGTCATCTATAGAGTAAAATATAGAAGTATAGAAGAAAATATGGCATATCAAAAGATAGAAGGTTTTCCATGTCCTGTCTGCCATATTTTCTGCTGCTTACCACCTTGCTTTAATGGAACTGAAATGCATCTAGTTCTTTGAATGTACCATATTTCCTGCTTCTCATCCTTTCCTCATTCTGGTCCTTCTGCCTGAATGAGTATTCTCACCTCTTTTTATTTTATGGACTCTTTCTTATTTCATACTTGTGTCCTGCAACAAATTTTCCTAATGTTTCACATTGAACTCAGAGGATCCCTTTCTCTTTTGCACTGTTATAAGACCCAGTACCTATTTCTGTTAGTGCTGACTATATTTGATTATCTTATCCTAAATATGTGTTCTTTTTCCTCAATAGACTGTAAGCTCTTTTAGGGCAGGTACCATGTTTTATTCATCTTTTTTAGCCTTAGCACTAATTATTAACAGTATATAATACTCAATAAATGTTTGTTTTTGATTTTGAGAGATAACTGCCCTCCTTTTGACCTGCAAATGAATCCAGTTCTAGCCTCGGGCAGTGTTATACAATATCAGGGCTGGGACTTATACGAGGGAAAACAGTTCTATTGGTGTCCAACGGAAGGATCATAACAGAAGTAACAAAAAGTTCTAATATTTTGTCATTTACAATAGTGTTTATCTGAACTTTTGGCCTGGAGGATAACAAGGCACACTTTGAATAAACATGGCAATATTTATTATTTTTAGTGAAACCGACCTTCCATTCACCCCCCTTTTATGGCTGTGCTGCTTATAAATTCCCAAAGGATTATTTGAAAAATCCTACTTATATCTGCCAGCCTTATCAGTAGGGCAGGAGTTCACGTATTGTAACAGGAGGTCAGATTTCGGTCATGGTCTTATAGATGGGGCCAAGCACCTGTAAATTCTTCCTTTGGTGACTAAAGTGAAGTACAATATCAAACAGGCAGTGAGACTTTTCTAGGAAGTGCTGAACTTTGGCAGGAAGGGCAAACTTTGACAGGAGGAGGGGAGGGAAGAAAGTGAACAAGGGTCAGATAGTGGTTAATTGAGACTTGGTTCTTGGTATAGTAATGCAGTGGAAGCGTGCAGGGCAAATGTAGGTGTATTTCTTAAACAATTTATAATGAATTTGTACTGTTTAAATCTTCATATACAGTTTAGAGATGGGCAGGTAAATGGCAGGGTATAAAATATCATTTTATACTCATTAAGGAGAATTTTTTTGGAAGGGAGAAAGTAACAAACTAAAAATTTTACCAGAAGAGAAATGAATATTTGAGATTTTTTGTACATAGTGTGGTAGTACTTAAGAAGATGGATGGACTATCTATCTAGTGAGGACAGAAGCCAGGCTCTCTTATAGAGTTTTTGAAAACTCTACCAACCCAGCAATGTTTGCCATGTTTATGGACTCCAAGCCTTGAACCCAGCTCAGTTTGGACAAAGATTTAGATATGCTTTCAGCTCCTCTGTGCCCTGGAAAGTCTTTCTGACTCTTCTGCAGGTTTGCTGCTCGCTCGTCCTTCTATCACTGCAGGAGCGTGTATGTGCCCCATATCAAAGAACTTGGGTGTCATTAAGAGACTAGGGGGAGCAAACCTGTAATACAACCATACCCCCACTGTGTGGGTCTCGTTTGCGATCTTATCTTCCCGTGGCTTCTTGTTCTCCAGTGATCTATATCATCTGCTCATGAACAATTTTAAAGAATCCTAGATGAAAGAATGTTGCCCAGTGTATACCTTTAATTTATATACTTTTCCTGCATTTGTGTTAAGCTATAATAAAAGTACCCTTTTTAAAGATTGCTGACATCTCAGATCCAGGGATAGCATATGTAGCAATATGTGGATTTTTTTAGTAAGCAGCAGCCACTCAGTATTACATGAATCATAAGAACCTCATTTTTATTTAATTCTCTTTCAGTTACTAAAGGAGACTGTAGAACAGCCTGAGGTATAAGGGGATGCCGAATGTCACTGTGTGGTGAATTCATATTACAAAGGCTCTAGCAAGTGCAGTATTTCTTTTAAACTTTCTTGGGCAAGGGGCCTCTGAGAATTTGATGAAAGCTGTGAGCCCTTTCCCCAGACAAAATGCACATATGTACAGGCATGTGATATTTTGCTTAGAATTTCAGAGGCTTCCTCAACTCCTGAATCTTATTAGACCTAGAAAGAACCCTTCATGTAAAGGGAACTAGAGGCTGAGTTCAGCTTCAGGCATCTACTGATTACAGACCTATGCCCCAGAATGGCTTATCCCAATTCCACTTGACTATCCCCTTTTATAAGCCTCCTAAGGACTCCCTACACTTGTCTTTCTCTTAGATTTGGAAGCCTTGCCAAAATCCAAATTTAAAAGCATATTTCAAAGTGAACTTATTTCTGTGCCATAAATCTTCATTCCCTGGGCAGTCATCAGTCATGGCAAGCTGGTGACCTGTTTTTCTATTAAGAAGAAGTTAGCCTCAGCACCTAAACTAATAGATTTGTCCCCTGAATTATTTTACTAAGAAGGATTCAAACAGAGGTTTAAAAGTAATTATGAGAACTATAGAGTAGTTTATCTCCCTGAATATAAGTAATTTCGTTAGGTTTCAGGATATTTTACCTCTTGGTTGCTTTAATAATATCGCTTTTTAAATACTTGGCTATAATTCAGAGAGAGGAGTCAGTAGCAGGGCTAGAATTTACCCACAATCTCTTTACAGCTCTTCGTGATCATTGCTAGAGCCAGGGATGGCAGGGGGTGGGATGGGGTAAGCAGAAATCTTACTGGAATATATTTCTCCCTTTCTAATCTGAGAGTTTCTACTTATATGGTCTGCATGGGCACAGGAGGAAACTACAAAATCCACGGTCCTGTGACTACTGATGGTAGCAAGGAAAGGATTTGGAGAGTGGAAAAAAGGAATGGAGAAAAGCAGTTTTAAGGGACACAGTTTTTGAGGTGTTAAAGGAATTACTTAAGGAAATTACTTAATGAACTGTGGTAGCAACTGGCTGTTACATTAAAGCACTTGGGAGATAAATAACATGAAGAGCCTAGGACATTAACTGAGATTTTCAACTAAGGAAAATGATTAGTTTTGGCATTCTAAGGTTAGACTTCAAGATACTTTCAAATGGTGGTAGTGGCAGGGTTGTTGTTTATATGTGCACTTATAGTAGTATTGTTTTGGTTTTTATATAACACTCTGTGCAGCCATCTCATAGTGTCTCACAAATTTGACTACATTAAATAAGTGACTTACATGGCAAATATGAGAACACCTCACTTGGTAGAGACTGGCCTCACTCTGAATTATGCCAGTAAATAGTTCTTTTATTGGCACCCGAGGTAAGATTTTACAGTTTTTACCCTGGTACCTTTATCAGAAGGCACTGTTGCTCTTTAACAGCAAGAATTGGGACATAGACTTAAGTCAGATTTATCTGCAGGATCGGGTGTATTTTTGAAGGCCAGACTCTCTTAATTGTTATTGACTTAAAAAAATGAGAATCACTTAGAAAAATAGCAAAGCATTTCTGTTACATCAAAGTATCAGGACAGTTGGTTGGCAAATGAAAAAGATATTCGGGGTGCCTGGGTGGCTCAGTTGGTGAAGTGTCTGACTTCGGCTCAGGTCATGATCTCATGGTTCGTGGGTTCGAGCCCCGTGTCAGGCTCTGTGCTGACAGCCAGCTCAGAGCCTGGATCCTTTTCAAATTCTTTGTCTCCCTCTCTCTCTGACCCTCCCCTGCTCATGCTGTCTCTCTGTCTTTCTCTCTTTCTCTCTCAGAAGTAAATAAAGCATTAAAAAAAAAAAAACCCACAAAAACAGATATTCAGACATCAACCTCAACCTCATGTAGTTTTCCTGGTGTTTCTCATAGACCATTGACCTGGCAGCAAATGCAAGCAATTTCATTAAAATTGATTGTATTTTACTGTAGGCTATTTTTAAAAGATCTGTCCTGATTCTACTTTAAACGAAACCATTGATTTGTATTTATTTTATGTAACTGTGATAAAAATCCATTATTTCAACTCTCAATTTTTTATAAAGACACTTGAATGAACATTTAAATTTCTGGTTTGGGTGGAAACAGAAGCAAGGTCATTCACTACTCCTGTGGTAGAAATTAAGACAAACGAGAAAGGCAAAATTCTAGGGGTTTGGAGTTTGTAAGTTTTTATTCTCATTTGACATTTCCAAAGATGGTGTTACAGAGAGAGGGAAATATCACATTATTTCACTAGTCACATGAAATTGGAAATTGTGGATATAGAATTCCAGCATTGCCAGAGACACATAGCTTAATGGATCTAGAGTCTCCTAAAGTTGTTTCTGGAGCTATATTTCTAGGGAACACCAGGCTCATCAGATGATCTGTTAAAAAAAAAAAAGGAGGAGGAGGGCTCGTGTTTCAGTTGCCATCAGAACTTTGTATACTGTAGTTCTGTCTTGGGTTTTTTACAGATCACATTAGTATATTCAAATATGTCCTAAGAAGATCTACCCAAAAAAATGTGTTACATTTTATTGAAGACAATATTTAATACAGTGAAAGAGGTAAATATGACCAGGACACTTTCTGCTCTTGAAAGTTCCTAGTTTAATGGGTCTAGAGAATTGTAGGAGACTCTGAAGATAACCTGTTTTTGTTTGTTTTTTTAATCCATCATGTTTATTTGGAGTATGTACATTGTGTTTGGGAAATGAGAAAAGAAAAATGAACTTTAATGGAAAAGCCTTCCTGAGAGCAGTAATATGAAATGAGTGGGTACCATTTTCGAATCTTTGGGATAGCAATGATATTAGCAAGGAATTCTGATGTTTCTATACTTGACATTTGTTTTTTAAGAACTTTAGGTGGCCAGGACTTCAAGCTCTGGTTCTTAGACATTATTCCTCTTGACCCTTTTTGTAAGCGTTGTTTTATTTTCATTTTAAACGGACTCTCTCCCATCTCAGAACTATCCATCTGCTTTCCCCCTCCTCTCTAAGACAAATGCAAGTTGCACTGTTTGAGGGGCCAACTTCCACCGTTAGAACAGAGCTGGGAGCTTTCTGGTTTCCTTCCATGGTGATCTTGAGTACTTCCAAGCAATAAGAGCGCCGTTGGCATATTTTCTTTAGAGATATTTTTTTAATGTGGAAAGTTTTGCCCTGAAATATTTGGTGACTCCTAGTCCATCTATGACATTTCACAGATGGTGTCGTCACTCTCCTGCCATATCTCCCCGCCCCATAGTTGCACTGACCCACCAGTGCCTGGGGAGGTTAGATAGGGGTAAACACTGCATAGATCATAGAGAAAAGCTGAGGGTGAGATTCTTTGTGCGCTGCATTGATAAGGACACAGGAAAAGCCATTTATAGCGATAACTTTCCTGTAGTATGGGCTAATGGGCCCTGGTTTGTAGTCACTGTAATCTAACTGTTTATAATTGTCATATTGCTCTTTTAACCTGGTGACCTTATTACCCACGAGCATATCATTTGGCTTTGAATAAAAAACAAGAGGCAAAAAAAGTGATTAAAACGTTTCTTTCCCTACATATGCTCACATTTGTTTTTTAAAATGCTTATGTTTGGAAGATTAAACTCACGGGTTCTTGCTTTTTTCTTTTCTTTTCTTTTTTTTTAACAGTAATGTCTCACTTAAACAGCTTCTGATACCACAATAACAATTATTTGTTATGATCTGACAAAATGAACAAGAAATAAATCGTTTTCCGTATCATACCCAGTAACACCCCTACACAGTTTAAATCGTATAAAAACTGTGCTTCAAATACGTTAGTTTCTCATTGTTCTCAGAATGGAGTAAACTTATTAATTTGGTCTCTATAGCCTTCCATGTTCTATCATGACTTGACTGTCTTACCTCCTTTCTGGTCACTCTCTTTCTCCTGCTCACAATCTATGCTCTAGATGTACTGACCCCGTGTTCTCTCATAATGATGGCTTCAGACAGGCAGTTCTCTTCCCTGAAATAGAGTCCATATTTTCTGTTTTCTTTTTGATATTTTTTTCCTGTTAATTGTGTTAAGTTTCTCCCATTTTTGAGATCTCTGGATTTGGCATTTATAATTTTCTCTCCCTCATCTCCTATATCCAGCCAGATGCCTTAAATCTTTTCTTCCTTTTCCTGTTTTGGTTGTGACTGCCACGTTTTTGTTTGTTTATTTTCTGCTTTTAAATTGAAAAATTTTAGGTTCTTTTAGAGCTTCCCTGAAATGCCTTCTTTACTGGATTCGTAGTTTAATACATTGTCCCAATAGTTTTGGATATTATGAGTTGTGGGGGAGGCATGAATAACTAACTGTGACCAGAGCCTCGTGATTTGAACAAGAAGACATGGAGGGGAAGGGTTTCCTTTTGTTTTATAGAGGAAATTTGGTCATTCGGACAGTTATGTAAGTTGCATATACCAAAATGATCTAACCAGAAGCAAACGCCATAACTGGAGCTCTGTTTTAAATATGGCTGGTTGTAGCAGGTGTCTTGAAGAGTTTTTAAGCTATGAATAGAACTGATGTGTTTTAACTGTGAGAGATTTGGAAAAGCTGAGGTTGGGGCTGTAGTGGATTCTCTACTTTTTCAGATTATTATAACTCAAACCACAATCTAGAGGGGAAGCAATTTAGGACCTCAAAAACTAGAGGAGAAACTGAGACTCTTTGCCGGTAGCACTGGAGATTTCCTCAAGGGACTATTGGCAGCATTCTTAATTTCCTTAACTCAGTGTCTTTAACTAGAGCTTCTGGGAATCTCAGACTACCGTGTTTCTCTCACAACACAGAAGGAACTTAACAAATAATTGTGAAACGAATGAGTGAATGAATGTTCAGAATCTCGCCAAAAAGTACAATGTGAAAAATTGATGGAGGCCTATAAAAGGGCTGTTACGCCACCATCAAAGAAGATTTCCTTGTTTTGGCTGAAGTGAATATAGTTCATTGATCTATTATATGGGGTGTTATTAGTTTAGGTTTGGGATTTTTTTCTCGCCCTGAAACAAAGGGTAAGATTTATTAACATATTTTTTTAGATATGGAATTGAGGTCGTTTATGATGTTTAACGATGATATCTGTAGCAGTGTAGGTGGTGTTTGAGTGCATGTAACTCAAGCCCAACTTTAACAGTTTAAACAAATACAAAGTTTTGGGGCACCTGGATGGCTCAATTGGTTAAGTGTCCAACTGTTAATTTCGGCTCAGATCATGATCTCATGGTTCATGAGACAGAGCCCCACATCGGGCTGGAGCCTGCTTGGAATTTCTCTCTATGTCTCTTTCTCTCTCTCTCTTTCTGCCCCTCCCCCACTTGTGCGTGCACTCTCGCTCTCTCTCAAAATAAACAAACATTAAAAAATAAAAACAAATACAGAGTATATTTTTAATAATATGACGAGTAGCCCAGATGTTGGCACTTCAGTGTTGGTATGGTGGCGCTATACTGTCCTCAGAGACTTATGTTCTTTTAGCAGCTACAGTTGTCCATCTTTAGTATGTAGTTTTGTCTTTGTTTTTGCAACATGGATGCCAGAACTTTTGGCATCTTTTCCAGATCTCAGAAACAAAGCAGGTGGGAAGGCTATAGTGCAAGGGCTGCATTCCATCTGAGTCTGTTTCTGTTCATCAGGAAAGCAGTAGCTTCAAAGAATAAAATATTTTGTAAAAATCCTGAATCCTCTTGTAATTTTAAAAGCAATTAAAATTAGAAACAAAGTGATTCCTAGTCAATGTGATTTTTTAAAAAAAAATTAGGGGCAAACCAGATAAGCTTGAATCTATTCTAAATTTTGACTTAAGACATGTTACGTAATGTCTCACAGCCTCAATTCTTTTCCATTAAAAATTCTCAGTGTTTCTGTGAGAATGAAATGGAAGAATGGATGTAAAAGCACGTGGCATGTTACCTTTAAATCTTAAAGAAATATTCCACTTTCCAGTTTGTACATAATCCTGCTCACTCCTACCCCTGTCATTAAATGTTTATAGTATTAAAAGGGCTCTTTAATAATGCAGTGAGTAAGGAATAAGGGACTGGACTAATGCATATGAAGATATAAATGCGCAGATACAGAAATAGTACAAGAACACGTGTTCTCTTCTTCCTACAACCTTTCCCCATTTAAGATTACTTTTTAAAAAAAATTTTTTTTAATGTTTTTATTTATTTCTAGGAAAGAGAGAGAGACAGTGTGAGCAGGGGAGGGTCAGAGAGAGAGGGAGTCACAGACTGAAACAGGCTCCAGGCTCTGAGCTGGCAGTCAGCACAGAGCCCGACACGGGGCTCGAACCCACGAACCGTGAGATCATGACCTAAGCGAGAGTCGGACACTTAACCGACTAAGCTACCCAGGCGCCCCTTAAGATTACTTTTATAAAATAACTAATTTAGAAGTTAAGAACCATGAAATATCAGAGCAAGAAGGACTTTTGCCTACCCTTTCTTTTATCTATCTCTTTTCACAAAAGGGGAAACCTTGGCCTTAAGCAGTTAAATAACTCACCTAAAGTCATATAAGTGATAGGTAACCAAATTAGAACCAGAAGCTAGATATAGAGGCGCCTGGGTGGCTCAGTTGGTTAAACGTCCAACTCTTGGTTTCAGCTCAGGTCATGATCTCATGGTTTGTGAATTCCAGCCCCACATCACGGCTATGCTGGCCGTGCAGAGCTTGCTAGGGGAGCAGAGGGAGAGGAGGAGAGAGAGCGAGAGAGAGAATCCCAAGTCCCCAACTCCTCGCCACTTGTGGTCTCTCTCTCTCTCTCTCTCTCTGTATGTTTCTCTCAATATAAATAAATAAACTTAAAAAAATTAGAGCTAGATATAAATTTTCTGCCTTGTGTCCTTTCCTCCATCAGTTGTCATCATCATTAAAGCAGCTTATTTGTTGTGCTATGCGTGGAGAGCTATTCTAAGCATGTTTACAAGTACTAAATTATTCTTTATATGCTGTTGCACCCTCGTATGATACCTAATCAGCATATTAACTTTGTACAGCGAATCAGCACATGGTTTCCCTCATTCTACTACCAGTAAGAGATTGGACCTGGTTTCTTGTCAATAATGATTGAAGTAGGGATGGAAGTGGGAAGGCCATCTATATCTTGTTAGTCTACCTTTTCAAAACATCTTCTCTCATTCAGATTTGCCTTTGGTACATACTTTAACAATTCTGTGACCATGTGACTATAACAGTTTTATGTGACTATGTTTGTCAAAAAGGTTTTGCTCTGGTTTTCTAGAACTGCCTCATGGGGAGGCCTGATTTATCAGAGTCATCATTGAGAAAAGAATAGGATTTGTCTTTCTTAAACAGTAAGGTCAGTTACTTTCTATGAAACTGGTCTGTCTGCCTATTTTTTTTTTCTTGTAATATAAAAAGATGCCATTGAAACTAGTATCATTGAGATAGTGAATAGCCCAGTCCAGACCACATTTGGCTACAACTAGTTGTGGGCTTAAACAGTCAGCAGTGGCTATTTGAGAAGTTTGTTTAAGCTTTTATTCAAGTTTTTGGGAAGGCTTTTAGGATATTTTCTCTAGATTTTAGTTGCATTTGACCTCTTGTCCTTCTAAATTTTCCTACATAATTCAGAAATACAGAAGAATAATTTCTTCCTCTACATTTTTCTCCATTATTCAGAAATTCACGTGTATAATTCCTTCTACCAAATAATGCAATAAAAAGCAGCTAGGCTCTGAAAGCTTAACGGAAAGCACAAAAGTAGGAGAATTTATGAGAAGGGTATTTTCATTGGGAAGAGAATAGAAAGCCATAAGTGGATATTAACAATGAACAGATAGTGGCCCCTGCATGGCTTGTCAGTTAAGTGTCCTACTTCAGCTCAGGTCATGATCTCATGGTTCATGGGTTCCAGCCCTGTGTTGGAATCTGTGCTGACAGCTCAGAGCCTGGAGCCTACTTTGGATTCTGTGTCTCCCTGTCTCTCTGCCTCCCCCTGCTCGTGCTCTCTCTCTCTCTCTCTCTCAAAAATAAATAATAAACATTTAAAAAGCTTAAAAAAACCAATAAACAGATACGTGAATGAATGAATACGTAAAAATCTTAAATACGTACATATGTTAATAGGGAAGAGGCTGTGGTCTTATTTCTTATAGTAGGACGTTGAGCATTGACTGTTGGCAGACACTTACAGGTCTCTTGCATGCCTGTACATCTTGTGAGCAGAGGCACTATCTGTGTTTGTTCCAGATGATCTCTTCAGGGATGTTTGTGTAGCCAACAGCTTTGTAAGGTAGGGATAATGTCTCCTGCCAGAGAAAGAAGCAGGCATGTTTCCAGCTTTGGAAGATCAAGATCGTGTTTTTCTATGGAGAAAAGACACTTGGGTTCCCTACGCTCAGGGTTCCTCTCCTTTAAAGCAAACCACTGTATGTGCAGGCGCCTCCTGGACTTCTTCACATTGTCCTATGGAAATTGGGATTCTGGAAACTGGTGCGAGCACAAGTGCTGATACTCCAGCTGCTGCTATTGATACTGGTAATAAAGTCCTTTGTCTCTGATCCAGTTTCGTGCCTTCCGCTAGCATTCTTGAAAATGTGGCACACTAATTTGTTGGCATGCAAGGTGATAAAATCTCAGACTCTTAATGGTTTCTCAATTTGTAGTCATTACAATGACTTATTCAGGCAGAAATCATTCATAGATACTAAACCTAGGGAGGAAATTTTGGTAAGTGATAGTATATTTGTGTTGTGTTTAAGTGTCTCCCCAAGATTCCTTATTAATAATGAGCCAAAAATATAATTGGGTACCCTCTTTATCAAGTGATCAAAATTTACATCAGAAGTTACATTAACATTGTGTGCCTCTGAGTGAGATTCCCTGAGAGTGATACCACATTACTTTATATAGTGTTCTGACCTGGAGTACGTAACTGAATCTAACTCATGAGGAAAAATCACAGAGACTCCGGATGAGAGATATTCTGTTTGAAAGGAAGGAAAGGAAGAAGGAAGGAAAGAAGGAAGAAAGCAAGAAAGGAAAGAAGGAAGAAAGAAAACAAATATATACAAGTATACATATATACAAATATATATTTTATACAAATATAAAATGTCAATCATAGGAAATAAAGAAAAGCTGAGGAACGGTTTTGAATTAAAGGAATCTATAGAGGCATGACAACTAAGTGTAATGCATTGTCCTAGGCCAGGATTGGCAAACATTTTCTCCGAAGGGCCTGACAGTTGTATTTTAGGCTTGGTGGACCATAGACTCTCTGTCACAACCACTCAGATTTACTGTTATACCTCAGAAGTAGCCAGACACCATATGTAAATGAATGAATTTGCTTGTATTCCAATAAAACTTTATTTACATAATATGTAACAGGTTAGGTTTGACCCATGGGCTGTGGTTTGCTGATCCCTGCCCTAGATTGAATCTTGAACTTGGGAGAAAATATGCTCTAAAGCACATTTTTTTTGTATTCATTGACAAAACTGAAATATGGATGGTAGATTAGGAAAACTTAAATTTTCTGACATTGATAATTATTCTGTTGTTAAAGAAATTATTCTTATTTTCAGAAAATGCACAATGAGCTACTTAGGAGTAAAGAGATCTGTTGTATGTAACATACTTTCAGATGGCTAAGGAAAAAATATTTAGGAGGAGAGCAAATGATAAAGGATAAGGAGCAAAGTATTGATGGAAGGTGAATCTGAGTAAATAATACGTGGGTGTTTCTTCATACTGTTCTTACAGCTTTTCTGTAAATTAGGATTCTCTTCAAATAAAAGGTTAGAAGAGTATGTATGTTGATATATGTGAATTTATATGTATGTACCTAGCCCATACAGAGGGAAACATACAAATTTTTGTGGATCCTCTACATTCTCTTGATAGATACCTACAAAAAAAGAGAGATTAACCAAAACATGAATTGAAAATGAAAATCTGTGATTGATGTAACAAGGGAAGCCAGCAGACATCATCCTTGGCCTAATCTGAATGCACTTAGTTACCAAGCGGCTGTAGTCCAGGGGCCAGAGGTTTTACCGCGGCCTGAAAATGACGGTGGGAGCCACATTTTCCAGACTGCGAAACACAGGGTACCTTGTTTAGTCAGCAGAGTTTAGGTCAAATGTGGTTATGAAAAACAGATGAATTCTGGTGATCAAGTTGTACTTTGACAAATATTCCATTGTTTGAACATGCAGTAATTTCTGAAAAATGTGAAGCAGCCTGGACTGCGGAGATTGAGTTCTCTCTTCTCAACTCCCTTGCCTACTCACAAAGGTCTCGTCGTCGTGGGGAGTAGAAATAACAGGGCAGACGAAGTATGTTAGGTCCTCCCCTCCCCCTTCTTCTTCCTCTTTTTTTTTTTTTTTAACCTCTTTGCTCTACTGACAAATCAAGCCGTTCTGGGCAGGCTGTTTTGTCAGCTGGAGGTCTCGCACTACTTTGGGCTTTAGGGAGAGTTTTTGTATTTCAGTGTTGTGGATAGTGGTGTGTTCCAGTGAATTAGATACTTTGAGTGTATCCCGTTAATAGAAAAATGGTACTTGAGGTTTAGTGAGACACTGTTGTATTCCACTGACTCCTCTGGCTGGGACCTGAGAGTCATCGTGTCTACTCCTACCGCAGGAGGCTCATCTGTAGAGCTCTGCTCCTAGAATTTCAGAACTACAGTAATAGCACAGCAGGCCAGAGATGCTGGACTACATACAGAGTCGAGTCCTCTTTAATGGCTTATTTTTCCATTTTTATACTTGTGTTGTCCTTTGTTGTTGCTGCTTCGGGTTTTGTCTCAGTTTGTTCATTCATCCTTTCAATAAATATTCATTGCATGCTTATTGTATGCAGAGGACATGGTCCATCCTCCTGCCCTTGGGTAGAATGTTCTGGATGATGTAGGCGCGCACCATTCAGTATGATCACCCCTAGCTACATGTGGCTTTTGAGCACTGGAAACAGGGAGAGTCCTTAATGAGATGAGCTGTAAGTATAGAATACACACCAGAATTCAAAGGCTTGGTACAAAAAAAAGAATGTAAGATATTTCACATCACCTATCTCTTTACTTTTCTACTGTGGTTTCTAGAAAATGTTTAAATTGTGTATGTGGCTCACATCTGTGGCTTGCATTATATTTCTGTAGAACATTGCTGCTTATCAGATAAGAAATAATATTTATAAACCCTAAGTATTTTTTCCCTGTCTCTTATCATGAAGTGATTGTGGTCATTTCTAGTATTACTATGTTTAATACTTTTCTCTGAAAGAATGTCAGCCATGATTATTACACCTTTTTTTTTTTCAATTTTGATGATGGTCAGTATATCTCAAAAATACCAATTCTTGTCAAATTCTTGGTATACCATTGCTGAATAAATTTAGAACCTTGGTGAATGTCTCTGGGCCACCAGATTCATTAGTAACAAGCTGACATTTGTAAAAGTGATTAGTGTGACCTAGAAATCTTGATGGTAGTATTTTCATAAATTTTGGTACAACTTTTATATAAGCTACCAAAATGTTAAGGAAAATGTCTATTGCTGTTGCTGCTTCCTCCTCTTCCTCCGCCTCTTCCTCTTCCCCCTCCGCCTCTTCCTCTTCCCCCTCCACCTCTTCTTCCTCCTCCTCCTTCTCCTCCTCCTCCTCCTCCTCCTCCTTCTCCTCTTCTTCTTCTTCTTCTCAACTTTTCTAACTACAGTGAGGTAAGGTCATGGTAATTGCGTAATATATAATGGGTTATTAAATATGAAAGAAAGAATTCATCTCTAATATAAAATGTCTAGTCATTTATAAAATTATAAATCAGTACAAAATGATATAAAACTGTTTATTTGTGAAGGTTACCCTTTGTTGCAGAAATCTATGGTGCGGAGACTGGACTGCGAAAAAACTTTTGATGGCTGCCTGGCTGTGTCTTTTGGAAATGCTGGTTCTTTTATGCCCTGGGCAGGCTGCCAAGACATAAGTATCGCAGTGCCCTACAGATGGCTTTATTTTTTAGAAGCTGGAAGCTAAATCTTCATTGTATACGTTACAATGTATGTACACTGGTATTGGTCCTCTGCAGATGGTTGTGGCAATCTTAACATCTTTTGTATCATAGTGGCATGGTTTCGATTTAGTTTGTCTTTCATCAGGTAGGTCATATTTGGTATTAGTGGCATGTATGAATTTGGGAAAGTTTTTAATCTAAGTCTCAACTATGATATAGATAATTTTCAGGGCTATAGGGGCTTCTGTGACTTGAGGCCCCAGCAGAGAGCAGTGCTGATGAGGAACAAAGCTATTGGCAACTTTCAGGATGGGGGACAACAGACAGACTTCCGGCTGTACGACTGCTTAAGCAGGAGGTGGAGGCATGGTTTTTAGCCAAGAAGAATCTTATACATATAGACAGCCCAGATCCATAATGGAAAATGTCTTCCTGTTGTCTTTCTCTTTCTTCTTTATCTCTTCCTCCTTCTCCTCCCTCTCCTCCCCCCTCTGTCCTCCTCCTTCTTCTCTTGTTACCTAGCGTTGACATATTTTTGCAGTGGGCTTGTTAGGGTAAAGACCATTCGGTCTGAGATTATTGTTTCTACTGTGTCTTATATATTGAGGAGAGACAAAAGAAGTATGAGATACACTATTATATTCAAGACAAGTTGGTATACATATGAGATGACTACCAATATATATCGAAATTTCTTAATTTGGCAAAGGGCATCTATGAAAAATCCCCAGCAAAGATCATATTTAATGAGTAAACTTTAGAAAGATTCCTAACAAATTAGGAAGAACTCAAAGACAAGTACTCAAAGATGCCTACACCACCCATTGTGTTCATTATTCCTAAGGTCCTAGGCCAAGGGAAAAAAAATGAAAAGGAAGAAAGATAGAATTTCAGAATTGTACAATAAAGCCTCAATTGTAAAAGTTTCAAAATTCTATTAAAAAGACATTTAGGAAGTAGTGGATAAATGAAGAGAGAGACACTCTTTGAATAGGATGTCTACACATTGTAAAACTGTCAGTTTCTCCCTGATTTAATTTGTAAAATCAATGAAATTAAAATAAATCCAATAGGAAGTTTGTGGTAACTTGGCAACCCTTTTCCTAATTCGTTCAAAATTGCCATAATATAGAGTCTAATGACTTGCTGTGAAGACTTGAAGCCACATTGTGATGGTCCATACCCCACAAGAAGCTCTGCTGTGTTTCCACAAGAATACATTTATGAGGGTGTTAATTTTGGTCTTGTTTCTTGTAGAAAATGGAGGAAGCAATCTAGGTATTCATCACTGGGGGACTGAGGAGTAAAATCGCTGTTTACATATGATTGGTTGTAATGTATGCATCATATGCCAAGCTATTTTAAATGATGAACAGTAGTTATATGTAACAATATATAAAGATTTCAGAAGTACAGTGCTGGGGGATCAAAGTAAGGAACAATACAATTGATAGCTCAATATCATTTATATAGATTAAACCATAAAATAATACCATACATACTTATTTCAAAAGCATACTTTTATATAAATAAAGAAGTTTAACTTGAATGACATGTCTTTTTCTATGTACTGGAGTGGGTGCCTATGTTGATAGAGGAATGGGATTGGGAATCGGGCATAGAAGAAAAAAATTAAAATGCATAATAGTACATACTTCAACAGTGTGTCTTGAACTAGGGTAGTAATATAAAATCAAGTCTTTGCAAGTGATGCCTTAATAAAAGACTCTAAACTGTTGCTACTTGAATGTCAATCCCAGTAGCATTTATCAAAGAGGCTGCTGAGAATTTCCTCTAGTACCACCTCTACTCTTTAGAATATAGGCAGAACGGTCACAAAACACAGGTGGAAGATTTTATGTATTTCTTCTTTTTCTTCTGTGCTACGTGAAAACCTGTATTTCTTTTTAAGGTCACTGATGTACGTGGTCAGGTCACCATGTGGTTTTCCTTATCTATTTTGGGGAACCAAAAGAGAAAAGAATTTGATGTTTTTTAGCAAGGAGTATGTACACATCTAGTATTCATAAAGTGAATTTTAGTCACCACACATTCTTTAAAGTTCACTCTTTCAAAGGAAAACAGCTCTATCAAGCAACTAAGTTGGGGCGCTTGGGTGGCTTAGTCAGTTAAGCGTCCGACTTTCGCTTAGGTCATGATCTCGCGGTTCATGGGTTCGAGCCCCGCGTCGGGCTCTGTGCTGACTGCCAGCTCAGAGCCTGGAGCCTGTTTCAGTCTGTGACGCTGCTCTCTCTCTCTCTCTCTCCTAGAAATAAATAAAAAAAAATTTTAAAAATTTAAAAAATATTAAAAAAAAAGCAACTAAGAATATTCCATTCATTTAACAAGTATTTATTGCAGGTATGTTTTATCCTATATGGGTAGGTGTCAAGCCAGTTAGCATCCTAGACTCTGAGGGGTTGCATCAGGGATTCCTTGCTTTGGGAAAAAAAAAAGGAGTTCCTTACAGCAAGTCTCAGCACCTTTGTAAACATGAAAGACATTGAGATGGTTCTGTTGTTAAAGAGGGAAAGAAATGTAAATGACACGATTCGCAAGTGTTCTGTTTTCATTTTAAGCTTTCATCTGTGGTCAGTGAGTGAAACACATTTCTTCATTCAAACGATTTGGATGGAAGTTTCCTGAAACCACATTAGGCTGTCCACCTCCCCTGAAGTTCAGTGTGACTTAGTCTTGATTTGAGGGAAGGGAGGGTTTCAGAAGGAAACCTTCATCCATTCTTGGAGAAGGGGAAAAAAGCTACCTTTGTCAGGTTGCTGGAAGTAGGCTGTATGGAACTAGGCAGAAAAACCTGCACTGGAAAAGGGGGTATAATAAAAATAACATGAGCTGGTATCAGACACATTTTTCTTGCTCTCAGTAAACTTGGTAACTTTGGCTTTCAGTTTGCTTACAGGGCTAGGAAAATGTACTTTAAAGAGTTGTTGAGAAGAATACATGAGATAACGAGTGTTTTTATAAAGCACATAGTAGGTGTAGCAATTGCGATCTCTGTTAATTCTTTGTAATAAAGATTTCTTCTTAAGCATGTGTAAACTTGCCTCTTCTACTTCCTCAAATCTTAAATCCCAACCCCTACCTCATCAAGCCTCTTGGTGAGGTTTATTTTTACGGAGTATGTAGTTAAAATACGACCTTTAAAAGAAAATTTTATTATATGCCCTTTAAAACCTGAAGCATAGGTTATTTCAGTTTTTATTCTCTCTTTCCGGATAATTAAAGGTATCTGTTTCCTTGTGGCTTCTGTGAAATATCCTTTATGAAAATGACAAGCACAGAGGATCCTGTTTAATTTTCAGTGCTATATTTATCTCCTCTTCAACAGGTCTTCAAAGTATGAAAATATTAAAGGATCAAACTATAATCCTCATTAGAAGGAATGAGAGTTTTGTCTTTTTTCTCCACTCAATATTAGGTATAGCTCAAAGCTGTGCTGTAGTCAACATACCACATTGCTGAGTCCTTTCAAGTCTAGGGATTTCGTGTTTTTTCCCCTAGCATTTTCACACACACTTCATCTTACTTGAGCCTCAAGATACCAGTCTGACATAGGCAGGTTTTGTAGTGAGTGTCTTATATGGACGTGGTGGCTGAGGGAATTTGAGGTTCAGTGAGATTAATTGATCTGCCTGATGGATCACAGAGCTGGTGATTGGCCAGACTAGGAGCCAAGTCCGATTTTATGAGTTGTATTTGAAAACCTCATTTTACTTTCCTGTATTAATGTTTCTGTTCGGAGGCAAGTGCTGTAAAATAAGTAAAAGGACTTTTTCCATGACGATACATTCTGAACGTATTACTAAAAAGTAAACATGTTGACATTATTTTGCATTAATATCTGGTCTTTGAAGTTTGAGAAGGAAGAATTGTTCATAAAATTTTTAATTAAGAAAGCAATGCTCTTGGTGGTTTCTGCAAAAAAAAGAAAGTATTTAAAAATAAGAGTCATGCCCTGCCTTCTAATACTGGCAAAGACTTGGAAAGCAGATCTAAGAACCTGGAGAAAGACAGTCACATAAACCACACTGGTTTTGGCTTAGAAAAATGACTGCAGTGGAGAGAGAAGATGGGCAAACTGTATTTCATAGTTTGCGCCTTAGATTGGGAGCGTTGCTTTCTGGGGAACCCTAATAATGTGTTAGTGTCGTCACACGAGGTCTCTTTGGTCCTGACAGCGTTCTGTAACTGCTATGTCAAATTTCAGCCTGGCTGGGATAGCTCTCTATAGTTCATCCTACACGTTTATTTTTAATTCAAAATTAGCCTGTGTTCCCTCCCTACTCTTCATTCCATACCTAGCTTGGGAAAATCAGGAGGGGGAGGGGGTAGGTGCTAATGGTGCTGTTTTCAAAGGATCTCCGCCAGCGCTAAGTTAAGCAGAGCCAAACTTATTCTGGACTGGTCTTTGGGTAGATCATCCTTCCTTGGCTTCCCAAATAGCCCTTCGTAATGCCAGGTTATTGTGCAGTTTGTTCCAGGATCAGGCTTCACTTGGGCCCTCCCATTCAGAAAAGAGCAAACATTTCCCCTCTTTGCAGGCATAGCATTATTACTTTCTTAAGGGAGACTTTCAGATACGGGTCTGTTCCAAAGATGTTTGGTTAAAACTTTCTGCTGTACAGAGTGTCATCTGTTGCCTGAAATCATCTCATACAATTACTGTAGAGTTGCATACTCGGCATTCACAGGGAGGAGTCCTCATACAGATGGCCGCTTTGTCTGTAGTCAGAAGTGGTAGATGACAGGGTCACCAAAATAGTAGTTTTAAGATCATCTTACTGCTACCAGGATGGTGAATTCCCTTCTAGGGGCAAGTGCTGTTCCTTCTCCCTGTCCACTTCAGAGAGAGCATGTTTTTTACCCCCACTCTTCTTGTGTTCTTTATCTCTGCATCTGGCAGTTTCTATACTAATCATTCCACCATTGTCTGCTCAGGCTCTTTCTGCAGCTGAGCTGGTAAAAGATCAGTTAATGGACACTGTAATGCCTTGGATAAAAGGGAACCAAGGCAATATCTTAATTTTTTTCCTCAATATCATTGTTCCCTGTTTAAAAAAAGTAGAAAAATATAAAGAAACCAAATCATAATTCTACCATAGTTTTGGTCTGCTTCTTTGTAACATATTTGATATGCTTCTAATAAAAGTGTAATTATGCTATGTGCATTTCTTTATGATTTTGACTTGCTCCTCCCCCCCATTACATATACCATATCACAAATATCTGTTCATGTCAAATGTAGACCCAACATTATTGTTTTTTTTTCCCTTGTATACGTTTACTTAATCCGGTATAGTTGGAATTGATCATGTAATGATGATGATGATGGCTACTATATATTGAGTACTTACTACATACTAGGCATCATATTGTATGACTTACATACATTGTTTTATTTAAGTCTCATAGCAACCCTGACAAGTATATATATTAATATCCTTATTTTGCAGGCAAGGTAATTGAGACATAGAGTAAGTAAGCTGCTTAAGATCACAAAGTTAGAGGTAAGCCGGGGTTCTAGCCCATACTATTAGGATCTGAATACAAGTTATTTCATCTGTGCATGTTTTAGACATTTTTTTCATCACTTATCTGATTATCACTTTGGGTAAAATTGTTAAAGTGGATTAAAGGGCATACACATTTTAATTCCTGATACCTAAACTTTGAGAAAAGTCCTACCAATTTGCGTTTCTTTTTTTTTTTTTTTTTAATATTTTTATTTATTTCTAGGAGAGAGAGAAACAGCGTGAGCAGGAGGGTCAGAGAGAGAGGAGTCACAGACTGAAACAGGCTCCAGGCTCTGAGCTGGCAGTCAGCACAGAGCCCGACGCGGGGCTCGAACCCGCGAACCGCGAGATCATGACCTAAGCGAAGACGCTTAACCGACTAAGCCACCCAGGCGCCCCAACCAATTTGCGTTTCTTAACATAACAGTATAGAAGTGCAGTTTTACCATATTTTCAGCAGTATCCGGTGTTGTCTTTTTTCTTTTGCTAATTTTGTAGGTTAAAAAATTTACATTTTGAATTACATTTGCATTTTAAAAATCGCTATTGATTGTGGACATATTTCTAATGTTTAGAAGCCACACATTCCTTTTTTTGTGTGTGCATGGAATGTTTATCTTTTATTTATTCAGATAAATAGGGTTTTTTAAGTCTAATTTGTCTTTATGATATTTTCTTAGTATGCTGTTTGCTTTTTAATTTTGTTTCTTTTATTTTCATTTGTAGAAAATTTTTTTTTCCTGTTGCTCGCTCATTTTATTTTTTTGTTTTTTGTTTTTTTGTTTTGCATGTCCAGGTTTGTTCTTTTTTTTTACAAATAGTTTATTGTCAAATTAGTTTCCACATAACACCCAGTGCTCATCCCCACAAGTGTCCTCCTCCATGCCCATCCTCCCCCCCCCCACATCCATCAGTCCTCAGTTTTTGTCAGCATTCAAGAGTCTCTCATGGTTTGCCTCTCTCCCTTTCCCCACCATTTCCACCCTTCTTCTCCCCCTTGTTCCTCTGTCAAGTTCCTCCTAATCCTCCTATACGTGCACACATATGATATTAGTCCTTCTCTGCCTGACTTATTTCGCTCAGCATAACACCCTCAAGGTCCATCCATGTTGCTACACACGGCCAGATTTCATTGTTTCTCATTGCCATGTAGTATTCCATGGTATAGATAAACCACATCTTCTTGATCCATTCATCTGTTGATGGACACTTAGGCTCTTTCCATGTTTTAGCTATTGTGGAGAGTGCTGCTATGAACATTGGGGTGCATGCGCTCCTATGCCTCAGCATTTCTATATCCCTTGGGTAAATTCCTAGCAGTGCTATTGCTGGGTCATAGGGGAGTTCTATTGTTAGTTTCCTTAGGAACCTCCACACTGTTTTCCAGAGGGGCTGTACGAGTTCATTTGTAGAAATTTTTAAAAAATGTTTAAGTTTAGGAGAGAGAGAGCAGGGCAGAAGCAGAGGGAGAGGTAGACAGAGGATTTGAAGTGGGCTCTATGCTGACAGCAGAGAGCTCACAAACCGTGAGATCATGCCCTGAGCTGAAGTTAGTCGCTTAACCAACTGAGCCACCCAGGCGCCCCTGATTTGTAGAAATTTTAAAATTTCTTTGTGAATCAATCTGTCACTTTTCCCTCCGTGTTTACATTTATTTATTTATTTTGAGAGCGACAGCGAGAGAGAGAGAGACAGAGAGAGGCAGAGAGAGAGAGAGAGGGAGAGAAAATCCCAAGCAGGCTCTTCACTATTAGTGCAGAACCTGATGTGGGCCTTAAATTCATGAAACCAAGAGTCGGATGCTCAACTGACTGAGGCACCCAGATGCCTCATTCCCTTTGTGTTTTTTTAAAGTGTAAGTTGCGTCCATTAAAATGTGTGCAAATTTTCAGTGTGTAACTTAATGGGTTTTAACACATGTATATACTTTAGTGTCACCCAGATCATCTCTCAAGGAAGTTTCCTCTTTCCTTTTTTTAGTCATATTAGCCTTCTTCTCCCACAAAGTAAACTTTTCTGATTTCTATCATCATAGATTAGTTTTGCCTTCTTCTGAACTTCATACATAGGTAACCATATAGTATATGCTCTTTTGTGTCTAGCTTCTTTTCCTCAATATAATGTTTTTGAGATTCATGCATGTTGCTGCATGCATCGGTTGTTTGTTCCTTTTTATTGTGAGGGAGTTTTTCATTTTATGGATATTGATGGACACTTGGATTGTTTCTAGTTTGGGACTTATAATGAATCAAGCTATGGTGACATTCTTATGCAAGTAGTTTTTAATGGACCTAGATGCTCTTTTCTCTTGAGAAAATACCTAGGACTGGAATATTATAGTTACCTTTTGTTATCAACTTCTACATTTCCATTGCTATTAGATAATATATGCTGGCTTCAACACTTTGAAGTATATGGAGATTTTCTTTATGGTTCAGCATATAGTGTAATTTGGTAAGTGTTCAAAGTGCGCTTGAAAAGAATATATATTCTGCACTTGTTAGAGTGATTTTAAATGATAATTTGATTTGCCAGTACTTGCTGACTTGGTTCTAACAGTATGTAGAGAAAATATTTAAGATAATTAAATTATAAATGGAGAAGGATAGAGACATAAAGGTAAATATGGTTTCTATAGTTCCCTGGGACTAGTAAAATGACAATATTAGTAGCTAATGGTAAGTTATGTATATGTAATGTAATTCCTGGAGTAACCATTAAAAATATTGTAAAAAATATTGTAAAAAGGGAGCATCCGGTTGGCTCAGTCAGTTGGGTGCCCCAACTTTGGCTCAGGTCATGATCTCATGTATATATACAGACATAGGCCCTAACATATAAATAATTATACTGAATGTAAATTATCCAAATATACCAACAAAAAGGGAGATATTGGCAGAGTGGATTAAGAAACATGACCCAACTATCTGCTCTCTATTAAGAAAGTCACTTCAAATATAATGATATAGGCAGGCTGAAAGTAAAATGGATGAGCAAAAAAGGACATCATGGAAGCTTTGATCAAAGAAAGGTGGAATTGGCAATATTAATATTAATGAAGCAGTGGCGCCTGGGGGCCTCAGTTGGTTAAGCATCTGACTTTGGCTCAGGACATGGTCTCGCACTTCATGAGTTCAAGCCCCATTTTGGGCTCTGTGATGATAGCTCAGAACCTGGAGCCTACTTCGGATTCTGTGTCTCCCTCTCTTTGTCCCTCCCCCACTTGTGCGCTCTCTCTCTCTCTCTGTCTCTGTCTCTCTCACACACACACACACACACAAAATAAACAAACAAGCATTTAAAAAAATGTCAATGAAGTAGACATTAGAATGAAAGAAATTACCAGAGACAAGTGTACATTATATGATGATGAAAGGATCAATCCATCAATTAGACCTATAATCTTAGATGATATTCCAAACAGTAGAGCCACTAAATTGTGAAGCATAAATTATTAGAACTGAAAGGAGAAACTGACAGATTCACAATGAAAATTGGGGACTTCAAATCCCTTTCACAACTATTGAGAGAACTAGACTGAGAATCATCAAAGATATAGAACTCAGCAACACTGCCAACCAACAAAATGATACTAGACATTCATAGAACACAACAGTGGCAGGATACACATTTTTTTTCCCAAGTGTCCACAAAACATGTATTAAGTTAGACTATATCCTGGGCCATAAAATAAACCTCAACAAAATTTGGAATCATATACAGACTTCAGTGATATCAGACTAGAAGTCCATAACAGAAATATAACAGGAAAATCTCCAAACACTTTGAAACTAAGCAATATACTTCTATATAATGCTTGGTCAAAGAAGTCTCAAAGGAAATGAAAATATATGTTGAGCTAAAGGAAAATGAAAGTTTATGGGACGCAGCTATAGCAGTGTTGAGAGGGAAATTTATAGTACTAACTTGCATACATTAGAAAAAAGGAAGAGTCTCAAACTGGTAGTATATGCGTTCCACCTCAAAAACTAGAAAAACAAAGGCAAAATAAATGCAAAGCAAGCAGAATAAAAGAAATAGTAATAATAATAGTAAGAAGAGCAGAAATCAAGGAAACCGTGAAAAGAAAAAAAAATTTGAGAAAGTCAATGAAAGTGCTGGCTTTTTAAAGCACTGACAGAATGGAAAAATCTCTAACAAGACTGGTAAGGAAAAAAAGAAAGAAGAAACAGATTACCAATATCAAGACATAAAGGCAAATATTAAGATATTCGGGGGATATCAAGAATACATTGCTATTGACACTACAGATATTGAAAGGTTAATAAGGGAATATAGTGAACAGCTCTCTACACATAAATTTGAGAACTTATACACCTGACCAATTTTTTGAAAAGTGTGAACTGCTACAGTTCACCTAAAATGAAATCTGTAATTGGAATAGCCCTGTGACTATGAAGGAAACTGAATTCATAATTTAAAAACTCCTGTGTTAAATCTCTAAGCTCAGGCTATTTCATTGGAGAGTTCATCCAATTATTTAGGGAAGTATTAACACCAAATCAACATAGTCTCTTCATTATATGGAAATAGAGGGTACACTTTCCAAATGATTTTATGAAGCTAGTAGTACTCTGATGCCAAAACAACTCAAAGATATTACAAAAGCTGGGCCACTCGGGTGGCTCAGTCAGTTGAGCATCTAAATTTGGCTCAGGTCATAATCACACGGCTCATAGGTTCGAGCCCAGTGTCAGTGCAGAGCCCATTTTTGATCCTCTGTCTTCCTTCTTTCTCTCCCCCTTCCCAGCTCGTGCGCTTTCTCTCTCAAAAAATATATTTAAAAAATAGTATTAAAAAGATAATAGAAAAAATAAAAATATAGACTGATATCCCTCATAAATATAGATATAAAATTTCTTAGCAAAGTATTATTAAGCAGAAATTAGTAATATTTAAGGAGAATATATGGCCAAGTAAGGTTTATTTCAGAGTATGTAAGGCTGATTTAATATTTAAAAGTCAATCTGTGTAATTACCACATTAACAGTCCAAAGAAGAAAATCACATAATCATATTAATTGATGCAGAAGAAACATTTGACAAAATTGAAGCCCATTCATGCTTCAAAAACAAAAACAAAAACACTTTTCTCAAATGGATATGCAAAAGCCTAGGGCTTAAAGCTTAAGGCTAAGCTAAGGCTTGGGGTGCCTGGGTTGCTCAGTCAGTTGAGCATCTAACTTGGGCTCAGGTCTGCTCTCACTGTTCATGAGTCCGAGCCCCGCATTGGGCTGTGTGCTGTTAGCATTGAGCCTGGAGCCAGTCTCAGATTCTGTGTCTCCCTTTCTCTTTGACCCTCTGCCACTCATACTCTGTATGTCTTTCTCTCAAAAATAAATAAACATTAAAAAAAAATTAAAAACAAAAAAAAAGCTAAGCTAAGCCGTATAGCTATATATTTAAGGGCAAAAGACTGTTTCCCCTTAAGATCAAGAACAAAACAAGGACGTCTGCTCTCACCATTTGTATTCAACATAGAGTTTTATGTTGAGTAGACATTCTAGTCAGTGCAGTAAGATTGGGAAAGGCAAGAAAGGACATACAGACTGGAAAGGAAGAAATGTAGCTGAACCTTTTTGTAAATACCATGATTATTTCTCATGAAAACCCTAGAGAATCAAAATAAAACCACTTAGTACCAATAATTTAATAACATGGCAGGATATAAGATCTACAAAAAACAATTGCCTTCCTATATATTAGAAATGAATATATAGATACCAAAATTTTATGTACTATTTATGATCGCTAAAGAGAAGATATACTTATGTGTAAATTTTTAAAAAACATGAAGGACTTGTGTGCTGAAAACTACAAAATGATGATGGTTAAAATCAACAGAGGTAACCAATGGAAAAACATAGTATGCTTATGGATTAGAAGCAACACCGTAAAAACATCAATTTTTCCCAAGTTGATATACGGAGTTAGTGAAATTTCTATCAAAATCCCAGTAAGATTTTTGTTGATATGGACAAGATTATTCTAAAATTTGGATGGAAAGACAAAGGAACTAGAACAGCTGAAACAATTTTGAAAAAGAAAAATAAAGCGGGAGGAATCAATATACTCAGTTTTAAGACTTATTATATGGTTACAGTAGTCAAGACTGTGTGGTATTGGCAGAGACATAGACAGATAGATGAGTGGGATAGAGTAGAGAATCCAGAGGTAGGCCCACAAAAGTATTTGACAAAATTGCAAAAGCAATTCAACAAGTGGTGCTGGAACAATTGGACACCCATAGGGGAAAAAAAGTGGTCCTTGAGCTATTTCTTACATTTCATACAAAAACTAATTCAAAATGGATCATGACTTAAAGGTGAAGTGCAAAACCAAAACTTTTAGGAAAAAAATAGGAGAAAAATCCTTAGAATCTAGGAGTGGGCAAAGAGTTCTTAAACTTTACTCCGAAAGTGCTCACCATTGATGAAAAAAAATTGATAAAATTGGACCTCATTTAAATAGAACACTTTTGCCCTGCAAAATACCCTGTTTGGAGGATGAAAAGACAAAGGACAGAGTGGGAGACAATATCTGCAAACCACATACCCAACAAAGGAGTAGTATCTAGAAGATAACAAAGGCTTTTTAAAAACTTACCAGTTTAAAACCAAACAACCAGTTAGAATATGGGCAAAAGACATGAAGACACCATTCACCGAGGCAGATATACACAAGGCAAATGAATACACGAAACACTGTTCAGCATCATTAGTCATTAGAGGAATTCAAGTTGAAGCCACAATGAGCTATCACTGTATTCCTATCAGAATAGCAATGATACCAAATGGCAGTGAGGCCGCTAGTGGGAATGTAAAATAGTGCAGTCACTCTGGAAAACAGTTTGGCAGTTTCTTTCTTTCTTTCTTTTTTTTTTTTAATGTTTTATTTATTTTTAGGAGAGAGAGAGAGACAGCGTGAGCAGGGGAGGGTCAGAGAGAGAGGGAGTCACAGACTGAAACAGGCTCCAGGCTCTGAGCTGGCAGTCAGCACAGAGCCCGACGCGGGGCTCGAACCCACGAACCGCGAGATCATGACCTAAGCGAAAGTCGGACGCTTAACCGACTAAGCCACCCAGGCGCCCCCAGTTTGGCAGTTTCTTAAAAAACTAAGCATGTAATTCCCATGTGATCCAGCAGTTGCACTCCTGGGCATTTATCCCAGAGAAATGCAGATTTAGTTTAGGTATTTGCTGTACATGAATGTCAATAGCTTTATTTATAGCAGCCCCAAACTGGAAGCAACCCTGATTTCCTTCAGTAAGTGAATGGTTAGACAAATATGGTACATTTATATCTTCCCATGGAATATTACTTAGCAATATAAAGGAAAGAATTACTGATAGAGACAACCAGCTGCATGAATCTCTAGAGATTTATGCTGAGTGCAGTAAACTGATCTCAAAAGGTTACATACTGTAAAATTCTTAAAGTGACAAAATTAAAGAAATGGAAAATAGATTAGTGCTTACCAAAAGTTAAGTAGATGGTAGGGATGGAGGCAAATGGAGATGGCACTACAAAGGAAACTTTGAGCTATCTTTATAGTTTTGGAAATGTGTACCTTGACTGTGTCAATGTCCCTATCCTGGTTGTGATAGAGTATTACACTTTTCTAAGATGTTTACCATTGGAGACATTGGGTAAATGCACGTGAGATCTGTCTCTATTATTTCTTATAACTATGGATGAATCTATAATTCTCTAATAATGAAATGTAATTTTAAAAAATGGTATTGAAGCAAATTTTATTCAACTCTTAGGTTCCTTATTTTCTCTTGACCTATTTCCTTCTCGTTGTTTTTTCCTTTTTTTCTGTTTTGTTTTTTTTACCAAGTGTCAGTTTAATATTTGTCCACTTTGTTTATATATATTCTCCCTGTTTTCCTGAGCATCTCAAGTTCAATATGATAGGTTTCTGTATTCTTAGATTTTGAATTTGTCTATTTCTTTACAGCATCTGTTAATGGGGAGGAAAGCATAGATTTATTTATACAAAATTCCCCCAATCTTCACTTCACTATATAAAGGACTGTTTTTTCTGGGTGTGTGGCAAATTTGATTTTGAAATGCAGAGAGCAGCCATGTGTCTTTAATAAAACAGCCATTACATACATTTATATATCATAAAAATAATGTGTATAGCTCTTTCAATTTATAAAGTACTTCAACTGAACCTCAGAATTTTTTGCTTTTTCTGGTGTTGGCTTCCTTTATGTACATGAGAAGTCACTTAAAAGCTGCATGCCTAGTTCTTTTTATATAAAATCTTACACCATACCTTCTGTTAGGCCAGTACCCCCATCATGAGGGCAGTTAACAGTGTCTCATGTGTAACCACTGTGACACGATGGTACTATTTTCATTTCCAGTTTTAGACACCACATTTTCCTATTAGCTCTTTAGTAATTGTTAAGAGGCCCCATACATTTTGGCAACATGACACAGATTAAGAGATTTGTCTGGGAAATTTTAAACTTCCAAATATTGGATTACCTTAGCAGTTTAAAGGATTGACAGGTGTGAGTTAGAAAAGACTTTCATTAAATATTGGCATGTGTGAAACTGGGCAGTTGAACAGTATCTTTGGAACGCTACCAACTTCGGGGATCATTCTTGGGAGAAAATGCAGACAAACCTCATTACTTCACTCTAATGAAAGGAATGACTCTCCTTGCTTGTCATGTGTAGGTAACCAATTCTCTAAGAATTTTTGGTGTCCCGTTGTTGAGTAGTGAATTTGGTTTTTGTCTTTGCTCACATATTCTTAATTGTCCCTGGTATTACAAAGGTACTACTCAATAAAATGATGGGACTGGGGAGATATGATTTAAATGATAGTGTTTTTTTAAAACTAGTGAAATAACTTGCTTTTCAATTATTTTATATTAGAAGCTATGTCATGTATTAAAATTTACTTGCTAATTTCCTCCAACTGATTAAATCATATTATAATCTACAATAAGGACATTATGGTACAGAGTTATAGCAGGTAATTTTAGTTTGGGTTTCCCTAACAAAAAGGACACTTATCTTAAAAGTGAAATCCAAATCTTTTCCTGATCAATTACCTTAATCACGGAGGAAGTCTGGGTTTTTGTTCTAACCAGGTAGGTAGGTTGTAATTTTAAGCAGTTTGGTTTGCTAAGCATGATTAAGACACCGTTCCCTTTGAGGTTTACCCTTTCGCTTCTGAGGTACAACTGTTTATCATCTTGGGTCAAAGGTTATAAAAAGTAGTCATCAATTAAAGCTTTATTGGTTGTAATTGGTAATGCTATGAAAGGAGCCAGCCAAACTGAATCTGATAATAAAAGACTCTTTGTTAAAATATTTAATAAATTAACACTCTCTCTTGGAAGGGGGAAGCTAATTACAAAGCCCAAGATTGTTAATCATAATGTTTACTTTCTTCAAAAGCACAGACTCAACTACTCCATAATCATTAGACATCAGATTTCTTTCTTTTTCTTTTTTTTAAATCCAGCAGACTCTGCCATTCCCGGAGGGGATGTTCTTTTCTATGGCGCAGGCTTGGGATATGGCAGAAGGAGGAAATGCCAAGACAAACACAAGTTATAAGGGCCATCTTAAAAATAAACAGGACTCTGTTAGACCGTCAGACTGCTTATGCTCTCTTCAGAAAGGGTCAAAAGTTTATGTAGATTTATTTTGCAGGCTAACAAATGATATCAAGAATTGGGGCATTCGGAAAGTAATGTTTTTGTTTTGTTTTTTTTTTTGTAATAATAAATTATCTACTGAACCTATCATCCTATCTGTACATGTGTTTTTTTTTTTTTGAGGTGTTCTGACAGTTTTGTGGCTTTTGAATTTTAGACATTTCCAAATCCCTAACGTAGGTAAATAGAACCGTGAACAGTATCACCTCTCCGACTCTTGAATGACCTTGCCATGGGAATTCTCTGAATGGACTTTTACATCTGGGAATCGAATGTTTCTAGATTTAAGCAATAGGGGGCATCTTGGGTTTGTTCTTTACACATGTTTCTGTAGTCTGATCTTTAGGGCAGTTCTAATGAAAGAAAATCCTGCTTTGGGCCTGCTGTGCAAATTAGCCATATGGCGAAGTGTAATATCCCGCTGAACGTCATTATGGGGCCCTATGAAAAGTGCTCCCCTTTTCACATGGAAGCAAATTAAAATGGCTCTTTCAGGTTTTTGGTTTTTTTAAACTCTGAATAAACCTGTCTTCACTTGGATGCCGGGACAGTTGAAAGGGAGTTCTCCAGCTGCAGTCAGGGTGGTGAAATTACAGGCTTTGCCCAAGACCAAATGGAAATATTGCTTCCTGTAGGCAAAGCCGGAAGAACAATGGTGTGTGCTTCCATCCTTCCATTTCCCTCCCTTGTTCTTTGTGTACTTGTCCTTGGCTACTTCTCAAACTGGGTGTTAGTTTTCTGTTATTGTGATGGATGAGAGGGACTCAGCCCACTCTCCAGTGGACCCTGTATCAATCTCTACCAGGAAAGGTCCACAGATGAAGGGCTGTTTGGCCAAATAATGACACAGTAAATATTTAATGAAGAAGACGGGTCTGTCCCATGTTGTCTGTTGTTTGGACATCCTGCCCATATGAAAGAGTATCATCCCAGCATAAGTTTTAATTTTTCTTCTGCAACACTAGACATGTAGATCCCACTAATGTTTGGAGGCATCGGGCTAAGTGACCATATGAAATGTTCAAGGTGTCTGTGTGCATGGTATACATTGGCACCTTTTATGAAGAAAAAGAAATCCATGGAAAGGCCTTTCATCTGGTCCTACCTTTCCCCCCTGCTCAAGGGGAGGGATCACACAGCCATGACTTACTTGATTACTAGAGTACATTTATAAACCAACAGCAGCTAACATTTGCCTTTGAACTTTGTTAGCAGTATTTTTTGCCACTCTTACAGACAAAAACAAAAGACCTCCCTCATTTACCCACACTGAATGGCAATACTGTGTGTGTTTCCTACGTTTATATCCCACATGGGGAATTCAGAGTTATCGTTTGTGTCTCTATTTTTGTTTTCAAGCATTTATTGAAAGCCCATGTTTAGTTCCAGCATTTGTATGATGACAATTAATAGCACGTGTTTGAGGAAAGAAAGTTGGCAGAGTGTTGTGCAAGGAGAGTGGATCACACTAAATTACGATGTTTTAAGAGAAGATGTTTCCATGCAAAATGAAAAGAGTGAAAAGACTACGTACCATATTGTCCTATATATGTGTGTAGATGTACATGTGTATGTGAAATACTTGTTAAGAATAGATGAATTTGGTAAGGGAGTACACCAAAAAGTAAACAGTGGTTATCTCCAGGTGATGGGGTTATGAATGACTTTTGTTTTTTCTCTTTGCCTCATCTGTACTGTCTGATTTTTCTAGAAGTCACAAATCTTACTTTTGTAATTAGTAATTTACAAAGAGACACTATTAAAAGCACAGCTAAAAGCAAAAGATTGAAACAAAACAAAACCAACCAAGCAACTGTTTTCAGCATAGCCTGAAGAGAAGTGGGTTATTTCCTGGTTAATTCTGGTGCCAGGATTAATGACTAGACTTAAATTGAGAATGGCTTTGGGGGCATTGGACCATTAACGACCTTCTCCAAGTTTATCATAGGATGTGATGAAATATTTACATTAAATATGAATTTAGAAAACAAAGCACCCAGTGAATTGAAGAAGAGGTTAAGAGAACCTGTAAAATATTTCCTTCTTTGTTTTAGCAGTAAGTAAAAATAGAGTATGTTCTGTGGTCATTTAGGTTTTCTTATGCAGTTGCCCTAGAAGTGAATGATAAGAAGTTTGTTGTGGAGAATTCTTTATAATAGCATAAGCTCCTGTATTTAGGTTAAATTTCAGATGGAATACATAACACTTAACAGGAAAAGCTAAGCAAGGTCTTGTTTGGCTTCTAAACCTTTCTTAACTTCCACTAAAATTCTTTAAATGCATAAAAGTCTGAAAAGTGATAACACCATTGTTAAAGAAGACTTATAACTAACATTACATTGCCTGAATTTGAATAAAATTTTCTCCAACTTTAAGGCTGGCTGAATGAATTGAGAAATCTAGTTGTTGAGTGATGTGTTTTATTGCCATAAACAGACCAAACCTTAAAAGTCAGAAGGTACTTTATGCCTTTTCTACTCTGTGCCATCTGGCTTGAGAATACAGTACTGAACTGATGAATATATTGGTTGTCTCTCCCCATACTGTTTAGATTCTCCTTTATAAGGCTGTCAGCGTGTGGGGTGAGGGGGCAAGTGGGACTTTTGGTGGCAGCACAGTTTATCTTGTGCTGGAGAGTACTTAATAGTGCTGTATAAGAGCACAAATAGGAAGGCCCTGTATTGTGGTTTTCATTCACTTAAGACGTTCAGGGAGTTAAACACTGGGAACTGCACGGTAGGAGATTGTTTGACCATATTTTATATGAACTTAGTTGGCCAATTGCTTGCTAAGACACTGGAATCAGTTTGTGAATTTCCTTTGAAACAACTTTGGACCTGGGCACATCAACCTGCTGTGAATTGTAGCATCCCTAAAGATATTAGATCTATAGCCAGATGATGGCGAGTGGGCCAAGGCAAACCACGAAACAAGCCTGGAAGCAAGTCCTGGTCCAGAAAGAGGTCCTACAGTTCAAAACAGAGCAATTGAGAAAATGGAACAATACAAAACAAAATATGAGATCTGCAAACACAGCCTGAATAAAATGGAACAAGGAACACCATCCTAAAAATTCAGAGGAAACATGATTCTAAGCATGATTTTCTGCAGGAGCCAAAGGAAATTTTACAAAATTATTTGGCATGAAGAAGGCATAACTTCTATGAAACAAGAACAAAAATCTTCAGAAGAATAAATGGAGATAGAAAAGCCGCAGGCTGAGATAAGTAGGAATAATTACAAAGCCATGATTATTGCAATAGCAGATAAAGCGTAAATATAAAAATGGAGCCTTGAAAGAAAATAGTGATTAATATTCTACTAAAATTTTTAACCAGTTATTCAAACAAATGTATATTGAGACCATTTATACCAGCCATTGCTCTAGGGGTTGGGAACAGGATAGTAAATAAGACAAAGAACTTGTTCTTATGGAGTTTACATTCCTAGTTAGAGGACACAGACAATAAACAAACAGCATGTCAGATGGAGATACATGCTATGCAGAGAATTAAAAAGGGGTTATGTATTCGGCCAAACTTTCCATTTTAAATTAAGTAATAGAAAAGTCTTCTCTTAGTAGTTGACATTTAAAGTTACATATGTGTGTGTGTGTGTGTGTGTGTGTATTTTAAATATATGTTTATTTTTGATAGAGAGACAGAGAAACAGACAGAGTGTGAGTGGGGGAGCGGCAGAGAGAGAGAGAGAGGGAGACAGAATCTGAAGAAGGCTCCAGGCTCTGAGCTGTGAGCACAGAGCCTGATGCGGGGCTCAAACTCAAGAATCTTGATATCATGACCTGAGCTGAAGTTGTACGCTTAATTGACTAAGCCACCCAGGTGCCCCTAAAGTTATATTTTAATTATTAGAAAGAGCCAGACTTTCCCTAATTTTTGGTGTCATTTAGGGTTTCTGTGCTAGGTCCTTTTGTACTTTCGTTCTACAGATATTCCTTAGATTATCTTATTTTCTCCTAGGCTTAGATTACCATCTCTCTGCTAGTGATTCTTGATTCTGAAAACTGTTGTCTTTAGCTTAACCCTTTCTCCTGAGCTCCAGACCCAAATAGACCTGCTCCTGAACACTTAGCACTTGGAAGTCACCAATTAAACGATTGGTACAGAGGTCGTTATCATCAGTCTCCTCAAATACAAACAATTCTAGTTACTCATGGTAGTTATATTTAATAAAGTCACTGTAAACACTGAATGAATGAATACTGGAGCATTGCTTCTAGAGGAAATACAGGGTTAGGTTCCTGTGAACTTCTGGTCACATTTCCTCAGTTCACAGCCATGTTTTATGTGTGTTTCTCTTTAAAGATGTCTTATTTAATGTATTTTGTTGGCTTATTAACGTTGAATTCATGAGTAACGGCACTGGAAGTCATGCCCAAACAAAGCTTATCGAAATGTGTTTTCTCTGAAAGGCACATTTTGTTTTCTTGAGCTTAGGAATACTAGACAGCACTTCAGCAGTATGTTTGGGAGCCATTTTACATAGCAAAATCACCAGGGGCACCTGGGGGGCTCAGTCAGCTAAGCATCTGACTGTTGATTTCAGCTCAGCTCATGATCTCATGGTTTGTGAGATGGAGCCCTACGTCGGGCTCTTCACTGACAGAGGGGAACCTGCTTGGGATTCTTTCACTCTCTCCCTGCCCCTCCCCCACTTGTGCGCTCTCTGTCTCTCGCTCTCTCTCTTTCTCTCTCTCTTTCTCTCAAAATACATAAATAATAAGCTTTAAATAACAAAAATCACCAACAAGAAGCACAAAAATGCAAGACATACAGATGGCGAACAGGTACATGAAAAGGTGCTCAACATCATTGACCATCAAGGAAATGCAAATTAAAACCGCAATGAGATATCACCCACACCTGTTAGAATGACAATTCTCAAAAAAGACAAGAAAGAACAGGTGTTGGTGAGGATGTTGAGAAAGTAGAACCCTTGTTTTGTTGGTGGGAATGTAAATTGATGTAGCCACTATGGAAAACAGTGTGGAGGTTTCTCAGAAAATTAAAAAAAGAACTACCGTATGTTCCAGCAATTTCATTTCTGGGTGTTTATCTGAAGGAAATGAAAACACTGAAAAGATGGGTATACCCCTATGTTCATTGCAGCATAATTTATAATAGCCACGACATAGAAACAACCTAAGTGTTCACTGATGGATGATGAAGGATAAAGAAGATGTGGAATCTATATATACAAAGGAGTATTCATCAGCTATAAAGAAGAATGAAATCCTGCCATTTGCAACAACATTGTTAGACCTTAAGGGAATTGTTCAATGAAATAAAGACAAATACTGTATGATCTCACTTATATGTGGAATTTAAACAAACAAAAAACCCATCTGAATGCATAGATTTGTGGTTGTCAAAAGTGGGGAATGGGGAAATTGGGTGAAGGTGGTGAAGAGGAATAGACTTTCAGTTATAAAATAAGTAAGTCCTGGGGTGCCTGGGTGGCTCAGTTGGTTAAGCGTTTGACTTAGACTTAGGTCATGAACTCACCGTTTGTGAGTTCAAGCCCTGCGTTGGGCTCTGGGCTGATGGCTCAGAGCCTGGAGCCTGTTTCAGATTCTGTCTTCCTTTCTCTGTGTTCCTCCTTCGCTCGCACGGTCTGTCTCTCTCTCTCTCTCTCAAAAATAAATAAAGATGAAAAATATTTAAAATAAGTAAGTCCTGGGGATGTAATGTACAGTGTGGTGACTGTAGCAAATGATACTTTAGTGGATAATTGAAATTTTTTGAGAGAGTAGATCTTAAAAGTTCTCACAAAGAAAAAAAATGCACGTGGTGATAGGTGTTAACTGGCTTTGTGGCAATGGTCATTTTGCAATATATATAAATATTGAACCATTATGTGTATACCTGAAAATAATGTTTTATAATGTTTGATTTTAAAAAATATCAGAAAAATGCAAAAAGTGGGGCACTGGTTGACTGTGAAGAGCAGAATTTTCCTTGAACCTCCGTGTCTCTTTGAGGAGTATTTTTTCCCTTTATTTTTACCTGTATTATTCTCACTCATTTGTCAGTTATGAATATAAACGGTATTTTTTTTTCTGGGAAACTTTCTCTGACATTCCTTCCATTCACCACACACATCCACGAGTGCGTGAGCGTGCACACACACACACACACACACACACATCAATCAGTCCAATCCAGAGGATTCTGTAGTATTTTTTGTTTTTTTTTAATTGCTAGTTTTCCACCATAGACTATAAATTCACCATAGACTATAAAGGATAACAAGAGCCATTCTTTATTGGATGTCAAGCACTTTATATAGATTAAGTGACTTGTTTTTCTGTGATATTATATGTATTAGTTAATTAATTATTACAAAGTCTTTGGGCCACTGTAATACTAATGACATAAAATGAAAACAAACTAAAACAACTTTTCTTTCTTTCTTTTTTTTTTTTTTTACAAATAGTTTATTGTCAAATTAGTTTCCATATAACACCCAGTGCTCATCCCCACAAGTGCCCTCCTCCATGCCCACCCCTCCTCCCCCCCACATCCACCAGTCCTCAGTTTTTGTTAGCATTCAAGAGTCTCTCATGGTTTGCCTCTCTCCCTTTCCCCCACCATTTCTGCCCTTCTTCTCCCCTTGGTCCTCTGTTAAGTTCCTCCTAATCCTCCTATACGTGCACACATATGATATTTGTCCTTCTCTGCCTGACTTATTTCGCTCAGCATAACATCCTCAAGGTCCATCCATGTTGCTACACATGGCCAGATTTCATTGTTTCTCATTGCCATGTAGTATTCCATGGTATAGATAAACCACATCTTCTTGATCCATTCATCTGTTGATGGACACTTAGGCTCTTTCCATGGTTTTAGCTATTGTGGAGAGTGCTGCTATGAACATTGGGGTACATGTGCTCCTATGCCTCAGCATTTCTGTATCCCTTGGGTAAATTCCTAGCAGTGCTATTGCTGGGTCATAGGGGAGTTCTATTGTTAGTTTCCTTAGGAACCTCCACACTGTTTTCCAGAGGGGCTGTACAAGTTTACATTCCCACCAACAGTGTAGGAGGGTGCTAAAACAACTTTTCACTTGGATACTGTTTTATACCTGTTTACTTATACCTTCACTAGCTTTTGAGGTTTTTTAAAAAATATTAATGAATGGAGGAGTTTGAAACTGAAGTGGCTAACTTTTATAGTTAATCTGTTGATCTATTTGTGAAAAGACAGGCACTCAGCTGGACTGGTCAGCCATCTACTTCTGAAATTCCACCTGTAAGCACTGAGTTGACAAAATTGACAGAGGAAATAGAATAATCAGAGATGAATTTCTTTAGCCACCACCAGGGAAAATCTAACTCATTTTTGTAAATGAAGAAGCCAGAATTATTAGATAAATTGATATTTTCTTGTGTTTTTATTTTATTGAATGAATATTTAAAAGGCAAAGCTGTATATAGTTAAGAATTAAGTATAGGTCTGTGATAGGTTTTCATCTTGCATACTTTCTACCATTTACAACAAATAATTAAATTATTATACAGTGGTCTAATTTGAGAGAATACTTTCCCTAAATTCTCAGCTAAGTGTACCTTGGCTCCAAAGCATGTTGAATGTGTAATGTCACACAAGAATAATAAAGGGCCTTTAGGGCTGTTAACTTTAAAATGAAAAGCCCTTCAGAGTGTACAGAATGTAATTGACATTTAATAATGCCACTATGCTGTGAAATGGTGACAAGTGGGGAATAAGTTTAACAAACCAATGGGCAGTTTCCACTTCTTATTTCTTAAATAGAATCATTTGCTACTTCATTAACTTATGGACTTAGAAATAAGAAAGCCTTGAAATAGCTGCTTTAGTGTTTGATTTCATTTTATAGCAGGAAAAACGCAGGTGTCTATGGTTATAATCACATTAGCATAGAAAACCTTTTGTTTTTAAGTTACACCAGAGGTCAGCAAACCATGGGGCCAAGTCCACCCTGCTGCTTGTTTCTGTGTGACCCAGGAACTAAAAACAGCTTTTGCATTTTTAGATGGTAGGTAAAAAATAAAAACAAGAATATTTCATGGCAGATGAAAATTACATGAAATTCTTATTTCTGTTTCCACAAATAACATTTTATTGGAACTCGGTCGGCCACATGCATTTATGTACTGTGTATGGTTGCTTTTGAATTTCAACAGCAGAGGTGACTAGTCACAACAGACACTGTATGTATGGCTCACCGAGCCTAAAACGTTTACTATCCTGCCCTTTAGAGGAAATGTTTGCCAACCCCTGAGATTACACTATTGAATTAGTGTGATTTAGCACTTTAAATCAACTTCTTCGATTTAGGGATCTAGCAAAGAAGTCATGTTCGGTTAAGATTCTTCAGACTTTAGGGAAGGTGAAGGAAACCAAACTTAGGTATTGCATAGAGTTTATACTTTCTCCCACGGGCAAGGCTTTCATTTTCATTATTGACTTCATCTTCTTTTTCAAAACATAAGCACTTGCATAGTGGTGATTATTTACCAGACACTGTTCTATAAGCCTTCTGACTCATCTGGATCTTCATGACACTGTGAGCGTGACCTCTCTACAAATGAGAACACCATAGCACATCTGAGTGAAAGTTAAATAGCTAAATGGTGGAAGTTAAATTAGTGAAAGTTCTGCAGCCGGTTGTACATCTCAAAAGGGGTAGACTCATAATTTGAAAGAAATCATCTGGTTCTAAAATCAATGCTCTTAACCACTGTGCATACTCCCTCTCCATTTCTGCTCTTGTTTATTTAGAAATGTCTTGGATCAAGGGTAGAATTTAGTAATTGGGTGGGGGGGGCATGATGCTTTAATAGCTTTGAGTTAATATTGGTTTCCTAGACTGATGTAACGAAGTACCACACGTCGGGTAGCTACACAAGAAAAATTTATTCTGACCCAGTTTTGGAGACTAGAAATCCAAAACCAGATGTCAGAAGGCCGTCCTTCCTCTGAGGTTGTGGGTGGGAGACTTGCCTCTCCCTAGCTTCTGCTGGTGGTCATCCTACCATCTATCCTTGGCTTGTAGCTATATTGCTCCAGTCTCTGCCTGTGTCGCCACATGATGTTCTCCCAATGTGGCTGTGTCTTTTTTCCCTTTTCTTTCTTTCTCTTTTCCTTCTCTTTTCCATCTCCTTTCCTTTCCTTTCCTTTCCTTTCCTTTCCTTTCCTTTCCTTTCCTTTCCTTTCCTTTCCTTTCCTTTCCTTTCCTTTCCTTTCCTCCTTCCTTAATTCCTTCCTTCCTTTCTCTCTCTCTTCTCTCTTCTCTCTCTCTCTTCTGTCTGTATTTATTTTGAGAGAGAGCACCCGTTAACCAGGGCGGGGCAAAGAGAAAGGGAGAGAGAGAATCCTAAGCAGGCTCTGTGCTGTAAGCACTGTGACACGGGATTTGATCTATCGTGATACCGTAACCTGAGGCAAAACCAACATTTGGATGCTTGACCAATTGAGCCACCCAGGCACCCCTTTTCTTTTAAGGACACCAGTTATATCAGATTAAGGGACACCTACTCTAGTACAACTGCATCTTAATTTAAATACATCTGCAGGACCCTATTTATAAATAAGGTCCTGTTGTGACATCCCAGGAAGGACACGAATTTTGAAAGGATGTTGTTCAACCCAGTTATGGAGCTCATGAACCAGCTCTTGCTCTCTAGAGCACCTTTCATTTTAAGAAACCATGTACCAAGAATTTCCAGGGGTTTGTTTCTTCTTTTTTGGTGTTATTTCTGTTCTTGATTATATTCTAGCTGGGAAGACTGATTCCACTGTTCTCTGCTTCTGCCTTTTTCCTGCCTTGCTCTGGCCCTTTGCTCATGATTCATTTGTGACTGGTTTTCATTCTGAACATTTCTCTTCTGGAATGTTCTGTGAGGTTTTTAAGGAACATTTCCTGAACTGCTCTTAGGAGAATGTTGGTAGTGAATTTATGATAGTTGATTCAGCAACCAGCTTTGGTGTGTTGGTGGTTGAGTTCCGGTAGCATCCTCTTAAGAATCTTTTGTATCCATTATTACGGGATTTGTAAGTAAGGTTCAATAAATGGTAATCATTATTTTTATTTTTTCTATGATTATGATCACTGTTAAAATAGCACATTTTGAGAAATTTGGGGTTGCCTCAATTCCAGACCTGAGAGCTTCTCTTTTCCCATGAAACACTAGAATAATTGGTCAAATTGCGTCAACACATTTCCTTTTGTTTATTTTACAGGGTGCCCGAGAAACATTTGAGAACTACTACCGAAAACAGAGGCGAAAACAGGCCCGTTTGGTGCTCCAGCCTCCATCTAACATGGTAAGATCACCAACTTAACTTTTCTTACCTTTTCACTTTTCTTCTCTGGCATCATGTCATTTTTTTCCATGTATGCTTTTTTTTTTTTTTTTTAAATCAGATCCTTTTTGGTGGGTGTGACTTATAGTAAGAAAATAGCAACTAACATCTATTGATTGCTACGTGTCAGGCATTGTTTAAAGTACTGGATATGAATTATTTCATTTCATCCTCCTTATAACCCTATAAGGTAGGAAGGGTTCTATTGTTATATTTACCTTAGAGTCTTAGGAACTGAGCCCTAAGAAATGAAGTAACTGATTTTAACTTTGTCTTACTGTATCAAAACAGAAACAATAACTTTTTTCTTCTTTGTTGCAGCATGAAACTTTAGATGGCTACAGAAAGTATTTTAATCAAATTGTAGGGTAGGTATATGTATGTATATGCCTTGAATTTATCCACTTTCCATACCTAGATTCGTGAGACTTGGAAAAATAATTTTTCCTTTGGGAAATTATTTTTCTTTTTTTATTTTAAATTCCTGAGATTTGTCTTTGAATAAATATCATTTCAAAGGAATGTGTAATTAGTTTCAGCATTATTATATTGCTGAAGAGTAGTTTTTAAGGCTAAAGGAAGAAAAACTTTGAATTGTAATTTTATTATATTTGATGTTTTGTTTCTCCATTCTTGGTAAGAGGGAACCAAATAATCAGCAAAAGTTGGCAAACTTTTTTAAAAGGGCCAGATGATAGTAAAGTATTTTAGACTTTGTAGGCCATACGTTTTCCGTCACAACTATTCAGCTCTGTTGTTGCAGCGGGAAGGCAGCTATAGACAGTACATAAATGAGTAAGTGTGGCTGTGTTCCAGTAAAACAATATTTTATAAAAATAGGCAGTGGGCCAGATTCGTCCCATGGGCTATATAGTTTGCCACCATCATCTAGAGTATACGTACTAGGATGGAATTACATTTCCCAAATAAACACCCCAAATAGAGACAGCTTATTCTAATTGTGAGAGAATGACTTTGCAGTTAAAAGAAAGGGAAATGACTTGAATTGTACTGTGAAATTTCTTTTTATTTCAAGTTGAGATTTTTTAAATGTAACTCGTAGTTTTGATTAAAATATATCATAAAAGTTCCATATTTAAGAATTATTTTATTTAGTTAGGAATATTTAGCCAAGGTAGCTAAATATACATTTTAAATGTATAACACTAACGCTATATAGCAGAGTGTTAAAAAATAAGTTTGCATTTTTTTTTACCTTAATGAGGAAGTCCACATAAAGGGAATTATTTTGATATTTTGTATGTTGGGCTCTTAAAAAAATGTGTATTGCAGCTTTCATTGTCTGTTTGAAATGGGTTAGTTTTTTAAAATGTCTTAATGGCCTGGTGTTTTTAATATAGTGAAATTATCTTCCCTTACCTGTGAACATTTTCTTCCCTTTTACATGGCTGAGTAAGATAGCTAACATTTAATAGAAATGTGACTCCAATTTCTGTAAAGTGGTTGGACAGACTAAGTCCAAGAAATGTGATTCTGTTTATGACACCAGGTAGCTTTCTTTAGGGAAAAAAAAAATGACTATTCAAATTTGATGGCAGCTCTTGTTTGTCTGATGCTGGAGATAGTCAAACTGTAAGTTCTGACAGCCGTACTGTCTTTTTCCCTCAATTGTAGCTTTTTTGTGGTTGAAGATCACATTTTACATACAACCCAGGGGTTGGTAAATAGAGCCTACATTGATGAACTCTGGGAAATGGCACTTTCCAAAACCATCGCGGCACTCCGCACCCACTCGGTATGTAAGAAGCCCGCCAGAAGTTCTGACTTACTGCTGATTATCCATATACTAGTCAGTGTTGTACTGCTTAAAATCATACGTGTATTATGTGGAATCTGGAGCTATCTCTTTCAAAGACATATGGAAGTAGCCACTTCAGATTTGCCATGTTCTCTAACTCTGAGCCCACTTTTGTGGATGCTTATGTAAGAAGAAAAAGTAAAAAACAGCTGACATATATTGGAATCCTTTCTTTGTGTCAGGAGTTGTTATGTGTACTTCATATATATTTCATAAGGTAGGTATCGTTATTATGTTTACCTTGTAGTCTGAGGAACTGACCCTGAGGGAGGTTAAGTAACCAGCCTCGTGTTATGCAGTAAATGGTAGAGCTTGGATTCAAATCCAGACAAGTGACTGCAAAAGGCTCAGATACCAAAGGCTCAGCATTGCCTTCTATAAGGCCGTTACTACTGATTTGGAGTTCGCAGTTTTATTCTTATTTTTTTTTTTTTTTAAATTTTTTTTATTTATTGCTAGGAGAGAGAGAGAGAGAGACAGCGTGAGCAGGGGAGGGTCAGAGAGAGAGGGAGTCACAGACTGAAACAGGCTCCAGGCTCTGAGCTGGCAGTCAGCACAGAGCCCGACGCGAGGCTCGAACCCACGAACCGTGAGATCATGACCCAAGCGAAAGTCGGACGCTTAACCGACTAAGCCACTCAGGCGCCCCTTATTCTTATTTTTTGAAAAAAATGTTTACAGTATATCAGTGTTACTAATTATGAGTTCCCACAGTTTTGATATATTTTATCAAAGCATGAATTTTTAAATATATTTTTTAAGTTTATTTATCTATCTGGAGAGAGAGAACATGAGCAGGGGAAGGGCAGAGAGAGAGGGAGAAAGGGAATCCAAAGTAGGTCTGTCAGTGCAGATCCTGACATGGGGCTCAGTCTCCAGAAAAGGAGATCATGACCCGAACTGAGATCAAGAGTCGGTCGCTCAACTGACTGACCACCCAGGTGTCCCCAAAGCATAAATTTTTGATGATAATTCACTTTATTTCAGATACTTAATGTTGGCTCTGAATTAATTATTTATTCAATGTATCTATCTTGAATGTTGATTATGTTTTGGCCCTGGCAGTATAGCATTGAACAAGGCAGATGAAGTCTTTGCTCTCAAAAAGTTTTATTTTACTTTACTTTATTATTTATTTATTTATTTTAAGAGAGAATGTGTGAAAGGGAGAATGGCAAAGAGAGAGGAAGACAGAGGATCTGAAGTGGACTCTGTGCTGACAGCAGAGAGCACGATGCGGGGCTCAAACCCACGAACTGTGAGATCATGACCTGAGCTGAAGTCAGCTGCTTAACCAACTGAGGCACCCAGGTGCCCCTCAGAAAGTTATATTTTAATTGGGTGGGGGAGTCCCAATAAATAAATAAGAATATCAGATAGTCATAATACAGTACAATTAAAACAGTGATAGATTAGGACAACCTGGTGCCTGCTTTTGATTAGTTGATCAGAAGTGGCATTCTGAGATCTGAATATCAAGGAGTCATTATTTATGAAAAGATTAAAGAGAATTCTAGGTATAAGGAATGGTAGTACAAGGGCTTTGGGGGTACTTTTCTACCTGAACTGTTCGAGAAATTATAGTGAGGACCTAATAATAGAAGATAATGTCATATTTAGATTTCAGTAAATGACTCTAATCTCCATCCGGTACCACCTAGAAACAAGTCATCCATGACCCTTCAGCACTCTTATCTCTTCATCAGCAAGTATTCCAGGGTAAATACCAAGTGTAAAATCTGTAATTGAAGGGATTGTAGCTGTTTTAGGGAATTGAAAAATGTTGAGAGTGGGTAGAGCATAGAATGCAGAAAGTTAAGCAAGTGTGGTATGAAGTATAAATAAGCAAGTAGACAGGTGTCATACTATCTATGACCTATTTGATGCTTAAAGCACTGGGTTAAGTGGAGTGTGTGTGTTCAGTGCCGGGGGAGGATAAATTGGAATGAGAAGATGAGATTTCCATTTTGACTAAGTTATGAGTGAGGGATGAGAATAATATGGGTTGAACAATTAGTAGGCTAGTCTGGTATTCAGGAAGAGGTGATGATTAGCTGGACCAAGGGATAAGAGTAGATATGGAAATATGTAGATGAATTGGAGAGACTTTTAGGAGGTAAGATTAACTATATTTTCTGATGGATTAGACATCAAAGGTAAGTTAAAAAGCCTATCAAGGTAATGCTTAGGTTTATGGTTTCTTTGTCTATGATGGTTGGAAGTGATCAGTCATGTTTGGATATGATTACTTTGTCTTTGTGGCATCTAAGTAGTAAGGTGGGGGAGTTTGTTTATATGAATTTGAGGGACACCTGGGTGACTCAGTTGGTTAAGCCTCCAACTCTTTGATTTCAGCTCAGGTCACGATCTCATGGTTTGTGAGCCTGAGCCCCGTGTCAGGTTTGTGCTGGCCGAGTGGAGCCTCCTTGAGATTGTCTCTCTCACTGTCTCTGACACTCCCCTGCTTGCTCTTTCTCTCAAAATAAATAAATAAAAATTAAAAAAATATTAATTTGAAATCAAAGAGGGTACGTCACTGAATGCATTGCAAAGATTTTCTCCTTTTACTTTTATTTATGACTTCTTTTTTGGTATTTAGAAATGTTAAATGTTTGCCTGTTTATAAATCTAGCTTATTTTAAAATTTCCCTCATCATTTATATGTGGCCTAGGACTTCATCTGACATTTTTACCATTTTGTCCTTTTGTCATAATAAAGTTTGGCAAATTTAAAAATATTTTTTAAAAGTTCCTGCCTGTTCTGAGACTAAAAACAGTCTCATAACTATGTTATGGCTTCAGTTTTATACATTTTTGTATATACTACCACTTGTTATTTATTTCTATTTAAATAATGGTTAAGGGTTTCATTTTATTTTTTTGCAACAGTGTATCTGTTGTCCTAAGATTGTTTTTGTCATGTCTTATCTTCTCCCTTAGTATGGTGTGTTCTTATATGTAAATGTTTATTTTACAAAGATAACATGTTTACTCCAGCATAGAAAATATTGATTATCACAGTAACAAATTTTGGCCATGATCCTTGGCATGATTATTATCAGCTTTCTAATATATAAATTTAAAGATTCTTTTTCTGGGTGCTTCAGTGGCTCAGTTGGTTAAGCATCTGACTCTTGGTTTCGGCTCAGGTCATGATCTCACAGTTTGGATTTGAGTCCTACATCAGGGTCTGCACTGACAGTACTGACCCTGCTTGGGATTCTCTGTCACCCTCTGCCCTCTCCTCTCTCCCTCTCTCTATAAATAAATATCTTAAATATTTATATAATAAATATATAAATAAATATCTTAAATAATTAATAAGATAAATGTTATTTATTATAATAATAAATAAATATCTTAAAAAATTATATGCTTGTGTATGAAAGTACAATATACAACATATATTTTTTCAAAAAGCTATGTTTTTCACTTAATGTCTAATCAATCTATATTAGTTTTAATATATATTTGCATAATATTCCATTATAGGTATATAGCCTTTTTTTTAGCTCTTACAAACACTGCAGTGAATATTTTTATGAAAATATTGATTTTTCATGTTTATTTATGTACCTTGAGAGAGAGAAAGAGAGAGCAGGGGAGGGGCAGAGAGAAAGGGAGACACAGAATCCCAAGCAGGCTCCACACTGTCAGCACAGAGCCCAACGCACGGCTCAAACCCACCAACCTGAGCTGAAACTGAGTCACACACTTAACCAACTGAGCCACCCAAGCACCCCTTTTATAAAAATATTCTTGCACAATTGATTATATCTAGAATAATTCTTTTTTTTTTTTTTTTTAAGAGAGAGGGAGACAGAGAGAGAGACAGAGAGAGAGAGAGAGGGAGAGAATCTTAACTAGGCTCCCTGGCCAGTGTGGATCCTGGTGCAGGGCTTGATCACGCAATTGTGAGATCATGACCTGAGGAGAAATCAAAAGTTGTACGCCTAACTGACTGAGCTACCCAGGTGCCTGTACAATAAATTCTTAGATGTGAAATTAGTGAGTTAAAGGATCTGTACATTTCTTAGCCTCTGATGCATATTGCTAATTTGCTTTGCAAAAATATTGTACCATTTAGTACCACTCTGAGCATCATCTTTTAGAATGCCTATTTCTAAAAGGCCTATTCTTTTTATTTCACAGAAAGGTATTTTTAAACACAAAAAATCATTCTTAATCTAATATGTCAGAAATTATATCTTAATTTAACATATTTTCTTTGATTAACCTGATATTGAAAATTTCTTCAGATGTTTTCTCTCTCAAAAATAATAAACTTAAAAAAAAAGGGGTGCATGAATGGTTCAGTTGGTTGAGTCAGTTGAGCGTCCAACTTAGGTTCAGGTCATGATCTCACGGTTCTTAGATTTGAGCCTTGTGTCGTGCTCTGTTCTGACAGCTCTGAGCCTGAAGCCTGCTTTGGATTCTGTGTCTCCTCTCTCTCTGTCCCTCCCCTGCTTGCACTCTGTCTCTCTTTGTAAAATAATAAACATTAAAAAAATTTAAAAAACAATCTCTTCAGATGTTTTTAGTTATTTCTATATCCTCTTAAAAATTTCCTGTTCATAGGATTAGGAGGAACTTAACAGAGGACCAAGGGGGAGAAGAAGGGCGGAAATGGTGGGGGAAAGGGAGAGAGGCAAACCATGAGAGACTCTTGAATGCTGACAAAAACTGAGGACTGGTGGATGTGGGGGGGAGGAGGGGTGGGCATGGAGGAGGACACTTGTGGGAATGAGCACTGGGTGTTATGTGGAAACTAATTTAACAATAATCTATTTGTAAAAAAAAAAAAATTTCCTGTTCATATGCATTGCATTTGTACTTTAATAGTATATAATATTATAATTTTTATAATTATTTATAAAAATTTTTTTATAATATTTTATTTTATAATATTTTATTATGTATTATTTATTCAAATTATGCACACTAACCTTTAATCTGAATGTTAATCTCTAGTCTGATATATATGTTGCAGTTTTTTTTTCTTTTTTAGTTTTATGTGTCTCTGATTTTGCTTTTCTTTTCCATGGCATTACAGAAGTTTAAAATTTTTTTGTGTGAATATATTGAATTTTAACTTTATCATTTATGTCTTCCTTATTCAAAAGAATATATAATGATTTGTTTATATTTGATTTTGGTATTTCTGTAGTTACTTTTTAAATATACATCTCACAAACATATAAAAGTTTATTTTAATAAAGAGTGTGAAGTTGGATTTTATCTTTATTTTTTAAAACTATACATCACTTCCAGTAACATTATTATGTTACTTTTAATTTATTTAGTTCAGATTGCCATAATAAAATGCCATAGACTGGTACCTTCTACGACAGACATGTATTTTCTCACGGCTCTAGGGGCTGGAAGTGTGAGCATGCTTCTGGTTGGGTTCTGGTGAGAACTCTCTTGCTAATTTGCAGATGGCTTTGTTCTCATCCTCACATGGCTTTTCCTCAGGGTGCATTCTACCGTAGCCTACTCCTTTTATGAGGACACTGATCCCCTCAGATCAATACCCTTCCTCGTTTAACCTTAATGATCTAAGTTTTATCTCCAGATACAGCCACACTGTGGGTTATGGCCTTAACATATGAATTGTGTGGGGACATCATCGTTCTTTAATATCCTTCTTTTCCCAACATATTTTGGAGGTGACTTTTATCATGTAATAATACATTTTATAGGGGTGTCTGGGTGGCTTAGTCAGTCAAGCATTCAACTCTTGATTGCAGCTCACGTCATGTTCTCAGGGTTCAGGAGATGGAATCCTGAGTTGGGCTCTGTGCTGACAGCAGGGAGCCTGCTTGGGATTGTCTCTCCCTCTCTCTCTGCCCCTTCCCCTCTCATGCTCTTCCCCTGCTCCACCCCCGCCATGTCAAAATAAATAAATGAACTTAAAAAAATAATATATTTTGTAAGTACTAAGCTCTGTTGCTAGTCTCTATGATTTCCACTCCCCTTTTTTCTCTCTGTCTTCAACCAGTACAACATTATTTTGATTATTATATTTGATATAGTATGGTATAATTTCTGATAGGACATGTACATTCTCTAAAATCCTCTTTTTAGTACATGCTGTTTATGTTCTTTTTTTTTTTAATTTTTTTAATGTTTTATTTATTTCTAGGAGAGAGAGAGAGAGAGACAGCGTGAGCAGGGGAGGGTCAGAGAGAGAGGAGTCACAGACTGAAACAGGCTCCAGGCTCTGAGCTGGCAGTCAGCACAGAGCCCGACGCGGGGCTCGAACCCACGAACCGCAAGATCATGACCCAAGCGAAAGTCGGACGCTTAACCGACTAAGCCACCCAGGCGCCCCCATGCTGTTTATGTTCTTATTCTTCCAGGTTATTTTGAGAATCACTTTGTCACATCCCTCTTACCACTTATAATATCCCCCTCCCAACAGATGAACTATAATGTTACTATTCAGTGAATCTGTAAATTAAAATGGAGTTAATTTTATTTCAGTATCTGGTATTTTTCACCAGGAATATTTATGTTTTTCTTAATTATTTGCTTTCATGGTGTTTTGGAAAAGTATTTTATATGCTTTCCATCTAAGTCCTGTTCTTGGTGTTTTATGGCTTTGTCAGGTAATATTTTGAGGAACGTTTTATGCCTCCAATCACATTTATTAGCTAACATTAATTTATTCTATGGAGAGGAGTCCTTGATTTTGGTTGTTTATTTTAGATCTGTTCATGTCAATGATCTTACCAATTTGGTTATTTTCCTGGGAAAAGCTTTTTCTTGTAGGAAACTTAGATTCCTTGCAAGCAATTTCTTTTTTGTAAAGCAGTGGTTCTTAACTTTTTCCCTGTGACTGATACATTTAAGAACAGATCTATACCCCTCAGCAGGGAACTGTATTTGGTATCAGTGAAAGAGGACACTTTCCGAGCAGATTGATTGAAATGTGAATCTCTGGGGAACATTAGTCTTCATGGAGCCTTTCTTTGTGGATCTACCGTACATTCTTTTGAATTAAAGAGCAAATAACAAAATACCTTTTTTCTTTCCAGTAGTTCAGCATCAATCTGGAGAGGCAGAAAGTAGATTCATGGGTGCTTTGGGCTGGGGGTAGCTGGGAGGATAATTTAAGTGACATGGATCTTCTTTTTGAGGTGAAAAAATGTTCTAAAATTGACCGTGGTTATATTTGCACATGTCTGTGAATATACAAAAACTAAAAACCGTTAATTATATATTTCAGGTGGAGAGTTGTGTGGTATGGGAAACAGATCTCAACAAGTTATGTTATTAAAACATAACTCCGTGCCACATAACATTTACAATCATTTCATTTATTGTGAGACGGAGTAGTTGACGTTACAGGTGTTAATTCTATTTATAGTATTAGATTACCCAGCAAAGCAAACCAAAATAGGAACAACCCAGACAGCAAAACAAATTACAAAAAGAAACACTGTATCTGACTGATCATGTTACTTGTTCATCAAAAATCTATATATCTTTCTCACTTTCTATGTCACATCTAACACAGCTCTTTCCTTATTGAATTATTAGTCAGTGCATAAATTGGAAACATTTTGAAAGATATGATATTTCAGGTATTAATATGTGTAGTATTCTCAGTGCTGATTTCAAAATATGGTAGAGCTCTTACACGATTCATTTCACTTGGAATTCAAATTTAGCAATATACTGGAAAAATAATATGCTAATACAAAGGAGAGTTTGTATCAGGAATGGTTCTGTATCAGATCTGCTACTACAGTTGTCAATAATATAAATAGATCATCTGATAATACTGAAAAGGTATTTTTTAAGATTCAAAATTATAGAACAATGTAATTAATAATGTATGGCAAAAACCTCATGTTTTATGGATATTAAATATTGGACATTTTAGTTTGTTATGTGTTGGGTGGACAAGAGTGTGTACTGTGGTAGTGTTTTTTTTGTTTGTTTTTGTTTTGTGTTTTTTAGTTTATTCATTTTGAGAGAGAGAAGGAGGGAGAGAGAGAGAGAGAGAATGCAGGGGAGGGCCGGAGAGAGAGGGAGAGAGAGAATCCCAACCAGGCTCCGTGCCGTAAGCCCAGAGCCTGATTTTTTTTTTTTAATTGTTTTGTTTTATTTTTATTTTTAGGTGAGAGAGAGACAGCATGAGCAGGGTAGGGTCAGAGAGAGAGGGAGTCGCAGGCTGAAACAGGCTCCAGGCTCTGAGCTGGCAGTCAGCACAGAGCCCGACGCGGGGCTCGAACCCACGAACCGCGAGATCATGACCCAAGCGAAAGTCGGACGCTTAACCGACTAAGCCACCCAGGCGCCCCGCCCAGAGCCTGATTTAAAAAAAAAGTGTAGTAAGGAGGAAGCAGACAAGCTGAAGATGAACGTTGCTTTCTTGGAAATCCCTGGTTACCTGAACACAGAAATGTAATTCATAGATTAAACAGATAAAATTGTATCATTTGGCGACCAAGAAGACAAAGTCAAATATGTATCCCCAAATATGGAGGAAGTAAAGAGATGGAAGATATGAAAGGAAAGTTAAGAAACATGATGGATAGCTGATACTAATTTTTGATTTTATCTAATTGAGATTTAGAAAGAAAGGAGAGTCACAAAGGAGAGGACTTTAGTAATTAAATAATAAACGAAGGAAATTTCCCTGCAGTGAAGACTAGAGTCCCATAGTTGAAAGGCTTCATTGAGTATCAAGCAGGGTAAATGATTGGAGACAATTCTTTCATATCAGAAATGCTGTATTTTAGTTTGAGGACAAACCAAAGGCCTTTTCAAACATATGAGGACTCAGAGTTTATGCTTTACCTATCCTATTTTATTGGTATTGTACAAAAAATGAAAAATCCAAAATACAAGGAGGGATAGGATTAAAATAAAATGTGTGCAAAAAATGAGTAAAACTCATTGATAAATCTAGCTATTTGATTGTAAAGTTTAATGCTATAAAGAATCCATATGGAAGGGGAGAGACTTAATGTTTAATAAATTTTTTATGAAAACTCCAGATTATTTCATATAAACAGTGGGAAGAAAGTATATAACCTTATTAATAACCACTTTAAGACACTTAAAAAGAACTAGGATCCAGTGAAAAACATGAAATAAAAAAGAAGAAATCATTGTAAATAGAAAACTTAACATGGAATAGGTTCATGGGGCACCTGGGTGGTTAGTTGGTTAAGCGTCCAACTTCAGCTCAGGTCATGGTCTCATGGTTCGTGAGTTCGAGCCCCGCATTGGGCTCTGTGCTGACAGCTCAGTCTGGAGCCTGGTTCGTATTCTGTGTCGCCCTCTTTCTCTCTCTACCCCTTGCCTGCTCCACTCTGTTTCTCTCTCTCTCTCTCTCTCTCTCTCAAAGAAAAGATGGAATGTATTCAAATATGACAGTAATCACAGGAAATGTCAAAGAATTAGGAAGTTTTATAGTCTGGTTACTGAGATATACTCATATATTATGATGACCTAAAAAGAATGAAATAAGAGCAGCAGAAATGCCAATATTCTCGAAGGCAAATAGGATTGAATTTGAAGACCATTAAATGGGGGAAGAAAGGAGTATTTTGTATTATTCTAGTTTTAACCCACCAAAGAGACAATAGCCTTTTTATAGAGCACAAGCAAGCATCAATATGTATAGAACAAAAACTATTAGTAATAAGGAGAGAAATTGATGAGCTGTACATTGCAGGAGAATTCAACATGCCTCTTTCAGGAATTGAGAGATCGGAAGAGGAAGTAACCAAATTGTAATTAAGAGAATTTGGATATCAAAATTACTGAACTTTCACATAGTGACATATATACATCTTTGAATGGTGCCCATAGAACCTATCTTCCATGTCATTTCAGTTTTCAGTTTTACTGATAAGAGATTATGTATGGACTTCATTTGTAACTTTTATTTTTCTCTTTATTTAGGTTTATTTTCTCTTTGTATTCCTTGTATTGTTGTTTAGTTTCAGGTTTTCCTTTTTAATCAGGCTTACCTAGGATTTGTCTGTTTTATTGATGTTTTTAATAAGCTTTTGTTTTCACAGATCAGATCTATCATGCCTTCTCTGTTATTTCTGCTTTTAATTTGATCAATTTTGATCTCTCCTGTACTTATGATTCATTTTGACTTTTTGAGTTAGCTTTGTAGGTTGCCTGCTTAGTAACTTTTTAATCTTTTGTGTTTTCTGCTTGCATATAAAAATATAAATTTTATTTTGGAATTGCTTTAGCCACATTGTATAGGCTTTGATATCAAGAATTACATTGTTGTTCATTCAAAAATAATATGCAATGTCAATTTTGATTTCTGTTTTGAGTGAAGAATTATTTAGAAGTATGTTTTTAAATTTCCAACTGTTAAAAATAAAGATCATGGCTTATTGGAATCTACTCAGCTCTTCCCTGGCTGAATCTGGTGTTACCTTGAGCCAGGAAAGGGTTAGACACTTTCTAGACAACTTCACCAGGGGAAGCATCAAACAATTAAATAAACTAAAATTTTAGTTTTGTTTTTAATAATTACAATGTTTTTCCTCATTGTATTTTATTTCCTTTAGTCTTATTGCTCTGATCCAAACCTCGTGTTAGATTTGAAGAACCTCATTGTGCTTTTTGCTGACACACTTCAGGTTTGTGACTGCTGTTTACATAAAGTTTTCTAGATTAGTATTCATCGATGTAAACCTTTTTATCAACTATCTAAGCTTGAATAAATGCCTTTTAGTTTCAGTTATGTTTCTTCTTTCCTAAACTAGATCTTTTGATCTTTTTATAATAGTAACCTTGACCAATTTATATCCTCATCAATAGTTCCAATCCCCATTTTTTGCTTAGAGCAAGTCAATTAATTGAATCTGCTTCCATGTCATTCCAGTTTTCAGTTTCATTGATAAGAGATTATGTAGGGAATTCATTTGCAGCTTTTATTTTCACTACCTTAGTTTTTTAAAATGTCCTTAATTCAGATACAGTGCCTGAGTGACTTGGGAGTTTCTTTCTTCTTTTTTTTTTTTTTTTTAGTTTATTTATTTTTGAAGACAGAAACAGTATGAGTGGGGAGGGGCAGAGAGAGAGGAAGGCACAGAATCCCAAGCAGGCTCCACACTGTCAACACAGAGCCTGATGCAGAGCTCAAACTCATGAACCGTGAGATCATGACCTGAGCTGAAACTAGGAGTTGGACGCTTAACTGACTGAGCCACCCAGGCACCCCGATTTTGGAGTTAACTACCATCTTGAGTGACAGTTGTTGATTTGAAGCAGGTTCATTATCCAATAGCATTAGAAGTGGGTGATCTATCAAATTTCTCTCCCTACTCCTGAAGTTTGCTAAATGTATAGGAGTAGTTTCAGGGAGAACTTAGCTGACATTGTACCAGTTTATATTGATTTTAATTTTCATCTTTTTCATTTTTTTCTGACTGGCTTAAATATTTTGGTATGTATCTTTTAATTCTTGAGATAATGTCCCTAGACATTAAATGGGAAGGAAACAGGCTACTGTCTTGTTTTCATTTAAATCTTTGACCAGAGAATGATAATATCTTTCAGTGGCTGATTTCTTTCATGTTGCTAAGAAAAAAATCACCTTACAAAATGAAGCTGTTTTCTTATTTTGTTTCAGGTGTATGGTTTTCCTGTGAATCAGCTGTTTGACATGCTGTTAGAAATCAGAGATCAGTATAGTGAAACTCTGCTGAAGAAGTGGGCAGGTATTTTCAGGTGAGAAATTATGTGTAGTCGTGTGTGTGTGCGTGCGTGTGCTAGTGTATGTACACACGTGTTTATACATAAGACTTCTCGATACACTAAGCAACGAGTATGTGTGGCTTATTTTATCATAGCTGTGATCCAGGTTATGATTCAGAATTCAAGCAAATTGAAGAGATGTCCCAGATAAAGTTCCCAAGATATCTGGTCTCAATGTATTACGTCTGGTGTGTGGACAACCCCCCAACCCCATATTGGCTTTTCGCCCCCCTTGAATACCATCCAAATCGTCTTGAGTCTTCTTAATTTATTTTTTGGTTTTCCCTTTGAGGAATTTTCTTTCTCTTTGAGGTTTTTCTCATGCCTACTATATAGCACACTTGTATGGTGGTAGCTATTGAACCCCTTTGAATAATTTAGGCTTTTTTGGAACCCTTTTTGATGACTTATTCAGGTGGTTCCTCAAATTCTTCCTTCTCTGCATAAAGAGATGAGGTGTGTTACAATCCAGTGTTTGAAACATGTTATATAAATAGTTACTGCATCATGAATACACCTTGCATTCACAAATATCTCCTTGGGCTATTTTCTTGGCACACAACTCACATCAGATCACTTGAATTTCTTCTTGTTTTGAACTTTTATTCCCTTATTTAATGTGCTCTTCCAGCTTATTGCAATACCCTGTTCCCAGATATGCTTACTCTGTTTTTAAATGTTTCTAGCTTTAAGAAATTACATGTTCCCTTTAATCTTACTAATGGTACAATTGTATTTAGGGGAGGATTATGTCTATATGAACCTTGAAAATTAATAACGTGTGATGTATCTATGGTATTAAGAGTGTCTGATCTGATCCCTTCAGTAAATTTGGTTTCGATTTTTGTAGTTTGGTTTCTGCTTTTAGAGAACTTCCAGTCTAGTTAAGGAATCAGTTCTTCTAGATGAAGTTCGTCTTTAGTACAGAATAGTAGATGAGGTAAATGAACATAATTTGGATTTAGAAGAAGAAGAAGTTACTTTTGTTTATCTGCCAGTTTTGAATGTTAGACTAGAAGATCTAATACAGGATTAAATACCATAATCAAGTGTATTTGTTTTAAAAAAAAAAAAGAAGAACAAATGAAACCTTTTTCCTTTTTCCAGAGCACACACCCCCTTTTGTTGTTTACTACCCACTTGCTCTATAGCTTCTACATGTTGCTGTAAAATTTTGTCTCATCTGTAAATCTCAAATACTGTGAGATCATGTTCATAATGGTGTTCCCTCTGTTTCAGAGTATAGTTTTCTTTCTGTCTTCCATCAAGGGTATTTCTACCTGAAAGACACAGTTTCATTGTAGAAAGAATAGAATAGGGACAAGAAAACATCCCTTTTGGTGGTTTATGTATACAACTGTTTGAGTTTACCTGAAAATGGCTTGTTATTACTACAATGATTAACCAGCCCACCTTCCTTCATTTTCTTTCTAGAAGCATACTTGATTCTGACAACTACAGTCCTATACCAGTGACAAGTGAAGACATGTATAAAAAGGTGGTAGGACAGTTCCCGTTCCAAGACCTAGAGCTGGAAAAGGTAAGGAGAACTACAAAATAACATTCGCTGTTTGACCTGGCATACTCTCAGAGTTTTCATTTTATCCGTTTCATTGAAGGCGTTACCTCCGATTCAGTGCATTAGAGCTCTGGAAATACCTTCAGAGAATGATACTGTTTGAAACTCAGTAGATGAATTCGGGGTCCAATCATCTCTGAAGTGTTAAGGGTATTGCTGGACATGTTCCAATCTGGTTTACACTTTGCAATACTTACTGTTATCACACTCTTAGGATGTTTCCTCCCCCACACATACAATAAAAAGTACCCTGTGATATATAATATATATTTTTATTGGTATATAATTCAACAGTGCATTGAGTTATATATATATTGCCATAATAATGACACCAAAATAGTTCCATCAGCCCCGAGTCCCCTCCTGCTGCTCCTTTTTATTATTTTATTAGAAAAAAATGTTTTTTAATGTTTATTTTTTGAGAGAGAGAGAGACTGAACACCAGCAGGGGAGGTGCAGAGAGAGAGAGGGAGACACAGAATCTGAAGCAGGCTCCAGACTCTGAGCTGTGACCACAGAGCCCGACACAGGGCTCAGAATCACAGATTGCGAGATCATGACCTGAGCTGAAGTCAGATGCTTAACCAGCTGAGCCACCCAGGTGCCTCATGCTGCTTCTTAAATCAGTTCCTCCCAACCCTAACCACTAGCCTTCGGCAACCAGTTGGATTGCTGTCCATCTACTTTTGCCTTTTCCAGATTGCCATATAGATAGAATCATGCAGTGGGTAACCTTTGAGTCTGGCTTCTTTCCTTTAGCATGATGCTTTTGAGATGCGTCTAAGTTAGTATATGTAGCAATAATCCATTGCTTTTTATTGCTGAGTATTTACCACAGGTGTTTTTTGTTTTTTTTTTTTTTGCCCTTCATGTGTTGAAAGACATTTGAATTGTTTTTTAGTTAAATTTATATCTTACTCTTTTTCATGTCAGGAAACTTTTGGAAACACTTTCTTAAATTTGAGGTTGTTAAGTAGACAGTTTGCAATGTGGAAGAAAATTCCTTTTGCATTTTAATTAATTTATGTGTAGCTTCAACATATGTTAGCTTGTGACTTACTTTCATTAATTCTTGCATTTACAGCAACCATTTCCAAAAAAATTTCCTTTCTCTGAATTTGTGCCAAAAGTTTACAACCAAATTAAGGAATTTATCTATGCCTGCCTGAAGTTTTCGGAAGATCTTCACCTTAGGTATGGTATGAAACAGTGGAAATGTTGCAGATACTGAGATTGTGACTCCTATGTGCATAAATATTCTGAAAACCTTTTCAGCTGGTTATGAAAGTCTTAATGTTAGCCCTTCAGAGCACGGTACTGCTATATTTATAAAGTCATGGTAAAAGGAAAAGTTGGAAACTTGCGAATGATTTGTTTTTGCTTATATTACTTAGCTTATTTTCTATTTTCATTATAAATTTGCATTTCAGTACTTTTTATTAGTAAGAAGTCACTAGAAAGTAGCATATTAATTGATGAAATTTTAAGGCCACTAGGGGAGTAAAATCCTTTGGAAATATCCTTCCTTCCAAGTATCGTCTGGACTTGTTAAAGATATCCATATCTCTTTTAAATTATTTGGCTAACATATTTTGAACCTGTTTATGCAGCAGATATATCCTGTTTACTGAGACTGCAGAAGTAAAAGATACAGTTCTTTGCCCGCAGATATTGTCGGTATCTGCTGAGGATGTTAGGCATGAAAATATACCATGGCGGGTGTTGAAATATGTTTAGTTTATTTGCAAAACACCTGGAAGACTACTTAATTCATCTTAAAGAATTTGAGGGAGAATAATCATCATGATTGGCTTTCTAAAAGAGCCTCCTCCCCTCAGTGAATGATACCACCATTCGCCCAAACCAGAAATCTAAGAATCATTTCAACTCCTTGGTTTTTATTAAAAACTACTTTACCTAAAAACAGGGTTTCAAGCATTGGTCTAATTTTCGTAAACACTTTACAAATATATTAAAAATGTCTATAAAATTCAAAATAGTACTAATCTATGAGGTACTAGAAAGTATAATCCATTTTTCAGAGGAAGAAAGTGAGGCAGAGAGAGGTTACGTAGCTTTATCAAGGTCACACAAGATTAAGTGCTTAAGCCATGGTCAAATCTGATCAGCATCAGCTTCAACAAAACAATTATTGCCATGTTTACAATTCTTACCCTTTGGCCTCACTGTGTTAGTATTTTACATGCATAATCTCAGATAATTGTCACAGTGTTTCTTGCAGATAAATGGAAGGCAGTGCCCATTTGTAAATGAGCCTCTGGAAAACTAATTGGTGACAAAATTATATTGATTGTTGTTTGTTTGTTTTCAGCTCTTTTTTCCTTAAAGCTCTCTCCCAGTGTGGCTGCTTTCATTCACACTGTAGTTATAATTGACTCGGGCCATTTTAATAGTCTCATTAATTGTTCTTATCTGTCTAACTTTGCATTCCCAACTATCTGTCCTTTCTCCTCATTCTTTTCTGTATGTTCCCTAGAGGAGTTTTTCTAAAATCAAATCTTATCATTTGATTTACTTTACTCTGCTCACCTTTCCAAGGATTCCTCATGACCTTTAGTGTAAAGCTCAGACTCTAGCCTGAGGGACTTACCTATCTGCCTCCTCCCTCGTCCCTTGACCTAGTCTCCCTGGTAGCCTTCCGGGTTTGTATCTATCCAGTGCTAATTTCTGTGTCACTCCGTGCTTCAGTCCTAACAACCTGTTTGGTGTTTTCTGATCATAATATGCTATTTTAGACTTGACCTTCCTCCTGACTCTGTCTCTACTTAAAGTCATCTTTTCTGTGTTAGTGCTCCCAACTAGCTTCTAACCATCCTTCAAGGTTCATTATAAACCTTTAATGAATGGAGCCATTCTGACCACCTCCATCCCTAATGGAGTTGGTCTACTCATGCCTTTGTGCTCTTTCTGTACCTTATGAATACTGTTGATCCAAGCTGCTCACAGATTTGATTGCTCTACTTGTATCTGTGTGTTCCTGTATGCATTAGCCTGTAGGCTCCTTTGTTTATTTACTGGTTTATTCCCCTAAATTATAGGTACTTTGTTATTTGTCAGGTGGTGCTTGGTAGTGAGGACATTAAGATGCTGAAAATCTAGTCCCTGTCTTCAAGGAGTGTGTAATCTGAGGAACTGAACAATTGGTGATAAGCACAATCACGGAGAGACAGAGCAGCAACATAGGATCCAAACATGGAGACTAATTAAGGATGTTAGAAAAGGCCTCTTGAAGGGTAGAAACATTTAATGTTTTGTTCAGCACACCATCTCTTGCACCAGCTCAGTCAATTAAAAAAAAAAACAAAAAGAATGACTGGATGGAATGTATGGCATGCCAAGGAATTTTTCAAAATAAACATAACTGGAAAATAGTTTGGGTAACTTGTTTGATAATCATTCTTATTAATTAAAAAATGAAGCATGAAGTTTGCATAGTTCATTTGTTCTTTTCTCTGAAAATGAGGTTGATTTCATGGAAATGAGATTATCTTTGGAAGTTATAAACTAAAAGTTGTTTACCCCTTAAGGCCCATCCTCCCTACCACTACCACCAAATGCCTTAATAACGGTATTAGGCATGTTACCATATAGAAAATATTACAAGTTCATTGCATAGTGATTCTGTCCTGTTTTGGAGGAAAGGCAATATGGTAAAGGGATAACGTTGAGTAAATTGTTCAGAAGTCTTTTTCTTGCTTGAATATATCAAGCTTTTGCCTAAAAACTCCCTTTGTGATGTTTAACATTGACAATTAAAAATAAATATTCAGGGGCTCCTGGGTGGCGTAGTCAGTTGATCATCCCACTCTTGATTTTGGCTCAGGTCATGATCCCAGGGTCATGGTATTGAACCCCACGTAAGGCTCATTTCTGAGTGTGGAGCCTGCTTGGGATTCTCTCTTTCTCTCTCTCCCCCTGCCCCTCTCCCTTGCTTACATTCTTCCTCCCTCTAAAATAATTTTAAAAAATTCAGTTTGGGAGGATTTTACAGCTGCCTTTATTCTTTGGTTTACATTTTCCTTATTTTCTAGGCTACTTTTACCTTCTAACCTAGAGTGACAGAGACCACTTTGACAATCATAGGTCTAATATGGGATATAAAATAAGATGTAGGGGCACCTGGGTGGCTCAGTTGGTGAAGCATCTGACTCCTGATTTTGGCTCAAGTCATGATCTCACAGTTCATGAGATTGAGATCTGTGCCCACACATAGAGCCTGCTTGGGATTCTCTCTCTCTCCCTCTTTCTTTGGCCCTCCCTCACTCACACAGATGCATGCACACACTCTCTTTCTCTCTAAAAATAAATAAATAAACATTAAAAATATTTATAAAAACAGTTCTCTTAAACACAAGGCTCTTAAAACAAGAAAATCTGCTGTACTGACATTTTTATGAAGGTTTAAGGATACTAATTCTCTTAAGTCAAACTTATTTTTTCCTGTAAGACTTTCTTTCCCCTTTTACATTGGACAGAGGGTGCTGAATAACATTAGAAATATTGAATTATATGAATTCTCAGGACACAAAACTCTGTTTAAAAGAAAATTCTTTTTAAAATAAGCAAAGAAATGACATTTCTTTGGTAACATAATGTTCTAGCACTTGCACTGGACTTAAAAAGTGAAATACACACATGTGTGTGGACACACACGCACACAGATTCTTTTAAGTTATAAAATTAGATCTATGTAAAGAATTTAGGAGATAGAGAATAGTCCAAAGAAGAAAAAACTTGACTCAACTTTAGCACATAGTGATAACCACTCTTTATATATGGGAAACCTTTTTCTTTTAGTTGTTCTTCCATGTGAATAGGAATGTGTCTTTCATAGGAATGTCCTATGTGCACATGCATAGGACTTTTTTTTTTTTTTTTCAATTTCTAGGAGAGAGAGAGACAGCGTGAGCAGGGGAGGGTCAGAGAGAGAGGGAGATACAGACTCTGAACAGGCTCCAGGCTCTGAGCTGGCAGTCAGCACAGAGCCCGACGCGGGGCTCGAACCCACGAACCGCGAGATCATGACCTAAGCGAAAGTCGGACGCTTAACCGACTAAGCCACCCAGGCGCCCCAGGACTTTTTTTTTCTTTTTAGGCAAATTACTGTGAGATACTTCTTCTATTTACAGTATAGAAAGCTGGAAAGAGTATTGCTTCCTCCTTAACAATGAACAAAACAAAACAGTTAAACTACAAAATGAAACCTTTTTTGGAACCCATCAGACAGCTGAAGTTACAGGGTGACCAACTGCCCTGAAATGTAAGGTAGGGTAGAGGCTAGCCCCTCTAAGGAGAGTGACAGGATGCACAGATTTCCTTACCTGTGGCAGATCAAGAAAGAAAGGTGTAGATACCATACAAGTGAGAAGGACGAAATCAATCAAAGCCTTAATGAATTACTAACACCTTATTGGAGCTAGCATGTTAGTAAAGGACCTCTTGTCCCAGATCCGGAATTTACATTCACTCATGTGTTCTTTTCCATGGACCTCATTTGGGTGCCCTTGAGAATGATTGGGAGTTGAATAAGAGAGAGAACCATCCATGATATTACAGGTATGGAGAAACGGGATCAGCCACTGCCGTGAGAAAGGCAGGAAGCCCTACCCCCGTGGTTTGGACCCTTCAGTTACACAGATCAAGAACTGCATCACTGGAGAAAGGACAAAAAACTCTGTGTCTTTGCAGGGCACAGGAAGGGAGCCATTCTTTGTATAGGGAGGACTGAAGAAAAACAATCTTTTTACCCCTGGAACAGTCCTGTGCCTAGGATCTTATACCGATACTAGTAAAGGGCTTCTACCACTGGGGGGAGGGGGCAGAAAACTGTGGTAGACCCACTGGGGATACAAAGCAGAGTTGGCCACCACTTAAAGGATGGCAGGGACCTTGAGCAAGCTCCACTTCTGAGCACCAGGCACACAGGGCCTCCCTACGATTGAAGCTGGCCAGGACAACAGAAAGTCCATTGATCTCTGTTAACAGTTTAGCAATGACTAAATAACAAATAACTAAATAACAAGTGGCAGCAATCTAGCACTGATTGATGGGCAAGAATGTAGAGAAAGATCCATTCTATATCATAGGCACACAGGTATAACTGAAAGCTGTAGGTGGTACAGAAACTTGAAAAACGTTCTGGGACCCCAGCACCCACAACAGTCCCATGCGATTATGAGGAGTCAAAATCGGTGAAGCACTGAAGGTGACTGTGGGAACGGCAAATCCCAAGCCCAGTTCAACTCCTGCTTATGCAAATGGCCCAACCGGAGGAGAACACGGTCATTTCCAAGTATAAATACTGTTATCTCTGCCACTAATGTTTTACATGATATCCAGTCTTCAATAGAAAAGGTGAAGCATGCAAACAAGCAATTAAAAACAACTCGATTGTCAAGGGACAATGAAATCAACAAACCAGACTCTGATGACCCAGATGATAGAACTTTTAGAGACTTTAAAATACCACATACATGAATAGATAGGGACTTTTGGCAGAGAAATGGACATTTTTAGAAAGAGTCAAAATGCTTGAAATAAGAAACTGATTTAGAGATGAAGACTTCTTTCGAGAGGCTCATCAGTAGACTTGCCACAGCTGAAGTAAGAAGCCAACGAACTTGAAGATAGGTCAACGGAAGACCTGAACTGACACACAAAGAGAAAAAAAGGTGAAAGAAATAAAGTGCCCAAGATCTGTGAGACCGTTACAAATAGTATAATTGAGGGGCCAAGAAGAAGACAAAGAGAACAAAGGAAAAAAATATTTTAAGAGATAATGGCTAAGAGCATTCCAAAAATAATAAGACATCAAACCAGAGATTTTGTTCTCAAGATTTTGAGAACCCCATTAAGATAAATAGCAAAACAAGAGCAACAAAGGAAGCAAAGAAAAATACTTAAATCCATCGTAGTCAAATAAGTGAAAGTAAAAACTAATATAATGCCTTAAAGACATTTAGAAAAAGCTGCTATATGTAGGTGTAATGAAAAGCATTACAGCAGACTTGTCTGAAGCTATGCAAACCGGAAACAATGGAGTGACATGCTTAAACTAATCCGAAAAACAAGTCAAGCAAGAATCCTATAGACAGCAGAATAACTTTCGGAAACAAAGTGAATTTTTTCTATCCAGACAAAAACTGAGATAATTCATTGCCAACGGACGTGTGTAGTCTTTCTGCAGCCATGAAATAAAAAATTCTTTACATAGAAGGAGTGTATGGGATAGAAACTTATACACATTAAGAGACAAATGATGAAATAAAGGGTGTTGGGAATGGTGAAAACTAATTTTTTTTCCTTTTTTTTTTTTTTTTAAAATCTTGTATATATTTCTAGGAGAGAGAGAGACAGCGCGAGCAGGGTAGGGTCAGAGAGAGAGGGAGTCACAGACTCCAAAACAGGCTCCAGGCTCTGAGCTGGCAGTCAGCACAGAGCCCGACGTGGGGCTGGAACCCAGGAACCGCGAGATCATGACCTAAGCGAAAGTCGGACGCTTAACCGACTAAGCCACCCAGGCACCCCTTTCCTTTAACATATCTATCACTTTACATAGTTACCATTTTTTGTGTGTTTGGTTTATAATTCCCTTCTTCCCCCTCATCTGTCTCTTTCTCCCTTGTTCCCCCCCTAGTTGTTTCTCTCTATATATGTATCTCTGTGTGTGTGTGTGTCGTATTATAAGCTCTATGGTTTCTGTTAATTTTGATTACTTGGTTAGCGTATTGTCTGTTCTCCCTCTATAATTATCATCATTTTCTTTTTATAATAAGTAATATTTGCATTTATGTTGAAATACTTTGAGACTATGCATTCTGTTAGTTGTCACATGTTCTTCACTTCTCTCCCTCTTACAGTATCCATTAATAATTCTTGCCTAGGGTTGCCTGGGTGGCTCAGTCAGTGGGGCCTCTGACTTCAGGGTATCCGACTCTGACTCAGTGGTCATGATCTCGCTGCTCATGAGTTCGAGCCCCGCATCTGGCTCTGTGCTGATAGCTCAGAGCCTGAAGCCTACTTTCAATTCTGTGTCTCCCTTTCTCTCTGCCCTTCTCCCACTCTGTCTCTTTCTTTCAAAAATAAATAAACCTTAAAAAGTTTTTTAAAATAAAAACAATTCTTGCCTGGATAAGTTTTTACTCTGATAATTACTTATGATTTTTAATTAATTTATGATTTCTTACTTCCTTGTATTAGTTTTACTTGGCATTCTATTTTAAGAGGATCTTCCTTGCTCCCTATCTTCTATCTGTCTGTCTATCTGTCTGTCATCTATAATCAGCTAAGACTCATGGATTCTTACTTAATTCAATTGGTTCACTCCTTTACTATCTTTATTCATTTTGTTGCCAAATTGTCCCAGATGTAGGTAGTGTTAACCATGTCACACTAACATTCCTAGTGCATTTCTGTCACATTTTGGGACATTTCCTTACTTAACCACAGTATCATTGATTTCTCCAGGGAGCCCACTTCCTTTAGTATCTTGAGTGGTATCTTGAAAATAAGATCTGGTCATGTGTCTGTTTTAAAATGTGTCATTTTGAATCAACAAACAGTTGCTTATTGACTTTTTATACAATCTAATTGGAGTGTATCTTAATGAATTTAGTAATGTGGCTGAATTTAAGCTTTCCATCTTGCTATTATTTTCCTATTTATCTCATTCATTATTTTGCTCACCTTTTCATGTTTTCCTTCCTTCTTGATTAATTTCTTTTTTTTAGTATTATGATTTATTTTCCTATGGCTTTACTTGAGTATAGCTTTTTTTTTTTCAATTGTTTATGTGGTTGTTGTGGGGATTACAATGTATACTGTTTTTAAAAAATTTTTAATGTTTTTTAATTTATTTTTGAGAGAGAGAAGACAGCATGAGCAGGGGAGGGTCAGAGAGAGAGGGAGACCCAGAACCTTACAATGTACACTGTTAATTTATTACAGTTTACCTTGAATAATATTATATCATTTTGCATGTCCACAGTATAAAATAATTTATCTTCTCCCTTCCTTTTTTGGTGCTGTTGCCACATATTTCACTTATACACATGCTTTTAACCCTAAAATATTATGTGTTTGAACATTTAATAGTATTTTAAAATTCAAAGAAAAAAAATCTATATTTGTTTATTTTTACCCACCACATATTTACCATTTTCAGGCCTTCTCATTCTTTCCTACATATCGAGGTTGCCCTTTGACATCATCTTACTTCAACATGAAAAATTTTCTTTCAGCATTTCCTTAGGGTATATCTGCTGGTGTGGTATTTTCTTGGCTTTAAAAAGTATTTCTAAACTACTTTAAAATAATTTAAAAATTATTCTAAAAGTATTTTTATCACCTGTGTTTTCAAAATATATTTTCTAAGACATGGACTTCTAGGTTGATAGTCTAAAGAGGTCATACTACTGTCTGCTTCCATTGTTTTCTGAAGAGAAATAGCCCATCATTATTCTTGTTTTTCCTCTGAATGTATTGTCTTTCCACAGTTGTTTTTAAGATTTTCTTTTTATCTTTAGGCTTTACAATTTGACTCTGATATTTTTTTAAACCTTATTCATTATTATTTCTGAGAGAGAGAGAGAGACAGAGCATAAACGGGAAGGAGCAGAGAGAGAGGGAGACACAGAATTGGAAACAGGCTCCAGGCTCTGAGCTGTCAGCACAGAGGCCAAAGCAGGGCTCGAACTCACAAACTGTGAGATCATGACCAGAGCCAAAGTCGGACGCTTAACTCACTGAATCACCTAGGTGCCCCTTGACTCTGATGTTCTTAAACGCTGTTTTATTTGTGTTAATTTTGTGTGGGAGGCACTAAAGCTCTTGGATCCATGGGTTGAAATATTTTGTCATGTTTGGAGATTATTTTGCCAATGTGTCCTTAAATATGCCTCTTTTCTCATTCTTTTTCTTCTCCTGCCATTCCTAGCTGCTTGATAGATCATTCAGATTTCATAATAACTTGAGGGAGCTCATGTGAGTCTCAGTTTTAATTAGTTTCAAATTACTTCTGATTTCAAATGATATTGTAGAATCTTTGTCCAGAAGACCAACTCTGAAATTCCAGAGCTTATCTCTGATCTTAACAGAATTTGAACTGGGCTGGTTTCTTCATCAGTTAGTTTCTTCTCTCTTTTGGATTGAGTTTCTGTAGCCCTGAAAACAGAATTTGCAAGATCTGTCTCTAATTTCTAGCACTGTCTTCACCATTTCTTTCTTCTTTTCTTTCTTCCTTTCCTTCCTTCCTTTCCTTCCTTCCTTTCCTTCCTTCCTTTCCTTCCTCCCTCCCTCCCTTCTTTCCTTCCTTCCTTCCTTCCTTCCTTCCTCCCTCCCTCCCTTCCTTCCTTCTTTCCTTCCTTCCTTCCTTCCTTCCTTCCTTCCTTCCTTCCTTCCTTCCTTCCTTCCTTCCTTCCTTCTTCCAACTGCTTATTTTTCTTGGTGGGAAGGGGGGAGACTGAGTGGAGGAGGGGCAGAGACAGAGGAAGGGAAAGAGAGAGAATCCCAAGCAGGCACCATGCTCAGTGAGGACCCAATAGGGACCTTGGTCTCACAATTATGAGATCATGACCTGAGCCCAAATCAGGAGTGGGATGCTTAATTGACTAAGCTACACAAGTGCCCTCCCTCACTTTTTTTAGTTTATTTATTTATTTTGAGAGAGAGTGAGAGAGAGCACACATGTGCAGAAGCAGGGGAGGGACAGAGGGAGATGGGGGAGAGAGAGAACCCCAAGCAGGCCCCTCATCATCAGCATGGAGCCTGATGTGGGAACCAAACCCACAAAGTGCGAGACCATGACCTGAGCTGAAATCAAGAGTCGGAAGTACAATTGACCAAGCCACTCAGGCACCCCCTCCCTCACCATTTTTTATGAAGCAGAATTCTTGTAAGGGAGAATTATTGCATCCATTTATTTATTTTTGTTTCAGGGCTCTCCAGGATTCCAAACTGTCATAGCAGCCCATACTCTTAATGGTTTGGCTAATTTCTCTTCATCTCACCAAAGCCTTTCAGCCTCTGACTGTTTCAGTCTTATATCCATCTGTACCCAAGTTAGGCAAATGGCCTCAGGTATGAAAGTAACTGCTACCCTTTGCTCAAAGACTTGTCATGGTATGCAGTTCAGTTCAGGTATACATTTATGTATGTATGTTACTTATACTTTGTTGACATTGAAGGAAAATATAGCTTTTAGATTAGACCTGACTTTTTTGTTGTGATGAAGGTAGTGGTGGCCTTTCTTGATCTTCTAACTCATATCTGAATGTGGAAATTCTGCTAGGTCTTCATTTTGGTTTGTTTCTTTGTTTTTTTAATGTTTATTTCTTTTTCAGAGAGAATGAGAGAGAAGAGAGAGAGAGACAGAGAGAGAGAAAACACAAGTGGGTGAGGGGCAGAGAGAGACACACACACACACAGAATCTAAAGCAGGCTCCAGGCTCTGAGCTGTCATCACAGACCCCAATGCAAGGCTTGAATTCACGAACTGTGAGATCATAACCTGAGCCAAAATCAGATACTTATCCGACTGAGCCACCCATGCGCCCCAGTCTTCTTAAACCATAATAGAGATATGTAATAGGTACAGAATATCATGAGAGTGATTAATATCAGGGGTACTAGATTACTTTAGATACCTGTATTAATGATTTTTATAGCAACCTATACTTACTTGTAGCTCGTATTACAATTAACCTGATGTAATTATTAGTTTAATATATGAAGGCAAGAACCATGACTAATTTGTTCATTTACCATTTTGATCTCATTACTCCACCAACACAATGCCCAGCACTTCATATATTTGTAGAATGAAGTATTTCAGTTCAGTAATAATTATGAAAAGGTTAGCAGTGGGCCAGTGGTCAATTAAATGTATCTTTACGTGGACATTATGAAAACATTTTGATGTATCATTTTTCCTGATTATGTCCTTTCATTCTATAGTCATATTTAGTTTTGACATTTTTCTGTTTTCCACATAGCATGTTAATATACCTTGCCTATATATTTAGAATTGTGGGATTTTTAATCTGATTATACTAAGCCTCTGATTTTCTTCTCTAGAAAGAGAAATGGATGAGATTAAATTTATGATCATTGTCCACAAGCAATAAATTTACAAAGAAATCACAAATCTCGATTTATAATTATTTCTTGATGTTTATAAAATAGAATTTCTACATTAACCTTATCATTGAAGAAATATTTGTCTTAAAAGCATATCTTTTAGAGAAAGCCATCTTAGGTGATATTTTCAGGGGCTCATGGAGGATGTATAGGTCTAGAATTTAGTTTATTGGTTGCAGGACTGTTTTCTTTTTTCAAACTTTGCATATAAATACAGATAGCTACTGAATCACTTTCTTTATGTTTATTTTCCTTTACTGTGTATAAAATGTCATTATTGGGGTGTGTGACTGGCTCAATTGGTAAAGCATGCGACTCTTGAGCTCAGGGTTGTGAGTTTACTTGGGAAAAAAAAAACACCACAAAATAAGGACTTAATAATGTTCATTGGATTAAAAATGAGTGAATATGAAGAGGAAAATGTCTTTATTCATCATTTTGGGGATGGTAAGGATTATAAGACACTTATGCATAATTAAACTACTAGCCTAAACACTTATTTTGGAATCAGAGCTAAATAGACTTTATATGAAAGAAGACCATACAGCAGCAGAGATAACTTTTCTTAGGGGCCATTACCAGCAATTAGCTGTACACAATTAGTTCAGGAAGCCAACAGAGGGACCAGTTTGGAAAATTATTATTATTAACAATCTGTGAAGGAATTTGGAAGTATGGGAGAAATAATGGTTTCAGGATGAGGAATCATGCTGGGTAACTGTTTATTAACTCTGAGAGACAGTTTATCATAGTGTTTAAATGCTATGGGCTTTAGCGCTAGATGGCCTGTGTTAAAATCCTTTTTGTGCTGTTTACTTACTGTGTGACCTTGAAGAAGTTACTTAACTTCTCTGAGCCTTCATTTCCTCATCTGTAAAGTAGAAATAATAATAAAAGTACTTTGTATCATTGGTGTGAAGGTTAAAAGAATTTTATTGATTTATTTTAAATGTTTATTTATTTTTGAGAGAGAGAACATGAATGGGGGAGGAGCATAGAGAGGGAGAGAGAGAGAATGTCAAGCAGGCTCCACCCTGTCAACACAAAGCCCAACGAAGAGCTTGATCTCATGAGCTGTGAGATCATGACTTGAGCCAAAATCGGGGGTCAGATGCTTACCTGACTGAATCACCCAGGACCCCTGATTATCATCATCAGAAGTGCTACTGATGCCTTGTCTGTCGCCAGAGTAATCCTGCTACCTGGTATGACTTACTCTTCGTAATTCTTTTTCAGCTCAACTGAAGTCGATGACATGATTCGTAAATCTACAAACCTGTTGCTGACCAGGACTCTGAGCAACTCTCTGCAGAATGTCATTAAAAGGAAGAATATTGGACTTACTGAGGTAAAGCTGCTCTTAATGGAGGCAGCCAAGGCACTATGTGAACAGATGTCCTAAGCCCTGGGGCCTGTGTGTGAGTTAATTATAACTTTCTCTATGGTCCATCCTGTTCCTACTGATGGGTTCCTAATGGTGAAAGTGCAAAACAAATCATTTGTGTTTCTCTTTTGTTCCCTTGGAGAAAATCTATTACATTTTGAAAAGTCACTTTCTGTCTCTCTCTTTCTCATTATTTTCAGTAGCCTAACTGGTTTTGCTTTCTGAGGTCATTGGGATACATTTGTATTATTTGCCATCAATTATATAAAAACAAAATTGTCGGTTGAAGAATACAGTCTATGTCAGCTTCCTCTCTGAATGAAAGACGGTTCGAATACAGCATGCAATATGAAACCACGTGTTGTCTGCATCAGTCACGGATGCCAAGGGTATTGGCACTTGTGGACCTTGGTTAGTGTTAGACTTGGATTTTGGTTCACCTCCTGTATGTGAATGGTCCTTACTCTTTATCAGCATGTGAGTCTGGGGATCTGGGACTGAGGAAATGTGGGAGAGAGGCAATCGTCACATTTCTGTGGGAACTTACAGAATCTCACAAAGCAAGGACGGAGATTACACACGTGTTGAGAACAGTATCTTGGCAAACTGAAGATTTGGCACATTGGCGTGCAGTCCTAAAATTTAGAAAGATGCGAAGTTTCCTTTCTCTTGGAAACTCAGGATTGCATGGGAGCGTCAACCTGCCGTTTTATGGGAATTATATTGCCAAAACTGAGAGCTTGGAGGAATTTTTTTCACAGGGAAAAGGAAAGGCTGTTGGCCATCTGTTTTACTTGTAGAGGTGGTGTAGTTTGAACGTCCGTTGCTTTAGGAAAAATTGACATTTTCGGATACACTGTCAAAGATCATGGTGAAAATTCAGCACATGGTTAATGAAACTGACTTAGCAGTAAAGACAGCTGGAAGCCCGGTGAACATCTCCTGACTTTGGAGCGCTTGCCTCTTTCCCTGTGTGAAGATTTTAAACTGTTATAATGTGGAACTTTGGCAGTTTTTGAGTTCCGCTTATAACAAACTTTTTTTGTAATTGAAAGTTACATTTGACGTTATTTAGGACAGTTCCCTCATTTTGCAGAGCTTCCTTTCTGTTGCTTGGTATAAAATATTGGGTTTTTTCTTTATGTCTGGGCATAGGGTAAGTTCTTTTCATCATCAGGAAGGCTGAGGAACAGGAATGTGGGGTAAGGTGGAGTGGAAAGTAGGAAGTCCTCCTCCTCCTGTTCTCCTTATGTGGATCCCAGCTAGGATGGGAAGTTGGTTATTTATTCCTTGAGCTCTCTCTGTGTCCTGACTTTTGACAAAGGTTTTCTTATGCCATTTAGCAGTCTCTTAAAACATTTTAAACAGCTTAGAAGGAACATGGTGTGACAGAAACAGCTTTGGCCTCAGAAGTCTCCTGAGTTTAGTTGTGACCATGCCATTGATTTCCTGTGACATCGTAAGAGAAAGACCTAACTTCTCAGTTCTTCTGTTTTCCTTACTCCATTGTCCTTTGCAAAGGCCCTGCACAGATCAGGTCAGGATAGGAAGAAGCAGCAGAAGATAATCAAAGTAACTATATTTTAGTTTTTGACACTATGTTAGTGAGTACTAAATATTATTCCCAAGTCATTGACTCTTTCTAGGTAATAATGTACTTCCATTATCATTATCTTGGCTTAGAAGTGAAGGAACATCTACACACATTTATTTATTTTGGCTATTATGGTCATATGTATACATATAGACAAATACATACCCAGTGATTTTTATCCCCAGTTATTCTAAGTAAACCTTAGAATAATTATATTGCTCACCTTTGGAAAGAGAAGATATTATATCCTCCTTAACAGGTAACTAAAGTGAGTTCACAGCTGCACTCATCATGACACTAGGTAACATTTGTCGAACAGTTTGTGTTCTTCAAAAGTCTATTCACAAATACCATCTCATTTATAGTGCAATGACATGTGAAGCTCGCTACGCATGTGTTATTATCCCTATTTTATAGAAAGCATGATTAAAGTTCAGTGAGATTGCCCGAGGTTATATAGTTAACAAAATGATAGAAACGAGACCTAAGTCTGGGCTGTTTTTTCCCAAACTTAATTCACTTTTACCGTAATGTACTGCCTTCCATACTGATTTAATTATTTCATCATAACAAAGGGACTTTTATAAGAAGTCCATAGTAATAGCGAAATTGTTCTAGGTGGAGATAATCTTGTGTCAGCGAGCACATATCCATTCAAGCAATAGGCGTATTATAAACTAACTGAATCCTATTTCCGGTTGTCAGACAATTCCTTCAGGACTTGAGTTCCTATAAGCTAATGTCTGTCTGCCTGTCTCATTTGAATTTGCATGGTATCTCATTTCTTCTTTTTTCTGTCTATGTGCTCTCTCCTTTCATCTTTTTCCCCCCAGTACACTGGCTTTCTTTCTTATGTCATTGCTTCTTTGCTTCCCCACGTTGACTCCGCTCGACATTACCTTTTAGTTCTCACTGTAACTTGCATGCTTTGCACTCTCAGACCTTATGTGACTATCGCTGTTCAGTGAGCAGGTATAGCTGTCTTCCTCAGGTTGCTTCTTTCTTCCGGGTCGGTGGGAAGAAAGTCAGCTGAACAGTGATTAAGAGTGTGCATCCTAAGGCAGACTGCCTGGGTTCCAATTCTGCCTAGGTTCTCTTCCCTTAATAAATGTGTTCTTGGGAACATATGGTTTGTCGGGTTGTTGTGGGAATTGGATGAACATATGAAGTGCTTGGAACAGTACCTAGTATGTAGTAAATACTCAGTGTATGTTACCTGGTGTTGTTGAGAAAGAGGTCTGGGCAGGTAAACAACGATTGTCAAGTTTAGTACAGGAATGCAGTGTTTTCAACCAAGAGAAGTTAGAAGATTATAACAAATGTTCTGTTGAGATACATAACTTGCTTATTGACTTTACGATATTTATTGCATACCTGATGTGTTTAACAGGCACTTATCTAAGCTGTTCAGATAAATAAGTGAACAACAAAAAGAACAACAACAGAGATCCTTGCTTACATTCCCGTGGCAGAAAACATAACAAATAACCAGGAAAGTAAACAGTAAATCATCTAGCATGATAGAAGGAAGTGAATTCCATGAAGGGAAAGGAAGGAACCCGTGTTAAGGAAATCAGGAGTCTGGTGGAGGTTCAAGGTTGGTCTTATTAAAAAGAGCAGCATCTTGATGTTGAGTTACTGTTTCAAGGGCAAAGGGCATTGTTGGCAGAAGTTAGAGCAAAGGTCTGAAGATATTTAAGTTCCTGGTTACTTCAGGGAATACTAAGGAAGTTAGGAAGGCTAGAGTGGAGTAAGAAAGGGGAAGAGAAGCATGAGGTTAGACTACAAAAGTGTCAGGGGGTTGTGATAGGGCCACTGTAGAGAGTTTGGCCTTTATTTTGAGTGAAGAGGGAAGTCATTGCAGGCATTCGATCAGTAGTACTATGTGCCATATTTCAAAGGATATCACATCAAATCATATCACATTGATTGCTGCGTTGGAAATAAACTGGAGGGTGTAAACAGGGAGACTGGTTAGGAAGCTATGACAGTAACGAAGCGACATTTGATGGCCACATGGGTGGTAGCCATGGAGGTAGTAACAGGTGATTGGATTTGGAGTTTAGGGTCAGCACGCTTTCTCGATGATTGGATGTGAAGGGAGAGAAAAGCAAGGAGTTGAAGATAACTCCAAGATGTCTTAATTTGAGCAGATAGAAGGTTGTATATACCATGCACTATGATGTCAAAACTTTAGGTAGAGCTGGAGTTAGGGTAGAGGATATTGGGAATTTGATTTTAGACAAACTTAATATGTAGTGTTTATTATATGCACAGTTTGTGATATTGAGTAAGCAGTTGTATATATGAGTTTGGTGTTTAAAAAAGAGGTTTGGCCTGGAGATTAAAAAAAAAATGGGAGATTATAGATAATATTTATCGCCACCTAATTGGATAATATGACTAAAGGAACTTGTAAAGATGGAGAAGAGAAGATGAAGGACTGAACCCTTAGGCACTCCATTATTAAGGAGTCAGGAAAAAGAGGAACACACAAATGAGATTGGGAAGGAGTCCCTAGAGAATTGGGGTGCGGGGGGAAGCAAAACAAGAACAGCTACAGGAGTATGGTGTCTTGGACACCAAATGAAAAAAGTGTATCAAGAAGGAGGGAGTGGTCAGTTATGACAAATATTGATGATAATAGATCAGAGTAGATGAAAATTAAGAATTATTATGGGACTTAGCAATCTTGGAGTATGTCAGTAACCTCAGTAAGATCGTTTTTAATAGAATGATGACAGGAGGCTCCTGATGAAGTAGGTTGAAAAGAGACTGGGTCCTGTACAGAAGAATTTCAAATAATGTATATAGATATTACCCCTTCGAGAAGGTGGAGCCTAGCTCCCAACCCTTGCATGTAGGTTGTGCTTATGACTTAATGTAAAAAGTAGGGTATGGAAGGAGGGGAAAAGTTACTTTACAGTGAAGAAACCTGACATATACTACCTCAGTTAGGTGATCAAGGTTAACATCATCATTGATAAGTGATATTGATAGCATGTACCTTTGATAGGAGGTGATGGGAAGGCATCTGTCATCTTTCTTCCAAAACCCATGACCCCAGTCTAACCATGAAAAAAACATGAAGCAAACCCAAATTGAAGGACATTCTACAAAACACCAGACCATTACTCCTCAAAACTGGTAGGATCATCAAAAACAAGTAAAGTCTAAGAAACTGTCACAGACCAGAGGAGGCTAAGTAGACAGGACAGCTTAATGTCATGTGGCATCTTAGATGAGATCCTGAAAAAGACAACATGAGGGAGGCAAACTAGGGAAATCTGGATAAAATGTGTTGTTCAGTTCCTGGTAATATACCATCGTTGGTTCTTTAGTTGTGGCAAATGTCCCAAAGGAATGGAAGATGTTAACAGTGGAGGAACTGGGCATGGCACCCTTGGAAACACTTTGAAACGATTTTGTAAATATAAAACTGTTTTACAATAAGGTGTTGACTCAAATTGCACCATTTAAAGAATGAGAAGAGTGGAATTGGAGACAGTAAGGAGAAGACAGCTCTCGCAGGGGATTTTGTTAGAAAGGTAAGCAAGGAAATGAGGTGGTAATGGCAGGGGAAGTGAATTAAGCAAACGGGTTTTTTTTGTTTTTGCTTTTCATGTTTATTTGTTTTTGAGACAGAGAGAGACAGAGCGTGAGTGGGAGAGGGCCAGAGAGAGAAGGAGACACAGAATCTGAAGCAGGCCCTGGGCTCCAAACTGTCAGCACAGACCCCGATGCGGGGCTTGAACCCAGAACTGTGAGATCATGACCTGAGCTGAAGTCGGATGCTTAACCAACTGAGCCACCCAGGCACCCCTTGTTTTGTTCTTTAATAAGGAGATGTAATAGCCTGTTATTTCTGATGAGGATGTTGCAATGGAAAGCAGAAAGTTGATGATGTAGGAGAAAAGGGGAATATTTGGAGTAATGCCCTCAAGTAGGAGAGAGGATGTAGGCGCTGATGCACAAGCAGAGGGATTGGCTTCGGGTGGTGGAAAGGTCATCTCTGGTAACAGATGAGACTCAGGGTATGTGGACGCAGATGGTGGTGGCTGGGTATACTTTGTGGTGGCACACTCCAAATGCTCCATTTGCTCAGTGAAAGATGCATCTTCAGCTGAAAGTGGAGATTAGGGCAAATGTTGGGGTTGAAGCAGAGAGAAACTATATCTGGGGGTATGGAAAAGAGATTTGGTTGATGCCGAATAATGTTATTTTGTAGCATTAAGTGCTCTCTCTCGCTAATGGATACGAGTTAAGTGAGACTAGTCAGAATGGTTGTAGATTTTCTTAAGCCATATTTAACGGGAGATATGTCAAGTGAGTTCATATCAATAATAGCTCTTAGGAATTTGGTATATATTACATTCAGTACTTTATTATATATATGTGATAATTTGTAATATATTGATTATTTCTTTGGTATGACATTGGTGCTATTATCTCAATTTTAAGGCGATGAGAGATCTTAACTTTGCCTAAGGCCACACAACCAGTAAGGAGTTTGGAAATAAGATTTGAGACAGGTTTTGAAATACAAAAGACAATTTTTTGTCTTTTGAAAGACAAATTGTCTTTTAAACATTAGATTTGAAATAGCGTTTGAAATAATATTTTCTTTCTTCTAAACCTTTTCTTTTGTACTACAGTAATTTAAAAACATCAGTATCATGAAGAGAAAGGAAATAAACCACTGGTTAATGTTAATCTGAGAATATCAGAGAATTAGTTACATCAGGAAATTTTAAGATAAATCAAAAGACATCTTCTTTTGATTTCTTCATGAAGAATGAATTGATACAAAGGCTTAATATATCAACTGGATTAAATTATATTTATTATAGACAACATAAATAATATAACTTCACTTTATTTAAATCTCCACTCAAATGTCGTTTCCTTAAGGAACCCTTCCTTGACCACCTATCTGAGCCCTACCATCACCATGACTCTTACTACTTGACATTATGCTGTATGTTTATATGAGTATGTGGTTACTCTAATCTCCACAAGGCCAGGGACCTGGTCTGTCTTATGTATAATTACGTACAGCTATATTCTCATTCCTTGGTACATAGGAGTTCTTAACTGATGAAAGAGAGAAGAAAGAAAAAGAAAGAAAGGTAGGTGGGTTCCTATGATTAAGTTAAAGAAATTAAGATTTCCTATTGGTGATACCGTGTTGAATATTTATATATATTTTTAAATGATATTTATAATAGTGCCCCAAGAGACCCAAATAAATGACCAATGCTTTTGCATTCCACCTTTCTTTTTAATCTCATTTAAATTGTTGACCACGTGGCTCTCTCCTGTTATTTATTTCCCACATACCATTGTTCACCATCCCCTATTGTTAACAGCACTGATATTGCTAATATTGACTTATTTTGTAATTAAGTCTTGTTCAATATAAGCTTTGTATGCGACCTTTGAATTTCAAACCACTAGTTCCAAGTACTTCAGTGTTTTAGGTATTTGTTTTGCAGATGGTAAAAAATGAGTAGTTGACCCAGCTTTTTTTTTAATTTTTATTTTTTTTAATCTTTGCTGGGGTGAAATGGAGAAGAAAATTCCTTGAACTCTTAGGGTGAGCTTATTTTTGTGAACGGGAACCAGCGCTGCTGTTTAGTTCTTCATCTTCTTGCCAGTCCAACAGTGGCAAAGCACTGGCAGTGTGGACAGGGACGTGACTTCTCATTTTCTTGCTTTGGGTTCGTCCTTTTGGAGTTTCAGGGTCCTGAATTTTCTGCTTTGGGAAAGGGAAATCAGAGAAGGTAACAGGTGACTTCTGCAGTCTACCCTGTGCTGTCCTCATCATGGTCTCTGCTGCGGGAATGGGAGACAGAAACATTTTCTGCTTCTTAATGGCTTATAACCTGAGTGACTCCTGTCATTTAGTTGTGAGGTGGTTGTTTGCTTTATAGTGTTTTCTTTCTTTCCTTTTTTTTTTTTTCCCCAGACAGTCCTCAGAGAACTCTATATAAGCTATAACAATACTTAATCTATTGCTAATGCCACGTCCTTGAAACAATGTTAAGGACAGTTTGGATTGCTGCAGTGATATATTTATGTAAGAGAGTGGGAAGTGGGGGTTAAAAATACCAAAGGAGCTCAGACTCTGATGGAAGTTGCCATCTGAAATGGCTTCTTTGCATCCTTGAGTTCAGAATTACCCCTAAAGTATCTGGCTTCACATTTGTAAATGCCCTTGTAAGGATTTTGGTTAGCTGTCATTCAGAAGTAGAGATCATTTAGGCCTCATGAACAGACAATATTCCTTTTGAAAATGTCATGGTATCTAATGTAATCGTAGAGTGTTTTAATAGTCTATTCTGTGCTAGGCAATGAAACATTTCAAAAGTGAGTGACAGCCAGTTGATGTAATTCATGGTGATCTTTTGTGTTGACAGATCTTTAAAAAGTCAAGGGAAATTACTACTGTCCCCAGTGAAGCCGCCTCCTTTTTTTTTTAAACTGCCAATATCCTGCAAAACAGGACAATTTTCTCTTTGACTGCCACTATTTTTTATTTCGATAACATGACATGATTCCTCCTTATTATTAGGATTTCTTTTGATAGATGGAATGTGTTCCCTCTAGGTAATGCTGACTTTAAAATAGAAATTCTTCAGTTCTCCCAATTAACTGTCTTACTTTTTCTGACTTATACATCAAGACAACCTTGCCAGTAGCTACCCTCCCACTCAGGAAGAGTGATTTAATTTAGACAATTTAAATTTTTTAAATGATTTCAACCTTTCTCTGAGGGAGAAACATGTTGAAAGAGGGTGATGAACTGTTTAATTTGGTAGGTTTTCTTTCCTAGAGCACTCTACGCTTAAAAGTCTAATGTTTTTGGTAATTTTGTAGGAGATAATATCTGTGTCCAAGACTCAGAGTCTCCAAATTCAAACTGTAGAAAGGTGATGAATATGAACTTGTCTGAGTTGTGGGGAATAATACAGAGATCTAGCCGTGTTACCCTAGCATTTCATTTGTTCTGAATTGCATCTCTGGGTCTCTGCCCTTTGTCCTCATGTTTCAAAAGTAGACATTTGCCTCACATTTTCCAGCTGAGCCTTGGGGAATAGAAGGTACCTTTTTCCTTAGTCTAGTCTATTACTAAAGTGTTGTTATTATGATTTGACATGTATTTTTTGAGAATGAATTGTGCTTTAGCCCTGTGCTGGTAGCTGTTGGGGAGATAAGAGTGTACTTTCTGATTATAATCCTATCAATATTTTTGTCGAGTATTCCACAGTATAATACAATGACTTCTCCTGAGGTGTAATTTACCTTTTAAACATTGTTTTGAAGTACATTTGATTGTACTTCATCTTCAGTTCTGATTTCTCTTTGGGTCATCTACCCGCTCTCCCCCAGCTTCCTCTCTCACTGGACTAACGGTAGACCTGAGTTCATCCACAACCTTATACACCCACATTTCCCCTACCTTCCACAAGCCCACTACCACACACATTCTTACGTGGAAACAAAAAGTTAAACGTGTAGCAAGGAGAGACAAAAAAGATTCTATTCCATTTTCTCTTTGAATTGCTTTTAGACTCTGGGAAATCTCAATACTTTCCAAAGTTGAAGTAAGTAATAGGTACCACTCCTTTTTTAAATTGAAACTCATTTTTTACATAGAGTGAAATCAAAGCATGTCGAGGTCTAGTTGGTGGCAGACCCAGAAACTGGTATTTCTGCCTAATGTAGGGTTAATGTGCACCACCCCAGGCTGCCATCTTATGCTTCTGCTAAAAGGCAATGTCAGAAGTCATTTCAATGAGTCCATAATGTGAAGGTAGAGGACTTGGATTTGAGTCCTAATTCCATTTAGGTTATGTGAGCTGGAGAAAAGAATTTCATTTCTGTTTCTGTTTAGTAAAATAGAAGCAATAATTATGCCCACTTAACTTACTTTTCCAGGTTGCTGGGAACACAGTGTTAAGAAAATGAATTGTGAAGTACTTAACAAACTTTAATTCTCTACAGACAATAAGAGTCATTCTTTCTCATCCTCTTCTCAAAGTTATTTATAAATGACTTTTTATCTTACCAATACTGTCATTTTTAAGGATCTCTCCTGTTAGAAAAAGAAAATGGTATTAACAAAAGGATATTTAATCCTCAAAATAACTGTGTGAGTTAGAAATTACTATTAGCAGTTTACAGATGAAAAAACAGCCATTAGAGAAGTTAAAAAACTTTCTCCAGATTAAGAATTTATAAATTGTTAATCCACTGGCTTCTATGACTGTAATGCTCAGGTTATTTCTTCTATAAACTCATGTAGTTTGTTAATATACTGCAGTCTATTCCAACATCTCTCTGTTCATTATGATTAGTTTTGAAAGTTCTTGCCATTTCAGTTACTCTTGTTCTTCCAGTGGGGGGTTCATTTATTTAATTCATTTAGCAACCATTTATTGCCAGACATTGTGCTAAACACTAGCAGTTTTTGTTCTCAGTCTAATCTCTTAAACAGAAGAAGATATACATTTAAAATAGAATGACACGTGCTTTTATATAGCAGGGGAAATACATGATGCTTTGGGAAGTCAGGGAAGGCTTCATAGAAGAAGTACTACCTAAGCCATGCACTTACAAACACTTTGTGGAATATAGATGGCCTCTGCCATTATGACTTTTGTTTTTCTTCTTCCAACTCTTGTTTTACTTCCTGTTGAGTAATTGGTTGTGGGGTGAATAGTCAAATGACTCTCACATGTGCTTGTTATTTTCTAGCTTGTCCAGATTATTATCAATACGACACACTTGGAGAAATCCTGTAAGTACTTGGAAGAATTCATTACCAACATCACTAATGTGCTTCCAGAGACAGTCCACACCACCAAGCTGTATGGCACCACGACTTTTAAGGTGAGAAGGCCCAATAGTAGTGTAAAGCTGCCTCTGGGGTATATAGTCTGGGCCGTTGTACCCAACGTGGCTTTGTTTCTCCTAGGATGCATAGTAACATGATTCATAATATGGTTTTGAGAATAAGTGCCCATAATTTCATTAGAAAAACAAATACTGATGCTAATTTCTGGATTTTTCAATTTAAAAATGCCAACAGCTCTGTCCACTAAATCTTCCCTGTATTTTGTACTTGAAAATAGCTGTTTTTTCAGTTGGCCCCCATCTTAGTCAGGAATTCCTAAGGATGGTCTGGTTAATAGTGGTTGTAACTAAAATCAACATCAATTAACTTTGTTAAATGAGCTGTTCTTGCTTCTCTGTGTCCTGTGTCCCGTTTTTTTCACTTTTTTAGTGAGGAATTTCTGCCCTTTACTATTGTAGTTAGTAATTTTATAATCATTTCACAAGGCCACAGCACTAGTTTTGATCCTGAGTTTGATCAAATGGGAAGAATGACACTCTTGTAGAGCAAAAAGTAGATTGATGGAAAGTTTCTAGAGAGTAAATGACTTAATTTAAAGAGGCCTTAAGAAACTCCTTTAGGGGCGCCTGGGTGGCTTAGTCGGTTAAGCGTCCGACTTTCGCTTAGGTCATGATCTCGCGGTTCGTGGGTTCGAGCCCCGCGTTGGGCTCTGTGCTGACTGCCAGCTCAGAGCCTGGAGCCTGTTTCAGAGTCTGTGTCTCCCTCTCTCTCTGACACTCCCCTGCTCACGCTGTCTCTCTCTCTCTCTCTCTCCTAGAAATAAATAAAAGTATAAAAAGAAACTCCTTTATATTGCCATGTGAGCTTGAAATAAATATTAAGCAGAAAAAGTAGGGCAACATCTTAAGCACTAAAATGGTAGACTCTGATATAAAATCCAACCTGTTGTTTTGGGTTTTTGATATTATTTGATTATTTCAGTTTTGAATCAAATCTGTTTCATCCTTTTGAGGTTGTATTAATTAGATACAAAGTTGTAGAGTTGAAATCATGATGTATGTCCACTGGTGTCAACTTTTTCCTATCCTTTTATCCTCTTTCCCTATTTATTGGCACATTCCCTTGAGAGTAGATTTAAGACAAAAAAATCAAATTTGATTCATAACTGCTTAGTTTATGAGATAAAACTGTTAGTAAGATCTCTTTTTCTGTTACAAGAAAAAGAATGAGAATCTCAATAGCCAATGCAATCTTAGGAAAGAACAAAGCTGGAAGCATCACGTGTCCTGATTTTAAATTATATTACAAAGCTTTAGTAATCAATAATAGTATTAGAATAAACACATACACATAGATCAATGGAACAGAACAGACAGCCCAGAAATAAACCCGTGTGTGTGTGTGTGTGTGTGTGTGTGTGTGTGTGTGTGTGTGTGTGTGTGTATGGTCAAATAATTTACAATAAAGGTGTATACACAGGAACACACAGTGAAGAAAGAATAGTGTCTTCAATAAATGGACAACCACATGCAAAAGAATGGAACTGGACCCCTGTTTACACACTATACACAAAAATCAACTCAAAATAAGGATTTGAATGTAAGATCTGAAATTATAAAACTTCTAGAAGAAAGCATAAGCTCCTTGACACCGGTCTTGGCATTGATTTTTTAATTTAATACCAGAGCAAAGGTGACAAAAGCAAAAATAAATAAGTGGGACTATATTCATCAAAAAGCTTCTGAGCAGCAAAGGAAACCATCAGCAAAACACAAAAGCAACTGATGGAATGTGAGAAAATACTTCCACATCATATAACTGAGAAGGGGTTAATATCCAAAGTGTGTAAATTACGCATACAACTCAATAGCAAAACCCCAAATAATCCAACTAAAAGGGGGCAGAGGAATTGAGTAGACAGTTTCCTAAAGAGATCTACAAATGGCTAATAGGTACATGGAAAGACTGGTGTTTGTGAGATCCTATTTCATGCCTGATAGTATGGTTATCACCAAAAAGACAGGAGAGAACAAATGCCTGCAAGGACACAGAGAAAAGGGAACCCTTGTGTATGGCAGTCAGGCATGGAACCTGGTATATCTGCAATGGATAAAAGTACAGACGCTACTCACAAAATTAAAAATAGAAGTACTGTCTGATTTAGCAGTCCCACTTCTGAGTATATATCCAAAGAAATAAAAATTTTTATCTTGAAGAGATATTTATACTTCCATGTTTATTGCAGCCTTATTCACAATAACCAAGCTGTGCAAACAACCTAAGTGTTTATCACTGGATGAACAGGTAAAGGAATTGTGGGACATATACACAAGTGAACATTATGTAACCAAGAAAAATAAGGAAATTCTCCCATGCATCTAACATGGATGGACCTTAAGGGCATCATGCTAAGTGGAATAAACCAGACAGAGAAGGACAAATGATGCTTGCCATCATTTATATGTGGAATCTTAAAAACAGACAAACAAAGAAACAAACAAGTCAAGCTCACAGAAACAGAGAGGGGAAAAGTGATTGCCAGGGCATGGAGGGGTGGGGGCTGGGTAGGGGAAATAAAAATTGGTAAAGGGATGCAAACTTTCAGCTATAATATAAATAAGATTTGAGGATCTAATGTAAAAACATGGTAACTAAAGTTGATAATACTGTATTGTATAACTGAAATTTTCTAAGAGAATATAGCTTACATGTTCTTATAAAAAAAAAGTAAATATTTAAGGTAATGAATGTGTTAATAACGAAAAAATGGAATCCCTTCATAGTATATATACATATAAAAACACCATAATGCACATTTTAAATATAATTTTATTTTCAATTATCCTTCAATAAATCTGAAAAAAAAAAAAACCAAAAAATGAGATGTTCACAAAATATTCTTTATGTACATAGGTGACCATAGGTCATTCATTTCAAATTACCTAAAAATTTTCGGGGTGCCTGGGTGGCTTAGTCGGTTAAGCATCCGACTTTTGCTTGGGTCATGATCTCGCGGTTCGTGGGTTCAAGCCCCGCGTCGGGCTCTTTGCTGACTGACAGCTCAGAGCCTGGAGCCTGTTTCAGCCTGTGACTCCTTCTCTCTCTGACCCTCCCCTGCTCACGCTGTCTCTCTCTCTCTCCTAAAAAAATAAATAAAACATTAAAAAAAAAATTACCTAAAAATTTTCTATTATACATTGTCTTATATTGGCATCCTTACTTGCAAACTTTTCAATAATGTTTCATTATATTAATGTTGAAGCTCTTATAGTGAAGAAAAGACTTGTCTATAAAGAGGATCCAAAAATGAGTATGACAAGAGCTTTAAGAACTTTAGGATCACCTTTGATGGTTTAATAAAAATTATGATTACAATTAAAAATAAGCATTATTAAGTAGGATGGACAATAATTTTATCAAAAATCTTTCCACTTGATTTGCTGTGGAAGCCAAGACTTCTCAGGAAAGAAAATGTGGGAGGGACTGCCAGAGAAGAGGGATTTAGGGAGTTAGAATGTGAGGTTCATTTATACTTGTCTCTCATATAGGGAATATGTGGAATGTGCTGCTATTCTTCCCTTAATCCACCTCAATTTTCTTATTTCAAGGGCTTTTCAAATTATGGTCAGAGATCCTCCCAAAGGATGGCTTATGTAGTTTGTTGTTGTTCCAGCGTTAAAATTGCTGAGGGAAAATTCAGGGCAGACAGGAAGCCATAGGAGTTGAGCAGCCAGTTAAATACTTAGTAAAGGAGAAGTTCTGGAGACCACTAAAGGTCATGTTGACAAGTGCTTATTGGAAACACTGATTGCTTAAAACACACTGAAAGTTTATTTTTACCAGGACTGTTTCAGACCAACTAACCCAGAACTCAATATAAACATGGCAATTATAGCAGCTACATGTTGTGTATTTTCCTAAGCTACTGTTTCCAGAAAACTTTCCCTTGCAGATGGAAACCTTTATGCTGAAAAGAGGGCAGAAATAATCAGAAGGTCTTCAAGGTATTTTCCTGCAGAATTGCCTTCTGTTTCTGCCGTGTGTGAGATAATTAAGCTGGCATTCTTTGCTTTCCTTGTTCGTAAGAATTTCCTTGCTCTCTTACAAAATAGGATGAGGCTATTTATTAATTTACTCCATCACAATAATTGTTTGTGTACCAACTGTGTGACAATCTGGCATGTTCATGGCTAGAAAGAGAAAAAATATTTAATCCTTGGGTTTATACCTTGTAATCTAGGAAGGACAGACACTGTAACTTCTATAAAGAACTATGTGAAAAGTGCTAGAATAATACAATAAATACATTCAGTCCCTCATCAATTCTACAAGTGTTTATGGAGCATCTAGTACATACCAGGCAATGTATGGGTATAAACTTAATCAACAGTTCTCCTGACTTTGTAGAGTTTATATTGTGGTAAGGATGATAAATGATAAACAAACAAAAATCTCAGTTAATGACAAGAACTAAGAAGAAACATAAATGACTTGAATGAAATGGGAAATAGAATCCTTTAGATTTCTGATAGAGGGAACAGTACAATAGTAGGTATTCAAGTAGGTGTGTTCAAGGAATAACATGTAATTCAATTTGGCAGTGATAGATCTATTATTGGAGGTACAGGTAGTAAGAAATGAGATAGTCAGGAATCAGATGTTTTCTGGCCTTATAGGCCACAATAAATGCCTTGGGTTTTATTCTGAAATGAAACATGAGGCCATTGGAAAATTGGGATGGTAGTGATAATCTGATTTATATATTAATGGGTTGCTGTGTGGAAAATAAATGTGTTGTAGGTTAGTAAGAGTGGAAGAACAGAATTCAGTTTGGAAGTCATTGCAATAGTCTAGATGAGAGATAATGTTTTTTTGGACAACAGTTGTAGGATGAGAGTGGTAAGAAATATTTTTGAAGGTAGAGATGGCAAGTTTTACTGCAAGATTAGGTATGGGGTTATCCAAGGTTTTTGAATGAAGCAAACTGTATAAATAGTGGTGTGCTATTCACCGACATGGGGAACAGTGAAAGAATAACAGACCAAGGGAGAGGCAGTAGCATTAAGACTTCCATTTTTGACACATTAGCTTCAGTCATCTGCATAGAGGTATTAAATTGGCAGGGCAAATCAAAGCCAGAAATAAAAATTTAGAATCCTTCATACAGCAAGATGGTATTTAATGCTGTGGGGCTGGATTTCTTCTGGGAATTGAATATAGATAGAGAAAAGGTGAGAGGATTGAGCTTCAAGGGAAATTAATAGTTGTAGGTCTAGAAGAAGAGGGTGGGGATACTTATCTTAGCTTTGAGACCTTCAAGGAAGATTTTCCAGAAAGGGCACAAGATGAAATGGGTCTTGGGATCAGCAGGAAGCATCTAGATGATCAAAAGATGAGGAGAGAGTAGGAGACATTTTTAGGAGAGGCCACTTCATGTACAAAGATGAAAGAATAAAATAAAACCAGACATATTCAGTGTAGAGTAAGGAGAGCAGTGAGATAGAGAAGTAGTTAAATGCCAACTTGTGAATCACTTTGTTTTGTACTGATACATAATTTGGACTTTATCTTACTGAAGTCTTTGAGAGACTTCAAGCAAAGATATGTTGCATTTTTAAAATAATCATTTTACTCTGCCTAATTAAAAAGAAGGAGGGCTGATTTGAAAGGAAGGTGGGAGGAAGGAAGGAAAGGAGAAAAGAAGAAAGGAAGGAATAAATAGACCACAATTACATGAAATTCACAATTAGAGGAAATTAAATACCTAGAATACTTTGTGTAACTGTGCTAATAAATTTGAGGATCTATAGGAGACCATAGAATAAAAAGTGACTCAAAAAGATATAGAAAATTGACTCATAACTATAAAATAAGTGAAAAAGTTACTAAAGACTTTTTGTATTTGGGCAAGATCCATATGATTTTATCTGTGAATTCATTTAGGTCTTCATGAAACAAATAATTTCTGTATAATTTAACTCTTCCAGATTGTAGAGAAACAAAGGAAACTATCTCAATTCATTTTTACAAAGTCAACATAATAATGATTCAAAAACAAGAGAAACCACAAAAATAATATGAACAATTAAATTTCAATATTGATGTAAAAATCATAAATAATAGACTATCAAACATAATCTAGAAGGGCATAGAAAGTAGAAATAAAAGTAACATTAAAAGTATAAGAATGGTTAGCATTAGAAAATTGTTTGAAATTGTCCACTTCTTTAATAGATCAAATGAGAAAAATACACTAGGATTTAAAAGATACTATAAAGGTATTTTATATAAATCATCATCTCTTCCTGCTACAATGTCCTAGTAAAGCCATCTGTCAGTAATTGACAGATCCAGGGGACAAAGATTGATAGATTGAGGAGGAGAATATCAGAAAAGACATAGTCAAAGAGAATGGTGCTATCAGTCAGCTGGATCAAATTGACATTTGTAGAATTGTTTATCCAACAGCAGTGGAATACGCATTCTTCTCAAAACTCATAAGAGTATTCACTAAAACAGACCATGTTCTGGCTAATAAACACATCTTAACAAATTTTAAAGAATAGAAATAATGCAGAACTTGCTCTCAGGCCACATAGAATTAATCTATGGAAATAAGTTAATAGAAAGATCTTAAAAATCACAAAATATCTGTAGATTAAAGTATACCAGTATACTTTAAAATAATACATGGGGGTCAAAGAAAAAGTCTCATGAGAAGTTAAAAAGTATTTCAAATGAAATGAAAGTAAGATATGCCTTTTCAAAATTTGTGGCATCTAAGCGGTGTTTAGAAGGAAATTTATAATATTAATTGCATATATTAGAAAATAAATTTCTTCAAATAAATAAACTAAATTTCTGTCTTAAGCTAGAAAAAGAAGAGCAAATTAAATCCAAAGTAATCAGAAGAGAATAAAAATTAGAGCAGAAATGAATGGTGTTGATAGAGAAAATCAAAAGAGAAAAATCAATGAAACCAAACCCTAGTTCCTAGAAAGATCAATAAAATTTATAAACTTTGAGCCAGGCTAAACAAGACTAAAAGAGGGAACACTCCAATTATTAATACCATAAATTTAAAAAGAGTTAATTGCTGGAGGGGGGATGGGCCCAATGGGTGATGAGCCTTAAGAAGGGCACTTGTTGGAATGGGCACTGGGTATTATATGTAAGTGATTAATCAGTAAATTCTACTCCTGAAACCAGTACTACACTATATGTTAACTAACTTGAATTTAAGTTAAAAAAAAAAAAATGAAAGAGGGACTATCAGCTACCGATTCCATGGACATTAAAAAAATAATAGAGGAATATTATGAACAGCTCTATACCCATAGTTTGATAACCTACATGAAATGGATCAATTCTTTGAAAGACTTTGTATACCAAAACTCTTACAAGGAGAAATAGATAATCTAATAGCCTTATTATCTACCGAAGAAATTGAATCAGTAATTAATAGCCTTCTAAAACAGCGACAGAGATACTAATAGCCTTCTAAAACAAGGACAGAGATAGTGTGAGCTCTAGGAATTGATGAAATCACCCAGTGAAATTGAGAGGATTAGAGATCAGAAAAGTATAAATAAGAGCAGGAAAAAACCATGTCATGAAAGCCAAAAGAGAAGAGTTCTAGCAGTGAACGTTTGACAGAGCAAGTAAGATCACACTGAAAAATGATTATTGCATGTTGTGGGATAGAGGTCCGGGTTGCCGTGGACCAATCCATGTTGGTGGATTCTTAGCGTTGGAATCCTGGTTGTCCTGGTGCAAGTAGATCCTTTTGTCATGAAAATATTTTTCTTGGAAAATTAGCCCCATAATACTTCTTAGAGCCTTTTATATGCTAGTGTACATCATGAGTCTCTTCAACATGGTTTCTCAAACTTATTTGATCTAGGAACTCTTCTGCTGTTGTGTTAGTATTTTTCAGATCTTTTGTTCCTTAGAACACTTTTCAGGAAACATTGACATATACCAATCTTTGAAGGAGCCTGATGACAAAGACACCAGAGAAGTAGGGTAGTGACTACTGGGAATATTTATAGCATGCAACTAATACTTCCAGATACTTATAATAAGCAAAGTGAGGAGATAGGGGATACAGAGAGGTTGATATTACAGGAAGGGAGGTTCTTGGAGTCCCAGAAGAGATGAATGGTACTAAGACCTGAGAGCAAGTATAGTTTTGAACAACTGTAAGAAAGTCAGAAAAGGATGCAGATAGTTGAGGGAAGTAAAAACAGATTCTGTATCTGATGAGGCAAAACAGTAGCTTGTCTTGCAGACACAGAATGAAAAGACTGTACTATACTTTTGAAAAGGAAAAATTAGAGGTGCCTGAGTGGTTCAGTTGGTTAAGCGCCCAACTTCAGCTCAGGTCATGATCTCACAGTTCTGGGTTCAGGCCCCGCGTCGGGCTCTGTGCTGACAGCTCAGAGCCTGGACCCTGCTTCGGATTCTGTGTCTCCCCCTCTCTCTCTGCCCCTCCACCGCTCATGCTGTGTTTCTCTCTGTCTCAAAAAGAAATAAACATTAAAAAATTTAAAGAGAAAGGAAAAATTAATGGAGACTGTGATGTTCTCGATATTCCCAATTCTGTTACTTAATGGATATAAATGTGAGATGTCTCCAAGTAGAAATTTCTGATTATACTGGAAGTCTGAATGATTTTTAAAATTCCCTATTTCACAGGATGCCAGACATGCAGCTGAAGAAGAAATTTATACCAATTTAAACCAGAAGATTGACCAATTTCTACAGCTGGCTGACTATGACTGGATGACTGGAGATTTGGGCAACAAAGCAAGTGATTACCTAGTAGACCTCATTGCCTTTCTGCGAAGCACTTTTGCTGTATTCACACACCTTCCTGTAAGTGACAGTTGCTCTTACTTCGCTCATCATACAGAAAAAAATTTTCTTAAAATCTAGTGTGGTGAAAGATGTTTGTTTCTGCTTTAACTAGCCAGGAGGCTCTTCAGGATATAACAACTCACACTGTAATTATTGTCTCGTAATGAGACTTAGAGACTTCTTCCATAATTTTTTCACTGAGTTTTGCAGGTTTTTTTTTTGTTTTGAAAACGGTCCCTAATGCCGTGTGTATTCTGTTCCTCCTAACTTCAGCTGAAGTAATTAGTGCAAGCACATAGTGAATGCCATGGTAGAAATAGAAGAAAAACTTAGGAGTTAGAACTTCAGGTATGTATCTTTAACTTCTAGAATATCCACTTAATTTTTTTTTTATAACCTCAGATATCTGGTGAAATTCTCCATCTTTTTATCTAATTTGTCTATCATTCTTTTATTTTCTTGAACATATTAATTAGTCATTTTAAAGTTATTTTTTATTTTTATTAATGATAATATGTAGCTTACCTACATATAGGTAGATTTATTTTTGATTTTTTTTTTTTTTGGTTATCAGTAATATGGTCCTATCTCTTTGTATTAAGTTTTGGTTGATGTTAGACATTGCATTTAAAACATGTAGAGATTCCAGGTGAGGACATCTCCCATGAAAATTGGCCTACCTCTTCCTTTCCTAAGTAGGTAGTATGCCAGGTGGTTCAAGGTTTGAACCTCATCACCTAATCCCATCATGGGCAGATCTGGGTCAAGCTTGGAGAGTAGATGCAGCATACTTTTGGTTTGCCCCTATTCCTAGTATGTGGTTCTTCAGAGCTTTTAATGAGAGCCTGACACATCATTATCTCTTCGGGACCAAGAGGACTATGGAAATTTCTATTTTGCAGAGAAACCTTATCTCTTTCAGCCTCTTGCCTTTTTTAATTTTAGAATTTAGCAAATGTCTTAAGAAGGAGATTTACCCAGATCAGTAATTGCCAACAGGAAAAAAGTGGTTGGGGATTGTTGGTGTCAATTTACCACTCCCTCAAGATCTTTCAGCTCCCAACTGAGATTCTCATGAATCCTCCCACTAGTGAGGCTTTTTCTGGGAAACACTGTAAGACTGTGGGGGAAATCTTACTTTGCTGTTCAAAAGTTTTGTCTTAGACCTTCATTTTCCTCAGCTGTGTAGCTTTAGAATTCAGAAAATGGCCCTCAGATCTCCAATTTTGGCACTTTAGCCCCATGGAAACAATAAAAATTCAGTGATTTTTTTATCACTGCACCTAACTCCTTGCCTGAACCTAACCCAAATACTTGATCTGTTCCTATACCTATGTTTGGCAGATGCCTCCAGGGAGGCTGCAGAGCCTTGGCTCACCTTTAAAAGCTCTGCCCTCTTTCCAGTCCTCATTGCTTCAGAGTCTTCTCGTGTGTCAGGTTTTTTACTGCCTTTTATACTGCTTGGTGGGAGCACTGGCTTGCAGAAAACTAGGTCATTTCATTTAGCTTCATCTTGATACTGAAGCCTGGCATAAGTAGTGCAAAGGAGAACACAATGAACCAATCTCACAGTTATGAATAAGAAAATAGACTAAATCAAATTTTAGCATGTCAGTTCCAAAATGTTTGAAGAAAGTAATTTACCACTGCTATGTAGGATTTATTCTAGAAATGCAAGGATGGTTTGATCCTTAAATCTGTCAATATAATTTATCACATTAATAGGTTGAAAGAGACAAAGATCATATTTTTGTATTTTAAAAAGAGATTATACAGCATCCAGCCTGCACTCCTGATTTAAAAAAAAACTTACTAATTCAACCAATATTTCAGTAACATGATAGAGAGCACCTATGTGAAATTCAGCAAACACCATGGATTTAACAGAAAAACACTAAAAAGCATTTATTTGCATTTACATCAGCAGTATGGTGGGGTGCCTGGTGGCTCAGTTGGTTAAGCAACTGACTTCAGCTAGGTCATGATCTCACAGTTCATGAATTCCAGCCCCGCATCAGGCTCTGTGCTGAGCCTGCCTGGATTCTGTGTCTCCCTCTCTCTCTCTCTGCCCCTTGGCCGCTCATGTGTGCTCTCTCTCTCAAAAATAAATAAACATTAAAAAAAAAAAAGAAGAAGAATGGTGAAGATGCTTCTTACTACCACTTTGGAAGTTTTACCAAATAAGTAAGGTTAAAAAAAAAGAAATAAATAATAAATATTATCATTGTTCATAGATTATTACTGTGTGGTTGGATAACCATCCCCCCCCCCCAATGAATTAAAAAATAATTAGGACTAGTCAGACTTTAGTTGGTTAGATGGTCCACTCAGAAGACAAATCAGCTTTTCCTGTATTAGCAATACCCTCATAGAAAATATATTTCAAAAAAAATACTGTATTCATTATTGGATTATAAGATCTCTATAAGTATACTTAAATTATATGTAGGACTAATGTGAAGAACATTTCACAGAGTAATGAAGAGAGACTTTATTATGTACAAATATATGCAGTATTTTAGGTGGGAATGCTTCATATTGCAGATAATTTTTCTAAAATTAATCAAATTGCAATCATATGAATTTAGTGGTGGTGGATTATCTTAACAAAATAATTCTAGAATTTATTTGGAGACAGAAGTGGACAGTATTTGCCAAAAAATATGAACAAGTAAATTGAGTGTGGGCTTTTCCTAGAAGTGTTAATTATAAACTGAAAGTAACTTAAATACCCTTCTCACATTGGAATAGACTGATAGATTAAAGGAAGAGAACATAAAATCTATAAATAATTCAAGGTACATGTAAGAATTTAGCATATGATAAAGGTGGCATTTAGCAATTGCTGTTGCCACTACTATCTGCTAATTTGGATAAAAAGATGTTAAGTCAAACTTCACATATCAAAATAAATTCTACATCAAATGCATTTTTACATTTTTTTTATTGTTTCAGTTGTACAACCAAATGATTTACTTTTTTCTTTCATAGTTAATTACATGTTTACATTTTTAAAAAGAAAGAAATTATGGGAGAACCAATAAAAATATTAGGAAATATTTCTTTTTTTAAAATATTAGCAAATATTTCTATAATCTCTAAGTGAGTCACCATCATAAGGATGACACCGGGGGCTTCTGGGTGGCTTAGTCGGTTAAGTGTCCAACTCTTGATTTCGGCTCAGATGATCTCAAAGCTTGTGAGATGGAGCCCTGTGTCTGGCTCTGTGCTGAGTATGGAGCCTGCTTAAGATTCTCTCTCTCCCATTTCTCTCCCCTTTTCTGTCTATCTGTTTCTCTCTCTGCCACTCTCCCTCCACTTGCATGTATGTACTCTCTCTCAAAAAATAAATAAATAAAATAAAATAAGGGTGACACCAAAGAATGAAATCATTAAGGAAAAGTTTTATAACTTGGCTGCATAAAATGTTTTGTAAGAAAACAGATGAACATAAGGGAAGGGAAAGAAAAATAATGCAAAACAAGGAGGGGGACAAAACATAAAGAGACTCTTAAATATAGAGAACAAACTGAGGGTTCCTGGAGGGGTGTTGGGTGGGGGGGGTGGGCTAAATGGGCAAGAGGCATTAAGGAGGGCTCTTGTTGGGATGAGCACTGGGTGTTATATATAGGGGATGAATCACTGGATTCTACTCCTGAAATCATTATTATGCTATATGCTAACTAACTTGGATGTAAATAAAAAAAATAAAAATAAATGTTTTATAAGATACCTAAAAAGAATTAATAAAGAAAATAGAATGTAAGCATATCAAAAAAAGTAATTAACAAGTATTCCAAAAGGTTAATAGCTGTAATAAATAACAACATAACACGTTATTTCAAATTTAGTAAGAAAATAACACACAATTTGGGAAAATTTGTAAATGTATTTTAGGCAGTCAGAAAAGAAGAAAAATACAAGACTAATAATAACTTGAACAAAATATGCAACTCTAGTAATAAGACATACATATTAATGTTGTAGGATATTTTTGCCTATAAACTTGCCAAAAGTAAATAAGAAAATGATAATGTTCAATATTTATGAGAAACATTTCCAAAAACAGCATTCTGATACATTGCTGGAAGGTATGTAAATTGGTACATCCTTCTTGGTGGTCAGTTTTTCAATATGCCTCAAAAATCTCTTAAAATTTGCTTACCTTTGACCCTGCAATCCAATCCCAGTTTTAGCAGTCTAACTTAATGAAATAATCATGGGTATATTGTACAATTCAGATGTAAGTATGTTCAACATAGCATTGTCTTTTGCATAGTGGAGTTGAGAATAAGATAAAAGCCAGCAATAGATGTGTTAGCTCAATAAATTATTATATATTCACAAATGTGATGTCAGTCATTCGCTAAATTAATGGAGATAGATATTTATTGGTTTAAAATATGTTAATTATTTTTTTATTACAAGTGGATTGCAAAATTGTTTTACATATGATCTCACTTTTATTAATATAGATACAAGCACATTAATCGTTTATACTATATACAGTAAAAAAAAATACAGAATTATGCACTCCCTGGTTTAACTATACTAATCTCTATATAGCCTTTAATTTTTGATTTTTGTTTATCTGTGTTTAAAAATATTTTTTCTCTGGCCATGTGTAGCAACATGGATGGACCTTGAGGGTGTTATGCTGAGCGAAATAAGTCAGGCAGAGAAAGACAAATATCATATGTGTGCACGTATAGGAGGATTAGGAGGAGCTTAACAGAGGACCAAGGGGGAGAAGAGGGGCGGAAATGGTGGGGGAAAGGGGGAGAGGCAAACCATGAGAGACTCTTGAATGCTGACAAAAACTGAGGACTGGTGGATTGGGGGGGAGGAGGAGTGGGCATGGAGGAGGACACTTGTGAGGATGAGCACTGGGTGTTATGTGGAAACTAATTTGACAATAAACTATTTGTAAAAAAAATAAAAAATAAAAAAAAAATAAAAATATTTTTTCTGTCATGAAACATTTCCTACTTTTATAATCGTGAGTCGGGGAAAGTGACTTTAGAATTATTATTCTCTGTTTCAAGATTATTCTGTCTTTTGATAATTTATGTTAAAAAACACTTTTATTGAAGAAAGATGTTTACAAATGTGTTTCAATTTTTGAAAGGAAAATGGCTAATAGCGTTTTGGCCATAGTGTCTCCCCCAGCATTGTACAGTTACTTGAATAAGTAAGATTTTCGAATATCATGAAAAATAAAAGGTAGTAGTTCTAAGTCGAAGCCATCCTAAACAGGTGTTCCCTATATTCATCTTCCTTGCTTTTTCTCTGTTCTTAAAAAATAAAATGATACCCTAATGAGCATGACTGTTTACACATATCATGTAATACAGAGTTCCTATATATTCAGTAGTTATTATGTATCAGCTCCATGCTTACTTGAATGTCCAGGCCATTTAGAAGTAGTACCGTTAATCAGACTCATGGTTGTCTAACACAAAGTACATGCTTTTTCTATCAATAGAGCTGTGACCTTTCTTGCAGGTCTATATTGTAAATAATTTGTCGAGGATTTTTCCTTTTATGTTGTTTATTCTGAGCTGTCATTGCTACCTAAATACTGTAACCTCTCAGTGTGGATCAGGATGATCGTGGTATTCATATCAAAGTCAGAGGCGACTAATAGCCCTAAATTCTCAATATTACTTCTGCAAATACCATGTGTTGTGCAGTCTGGTATAGAGATTTTCTTTCTCAAGCCACTGTTGCAGAAAGTATTTGCATTCACCAACCATTGTATTCTCTAGAATCATATTACTATGGCTTCTAAAACTGTTCCTTCTTCTGGTTTTACACAGAGTAGAATAGACCACCCAGCACTTGCGTTTATGCTCGCCCGCATGCTAGATAACATCTGCTTGGAACCTCCTATTTGTAAAATGTATTAGCCAAACAGAACCGTGCCTGAGGTTTGCTCTTCTGCACTAATAGTGAAAGATGAGAAAGGAAAGAGCTATTTCTGAGGGGGGGGGGGGGAAGCAAAATCATTTGTCTTTTAATTAATATTTCTTTTCATATTTTTGATTCCCTAGGAAGAGTGACTCTCTTCTCAACGAGTGACTGAATAATAGGAAATATGTGTATGGAAAGAACTGTAAAGAAAAAGCCAAAGACTGTATTGTTCTGTTACATTTTGAATTCTCCAGGTTTTCTTAGTTCTCAGAGATGTTTTGTCACCACATAAGCAACATAATCCCAAGCATAGAGCAGTGTGTAGGTTTGTGTGTGTGAGAGTGAGAGAGAGAGGGGGAGGGAAAGAGAGAGTTTGAGTGGGAGTGGATGTCTTAGATTTTAATTCATCAGACACTGAATGGTTGGGGGTGGGATATTGTTGAGATTTGCAAGTGTTTCCCTCTTGAAGTTTTGATGCCCAAGGTGGCCTACCTATTTTCATGAGTCACCCAGAAATGATTGTAATAATAAGGTTTTCCATAGTTAGAATTCAAAATTGTTGCCGCGGCCTTTAAGAGATGAGGTAAGCACACAAGCATGTTGGCAGGCTCCAGTTGTATGATTTAGAATTGCAGGCACAGCTACCCAGTTTGCATGCTCAGCATAAGAGCATACTTTTGAGAATTTATCCTTGTTATCCTAATAATTATCTCTCAGAAATGCATGAGAGAGAGGAAATGCTGTCTCAAGTAACAGACCCAGAGGAGGGAATCCTGACTTTGTTTTCTCTCTCTGTTCTTAATGTTAATTTATATGACCTGGGTCAAGATCTCCCTTAACCCATTTTGGTTTGCCTTAGTTTCTTAGTTTTTACCTGTTCTTGACATTTCTTCCTGGGCAGTTATTTGATGGGCCATCTTTAAGGGAAGGTCATTTTCTATATAAAAGTTCCTGAAATGTTTCCTGCCTAAAACCCTTCTAAAACATTTCTCTTAGCCCTGAATTTAATGCTGGGAACTGCTGTCATCTCAGGACTAACCAACTGATAACTGCGAGTTAGTAGAAACCATCAGTGCCTCCCATGAAGTAGAAAATCTTCTCTGTGACCATTAAGACTTTTCCATAATATGACCTCCTAACTAACGTTTTGTCCTTGTCTCTCAATTTTCTATTTGCCCCAGATACTCCTTTCAAACTGAAGTAATGGTCTTTGTTAGGCACATCAAACTATTTTCTACCCTTGGTGTTGTTCATACCTTGTTGTGTACTTTAACTATGTGTATTGAAATCTTACCCATCCTTCCAACACTCATTTCAAATCCTTCCATGAAGCCTTCTCCTGTTTTCCTAACCAGATATGCCGTCTTTCTCTTTTGTTTGGCACTCATTATATGGCACTAACCTAGTTCTGTCTTGGGTAGGATGTGTCACTGATCTGTGTGCTTATTTCAGGAAAGGGGAGTGTGGTAAGTTAGAAGTACCTACTGTCTTCCAGATGCCTCACATGTGTTACACGTCATCCCAATTAGTGAAGACTCAAAACACCTCAGTCAGATGAGTATGATCACAGTTTTAGTGATGACAGTGTGAACTCAGGGAAGTTATGTACTTTGTGAGAGTAGGGGCAGCAGGGGCAGGATTTAAACAGATTTATTTGACTTTAAAACAATTCCACTGTACCATTGTGCCTACTAAATTGATCGTCAGCCATAGGACTGTAAACTGTGGCTGCCCAGAGACCTTGTTTGATTCATCACTGTCTGTGTGCACCGTGCACTTCCTTGCATGAAGTGATGCACAGTAAGTGTTTGTGGAGTTTATTTATATTGTATAATAAATTAAGTGAATTCCTGGTTAGGGATTGAAAACCATTTTTGGATCATGTATATCATTAAAAGTAATCTTTTAATTAATTAAAAAGAAGTCACAAAGTATTGTTCTGAAACAAGGACCAAAAGTTTGGGTTAGAATTTTTTTTTTTTTTTTTTTTTTTTAGTTTTATTTTATAGAGGGAGAGAGAACATGCACTGCAGTAGAGAAAGAAGCAGAGTGGGGAAGAGAGAGAGAGAATCTCAAGCAGGCTCCATTCTCAGCCCCGAGCCTGACAAAGGGCTCCATCCCATGACCCTGGGATCATGACCTGAGCTGAAATCAAGAGTCAGATGCTCAAGTGACCAAGCTACCCAGGCACCCCTGATTGGGTTAAAATTCTAAATTGGTGTTTCAGATTCCCTTAAATATGCCCAAATAAAAATGATCATAGTTTTTCAAGTGACAGAGTTTTAAAAATAACTTGCATTTATGTTTCACTTTATAATATTCAAATTATTATAGTATTGAAACTTCCTTTATATATTTTCATTATTTCATTTGGTTTTTTAAAGAACCTCTATGATATATAAGCAGTTATTATGTTCCCCATTTGACAAATATGAAAATTGAGGGCTTAAGTGGTCTTCCTCAGGGTCAGAAAATGAATCAATAGTGGGAAAGATCCTAGGTTTTTTGTTTTTGTTTTTTTACTCTGGGCCATTCTTCTCCACTGTATAAAACTGTCTCTCCATATTTGATAATAGCTACTATTTTTTGAGTGCATACTGTGTACCACAGGTACTGTGTTTGGTGCTCTCTCACTGTGTGTGTGTGTGTGTGTGTGTGTGTGTGTGAATATTGTTGTAAGGAATAAATGAGAATATATACATTATTTTCCCATATATATGTTCTCATTTATTCCTTGCAGCAGATTTGCAAAAAGGTGTTATCATCTCATTTTACAAATGAGAAAAGTAAAGCATGGAGAGGCTTACTAACATGTAAAAAATTAATGATCTAAGACTAGTGCATCTGGGCTGTGAGTTGCCTCCGAAGCCCATGTTCTCGTCTCATGTGGCTCTGCTACCTCTAAACTATGCAGGGGGAACACGAGGCTTTGTTTCATAGACCCATCATTTAAATGCCTATCCTCTGTGAGATTCGTACTCAGTATTTTTTGTTAGTGTGTTAAATTGCATTCATTATAATCAGAACAGTTCCCAGTAGGAGAGGTAAATTGTGATAATATGTCCAGAAAATGGAAACTCTACTGAGAAGGATACTAGTTAAGTGGGTTGCTTATTTCTAACCTAACCTAGTTCCCTTAGCTGACATCTCATGTGGAAATTCTCCTGTCTAGTGGTAATAATGATTCTCTAAATCAGCTCGAGCTCTGTGGTTTTCGCTTGGACAAAATATAGGCGTGGCCTCAGATAGTGTGGGTTTGGTTCCAGACCACAGCAGTTATTTGAATATTGCAATAAAGCAAGTCAAATGAGTGTTTTTGGTTTTCTCCATTCATGTAACTTATGTTTACACTATACTGTAGTCTATTAAGCATTCAGTAGCATTATGTTTAAAAATCCTATATACTTAATTGAAAAATGCCTTATTGCTAAAAAATGCTAACCATCATTTCTGAGCTTTTAGCCCCTTCCCCTGCTTGTGCACTCTCTCTCTTTTTTTCTCTTTCACTCTCTCAAATATAAACATTTAAAAATTCTTTTTAAAAAGACAATGAAACTTGCTGTACTGATTGACTCTTCTTTCTAAGAATGATTTCTCTGTAGCATGTGATGCCATTTGATAACGTTTTACCTGCATTAGAACTTTTTTTTAAAATATTTTTATTTATTTCTAGGAGAGAGAGAGAGAGAGACAGGGTGAGCAGGGGAGGGTCAGAGAGAGAGGGAGATACAGACTCCGAAGTAGGCTCCAGGCTCTGAGCTGGCAGTCAGCACAGAGCCCGACGCGGGGCTCGAACCCACGAACCGCGAGATCATGACCTAAGTGAAAGTCGGACCCTTAACCGACTAAGCCACCCAGGTGCCCCATTAGAACTTCTTTCAAGACTGGAATCAGTCCTGTACAGCCATGCCACTGCTTTGTCAACTGTTTATGTGGTGTTCTACCAAGTCACTTGGTATCTTTCCAACAGTCCTCACAGCGTCTTCACCAAGAGTAGATTCCATCTCAAGAAACCACTTTCTTTATGCATCCATAAGAAATGACTCCTCACTGGTTCAAGTTGTATCCTGGGATCGCAGTGATTCAATCACATCTTCAGGCTCTACTTGTAATTCTAGTTCTCTTGTTCTTCCCACTACATCTGTAGCCATTCCCTCTATCACCTTGACCCTTCAAGGTATAAAAACCAAAATATCTGCAAAGCAAAATAAAATGAAGTACAATAAAATGAGGTATGCCTATAAGGACATTTCAGGTGTTCTTAAGGAACCAGAGGCATCAAAGCCTTCAGGATATCTATCAAATTCTTGTTCAGATTAATTATATAGGTAGAGCCAGTGAGTGTCCAAGGAATTTTTTTGTGTGTTTTTCCCCCTGCGATAGAACAAATTCTAGATTTGCTGATAATCTTTCTGCCTACTGAGAAATCAGTATTCCCTGTTTATATGCTGTGAAGATTTTGATTGTTTGAGCTACATAGAGTACTTCAAAATCAATAGATTAGATCCTTATTAGTGTGGTATTGAGGTTGTAAGTTTAATTAGTGACTTACATCCTTCAGGAGTTTTGTATTTCTTTAGAGACATCTTTGTGTGTTGAGCTATTACTTAGCACTTTTCCTCCAGAAAACTGTTACCAGCAGCCACAGGCATTCTTTCTGGTAGCATCAGCCAGCAGTCCTTTGCCTTGTTAATAATTCTGGTCTTTATATTGTCTCCTGCTCTTATAATTATTAAATAAAAGATTAAGAATGTTTAAATGCTAAGAAACTTTTACTTTTAATCTCGTTTTTGATGCTGAGATAAGGCAGGAAACAAGGAGAATCGAGGGCTTAAAGGAGCACAAAATGCTCCAACTCTCCCTTATGATACACTGTTGAGAGACAGAGATACTGGTGAGAACATCTTGGACAAGCTCTGTCTGGTCACTTTAATGTCTCAGATGCTTTTATAAAATGGGAAGAAGGCAGCCCGGAGTCTTTCTGATTGTTGCTGGAGTAGTGAGAAGCTGGGTATTCTCTGAGGACAAAACAATTACTTCAGCATTGCTTATAAGAAGATCAAATAATTAAAAACAACCCTACCTGTAATAATAGGTAGATGGCTATATGAACGATAATACTATTGATCAAGGAACCATTATGTGTTTGTTAAAACTAATTTTATGAACATCAAGTCATAACACTGTATTACAAAGTATGTATAATGTAATATTAAATAAAAAAGCAGAATGGAAATTTTATGAACATGAAAACTGCAAAAACATGTTAGTGGGGAAGACGTTCAGTCAGGAAATATGCAAAACATAATTGTGTTTGTGGTGTGGCTTCCTAATCTTATTTAGAATTGCCACTTTATCATTTCTTTGTTATTGGCATTTTTAAAATATTTAAGCATTTGCTTTATTAAAAAATTTTTAGATTTTTGTGACTTCTTCCAGGCCAGACGTGGCCTTTGCTCATAAGTTACAATAGTGAAAGATTTCAACTCCTTCATTTAGCTCATTCCATTCTTCAGAGTAACCCCTTTTACAGATTAAATTTAGGCAAAGGTAGGTAAACTATTGTCCAAGATCATACAAGACAAGATGTGGTATAATAGACATTGAGATTGAGGCCTCTCATACTGACGCCCAAGATCTCTTTGCTCTAGTAAACTAGTTGCCTTTTCCCCTAAAATTTCAAAAGCTAAAGGAATAGGCTTGGAATTTGTAGAGGTTCTGTCAAGTTGAGGTGTCCGAGCAAAGTTCTAGGTAAGGGGACTGAGAAACATGATCAGGGTTAGTTAAGGAACGGGGTGCGTGGGTGACTCAGTCCAGTAAGTGTCTGACTTCAGCTCACTCAGGTCATGATCTCACAGTTCGTGGGCTGGAGCCCTGCATTGGGCTCTGTGCTGACAGCTTGGAGCCTGGAGACTGCTTCAGATTCTGTGTCTCCTTCTCTCTGCCCCTCTCCTGCTTGCACTCTGTCTCTTGTTCTCTCTCTCAAAAATAAATAAACATTAAAAAAAAAAAAAGATTAGATCAGGAATAATAAATTCCCATTGAGGACAAGTAGAGTGTATGGTCATTAAAGGAAGATCATAATGCAGAGTCTCTCTTTATGTCCATTTATTTTCAGATGTGTATTTCAAAAACACTGGTGTGTCTTTTATGCCCTCGCTTAGACATTTTTAATGATTTGTCTTTTTTCTAGTATAACTCTTACTCACTTAACATATATATTCTCTGTAATTCCTCTACACCTTTGATTTCAGCCAAGTAGATGTGTTCATTGTTACCAAACATACTATGCTTATTTCTGGTTGTAAACTTTTGTTCATGGTTTTCTTTCTCCTTGGAAGGAATTTTCAAATCTTTCCTTCCTTTAAAATACAATTCAAAGCCTGTTTTCCCAGTGAAGTCTTTCTGGACTGACCCTCCCATCCCCCCCGCAAGTCATATCCCAAGGATTTGACTTTCTTGTAAACTCATATAGATCTTATTGACTTCATTCTCTATTTAAAACTTAAGGTATGTTATTTTAAATTATTGTCTATTCAGGTTTAAAATTTTTTTTAATTTAATTTAAAATTTTTTAATTAAGCAAAGTTTTTTTTTTAAAGGACAGAGCATAAGCAGGGGAGGGGCAGAGAGAGAGAGGGAGTCACAGATTCTGAAGTAAGCTTGAGGCTCTGAGCTGTCCGTGAGCTCAACACAGGGCTCATACTCATGAACCAGGAGATTATGACCTGAGCCGAAGTCAGACACTTAACCTACTGAACTACCCAGTTGCCCTGCTTTTTTTTTTTTTTTTTTTAAATGTATTCCTTTTTTCATCTCTCAGGTTACAAGTTCTTTGAAGAAAATGTATTAACACTTTTTAATATATCCTCCAACACTGAGTAGGTATCCAGTGAATGTCATGATGAGGTTGGATGTGTCTAATAGCAACACCCTGCATGGAAAGTAACTTCCAACTCAGATGACTGTTTTCCATCACATGACATCTTTTCTATTACAACTCTTTAATATAAACTTATTTTGCTTTGCAATTCCATCTCACAGAGAATGAAGTTGGGAAAACACTGCAAAGGTCATTTATCCAAGTTCCCAAGAAAGAAAATAATTGCTAGCTGGGAATATTGCAGTTAGGTCATTCCAAACTACCTTTTTACTTCTGTGACACGATGGCAAATTTGAGCCTGCCGTTGGTGCCAAGATCCTCTAGCGCATTTAGCGCACATGTTGTAGGGTGAGGAGTTCACAGTTAAATGAACAGGAATCTGGGACATGCCACTGTTCTGCAATACTTTCATGGTGGTTTATAGCCACCCTTTTAATATGGCTTAGTAAGTGCTTGAACTTCTCCACAAACAAATAACACACATTATTGGGAATCAGACACAGTGCATACTTGCCTCCGGGGACGACTCCTCCTTTGAATTAGCAGCTACAGGCTTGTTGCTCTTTAGCTCCCTGGCTGTAGATGAGGTCCAGACCCTAAACAGGAAAAAACTCCTTTCTTAAAAAGTGATTAGAGTCTCTCTCTCTCTCTCTCATGTGTACACACACACACACACACACACACACACACAGCCAAAAAATGAATTTTCTACCTTGAAATGCCTCCCTGATATTTTTAAAGAGAGTTTCTGTGTAGAACATACACTTGTTATTTTTATTTCATTTAGGGTAATTTGCCTTCACAGTGTTCCTGCAGATGAATGACTTACTATCCTTAACATGTTCCAGGATGGAGACTTTTGTCAATACTTACAGTGATTGTCCAACTAACGAAGCAAAGAAGTTTTAAGTTCTGTGTTTGTATATGCATGTTTTTTTCTGTTTTGGTAGATTGCTACTTTTTGTTTTTAAGTTTCCTTTAATAATTGTGTAGCTTGATTACTCCTTTGGAAGATAGTGTTCGGGTCAAGAGGTGACAAGGACCTGAAAATGGGAGGCTGTCTTTCAATAGACAAATTGGTCCAAACTCTGCAGTTTAAGAAGTCTCTAGAACTATATTTTTGGTGCCAGGTTGACCATATCTGTATTTCTGCTGTTGTAAAACAGATATGGTGACCCCTGTGGCTTATTGTTTGGGTTAGGAGTCCCCTGGAAAAATGTGGTATTTAAAAATAGTCCATCTTTTAGAGAAGGGAATAACTTCATTTGCTGTTTCTTTTTTAAATTGAGGAATAAGAAACATAGAAAAGTAAACAAATTCTATAGTTTGAAGAATGTTCACAAAGTAGATAGTCCTGTGTTTTCAGCATGAAGATCAGGAGACAGAACATTTCCAAGTTCCCCATCAAATCTGTACTTTTCTTCCCGAGGGTAGTCATTATCCATACTTTTCGTACTATAGCTTGGTTTTTCTTGGTTGGTAGAATGATACAGTATTATTCTTTTGTGTCATTTCTTAGGTTCAGTATTACAATCATCAGGTCTATCCATTGCATGTAGAAGTATACAGGTTACTCAATGTAATCTCAACGGTCCTTATAAAAGGGAGCTAGGAGTGTCACAGAAAAAATGTGAGATGTAATGATGGAAGCAAAGGTCAGATTGATGTAGCCAGGAGCCAATGAATGTGGGAAGCCTCTAGAAGTTGGAAAAAAAAAAAAAAGGAACAGATTTTTACCTAGAGCCTTTATAAGGAAAGGTGCCTTGGTTTTTTTAAGACCTATTTTGGACTCCTGCGCACCACAGCTGTAAGATAATAAATATGTATTAAGTCACTAACTTTAGGGTAGTTTGTTACAAGAACAATAGGAAGTTCATATAGCTATGCTATAACATTGTGGTCTTCAGGCTCTTTACACTATTTAAAGTAATTGAGGAATTCAGAGGTCTTTTGTTTATGCTCTTTATAGCTATTAATATTTATCATATTTGAAATTGAGATAGAAACTTTAAAATATTTATTATTTTTTATTTTATTAAAATGTTTTTAATGTTTATTTTTGAGAGGGAAGGAGATAGAGGGAGGGCATGAGTGGGGTAGGGCAGAGAGAGAGGGAAACACAGAATCTAAAGTAGGCTCCAGTCTCTGAGCTGTCTTCACAGAGACCAGTGCAGGGCTCAAACTCACAAACCATGAGATCATGGCCTGAGCTGTAGTCGGACACTTAACCAAATGGGCTACCCAGGCACCACATAAAAATATTTATTTATTTTAAAATAATGATAATATACTCATTATTTTTTAATCTGAATAATATATTTTTCAAGAAAAATTATATTTTCCTAAACAAAAGAAATTTAGTGAGAAGAATGGCATTATTTTATGCTATATTTATACAGCTTAAGTGTCTGGCTTAATAGAAGAAAGTCACATATCTCAAATCTGCTTTTGAAACAGTCTGTTGTGATCAATTGTTTTGTTTAAAGTATATGAGGGGCACCTGGGTGCCTCAGTCGGTTAAGCATCAGACTTCAGCTCAGGTCATGATCTCATGGTTCGTGGGTTCAAGCCCCGTGTTGGGCTCTGTGCTGACAGCCAGCTCAGAGCCTGGAGCCTGTTTCAGATTCTGTGTCTCCCTCTCTCTCTGACCCTTCCCGCACTCACACTGTCTCTCTCTCTCTCTCTCAGAAATAAGTAAAACATTAAAAAAAAATTAAAGTATATGAGAAAATCTGGTCCCACAGGTATGTTGCATAAAGGAGGTGTACCTTAATACTTTTTGATTATTGTTGATATTCTTTGATATTACAGTAAAACTTGACATGTGACAATTTCATAAAGGTTAGTTGTAATGTGAACTCTGAAACCTTATCAATGAATTTTTTATATTCTGTTACCTTCAAGTTCATTGGTCTGTTTTATGGTTTGAATAGATCTTTTACCTTTGTGTGATTTTGTAGAATTATGCATATATTGTTTAGAAAATGTTGACTTACTCAGTTATTCAGATCTTCCCAATGTTGGCATATTTTATTATATAATCTCAGGGAAACACAGTCTACACTCAATAATATTACCACCAGTCTCCTTCCAAAAAGTCTTTTAACCGGGGACCTGGGTGGCTCAGTCAGGTAAACGTCTGACTCTTGATTTTAGCTCAGGTCATGATCTCACAGTTGTGGGATTGAGCCCCACATTGGGCTCCGCACTGAGCATGGAGCCTGCTTGGGATTCTTTCTCCCTCTCAGTCTGCCCTTCTCACCCTCTAGCATTCTCTCTCTCAAAATAAATGGACATTAAAAAAAAATAAAACCTTTTAAGTATTGGGAAGCTCTATCATGGTGGCAGATACTTGTTTTCCAAAATTCATATTTTTGCTTCTAGGCTTGACTTGTGTCATTGGCAACTAATATTGTCAGATGTTTTCTTTAAAGTGGCAGGCTCATTTCAATCATTTTTAAGAAAATGCCTACCAAAAACCCAAGTCTGAATAACCATAATTTGTCTGTCAGCTGGTTTTTCAAGTGAAAAGGGTGTTCTATGAAAAAAGGGCTAGTTCAGCTTGCACCCAAACAGTTACACAAATGCTTTTCCTTGAGACAGTTATATTTTGCTATGTAACAGAAATGTTTTATGCATACATCCCGATTTGTCACACAGAATATAAGAAAGTCATGCTGAAGAGTTGGAATTTAATGAAATTAATACTTTTCACTCCTTCCTCAAAGACATTATGAAACTGGCATTTGTTTTATTGTGAGTACATGGTGTTGAAGAATACGAAGATTACTAGTGCTGTTTGGTACCATAGGGTTAATTCATGCTAAGGTACCAGTGGTTTTGCCAATCATTGCTTTTGCAAATGTCAGCACAAGGGCAATGTCATCCGTGCAAATGTCAACACAGTGAAAAAAGACATATAATATCTTAGTGTTGTTATGAAAATTGTTTTGACTTTGTGGACACCTTAAGGGGTGTCCAGAAGACCCTTAGGCACCTGCAGACTACACTTTGAGAACTATTCTGCTGATTATGAGTCCATTATAGGATATACGTATCACAAACATTTGCTCCCTAGAAAATGGCTTGCCTTTTCACTCTCTTAATGGTGTCTCAATGGTGCTTATTACCCTTTGAGAGGTATAAATTTCTTTTATGGTATAATTTCTCAAAATTAAACCATTTTTCCCCCCTAAGGGATTGAAATATTGGTCGGGACAAGTTTTTCACATTGCCGTTTTCTGTTCTACTTCTCTGTGCCACACTTCTGATTTCCATTCCTTCTATTTTCTTCCTTAGCAGGTTGGAATTGTCCTTTCTCTAGTGTTGGTGTTATGTGATCTCTGCTCCTTAGAAGCCTACATTCTTTAATTATATAGCTTCAATATACTTTGTTTAATGGTTAAAACATTGCAGGTAACTTGAAGCATTCATGATATTAACTGGCAGGTTGGAGAGGAAAAGAGAAAGATTATAAGGGTAAATCTCAAATATTTACATAAAGTTAGAGTTCTCTGGATCACAGTTATTTTTTCATTAACAGCTGTAAGCCTAGAAGATTTTTATTTCAGGAAGTGAGTTATTCAAGATTATCCTAAAAGCATGAACCTTTATATGTAGTAAATAATAACGTACCCTACCATGTAGTAAGCATTTAATAAATACCTGCTATAATATTTATAACAGATAATGTTAAATCTTTTGTATAGGTATTATTATCATTAAAACTTGAAAATCCTTCTGAAATATATACAAGAGACGTCAGTTATTTCATTATTAAAGGAAAAGTATTGATTTGCTACCTCGTAGGTGGTAAAGAATATCTGAGATGTCAGTTCCCAAGGGGACATTTAATTGTGCTCTTTCTTTAGGGTTTCCCTTTCCTTTAACAGTGGCCCATAGAGATCCTTCCAGTGTTTTTTGTTTATCTCTTTACCTTCCTGGTGGAACCTGGCTCCCAGGTGTAGGGCAAGGACAGAGTCTAATGAGCATAAGCTTTATAGCATGTTGAGTTTCAGTAATAATGCTTAAAACTCCAGTCCTAGTTCAGCTCTGAAGTCAGCTCATGGCCCCAGACTACTGCAAATAATATGGCTATGATTAGACCTGATGATACAACCTATTTTATGGTATTGAGTGAAGCTTGCTAGCCCTGGCATAATTGTATTACTGATGCTAACTGTAGAAAATTACAAGGACTGTCCAGGGACAGTCGTCTGATTCAGTGATTTCCTCTAATTATGTTATATAGCATTTCATCTGCTTTTGATGAAAAGCTACTACTATCAAAGACTACTAAGCTATAATGTGTTTATGGAAAACTGTCTGTGACTCACCTTGATTCTGTTTTGCCATGAGTTAACAAGTAACCTCTCCCACTGTTAAAATCTTCTGCTTTTTTCTGGGGCGCCTGGGTGGCTCAGTCAGTGAGTGGCTGACTTCGGCTCAGGTCATGATCTCACAGTTCGTGGGTTTGAGCCCTACGTCAGGCTCTGTGCTGAAAGCTAGCTCAGAGCCTGGAGCCTGTTTCAGATTCTGTATCTCCCTCTCTTTCTGACCCTCCTCTGCTCATGCTGCCTCTCTCTCTCTCTCTCTCTCTTAGAAATAAATTTTTAAAAATTAAAATTTTTTAAAAATCTTCTGCTTTTTTGTTAATCATGTGGAAATCATATGATTAATTTTAATGGGCCTAAACCCTCTACCAAATATGGCCTTTGCCTTTCACGGCCCTCTGGTAAATTTGCAGGTTGTCTCCCATGTCTCTTTGGAGACTGAGCAGATTTGGCCCATTAAGGGCTTCTAATCCAAAAACCTGGGAGGCACTCTGAGAAAGTGATGTTATCCAAATACTAGAGTTTAGCTCCTTTTTCCTCTTTCCTTCTTATCCTGTCTACGTTAACAGGGTATGTGAATGTTGAGGAGCCTGACACAGTTTTCTGGAGACCTCATTTTGTGTATTTATTATTTTTCCAAAGGATAGACATTCTATCATGGAAATAAAGCAATTTATATCTGGCTGCTATGTGCATTGTTACTGACTCTTAGCATTAATTTGCTTCCTTTTATTTAGAGTAAAATTTGGATACCAAATAGCTCTCTGTCTCTTCTTCTAGAAATGGGAAAGCCAAATGCTGGAAAACTTGGTTGCATAGAACATGGATTTGATGTGTTTTGAATGACTGTAACAAGTAGAAGTTAGAGAGAGAAAAATTAAATAGAGCATGAACTAGTTAATTTATGGTCAGTGTTAGAACAAAGAATGGATGATTTTTAATCGAATGTTATAAAGGTAATAATACATAGGTTAGACTATTACAAAGGTAATACATACATAAGTTATACTAGTACTGTGTGTCTTCCAACCCTGAGATTCCTGTGTGTCTTCCTCTGTACGCTGGAATCACATATGAAGAATCACTTGGTGTCTAATTTGAAATGATTTATTATGGTAGGTGTATAATGTTTAGAGGTCATCCAGCACAGTAACTATAAAAACATTATTAAAAATGATACTAATAGTTAAGATAGTTTTCAATCAAGGCCTGAATCTGAAGTAATGTTCACCTTGTATTTCTTGTATTGTTCTTATTCAGTTATTAAATACTTATGTTTGAGTTAACATAGTTGTAGAACTTACTTGGGAGGGATCTGTTCTAAAAGTTTATCACTCTGTCTCTAATAACTGCAGTAGGGGAAAGAAAGATAATGATGGCAGACAGTTGCAAAAGTAGAGTTAGGAACATAAATAGCAAAGGTCAAGGGTTTATTTTATTTTTTATTTTAATTCCAATATAGTTAAATACAGTATTATATTGGTTTCAGGTGTACAATACAGTGATTTAATGATTCTATACATTACTCACTGCTCATGGTGATACATGTCCTCTTTAATCCCCTTCGCTTATTTCACCTATTCGCGCCCCCCCCCCCCCCCGCCGGTATCTATCAGTTTGTTCTCTGTAGTTAAGAGTCTGTTTTTTGGTTTGTCGCCTTTTTTCTTTGTTCATTTGTTTTGTTTCTTAAATTCCACATATGAATGAAATCATATGGGATTTGTCTTTCTCTGACTGACTTACTCATTTAGCATTATACTGTCTAGATCCATCCATATTGTTGCAGATAGCAAGATTTCATTCTTTTTTATGGCTGGGTAATATTACTTTATATATATATTGTATATATTATATACATTTATATATATATTATATACTATAATACATTATATGTGTGTGGTGTGTATATATATATATATTTTTTTTTCTTTTTTCCGTTCATCTATGGGTGAACACTTGGGATGCTTCCATAATTTGGCTGTTATAAACATAAGGCTGCATATGTATTTTTGAATTAGTGCTTTGCATTCTTTCAATAGTACTTCAATACCCAGTAGTACAATTACCGGGTCATATGGTAATCCTACTTTTAATTTTTTGAGGAACCTCCATTCCGTTTTCCGCAGTAGCTGCACCAGTTTGCATTTCTACCAATAGTGCAGGAGGGTTCTTTTTTCTCTACATCCTCACCAACCTTTGTTGTTTCTTGTGTTTTTGATTTTAGCCATTCTGACAGGTGTGAGGTAATGTCTCATTGTGGTTTTGATTTGCGTTTCTTTGAAGATGAGTGATGTTGGACACCTTTTGATGTATCTGTTGGCCACTTGTATGTCTTCTTTCAAAAAATGTCTGTTCATGTCTTCTGCCCATTTTTATTTTTATTTTTTTTTAATTTTTTTTAATGTTTTTATTTATTTCTAGGAGAGAGAGAGAGACAGCGTGAGCAGGGGGAGGGTCAGAGAGAGAGGGAGTCACAGACTGAAACAGGCTCCAGGCTCCGAGCTGGCAGTCAGCACAGAGCCCGACGCGGGGCTCCGAACCCACGAACTGTGAGATCATGACCTAAGCGAAAGTCGGACGCTTAACCGACTAAGTCACCCGGGCGCCCTTTTTTTTTTTTTTTTAATTTTTTAATGTTTTTATTTATTTCTAGGAGAGAGAGAGAGAGACAGCGTGAGCAGGGGAGGGTCAGAGAGAGAGGGAGTCACAGTCTTCTGCCCATTTTTAAATTGGATTCTTTGTTTTTTGGGTGTTGACTTTATCAGTTCTTTATAGAGTTTAGAAACTAACTCTTTATCAAATATGTCATTTAGAAATATCTTCTTACATTCAGTAGGTTTAATTTTAGTTTTGTTGGTTGTTTTCTTTGCTGTGCAGAAGGTTTTTACTTTGATATAGTCTCAATAGTTTATTTTTGCTTTTGTTTTCCTTGCCTCAGGAGTCATATCTAGGAAAATGTTGCTATGGCTGATGTCAGAGAAATTACTGCCTGTGCTCTCTTCTAGGATTTTTATAGATCTGATATAATAAAAAATTATAAACCTGAATGCTTTATATTTAAGTCTTTAATCCATTTTGAGTTTATTTTTGTGAATGACCTGAGAAAGTGGTCCAGTTTCATTCTTTTGCATGTAGCTGTCCAGTTTTTCCAATATCACTTGTTGAAGAGACTGTCTTTCTTATCGCATATTCTTTCTGCTGTGTCAGCTCATATAAGCATGGGCTTATTTCTGGGCTCTCTCTTTTGTCCCATTGATCTGTGGTCTGCCTTTCTGCCACTACAATACCGTTTTGATTACTGGAGTTTTGTAGTATGTCTTGAAATCCGGGATTGTGATGCCTCCAATTTTGTTCTTCTCTTTCAAGATTGTTGTGGCTATTCTGGATCTTTTGTGGTTCCATACAAATTTTAGAATTATTTGTTCTAGCTCTGTGAAATATGCTGTTGATATTTTGAGAAGGATTGCATTAAATCTGTAGGTTCCTTTGGTAGTATGGACATTTAGTAATATCTGTTCTTACATTCCATGAAATGGAATATCTTTCCATTTTTTTGTGTTGTCTTCAATTTTTTTCATCAGTGTTTTATAGTTTTCAGAGTACAGGTCTTTCACCTTGAAAAGGTAAAGGATTAGAACATAATTTATAGCCTAATGCCCTGGTGTTAGACTTCAACGTCTCATAATATGAGCTGTGGATTATTTTCCTTACAGGCTTAAATACAAGTGAAACAACAAATTTCACTGTTGGCAATCATGTACTTTTATTTCACTGTCTCACACTATGAAATCTCATATGACTGTTTTTAATTTGTGAATATATAGAAGAATGCTAGTGACATTGTATCTCTCCTCAGAGTCCTTAGCCATCTTCCCAGATGGCAACTGTGACAATTACAGTGTCTCATCCATAACTGGACAGAGTTTCTAGTGAAGTGACCTCATCCATGGTGAAATCTCCTGTCCAGATGTTCTCAGACAGCACTGTACTCCCTATTGATAAAGAACTCTGATTTGAAAGTTGAATTTATTATTGATTTAAGCAGATGCTCCAAAGGGAGATTTTTAGTAGCGCAGCATAGTCATTTTTGCAAATTTTAATATTCTACTTTCATATTATATATAGCCTCTAATTTAGTTGTCTAGGTGGTCTGTTTGGTTTAACACTTATTCTGTGTTCCCATGATAAAATTGTTTTGTTAATTGAGAGACAATAATCGGCATCCAAACTTTCCTCCCGCAGATTATTGTTTCAAGTTACCTAAGGTGAGAATGGATGAAAAAAAAATATTGAAAAAACATTATTTGCCTCTATGTCAGCTGTTACCTAAATGATCGTAAGTTGACTTTATAAACAGTTGCCTAATCACATATATCAGTCACTTAAATTAATAGAGGATGGCGTGAGATAGACTCCTATCTAGAGTTAGAGAACATAACTGTGTTTTTCTAAAAGATGAGGATTCAAGAAATTATATAACAGTTTGGTATACTACATAATCTGGTAGCAGAGAAAAGAAAAGACAACTTTAGCTTTGTGCTGAACATTGAGAATGTAGTAAACCAGTAATGGTTTTTACTAATATAGTAACCTGTGTCTTTTCATATTACTATAGTGTCTACTCTGATGCCTAATATACTTCAGTCCACACAGGTTAGGGAAATGAATTTCAGAGGCCTCTAGTGACTTTTCTAAGCTTATTACAATTACTTAAGATGAAAACAAAATAAAATAAAATAAAACCCAGATCCCCCAATTCCTTGTCCAGTACTCTTTTTAGATACCATAGTGGTTTCAAGATTTTCTGCTGTACTATGTGTGTGTATGTTTTGTGTGTGTGTGTGTGTGTGTGTATATGTGTGTGTATACATACAGTTAATATAGTATGTGTATATGTGTATATATGCTTATATACACATGCATGATAGATTGATTGATTGATTGACAGATAGTCTAGGTGAAAGGAAAATATTGTGTGGTATATGGTTATTCCCCCTGCCAAAAAACATTCAGTGCGATCTTGGAGTGGTAGCTTAAAACTTCTTTTATCTCCATTTCCTCATATAAAAATAGTTCTTACGGTCAGCAGTCATTCAAATGGGTTCATTGAACCCTTACTATGTGAAAAGCACTAGACAGGTATCTTAAATGACTGGTCAGTGTAAAATATGATCAGTGCTCTAGAGTGATAGAGATAAAGCACAGTGGATGTCCAAGCAGGAGTTCCCAGAGAGAGCAAGTTTGGGAATGATTTTATGAAGAAAGTAAGAAAGTTGTTTTGAAGAATTTTTAGGAAAGATCTTTTAAGACAGAAGTAACCCTATTTAAAACAAAAGGCAGTAGGGGCGCCTGGGTGGCTTAGTCGGTTAAGCGTCTGACTTTCGCTTAGGTCATGATCTCGCAGTTCGTGGGTTCGAGCCCCGCGTCGGGCTCTGTGCTGACTGCCAGCTCAGAGCCTGGAGCCTATTTCAGAGTCTGTGTCTCCCTCTCTGTCTGACCCTCCCCTGCTCACGCTGTCTCTCTCTCTCTCCTAGAAATAAATAAAAATATTTAAAAAAAAATAAAATAAAATAAAACAAAAGGCAGTAAAGTTCAGAAGTTTGGTGGCGCAGGGGTGGGAGATGGGAAATAATGAGTAATGTGATATTTCCTGAGCTTAAGATATGTAAAGAAAGCAAGGCGATGTGAATTGGAAAAGGCAATAGTTGAGGCCAGACTGTGGAAATCCCAACTAGCAAATTAAGGCAAAATGGAGAATCACTGATGGAATTTGAACAAGGAAGTGTGAAAATTAATTTGATTGCAGGAAATTGGATTGGAGATGGAACAAATTATAGGTAGGAAAACAAATTAGTAACTGCAATTTCTCCTAGTACATCTAGTTGAGATTAAAGAATATTTGAATTGACAGAATAGAGATAAAGAGAGAATTACTAAGAGAGATATTTTGGAGGTAGAATCAACATAAGTGGATAATGAGTGGATGTTTAGAGCAAGGGGAGAGTTACAAATGACTGATAGCTTTGAGCCAGGAATTGAGAGGTGATAATATCAAGAAGATAGATAGCCTGTAAAAAAGGGCAGTTTTAGGAAGGGGTGATGAATTTAAATTTGGACATGACTTTGAGGTCATTTAATATGTACTTATTCCTAGGGCTGGAGTGTTATGCATATAATATTGTATAAAATATTTGAAATAAATGGATCTAAGTGTTCCTTTTATTGATATGATTCTTTCTTTTGACTTTGTCTTTTATAGAAAGTTTAATGGAGAAGTTAGGTCCTGTAGTAATGAAAGCATATTTCTGATATTTAAATTCCTTAAATGTGTTAACTTAGTGTATATAGCTACTATATTGTATGTATTGGTGGTGGTAAGTTATATAGCAAGAAATACTTAACTTTGTTATTGTGATTCTGGGTTTGTTTGTTTTTTTTCTTCACTACAAGAGATACAATTGGATGTTAGCTCAGAATAACACTCAAGTCTCCATTTCTATTTTAGAAAAAATGTCTTAAAATTTTTATATATTTAATTTTCAGAGAGAGTGAGAGAGAGAGAGAGGCAGAGAGAGAACACTGTAGGGGAGGGGCAGAGAGAGAGGGAGACAGAATCTGAAGCAGGCTCCAGGCTCCAAATTGTCAGCACAGAACCTGATGCAGGGCTCGAATTCATGCACTGTGAGATCCTGAGCTGAGCTTAAGTCAGACGCTTAACCTACTGAGCCACCTAGGCACCCTGAAAAAAACAAAAAACAAAAACATTTTAAATGTGGCCAAATGTAAAAACATAATTATGTTTAAATGTTTTAATTTATGACTTTTACAATAATCTTTATATTTCTGTACCTGCAAAATAAGCCTGAGATTGTTTCTACCAAAATAGATCTTACTTATTTAACAAAGACTATACACTAATAGTATACACAAACTGTTCTAAGCACTTTACAAATATTAGTTATTTAAGAATCCTGTGCGATTGGTAGTATTTTACTCTTTTAATGGGTGAGGAAACTCAAGGGCAGAGAACGTAATTAAGTTGCCCAGAATCACACAGCTCGTAACTGGCAGAGGTAGGATTTTGTTGTCTCTAGATCCTGAGAAAGAGCAACATCAACCTTTTACAGAATCAGCATAGTGTTTTTGGGTTTTTTTGTTGTTTGTTTTTTCTTTTTGCTTTTTTTTTTGTTTTGTTTTTGACACCTGATGTTTCTCTGGACAACATGGTGCAAGGTAAATTAAATTGGGCTTTAGGAAAAGTGTCAAAAGGAAATTTTGGTCCAGGGCCTCAGCACTTGCATATCTTGCTCTAGACATCCATGTAGCAAGACTCTCAAGTGGGTTCTGAAGTGTTAATGGAAAGAGAATGCATTAAATGTGAGATGAAGATGATTTCTGAAAGGGTTAGGAAAAATTATATGCCCTGGTCTGTAACAGTGCTTCTTTATAAGATTGAGAACTACAGGCCCAAGTTTCAGAATCACCGATTTTCTCTGTGATGTGTTCCTGATCAAGTGGCAATGTAGCTTCATAGTCTAATGTCTTAGATAAATTGATAGTAATGCACTTCTAATTCAATGACATTTCCTTCTCATTGCTCAATTTATTTTATTTGTGTGTGTGTAATTTTGGAATAACTTGAGCTCCTAGAATTTGAGGTTCACTGCTTTTAATTTAATTAGACATTTATTAAGTACCTTCTATGTGCTCAGTGATGCACTGTACCGCTTGGTAAGATTATAAAGATGAAATATCCTCTCCATGGAAGAATGTAGTGTAATGATGTGGAGTATTGCTGACTTAACTGTATGGGATATGTTTGGAATCCAAAAGTCCTGAAGATGCCTTTTAAGAGTAATTCATCACTGAAATAAGCAATTGTGAATAGATAGAGACTTACTCCAGATTTAATTCCTCATTCTCACTAAAGATCTAGATAAGAGCACAGCCTGATCCTTCTGTTCTTAATTCACGGTTCAGTATTGGTGGAGGTTATGTGCAGTAAAATTTAAATAAATGAGCTTCTCATCAAAATAATTGTTCAAAATTCATTATAAAGTTGTTGGTGAATCTTATTTGAAGCTATGAGGCCAATTCTGAAAAAGTATGTGTAGACTGAGGTTTTCTATACTAGGTATTTTCTATACTAGATTTTCTATACTGCAGTACTTAAAAAGTGATTCTGTGGTGTTTTTAATGCCTTTAGGAAAGTAAATCAGGTAGTCTGAATTATCTGATCTTTTGGTCTCTATTATGATTTGTGATAGTAATAGCATACAGCCTTTGAGAAGATAGATGTTAGTATCCCCACTTGACAGTGGAGGATCTCAGGATCATTATGGTTAAGCATCTTGTCTGTGTTCCCATAGCCATGAATTTTTTGGCCCCCAAATCTGTCAAATCTCCAGTTCCCAAGTTTGTCTTTTCAGTGTACAATGTGTTAACATTTGTCACTGACAGGATTGACAGCTCAGTTTCTTTGAATAGTTTCACCAAAATAGAAAAATTTAGGAATTTTTTTCTGCCTTTTTATTTCCCTTTAATTAAGGTTATGTGTTCTTTCAATGGAACTTGGTTGTGAAATAATATATTAAGGGAGTTATAAAGGTAAAATTTCCTTCTGGTATGACTTTTCAAGTTTGTGGAGTTTTTATAGGTTCTGTTTTCCTTTAGATCTTTTTTTCTCAGACTTTATCATGAAGAGTTTTTAAGACTTATGGGGAGAAACATCCATTCCATCCATATTCTTGGAAGCAAAGACCAATTTTCGAAATGAGAAGAAGATGATGGCTACATCAGTAGTTTGTTTTTGCTTTCTTATAAAACTCTGAGGGAAATAAGATGAAGAAATATAACTTTTTCAGTTATCTTATATCTTGAGTTGTATGAGTGTGTGGGTGGTTTTTATAACACTCATAACACATTTCTAAATAAATTTTGTCCTTTGATATAGTCTTCTTGGAAAGAAATACAGTTTTCCCCAAAGCAATATATTTAGAGCCATTTTATGGATCTTCTTGTTTTATAATTGTTATTTATTATCCCAAAGAGTGTCATTCAATTTAATTATTTCTTCATCCAAGAAATATTTGTTAAAAGCCTGTAAGTTGCAAGAAACCATACTTAAGCAATCTACCCCTTTATTCCTTAGTCTTGGCTCTTAAGCAAGGATTCACAGTCATGGCACTATTTACATTAGGGCTGGATAATTCTTTGTTGTGGGGACTGTGTACTGTGGGTTGTTTAGCAACATCCTTGGCCTATACCCATTAAATGCCACCCTACCTTCTGCCTGAATTGTGAAAACCAAAATGTTTCCAGACATTGTCAAATGTCCCCTGGAAAACAAAATCATCACTGCTCTAATGTCTGAATTAAATATTAAGAAAAATATCACTCAGGTGATGAAAAGTTGCTTCCACTGAAAACAATGTAGTAATGGCCAAGAAAGCTGTTCTAAAAGAAGTTTCAAAAATATTCAGAGAGTGATTAGCACTACTTACTGTATACCCTCCTATAGCTATCTAAGTTATGAAACATGTTTAAAAAATTAAACCACTGTATGCTTATATCTTATATCCTTACTTGCCCTTGGTACTTTCTCCTAATTCATTTCTCCTAAATGGCCTATTTGCTTTTCATTAGACTTCTTTAATCATATAAAATCATCTTCAATTTAAAAACCTGTTTCCATTAGGGGCACCTGGCTGGCTCAGTCGGTTAAGCCTCCAACTTCAGTTCAGGTCATGATCTCACAGTTCGTGAGATGAAGCCACACATTGGGTCCCTGCTGTCAGTGCAGAGCCTGCTGGAGATATTCTGCCCCCCGCCTTTTCCTGCCCCTCCCCCACTCATGCATACTCTCTCTCCGAAAAATAAATAATCATTAAAAAAAATGTCTCCATTATCTTCTAATATCTTCATCTTTTTATCTTCCTCTTTCATTTTGAGAAAGGGCAAAAATAGTCTTTTGGAAACAGCTGGGTGCTCATTTGACAGAAAATGCCAGGATATTCTTAGAGGTCAGATGCAAATATCAAGATATGTGACTCCCACCGTGATTTTCAGAAAAGTTTTGGAATAGTGACAGTGCCACTGGAACCAAGACAAAAGCTAAAGGTAACTTTTTAGTTTCTTCACGTATCTCTTAAAGGCACTAAATTAACAAATTATCTTAGAATACTAAGTTCAAGCTAAAAACAAAATATAATTATTATTAATTACAAAGGCCTATTATTTGATATCCCTAAATTTGATTTCATCAACTCTTACGTGAAGTGATCTGAAATTTATGTGACATTTTCTGGGAAAAGTGGCTACTTGAGCAGATTGCCTCCCTAAAACGCTCTCCAAACATTGACAAAATAAAGTTGTAAGCTTTACCCATAAGTAAAACTATAGGAGTGACCCTAGCCCCATTCCAATTATTGCAGAGACCATTTTCTATATATTAATAACATTTGAGCCAAATCAAAGTTGAGTGTCAAAGACTAATGCATAGATCCCCAATTTCAAGCAGGTTCTAGCTTCTGCAAAGTAAGTGAGAAAATTCAGAAAGACCTTATTGATAATGCTTAACTTAGAAGCACGGGGGGTATAAATGGCAAATACCAAATTTTATTTTTGAAGTATATAAATAGAAAAATATGGCTTCAGCATACTAGTGTGTTTCATCAGTTGCAAACATCATTTCTTTTTACGTTTTAACATCTCTGGACTTAGAATTTTTTTCTTCTAATCAACTGGCTTGCAGTTATAATTGGCACTGTGTATTCTTTCATGATCATTTGAACATAACAGTGCGTCTTATAATTATTGATGTTTCAAAGCGTATTAAATACAGATTTGAAATATATTAGGTCATAAAATACAAGCCATAAAGCAAAAGATTGACAACAAAAGAAACGGCGAGAGAGGAGGCAGCAGGAAACCCCAGTAACAGCTGAGAGCTCAGACTGGGGCGTCACACTGACTTGGGGTCACGTCACAGTGCAGATGTAGAGACACACTCAAGTTAATTGTGTAACGGTAACACTGACAATTAGAAAATGATCTCTTGAACAATTCTGTGATCATAGAAGTCAAAACTCTAACTTTCAGAAAAATTTTAAATAATGGTAATAAAAGCAAAACATGTCATAACCTATGTATGAGGTACAATTAAGGATACTGAAGGAAAATTCGTAATTTGAATGTTTCCAGTTTAAATCTATCAAGAATGAAAAAACAGGGCTGCCTGGGTGGCTTAGTCAGTTAAGCGTCCGACTTTCGCTTGGGTCATGATCTCGCGGTTCGTGGGTTCGAGCCCCGCGTCGGGCTCTGTGCTGACTGCCGGCTCGGAGCCTGGAGCCTGTTTCAGAGTCTGTATCTCCCTCTCTCTCTGACCCTCTCCTGGTCATGCTGTCTCTGAATTCAATATCAATTGAACTGATAGATTTAAGAGTTTTTTCTTTGATAATGTAAAAGTCATTAGTCTTAAGTGGGGAAAGGAAGAAAGCCAGAAATATACAAAATTAAAATTTTGAAAGATTAAAGAATTGGGAGATGATATATATACAGACAAAATTGAGTGCTACAGCTTTGCACAAATCTATGCTACACATTTGAAATTTTAGATGAAATATATAAGTTTCTAGGAAATTTTACACAGATTTTTTTCATGTTTATTTTTGAGATAGAGACACAGAGTGTGAATGGGGGAGGGCCGGGGTGGGGGGTTGACACAGAATCTGAAATAGGCTCCAGGCTTTGAGTTGTCAGCACAGAGCCAAACATGGGGCTCGAACCCATGAATTGTGAGATCATGACCTGAGCTGAAGTAGGATGCTTAACCAATTGAGCCACCCAGGCGCCCCTATGCAGATTTTAAAGGAGTTAGAAAAATCAAAACACAATAATAGAAGAATAAAACTGATACAAAGAATTTATCTATCCTTACCTCTTAATTAAAATGCCTTCTAATGGCTTCATGGACGAATTCTGCTTAACTATTAAGTAACAAGTAATATTAATGCCATTAAAAATCTTCTTGACCTTGGAGATAGAAGGGATAATTAACAGTTACATTCATGAGACAATATAATATTGGTATAAAAACCTGACATCAAAAAGTAAAATAAGAGGGGCACCTAAGTGGCTCAGTCATTTGAGTGTCTGACTGTTGATTTCAGCTCAGGTCATGATCCCAGGATGGAGCTCCCCCAAGTCAGGGTCTGTACTGAACATGGAGCCTGCTTGAAATTCCCTCTCTTCCTCCCTCTGCCCCCACTGTGCACTCACTCTCTCTCTCAAAATGAAATAAATTTTTTAAGAAGTTAAAAAAAAATCTACAAGTCAATCTTGCACAATATTGATGAAAATAATCTTTAAAAATTCAGCAAACACAATAGACCAACATATTAAAAGAACAGGGGCTCCTGGATGGCTCAGTCAGGTAAGCATCCGACTTCAGCTCCAGTCATGTTCTCACAGTCTGTGGGTTCAAGCCCCACATCGGGCTCTGTGCTGACAGCTCAGAGCCTGGACCCTGCTTCAGATTCTGTGTCTCCCTCTCTCTCTCTGCCCCTCTCCTGCTTGCACTCTGTCTCTCTAAAAATGAATAAACATTTTAAAAACTCTTAAAAATATTAAAGCAAAATGTAAAGCAAAATGTGTAACAGCATAGGGAGAAACAGAAACAGGAAAATTTAACCAATCCAGATTGGGAGAAGGTAAAAAGAAAGTGTGATTAAAGAGAAAATATGAAATAAGATAATGGTAGTAAGTCCAAATGTTTCAAAAATGACATTAATGTGAAAATAGTAAAATTTCCTTTTAGACATAGAGATGGTCAGATTTGCCTTAAGTAAAAATTTTGACATTGTGTTGCCTACAAGAAATACCACTCAAATAAAACAGGATAGAAAGATATAAAAGAAATGTGTGAGAAAATATTCCATCCAGATTTAAGAAAAAGAAAGCAATATTAACATTGCATAAAATAGAACTTAAAACAAACAACCTCAAAATTAGATAAGAAAGCTTTATATCTTATTGTTAAAAAAATACTCCGTACACCAAGAAGATTAAAAGGGAAAAACTATATGATTACCTTTCATATATTGAAAACAACTTAATACTTTAACATGAAATTAGCAGTTTAACATTTGATGTACTTTAATGGACATTCCTAATAGAACCTGAACAAGCTAATAATGAACAGAAACTTCATTAATTTGATAGATGCTATTTACCAGGGATATGGAACAAACATCATGTTTAATGGTGAAACATCAGAAACATTCCTATTAGGCCAGAACCAGGACAAACAAGCCCATTGTCACCACGGTCATTCAGTATTTTTCAGGTCTGAGCCAGTGAAGTAAGACAGGAAAAATAATAAGCAGGGGGACTGTTGGAAAGGATGTGAGAAAGTTCAATTTGTAGACAACGTGATTGTCCATTCAAAACAACTCAAGACAACCAACTGCAAACATATTAGAATTAGTTAGAGTTTAGTTATAGTGCTGGATACAGTATTACATATCATGTTCTTCAGCGTTGTCTATACCTTATACCATATAACAAAATGTGATGACAATGGATTGCAATCAAAACTAACTCCAAGAAAAATGATAAAATAGGTAGAAATAAATATGACAAGAAGTATGTATGACATATAAGAGAAAACTTTGAAATTTTATGAGGGACCTAAAAGAAAACCAAATTATTGGCAGGAAGAAAAAAAATAATTTTGGATAGAAAGATTCAAGGATGAAATAATCAGTTTAAAACAATAACATCTAAAATAGTGCAGTGTAGCAATATAAAAAGATAACAATGCTGACCAAAATTATATTTTTAAAGTGCTTGACCACATAAAAGTTGACGTTCATGTACAATGTAAGATACTACAATTGAGAATTAAAGATAACTCTACATAATTAAAGACAAACCAAGAAAATATTTATATATAACAAAGATTAAGATCTAAATCTTATAAATTATTAAGGACAAGCTCAATAGAAAAATGGGGAAAGAATATACATGGATGTTTTACAAAAGAAGAACTAGAAATGACTGGTAAGTAAATGAAAAGATTTTCAGCCCTCATTAGGAATCAGAGAAATGAAGTTTAAAATCACAATAAAATTTTCCTGTCTGATGAGCATAAATGATAAAGACTGATAAAAAAAGGAAAATTAGCTCTTTCCAAAATTTTGATGATAGAGAGCCCTTTTGGAGCACAACCTACCAGTATCTAGTAAAACTTAAAAGTTCATATTCATGTAACCCACAGTTCCATCTGGTAGCCATTGAAAATCAATATACATAAGTATTAATTGCAATGTTGTTATGTAAAAAATTGAAAACAATTCAGATATCCATGAATAGGGAGCTTATAAGGTAAATTACAGCATATAGTATAGTAAATACTTAGAATAATATTTAACATTTTAAAAGAACACAGTGATGCGGTAAGATCCTATTTGATAAGACTGAATTATACAACAGGAGATTTATTATGATTTCATGTTTTGAGAAGAAATATATGCACTTGTACATGTATGGAATCATATAAAAGCCAGACCGAAAGAATGTATTCCATGCTGCTCAGTATCTCTGGGAGGGAGTTTGTTTAGTGAGTAAATGTGAAGAAGGATTTTCACACTTTGCTCTATTAAATTCTTCATAATTTTGAGTCTTTTATAATGACAGTATAATTAAAAATTAGAAGAAAAATGTGCATATGGCAAAAAGAAATACAAAGGCCAATAAGTAACTATGCTTATACTCATGATTATAGAAATGCAAATAAAAATATCAGGGAGATTTTTTATATGTAATATGAGTAATGATTGAGAATACCCAGTTTTCGCAATGTTGTGACCAAAGAAAGCACTGTTTGTTAGAATATGAATTTTTAGCAGGCAATTGACTTTGTTTATTAAAATTCTGTATCCCTACCCTTTTACTTAACAATTCCATTCTCATATATTATTTTCAGAACATCATCACAAATAGGCAACAATATATCTATAAGAATGTTAAGATAGCATTTTTAAATTTTTAAATTTTTTAAGGTAAGCATTTTTTAAAGCAATGATATGAAACTGTCAGCACTTAAATAAATATTGATACATCCAAGTAATGAATATATAGACCAGTATAAATGTACAGTAAAATTTAAGATACACATTAAATTTTTTAAAGTATGTTACAAGTAAATTTAGTGTGATCTCATTTTTCCAGAATGTTTGTATGTTTGTGTATCTGCAGGGTATATTGGTTAAAAAAAATTCCAGAGGTTAATACAAGGTTTGAAATCCATTATCTGTGCAGTGTAGGATTACAAGGGACTTTGTCTTTCTTTGTTATGTATTTCTGTAATGTTTGAGGATTTTTTTTTTTACCACAATGATGTGTTGCTTTTGTCATCAGAGAGCCACTAATAGAGTAGTTGATCTATATGTACTTTAGGAATTTGCCTTTTGTTAAAATAAAAAATTGTTCTTTTGCAATATTTTTAAGAGTTGAATACTGTGTTTATGAATCTTTTCTTATTTTCATTTAGTTTTCATCTCTTTAGCTGTTATCATTAGTTACAATAATATTTAATATTTATTAAATATGTACTCTGTGCCAGGCATTGTGAATTTCAAACTGCATATATTAAATATTTTTTTTAATGTTTATTTATATTTGAGAGAGAGAGAGAGAGACAGACAGTGCACAAGCAGGGAGGGGCAGAGAGAGAGACACACACAGAATCTGAATCAGACTCCAAGCTCTGAGCTGTCAGCACTGAGCCTGATGCGGGGCTTGAACACAGGAGCTGTGAGATTATGACCTGAACCGAAGTTGGATGCTTAATTGACTGAGCCACCCAGGTGCCCCATCAAACTGCATCTATTTTAATCGAAAAGTCCTTGGATTATTGCTGTTGTTTGTCCTACAGAGTAGCAGTTCTCAAACTTTCTGGTTTGGAGAACTATTCATACTCCCCCACGTTACTGAGGAAACAAAAGGACTTTTGTTTATTTCTGTTACATCTATCGATATATGCTATATTAGGAATTGTCTTAGACGTCTTTTTAGTCTTTATTATTTTATTTTAAAGAGCAATAATAAATCCAATATGATAATGCAAATAACATTTTAATGAAAAATGACTATTTTCTAAACAACTTTACTTTTTCCAAGCAGCATTGTTTTACGTCTTTGCAAATCCCTTTATTGTCTAGCTTAATAGAAGATAGCTAAATTCTTTTTAAAAAATTTTTTTTAATGTTTATTCATTTTTGAGAGAGAAACAGAGCATGAGTGGGGGAGGGGCAGAGAGAGAGGGAGACACAGAATCCAAAGCAGGCTCCAGGCTCTGAGCTGTCAGCATAGAGCCCAATGCAAGGCTTGAATCCACCAACTGTGAGATCATGACCTGAGTTGAAGTCTGACACTCAACCGACTAAGCCACCCAGGCACCCTGAAGACAGCTGACTTCTTAAATGTGCTTCCTCATTCAATCTGTTATGATAAATTATTTTAATAGATGGTATCATTCACAGTTATTTGGTTCCCTGCCCTGTGTTAGGCTTGGCCGTATGACTTGCTCTGGCTAATGAAAAGAAGTTTTTCATATGCTACTTCTTTTTTTTTTTATTGTTTATTGTCAAGTTGGTTTCCATATAACACCCAGTGCTCATCCCAACAAGTGCCCTCCTCCATGCCCATCACCCCCCTTCAACTTCCCCCCACTCAGCCCTCAGTTTGTTCTCAGCATTCAAGAGTCTCTCATGGTTTGACTCCCTGCCTCTCCCCAACTATTTTTCCCCTTTTTCTCCTACTTCATCCTCCGTTAACTTCCTCCTAATCCACCTACATGTGCAAACATATGGTATCTGTCCTTCTTTGCCTGACTTATTTCACTCAGCATAACACCCTCTACTTCCATCCATGTTGCTACAAATGGCCAGATTTCATTCTTTCTCATTGCCATGTAGGATTCCATTGTATAGATAAACCACATCTTCTTGATCCATTCATCAGTTGATGGACACTTAGGCTCTTTCCATGTTTTGGCTATTGTTGAGAGTACTGCTATGAACATTGGGGTCCATGTGCCCCTATGCATCCGCACTCCTGTATCCCTTGGGTAAATTCCTAGGAGTGCTACTGCTGGGTCATAGGGGAGTTCTGTTGTTAATTTTTGAGGAACCTCCATACTTTTTTTCCAGAGGGGCTGCACCAGTTTACGTTCCCACCAACAGTGTAGGAGGGTGCTCATTTCTCCACATCCTCGCCAGCATCTAGAGTCCTCTGATTTGCTCATTTTAGCCACTCTGACTGGCGTAAGGTGGTATCTCAGTGTGGTTTTGATTTGTATTTCTCTGATGAGGAGGGATGCTGAGCATCATTTCATGTGTCTGTTGGCCATCTGGATGTTCTCTTTGGAGAAGTGTCTGTTCATGTCTTCTGCCCATTTCTTCACTGGATTATTTGTTTTTCAGGTGTGGAGTATATGAGTTCCTTATAGAGTTTGGATACTAGCCCTTTATCTGATATGTCATTTGCAACTATCTTTTCCCATTCCGTTGGTTGCTTATTAGTTTTGCCGTGCAGAAGCTTTTAATCTTGATGAGATACCAATAGTTAATTTTTGCTCTTGATTCCCTTGCCTTTGGGAATGTGTCAAGTAAGAAATTGCTGTTGTTGAAGTCAAGGAGGTTTCCTGCTTTGTCCTCTAGGGTTTTGATGGCTCCCTGTCTCACATTCAGGCCCGTTATCCATTTTGAGTTTATTTTTGTGTATGGTGTGAGAAATTGATCTAGTTTCATTCTTCTGAATGTTGCTGTCCAGTTCTCCCAGCACCATCTGTTAAAGAGGCTGTCTTTTTTCCATTGGATGCTCTTTCCTGCTTTGTCAAAGATTCATTGTCCATACATTTCTGGGTCCAATTCTGAGTTCATTATTCTATTACATTGGTCTGTGTATCTGTTTTTGTGCCTTCTATGCAGCATTCTGTGCTGCTTCCAGCATTTTTCCCCCCTGCCATATGCATTGAATGTCCCCAAGTGTAGCTGCCCCATTTCCAACTTGGTTCTAGAATAAAAATAACATTAAGTGGAGGAGCTGATGCCTAGCCAACAATAATTTGGGTGACATATAAGCTTTGCTTGTAAATCACTGAGATTTAGGGGTTGTTAATATATCGTAACAGAGTATAAGCTGACTGACACAGAAGTTGATAACTAAATGGGATGCTAATGTAATAAACAGACATAGAAAAACACCTAAAATATATGACATTGACTGTGGAGCTGGGCAGTTGGTTTCCATGATAGAACTTTTGGTGAAATTGTCACCTGAGTTAACTGGAAATCAGATAATATACCAGACTGAGTATGTGGTGTTAGGCAGTAGGAGAGTTTGGGAAACAAAATGTGACCAATGTTCTTTCGTTGCTACTGGCTTCATTTGTTTACAAAATCAAGATAAACTCAGGAAAGAATTGACCTGTTTATAAGCAGGGTATAAAGGGAATAAGGAGAATCTAGAAATTCCAGGAATTGAAGAGTCAAGATATTTAAGTCTTTCTCATTTTCAACTGATAAAACATGATTGAAAATTATTTGAATGGACAGAAGCCCATTATATTCCAGGCACCTACTAAACACCACATCAGAGCTAACACTCACACAGTTTTGTTAAAACTTCAGATTCAGTTAAAGTGAGCAGCCAGTGAGGATCAAGAAAAACAAATGGTCTCCCAGAGGACAGAGCCAGCAGTCTCAGACAACAGTGACCAACGAAGCAACTGCAGGAAAGCAGAACCAGGACCCGATTAAGGAAGGTTCTCTCGCTTCCAGGCAGGTGGCTCTTACATCTGCCCAGCAAAGTTTCAGAATTCACACAGATAAAAGACTGCTGTATGTTTCCTATTTTCCCCTTTCCAAATTGAAGGTTTATTCTAGTTGTAGTATTCCCATTCTACACTTATATGTGGGATGTTTGAGGGGTAGTTAACTTGTCGTTTTAGTTTGTTGGTCTCCAGAGTAAAAGCTATCAGAGCTGGACTTCAAATCGAGTCTGTTATAAGATTCTGGACTTTTTGTGTGTGACTCTTTTGTCATGATTGGATAGGATTTTCAGGTTATCATGTCTGGGGAGCAGGGTGTATGTGTATTTTTTATGCAGAAGGAAAACGCAAATATTTGTGACCATTGGGCAAAATACAGTATTATTATTTTCCCTAATTCTTTACTGCCTCTCCATGTGAGGGAAATCCAGTTCTCCACCCAGTGATCTCAAGCTTGGCAATGTGACTTGCTGTGTCCAATGAAATGTGAACGGAAGGGATGACTATCACCTCCAAGCAGAATCCCTAAGAAACATTACATTCTTCTGACATGTGATACGAAATAAATATTTGTAGTTATAAGCCACGAAGATTTGGGAATTATTTGTTACTGCAGCATAACCTCATGTGAGCTGTCTGATAAATCAATATTGGTCAGAGTTTTTGTTTTCGCCTGTATAATTCTGAAGATGCTAAGACTCCAAAATCTCCTAGAGGCAAAAAAATCACTTTCTCTTTGCACTTTGCTAATGAAAGATATAGAGTAAAAACAATTGTTGCCGTTTGGCACTATTCCATATATACCATATATAGTAGTAGTATTTTTTTTCACATTCCACGATCCTAATTGCTTTATTGTAAGGTCAGCACCAAGTCAAAATTGCACTTTGTGCTACTTCTTCCTCCTCATTAGTGTAGTGAAGTAGTGTTCTGCCACAGTTTTATTCGATTGGTTTCTACCTTGGCATTAATTCTAGAAGCTGTGATCTAAATTTGTTGATCACACTTTGGACAGTGAGCTGTAGCATCTGTCTGTGATTGAATACAGTCAAAACATACATGGGCAGTCTTCCAGATAGTTCAGACTTTAGTGTCAGTACATTTTTAAGAGTTTTCAAGACATTTCAAACATAATTTTTTTGTTTTAACCTGAGAACACCTTGCTTCTTTCCCCTACTGCCTTTTTTTCTTTCTCTTTCTTTCTTTCTTTCTTTCTCTCTCTTTCTTTCTTTCTTTCTTTCTTTCTTTCTTTCTTTCTTTCTTTCTTTTCTTCCTTCCTTCCTTCCTTCCTTCCTTCCTTCCTTCCTTCCTTCCTTCCTTCCTTCCTTCCTTCTTCGTGATAACCACAGTGATTTAGCCTTTGATCACTGTATTCTTTGCAAGACCCCAGGCTCAGCATCTTTTCCTTTGTTTGTTCTTTGATTTGTAAACTTTCAGAACTCCATGGCTAAATTTAGAATATTGGGGAAAAAGTGATAGTCTGAAGATTTGGCTTCTTTAATTTAGCTGAATGGAGAGTCTTACGGCCATTATCTTTCCTGACTTAAGTACCTGAATCTTAAGGATCTCTCAGGTTGCTGTAGCAATTGATTATGTTTCCTAAAATTAAGATATATAAAAAAACACAGCGTATTCATATTACTTCCAAAAACATTTTCACCAATTCAGTGACAGGAGAGTACTTATTACTAGGTTAATTCAGCTAAGGCAGCGGGCATAGAGTCTTCTATTAGGGAAAAACGGAACTATCCTAAAAGTTTTGTTGTATCTAGTAATTGTCTTGACTGTTGATCCTCTGCTAACCAAAGCATCTTGAATTGTGGTAAATCAGAGCAGAGCTGGGCAATCTTAGCAAACTGGTAAACTTTTATAGACTTGGAGATTGTATTCTTGAGATTTATCTTAGGTCGGTCTAACTGACTTGAGTTGAACTTTGGTACTGAAGAAGTTGGCACAAAAAAATAACTAAGCAAAGCTAGTGAAGTTCATTAATTTTTAAAGTTTAACTGATTGACACTGAGCACATCTGTTCTTTGATAGGCTGTTCTCTCAGCATGTTAATACATCCCTGCACAGAGGGCCTCTGTCCGTGTTATGTGGAAATGGCAGGGTTCTTTGTCTTCTCGTCTCATTAGCTAACTGGAGTCAAGCACTCAAACTTGAAAGTAATTCATTTTTTCAGTTTCAGATGAGTATTTATAAAACTTTTTCTGGACAGCTAGTAATTGGACAGTTAGATAAACTATTCATATAGTCGAGGAGCCAACAGTTATTTTTCAAAAGTTTTTGGAAAGTATTATGTAGTTGATTCATTGTGTTCTTTTTACAACCTTAGCAATTCTGTTGTTATGGGATTAAAAAAAATAATTTGAAGAATACTCTGTGCAGACAGAGTCTTTGAGTTCTCAACGTCAGGGAAAGGACACTAAGAGATCTCAAAAACTGGCTCACTTATAATTTAGAGAAGACCACGGTCTGGAACTCTTTTTAGCTTGATGAGCTAAAGCTAAAATATGAAGAAGAATATACTGTCTTTCACAGATGAATATGTTGTTAATGATCTCCCATGTAGAGCATGCGTTTTGTTGATATTCTCAATACAGATAGAAAACAAGGAGTGGGAGTGTTTAGTAGGTTATTCAAATCAATTGTGCCTGTAAAGACTTGAGGACTTGAGTGGGCTGCAATTTCAGGTTAAATAAGTAAGACAGTAGGTCCCTCAAAAAGCCCAACTGGTCTAAGATTGTGTTGCAGAAGAATATTTCTTAACAGTTTTCAAAATGTGGTCCCTGGAAGAGTGGTGTCAACATCATCATAGAGCTTGTTGAAAAAATCCAAATCTTGGGCCCCTTCCCAGACATTACTGAATCAGAAACTCAAGCTTTTGTCCTAACAATCTGTGTCTTAATACGTCCGCCAGGGAATTCTGATGGGTGCTGAAGTTTAAGAACTTTCCTGATCTAGAACAATATCCTCTTCTGCTCGACTGTGTTTGGAGCCATCCTAGATCAGTTATTTTGCTTTTATGTACTTTAACATACATTTTTAAAAATATTTTATTTTAAAAATATTTTAATAATAATAAAAAATAATTTATTTTGCTTCAGGTTGTTACCTAGAGCATTATTCGCAGATTTAAGTGATAGATGAACCCCTCTTATCCGAATATGTTCTTATTTTACCTCAGTTCATCTCTAGCTAGGGTTAGAACTCTGACTTAAACCTTACTTTCCTTCTATCTTTTTTAAAAAAATATTTATTTATTTTGAGAGAGAGAAAGAGAATCCCAAACAGGTTGCATACTGTCAGCACGAAGCCCGATGTGAGGCTCAAACTCATGAACCATAAGATGGTGACCTGAGCCAAAATCAAGAGACGGGCGCTTAACTGACAGTCTGACAGCTGGGCATTTAACTTAACAGACCCAGGTGCCCCTTCCTTCTGCCTTTTGAAGATATTATTTCATTATCCTAGCTTCTTCTTGTTGCTGTGAGCCGTATTTATTGATCCTTTATAGGAAACTTGTGTTTTCTTTCTTACAATTTTAAGATTTTTATCTTTTTATATCTCTGTCTTATACTCTAGGTAATTCAGATCTGCCTTGTAGTCGAATCTATTGTTTATATAATCTATTGAATTTTAAATTTCAGCGTATATTTTTCTGGCATTCCTATTTGGTTCTTTTTTCCTATCTGTCTGTTCATAGTGTTCTGTTATTTTGTAATTATTTAAATTCCTTTTATGTTATTTGTCATTTTAATATATCTTTTATTTTAACTTTCAAAAAGTTCTTTTATCATGGGTCTCTGCCTATGCTTTCTACTCTTTTTGTTGATCTTTAGACTCTACTTCATGAAAAATCAGTTTTTATGCAGTTTTAAATCTTTGGTTATGAGTTTATTTTTGACAAACTTCTATTTTTCCATGGGAATGTGTATTTCTTATATTAATAAAAGTGCCCCTATTGACCTCTTTTACATTTGTTTTTCCTGATGGTCTCAGTTTCACTCATGCAGGATCAGTTTTTGTTCATATTTCAGTTTAGCGATTCCTGTACTATGTGAGGATTATAAATTCTGACAGCACACCGATATATGGATTTTAACTTCTGAGAGAATATTTTTCCCCAACGCCAAGTGCATTGCTGAAGCAAAGCTTCCACATCACTTTAATATGATATCTTCTCACTGAACGGGTAGCCTTTTGAGGTCTCAGAAGTAGGCAGATGTTAGGACTTAATGTTTGTGTCCCCCTCAAATTCATATATTGAAATCTAAATCTTAGTGCTCTCATAAGAGAGGCATGAGAGCTAGCTTGTTTTCTTCCCACCATGGGAGGGGGCGGTGCGAAGTTGGCAGTCTACAACTCAGAAGAAGGCTCTCAGCAAAACCCGGTCATGTTGGCATCCTGACCTTGGGGTTCTAGTCTTGAGAACTGGGAGAAATAAATTTCTGATATTGATAAGCCACCCAGTCTATGGTGCTTTGTTGTAGCAGCCCGAGCTAAGTCAGCAGGACTAGTTTATATCTCCATTCTTCTGCAGAAGCTGAGGTCTATACCCATATTGATCTTAAAGTCCAGTGTGTAGCTGTTACGTAATTCTGGCTTCATGCCCTCCCGGGATCTGAGCAAACTTTAGTTAGGTTTTGGGTTTTTTGTTTTTTCTAGTTCCTGGGTATTTCCTTTTCTTTCAAACTCAGTTTTTTAACTAAAACATGCTGATATGGAATCCATAGTTTCCGTGTTTCATGTCGGCTCAGTCTGCCATATTGCCAGACTCTCTTAAATTCTTCCTATTTTCTTAATAGTGTTACCTCTATGTGTGTAAATAAAAAGTAGATATAAATACCTTATCCATACTATTTTATATAACTATAACCTAAAACAAATTTACAACTTAAATATAAAAGTATATGATGAATAAAATTAAAATTAAGAATATTAACTTAATAGCATCAATTTTGTGGTTTTGCTAAATCTACATAGCTACATACGACATGAATAGTACTAAGTATCAATGCAGAATTTTCAAGAGTCACGTGTAATGTATGACTTTTCAGTTTTTTACCAATTTTGTCTGGTTAACTTATTGCAAAACTTTTTTGTACTGTGTGGTAAACTATTTTGACTTTTACTTGATACAGTTGCATAAAGGCCCATGTCTGCCCATTTGCTCATGGCATAAATGATCTGCTTGTTACTTGATACCAGCCTAATTGTAAATGCAAATGCAAGGCCAAACACTGAAATCATACAATGGGTTTCAGTTATGAAAACAATCATTCAGATAAAACAAAACACAATTAATTTATATTTTTAGCCAGTCACAAAAGTGTGGAAAATGTCCCATCAAGAACCATGGAACCGGTCTCTGTCATCCAGTTTGGGGAACTCAGATTTGTGACATATAGCTGTGACATGGCTGACTGAATGAAGAAGAGTCATCTCTGGGAGAGATATCAGGAAAATGGTGGAGTAGGCAGCTCCAGACTCTCATTCCTCCACAAAAACATTGGCCCAGTGAATGCTGAGTTAAGAAAAAGGCAGTCTGATAACAGGAAATCTGCACGGTGTTTTTACTTGCCCTTTCCTCGCTTTCCCCACCAAGCCCGTTGGTTGTCTTGAAGCAGCTACAGCCCATTTCCCGAGCGTGGGTCCCTGTTTACTGATCGCAGAGGGATCAGACAGAGCACATCTCCTACAGAGATTATCATGTATGTTTCTTCTCACCTAAGGGCTACCTCATGCTCAAATTATCCCAGTTTTCTCAGCAGAAGCTTTGGAGAACAGAAAGCAATAGGTTCATATATTCAAAGTGCTGAAAGAAAAGGAAAAAAAGAGAAAGAAAACCTTGTTAACCAAGAATTCTGTATTTGAAAAACTGTCCTTCAAAAATGAAGTTGAAATGAAAACAGATCTAGATAAACAAAAGCTGAAGGGGTTCATCCCTACCAGAAAGGCTAAAGGGGTTCCTTTAGGTTTATATGAAAGGGCGCTAGACAGTAACTTGAAGCTGTATAAAGGAGTAAAATTGCCAGTAAAGGCAAATACATGTAAGAATCGGTATTACTGTATTTTCAAATTATACCTCTACTTTGTATTCCTACTTGATTTAAAAGACAAATGCATAACAAGAATTACAAGTCTATCTTATTGGGTGCACAATTTACATAAATGTGTAAAATATGTAATTTACGGCAACATAAAGATGACCTAGATGAAAAAGGCAAAATTATCAAAACACACTTTACCTAAAGTGGTTCCAGAAGAAAGAAAAAATTGTAATAGACCTATAATAAGTAAAGGGATTGAATCCGTAATCAAAAACCTCCCAACAAAGTCCAGGACCAGATGCTTTCACTGGTGAATTCTATCAAATATTTAAAAGGAATTAATACCAATTCTTCTTAGATGGTTCCAAAAAATGTAAGAGCAGGAAACACTTCCTAACTCATTTTAGGACACCGGCATTACCTGATAACAAAGCCAAATAAAGACATCACTAGGAAAGAAAACTACAGGCCGGTATTCTACAGCAGTGTATAACCACAGAACCTCAACAAAACACTAGCGAAGTGAATCCAACAATGTTGAATGTATTATGCACCCTGACCAACTGGGACCTTCCCTAAGTATACAGTACTGGACCACCATAACAGAAGCAATCATGTTTGAAACGGTACTGTTTCAACTTATACAGATACATGATTTGAAAAAAATCCAGCACTCATGTGATAAAAACACTCAGACAACTTAGAACGAAAAGGAATATTTTCTTTTTTCCTTTAATTTTCTTTATTTGTATTAAAATGTTTCTAGATGTGAGACTCTTCTTATTTATTTTATTTGACATTCATAGAACTTCTTGAATTTGGGGCTTAATGTCCTTCATTCATTTGGAAAAATTCCCAGCCAGTATCTCATCAACTATTTCTTTTGTCTAATTCTCTCTTCTTTTACTTTCTTCCTGAGGCTTTAGTGACACGTTGATTAGATCATTTACTTTGCTTCATATGTTTCTTAAAATATTTTGTTTTATACATCTGATTTTCTTTCTTTGCTGGAGTCTGAATATTTTGTTGGACCTATTTTCTAGTATATTTATCCTTTCTTCTGCTATGTCTAAATATGTCATTAAAATCATATTTTGAGTTCTCAGCTTCAGAAATTGTGTTTTTCAGTTTAGAATTTTTATCGATGTTCTATTGATCTCAGATCTCTGGTAAAATTCTCTTATTACCCATTTTATAAACATTATTTCATATGATGATTACAATATCTGAGTTATCCAAAGGGGTTTTTTTTTTGTTTTCTATTTTTTATCTTGTTTTGCCCGACCCTCTCATGATATGTTTCTGTCTTTTGATACTTCTGATACTTTTTTTAAGTTCTAGACCATGTATTCTTGCTACAAAATTGGCTATCCTTAAGGCTTTGTAAAGATGCGTCTGTTTCTGGTTTGCATGTAATCATAAGCTATGGTCCTGTTCGAATCTCAGCCTGAATCTTGGGCTGTTTGCCAGTGCCCTTACTCCTTGGTGGACGTTGATCTCCAAACCTCTGCCTAGCCCCATGTGACTGCTTAAATTCTACTAGCTTTCTCACCTCTTAGCAGATTCTTCCTGATTGTTTCTGTTTCATGCCCCCTTTACAGTTTAAGATCAAGTAAAAGCAAACAATAGAAGGAATGCCAGTCTCATTTCTCTGCAGTACACTTCCCTCCAACATTCATTTTATTCCCAAATTTTGACTGTCTTTGTTTCTGAGGACCTGGAGTAAGAGTGCTAAATCCATTATTATTTGACTCCACATCATTGAACAGCTTCAGTTTTCTTCTCAACCTCCAAATTCAGTGTTGGGAATAAGCAAATGCCCCAAAGCGAAGAAACAGGAGAGAAATTCCAGGTCACCTCAATGCTTCACTTTTCTCTTTTGTTTCCCTAAAGCTTTGTGTCCTTCATTGCTCTTTGATGCCTTGGAAGAGCTGTTTTTATTTTGTTGTGTTTGTGTTATTTTATCAAGTTTTACAGTGGGTCTTGGTGGGAAGATTTGTTTTACATCAGCTGCATTGTCATTGGAAGGCTCCTAAGTCTCTTTTTATCTGTAGATAACTCTACATTTTTTTCATTCTTTGTCTGTTATTTGTTAAAGAAACCCATCTACTTATTTTACAGGATTTCCCATGGTACATCGCTGTGATGTCACTTAACATGGTCCTCTGAGCTCTGTATTTTCTTTAAAGAGGTGGTTAAATATAGATGTAACTTTGACAAAAACACTTTATAAATACATATGTATATTTCTAATTGTATTAAGTTGGGAAGCTCATAATGTCTAATTTTCTCTATTTTTGTGATGTTAAGAATTAATCCATGTGTTCAATTTTATTGTAATTTTCATTAGCGTCAAATGGTAAATAAATATATGGTTTTAACTTTTGTTAAGAAACTGCCAAGTGGTCTTTGATAATAACCAGGCCATTTTATGTTCCTAAAACCAAAATATGAGAGTTACGATTACTCAAAATTCTTATCAAGACTTGGTATTGTCACTGGCATTTTTTGTGTTTTATTTTTCATTTCCCTAATACCTGCCACTAGTGAGCACCTTGAATTTGAATTTATCTCTTATTAATATATTACTACCTCTTTTTTTACACTTGATTTTTCCTTATATGTATTTATTTACCCATTTTTTCAAATTTTTATCTAAATTCTAATTAGTTAACATATAGTGTAATTATCAGTTTCAAGAGTAGAATTTAGTGATTCATCACTTATGTCTAACACTCATGATTCATCATAACAAGTACCCTCCTTAATACCCATCACCCATTTAACCCACCTCCCTCCATCAACCCTCAGTTTGTTCTTCATCATTAAGAATCTCTTATGGTTTGCTGGGGTGCTTGAGTGACTCAGTCGGTTAAGCATCCATCTTCAGCTCAGGTCATGATCTTGCCGTTTGTGAGTTTGAGCCCTATGTTAGGCTCTGAGGGAGACAGCATTTTTTTAATGTTTATTTATTTCTTTTGACAGAGCGAGAGGGAGACAGAACATGCATGCATGAATGCACAAGTTGGGGAGGGGCAGAGAGAGGGAAAGAGAGAATCCCAAGTAGGCTCCAAGCTGTCAACACATAGCCAGACACAGGGCTCATTCCCACAAACTGCGAGATCATGACCTGAGCCAAAATCAACAGTCTGGTGCTTAACTGACTGAGCCACCCGAGTGCCCTTTGATTACTCTTGCTGTTTCTTTTTTTTTCTTGTCTCCCCTTTATAAACATCAGTGGACCTGATGTTAACTTTATCCTCTGTGTTCAAACTGATCATCTCTATTATGTCCAGGTTCTGGGTTCTGGGAGAGAATGTCTCATGTTTGTTTTCCATACACCGTGATTAATTTTCCTTAGCATAAATCCTGTACTTAATCCCTCTCCTATGGAATTTAATTTAGTTACTGTGCTTTTGGTATCCTTTTATCTTATCCATCCCTCTTTGTAATTCTTGTTGACTCTTGGATTTATCATGTTATTTCACCTCATGCTATTTTCTCCTTATTGCTTTAGGCTCCTCTTTTGTTGAAAATGATTTATTTCATCTTTTAGATGATGATACCAAAGAGTTTCTTGAAAGTTTCCTTTTTATTCCCTAATATATACTTTTCTGAGGCTTGAGAATTCTAGAAGTCTTTTGGGTCCTGTATTAGTCAGGATTCTCCAGAGAAACAGAACCTATAGGGTGTGTGTGTGTGTGTGTGTGTGAGAAAGGTTTATTGTAGGAATGGGCCCACATGAGTATGGAGTCTGAGAAGCCCTGAGATCTGCAGTTGTTAATCTGGAGACCCAGGACGTTTGTGTAGGTTCTGGATTGAACGCCTGTAGGCTCAAGACCCAGTAAGAGCTGTTTTTTTATTTCAAGTCTGAAGGCTGGAAAAGATTTATGTCCCAGTTCAAGGCAGTTAGGCAGGAGTTCCTTCTTACAGCAGGATATGCCTTTTTGTTCTATTCAGGTCTTCTACTGATTGGATGAGGCCCGCCCACATTAGGGAGGGGTCTCTGCTTTACTCAGTCTATTGACTTAAATGTTAATCTCATCTAAAAATACTCTCACAGATACACCCACTGTAATGTTTGACGTGTATCTGAGCACCTCGTGGCCCAGTCAGGTTGACACAAAATATAATTAACACATAAAATAACCACAGATGCTATACACTTTTTTTTTTCATTTTGTGGCATTCTTACTTGGGCCATGTGCTAGTATTTTATTCTCCTACTTGACCCCATATGTAGTTCTTTACACATTGAGTCTGTCAAAAAAAAAAAGATGAGTATACAGCCTTTCATCCTTTTCTCTTCCCCACTTAATGGCAGTCTCATCCCTTCCCCAAACTATTTATGTGTATAATGATATGCACATCTCCCCTCTGATTTCCGGATTCTACTGGCTTTTAAGTTACCAGTTATTACAGCTAATCAACTTTAATGGCTTTCATACCTATGATTGTATTTCCTTACATAATAACAACTCCAGAAATTATAATCACTCAGAGGTTCAGGAATGTCAAGGCTAAGGTATTTGTAATTTCTTTACCTTTTTCTCAAAATTCTAAGGTAGAATTTAAGCCATCTCATATTTCGATAGCAGAAAGAAAGAAGGATCAGGCAAAAGGGCTTCTGAAGACATTTCTGCTTTCAAATCATTTGCCTTCCATATCTGAAAAGAGGCTGAGAAACGTAATTGTTCTGTTTATGTTGCCAAAGATTATTTTATTAATGAAGAAGGGAACAGAGATAAGGAATAGGCACCCGACATAGTTTACATGTATATTCTGTTTTGAGTGGAAGTGGTGTCTTCTTATCACCATTCATTGTCTGCATCTCTAAAGAGTTTCTAAACTTGTGGAATACAGTGCAAATGGTCAGTCTCTAGCATGTCCTGTGACGGAAATTCTTCAGTTCTTGTTCTTCTTCGCTCAAGGGACTACGCCTCTAAGATTACGTGATATTTCAGCAGTTTGCTTTCAACTATAAGTTTATGTCATCTCTTCAAGATGCCCAGCTTCTACTTAAATTTAAGAAAGAAGCTAGGTGGCAGGAAGTAGTTGAGGGACATACTCGCAATAGGGGGAACCACATTCTAACTTAATGGCTCAGAGTAGCAAGGATAGAGAGGAACAGCTGCCTAGTTCTGTATCATGTAATTCTCAGTGTCTCTGAGATCAAGGGAAATTTTGTAGAAGACTCTTGCAGAGTGTTTGATGTATTCTGAATTGTAGGAACATTTTTCTTATTTTGGCTTCTGCCTTCTATTTTAGGATAACTTCATCTCTCTTTTTTTCAGTCCTGGTTTTAGCATTATTGTGGCTTTTCATCTTTCTCTGGCTCTTTACTATTGAGAGTGTTTGTGAAAAGCTATACTGAAGGGCTGTTAGCTAGGCAGTCTTTCTATTCAGTGGGTATTTATTTTAATAGCCATTTGGTTTCATTACCTTTTAATGAGTTCTTTGATAGCGAGTTCCTTAATTAACAAGGCAGTCTTTCAGGTTTCCTCTTTTCTAATTGTTAACATATTTTGTTGCTTTCACACAGATATGCTATGATGAAAAGTTTCCTCTTTACAGCTCCTGTAGGGCCATTCAGAGGGGGAAAGATGGGGATGGGGAGAATACGCAACATGTTTCCTTAGACATAAATGGTTTAAGAGTATTTGCTCTCCCAAACTGAGACTGAGTGAAATACTCGTATTTTATGCTCAGTTTCCTACAATATGATTAACTCAGGGTGGATTTCTTCATGTATCAAAGTTGATTCAATCCAGCTTACATTAGAATTTGTATGTTGAATTTTTCTACAACCCCTTTTCAGAAAATGTAGAATATTTAATTCATCCTGGGACCCAAATAAGTTTTCATTTAAAACTTTCTTTGAGCCATATGCAGTACTCCTCACAAAGATAAGAACATTTTATAATAAACTATTTGCCACTCATTGAGGCCCTAATATGTGTCAGATACTGTACAGGTCTCTATATTCTGTTACCCATTTATTGCATAAATTTCTGCAAGGTTGGTGCATTATCTTCATTTTACTGATGAACAAGCTAAGTCTCACCAAGATTAAACAACTTTCCTAAAGATCACCACAGTGACTGGGCCAGGATTTGAACCTAATTTAATATGAAACCAAAGTCCTTGCTCTTTCTCTGTGTATCACTTCCCCTCTGGTCTTGTCTTGTTTTCACTACGACTTACCATAAAATGGACACGGTGGCTCATATACTGTTCTCTCATCGTAAGATTAATTAGAGAACTAATTCAGTTTTTGTAAAGAAGATCTTAAATGATTTCCCTCAGAGAAACCTAAGGGTTTAAATATTCTGAAATGAAGTATTTGTATTGGCAGAAAATAATGAACCAAAGCACCTACAGGATACGTTAGCTCAAAAAAGCAAAAGAAACTCAGGCTAATGAGGTGTTTGGGAGGAGAAATGCTCTTATTTAGGGTATTGACCAGTTAGGAACTGAGTAATAAGTTGTATGTGGAAGTTAAAAGCGACTGGCTGGCAGACAGTCAGGCGTCTGTACCATTGTGTTTTGTAAACTTTCTCCTATGGCTGTGGTGTGTTTTTTCCAAGCCCACTTAATTTTTTATGAGGTTTGTAAAGGTCTTGAATAAACAATTGAGATTATAGAGGTTTTCCTGGAAGCTTTGGTTAATATTTTAATACACTCTGCTTTGTCACATTATTAAATAGCTTATTGGAAAGTTTGAAAGAGAGTGTTTCTTTTTTCTTTTTCTTCTTTTTCTTTTTCTTCCCCCCGCCCCCTTTTTTTTGGTTCTGGTAGTTAAATATCAAAATTGAATATATTTTTTAGCCAATTCTCTCTCTTCTTTTTATTTTAACTTGATACCTCTATAGCTCACCCTTGGATTAGAAATCAGCGTCTGGGAGGCCTCCACTTAAAATGCACTTCAAGTGAAATTACAGTTTCGAGGGTATGTCTTGAAATGAAGCCAATGATTGTAAATGTATGTATAAGAGAGGACTGGAGAAGGAGAGGGGAATCGGACAGGGTCAGAAAACAGGAACTAATAGAACTTTGGAGATTACCTCATCGTGACCTTTTCCTCATTAATATTTGAATCTGATTCTTTGGCATCTTGGTTGCAGTCTGGTGAAATGTCAAGCATGGCAAGGACTGAATCCCTTCAAAGACATTTCTGTGTTAATGAGATGACTTGATGAAGTTGACCTTTAACCTGAACAGGAATTGAGGAAAGAGAAAGGAAGAGTTTTTATTTCTCATTTGAGGACTTCTTATTCTATGGAGGTTTGTGTAGTAATAATTGTTATTTGTAGAGTCCTTTATATGACCTCATTTCAAATTGGAAGCCACTGAAAACATTTCCATGTTGTTGTTATTGGGATGTAACGAAGGTCACCCAGCGAGCCTTACCACTTTTGTGAAGCTTTCTCTGACTATTTTGTCTTCATAACTGTTTCTTCTAAAATCATATAGCACTTAGAGTTTATTCTGCTCAATTTAGCACTTAATTGCATGTTCTCCTTGATTTGCTTCAGAACGGGAAGTACACTTTCCACTTTTTGCGTGAACAGAATTTTTTGATTAAAAAGAGGAAAAAATCATTTGACTCTATAAAAGGCGTAAATGGTTAGTAAAATATTATGAACTCATAAAATACTTACATTTTAAGCAAATGTACCCAACGTCTTTTCAGCTGTTTTCCACGCTCGGGATCAGAGGAATAAAAATTATAATAATTACAAGACATTTACTGAGTACTTACCAGTGCCAGTACCAGGTACTGTGGTAAAACTACATAGGAATTGTATTTATTTAACCATTATAACAATCCTATTTTACAGATGACAAAACTTAGGCAAAGGTTAAAGTCAGTGTTCTACTGCATTGTATTTAATGTTTGTTTTCATTAAATCACATATTTTTTTAATGTTCTAATTTATTTCTGAGAGAGAGAGAGAGTCAGTGTGAGCAGGGGAAGGTCAGAGAGAGAGGGAGATACAGAATCTAAAGCAGTCTCCAGGCTCTGAGCTAGCTGTCAGCACAGAGCCCGACGCAGGGCTTGAACCCACGAACGATGAGAGCATGACCTGAGCTGAAGTCAGACACTTAACCGACTGAGCCACCCAGGCGCCCCATTAAATTACATATTTAATATTTAGTATTAACACTGGCAGTTTAATATTTAACACTGTTGTCATCTATGTTAGTAGAACATACGAGTCAAGGTGTATTTGCTGGTATTTTTGTTGCTTTTTAATGGGAATGTACTGACTAATTGGCTACATATACCCTTTATTCTTTATTGTGAATTTGGGTTTATAAGACCCATATAAGAATGCATTTTCATTATAAAGCAAAAATGTTTGCCAGACTGACGATGGAAATCAAGGCAAGGGCATATAAAATTTGCCAGGGTAAAATTCTTTAAATGGCTATTATATTTTTTTCTGGTTGATATATATTGGTAAATTTAAAAGATTCTTTTGGGTTCTGGGTATGAATTCATAGCTCAAATGAGAGTGAGACTTATTCTTTAGTCATAAATATTTTCATATTTATATTTTTATATCTCTATACTTACATATAAAATATAGAACCAGGGAATTGTCCAATAAAGGAAGAGATCAATTCTTGGGATGTAGATTACAGCAGGATTTAGAGAAACAGGGTACCAGAGAAAGAACCCTCCCCCCCAAATGTCTTTATAAAATTCCCCTTCAGTCCCTGGCTAATTTCTAAGCCTCATAAATTAGGACACTCTGGAGCTGTAGAAGACATCAGCTACTGAAATATGGATAGCTGGGTAAATATTATAAAAGTGCACAGCAGAGACCTTGAAGATTGGACCCACAGAGACACCTGAGGAACACATGGCCTTTGTGTTTAAACGTTTGCATTTCTGTTTAAACATTCAGTAAGACCAATTGCAGGGATTAGGGAGAAGGTCCTAGGACCTAAGGTAAAGGGTGAAATTAAAATAAACCCACTGTAACCTTAAAAACAAGCATGACAGAATGAAAGATGATCCACTAATAGTTTAACTGCCTACCCGAACAAAACTCAAAACTCTATTAAGGAATAGGCATAGTCTAGTGCCTCTGTAGCATCTTATCTGGAATGTATGGCAGATGAAACAAAGTTTCTTAACATGATAATAAGCAGAAAAACTGACCTGAAATCAAAAGTAAAAACAGTCAATAGAAGCAGATCATTAGATAATCCAGATATGCTAGTAGAGATTTCAAAATAACTGATTATTATGTTAAAGGGAACAGAGGAAATAGTGGACAACACACACACACACAATTATTTGAACAAATATTAAGAATCAAATGTGTGTTTTAGAATAGCAAAATACAGGGTTGGTAATGAAGAACTCATTATGTGAGCTCTTAAAAATGGATTAAATATGTTTGACCAGAGATTCAACAAGGCAGACATCAAGATAAGTTAATTCGAAGGTCTATAGAAAACACCAAAACATAAATACATAGAGAAAAGAAAAAATAGATACTTTTAATTTTAAAAAACGAAGAAGAGAAGAGAGATGGAACAAGTTGAAAGATGTAACACATGGGGTGCCTGGGTGGCTCAGTCGGTTGAGTGTCTGACTCTTGATTTCAGCTCAGGTCATGATCTCATGGTTTCATGAATTCAAGCCCCGCATCTGGTTCTGCGCAAGCAGCATGGAGCTTGCATGAGATTCTCTCTCTCTCTCTCTCTCTCTCTCTCTCTCGGTGCCCCTTCCCCACTCATGCTGTCTTAATGAATGAATCAATGAAATCAATGAATCAATCAATGAATGAATCAATGACACTTACGTTGTTGGAGACCCAGAAGGAAAGGAGAGAATGAGGATGGTACAGAAACTTTAAGGTGTCTGCTCTCAGTAACTCAGATCTTCAAACTGCATGAATAAAAATGGACAGAACTGGAAGGATAAATAGACAGATTCACAATTACCGTTAACTATTTTAACACTCCTTCCATAACCAATGAAACAAGTAGACAGAATACCAATAAGGCTATAGAAGACTTGAACCACAGTAAAACAACTTGACTTAATTGGCATTCTACCACTGCCAACAGTTTTTAGTGTACACGGAACATTGACTAAGCTAGAGCATGTCCTGGACCATTAAACAAGTCTCAATAAATTTAAAAGGAGTAAAATCTTACCAACTATGTTTGCCATCTGCAACAGAAGTAAATGAGAAATTGTAAGACATCTTTATGTAATTACCCCACTTAGACATAATGTAGGCCGTTGGGCTATAGTTCTCTGTTCTTGTATCATCTTTGTCTCTGATTTTGCCACCAGGGTAATGGTGATTTCATAAAATGAGTTTAGAAACGTTTTCTCCTCCATCTCCATTTTGTGAAAGATTTTGTCTAGAGTTGGTTTAATTTCTTTGATTAGTACTTGATAGAATTCACTGGTGAAATAATCCAAGTCTGGAGTCTCTCTTCATTGGAAGGTTATAAAATACAACTTTAATTTCTTTATTAGAAATAAGTTTATTTGGGGCACCTGAGTGGCTCAGTCAGTTAAATGTCTGACTCTTAATTTCAACTGAGGTCATGATCTGTGGTTCATGAGCTTGAGGTCTGTGCTGGGCTCTGAGTGCTGACAGCATGGAACCTGCTTTGAATTCTGTCTCCCTGTCTCTCTACCCCTCTCCTGCTTGTGCTCACTCTCTAAAAAAAATAAATTAAAAAGAAACTAAAAAAAAAAAAAAAGAAAGAAAGAAGATTATTTTATGTGTGTACATGTGTATGTGTGAGAGAGAGACTCTCTCAGGAGATGCAGAGAAAACGTTTAGCAGAAATGGACACCCTGTCACAAAAAAACTCACAAAACTTCTCAGCAGACAAATCTAGTCTTATTTAATCTAATAAAAAGGTATCTATGAAAACTGACAGCTAACATTTTACTTAATGGTGAAAGATTGAATGTTTGACCTCTAAGATCAGGAACAAGACAGGTATGTCTTCTCTTAGCATTCCAATTCAGCACACTATTAGAGCTAGTTAATGCAAAATGGCAAGTAACAGAAATTTTAAAAAGTGCTCAATGAAAGGGGGGAGAATGAAACTTTTTTCTTTTTTGAAAAGATAACACAATTGCTGATATAGAGAATCCTAAAGGATCTTTGTTTTTAAAACTTTCTTCAACACCATAGTTTTTTTAAATTTAAATTCAAGTTAGTTAACATACAGTTTAGTATTGATATCAGGAATAGAATTTAGTGATTCATCACTTACATGTTACACCCAGTGGTAATCCCAGTAAGTGCCTCCTTAATGCCCATCACCCATTTAGCCCATACCCACCCACTTCCCCTCCAAAAACCCTATTTGTTCTCTGTATTTAAAAGTTTCCTATAGTTTGCCTCCCTCTCTATTTTGATCTTATTTTACTTTTCCTTCCCTTCCCCGTGTTCATCTGTTTTGTTTTTAAATTGACATATGAGTGAAATCAAATGATACTTGTCTTTCTCTGACTAACTTATTTCTCTTAGCGTAATACACACTAGTTTCATCCACGTTGTTGCAAATGGCAAGATTTCATTCCTTTTCATCACTGAGTAGTATTCCATTGTGTGTGTGTGTGTGTGTGTGTGTGTACACACAATATCTTCTTTATCCATTCATTAGCTGATGGACGTTTGGGCCTTTTCCATAATTTGGCTATTGTTGATAGCACTGCCATAACTATTGGGGTACATCTGCCCCTTCAAATCAGCATTTTTGTATCCTTTGGATAAATACCTAGTAGTGCAATTGCTGGGTCATAGCGTGGTTCTATTTTTAATTTTTTGAGGAACCTCCATACTGTCTTCCAGAATGACTGCACCACTTTGCATTCCCACCAAATGTGCAAAAGTGTTCACGTTTCTTCACATTCTTGCCAACATCTGTTGTTTCCTGTACTGTTCATTTTAGCCCTTCTGTCAGATGTGAGGTGGTATCTCAATGTGGCTTTGATTTGTATTTTCTTAAGGATGAGTGATGTTGAGCATCTTTTCATATACGTGTTAGCCATCTGAGTGTCTTCTTTGGAAAAGTGTCAATTCATGTCTTCTGCCCATTTCATCACTGAATTATTTGGGTTTTTTGGATGCTGAGTTTGATAAATTCTATATAGATTTTAGATACCGACCCTTTATCAGATATGTCATTTGCAGATATCTTCCCCTGTTGCATAGGCTACCTTGTAGTTTTGTTGTTTCCTTCGCTGTCTGGAAGCTTTTTATCTTGATGAGGACCCCCATAGTTCATTTTTGCTTTTGTTTCCCTTGCCTCCTATGAGATCTTTAAAAAAAGGTAGTGGAACTAAGTTTAGCAAGATCATAAGATACAAGGTCACTATGCAAAAAACAAGTCTGTTTCTATGTACTAATAAAGAGGAATTAGACTCTGAAATGATAAATCAGTGTAGTATACAACAACAAAAAATAGGAAACACTATAACGAACACAATATGTGCTAAACTTGTCCACTCAAAACATTACCAAACAAAATTAAAGATCTAATTAAATAGAAAGGTTTACTCTGTTTATGGAGTCAATATTATTAAAATGTCTAATTCTCCCAAAGTTAATCTATAGCAGCTCTTCTCTGCCAGGCTTCTGGGTGAGATTTAAACCTCAATGCCCTAAGGCATCCATGATATATGATGAATTAACATTTCTTCTGTGTATGGAGAGTTGTAATAGATATACCAGTCTTGAAGTAAATGAGCATAGATATTAATAAGCTATTTTTAAGATTTATGTGAACATTCAGAAACCTAAAATAAGACTATTTTGAAAACGAAGAATGTTAGAGAACTTTATACTGCCTGATTTCTATATTTACTATATGAAGCTTTAGTAAGGCAGAGAGTGAAGTGTTGGCATAAAGTTTGACTAAAAGATCAATGGAATAGAATAGGGCGTCCCAAAATAGATACCCACACATGTGGTCACTTGATTTTCAACAAAGGTGCCTATCCTGAATCACTGTATTGTACACCTGTAACTAATATTACACTGTATGTTAACTAACTGGAATTTAAGTAAAAACTTAAAAATTAATGAATAAAAATATATTAGCTAATCCCCAATTCCATCCACTACCAATATGGACAAGAAACTTGAACAGGTACTTTTTAAAAGAGGATATCCATTCGACCAGTATGTATATGAAAATAATGCTTTAACAGAATTGCTCATGAAGGAATACAAATTGAAACTATAGTAATTACCACTATACACTGGCAAATAGTATGAATGAAAAAGACTTACAGTACCACGTATTGGAGAGGCTGTGGAATAGCTCTCATACATTGCTCATGAGAGTGTGAAATGGCACAATCACTCTGAAAAACTGTCAGTTTCTTTTCTTTTCTTTCTTCCTTTTTTTTTTAATTTGAGAAAGAGAGGGAGAGAGTGCAAACTAGTGGGGGAGAGGGGCAAAGGGAAAAAGCAAATCTTAAGCAGACTCCATGATAAGTTCAGAGCCCCAAAGGAGGCTTGATCCCACGACCTTGGGATCATGACCTGAGCCGAAATCAACGGCCAGACAATCAACTGACTGAGCCACCCAGGCACCCCAAAACTTCGGCAATTTCTGATAAAATTAAATGTACAGCTAGTCTGTGATCTAACAATCTCACTCCTGAGTATTTTTTTCAAGGAAAGTGAATTTCCACTCAAAGCCTTTATTCATAATAGCTCCCAAATAGAAACAGCCCAAATATATGCCAGTAGAAAAAAATGAATAAACAAATTGTGATTTATTCATATTCCTCGGCAAAAAAAAAAAAAGAACAAACTATAGATACGTGTAGTAACATGGATGAATCTCAAAAACGTTCTGAATTAAAAAAGGTAGGCACAAAAGAATACTACAGGATTCTTTTTATATAAAGTTCAGGAACAGGAAACTAATCTATGTGGTTATAAGTCAGTAGTTATTTCATGGAGTGGGTGGATCTACTGATTTGAAAGAGCCACGAGGAACTTTTGAGTTTATGGAAGTGCTCTGTATCTTGATCTGGATGGCAGTTTTATAGGTTTTTATCATCAAGCTATGTTCTTAAGATTTGCACATGTACTGTTCGTAATTATACCTCAATAAAAGCATGCTTAGCAAACAGCGTTGTTGTTTTTAAAGATTTCTTGTGTTTCTTGAAAGGTGACTGAGAATAAGAAAGCGAAGCAAGTGGCTAAGTCTCAGAACCAGTAAATCCCTCCTCTGACTTCTCCTTCCATCCACATCCTGATTAGTATATGCTCCAAGCTTTGTTTGGACTATGCTTTTTTTCTTTGGACTTCTCAATTTTTTCTTGACAAGTAAGGTAGAGATTGTTTTCCCTTATTTGTTTAATGCTTTTCTTCATTTTAATTACTAGGGGGTCACCATCTCATTGTAGGCTCTACTAATGGCTCAAATGACACTACCTATGTTGTCCAGGATATTTTGACCACCTACCATCTTTGGGATTCACTTTTTGTTTGTTTATTTGTTTGTTTTAGCTGTTAGGAAACTTTTGTTTGTTTAGAATGGGGATTTGTGCATGATTTTAGTGAGTGGCTATTTATACAGTTTCTTTAATTAACTTTAAGAATGTTCTTTGGACAGGATTGTAAAGACATAAATTCAGTTGTGGGAAAATCAACTTGGAGAAGATGTGTGATATAGTTTTTTAAGTTTATTTATTTATTTTGAGAGAGAGAAAGCATGAGTCAAGGGAGCAGCAGAGAGAGAGAAAGAGAATCCCAAGCAGGCTCCACGCTGTCAGTATAGAGCCTGATGTGGAGCTCGATCTCAGGAACTGTGAGATCATGATCTGAGCTTAAATCAAGAGTCAGTTGCTAGACCAACTGTGCCACCCAGGCACCCCAGATGTGTGATTTTTTAGATGATTTAAGTATAATGGTCAAGTAAAAATTTGTTCGTGGGAGGACTTCTGCCACACCTGGGAACCAAAGTTCCAGGCATTTGTCTCAGATGACAAAAACTTATGGGAAGACCCAGAGTTCTAGTCCTCCAATGTAATTTAATGTAATTGAATGTCCATGATAAATAAATAGGAGACTTAGCACTCTGGAATGAAGTGGCCGCATCCATAGCGATGGGCTATTGAGGGAAAAGGAACAAGGTAGCTTCCTGTTCAGTGAAGAAAAGCAATTTAGAGACCAATCAAAAATCAAGTTCCCTGGGGCCAGCAGAAATGAGACAAGGGTCCATATGAAAGGCAATGCCTACAGTAAAGGTCAGAATGGAAGGTTAAGGAAGCAGAGGCACCAGGTCTCTAGAAAGGGAGCAATTTATAGGATGGCTTTATGTTATTTCTGTGGAGTTCTTACTTGCCTTGCTAGATCAGTTAGTTTCTGCATCTGAACTCTTCTGTTGCTCAGTGAAATAACTCATTAAATGACTTGAGAAAGAAAAATTTTACAAAACCAAAATGTAAGCAAGGGAGTGTTATTCAGGAAGCAAAAGCAAAAGAAAGTCGGTGTGAAAAAGACAGCTCTCTTTCACAGAACAGTTCCTGGCACTGTGCATTTGTCTGACTTGAAACTTGCTAAGATTATCCAGAGAAAGAGAAGTTTGGCTTTGGCCATTTGCAGTGAGTAAGCCAAGATCCTCGATGATCTTGGACTCAGGGTCTGATCTCAGTAGGCTGACGGAGAGTTGTGCTTGGAGTCCATTCTCAGTACCTACTGTGATGCTTCCTTTTGATGCTTCCTTAATGGAGAAGGGAGAACAAAAACCTCTTGCTCAGTATCCTGGCCTTTCAGATTTGTGTGATCTTGTCCTCATTCCCTTATCCCAAGTCATGGAGCAACAGAAACACATAGCAATTACCAAAGTCCCTTTACTGGGAAGCAGAATCAAATGATTATTAAGTCTTTGGTGTCTGACAGGGCTGGCTTCACATCCCAGCTTCACTACTTGCAAGATATACTCAATAGCATAACCCCTCTGTACTCACATCTATAAATCAAGGATTAAATACCTCATGGGGTTCTTGGAAGAATTATGTGAGAACATGTTCAAAACATTTGGACATAGTCAATGCTCGATAAATGGAGGCAGGCAGTCTGGTGATGGTTGTAGAGGTAGTGATGATGGCAATGCTTTCTCTAAGCTCTTCACCTCTATTCATTTGTGTACTGTGACATAGAACTTAGTGTTGTGTAATTGAAGTACATTGTAATTGAAAGTAATGAATACTGGGTCACCTTTGTGGCTCAGTTGATTAAGCATCTGACTTCCGCTTACATCATGATCTCCCCCTACGTGCGTTCAGGCCCCATGTTGAGCTCAGTGCTGACTCCTCAGAGCCTGGAGCCTGCTTCAGATTCTGTGTCTCCTTTCTCTGCCCCTCCCCTGCTCACACTCTGTCTCTCTCTGAAATATAAACATTAAAAAAAAAAAAAGAAAAAAAAGAAAGTAATGAATACAGAGCTTTCTCTGTCTCTTAAAGGAATCTCTAAGATTTCTAAGCATTTGTCTTAATTGTGTTTGTGTCTTTGTGTAAGAAACAATGAATATCTCCATTATTGTAAAGAGAATTAGATACCTCCAAGACATAAAGTTAGATATCAGTGTGTACCTACTTTGCAGTTTTGATGCCATAGTTTCTTTCCTTTCAAACCATATCCCTCTGGAAAACAGTGTGGAGGTTCCTCAGGAAACTAACAATAGAACTCCCCTATGACCCAGCAATAGCACTGCTAGGAATTTACCCAAGGGATACAGAAATGTTGATGCATAGGAGCACATGTACCCCAATGTTCATAGCAGCACTCTCCACAATAGCTAAAACATGGAAAGAGCCTAAGTGTCCATCAACAGATGAATGGATCAAGAAAATGTGGTTTATCTATACCATGGAATACTACATGGCAATGAGAAACAATGAAATCTGTGTAGCAACATGGATGGACCTTGAGGGTGTTATGCTGAGCGAAATAAGTCAGGCAGAGAAGGACAAATATCATATGTGTGCCCGTATAGGAGGATTAGGAGGAACTTGACGGAGGAACAAGGGGGAGAAGAAGGGGGGAAATGGTGGGGAAGGGAGAGAGGCAAACCATGAGAGACTCTTGAATGCTGACAAAAACTGAGGACTGATGGATGTGGGGGAGGAGGGATGGGCATGGAGGAGGACACTTGTTGGGATGAGCACTGGGTGTTATGTGGAAACTAATTTGACAATAAACTATTTGTAAAAAAAAAAAAATTTTAGTGTTTATTTGTACATGCCTTATATGACAGTGCAGTATATCACTCTGTGTAAAGTATTATGATAGGAAGGAAGACAGGAAGTAGAGGAGGAGGTAGAAAGGATAATTTGAACTAGAGAATATGAATCTGGGTATGTTTTGGAGTGAGTGAGTTGATTTGTTATCAAAGAGCTACGTGGTGAAAATCAAAAAAGTATTTTCAGGGGTGCCTGGGTGGCCTAGTCGGTTAAGCATCTGACTTTCGCTTAGGTCATGATCTCACGGTTCGTGGGTTCGAGCCCCACGTCGAGCTCTGTGCTGACTGCCAGCTCAGAGCCTGGAGCCTGTTTTAGTCTGTGACTCCCTCTCTCTCTGACCCTCCCCTGCTCACACTGTCTCTCTCTCTCTCTCTCTCTTTCTCTCCTAGGGAAAAAAAAAAACATTAAAAAAAAAAGAAAACAAAAACAAAAAATAAAAACGAAAAAACAGAAGAGTATTTTCATGGGTCTTGACTCATGCCCAGTGATGATAGTTCTCACTATGGCCATAAGCCTGATTTTGAATTAACATTATGAACTTGTCACCCCTTTACTCCTCTCCCCCTTCTTGAAACTAAAAAAAAAAAATTGTAACTAAATTGAAAAATACTATGTACTAAAATGCTTTGGTAGGGGGTGGTCGTGGACTTTGAATTCATTTAGGTGATATTTATTGGCTATCTTGGAGGATATAAATGTAGATACATCGAGCAGCAGCATGATACTGCCTGTTGAGCTAGTTCTAAGACCATGTGACCCAAACCGCCCTGCACCCCAGGTTCCTTGTATGTTCAAAATATGATGACAATTCTTAGCTCATTTTTCATCTTGTCTGGCATTCTACCTTTATTCTTGTGTGTTCTCTGTACACGTAGGACACTATTACGGCTTCCTGAGATAAAGCCTACGTGTGATTAGGCTGATTTGAAAGTCTTCCTAGAGGTACCCCAAAGGCATTTTTATGGGACATTTCATCAGTTTAGGTTTTCCTAAGTCCCAAATTCTTACCCTGTGCCAGAGACATTGGCTATATGTTCTTAGAAAGAATCTGCTTCATAATAAGATTACTTACTGAAGAGAGTGATGTGTTGGTTGTTACTGCCCAAGCCTGTGTTTATCCTTTCTTAGAACACCTATGAGCAGAGTGGCAGTAATGGAAACTAGAAATGAAAGAGAGAATGGGTAATGGACTGTGAATTAGAAAAGTTCCAAAATGCTTTCTAGAGTTAGAAAAATATTTACAAGGAACACATGCTTTTCTGAAGTTATCATTTTGTTTGGAAATAATTAGCTTGAGGAGAAATCAGGTGAAAAGTGATTGGAGGGCAGTTAAATAACACTGTATGTTAGAGGAGAATAATGCATGATCATGTGTAAGTGCATTTAGCTTTATTGATTGATATATGTTGATATGGAGTGAAAGCCAAATCTTTGTTTCTTGTGACTATGTTAAGATTAATAAGCTGTTTACTACTTTGAGATGGATAAGGAATCAGAAGTATCACCTAACTTGTCCCAAATTGCACGGCTGGTAAGTGGAGATTAAAAATTGGGACTTTCTGACTTGGAGCTATCTTTTTTTCATGTTACCGGTCCAGTTTTGCTTCTCCTTGGCAATCTATTTTGGCCACTGAAAGAAGCCTTTTCCATGCTATCTTCTTCAGCCTCTGGCTTAATGGGGCATGTAGCTGTTTGATTTTCACATCTCCATGTTCAGCTTTCTGGGTCCTTTAAGTATCTGTCTTGGCCTAGATAATTATGTTAGGCTACAGTTGAAAATTCTGTCCTTTCTGATATTCAGTATTTGAAGAGCTGGCTCCTGAACTACCACTGTCTCACCTGTTTGGGCCTTGTCTAGGCCTTGAGTAACCCATTAACCTTGTCACCTGGACCAGTGTTTGCTCAGCGTTTCAGTGTAAGACAGCGTAAGATTTACTATTGCTTTTTAGGTGATGGTGTAGTGGAAAGATACAGATTTAGGACTGGGTGGAAATACCAATATGAGCTTGTCTAATTTTCTGAACTTCACAGAGAACCTTAGTTTATTTATCTACAAGAAAAAAATAATACCAACTTCTTGTGGTAATTCTGAGAATTAAGTGAAATAGCAAAAGATGTCAACTGCTTAGGTTGTAGCAAATCTTGAGCATAGAGTAATGCCCAAGAGATGACAGTTTCTTACCCTTCTGATCTGCACTGCTATCTCTGGGCATCTGCTGTAGTCTCATCTTCCTTCTTCCACTCCACTCCTGTTCTCATTGTTGACAACCCACAGGGCTCTGCCCAGCTTTGATCTGCCCCCTCTGATTGTTCACCCAGAGCCTGTAAGTGTGTTGCACTCCGTGGCTCTCCTTGGTGTGGTGCCTGTTCCAGGTCTCCAGTGGGTTTAACTGAAAGCAAGCCACTTATTGGGGATTTCATCCATAATATAACTCTTCTGTGTGCTTCCATTGCCTCTTTCCCACTTGGCCTCCCTAGGCCCTAACCCCCTAACTTAGGTGTTTCATTTTTTGTCTTAAGTCATCCAAAGTGTGGATCTGCAGAACACACAAACAGAAGCATAGAGATGAGGAACACTTCTAGTATGTATACAGAATAGGGCATTGTTTTTTACTCTGTTATTTTTATGCCATAAAATAATATTTCAGTCAAATAAATAAAAACTTGGAAAACATTCAATCTCACAAAGTAATCAAAGGCATAAAATCATAAAATATCTCCTATTTAATTAGGAGAAAAATATATATAGTAGTCATTGCTAGCAATTATGCAGTTAGTGATACTCTCATAAAAATGTGGGGATATTGTAAATCAGCACATACCTTAAGCAAAGCAGTTTTTAGTGAGACATTTAGGAATCTAGATTCCACCTATGGTCTTCTTATATACGCATATGCATTATGAATCACAGTACTGATACCCTAATGAGGTCTAAGGAAACAGTCTCAAAGGAATTATCCAAAGTATATAAAAAGGTACACAAGTTTCAAAATTCATTATGGTATTGTTTATTATATTGTTTTTAATTTAAAGCCAGCTACTTTTGAGGAAGGCCCTGGCCCAGTGAAACATATGGGAAAAATATTAAAGACATTGTAGTCAGAATCTAGCATTTTCATGAACTCTTACTAGACTTACATTACTCCATGACCTACTGTATTTATAATAGAAAAAAGTATATATGTATATCTATGTATGTTTATGTATATACAGAGAGAAACACATCCTAAGTCTCCAACAAGAGAAGAGTAGACATAGGTAAGTAAATTGTGGTATACTCCTAAAATGAAATACTGTGGGATAATTAAAAAATAAACTGCAGCTACCTGCATTACATTTTTAAAAAACTCACATTTATAATATTGAACCAAGAAAGCAAATTGCAGAAAGACATACTGTATGATATTATAGAAAGTTTCAGAATACATAAAATAATATGATTTTTATTATATACTTACATATAACTTTATAATAGTATTTTAAAAATTTAGTTGGTGTACCTAGCAACAATAATGGTCGCCTCTAGGGAGAGGAAGAAGATGATTAAGGAGGTCACACAGGGGCTGAAACTATATTTATATTGTTTAGTGGATACATGAGTATTCGTCATATTATTCTGTATATCTTTCTGTATGACTGAAATATTTCATAATTTCAAAATAGAAAGGTCCACTGACTAATTTGAGATATCAGACTTTCTGAAACATGCTATCACCAGAATAGATGATAAATAAATTAATGGATAAATATCTGGGGATAAAAGTGGATTTATCTTCTCTGGTTTATAACTTAGATTGGGGACTAAGATGCAAAGTGTTTGGATCCTTTAAAGAAGATAGTAAAATATAAATTTTAATATCAATAATTTAAAAATTAGCTTGGAGGCACCTGGGTGGCTCAGTCAGTTAAGCATCCGACTTCGGCTTAGGTCGTGGTGTCATGGTTTGTGAGTTCAAGCCCTGCGTTGGGCTCCATGCTAACAGCTCAGAGCCTGGAGCCTGCTTTGGATTCTGTGTCTCCCTCTCTCTCTCTGCCCTTTCCTTGCTTGCTCTCTGTTTCTGTCTCTCACTCTCCCCTCTCTCTCTCTCTGTCTCTCTTCAAAAATAATGAACATTAAAAAACTTAAAATTAGCTTACAGTTTATGTTTATAAATCTCATTGTTCATTTTTTAAAAATATTTTTTTTTTGAGTAATCTCAAAACCCAGTGTGGGGCTCAAACTTAACAACCCCAAGAGCAAGAGTCACATGCTTCACCAACTGAGCCTGCCAGGAGCCCCTCAGTGTTCATTTTTTAAGAAAACAAAATTCATCTTTTTAATTATTTTTTTCAGGAAACTTTAATTGTTCTTTGTGTGTGTGTGTTAAATCATAGAGCAGTAAACACTTTGGTTTCTAGATAAATTAGGGCATGTTGTTTACATTTGCTTTTAAGAATTGTAATTTTGGAAGGGACTTTTTAAAATGTATTCTCTGTGGAAAAAATCCTTCTCAGTTTAATGAAAATTTTGAATATTGTTTATCTATTGTTGATTTAGGTAAAAGTCCTTGAATATTAAATAGCTGGGCTTTATGAATTTCAGTTTAATGTTAATTAACTTAGGATGATGAAGCTCATATTTAAGATGTTTACCACCAGGTGTTTGTTAATCCAAGATTATTGAATGCCAAGGATATCATGATGGAGAAGACCTTAAAGAAATCCCTGATCGAAAAATAAATTGTTGAATTTGTGTTGGAATGTAATTTTAATCTGTTAACATGATTTGTGCTCTTGTGTTTCAGGGAAAGGTGGCCCAGACAGCATGTATGTCGGCTTGCAAGCATTTAGCCACATCCTTGATGCAGCTGCTGCTGGAAGCAGAAGTTAGACAGCTCACCTTGGGGGCATTGCAGCAGTTCAACTTGGATGTCAGAGAATGTGAACGTGAGTTAGTGAACCATCCCTTCACTTGTTTGTCTTACCTGCATACTCACTTCTGTGAAAACTAAGACGTTGAGGTCTGTGGGGTCTTTCTTCCTGGTGGAGTAGACAGATACAGGAGACCACTTGAAGGATGTCTGTCGTCAAGCTGATTGGAGCACCCGGACTACCTAGGCCCACATATAGAACAGAGATCTCTGGCCACAAGCAAATTTGCAATCTAGAGGGGGAGATAAGGCAGACATGCATTTAATAGACACCAAACAAAATCTGATTAATGTAAAGACTTCAGAAGAATGCAGTTCCCAACCACTTTTTTTATATTATATTTTAAGGCTATTTTTACATCTTATCTGCAAACTCTTAGTCTAAAAGAAATGTGTGTGCATTCGTGAATCAGAAATCCTTTCTATTGGAGGTAAAAATAGAAAATGTTAGAATGGTCTAAAAAAACCATTCTATGGGGGAGGGATAAGTAGGTGATAGGGACTAAGAGATTCACACTTCCAGTTATAAAATAAGAAAAGTCACAGAGATGAAAATTAGAGCTTAGGGAGTATAGTCACTAATATTGTAATAACTTTGTATGGTGGCGTGGTAACCACACCTGTAGTGAGCATTTTGCATTGCATGCAATTGTCAAATCACTATGTTGTACACCTGAAATGAATATAATATTGTATGTCAGCTATAATTCAATAAAAAAAAGAAAAAAGAAGAAGAGGAGATTCACATTTAAGACAGGAAAAAGAGGCCAGTGTCACTTATTCCTTTTATTAAGGTAATTACAACCTTTTTAGGAGACTCCTAACAGACTTCCTTGTATGTCTCAGTACAGTTGTACGATCACCTCCAGCTCTAAAGGAGGTCAGGAGGTTGAGTATCTGGAAAAGGGATAGAGGACCATTGTTATTGGGAAAGTTGATTCATCATGAATCATCCCCTTGGAGTTGAACACAAAATTAGTTCTGGTTAGGAAAAAGAAGGAAGAATAAAGAGTGTTCTGGTATTCATTGTGCTGTCAGTGAGAAAGGAAAATGAACAAAAATGCTATGACAAGTTGAAATTCTTTGATTCTAAGAGAATTGAAATAGTGGAAAATATTAAAAATCTGCTAATGCTTCTTCCCCACCTTTTTATTTTTACTGCTTGTCGATTTCCCTTACTTGACTCTTGATGGCTAGAAATTAAGGTTTTATTGGCTATGCTGTTTTTAATTAATTACTTACTAGATACTTCCAGTTTTGGTCACCACAGAGTAACAGGTTTCAAAGTTACCTTTCTATTATCAATAACTGTAAAACTGGATAAACTTTATAAAGCAATTCATTTCATGATTTGGAAAGCAGACAGCACAAAGCTGTGATCTTTGAGAAAGGGAAAATGCACAAGATAAACCTGACAATCACTCTTGTTTTCTGTCTGGGGTACTAACCAAACTTCAGCACAGGGAAGTAGTTTCCGTATAAAAAGCAGTGTTTTATACTGAAAAAAACAAAATAAAATAAAGAATAGAGATCAGCATATAGGGCTGGTGAGGCAGCTGGGATTTGTGGGGCAAAATATGAGAGAACAAGGAGTTGTTTAAAGAAGTAGGTCTAGAAGTCTTCATCGGAGAGCCCTTGAGCCCTTGGTGAAACGCTAAGTTGCCATGTGCAGGGTAAAATTCTGTGATGCTTGACAGAGAACAGCCTCTGAGGATCTGTGAGCTTAATAGCAATGCCAGAGGTCCCAGAGTGCTAAGACACATTGGAATTCTGACCAACCAGAGTTGAGAGACCAGCTAATTATCCTGTGCATCCAGTAAGACCCCAAAAAGTTATACCTTAAGAGTGCTCAATTTCTAGAGTAAGAGCCAATCTTGATCCACCCTAACAAAGCCTAGTTAAATGAGACGTGACAAGATAAAGGTAATCTTCCCATAAAATAATTGCCTGCCAAAACACAACTCGACTGTCTTTGAAGGAAGAGGAACCCACACAAAAATTCAGACTCTTAACCACATAGCATTGACAATTGCACAGCAAAAAGCTAATATTTGACATGTAAAGAAACAGGAAAAATGTGACCCATAAGAAGAAAAGACAGGCAATAGAAATAGACCCACTGATAACAGAAATGTTGAAAATAGCAGACAGGGCCTTTAAAAACCTGAATATAAACATATTCAGTACTTTAACTTACAAAATTTTATATTTTGCAGAAACGAAAACTTCTTTTTGTGGAATTTTTTTGGGGAGAAAAGAAAAGAAAAATCACCATAATCTCATCATTCAGAAACAAATACAATTCCAGGGATTATATTCAGAAATGATAATATCCAGCAGCCACAGAACTTTTTCTAGAAATAGTCCACCAGATTCCATGCGTCTGTTTAGCCAGAATTGTTTTACATGCCTCTGCCTTAACCAGTTATTTTCTAGGAGGATGAAATCATAATGATTGGCTGGATGAATCAAGATTGTTTTTTGCTAGTTTGTATGAAGTCATCCATTTCTGAGTTTGGAGAAAAGAGTAGACCCTCACTCTATATATAGAGAAAGGAGGAGTAGGCAACCAACGAATGTCATTGTTTCAACAACTAAGTCTGATGAATGATTGGGAAGGACTGCATAACTGCATTTTGTCAGAGTTAAAAGATAAAGAGGAATGGAGGTGATAAAGCTAACATATATGAGCCTTGAGGAAGAGGAGTGATGGTCTAGGAGAAGCATGGGGGAGGAAGGAAGATGCCCATGTTATGGCCTGATTCTGAAGTACATTTTATGTCAAAGAAGGAGCAACTTCTACTTGAGGGAACTATAGGCAAATTGGTTTCCGTAGCAGAGATCTAGCTTTCCACTAAGACTCAGAGACGAAGAGATCGCTTAATGAAAGGGTGGAAACAGAGTTTCTGATCCACGCAAAAGTAGTTCCAGGGAGCCGGTACAGTATCTGAATAGCTATTTGATATATTGGTGGTAGCCTTTCAGACTTAGGATCAGCTTGAAGCCAACATTTGTAGGGCATGACAGTGCCTCCAATAACTACATTAGCACTGGGATTTTTTCTTCACATACCGTGGAACCACTAAAGTTCATTGATTTAGAGTTTTAATGTTTCATTTCTGATTGTCAGTAATTTGTCTGTCAAGAAACTTTCCATGGACATTTATTTTACTTTAGAAGAAAGAATTCTATTCTATGTCTTGTGCTATACCATCCCCCTAATTCTTTTTCTTCTTTAGATGCTCAGTGGTCTATAAAAAATCTTAAAGAAATGATACATAAAATTCAAGTAACTATACAGAGGCGTATAAAAGCAGCCCCAAGTGACAAGATAATTAACACTTACATCTTTCTACCCAGTGGTGTGTGCATGTGGTATTTTCTCTATTGTCTGTGAGTCCTTGGAAGAACTGTATAGGTCCTGAAAGAAATCAAACTCTGGACAAGGTAGAATGTGAATGTATCTGGAGTGTTTGACTCTGAGGCCTGGGCTGCCAGTTTCTTAGGTCCCAAGTAAAAGAATTGTATGCATTGCATGAGACTGAGATATTCAGCTAGTAGAGTCATTAAGAACATAGGTTTCAGAGTTGGCTCAACCAAAGGGATTCAAGTCACCACTTCTATTTAGCGTGAGCATCTGTAAGTTATTTAACCTCTCACAGCCCCATTTATGAAACAGGAGTAATAATAGTAACTAATATTACAGGGATGGGGTCAGAATTAAATAAGAGAATGCATGAAAGGGTTTATTTCATGGCTGACAAACACTATGCATTAAATAGTGGCTTCTTCTGTTATCATTAGCAGTAGCAGCAAAAGCCGCAGCAGTCAGTAAATATCCAGAACTCTCAGAAGGTCTTTTGCAGGCCACTCAAACCTTTGCCTATAGTATGTGCATTAGGTAGGTTTGAAGATGTCCTTTAATTTGGTATAAGAAATTCATTTTTGTTTTTGGTAGTTGTCTGTGAAACATCTGATCCAGAACTGATGGTTTTCTTTTTTTTTTTTTTTTTTTTTTTTACAAATAGTTTATTGTCAAATTAGTTTCCACATAACACTCAGTGCTCATCCCCACGTGTCCTCCTCCATGCCCATCCCCCCTCCCCCCCACATCCATCAGTCCTCAGTTTTTGTAAGCATTCAAGAGTCTCTCATAGTTTGCCTCTCTCCCTTTCCCCCACCATTTCCGCCCTTCTTCTCCCCCTTGTTCCTCCGTCAAGTTCCTCCTAATCCTCCTATACGTGCAAACGTGAGACAGGAAACTATCAAAACCCTAGAGGAGAAAGCAGGAAACAGCCTCCTTGACCTCCACCGCAGCAACTTCTTACTTGACACATCCCCAAAAGCAAGGGAATCAAGAGCAAAAATAAATGATTGGGACCTCATCAAGATTAAAAGCTTCTGCAGAACTGATGGTTTTCTAATTTTCAGCTTGAGGCTCTGGTAAGATATCAATTAGTCAGCTCAGCTGTTGACTAGAAATAGTAAGTATGCTAGGGTACCAGTATCTAAAAGGAATGTTGTTGTTACATAATTCTTCCTGACAGGACACTAAACCAAATCCATTTGAAGTGGAGTCTATTACGAGTTTAGGAGGTATGAAGAAAATATTCCTTTCCCTTTCAAAATTGACAGTGACTTGATATTTCTGCTTTGTATGGATTTCATCTTATACCTCCATATATTTGTGTGTCTTATATTTGGTTTTAGTTGTTGGAGCACTGGATCCTAGCAGAGAAACTAGATTTGAAATACTAGCAACTCTTGAGAGCCTACTACTTTACCTCCTAACCAAACTTGGGCTCTATATCATTCATGCACTTCTTAGTGAGTCTCTGTCTGGATTTGGAATCTCTTAAGCTTTCTCTTTGTGCACTCTGAATGAAGAGGTCTAGGTTCATAGTCAAGCTCAACTACTTATGTACAGCATTAATTTAGTAATATTTCACTTATTCAACAAATATATATGGAGCCCCTTCTCCGTGCAGAGTAACATGCTGGAGGCTGGAGATGAAATGGGAAACTGGATTTTAAGTAGGAGAGTGACTTGATTAGATTTGTATTTCTATTATTTTCTGTTTTATTTTATTTTATTATTTTTTGGTTAGATTTGTATTTTTAAAAGGGACTCTGCAATTAATCAGGAACCTTTGAGACCAGTAATAAGCCTGCATCAGGATAGAGATGTATGATAGAGATGAGTTGAGAGCCTCAACCTATTTCTGCACAATAATTCAACTTATGGAAATGAATGAATCAGCTCATTTAACCTCCTTAAGTTCATCAGTAAACTGGAAGTACTAATCCCTGCCCTATTTTTTTCACAGTATTGTTAGGAAGTGAAATGAGATAATATATATGAAGTCACTTACAAACATCCGTGGAAATTTTATGTATTACTTAATCATTTCTTTACTCCTGTACTTTTATGTGTGTTTTTTTCTTTTCTTTCCCACTTCCATTGTTATATGGTTTATAGTATTAAATGTTTTCAGTTTTTAGTTATATACTCAGGTCGCTAAATTATTCAAAAGATTGATATATTAAAAGTATAATAAAATTAACCTAAATCCAGGGCACATTTGCTTGCAAAGAGATGCAGCAGAAATGGAATCTTTTAAAATTTAGAGGAATCCATTTTCCAGGATCCATCAGTCTTTTGCACAGAATAAACTGGGTCCTTAAACAAGAAGATAAGAGAGGATGCACCTTGCCAAATTCTCTCAGTTCTTTGACAGTTGAGTTAATCTAGCCTTGGTTTACTATTTTGGGAAAGGCTCCAAAGTCTTCCACTTCACCATTCTTACCATTATAACCCTCACTTTACAAGTCAGGAAGCCAATGTGGATGATCTGCCTAAACTTGGGATTTTGGAAAACAACTTCAGAGTAAATCCATGATCTCACTGAGCCAACTGTGATAGAACATAATGGCAGAACGCCATTTGTCACTTAACCCTCCATACGTTCCCACTCTAACTGAAAGATCAGATAGTTTTCTGCATCCCTAAAGAATTAGCTTTGGCTCCCAGGTGCCTGCATGGCTCAGCTTCGGTTCAGCTCATGATCTCACAGTTCATGAATTCAAGCCCAGGGTCGGGCTCTGTGCTGGCAGCTTAGAGCCTGGAACCTGCTTAAGATTCTGTGTCTCCCTATCTCTCTGCCCCTTATCCCTCTCTTTCTCTCAAAAATACATAATCATTAAAAATAATTAGTTTTAGCTCAAAAGGTCAAGTAGTTCCTAAAAAGTTGTAACATTTTAGTGTCTTTGTGTATATTCACCAAAATAAATGGCTTTGAGTCCCTGTGTGGTATATAAGCTCAGGTGTGTTTTAGCTAATGGTGGTCAGGCAAACCTTTATAGGCTTGCTTATGATCTTGCCACTAGGGCTTCAGAACTAAAGAATCTTCATAAAGTGATCTCTGTGAACCTTAAATATAAGGCCCAAACAACTACGAGTTGGGATAAATGTACTCACTTGTTTTGATTCTCTGCACTACTTGAGCCCACCTATCCTTGACTTCCAATTCAATATAGTTAATTATCTACCTTCAGTCACTCACATATGAGCCTCTCTTAGGGTATTAGTCATTCCTTTACCTATCTCTTCTTGATGTGAGGGAGAGAGAACAGAGTCTCAGGACCCTGGTGAGAAACATAAGGAAAGCATATGTGACAGATCTCCACTATATCATTCTTCTTTTGCGGCCTTTGAAGTTTATATTATATGAACGCAGCTCTGGCCCTTAAATAACATCTCAGCCAGTGTTAAACCCAAATCTGCATCAGCCAACCAAGCAAACTGTTAAAATAACTGCTAGCTAGTACATTCAAGCAAGCCTCTCCAGTGAGATGCCCTATAGTAATTAATTTGTCAGCCAAGATTATGTTTAGTCGTCCTTGAATAAGTAATGCAAATGCATATCCATACAGTTTTTCCCTGTTTTTCCAGAGATTCCCTAGAAAACTCTTACATTTCCTTCTAGATATAATTTTTTTCTTCTTTACCTTTATTTTGCATATCTCCCTTTGAGCCCATGTCTATTTAGATCTGAGTCACAAGACAAGATTCAATATGGGATGGGATGTAGCAGAGCAGACTGCTCCTCTTCTCTGGAAAGGAGGATACAATGGAAAGCATTCTGGAAAATGGGAGGGATCAATGTTCCCCAATTTCTTGCAGGACTCTTGTATTTACCAAGGAAATATGGTGAGACTATGAAGATATCTGGAATATCAGTACATAACTTGAAAGATCAACTTATGCACTTCATTTTCAACTCACTCAGCTATCTAGCTGCAGATAGAGGGGAAGTACTGCAATAGCCTCACGATGGTTCTGTTTTCTTGGATTTTTGAGCTCTACATTCTACCAGGGATCAGAGTTTGCCCCATTTTCTTGTTTGCCCAGTGTCATTAAAAGCTTTCGCGTGACTCATAGTCTTCAATTTCTTTAAATTGCTCAGTGGCAGCACAGCCTAGTCCTCCAAAGCATCACCCTCAGTGAGAACTTGTTCCTTGATGACTTAAGGTAATACCTTAATTATGAGCTTGGCTGCCACATTCCTCAGACTGTTGACTTCCTGGGAAACCATGGGAAGTCTCAGCGTCCTTTTCCCTGCCATAACCTGCTAACCAATTTCAAATATTCTACTTTCTCTCCAAAGTCTTTTTGTTTGCCGGCTTGATCCCTAACGATCTGTCTTAATTAAGATTATGTTTATTTTCAAGGAACAGAAATCTCTTCAAACCAGTTCAAGAATAAAGGAAAGCTTAGTTTAAATATACACATTTCGGATCCAAGAAAAAGGTAAACAGTGAATCCGTTAGGTTAGGGATTCTGTTTGCCCTAATTGTTCCTGTCTCTTTAGCACCTAGCACAGTGCCTGACATATGGTACTTGCTTACTATTTATTGAATGAATAAAAATGATTCAGTTAGCAACTGCTTCCATTTCTAGAGCTCTTTCGTCAGCTCTAAGGGTGGGAGGGAGTATAACTAGGAAGTAGCTCGGATGGATATCATAGCACGATAGCCTGGGATATAGTTGGAATCCTAAGGAATATTCTCTTAGGAGGATATAGAACTGGCAAGGCAATGATTAGGAACTTTAGTACACATATCCTACCACCAACTTCTATGGATTATAGAGTCATTTTTACCACCAACAATAAATTGCCAGTGTATAAGCCATGTAATACGTAATGATTAAACGGTAGGTGATAGATTGGTCTTTGCAGCCTGGATCTTCATTTTGGTAGTCTGGGTATACTTAACTCCCTTAGTTTCTTAATTTGTAAAATGAAATTACAAGTGGTGTAACTCATAGACTTGGTATTATGATTAAGTAATTACTCATAGTAAATGCTCAATTAGCCACTATCCTCATTGTCACTGTTGTCATTATCATTAGAAAGAGTAGTAGACTGGAAGTCAGAAAACTTGTATTATAACCTCACCGCTGCCACCACCTAGGTGTATAGTCTTGGGAATTCCTTAAACCTGTTTGAGCTTGACGCTTCTCATTCATAAAATGAGAACATTGGGCTACATGGCTTCTAAATTTCCATTTAGTTTAAGGATAGCATAATTTATTATGAGAGGAAAGGTCTGTGGATATTTTTATGTCTATAGAGAGTTTTGATAAGGATTAAATGAGATAATGCATATGAAATGATTTAAAGATCCCACATACAGAAATATTTGTAAGCATTAATAAGTATTAAATGTTTATTAGACTTTTCATTATTAGTTATGTACAATGCCATGTTCCCCAGGGGACTTACAGTATATGGAAGCAGAGAGCAGACTTTGAGTGATTGTTGTCAGGGACTCTTATAAATTCATTGACCATTGGAATAGGTCAATAAATGTTTCCTTGCCGGGGACGCCTGGGTGGCTTAGTCGGTTAAGCGTCCGACTTTCGCTTAGGTCATGATCTCGCAGTTCGTGGGTTCGAGCCCCCCGTCGGGCTCTGTGCTGACTGCCAGCTCAGAGCCTGGAGACTGTTTCAGTCTGTGACTCTCTCTCTCTCTCTGGCCCTCCCCTGCTCACGCTCTCTCTCTCTCCTAGAAATAAATAAAAAATATTAAAAAAAATAATAATAATAAAATAAATGTTTCCTCAAAGGCATGTTCTATATAATCCTTTAAGGCAGGATTGTCTCAGAGTCTGCTTTATACTGTTTGCCTTTGGATAACATGGGCTTTGGAAGAAGTCAAGCTATATAGTCTAGACCTAAAGCACTGTAGTAACCTGTAGAGATGTCAGTGTGTTCGTGGGTCAGATCGGAGTTGCCATGATGAAACATGTTAGTTAAGCAGTCGTGAATTTCAGAAGACACTAAACAGTATGAACACCTCTCTTGGAAACTCGGTTATTGGGACATGAGTTCTGGTAGAAATAGATTTAAGGAAGAGAAGTTGGCTCTCTACAGAATTAAATGAATCTTGGAAATGTTAAATCATTGTAGCAAATGGCACCATTTCTTAAGGGATTCTTGTGAAAAGTTTAGAATTTACTTCCTTTCCAATTCAAGTATATTTTTTATACTTTATCTAAAGGACACTTTTCAGATTGTATCTTAAGCATTTGGTACCTCTTCAAATCGTAAAAGGAGAGCCATCCTAAGAATATAAGGTTTGAGGAGAGACAAAAGGAAGAAATTTGAGTCTAGTTAAGTTTTAAATCTGATCTCTGTGGGTTATATTAAAATAACAGATCCTTCTTTTCATATGGCCTGTATAGCTTTTGCTCGAAGATGCAAAAGTCCCACGGGTAGACTCTTAAACGACATTTTGTGGGTTTCAATATCATTAATTTCAGATCCCTTAGCTTCTATCTTCAACCTCATCTTTCTGAATTATAATTTTAAAACAAGCTTTTGCTTTCTGCTCTCTTCCATCTGAGAAACATTAAGGTAAGAAGATTGATGAGAGACCTTGAGTTCATATCCAGAAAAATAAACTTGTTTTTTATAATTTGCAGCACTGTGTGCATGTGAAAATCTAAGGATAATTAGTCATTCATGCTTTTAATATGATGGAAACAATAAATCGTCCCATGAAGCAAACTCCATGGCTAATGAATTTCATCTTTTGGTTGATTGACTGGTTAATGGAATCAGAAAAATATTTTCTATCTCTTCTTTACAGTAATGCTTTCATTCTCTGTTGGTAGTATATAGGAATTTGGGTAGCCAGTCTTAACAGAGTGTATTTTTGTGTATTCATTTTATCGTTTGTTTTCCCCTTTTCTCAGTTTCATTTTCTATTCCTATTTCTAATTCTCATTTTGATTCAGTATCTTCAGTGAAACTTACAGATTTGCAGGGGAAGATTCATTAATTTGGCTATTGTGTACATACACAGTAATCAAGAGTTCATTCTCTGCATTCTTTGTTTTCTCTGCAAGACCTGGAACACTGTGAATATTTTATAGAAGTCAGATTTAAAACCCAAGTACTTGGGTTGAAAATAGAGGCCACAGTCTGGTATCATTTTCTCAGGTATACAAATAATGTATTACACAAAAGTTTCTTTGGAAACTTAGGGATTGTATGGCTTTGTCCCTCCCCTACTCCCAGTTCCCTGCCAGTTCTTCTTAATACAGGATTGAGCTTGGATTTTCTTTTTTTTTTTTATTTTTTTTTTTTTATTTTTTTTTTATTTTTTTTTTATTTCTAGAGAGAGAGAGCGTGAGCAGGGGAGGGTCAGAGAGAGAGGGAGTCACAGACTGGAACAGGCTCCAGGCTCTGAGCTGGCAGTCAGCACAGAGCCCGACGCGGGGCTCGAACCCACGAACCGCGAGATCATGACCCAAGCGAAAGTCGGACGCTTAACCGACTAAGCCACCCAGGCGCCCCTTGAGCTTGGATTTTCAAGATCTAAAGTGATGTGGGAAGAGGACACACTGGAGATATCTTCCTTCTAGCCAGAATAGGCAGTACAAAAGCCATGCTTTGTTTGCTGTTGTTTTCCCATGACTATAAAGCTTGTCATGCTAGGTGCTGTGCTATTATGATGTGCCTCTCTGCTGTGGAGTACCCAGACAGTCTTCCCTGCCATTAAAATGGCAATGTCACTTCTCTTTGACTGTGGATGATGGACCCTGTACCCTCTGAGAGGACTCTTGTCAGACATGGGTCAGTGAGTAGTGCCCGCTCAGCAGTTATTTTGGCTTGTGGGCTGAAGTTCCTTGAATTCCGGAAGATAAGGAAGTCATTGTCTCCCTGAGCCCATTGCCAGACACCTGGTCATTTGATAGTAGGTGCTGCCAACCTGAGCAGCGAGGGCAGGCGACCTGCTCTTCCTCCCCATGGCCTCAGATACCATCCTTGTCAAGCAAATGGAGATGGATCCTGCTGCCCTAACCTTGTCATACATCACTGTCAGCCCTGCTACTGGTGTCCAGGGATTGGCCAACATAGACAAAGTATTTTTCTGGTCCCAAATATTACCTTGGGTTGCTTGCGGGGCTTAACGGTGATGAGGGAATACAAAGGAACTGCTACATGAGGGATCATAATTTCAAATTAAGGTTCTCTTTCTGTGGCAAACTCTCCCAGTACCCAAAGTTCTGTCTGACTGTTTGGAAAATGTGGTACTTGTCCCATCTCTAAATAAGGACAGTGACTGATTCCTCTTTGAAGTTGTTTACATTTTTCTTCCTGGTTTTATTTCGAGGGATATTTTGGGGGGTGTAGGGGTGGTGGCTGAGAGATTTACCTTGAACAGCTGGTAGTTTCCAAACGGCTGTTTTCCTGCTTCATGGCTTTAGAAAGGAGAACACCAGATTTTTTTCTTTATTTAAGTGATATTCCAAACTTGGTGTTCCTTCCCTCTTTCTCTACATTTTCCATTTTAGCTGTTTCAGATCTTATTCCTCATTTGTTTTTCTCAACTTTAAGACCTTATACACTTTGGAAATTTCAGGGCACAAAAAGATTAGGAAATGCCATTTCAAAGAAGGAAAATAATAAAATTATATTGTGGTTATTACTATTTTCCTGTCACTTGACCCTAGTTCCAGACTTGGTAAAACAGGTTTTCTTGCAGTAAAACGAGTATATCATAGCAATTTCTTACTCTCCAAAGCCTTTTTACTGTTTCTTCATTAAGAAGTTAGAAAGGCAATTATTTAAAATTTTCATGAGTCCCCAGGATTTGCTTTAAAACACCCAGAAGCATTTCTAGGGAGAAATGAGCCAGTAGAAATAATAGCTCATCTTAATTATTGCAAACCTGAGGCCTCACCATTAGCCCCAGAGTAGCTTAGGGGCATCTCTTTCTGTTATAACAGCTAGCTCCAAAGATCGCCTCAGCTGAAACTTACTTTATTTCTTTAGCATTGCTGCCTCCCCCTCCCCTCAAGCCATTTGTACATCCCTTTCACTCACGTGGGCCCAAATCTTAATGCTTGTAGTAAGCCAGAGTCTCCCGAGAATATCTGATGCATTCACTGCTCTTGCTTATTGCCACATGTTTACACTGGGGCATTTTATACATTTCATATTTTCTTTGGCCCTCACTTCGTGTCTTTGGGGCTGAGACCAGTAAACTGTTGATTTTAATTGGGCCGTTTTTTAGAGTGTAAACCAGGAAGGCATATTAAATGCTATGTTTATTTAAAAATTATTTTAATTGTTGAAAGTTGACAGGCTTTTACTCAGGTGTACGAGGAGTTCCCATAACATTCTAATCCATCTACTGGCTTTAGGCAGAACATACCATGTACATCTTGAAAAATTGATGAAAGTTCTAATTTTTATAAGACATTTTCAAAGAAAAAAATTCCATGTCTTTCAATCATTACGTACTCTAGCATTTCAGCATTTGACAAATTTTGGTTTGAGTTCATCTATCACGTCTACTTTTAGCATTACAAATTACAAAAATTTATCCTTTCTCTCGTTCTCTGTTTTATCTATTGTTGGGTGTGTGTGTGTGTGTGTGTGTGTGTGTGTGTGTATGTGTGAATGAGAGAGAGAAAGGGAGAGAGAGAGAAGTTGAGGAGACTTGAACTTCTCCAGAAGATCACCTTAGCATTTTCAATTTTTATATTTCTAAGATTGGAATTTAGAAAATAGGAGGAAAATATCATTGCCAACACTTCCATTTAGAAAAGCTAAAAGTTTCCAGTGAGTCAATGTATAGAATTTGTAAGTTTTGTCTATAAATTTCTGTTGATCTATATTTTACTTCTATTTTCCACCCCTTTCCTGGGAAGAGAAGGTTGTGTGGTAGGGTCATTGATGGGATAACATACCCACAGGTAAACTGAGACCTGTGTCTTTGTCTGTGCTTGCTCACTAAGTATCTGTGAATAATACACTAATCTCTTTAAAATCTTTTTACTTATTTATTATATGGGAATTATTTGAACTAGGATCCCTAATTGAACTACATGGGTAGGAGTTAGCCACTCAAGTGGATGAGGGAGGTTTGGAAGGATATTCTAAATAGTAAGGCAGGTGTTTGTATAAATTCTGGGAAGAAATTTTTAAAAGCATGGCATATTAGGGAACTAAAACTAGTTCATTATGACTGGAGAATAGGGTGAAGTGAAGGGAGGTAGCCATGAGGAGATGCTGAAAATGTAATCCTGGTTAGGTGCTTGAAATATCGAGAAGTTATACTTGATTCTAGGTATGTAGGGAGCTGGTCATATGTTTTATGTATGAGAATGCAATGGTCATTTTCTGCTTTAGGAAAGTCACTGTGGCAAAACTGTGAAAAATGCAAGCCTGAATTCAAAAACTTTAGTTAGGAGTAGGGTTCCCAGATAAAAAACAGGACACTCAGTTAAATGTGAATTTCAGATAAACAGTGAATAATTTTATATAATGCTGCATGATACGTGCAAATGTCAGGCAAGAGAAGGGCTGAATAAGTGTCGCTTTACTAAGAAGGAATCCAAAGTAAATTTTCGAGAGAGTACTTTTAGTGAAAGTAGGAGTGGTAGAAACCAGACTGCAGAGAATTCAGGAATGAGCGGAAGATAAAGAAGTTAAATCCGTGCTTGAAAATCGCTCTTTTGGAAATGGAGTTTGAAAGAGAAGAAAGCAGAGGTTGTTTATTTTATTGGCTCTGAGAATTTCAGTGGGGTGGTTATTTTTCTTTATGCTGCCATTGTTCAGCCTAATGATTTGGGACTGTTTAATACCAAATAATACCAAACATTTTATATAATGTAACCAACAACGAAAGAAAAATAATTCTTCTGTTATTTTCTCTGTAGGCATCAGTAAAATTTGCCTAGTCATCTTTCTCTTCTTTGTGTCATTCTGAATGATGTACCTTTCTTCTGACTGATACGCCTTGCTGGAGAAATACCAAGTCTCCTCGATTTTTCACCAAGTCCTAGCAGTCCGCCTGCTTATGGCCCGCCCTTCCCCTCGGAGTCAGTGGAATCTCTGTCAGCTGTCTGCCTGTCAATGGATGGAGACAAGGTGTACAGTAAGCCCCTGGCTGGACAGTTAACCAGGGAAAGGAGTGAGGTTCTCTACTCTTCCCTAGAAAAGCATTTCTGAGGGCTTTTCAACAAGGATCGCTTTAAAGACAGGAGTGGTTTAAGTACTTGAAATGTTCATTTATCTCCTATACCTTCTAGCACTTAAGATATTCCTTTAAAAGCACCAGTTTATCACGGAAAGAAGTTGCTCATGTGCCTTAAGAAACAATGATTTTCATTTCCTTTTCCTCCAGCTAACCTGAATTCTTTTTTAACACTAATCTCCCTCTCAGCAGTGCCTAGAAGTTAAAATCCTTAATGCTTCCTCTAGAGCTCCTGAGTTGTGTCGGAAGTTCTCTCCTTGACCCTTTACCCAGGAAGTATCAGCCAAAGGGCTAGGGTTGCATTAACAAAGATCCTCTCCTCCTTTTGTTTCTGTTTCTTTGCTTGTTTGTTTTAGGGGAAAAGAAAAGAGAAAACACATCCTAAACTGAATTCTCAGTGGCATAGTTTATATTCTCTAAGTAAGATAGATCCTAAGTTTAGGTCTTGACTTCTGAAGATAAATCCATTAGCCTATGTAACCAGAATGAGAGAACAGTATTTATGTTGATAGTGATATAATGCAAACACTTAACATGGATCATTGTTTTAACACTTTACAATAAATTTCCATTTTAGGGGGAAAACTTCCCAGCTGCTAACTAGAACAATTTCATGAAGCAAAGAAGCAAAGCTAGTAAATATAGAAAATGTTCATTTTCTCTGGGCAAGATATGCAGAACTTTTACTTTGCCATGTCAAAAATGATGTCTAATATTGAAATCTTACTTTAATATCTTTTTTTTTTTTTTGATTCAATGAAGAAGTGACCATGCCAAGGTGAAGAGCATATTATTTTATATCCAAATCCAGTAAAGTTCACATTAATTATGCTGGGCCGTGTATGGCTCTAGCCTAGATATTAAAATGGACCCAATATCTAGTTATATTGCTCTTGATCTGGATTGGACTTTGTGTTCCAACAACAGTTCTCTAACACCAGTTGGATGTCGTACAGCTCAATCCAATTCTACGACTAACATCCTGGAGTTATTGCAGACTCCACAGTTAAGGGGTCAGTCCTGCAAGACTGCCCTTCTTCAGACATCAGCTGCAAATCTTGGGTGTCCAAGCCACCCACTCCTCTTGCTAGCTGACTCCAGATTCAGAACTCCCCACCCTCCCTTGCATTCAGTAATTCACCAGGAAACTCAAGGAAATCACTGAAAGTTCTGTACTTCTGATTACAGTTTTATTATAAAGTCTGTAACAGGAACAGCCAAATGGAAAGTATGTGTAGGTTAGGGTCCTGGGGAGGAGGGGGACAGCACAGTTGTCGTGTTGTCTCTCTGTTAGAATCTGAGCATGTCACCCTCCCAGCACATCAGAGTGTTCACTAATCGAGATTTACTGAGCTTCAGTGTCCAGAGTTTTTATATGGACTTTCATTACATGGGCATGATTGCATAAATAATTGGCCACATGAATGAAATCAGCCTCCAGCCCCTTTACCCTCCCTGTAGATGGTGGGATGTGGCTGAAAATCCTGAGCATGGGCTTTCTGACTCATCCGGCCCTTCCCTTAAAACTATCTAAGAGCTCACTTGAGCAACTTTATTTGCATACACCTAGGTATGGGCAAAGAAGTTCATTGTGAATAGCAATTCCTATTGCTCGGGAACTTTCAAGGGTATTTGAAACTCTGTTTCAGGAGCGGGCCAAGACCAGATATGTCCTTTATTATATCACAGACATCAAGAATATATTTGATTTATTCCTATAGCTTTAATTAAGTGAAATATTATTACCTTCATTTCCTAGCAGAGATGTTTGGTCCTAAGAACTTATATGATTGACCAGAGGTAACATAAGTAAATTCTAGAAAGAACTAGAATCTCAGTTACCTTAGCTAATAATCTATCTGTCTTTTATGGACATCAGCTTACATTAGGAGACTTAGTTTTCCTAGAAAATTGTGAGAACATCAAGAAATATATATGCCAAAGAAATATTAACTACTCTCAGTTTGAAAAGAATTCTATTGGGGCACTTTGCTGGCTCAGTTGGTAGATAGAGCATGTGACTCTTGATCTCAGGGTCATGAGTGCCCCACATTGGGCATGAAGCCTACTTTTAAAAAGCTGTAAATAAAGAAAAAGAAAGGCATTTTACTGACTTTTTAAAAAAATGTCTGTCTCCTTTAACTTAGGGAACTTTGCATGTGGAACCTAGTTTAGTCATTTCTCTGACTTTCAGCACGTTGCATAGTGTGGTATATCTCCACCCTGTTCCAGAGTCTTGATAGTGAGTCTTGATGCTTTTCCTTTTAATGAATGAACATTTATTTTATATTGCACCTTTAAAAAAAACATTTTGCAGTTATAGATCAGGATGGTTATTGTCATCACTGGCTATGGAAACTGAGGCATAGCTCACTATGTCCCAAAACTTACATACTTGTCATCTGTCACCCTTAAAAAAAAATTATACCCTACTTCTTCTTCCAAAAATGATTTGAGGCCACTTGCAACAGATCAAATTGCAAAAATAAATAAGTTAGGTACCATAGCCTTCAAATAGCTGCAGTTTCTCTTTCTGTGGTTCCAGTTACCCAAGATCAGCTGTGATCTGGAAGCAGGTGACCCTCCATCTGCTGCATCCTCAGTAGTAGACGAAGACTGCATCACAGTGCCGGGTCACAGTCCTTTGTCTCAGTATGCAGGCGTTTTATCTTCTCTCATCATCACAAGAAGAATGAGTGCAGTACAATAGGTTATTTTGAGAGAGAGAGATCCCATTCACATTGACTTTTATTACAGTCTATTGTTGTAATTGTTCTATTTTACTATTAGTTGTTGTTGATCTCCTAGTGTGCCTGATTTATAAATTAGCATAGGTGTGTATGTATAGGAAAAGCCGTAGTATGTATGGAGTTCAGTATTCCCTGTGGCTTTAGGCATCCACTGATGTCTTGGTACCTATCACCCTGCAGATCAGTAACAGGGGACAACTGTATAAGAAAGAGAAAATGGAGTGACGAGAAGAAACATTTTAATTTATGTTGATTACAGTCAACATCATCTAAAGCTGTGCTGTCCAGTACTATAGCTACCAGCCTCAAGTGGCCATTTGAGCATTTGAGATGTAGCTAGCCGGAAATGAGAAGTGCTATAAATGCAAAATATATACTGAATTTTGAAAAAATCATGAATAATTTTAAGTAGACTCCATGCCCAATGTGGGGCTTGAACTCATGACCCTGAGATCAAGAGTTACATGCTCCTGGCACCTGGGTGGTTCAGTCATTGAGTGTCCAACTCTTGATATTGGCTAGGGTCATGATCCCAAGGTTATGGGATCAAGTCCCATGTTGGGCTCCATGATGGGCATGGAACCTGCTTAAAATATTCTCTTTCTCTCTCTCTCCCTCCCTCTCTCCCTCTCTATTCACCCTCCTATCCTACCCTCTATTCCTCCACTCCTCTCTCCACTCAAAGCTTTCTCTCTCTCTTTAAAAAAAAAAATATATATATATATATATATATACACACACACACATATATATTTTTTTAAAAAAGAGCCACATGTTTTACCGATGAGCCTACCATGTGCCCCCAAAATGAGTAATTTTTAAAATATAGTGTCATGTTGCAATTAAATTTTTTATACATATTGAGTCAAACAAGATATATTATGAATTTCAAAATGAATTGTTTTGTCTCTGTTTTTAATGTGTCTACTAGAAATTCTAAAATTACACATGGCGCTCACATTTCTACTTGGACAGTGCTTTTCTAGAAAATTGATTTTCACTGTGATGTTAAATGACCGGCAGAATCCTTCTCAAAAATCCTTCTGTAAAATTTCAGATAGCCACAGCTTTGTGTATATGTTCATACAGCAGAATAATCAGTGCTGAACAAACACATGGATAAAATTAAGTCCTTAAAAGCATAGTAAAAATTTCAAGGATATAAAGTTACTACTTCAGAGCACTAGGCTTTCTCATCTCTCAGGAAGCCCACCCCTCTCATGGCGGATCCTCCACTTTCCTAGAGATTATACACAGAAGCACTGCCCACTGCTGATTGGGAGAAGCTTCTTTTCACCATAATTTTAGAAGATATTATGAAATTGACCCTTATTTTGCAAAATTGTGAAACATTTGGAAACTTCAGAGGAAAATTGACTTTGTAGAGATCTGTGTATCTTTATGATTTTATAATTCCTAACTAAATGTAAAGGAATACTTAATCTGCATATAAAGGAACATGTAAAGTGAATATTTGTTTTCAGACATTCGAGGTGGGGGGTGCATGTTGAAATAATACAAGGACAGACTTAGAAGGATCATATTCTAACTGGGTCACTGACTTAACCTTTATGGGCCTTAATTTGCCCATTGGAAGAAGTCCTCAGTAGTTACAAATGCTCCTTTCAGCTTAAGCAATGTAGGGTATAGACTCAAGTCTGAGGTCATCTTTTGCTCTGTTTGGCCTGTTATTTCTCTGTGGAATGTTAAGGTCAAGTCCACTGCCAAGCGGCAGGACATTGTTCTGGCACTCGTTATAGTCTTGACTTTCCTCAGCCCTTCTTCCTTTGCAAAGAATCACCCAATGCAAAAGTCACTCTCTTTAATTTAGTGAATATGGCTGAGTGTTCTTATCCATCACTTAAAATATTATTTCTTCAGACAAGGATTAGCACTTTATTTCTATAAAGGCATCCAGTGCCACTTGGACTCCATGAAATGGTGAGAACTTATATCATCCCTTCTTTTAAATCTTAAACTGAATTGTTTCTCTAGTTTACTTTGCTAGATTTCACTAATTTCATTCAGCAGTTTACTGATTCTTCTTATATGTTAAATCAGATGTAGAAATCAGCCTCTCTGATTTGCTAGGTTTGTTCCTCATAAATCAGCTTTTCTGTCCAGGTGAATATGTGCTGTCACTGACACCAGCCCCTGGAAGTGCCAGGACCCCTCTTTCCTCTCGGTGGTATAGTTAGAGGGACAGCTGGGTGGAGACTGATTGCTTATTTACTGAGCAGCAGCATGGAAGTTCCTTCATGCTGGTGGCCATTTTCTCACTTATGGGAGATGAATTCTTTATTAATTAAAATGCCATGTCTGTCTGTCCTAGCTTTCAGTGGTCTTTCAGAGCAAAAGGAGCTTGGAGAATTGAACTTAGAAAATCAAACTTTAAAAGTACTTGGTAAAGCCGTGTGGAGTACTGTCTTGGCATTTGCAGTCAGATTTCAGAATCATCAGTTTCCATCTGATTTCTCACAGAACTTTGCGAATATGTTCAAGTTAGCCTGTGCTTCCCTCTGCCCTTTGTGGGCTGGGCAGCTTAGTGAGTTACATATTTAAGATATGTAAAAACAGAGCATAATGTATGTCACGGAGTCATACCCTGGCTAAATAAAGGTGTCTGGTTTTTATGGTCACATGTCCATGCAAGCACACTTACACAAGTATAGTCAGTTTCATCTCCAAGTTGGTTTTTTTTCCCTCCCTCTACTCCCCAACCTTTTCCCATCTCCTTGGCATCTGTCTCCTTCGCTCTTACTTCCTTATGTTCTGGCCGACCTTTCTCTGACCAGCAGAGCCCCAAGTGGATTCCCTGTGGAGTCCATCAACTCCTGTCTGTAATTAGCTTAGTGGAGCCACTGTGAAGTGATGCAAGAAGAGTTTAGCTTCCCCAGAGCCGCACTTGGTAGTCTGGCACGCTCCTTATCTGTTGCTCCGGGGAGCTAGATACCAGGAAACCATTATGTTAATACAGCAACAGCAGCTCTTATTTTTTCAATCCCACAAAAACCACATGTGACCTGACATGATCTTAAGATATAAACAAGTAGCCAACATACTTTGGGCCCCTGGGTACCGAGTTTTCTTTCTCACCTGGCATTTTGGCCCCAACCAAACTTCTAGTCCCTTCAGTGAGGGCTGGTGTCCATTTTCCGACCTGAAGTTCACTGGGAGCAATAGTAAATGACAGTATCCAGGGACCTCTGGTCAAAATTTTATCCACTGTCTTTTCAACTTCCTCTTATTTAAACAAATTATGGTTTTCTCCAACAATTGCTATTTTACCTATTTGCCAGAGATGGTACTAGGTTTGCTTTTCTGAAGTAAACTTCACCTTGTTGCTCGTCTTCTTTTCAAGGTTATTCTTGTTCCATGGACAATTTGCCTAAAATAGAGCTATAATTCTGTGAGTCGGTATACCCTTGCAAACATGATTGTTCTCCTAGAGTCAGTTCAGAAGAACTAGTTTTATTTTCTGTTTCTCACAGCTTGCTTTTGGTAAACTCTCAGATGTCCTATCCAGATACACAGATTATAGACTAAGACAGTCATTTTGATTTCTCAAAGCCCTTTCTAATCTGACTCTACCACTTTATTCTAATTAGCATTCTATGGTGTTTATAAAATGGTTTTTTCCCTTCAGCCAAATGTGAATGTACCTGATAATTTTAAAGTTTATTTAAAATTTTTTTTCCTTCTCCCTCTAAGTGCTAGTGTTCGTTAATTATAAGATCAGCCTTCAAGAAGTCTAGAAAGCATTTGAAATTAGTGGAATCCTTCTTTTTCTCTTTTGGTAATTTTATGTTATTATATGAAAACCTACAGGATATTTTTGAAAAATTAATATTATTTTTAGCAATGATTGCCCAGCCGCATAGATTTAAGTGTGTAGGAGAACATGAAGGAATGTTGAATGTTTGGTGAGTAAAATGCTTTTTGTGTGTGATTTTCTTTCCCCGTTTTTACCTTCACTTAACAGTATGCCACCTTCTCTTTAACTTTTATGTCTCCTTTTTATTTTTTTAAGTGAGAATATTTCCTTCATAAACTTCAATGAGTTGACACTTTGCTCATTAAAAGATGTTTCACATTTGCACATTGGGTCCTAGAGTCAAGCCCTGATTCAAGCTTCAACTCTGAAGCGTCCCTAACATTATGGTACAGGGGCAGGAAAGAGCTGCTGGGGAGAGTGAGGCTTTCTGGAAAAGGTGTCAGTGGTCGTCAAGCTCTACTAATCTAAACATGTTTTTGAAGAGGAAGCTTTGTTGCCTACCACGCTGGAACCTCCACTCAGTCCCCCAGTAACATATGCTGGTCAAGTGTTGGGTTTGGGTCTCTGTGGAACAGAGCAAACACCTTATAGTCTTGCAATGCCAAGTCTACACTACAGAACCCAGGCTTCGGAAACACTGGTGTTGGAAACATTCAGAGACTGCAAACCTACTGCAGCTCTTGGACTCAGAGACAAGTCCAGAAAGGGACTTGTCCCTTATGCCCCGTATGTACATCGGTTCTCCTCAGTCACTATTGCATACTTGTATCTCTTTTTATGATTTGAGAAGAAGGAAAGTTTCCATTTTTGATGTTAAAGAGAGGCTTCTCGTGGGTACATCTAAGGAATTTGTGTATGTATCAACCTATTACATAGACTGGGGCTTTTTGTAGTTTTCTTCTTCTCTTTCTGTCAGGCAACATCTGGGAATTTGGATGTGCAGACCAGTCCTGGCGGCCTATAATGCTGAATCTTGAACAAGTCCTATCTCTTGTCACTAGAGAAAGCATTATTAAATCAGCACCACTAAGTAATTTTGGTGCATATGTGCGCGTGTGTTCTGTTTCCCTTTCTTTGATTATAAAAGTGGTCTGTACTCATTTTAAAAGTTTATAAAATATAAAAAAGACAGAAGCCCTCTTGTAATTTTTCTGTCTGCAACAGCCCCAGTTAACATTATGAAATGAGTGTTTACTATGCATATTACATTTTATAGAGTTGAAATCAGACTGCTTACAAGTAAATGTTCATTTATTTAAAATATTCACACTTTCTTATGCTATTAACATTTTTCATATATCTAAATAATTGACTCTAAGAAAACAACTGTGTTTTTAAGGGTATATTAAGTCCAAAAATTACAGGAGATCTATTTGATGCATTTTTTGAAATTCATAAATAACACCAATAAAAATTGCTGTGGCTAACATACTGTTAATTAATCATCTCAACTTCATTTAAGTGAAAGACTTAAATATTTGCCCGTAAATGAATTTGCAGTGCCAGCTCACTAACTCATCACGGAATGGTGGCTGAATAAATTCTCCTGCTCTGTCCTGGGTATGTAATAGTGTTTCTTAACTTTTGTTTGGTCACCAGCCCTCTGTGAGTTCAGTGAAAGCTACGAAGCTTCTTCCCAGAGAACTGTATATTCACACAAAAAACTAATTGTAATGATAATCAGTTATGATATGCCAGGCCCTCTGCCAACTGCTCTATGTGTGTTATTTCATTTAATCCTCATGGTAGCAGTATAAAGAATGCACTGTTTTCTTCATTTTTGAGAAAAAGACATTGAAGCTTTAAGGAGATTAAGTAATTTGCTCATGCCCGTAGACCTAGTATCAGAGCTCAGACTCTGATACTTATGACCTCAGAAGCTATCCCTTCAATCAATGTGCACCGAATTTTAGGAAGCTCATAAATTCCTAAAATCTGCTTATTGATACTTATGTTAAGGACGTGTTACCTACTGCAATCCAGAGATTTTCATTGTCAGTGAAGAATATGTGTGGTTAATCAATCTCGCTGTTTTTGTATCTAATTTAATTAATATATGAATATTTGTTGAATATCTACTATTTTAAACTGGTAAGAACAAATACTACACTTGATCTTAGCCAAAAGGCCGAGAAGCGATGAATATGTACTATTTTAAATACTTCTTAGGTTCAGTGATAGGGTCTTTATCCCTAAGGAGTTTACTATCTACATGAGAAGACAAGGATTATGTACATAAAACAATGAGGAAAAAATACAAACCTGAGGTTGGATATACGGTAACGAGACATTTCCATAAACTATATGTGAAAACTAATCTCTTTACTCTGTCATACCTTGATGCAGTGTCGCTCTTTGATTCCCTGATTTATAAAAGGAAAATCAAATCTAAAAGGCCACCATGTCCTCTGGGAATGTGGCAGATTCAGTGTGTCATAAAAATGAGGTCTGTAAAGTGCGACTCTGAGTTTCCTGAGTGGTTTTGTCTGTGTCATCTGTTAGCCCCAGGGAGCATGCTCAGTAAGGAGAGGTGAGAATGTGTAGCCCGCTCTCAAACATTTCAACCATGTATCACCAGGTAATTCTCTTGAGTTGGACATATGTAGGTAAGCAGAACACCTTGACAGTTGCTACATTTTGACTCAAGAAAGGTTCCTACTGACAGAGAGGAGTCATGCAGGAGCAGTGGGGGGAAACTACCAAACTTCGGATGAAACCATCGGGCATGGGAAGCGTATTGAAGCCGACAGTCAAGGCTGTCTGAAAGAGTGGCTGTGGCTATAATTCAGAAAAGTGTTTTCTGTAGGAGCACAGTATGGGCAAGTTGTACCTCTGACCTGAGCAGCTGCTGGATACACAACGTTAGCACAGATAATGGCTGTTGTAAGATATGAGGGATGGGGTATGTCAGGCTTTCCATTACCACGGCCCTCTTCAAGGATTTGTACAGTTGTAGGATTCTGCTTTTTTGAAACTTGAATCATTTGGGCTGTAATATGATGGAATTAATTTACAAAGAGCATTTGAATTTTCTTTTCATTGCAAACAGAAACCCAGTGCTGCTAATCATCCTACCTGTAGTTTATCTCCTTTCACTTACAATAGTTGCTTTTATTGAAATGTCTACAATAAGAATATTTTGTGTACAGTTGTAGAATATATTTGTGCTGTATTTTGATTAATAAATTTTGTTTCATTTCATTTCACTGATGTTTTCATAATCCCTTGCAATTTAACCTGTTTAGCATTATTTTTTTTAAGTGGGGCAAGGATGTTATGAAAACCTATTATGTCTAAGAAGCCCCAGATGGAAAATATTTTTAAGAAACGGGAATTCCCATAATTGTTCATATCATTTAAATATGTCCAGCTCCTGGATGTTGGAAGTAATTTTCCAGGCATTTATGCAGATGTCTTGATGGATTTTATTTAATTTCCAAAGAAAAAAGTATGATACCGAGTCTGTATAATTTCTTAAATTCATTCCTGGGGAAAAAAAACATTAAGTGAAAACATACCTTTTCATATTTTCTTTGAGCCAATACTGGAGTTGTTTTTGAGGTAAATAGTAGATTGATGATAAATGTCCATCACACTTTGGCTTTATAGAGAGAATTCAAGACATGTAACTGTCCAACTCTTGAATTTTCTCATTCTCTGTGTGTGGTGTGTGTGGTGTGTGCATGCGGGGAGCTTAAACAAGACCTTTTGATTTCATAATAAGCAGGGCTTAGGGGCGATAAAACTTGACATTCTTAACTGTTACTAGTGTCTGTCCCTATAGCCCATGCAGTTATCTTCCTGCTAATGATGTAGAAGCCAGAGTCATAAACTGAGCATGGACCCAAGGCGCTACTGTAAATTGCAAATAGCATTCATGTGGTGTCTTTGACCTAAGACTAAATTGGGGTAGACAGAAGAGGGGGGAAAAAAAGAGTTTTCATGAGTGGAATAGAAGTGGAAGTCAAGGACAAAGAGTACGCTAGTAGGATGAATATGTGCAAAGGTTCCCTAAGCTTTTGAAGCGAGATTTGTTTAGATAGGCTTTTCATATCTGCAAATACTCCTTTGCTCAGGAGCTAAGCAGTGGATTCGGACAGCTTCTGCGTGTGTGTGTGTGTGTGTGTGTGTGTGTATGTGTGTGTGTTGGCAATAATGCAGTCATGAGATAATACAAATAATCAGTGAGGGAATAATTAATGATGTGGCAGGGAATATTTTTTGATAAATGCTTGGGGAATGAGGTGACAGGCGTGAAATTAGAAAATTCCTTCAGCGATCTAAAATATAAATAGCTTTCGGAACTGAAAAGAGTTTCACAGCTGAAGATTTTATTGTGTTGAGAGGAAAAACTTTTTTCTCTCCCCCACTCCCTCCTCCTTTGCAAGTTGTTTGTCCATTCACAAAACAAATACTCTGAAGCCCAGCGCGGCTCATGGGAATAAATTTCAGGTCGAATTAGTACAGTTTCCTTGCTGTCAGGATGCTGGAATTAATGGTGTTTTGATGACACGAATTTTGAAGGGCAAACAAAGAAGCTGAAGGGAGAGAGACATGACTCCTTAGAAGCTTGGTCCTCCTCTCCCCCAGCCTCTCTTGTCTTCCCTGTCATCCGTCTGCCAATCTCCCTGTCCATGGTTAGTTAAAGGCGCTTTTTATCCTCTTTTCTTTCCCACAGAGTTTGCCAGATCCGGCCCGGTGCCTGGGTTCCAGGAGGACACGCTGCAGTTGGCCTTCATCGACTTGAGACAAGTAAGTCTTTGTGTTTTTGTTTTTTGTTTTTCTTTTAAGATGTGTGACTGAAGACCATCAGGTCTTAAGGAAAAGGGGAGGGAAGGGGGATTGGCGTTGGCGATTCACACTGGAGACCTAAGGGTTTTTCCCTGTGTTTGAGGCCACCTCTTTTATTTAGCTATCTGGGATCCTTAGCTATGGTGGAGTTAAAGGTTTTGTGGGTAGAAGGGAAGGCAGGAGGTGGGAGGAGGGACCCAGAGCGTCGAGGGACTCAAGTGACCCTCAAGTGATGTGACCCATTGTGCTATAGTTGGCTTCTGCAGACACAGCAGAAAGATAACTCAGCAAACCAATGCTAAGCAGGTGCACTGATGCAGAGACTGCCTGCCTGAAGGACTTTTGTTTGCAGATAATGAGGGCAACAGCATTTTAAAAAAATGAAATATTTTACATTCTGGATGGTTGGTGTGGCTTGTTGACTTTTTTTCTGTTGCCTTCAGTCTTCCCATCCCCTCCTTTGTAGAATGTGGCCAGCCATGAGTGACTAAGTGGTGGTTTTAGGAGATGATTAGCAAAGGCCCTGACCAGTCATGCTAACCCAACAGACAACCCTGTTAAAGTAATGTTGACGAAAGCCAGTCCTCAGGTGCACCTGAACTTTGGGAGCCCCTCAGTGAGAAAGTCTTTCTCTAGGGCCGTTGCTTGCACATCGAAACGGGTAGGTTGGTAGGCCTTAGTGGTTTGGGTAGAGAGGAACAGGATGGGCGGGGTGCGGCGGGAGGGTGGGGGCGAAAGAGGGAGAGCGTTAACTGGGCTCTGTCATCTCTTCACTCTGAAGATGGATGGGGTTGGATAGAAAGTGTGAATGAAGTAAGAATCAATGACTGATGCTTCTCTCCTATTAAAACAATCTTTTTTTTTTGTCTGTTTTAAAAGGGGGGCTGGCTTTGTTTCTCCTGCCATAATGATGCAGTGCCTCTTGTTTTCAGAGCTGACATAGTTTGCATTCTGAAAACTTTTAGATGCCCAGAGTATTTCTTAAAGCTATAGGACCCCTTGTATTGGTAGTCTCCTTACCACTGTGACTCGATTCATACTGGAACAGCTTTTAACCCATAATGGATGGCCTGAGCTACCCCTGAATCCTTGTGGATGGGTGGTGTAATCTGTCATCTGATGACAAATCTGGAAAGCCCTGTTAAGCAGAAAACAGAAAATTGTGTCTCTATAGACCCGCCAAAGTTTGAGGATTCAAGCCGCGTCCCAGAAACGTGTGTCAACTTAATATTTGGGGGCCGAGGTGGGGGTTCTCGTACCACATAAAGGCTTTCCCAGCAGGGTCACAAATGGAGCGGAGTATCTCTTTCCACACTTATGACCTTCCACCTGTGGTTTCAGCAACTCAACTGAGACATTCAGGTTTTAACCCCTTGGCTGATGTGAGACTGGAAGATTGGGATTTTGCCTTAGGGTTTTGTCAAAGGCCAGTCCGTTGGCTTTTTCTGTTTCTTCTCAGAAACTTCTGAGCCAATTGGCTTTTCTTGGAAAGCAGAAACTGAATTTCATTGGAGAGACACATCCAAGGAAAAAATTTTTCCTTTCTCACTATTCATGAGAAGGAAGTGTGGTCATTCTCTCTAGTTTGTGGTTTTTGGTCCCTATGGAAAGCAACTAGTGTTCACAGAAAATGTTAACTAAGGGAGTAAGTTAGAAAACACAGCCAAAATAAGGTGGAGCTGAGCCGGGGGTGAATGCTCAAGTATTTGTGGGCTCTCGGCGAGCACTAGTGTTTATGCTTAAGTTCCTATTTGCTGTTATATTTCTGTTCTCAGACTTCTTCTTATGATATTTCAGCAGGAGAAACCAGAACTCCAAAATTTTACTAATAAGATTTTGGCTCTTCCTGTCAGATCTATCACCTAATTTCTAGTTGTATCTGTCTCTGTTAAGACAGCTTAAACCTTTCTAATCTAGACCATTTAAAACGCCTCCCTAGCTCTCAGGCCGCAGCTCTTTACTAGCAGGCCCCAGGCGGGTTGAATCATTGTGAGAAAAATTATCCCTCCCCGTTCCCTTCTGAAAAAATCGATCTCTTTGCAGTCCATCTTCATTGTTCTCATAACTTATTTAAAATGAGCATCTTATTAAAAGGGGACTTCTTCTGAGCTATGGAGATGTTCAAACTATAAGAAGAAAACTGGGGAGTATGTTCCCAAAGAAGATACCATGACCTCAAATGAAGCATGATTAAGTGTCCTTGAGTATGTTGTCCTTCTGCATGTTCCCCTCAGAGTCCTGTAATAGAATTATGGAATTTGGGGATTGGGGCTCATTTTAAAAATCATGCAGGATAACCTTTGACTTGAGACTTGAAACCCTGTACAGCACGCAGACTGTGCCTGCATATCCTCCTTGAAGAAAACTTGCCACCCCGAAGCAGCAAGGGCCGCCTTCACGACAACCTGAATATTAGAAACATATTTCTTAAGTTGGCTAAAATCTATCTCTCTGAACTCTGACCCTTTGGTTCTTTGTGTTTTTATTAATGCATCGCAATTTCGGGGATGGGCTTCCTCTCCTGATTTAATGAGCATCCTCTCTGCTAGTCATTGAGTCTTCGTCACATGTAGCACTGAGACCCACTCCTCAGGTGGTCCTCACACACTTGATTTTACGGACCAGACTGGACACTTCACTCTCTTCGGTCTATGTGTTTCTTTCATATTATTAATAACATAGATTTTTTTTTTTTTTATCATTCTAACCAATCTAAACCTCTTTAGATCCTGATTCGGTTTTCCAGCTTCGTGACTAATTTAAACATCATGTCCTTTCTGAGCCTAATATGACAATATTAAGCAGGCATGGCAGCAGTTAAAGGAAGAAGTTAAAATTAGGGCAGATTCTGGGGTGCGCCCCCACGGGAAGCACGACAGTCACAGTGCAGCAGGCCTGTCCTTTGACTGTCATTGACTGTGTCTGCCTCACTGACTTATGAGCATATTCATTCTGATCATGCTTTCGTGTTGTCTTGCTTTAGAGTGTTTCAGACACTGTCAAGTGAATAATTTTTAAAATAATCAAAACACAGAATCTTTGATGAGATCATCTCTGCACAGACTGTAATAACAGAGTGTCATTTAAAAGCTATAGAAATTCAATTAGACGCAAATTAGACACGGATAGCAAAACGATTCATCTTTTCCCACCTGTCCTGTCTATCCTCAGTTGCCTACTTCTTAAGGAAAAGAGTGAAATGACATTTTGAATATGCAAGCTTTCGTGATATTTTACATGTGTATAGTACTTCATAGTTACCACACATTCACGTACAAATCTCATTTGTCAGACTGCTGAGCTTAGAAAACCTGCCATTAGTGATCATGTGAATTAGACAGTACAAATCAAAATCTCCTTTGCCACTTTATACCTGCTCAATGTCCAAGTCCATAAAAGTAGGATTGCAGTACGAATTCACATTCGTCTTTCAAATATAGGTGCCAATCTCTATCAAAATCCAACTTTGGGTTCATGTTGAATCCTGACAAGGACAACTTAAAGGTCTCACATTTTAGTTATCTTGAAGTGGCATGTGCACTCCAAGTACTAGTAACTGCCAGCCCTTAATGGCTCGTCATTGGAAATGACCACACAAGGCCCATAGTGGATTCTCAGTAGTGATCAGATTCTTTAACAGTACTATGGATTTTGTTTTTCTTCTGTTGTTAAGCATTCAGTAGATAGTACTAATGAATATTAGAAATTGAACTTCAGTCGATTTTCATTTTAGCTTGTTTTATCAAACTCTGAGTGCCTGCTATGAATAGAGCACAACCCCAGTGCTGTGGGAATACATAAGTAAATGTAATACAGTCTCTGACCTCCAGGAGCAAAGAAATGATCAGCAAATACTTAATTTTAATGGAAGTCACACTGTAATGAGTATTACATTGGAAGGATGAAGCCATTGCATATGTTTCAATTATTTCATTGTGTTTTGCTGTGTAACAAAGCACCCAAAACACCTTGTCTTAAAAGAAGAACCATTTATTTAATGCAAGTTTCTACAGATCGGCAATTAAGGTAGGTTCAGTGGGCTCACTCACACCTTGAGGTCAGGAACTAGATTCACTAGGAACTGCCTGGTCTAGGATGCCTTAGCCAGACCGACTCTTCTCTGCTCCATGTGATCTGTCACCCACCAGCAGCCTGACCCAAGTGTAATCATGTGGCATATTGGTAGGTTCCAAGAGAGCAAGGGGAAATATGTAAACCCCTTAAGGTCTACACTTGGAACTGGCAAGCCATCGTTCCCACCACCTCTTATGGGCCAGAGCTGGTCTCAGAGCCAGCCCAAAATCAAAGAGTAGGGAGATCCACTTCAGCTCATCCTTCAGTTGGGATGTAAGACCTTTATACGAACGATGCCTCTATAATTACAGAAAGAGGCCATGGAGTGGAGAGGTCTTTGTGAGCCTGAGTAATTGTAAAATATTGCATTCAAAAAGTGGAAAGTTCAACTGAAAGAAGCCAGGCATTTGGTGAGAGAGGAAAGTGTTCTAAGCATAGAGAATAGCCAGTTTCAAGTTTTGTTTAAAAACATATGTGGAGTTGTTTTAACTAGGATCTAGACTATCTTCCCTTTTTTTTTTTTAAGTTTTAGACAAATCTCTTTAAACCCCCATTTCTTAATTTCTCTTCTTCATTTCTTACTCTTACTATTCAGCTTCCTCATGGACCTCTTTTTTATGTCCTATACTTCTCATCGAGCACTGCTTATTGTGGGCTATGCCGATCCATCTCACATTTCTGTTGCTCACATTCACTGTGAGGGAATCTTAACTTCCCCAGATAATTAATTATTTATATTACTCATTTAATTTCTGGCTGTTCACCTTACATATTTGACCAACAGGAAGAGGTTTGGGTGGGTTCTTTTCTTTAGTAACATCACCTTATTTTCTGTTTCTTGTCCCCGACTGTTTCTTACTTCTGACACACTAAGTTTTTATCGAGCTGAATGAACTAGGTTATGACATTGCATCAGATCTCCTGAATGGAGCTTGTTGGCAACGACTCTCAAACAGCAAAGCCATCCCAAGATAACTACGGCTTTTTTTAGATGGAGTTGGTGACATTCCCTCTAGGCCAGTTATTCCCCAATTTCTAAACCTTCAGTCTAAAGTAAACATGGTGCATTTCCATTGCAGGCACTTAACTTGCCTTAAAAACAACTATAGGACCTAAGAGAAATAGCTGTATATTTCTTTGGAGACGTTGAAAAAAATCTGATGTTAATCCTATTAGAGGCATATAGGTAAAATCAGCACTGTCCGCAAGCATCAGGTATGAAACCTGAGAACAGCTCAAGAAACTGTGTAGAACTGCTTTTCCTATTTCCACTCCTATCTTGATCCTGTTCAGTAAAATTTTGGTTTTTGAATCAGAATGCCTGCTGTTTTCTTTTTTTCTGCCCCCAAGTCTAATGAACAGCCACTCCTGCTAAGAGGAACATTCCCCCTTTGCTCCACTGATCTTGGCTCATGTGGAAAAATCTTAACTTTGCTTAATAACCACTTATATGTTAGCTTCAGTAGAATACCAGTTGATATAAAAACTGAATTTGTCTGATACCACACATAACAAGATGATATGTAGTCAATAGAATTTCTTTTTTTAATGTTTCTCCCTTACCAATCTAAACAACCCCTAACTTTTAGGAGACAACATAGGAGGCCTGGGTCAGGGTAAGGCAGGCCCACATTTTAAAAAGACCTCAGGTGACAATCTTCTGCTTTTTCATCACAACGGTTAAGCCCTATTTAACAGGAAGAAAGCCATTTCCTGCATGTACTTCTTAATGCTGGTTTTTAACCTGTTGGGATGTGACCTGGGGGTTTTCGGGGGATGGGCTATAATTTTCCCAACTGTTTGCTGAGCAGTTACCAAGGAGTCATGGTAGAGAAATGAGAGGTGTGGGGAGAGTTAGTAGGAGAATGTTTTTGTGAAAGGATGTTGTAGGTGGAGGAAAATAGAGTGGTATGCAGACCCTCAAATCCTCTACTAGTGAAGTATACGGACCAGTAACGGTGTAAGTAGATATATTCTACAAGTGCTCATCTGAAATATTCTGTTGACCTTCAGATTGTGTATGACACTGAATAAATAGTGGCCTGTAAACCCGGAAGTCATCTGTACTAAGGTGCAGAAATCAAATAGCTTGATAACTCATGGAACTGGAAGATGCCATTACTATGACTTATGTGGATGGTGGGGTCAGAAGGAATGGTTTGAGCCATTAAAGCACATTATCTTAGAAAAGATCATCTGCACTAGCATGTATATGTGGTTAGATGTCATTTCAGAAATGAAATCCAGAGACATCATATCTCAAAGGCACCTGGTGGTTGGAAGAAGATACAGTAATAGTATCAGACTATCTGCACAAATCTCTTTGCTGTTACAGAGTTACTAAAAGTTCCTACAGACTATAATCCATGTTTTAACGTAGATAAAGCAAGCCAACTTCATAGACCTTCCTAAATCAGAAATATTCATTCATTCATTGGGCACTATCCCTAGCACTACTATAGTGACTATAATGGTGTAGTTGACATAGTGCAGTGAATAAACATAGTCTCTGCCCCAGCTGACATTCCTGTGTAGCTGCCTGTGCTTGTAAAGCAGGCCTTTTCAACATTCTCCTCTTCCCCAAATTTCTTTTCAGGTGGCCTTCGTGCTCCAAGGGGATTCCACTTGGTCTCAATTTTGATTTTTTTGGATTGATGCTACATTGGTCAATTTTAGAGACAGCTGCAGAGCTTTCTGCAAGACCCCTAGGGCAAGGCCAAGTCTGCTGTATGCCGACACACAGGCTTTCAGAAAAGACCCTGTAGCTCTGATTTGGCAGCCTGGCATAAATAAGATGGTCATCTTGAAATGCTTCCAAAGGTGGTCCTTTGGTTTTTGAAAGCAGAGTTCTCTGGTTGTTTTGATACAATTGTTGTGCCCGTGTTGTTTTGACAGACACCAGAGCGATACCTTTAACCTCGAAGGAAGCTCTGATAGCAAATAATTCCAGTTCCCTAGCAGGGGAAAGCTAACACCTTTGGGTCTGGTTCTGTAAAAGATGTAAATAGGAACATTTCTGAGAATGGACTGCACTGAGCTAGACCCGTGACCTCAGGTAAGCCAGGGCTCGGTTGGCACACACAGGACGGGGCACAGGTAAATAAGGTCTTCAGCCACTGAGATGCTGCCGCCGCCACTGCAAATCAGGTGTCTTTCCTTCCCTTGCATGGGGTATTAGTAACTGAGATGCCATGGAAACTCTATAGAAAGAGTTGCTGGTAATATGTAACACATGCTGGGATTTACCAAATGCTCTTGGTTGATTGGAGGGGAGTCTATTCTAGGACTGCTGAAACTTTGTCTCACTTCATACCAACCTCTTAACTAGGGAAGAAAGTACTCAGAAATTTGTCTTAGGGCTTTTTTTTTTTAATTAACACAGAATCCATTTTTCCCCCAAACCAGTATCTTATGAAATAATATCCAAGCAGAGTACAACTCTTTGGTATAGAAAATCATATAAGATGTTATTTAAATGCTAGGGGAAAAAAGAAAAAAAAAATTTTAATGGGCCAAATGATATCATAGCATGTAGGGAAGGCCATTTTCTATTCATTGTCCTCTCACTATGGAAATCATTTTAACAATTCAAAAGTCTAATTTCTTCAAGTCTCATGGAGTTGCTTCAAGAGGTTGGGAATCAGAGGAGACGGAGCATGTGTTAATAGTGGATGCCCACCACATTGAGACCATGACAGTTTATAAGAGATTCCTCATTGAATTTCCACAGTGGAGAATAGTTGGGGTGCATGAAAGGAAGGTGGAGGGTCTGATGAACACCGCTTTGCTTTTCCTCACAGAGGAAGCATAGCCATTTAGCAGGAATGTAGATGGGAGACACTTGGTTCCTTGCACATTTGTGCTTGATAAAAACGCAGCTTCTTACCTTTTTGAAGGCCCTGACTTTTATAGACAGTTTGTGTGTCTGGAAATGCTAACTCATGAATGACAGGCACTGTGGGCCCTCTCAGGGTCCTTAAGCTGTATTAATAGCAGTTATGTGGAGAGAAGCAGTGGGTAAAGGACTGTTAGCTAGGAGCAATTGTGGATAATCTTTTGGGTGGAGGGCATAAAACACCAGACTTTGGATGTGTTTTCCATGAATAATACATTGGGTTTGGCCTTTGACTCATAGATTGCTCTAACCCCAGGTTAACATTTTCCATTGTTGCTGTCAACCCATATTGGCCAGTCTAGCCTTAGATGGGAAGTCTAATCTAAAGCTTGCTCAACAGAGTTGTCTAGCACTTCCTACTTGGCAGAGCTGTGCCACTTAGGGCTTCCACCAGAGCATACAACAGCGTTTCCAGTGTATGCTAGGCAGACGTTTTCCGGAAGTGTGCATCTAGTCTGCAACTATCTTCTACCCCTTTGCACCAGTAGAATGATTGTCACTTTTAAAGGGGGTGCGGTGGGGGCGCCTGGGTGGCTTAGTTGGTTAAGCGTCCTACTTTCGCTTAGGTCAGGATCTCACGGTTCGTGGGTTCGAGCCCCGCGTCGGGCTCTGTGCTGACTGCCAGCTCAGAGCCTGGAGCCTGTTTCAGAGTCTTTTGACTCCCTCTCTCTCTGACCCTCCCTTACTCATGCTGTCTCTCTCCTAGAAATAAATAAAACATTTAAAATAAAAAAAAAAATAAAGTGGGTGCGGTGCCAGCATCGCTCTGGATAGCCTCATATCCAGTTGAGAGGCTAGAGTTTCGTTCCATTTCAAGATCTTGTGGGAGGAGCTAATAAGCATCGTGAAAGCCACCTGGTAGTTTCTCCCTTTGCTCATGGACAGTGTTGGTGATCCTCTGACATAGGCAACCTGCGAGACATGCTGCAGAGGCTAGCGTGAAGCTCTGCACTGCAGTCTGCATCTTCCAACAAGCCAAGCCTCAGTCACTGGGGAGGTTTCTCCCGTATCTCAACACACAGCCTGAACATGCAAACCTACACACGTGGAATTTGTGATTTTCTGAGATAATCACATCTTCAGGAGAGAGGGCAAGTGAGTCATTACCAATGAATTTCCCTGGAAGTAGCAGTGGCATCAAAGGCTGTTGCAGTAGTACTGGTGGAATTAAAGCCTGATGGATTCTGAACCCACATCTCATCTCCATTAACTGCACTTCCTTAGTGTCCTACTAGATAGCACTTACAAGCCTGGAAAGGGCAAAAGAGCCAAGCCCCAGATGTAACTAACTACTGCATCCTATATACAGCCGCTGGAGGGCAGCAGAGAGTGACAACAAAGGTCCAGATTTAGGGAATTGGGGCACATTTCAATCTGCCAAAGAAGAAGCCCCCTTAACCATAAGAGAATTTGCTACCTAGGAGCCACAGTTGCAGGCCTAGGCTCCTGGGAGACAAGGACCAAAAAGCATCTACAACCCTGATCTGAAGATTAAAACCCTCCTTCTAGGCAAGTTCCTAGGAATGCATAAAGAAATGAGCGAAGACTGACTGGGGAAGGGGAACCAGACAACATCAGTAAAGTAGGAAACCAAAAGGATAGTCTAAAGTGTTAAGTCTCAAAGCGGAAGCAAAGATAGAATAGGAACCAAATGAAAGAAAGAGCTACAGTGGAAGGCAATCCAGACTGAGCAAGTTGCAGAGGCAAGGATAAGGTCAGGAAAGACTGACCCCCTGAGTCAGGTATACCTAGGAAGGAGCCTTGTGTAGGGCTGCAAAGGGACCAATTTCAGACACAACTGAGCAGTCAGATCTGTGAGATTCTCATTTTTCAAAGTAGCTCCTTCTCAATTAACCAGGATCATTTCTTTCTTAGTCTTTCTTGATTTTAAGAGCAAAATAACTCATTGAGAATGTGGCCAGGGAGAAGGATGATTTGACATTCTAAGATATGACTAAGGGATTTTATATGTGAAATGAAGTTGAACTTGGTCATGAAGCCCTTCTGGTAGCACTGGTGTGAAAGGACAGTTCACTTTCTTTGATTAGCTTCTGATGTTCCCCTTTTCATATTTTATTCTGTAACGTTTGCTAAGAATACCCAGTGGAAAAGAAAAACTGGCTCTGGGAAACTAGTTATATAGGCAAGATCCTACTCAATCCGGGGATTAAGATCTGTTCCCAGTAGGTTAGCAGAGAGCTGGTTAGTCTCTTTTAAATGCTCAGCACTTAGCAATTTTCCAAATCCTGTAAGTGTGGATAAAGAAAACTCTTGGTTGGCCTCTTAAACTTCTAGTGTCTCCCTTCTGTGTCTTACCTCCTTGAACATTGGGAAAATTGGAACTCTCCCATATCTGCAAATTCCAGGCACCCTGCTCTGGGTATTAGGACAGCATGAAGTTTGGAACTGGACAGACCTGGGTTACTAGGTGTGACATTTGGCAAATTATTTGACCTCTCTAAGATGTAGTTTCCTACTATCTTTGATTATATGCTTACTAAATATTAAGTAACATAATCATATTATCTTATTTAATGCTTACTGCAGCATTTTAAGCCTTATAAGTCATTATAAAGTCTTTCTTTTATAACCCAGGATGTGTTTCAGGAAGTTAGTTCATAAATATAATGAATGACTAAATAAATTATGATATACCTAAGTATCATCGATCAATAGAAAGGAACTATTTGATAATCCAACTCTAACATTCTAGAAAATGCAGCCTAATCTATAGTGACAGAGAGTAGATCAGTGCTTGGAGACAAGGGGACAGAACTGATGACAAAGAAAGACAAGGAAGCTTCTTGTGATGATAGAAATGTTCTTGGTGGTGGTGGTAGTTACATAGATGTATATATTTGTCAAAACCCATGGAACTATATGCTTACCTTAGGTTTATTTTATTGTGCATAAATTATATCTTAATAAAATTGATTTTAAAAAGTGCAAATAATATTGCATCTATAAAATTCTAGAATTTATACTCTTATTTTCATTCAGTGTAGTATTTTGAGATTCCTCCATCATATTGGATGTATCAGTATTTCATTTTCTAATTGATGAGTGATTTTTCTCTATATGGATATATTATAATTTAGTGAATCATTCACCTGTTGTATTTATTAATATTTTGTTGTTTCTAGTCTTGGAATACTATGAATAAGGCTGTTGTGAGCTTTCATGTACAAGTGCCTTTGTGGATAAATGTTTTTATTTCTCTTGAGTAGTACATGGAGTGGAATTGCTGAGTCCGTGGTAACCATATGCTTAACTTTATTTTTAAAAATGTCAAACTTTTCCAACGTGGTTGTGCCCTATTCCACACCCAGCAGCGGTGACCGAGAACTCATACTCTTCAATGTTTGGTGTGACAGTCTTTGTCTCTTGGTTTATTGAGGCATAATTTACATATAGTAAAATGCGTCCTTCTTAGATATACAGCTCTGTAAATTTTTTACAAATTTACACAGTTGTATAACTGCCACAAAAATCAAGAATGTTTCCATCCTCAGAAAATTCTTGATGCCTCCACAGTGAGTCTCCTCTTCCAATTCCCAGCTCCTGGCAATGACTGCCCTGATCTCTGACACTCTAGTTTTGTCATATAAATGGAATCATACCTTTAACTCTGACCTCTCTCACTTAGCATTGCTTTTGAGATTCATCCATATTGTTGTATTTATTAGTAGTCTGTTCATTTTTATTGCAGCATAGTATTCCGGTTTAGAGACTGTTTACTCATTCATCAGTTGATGAATATTTGAGTTGTTCCCAGTTTGGAGATATCATGAATAAAGCCATTTGTGTAAAGGTTTTTTGTGAGGACATATATTTTTATTTTTCTAGAGTAAATACTTAGGAGTGAGATAATTGGGTCACAGAGAAAGTATATGTTTAAGTTATAAGAAGCTGTCAGGTTCTTTTCCAAAGTGCCTTTACCATTTTCCATTTCCATCAACAATATATGAGATAGTATATGCTCTGCACCCTGACAAGAATTTGATATTGTTGATTTTTTTATTTGCACCATTCTATTAGGTATGTAGTAGTATCTTGTGGTAGTTTTAATTTTTATTCCCATAATGACTATTGATGCTAAACATCATTTTGTATACTTATTTGGCATCCATCTCTCTCCTTTTGTGAAGTGTTTGTTCAAGTCTTTTGTCCAGTTTTTAAAATAATTCTTATTATTGAGTTGTAAAAGATTTTTATATATTCCAGTTAACAGTCCATTATCAGTTATGTGTTGGCAACTTTTTTCTCCCAGTTTGTGGCTTTTATTTTCTTAACAGTATCTTCTGAAAAGTTTGGGTTTTTTATTTTAATAATACATAATTAACAATGATATCATATTTCTTTCATTCCTCGTAGTCTATGTGTCCCATCTTAAGAAATGTTTACCTAACCCAAAGTCACAAAGATTATGTCGTATGTTTTCTTCGTGGAGTTTTATAGTGTTAAGTTTTACATTTAGGTCTCTGATGATATATTTTGAATTAAGTTTTCAGCATAATGTAAGAGATGGTCATGTTTTGAATTTTTATGTAGAACGTAGGGTTATTCCAGCCCTGCTTGTTAAAAAGGACTATGCTTTCACTGCTGATTTGCATTGACACATTTAATAAAAAAACCAATTCACCGTGTCTGTATTGTTCTATTTCTGGGCTTTATATTCTGTGCCATTGACCTGTGTCTGGCCTTTTTACTGTGTCTTGATCTTACTTTTCTATTAATTTTGAAATCAGATAATATAGTATGGCATGGTATGAGCTCCAACTATTTTTTCAAAATTCTTTTGTTTATTCCAAGTCCTTTACTTTACATATGTATTTTAGAATCGACTCATCGATTCCTACAAAAAAGCTTGACTAGGATCTTGCAGGATTCTTAGATCAGTTTGAAAATGGACATTCTGGCACTATTGAATCTTCTAATCCATACATATAATCTGTCTCTCCGTTTATTTATGTCTTTGGTTTCTCTCATTGGTGCTTTGTATTTTTCAGCAAATTTTGCATGTACTTTGTAAGATTTATTTCAAAGTATATCATGTTCACTGTAAATGATATTGTTCTTTTAATGCCAGTTTTTAATTGTTCATTGCCAGTGTATAGCAACACAATTGGTATTTGTATCCTGACCTTGAATTTCAAACTTGTTAAGCTCACTTATTAGATCTAGTAGTATTTTATACATTTGGGGGCATTTTCTAGGTAGACATTTATGACATCTTTGAATTCAGTGTTACTTCATCCTGTCCAGTCTAGATGCTTTTTATTTCTCGCCTTATTGCACTAGGCTTCCACTACAATGTCAAATAGAAGTACTGAGAACAGATATCCTTGCCTTGTTCCTGATCTTAATGGGGAAATATTCAGCTTTCACCATTAAATATAATGATAAATGTAAGTTTTCAATGTCCTGCATCAGTTGAGCAAGTGTCTTTTAATTCTTAATTTGCTTAGTGTCCTTATTATGAAGGGTTCATTAGTTTTATATTCTATCATTTAATTAGCCATTTTTATTTTTGAATGTAGAAATTATGTTGAATGTTTTGTTTTGACATTCAAGTTATAAGATATATATTCACACTTAGAAGATTTTTTATCTGAATTACTTCTGAAAGTAATTCATTTACACAAGAGTAACAAAACATTTTTAAAGCTTTTCAAGGTATTGCTGGTTCCTACAACAAAGGTTATACCAGCTGAAAGAACACCTAGCAGTGTGTTCATGTACTGGTTTTATAGCAGCCTCACCAACATCGAGACTATAACATATAAAATTTAAGTGTTTTGGTTAATTTAATAGGTACAAGAGGGTACCTTATTCTTATATTCCATATTGTTTTCTTTTTCTGTACGAAGTTTTTTTGTATGAAAAATACTGAGTGGCTCATCATCATCCGTAAGGGTATGACTTTACCAGCGTCCAGTTTTCAGTTCTCACTGCCATGTCCTGTGGTATGTTTTTTGCAATCCAATTTGATGTCTCCATAATTTAAATTTAGCTTATTACAATCTAATAAGAAGGTGAGACTGATACTTCTAAAAAGTTAACTATGAGTAAGAAGCAGCATGTGATTTAAGTACCGAGTTCAACAGCATGTAAGCATTGCATGAGTTTGGAAGAGGAAAGTTTGGCTGTGCCATTAGAAGTGACGACTCTTGCCTTTTTGGTTATTTTTTTTATAATGAGTCAGTAGGATCTGATTTTCTGTCTTTTATTTAGGTTATGTATTTCCTTTAAAAGCATTCTAAGACAAAACATTTGAGATTCACTATTCATGATGCCTGTGAAAATTGTGGTCATCAGGGGAAATTTAATCCCAGGCTAATAATAAAAAGTGTTCAAACTATTATTTCACTTCAGTGTTACTACAGAAAAGAGCAAATTAGCCTTCTCTTGGCTGGCAAAGTAAAGGTATAACTTCTCTGTTTTCCAGACAGTGCTAAAAAATACACTCTAGAGATTTAATCTGAAGATTGAGATATTCATCTAAGCCAAGCATCAATCATAGAGAGACTGCCCCAGTTCTCCCCAGATCTCTATGCTTTGGGCCTGGTCCAGACGAGCAGCAGGTTTTCTATCACAATGGTATGACCTCTTTATGAGCTACTACTTGTATCATCTGTAGTATTCAGTGAGACTTGGAGATACAGTGAGGACAGAGTAGTTCTCCGAAGCTACTGATATACCAAGACTATATTAAAAAGAACTATCTCAGACCACAGTAAGTTGACAAGGTCATTAAAAGTGAATATGTGTTATGAGGTAAGGGGATATGTAATTATTCATTTTAGGGTATATACTGTTTGTCATTTATCACTACAGCATTTGTGTGTGTGGTATAGTGTGGTGGTGGTCGTATATGTGTGTGTGTCTATTTATCCATGCTTGCTTGTCTGTTCTAAATCCAGGTATGCTGAGAAATTCATATGATGTGGTTAATTTTACCTTCCCTTTTCACCTCTGATAGAAATCATTAAAAGGGAGAAGGTGGTTTTCCATGTGATTTCTCTGGGATACCAACGTCCCATATCTATCTTTCTATCTTTGTGGAGAAGCACTGCCCCCTTGATGAAGTGATAGTGAAAGGAGACAGTTAATTTCATTGGTGGGAGAGAGTGATAGGTTTGGGGGAAGCGGCATCGGAATGGTTATGTTCGTGGTTCTTTCTGTTAAGTCTTAAAATCTGTTTTATTCTGACTCTTTCTCTTGTTCTGTTTTATGTCTCTGCCATTGAGGATCTTTTATTTCTTTTCTTCCATTCTGCCACCTCCTATTTCTTTAAAACACAATTATGATCCTGTCATTTGCCTGCTTACAAAGCCTGAGAGCTCCCTGTTGCCTGAGGAACAAAGGACAGACTCCTAGCAAAGCAAGTCTGATGCCTGCTTGCCTTTCTGGTTTCCTTTTCCTATCACTTTTCCCCATGTGGACCACTATCCACACCTCCCCGATCCCAAAACTGAGTAAGCTTTAGGCCCCTCTGCCTATCATGCAGTACGCTCTCTTGGTAGAGTGACAAACTCCTTCCCTTCCTTCACAGCTTGGCTCAAATGTCATCTCCTTTATAAATTCTTCCCAACTTCCTCAGACAGATTTAATTGTTCCCCCTTTGGGTCTCTGACATTTTGTATGTCCCTTCATTACTAATTCCCTTATAATTACTTGTTTAATCATCTGCCTTCTCCATTAGATTCTGCGTTCACCAAGGGCAGGAACCCTGTTTTATTTATCCTTGAATTCCCCCTCCCCCAGTGCATAACCCAGTTCTATTACATATAATGCTTTCATAACTGCTTGCTGAATGCATTGACCTAATATTGTTTTGTGGCATTTCAGAAGTAAATGGCATTGGATGGAGTTTCTGAATAATATTTTTCCTCAATCCCCCTTAAATAAATAGTATTCATTTTTCTCCCAAAGTGTGCTCTTAATTTTCACTTTGCTTTAATCTCGTTAAATGAAGTGCAGGAGTCATAGCTCTGGGGAAGGCCAGACTAAATATGGTGAAAGGGTAGCCTAGCTGGTTGTCTCCTGGACTTAGTGCATGAGGTCTTCTCTCGCCACGGCCATGAGGAATGGCTACCTAGAAAAGGCATTGTGCCGGAAAGGAAAATAGCTCCTCACTCGATAAATTAGCCTTACTGCTTCAACGGGAGATGACTTCTCAGATGAAACACTTGATCATATTCTTCCAACCCTGGTGAGCACCTGTGTCAGGTGTCAGGTGTTGCCTTTCTATTTCTATTCCCAAATGGGGGCTGTTTTCTCAATGAAAATCCACCCTTGGAGTTCATCCAGAATTTCAGCCTCGTGGTATCCCTCTGAGACATACGTAGCCTACTAGCAGAGCTCCAAAATTAGGCCAGAATGTCAACTCAAACTCTGAAACCAATTCAAGATATTGAAATCTTTCTAGGATTGACTTCCAGAGCAGTTTACAAATAACTCCTGGTGAGACAGTGAGGAAGGTTGAATGAAAGTGATTAATGGGTTGAACATGTAACGTGGCCTTATTCTCCATGCCAGGAATATGCTTGTCTTCATCATGTATGATAATAAAAACACCTAATGTGTTGTATTCTATTATAGCTCAAAATGTTCTAATTTCAAACTTTATTACAATGCTATACTAATAAAAACAGGATTGTATTGTCATAAAAACAGGCATATAGATCAATAGAACAGAAGAGAGAGCCCAGAAATAAGCCCCCTGCATATATGGCCAATTAATTTACAACAAAGGAACCAAGAACATACAATGGGGAAAGTATCTTTAATTAATAGTGTTGGGAAAGCTGGACAACTACATGCACAAGAATGAAACTGGACCACTATCTTACACCATACATGAAAATTAACTCAAAATGGATTAAAGACTTGAACATAAGACCTCAAATCATAAAACACCTAGAAGAAAACATAGTTGAGTAAACTTCGACATCAGTTTTTGCAATGATTTCTTGAATTCGTCACCAAAAGCAAAGGCAATCACAGCAAAATAAAGAACTAGGAATACCTCAAGGTACAAAGCCTCTCCACAGCAGAGGAAACCATCAACAAAGTGGTAAGGCAACCTACTGAATGGGAGAAAATATTTGCAAATTATATACCCAGTAAGGGGTTAATATCCAAAATTTACAAAGTATTTATACAACTCTATAGCAGTAAAATCCCAAACAATCTAATTTAAAAATGGGCAGAGGATGAGTACCTGAGTGGCTAGGTTGGCTGAGTGTCCAACACTTGATTTTGACTCTGGTCCTGATCCCAGGGTCATGGATCAAAGCCCGCATCAGACTCCACACTGAGTGCGGAGCCTGCTTGAGATTCTCTCTCTCTCTCACCCTCTGCCACTCAGACTCTCTCTCTCTTTCTCTAAAATAGAAAAATATAAGAAATACTCTAAAAAAATGGGCAAAGGCTCTGGATAGATGTTTTTCTAAAGTAGACATACAGATGGCCAACAGATAGACAAAAAGATACTCAATATCACTAATCAGGGAAATGCAAGTCAAAACCACAATGAGATATCACCTCACACCTTTTAGGATGGCTGTTATCAAAAAGACAAGAAATACCAAGTGTTGTTGAGGATGTAGAAAAAAGGGAACCCTCATGCCCTGTTGGAATGTAAATTGGTGCAGCCACTATGGAAAGCAGGATGGAAGTTTCTCCAAAAAAATTAAAACAAAACTGTGTGAATATATGATTTCACACAGTTACGGATTTTGCCTGTTTTGTGAACAGTTCTATTTTAAATTTCTTAAAACTTATTTATTTAAAGAGAGACGGAGTGAGCGGGGGGAGGGACAGAGAGAGGGAGAGAGAATCCCAAGAAGACTCTGCGCTGATGTGTGGCTCAAACTCACAAACCATGAGATCATGACCCGAGCCAAAACCAAGAGTTGGATGCTTAACCGACTGAGTCACCCAGGCACCCCTGTTTTTTCAACAGTTTTACTCTTAGTGTTAGAACAATTCTTAGCACATGGTACCCTTTCATTAACAGGAAAATGTGTAATCTCTAATAGTTTGCCTTAGTTTTAAGTACCAAGAGGTTAATAGCCTTTTAGATATGAATTGTTCTGCAGAGTTACTGACATACCATTAAAAGTAGGGATTTCAGAGAATTTTTGACCAGTGGCTTAAAAATGTGTTGTACATATTGGATATAAAGTGCATACCTTTCAACAAAAGAGAGAAAGGATATTTTCTAAAAGTGTTCTTGGTGGTAGGTATCTTTACTTTATAACTTAGATTGATAGGGGCCTGCTGATAAATGTCCCTTCCTGGTAACATGTCATCCTGGATGATGATGTTGATGGTAGTGGTGTTGATGGGATTAAGTATGGAGAAGAAAACTGGGAGCTAGTTGGGAAAGTCTGATCACAAGTTGCAGTAAAACTGAAGGCAACCCAGCTTATCAAGAAATGCAGAAGTCACTTGAAAATGGTCAAAGTAAATGAACAGAACAGTTGGGAGGAATGTTTTGGTGAACTGAAAATTAACTCCTGATTGGAAAAGTGCATTGTGACTTTTACAGAAGACTTTAAATGTTATACACGAATGGACTCATCTCTTTTTTCCAGGAGAGTCAGTAGGGTATGATGATATATGGAAAGCTTGGGAAATCAGGGGATACCAGGTGATGTGATAATGTGATAACCTGGGGTGCCAAGTTCAGTAAACAAGGAGAGACAGGCAGAAGTCTTCCCTGCAACTGTGATAGTTTAAATACAGTATCTTGGATTAAAAAAAAAAAGATATTAAAACTGCATAACTTAAAATTATAGTCTACAAATTCAGTAGCCCATCCTGAGAAGTGGCAGAGAAATCTGAAATAATTAGGACTAATGATGCACCTTTCGTTGCTTTCTTTATGCTCTTCTCCTTCATGTGCTTTCTCGGTGTGGCGGTCAGTGTCCCAGAGGGCGTTAGGCCCGCTGAAACCCAGAGAATGGAGAACAATCCATGGAGTACACAGCCCGCTGAAATCTCCCTCTGCTTTTATAGAGGGCAGCTGGCAACTGTGCGCTGTGCTTAAGAAGCAAATTGTCTGGAGAGGGATCATAAGACTTAATCTCTAAATCTGCAACTGGCTAATTGCATAGATGTTAGGGTTGGAAGGCCTAGATGGGCCAACTGACTCCTTGAAATGTGGATTTTTTTTTAATTTCCCAGTCTGGAACAGAATAAAATAGTTGTGGTTGTATGTTAGTCGTATCCTGTAATGTGCTGAGCAGCATCAGCTTCAGAGACTTCTTTATTGTGGCTCCTGCTTTTTATGAGTTTATGGTAATAGAACTAAAAGAGTCTTGGCAAAAAGTCTGATGCAGCAGAGGTGAAGCTCTTAACTGTTTTTCCTACTTCCTCTTTCCCATTCTCCCCCTGCCCCCAGAATCCAGCAGTAACTAGAAATATGCACACACTTCTTTTTTTTTTTTACAAATAGTTTATTGTCAAGTTGGTTTTCACATAACACCCAGTGCTCCTCCCCACAAGTGCCCTCCTCCATGCCCATCTTCCCCTCCCCCTCACATCCATCAGTCCTCAGTTTGTTCTCAGCATTCAAGAGTCTCTCATGGTTTGCCTCTCTCCCTCTCCCCCAGCATTTTCCCCCTTCTTCTCCCCCATAGTCCTCCATTAAGTTCTCCTAATCCTCCTATACGTGCAAACATATATTTGTCCTTCTCTGCCTGACTTATTTTGCTCAGCATAACACCCTCAAGGTCCATCCATGTTGCTACACATGACCAGATTTCATTCTTTCTCATTGCCATGTAGTATTCCATCACTTCTAAAATCTCATATGCACATACTGCATCTTGAGTTGTGTACTATCTTACCATCTTTTAGGTGCACGGACCTTTGGGAGAGAAGTTGCTTTTCACGGGCCCACCCCTGTTACTATGGAGGAGATGTTCTTTGGGCTCAGAGAAGATAAAACAGAGTTTCCGGTAGAGCTGAGCCTAAAATTGCTTACAATGGCAAAGACTGGCATTGTCTCACCCACATTTTTGTCCTCCCCGTGAGGCCCCAGAATAGAGCGGCTGACAGATTAGAATCCAATTTAGTGACTAATAGTAGAGCCACTTCCTGTTAACCACCCCAAGATGGAGAACATTGAAAAGAAAGTCAGGATACATGTGATGATGCCAGAAGCTAGGTTATCCTGGAAGAGTCTCTTCCTTACATTTTAATTTCCCCAGTGTAAAATGAAAAAATTAGGTTAGATCATCTTCATGTTCCCTTTGTTCTGTGATTCTGGATAATTTTTACTGGCTTTAGACTAGCCCTCCTTCTGGAGGGTTTCTTCCTTAATTTCTTATACGTACTTGCTTAGAATTCCTTTATTTCAGTTTTAGAAAATTACATTTACTTAATAGGAAGATATTTAGCTTTCCTGTCACTGATGGTCCTTAGTTTATAACACAGGATCTACCCAATTCCTTTAGTTAGGTTAATACTTATCAGTCCACATGTCTGTGTCTCATAGAATTTACTTGACTCAGTTGGAAAAAGAAGAATATCGATATCAGGAGTCTCCCTGCTTGCTTTCTTTTCTTGAAAACCTGAGATAAGGATCTTGCTTGTCCCAGTGGAACCTGCCATCTAGCTATTGCAGCTTTCCACAGCTACCTTGCTTTAGGGAGTTCTAGCAATGATCTATTATTCTATTGCCTAGAGCAGGATGTTCCTGGAAAAGAGGTCTCTGAATGTTCAGCCAATTTAGCAATTCATTGGCTGAGTGTTCTGAGATATTTCAGGATATTATGTGCAAAATTGACATTTGTGTGGTCACTGCCCAAGTAGAAGCACCATGAAAGATGAATGGATTAGGAGGAGGTAAAAGACTAGGCAAAAGAGTTTTGAGAAAATTATTTCCAAATTAAAAAGAGGAAGTCAGTAAGTCATGAAGAGGCAGAATTTCACATAAGCACCTTCAAGATCAGTGGCCCTTTGAATCTACCTCTTTGCTTCTTCTCAGGCTCTTTTTTTGGGCGGGGGTGATGGGGAGGTGAGGAGGGATTCTTCTGCCCACTCCGTCAGTCCTATGAGTCCCTTTTCTTCCTACTCTCCATATTCCGCCCAGCTCAGGAAAAAGAAAATGCGTGTGTGTGAGAGAGAGAATAATGCCCTGCTCCCCCAGAGAAGGCCACATCTTAATCTCTGGCACCTGTGACTAATGCTACCTTTAGGGCAAAAGAGACTTCACAAATAGGATGTTGAGAACTTTGAGAGGAGGAGATAATCCTGGATTATCTGGGTAAGTGCAGTCTAATTTCATGAGTCCTTAAAAGCAGAAGGAGGCAGAAGAGTGGATCAGAGAGATGAGATGGAAGGAAAAGAGACATTCAAAGTGTGAGAAGGGTTTGACCTACCTTGCTGGTTTTGAAGATAGAAGGAGGCCATGAGCCAAAGAGTATGGTTGGCCTCTAGAGGCTAGGAATGACCCTTTACTGACAGCCAGCAAGCAAATGGGGGTCTCAGTGCTGTGCCCACAAGAAACTGAATTGTCAGCAACCTACATGTGCACAGAAACAAATCCTCCTCCTAGAGCCTCCAGAAAGGAATGCAACCCTCCCAACACCTTGATCTTAGCTGGGGGAGACCATGGTGTACATCTGCCTTACAGACTGTGAGGCGATAAATGTGTGTTGCTTACGCCACTAAATTTATGGTGATTTGTAATGGAAGCAATAGAAACATATATTATGTGTTTTGTTGCCAAAGTCAAAAACTTTGCTGATGCTATTCAATAACAGTGCAGTAGAGGAAAAAAAAGAGTGTGATCTGTATGCTTCTCTGTCAAAGCTGAATTTGGACCTTGTCTCTGTCATATCCTACTGAATGACTTTGAGGAAATAATCTTCTTCAACTTTTTTTTTCTTCTAGAAAATAGCTATAATACCAGCTAGCTCGGAGGAGGGGGCAAATGAGATAGCACATGTAAAATGCCTGGCATACTATAGCAATTCAATAAATGATAGTGATTACTATCGTAAAAATTAAAGCCAACGTTGACATATTTTAGCTATCAAAAAGAAGCACCATACTTGAATACAACATCAAAGAAACAAGCAACAATAGAAAAAAAATAGATAAATTGTACTTCCATCAAAATTAAAACTTTTTTATTTCTAAAGACACTATCAAGAAAGTGAAAGAGCTGATACAATAGGAGATATTTACAACTCATATATCTGATAAGGGACTAGTATTCAGAAGAATACTATAAATTTATGACTCAAAAATAAAAAGACAACCCAATTTAAAAGTGAGCGAAGGATTTAAATAGACATTTCCCCCAAAGGATGTATACAAATGGCCAAAAAGAACATGAAAGGATGTTCAACATCTTCGGAAATGTAAATTAAAACCGTAGTGCGACACCACTCTTCATCCACTAGGATGGCTGTAATCAGTGAAATGAAAAAGAACAAATGTTGGTGCAGATGTAGAGAAGTTAAGACCTCGTACATTGCTGATGGAAATGTAAAGTGGTGCTGCCTCTTTGGAAAACGGGTTGTTCATCCTTCAAAGAGTTAAACAGACTACCAGCCATTCCACTCCTGCTGCATACTCAAAAGAATTGAACATAGGGATTCAAATAAAAACTTTTACCTGAATAGTCAAAGAATAAACACTATTTACTGTAGTGAAAAGGGGAAACAACCTAGATTCTATTAACCAATGAATGGATAAACAGAAGGCAGTATAGACATACAGTGGAATATTGTTTAGCCATAAAAAGGAATGAAGTAATAATACCTGGTACAACATGGATGAACTTTGAAATGAAAGGAATCAGAGGCAGTGGGCCACAGAATCTATAATTCCATTGATATGAAATGTCCAAAATAGGCGAATTTATAAAGACAGAAAGCAGATTAGTGGTTGTCAGGGCAGGTGAATGAGAAGGGACTGCTTAATGGATATGGGTTTCCTTTGAGGTGATGAAAAACTTCTAAGTCTAAACAGTAGTAGTTATTGTACAACATTGTGGAAATACTTGGTACCATTAAATTGTACACTTTAAAATAGTTTAAATGGTAAATTAAATTTCACTTTTGATAATCCAGAAATGTTAAGGAGTGGTCAACTGCTGTGGGGGGGACGGTGGATGGGTGTGCACACATGGCCACATGTGCACATGCGGGTGCAGAGCTAGGATCATTGAGCAGAAGAATTTTGGAGTCTTAGAATAAATGAGATTGTTAAAGAGATTGGAATATATGTGGGAACAGATTTTACAGCATGTAGGGAAATACTCCAAGAATGAGATTTAACTTGGATACTATTGTGATGTAGCATGTAGTTGCTTTTATTTAGAAGGTTGGATTAGGGAGTAAATTAGGCAGGAACCAAAAATATTTGTCAGGATGTGTGTTTAGACTAATTTTCAGTAATAACTCCATTTTGGTGAGGAGTTAACAGAGTTAACAGAGATTAACTTGAAGACAGAGTTTGAGAGGAAATTAGAAGTATTTATCATTAACTTGGCACCAAATGGTGGGAGCCAAATGAATCCCCTATATTAGCCAGATCACTTTCTCCTCCATCCAGGTTCCCTTTCCTATCTGTTTCTTCTGTGTCTTCAGTTTCCTGTGGAAACTGTTGTGTGGCCATTTTGGATCAGTCACAGAAGTAGAGAAAAATGAAAGCAGGAAAGCTTCAGGGCCGTTTTGTGTTGCTATAGAATGTAACATGACCCCTTGGTCAGAGGGCATCTAAGTCTGTTAGGGGTGCTGTCACAAAAAAACTACAGACTAGATGGCTTAAACAACAGGCATTTATTTCTCTCACTTCTGAAGGCTGGGAAGTTCAAGATCAAGGCACTAGAAGATTTGGTGCCTAGTGAGGGCCCACTTCCTGGCTCATTGATGGTCATCTTGCTGTGTCCTCGCATAGTGAAAGGGGTGAGAGCGCTCTCTGGAATCTCATTTATCAGGGCATTCATCCCATTCATGAGAGCTCCACCCTCATCACCCTCATGACCCAATCATTCCCCAAGGCCCCGCTTCCTAATGCTATCAATTTGAGGATCGGGATTTCAACATGTGAATTTGGGAGGGATGCAGTTACTCAGTTCAGAGCATAAGGCTATCCTTTGATTTTTCATAATTCTGCTTGAGAGGACTTATTTCCTAAGGGTTTTAATTACTCTCCTTTCTATCAGATTTACCATTTTTTTATGTTAGTAGAAAGTACTTTTTGCTTATGATAATAAAAAAATTGTTTTAAGTACTTTCCTTACACATTTCTAGTCATTATCTTCATTAAGATTATAGAAAATACCTTTCTTTTCCCGCTAATAAAAAAAAGAACTAGATATAAAAATCTATCTGAAATAGTTTTAGATAATGTGAAGAACTGCCTGCCTGTTACAATAGGGGAAAGTAATAATCTTGGGATATAGGAACCTCCCTAGAAATGTACATAGGCAGAAACTGTCATCAGCCATGACTAAACTAGGTCTCTTCTTGGCCTAGAATACCGGCTGATTATTTTCATTTACTTAAAGCCTTAAGTTCCAGCTGCCTAATGAGAAATAGAAAAAAGAAACCGGTAATGGTGACATGCACTAAGAACTCTTATGTGAATTAATTCATTTAATCCTTCCAACACCTCTATGAGGTAGATTCTACTATGATTCTCCTTTTACAGGTGTTCCCTTAGTAGCAGACTTAGTTAGCAAGGTCATTGTACTTTCAGGTGTTCCTTCTTACTTACCCATTCCACAGCCATTCCATCGTTTATTTTATTTTATTGCATAGCTGTCCCTCTTCTACCTTTCTTAGGACTCTTGGTTTAGGCTCTCAGTATATCTACAGTAAAGGAGTGTTGATTTTGAAAATTAATAATGCCATAAAACATGACAATCTAAGCCTGAGATGTTTCAAGAAGTGACCCACTGTTGTGGAAAGGAGGTAGTGTTTGGGGTTGCTAGTTGCTGTTGGCATGTACAGTAGACATGCACATTTTTATTTAAGCCTTGAGGCTTAGGATTATTTGGACTTAGTGAAGTAAAAGGTAAAAGCAGAAGATATTTGGGTGTTGTGGTCTTTGTTGAATTTTCCTTCTTCGAGGCCTCTGCACAGATCTCTTCACTTCAGAGTATTTTCAGGACTTTATGCATTCAGTTATATAAAGCTTTCAAATGAGTTGACTGTTTTAACTCAGCAGTTCTGATGTGTTTCAACAGTGGACTCTGAAAGTCAGTAAGACTGTGTCTTTGTGGCGGATGATTGTCCCCTATAGTTTATGTTCTATGTTGTAAGCATATATGTTATGTTTTATACAATGTTTTGTGTTAAACCATTATGGAATATTTGCCAGACACAAACTTGATTAAGTGTTATTAACTTTGTATTACTCCTCTAGAGTACATGTTGATTTAAATCCATTGAACTTTAAAAAACATTTTTTAATGTTTATTTGAGAGAGAGAAAAAGAGAGAAAAAGAGAGAGAGAGAGAGAGAGAGCATGAGCAGGGGAGGGTCAGAGAGAGAGGGAGACGCAGAATCTGAAGCAGACTCCAGGCTCTGAGCTGTCAGCACAGAGCCCGATGCGGGATTGTCATGAACCGTGAGATCATGACTTAAGCTGAAGCTGGACACTTAAGTGACTGTGCTGCCCAGGCACCCCTAAATCCACTGTACTTTTAATTAAGCCCAAGGCACTGTGCTGAACTTTGGGTGGAAAACATATAAAAGAACTGTTCCTTATCCTTGGCTTGTATTCTAATAGGAGAACAGTATATATAGCATCAGGTTTTTAAATTTCTAAGGTAAAGAATGCCTACTTACTGCTTGGTATGAAGGAAGAAAAAGCGGGGGTGGGGTGGGGAAATCTTTGCTCTTACAGAGTTTTCTACAGTTTACCAGAGAGATCAGACATTGAATGAGTAATTTTGAATTAAGTAAGCTGGATAATGAGGGAGCTTTAACCTAGATGTTAGTGACATGTAAGAGCATAACTCCGTAAAATTTAGCTGGGGGAGGGGGTGGAAGACCCATGGTGAATGCACAATGACCCCAAAGCAGAAGAGGGTGAGGCAGGTGTGGCCAGATGTTCCAAACCATATAGACCAAGTTAGGATTTTAGACTATATCATAAAAGCAATGGGAAGCCACTAAAGATTTTAAGAAAAGGATATGATGACACTTGAGTTTTTAAAAGGTTATTCTGATTGTAATGAGGGATTGAAGGAGGGCTATCACAGACTTGGGAAAATAAACTAGGAGGCTCCTTAGTTTTTTATTAGAGATAAATTCAATATGGTCCTGATCCTAAAATGTGCACTAAAGTGAGCATCTAAAACATGATGTGATAGTAGTCTCATTTATAAACACAGATGCAAATGTCTTAAATAGAATTCAGTGTTAATGGAATTCTATCATAATTCCTGGTGAGTAATTAGGAAAAATTAACATGTTTTCCCAGAATTGTAGAGATTGAGAGCAAATAGCAGCTCACTACCAATTACAAGAGACCAAATATTTGAAGATGCAGACTTAGATGTAACTGAATAAATTGCCAGAGTCTTTCTGGAGAAGAGTTTAGCCACATGCAATGAAGATCATAAAGCTAACCACTAAGTTTTTACCTAAAAATACTTTTTATCTTTATAAAACTACCCAAAAGGGATAAAGAGGAGAGGGGTTAAAACACAAGGTATTTGTAGCTACACCATCACTACTTTGGATTAAAAACAAAAAATGGTACGAACATCTAACAGTTGAGAGGAGTTAAACTGTTTGTTGAATGTTAATCATAAAATTCTAATTAAAATCACATATTTATGGACCATGGTAATGCATGTAAGGAGCACAACACATATAAAAAGTACAACAAAGTAACGTTAAGAAATAGAAGATCAGAGGGGCTCCTTGCAGGCTCAATCAGCAAAGCATGTAATTCTCTATCTCGGGGTCATGAGTTCAAGCCCCACATTGGGCACAGAGGCTGTTTAAAAAAAAAAAAATAATAATAATAATAATAATAATAATAATAGAAGAGTAGAAAAAGGGTATATCCATAATGATACAATTCTATGCAAATGTATTTTCGTAATGGTAAAGATAACAATGCAGATGTTATGGGGCACTTGTAGAGTTTGGGGAGTTATTTAAGGTGAAGTCACTTATGACTCAGTTTTATCAACTGTGTAATGAGGATATTGGATTATAAAGGTATACATTTTCATGATGTATGAATTAGTTTATATCTTGAGAGGTACCTTAATCTGGATCAACCTATTCAGGGTGAAAAACATTCCTCCTTTCTTTCAGCTCTCCCCAGGAAAATGTGTTCAGGATTTTAGGACTCTGGGACCATGCTGCTTGCTCTCCCAAAAGGGAATAGGAGAACAAGACAGGAAGGAGGCCCCAGTCATGTGCTATCTAAACTAAAACAGAAATTCTGAGCCCTGGAATTATAATCCTTTTATTTCACTGGCATCTTGGGATAGCCTGAATCAGCTAGTGTTCAGCTATTGAAAAGACACCTATTTAATTTGGCCTAAGGAAATAGCACAGCTGTCTCAGGGTGTATGTACCAAGGACTTTGTTACAGTATTGTTTATAATGACCAAACTTGGGAGCAATTTGCTTAAAAATTTAATTAAATCAAATCTAAATTTGATGTGTTTAATCCAATTAAATAAATCATGATTCACGCATGTCATATGATACACACCCCAGTTGTGAGGATTAAGTGAGCTGATATTTATACAGCACCTAGAACAGTGCCTAGTACATAGTAATCACCGTGCTTTTAAAACATGACATAATTGGGGCGCCTGGGTGGCTTAGTCAGTTAAGCGTCCAACTTTCCCTTGGGTCATGATCTCGCGGTTCGTGGGTTCGAGCCCCGCGTCGGGCTCTGTGCTGACTGCCAGCTCAGAGGCTGGAGCCTGTTTCAGAGTCTGTGACTCCCTCTCTCTCTGACCCTCCCCTGCTCATGCTGTCTCTCTCTCTCTCTCTCCCCTAGAAATAAATAAATAAATAAATAAATAAATAAATAAATAAATAAAACATGACATAATCAAGCCACAGAATATGATGAACTTGTTAAAAAAATGACTACAAATCTGCATTTATTTACAGTTGGTCACAATGTAGTGTTGACAGAAAGTAGGGCATAACACATTTATCTATGATATTCCTAAAAGAAAGGTCAGGAAGGATATACTAAAAATTATTTTTTAATTAAAATTTTTTAAGAACACAGAGGCAGACATACAGCCTAATTTTTCTAACACCTGACTTCCCTGACAGTAAGTCAGAATTGGGTTGTATATGACCTTGGGAGATTTCTTTAATGCTAAGGATTTTCAAGGATTTGCTCAGAGCAATTCTTGGTCCAAATCAAAGTAGATTTTTACAGGCCTTGTTTTTATTCTGATTGAGTAAGAGTGAGGCATTACAACTCAAACTGATTGGTCCTGCTTATTTGGAAAATAAAGAGCTTTGGGGTTCAAGGACAAGTGGCAGTCTGCTGAACTTACTGTGGGTGGGGGTGTTTAGATATAACTAACAGATTACCAAGTTCCTTCGAGGGAGAACTGTCAGACTCTCTTTCCAACCAGATTCCTATCTGGGGAGGTTAATTCCAGTTATCCCTTATGAGGTTGTGAGGATTAAGTACATCAACATATTTAAAGCACTTAGAAGAGTACCGAGCTGAGGTGCCCAGGTGGCTCAGTCTAGGTTAACTGTCTGACTCTTGGTTTCAGCTCAGGTTATGATCTCACGGTTCATGAGACTGAGCCCGGCATCAGGCTCTACACTAACAGTGTGAAGCCTGCTTGGGATTCTCGCTCCCTCTCTCTCTGCCCCTCCCCAACTTGTGTTCTCTCTCTCTCTCTCTCTCTCTCTCTCTCTCCCCCTCCCTCCCTCTCTCTCCCTCCCTCCCTCTCTCTCAGAAAAGAAACGTTAAAAACAAAAGACTGCCTAGCATATAATAAGCACTATATATGTTTCTTATTGTTATTTTTGTGTTTTCGTCTGAGCCATGCAGTATTAAATGGAGGAGAATTCTAGAGAAGTATCCATCACCCTATGACTGTTGCCACTCAACCAAAAGACAGGGAGAAATGACATTTTTTTCCCCAGTGTTTTTGGCTAATATCAAAAAATACTGAAGAGGAAGAAACACAGCTGTCATTATTAACAGATTATATCATCATCAGCCTAAAATTTTCAAGTAAATTGCCAAAAAAGCAATACAGGCGTACATCGGAGATACCGTGAGGTCAGTTCCAGACCACCACATAAAAGTGAATGTCTCAATAAAGCAAGTGAAATGAATTTTTTGGTTTCCAGGCACATATAAAAGTTGTTTAGACTCTACCGTAGTCTATTAAGTATGCAAAAGCATTGTCTAAAAAAAGTACGAATCTTAACTAAAAAATACTTTATTGCTAAAAAGAGAATGCTAAGCATCATCTGAGCATTCAACCCATCATAACCACTGGTCAGAGATCACCATAACAAATACAACAATGATGAAAAGGTTTGAAATAGTGCAAGAACTACCAAAATGTGACCTAGAGACTTACCGGGAGTAAAGGCCATGGGAAATGACACCTGTAAACTTGCTTGACATTAGGGTTGCCAAAAACTTGCAATTTGTAGAAAACACAGTGTCTCTGAAGCCCAAGTGAAGCACAATGAAACAAGATATGGCTCTGTACTAATAAAACATGGTCAGCAAGATGGTCAGACGTAAAAGCTAATGTGCTAAAACAAACAGCTTTCCTACATAACAGCAAATGTCAATAGACGGGGGGAAATCTCATTTATAATCAGAACAAAATCAGTTCAATTCCTGGAGGATAAACCTAATTAGAAATGTACAACATCTACAGGAAAAAATTATGAAACTTTATGAAAGGACATAAAGGAGGTATAAATGGAAAGATACACCATGATCCTATACTGGAAGATGAAGGAATTTCGTCAATATGTTCTCCTTGAAACTAATCCAGGCACTCAGTGGGCCACCAGCCAAAGACCCTGGGGAACGGTTTTTATGAAAGTTGATAGGCTGATTTTCAAACTTCTGTGGAAGACCGAATATGTGAGAATAAAGAAGATTTTTAACAATAGCTATCATATTTGAATTCTTATTATGTGTTGGGTACTGGTTTAAGTACCTTACATGTGTTTACTCAGCTAATCGTCCTAATAGTAAAGTGTAGGAACTAGTAGTATCATCATTTTTCAGATCATGTCTACTTGAACAATACAGAGAGATTAAGTAACCTGCCCAAGGTTAGTACATAACAAGATTAGTAACACCTACCTAGTAAATAATACAGGTGGGATCTTACCATAGTCTATTCCAGCCTCTGTTCTTAACCACTACAGTCCTGTCTATATACCGAGGGGATATTTTCACCACTCAATATCAAAACATCCTATAAAGCTATAAATTAAAAATTATGATTTTGGTACAAGAATAAAGTAGCACAGTAGAAAAAAAAAATAGACCCATGGGAATTTTCCTTGTTCATGATAAAGGGGCAATTTCGAATTAGTCAGGAAAGTGTTAGTAAGATGTGCTGAGACAATTTACAATCTTTGGGGAAAAACTTAAATTAGATCCCTGCTTTATACCATGCCCATAAATAAATTTCAAATGTGTTAAAAACCTAAACATTAAAAGTATTAAAAGAAAAATGGGAGAATATTTTTAGGCTCTCAGAATAGGAAAAGACTTTCTAACTAAAATACAAATCTAAAGCCATAAAATAAGATTGACAAGATTTAAGACTTTAATATGATAGAAGACAGCATAAACAAAGTTAAATCACAGTCTGAGAGAATAATGGCAGTATCAGTAATGGAATAATGATTAATATCCAGAATATATAAAAAATTCTAAGGACTCAATAAGAAAAAAGGCTAACAACCAACAGAAAAATGATCAAGACATATCATATCAACTGATGGGAAAATAAAGACTAAAATTGCCCCTCCCCCAACAAAAAGATACTTGCCTTCACTATTAAGGGAAATTAAAATAATAATGAGGTATCATTTTTCAACGATCAGATTAATGAAAAATTTTTTAATGTATAATATCTAGTGTTGAAAAAAGAAGAGAAGAAACTGACACTATTTGAGGCTGTCAAGTAGAGAACAAATTGGTGTAGCGTGTTTAAGCACAGTGTGGCAATAACTATCAATATTTTAAATTACACCTTCCACTTCATCTCTAATAATTTTACCTCTCACTTGTGTACAAGAATTTGAATATAATATATTCATTATAGTACTATGTGTAACTGGGAGAAATTAGAGCAAACCTAAATATCCATTGATAGGAGAATAACTAAATTATGGACCATTCATAATTGGGATATTACACATCTCTTAAAAAGGTGGAGGCAGGGGCACCTGGGTGGCTCAGTCAAGTGTGTGACTCTTGATTTTTGGCCCAGGTCATGATCTCGCAATCTCCACTCTAGGTGGAGTCTGTCGGGTTTTCTATGTAGAGTATCATGTCATCTGCCAAGAGTGAAAGTTTGACTTCCTCTTTGCCAATTCTGATGCCTTTGATTTCCTTTGTTGTTTGATGGCTGATGCTAGGACTTCCAGCGCTATTTTAAACAACAGTGGTGAGAGTGGACATCCCTGTCGTGTTCCTGATCTCAGGGGGAAAGCTCTCATATTTTCCCCATTGAGAATGATGTTAGCTGAGGGCTTCTCATAGATGGCTTTTATGATGTTTAAGTAGGTTCCTTCTATCCCGACTTTCTCTAGAGTCTCTATTAAGAAGGGATGCTGTATTTTGTCAAATGCTTTTTCTGCATCTATTGACAGGATCATATGGTTTTTATCTTTTCTTTTATTGATGTGATGTATCACATTGATTGATTTGCGAATGATGAACCAGCCCTGTAACCCAGGAATGAATCCCACTTGATCTTGGTGGATGATTCTTTTTATATGCTGCTGGATTCGATTTGCAAGGATCTTGTTGAGGATTTTTGCATCCGTATTCATCAAGGATATTGGCCTATAGTTCTCTTTTTTTGCTGGATCTCTGTCTGGCTTGGGAATCAGTGCGATGCTGGCTTCATAAAATGAATCCGGGAGTTTTCCTTCGATTTCTATTTTTTGGAATAGCTTGAGAAGAATTGGGATTAATTCTGTTTTGAATGTCTGGTAGAATTCCCCAGGAAAGCCATCAGGTCCAGGGCTCTTATTTGTTGGGAGATTTTTGATAACTGATTTGATTTCTTCACTCGTTATGGGTCTGTTCAGGTTTTCTATTTCTTCCCGTAACACTCTTTAGACTTAATGAAGAATTTTAACTTACCCATTAATCATTTGTGTTAGTTATCTGCTATTGCATAACAATTAACTCTAAAACTTGATATAAAATGACACATTTTTGTGATCTTACAGTCTCTGTGGGTCAAGAATGAATGCAGTTTAGCTGTGTTCTCTGGCTCCGGATGTCCCACAAAGCTGCTGTCACTTCAGAGCTCTTTAAGGAAGGATCCATTTCCTTACTTACTCAGTGCTTGTTGGAGGACCCAGTTCCTTACAGGTTGTTCCCCCAAGGCCTCAACTATGCAAGAGTTACTGGCTATAGACAAACCTATAGTTCCTCGCCTTCCACGCCCCTCCTTAGAGCATCGCACAACATGGTACCTTGTTTCATCAGAGCAAGCAAGGAGTGGGAAACAGAGAGTAGGATAGTAAGATGGAAGTCACAGTCTTTTGAAACTTACTCACAGAAGTGACATCGCATCAATCACTTTTGCCATATTCTATTCTTCCCTTCTAGTCTGGGTTTAAGGAAGTGCTAATACTTTCCCTGCTGACATGTCCAGACACATGCTAGCAAATATCTAATTGTTTCTTATAAAAATAAATTTCTCCTACAGTTTGTAGAGAGTTAGGATCTACACCAATTTGTAGTCAGCAGAATTTACACTAGGACCAGGACTCAAACTAGGGATTGATTCAGCAACTCACTGAATCACTGAAGCAGATTCTTGAAGCCAAATGTTCTCCATGTCGTGCATTTTTCTCTGGATGCCTCAAAGGTTGGAATAAAAGATAGCTTGAGGCATATGTGTCTGAGAACTTCTGGGTTCTCATCACATAGGTGATGAAACATCTTCACTATAAACTAGATGAATACATATTTAAATCTAGACTTATTTCTCTCCTGCAGAAGTTATGGCTTGTAATGATTAATCTGGCAGTGACCATCTCCCCTGGGAGATGTACATGTAAAACAAGACAGTGATCAGTTCAGGTAAGGAAGGGGCTTTGTGAAGTATGGAAGCAAGGGAATCTCTTTCTCTCTAGGTCAGACTGAGCCTTACCCAGCTTAGGAAATTAGGGTGGCACTTCGTTAGGTGGGTGAATGGTCTTCGCTGTCTGTGAGGAAAGGGGTTCTCCAGTCTCCTCATAACCTCCTTCCAATGTTTTCAACCCTTTAAACCTGTTGCTTAAAACTTTCCTAGCCTTGGTTGAACTCACAAACCATTCAAAACCATTACTGCATTAATTTTGGATCACAATAGGAAATGGACACATATAACACTGGATATATACAAACAGGTATATACATTAAGAAAATTTTCTTCTCATCCTTTCTTCTCGAAGTTCATATCTCCCCAGTTTTGTTAACCTCTTCTAAACCCATCTGTTAAACCTTGTGGCTTATGGCATTCCTTGAAATTTTAATGGATTTCTTTCTATCTCCATAATTCTAATAACTTTACTTTCAAGTGTTTTTATAGATACTCTCATATATCAGTGAATTTGGATATTTGCTGATAAGCCTTTCATCCTGTTCTTCACTCTAATCTCTCTCTCTGTTTCTTTCTTTCTTTCTTTCTTTCTTTCTTTCTTTCTTTCTTTCTTTCTTTCTTTCTTTCTCTTTCTTTCTTTCTTTCTTTCTTTCTTTCTTTCTTTCTTTCTTTCTTTCTTTCCTTCCTTCCTTCCTTCCTTCCTCCCTCCCTCCCTCCCTCCTCCCTCCCTTCTTTCTTTCTTTCTTTCTTCACAAACAGAGATCATGGGTTTATATTTTTATGTTATAGGTCCTAGAGATCCTTTCAAATATATGAAGATATGGAGAGAAACATATATATAGAGAGAGAAATAGAGAATAATATATAAATAGGTATATTTGAGAGCATTTATTTCCCCCAGGAAACCTAACTACCGCTTTCTAGCATATACCTTTTTTCTTCTTTAAATTCTTGGGATTAAAATAGAAAGAGACCATATCCCTAACAAGGATGTTTATCCTGGGGAAACCTATGGTAAATTTAGGAGAGATTTAAAAAGAGGTGAACCGGATATCTGCTTTGAAAATTAAGATTTCCTTGTCCCCGTTTTAAATGATAAATTGAAGCTCAGAAGTTGTGGATATATTTCGGCTGTGCTTATAGTCGCAGTAATCACTGGTCCCACTAGATTACGCTGCATCTTTGTCTGAATTTATTAGGAGTCCCATAGTTCTATTTTCCTGGTGACTGGCTCTTTATCTCTCCATCTTTCTCCTTTTACCACCTGGAAGACACACATCTGCCAGTACATCTCTTATGATTGCAGTTTGGTAAAAATGAGAGCTCTGCCCATTAGAATCATTGAAGACTCCATCCATCTCATTATACTGTGAGATGCTCACACATCTTTAAATAGTCCTTCTCCAGCCAAGTTCAAGTAGCAGACAAGATTGAAGTCATTAATCTTCAATCTGTATACCAGTCTGGATTGTTGTACTTACAAAGAGTCACAGAAGCTTTAGGGTTTACCCTAAAGTAAGGTTCTACTGTTGCTGCATTTATCAAATTTCCATGGGACATGGAGGATGCTTTTATATTACAGAAAAATCAGCTTTTTACATGATAGAATGAGCATGTCAAAAGAAATTAAATGGACTCTCAGACATTATGCTTTTTAATGAGAGCATATTTGGGTCATTCTGGGTTTAAAATACTCATCAAAGCTCTAGTATTACTTTAAAAAAATCATATAAATAATACTTGAATATCTATTAGACTTATGCCCCAATCTCTTATAAGAAGAATATAGGTAAGAGAATAGAGAGCTGTGCCTCTCATTTCATCTAGGCACCCCAGCATTTACAGACTTTTAAGAATAAAAAGTCTCGGGTCTCCTGGGTGGCTCAGTTGGTTAAGCATCTGACTTGGGCTCAGGTCATGATCTCACGGTTCGTGGGTTCGAGCCCCGCGTTGGGCTCTGTGCTGACAGCCAGCTCAGAGCCTGGAGCCTGTTTCGAATTCTGTACCTCCCTCTCTCTGTGACCCTCCCCTGCTCACACTGTCTCTCTCTCTCTCTCTCTCTCTCTCAGAAATAAATAAAACATTTAAAAAAAAAAAGAATAAAACATCTCTAATGTAATCCTAATGTCCATATTTTTAACCAATAGAAATGTGGGGTGTTTTTAATAAAAGGATGTGATTGTATAAAGAGGACTGGCAGATACCATTAACATTTTAAAATCTGCTGAAAAGCAGCTGAGGAAGCCCAAGTATCTGAGGAAAGAAAGACAGACGAGAGTGGTGGTTGCCTGTTTTCAACACATGCCTTCCTGATTCTGGATGCCTTGAACTAGAACCATGTTTGTCAGAATCCTAGAGCTTGAATGATTTTATCAGATCATCAATGGTGTGTTTCTGTTGCAAAGAGTCAAACTGAGGACAGGAGAATAGAATGACTACAGTAAATGTTAACTTTGGAGAGTGAATAATAATTGCTGATTCAATTCCTAGGTTTTGTCTCCCCATACAAATCATCTTCTTTTTCTATTTTTTTTTTTAAGATTTTTAAGTGTTTTACTAATTAATGTGAGTGGGGGAAGAGCAAAGAGAGAGGGAGACACAGAATTTGACGCAGACTCCAAGCTCTGAGCTGTCAGCACAGAGCTGGATACTGGGCTTGAACCCATGAATCGCAAGATTATGACCTGAGCCAAAGTTGGACGTTTAACTGACTGAGCTACCCAGGTGCCCCTTTATTTATCTGTTTTATTTTCACTTCTGCTCCCTTATCAAAATCTGGTTTGTCTTTTATCTCTATTATTTAGTTTGCTGGTGTCATGATCATTACTGCCTTTAACATTTATTGAAATTCTGTTGTGCTGTGGGGTTTCTTTTTTCATTGTTTACGCTGTCTTCCTTATCTTGACTATTCTGTTTTATTGTATCATACTGGGAATGCAAATCAGTTTTTAGCTTTTAATTTCCTTCTGGTTTCTATATTAAATCTTTTCCAAAAATATGTTTTCCTCTTGAGCCTTAAGGATGATTGTCCCTTGCAATGATCCTAGAGTATTTTCCATATGTTTTTCCCCCAATTACATATCCTAGAAGGTATTTAGATGCAGTGTGTATTTCAACAGACAGGATCTGTGGTTCACTGTGGTCCCGTTTGCTTGGGTTTGCTGTCTAGTATCCCCAGAAACATCAGAGCAGAAAGTTCATGCTCTTGTATCTATGTTAGGAGTCAGCACAGTAGTGTGTTTTCTAAGCCTAGAGCAAGAATGTTGGCTCATAGGCTACATCACAGTATATGTTTATTCCTAGGCCAAAAGCTTAAATGCCAGACTTTCCATTTTAAAAACCGGACACCTATTAACTCTGTTCTTGAGTGTGGTTTGCCCCATCCCAGATCTGTAGCCGGGAGCACATTGATGCATACAATTCCTGACCGAGTAGCCCACCTTCAGCAACTATTCATCTAATGCAACATTAATGGTTTCTTGTTTATCACAAGCCTGTCTCCACTGTCTCTCTGACATTACCTGCTAGAATGAATGGATATTCTGTTGCCCTGACATGTTCTCTTCCTGGGATCTTCTGATCTGTGCCTGCATTATGACTGCATAATGCTTTGAATCACTCAAGACGTCTTGCCTTTAGCCATATCATAGAAGTGTAAGTTCTAGGCAGAGGCTGAGAAAAAAGGATAGCCAGCTTTCTGTACCTCAGAAAGCAGCAACTGATAAACCAACTGCTGGTAAGAACGAATTTCTTGTGCATATGTTGGTGGGAATATAAAAAGATACTATCACTGGAAAATGGCTTAGCAGTTTCCTATAAAATTAAATATATACTACCATGTAAACTAACAATTTCACTCCTGGCCATTTATCCTGGAGAAATGAAAACTTAGGTTTACACAAAAGCCTGTACATGAACACTCATAGCAGCTTTATTTGTAGTAACCGAAAGTTGGAAATGCCCTTCCAGTGTACAGTCCAAAGTTACTTCAAAGGATGAATGGATATGTGCTTTGAAGATCTATGCGATCTATGATAATCTATACAATAGAATACTACCCACTTGACAGTAAAAAGGATTGAGCTATTGATAACATACAAAAATGTGAATGGCTCTCAAGGGCATTATGCTACATGCAAAGTAAAAGCCAATTTCAGATGGTTACATATTGTATGATTCCATTCATATAACGTTCTCTAAATGACAAGTTGTAGTGGTAAAGAACAAATCAGTGATTCCCAGATGCTACGGTTGGGGGTGGGAAAGGTGTCATTAGTACAGAGTAAAACAAAGGAGTTCCTTTATGGTGGTGGAGCAGTTTTGCATTCTGATTATAGAGATGATTACATAAATCTACATGTGATAAAACTTTGTACATTTTCTACAGCACACACAAGTACATATAAAACACATATAAACAAGAATGCATATAAAAACTGGTAACAAATAAGGTCTACACCTGAGTTCATAGTATTGTCCCAATGTCAGTTTCCTGGTTTTGACAGTGTACTCTGGTTATAAAAAGCATTATTGGAGGAAGCTGTCTGAATGGTTTTTGGAAACTGTACAATTTTTGCAACTTCTTTCGAGTCCATTTCAAACTACTAGGTTTAAAAAAAAACAAACAAACAAACAATAACTGTGTAACCAAGGAATGGCCACCCGATTTTTCTGACTGATAGAGGCCAGTAGTGTTCATACCTGGGCATCATCAGATTAACTTAATGAGCTTTATGAAAAGAAAATCACTTCTTGACAGCACCTCCCACCTCCACCTCGGCCCCTTGAACCAGGATCTCTGGAAATGAAACCAAGGAGTCTGTGTTTGCAAAAAATTGCCCAATGTTGGGAAACATTGTCCTAGAGCCTGGATTTTGAGCCAGGGGTGGAAGAGAGAAGACCGTTGTATGTGTTCTGCATGAACCCTGGATTGTGATTCGCAATCCTTCTGAGTTCTGGCAGTAGCTTAACTGTTCGTTTTAGATTTTAGCATTGTTAAAAGAGTTTTTACTTTTTTTTAGAGATTTTATAGCTATTTCTGTGGGAAGTTTCTTGAGCCTGTGTCATTAGCTACTAATCAGCTGGCCAGTTATACCAGAAGCAAGGCAAGTAGTACTTATGTAGATGGACCTTGTCTCTGCCTTATCCGCATGTGAACGGTGACTTGCCTCCAGCTTTCCCCAGTGAGGCTGCAGTACTGCTTTACTTGATCTGACTTTCACATTGATGTGGCGTCAACATAAATCATGTTTCCCCCAAGATTGGCTAGTGAGTGGAAGACAGCCAAGGCACACCACAGTGAAGACATCAGTTAGGAAAATTACATTCAAAACCTGAAAGCAGCTGTCACTGAAGTTTTTGTTTATGAAAATTGGAAAAGTTCTCCCCTCTCAGCCCACTGACATCCCTGATTTATTGTTTCTCTGCTGAAAATTATCCAAAGATGTTTTCAGACGTTAGTTGGTGAAAGCCAAATGTGTTGAAGGTAGAGGAGAATGTAAAGAGCCATTATATTTGCGAATTTCTCAGTCAGACATGGCAACCTTTTCATAGCTAGAGTTGACCAGATCCTTTTTGTGTTTATAAAAATATCAGTTGAGGAGACAGTATATCCCATAGTGCTAGCAGGGACAGATGATTTGTTGTGCTGTGCTACAGAAAGCTCTGGACAATAATCAGGACACTTGAGTGTTTCCCCTCGCTCTGTTGCTAACTGAAATTGTATCCTTGGTCAAATTGCTTAACTGCTCAGGGTCCTATTTTCCTTATCTGTAAAAATTGGAGATAGACAGTAGAGTAGATGAGCATTTTCAAACATTTGTGAGTTGTAGAAATTAGATCATGTCTAAATTCTACATCTAGATCTCCTCCCTTTTGGAACTTAAAAATAATAGTGTCATATTTTTCATGGCATATGATAAAGAAGCAAATTAAAAATTCATATTTTTCATATTATTAAAGATTCTAAGGTTAATTTAAATATAATATCTAGAAATATTAAGTACATGTCACCTTTTCCCTTATAAAAATTATGTGTAGTATTTAATTTAAGCCAATTATGTAAGAGAAAGCAGAATTTATTCAATAATCCAATTGTAATATTTTATGGAATTGTTTAGAGATCAAATGTAAGGAGCTCCAGTTATTAAAATACAGATCCAAGGAGCCAAATCTATTTATAAGACCTATTGCTTAGAATTTCTAATCTTGAATATTAAAGACTAATTTGTATATATAATTTCCAAGTTGTGTTTCCAAATAAAATAAGAAGAGGTATTTTATTCTAAGAGGTGCAAGTATTTACCAAAAATAAGTCTAAATATGACTGATCTTAAATCCTAATGAATACCAAGTCAAATTAAATACAAATATATTTCTTTTTATTTGTTTTTAAAAATGTTTATTTTTTTATTTTCTTTTTTTATTTTCTTTTTTTTATTTTCTTTTTTTTTATTTTCTTTTTTTTTTTTTACAAATAGTTTATTGTCAAATTAGTTTCCACATAACACCCAGTGCTCATCCCCACAAGTGTCCTCCTCCATGCCCATCCCTCCTCCCCCCCACATCCATCAGTCCTCAGTTTTTGTCAGCATTCAAGAGTCTCTCATGGTTTGCCTCTCTCCCTTTCCCCCACCATTTCCGCCCTTCTTCTCCCCCTTGGTCCTCTGTTAAGTTCCTCCTAATCCTCCTATACGTGCACACATATGATATTTGTCCTTCTCTGCCTGACTTATTTCGCTCAGCATAACACCCTCAAGGTCCATCCATGTTGCCTCACATGGCCAGATTCCATTCTTTCTCATTGCCATGTAGTATTCCACGGTATAGATAAACCACATCTTCTTGATCCATTCATCTGTTGATGGACACTTAGGCTCTTTCCATGTTTTAGCTATTGTGGAGAGTGCTGCTATGAACATTGGGGTACATGTGCTCCTATGCATCAGCATTTCGGTATCCCTTGGGTAAATTGGTGGGAATGTAAACTGGTACAGCCCCTCTGGAAAACAGTGTGGAGGTTCCTAAGGAAACTAACAATAGAACTCCCCTATGACCCAGCAATAGCACTGCTAGGAAAATGTTTATTTTTGAGAGAGAGAGAAAGAGACAAATAGAGTGAGTGGACAAGGGGATGAGAGAGAATGGGAGAGAGAATCCCAAGTAAGCTGCACGCTGTCACCACGGAGTCCAGTGTGGGACACAGACTCACGAACTGTGAGATCATGACCTGAGCCCAAATCAAGACTGGAGCTTACCTGAGTGAGTCACCACCCAGGTGCCCCTCCTCTTTTTAAATATAAGTTTTTATAGAGTCTGATCAATGCTTGTAATTACCAGTTTGTTTAAGGTCGCCTTTGAAAATATTTGCAAACTTATAATCATTTTTATGGCCTTCATTTATCTTATTCTCATTAAAATTCAACATTATTTTCCATTTTTGGATCTTACAGCTATCTTTTGCTATTGATATATAGCTTGATTTCACTGTGATCGGAGAATATAAAAAAATTATTTCCAGTCCTTTGAAGTTTGTTGACACTTGTCATTTGTCTCAGCGTGTGGTCAATTTTGGCAAATATTCTAATGTCTTTTAAAAAGTGCATTTTCTGCAGTTTCTGTCTGCAGTGTTCAGTCAGATCAAGTTTGTTCATCACAGTGGGCAAATCTAGATCTCTACTGATCGTTTGCTTGTTATCCTAATTGTTATATCAGTTGTTAAGAGGGATTTAACTGTCCAGTTATGAGTGCAGATTTGTTTTTTCTCTTTTTATTCCTGTATATTTTTTCTCTACATATATTGAAGTGTATATTACTAGGTGTATTCAAATTTAGGAAGGATGCATCTTCTTGGTAGATTGACTCTTTGAACATTATGATGGGTCCCCCTGTATCTTTAATAATACATGCTTCTTAAAGTCTACTTTGTCCAATATTAGTATAGCCACATCAGTTTTCTTTTTGACCAGTATTTGCATGGTATATATCTTTTCATTTTATTTTCAAGTTTTTAAGATTGTTATATTTAAGGTATGCTTTTATCAGGAACATGTAGAGTGCTTGTTAGTCTTTTTCTGACAAATTCTGCTTTTTAATGGGAGTATTTAGTTAATTGGAATTTAAATTAATTACTGATATATTGGGATTGATATATATCTTTATACTTCTTCTTTTGTATTTTTGCCCTGTCTTTCTTTTTTTGTTTTGTTTTGTCCTTCTTTCTTCCCTGTTAAAAATTAATTGTATTTTATTATTCTACTTTTAATCTTTGTTTTTTAGACTGTATAACAAACATATCTTTTATTGGTTAGTATCTTTTAGTGGTTTCCCTAAGCACTGCAATAAGTTAAGCATCCTTAACTTATTAGAGTCTAGTATAATTTAACAAGTTCCATAAAAATGCCAGAACCTTTTTATTACTGCTGTTGTACATTTTAACTTCACAAATATTCTAAATCCAAAGGAGAATGATGATGATGATGATGATGGTGATGATGATATTTATTTATACGTCTCTACATATTTACCCTTTTGTTTCATTCCGCATTCTTTTAAACTTTTCTTTTAGTGTAGGTCTGCTGATAACAAATTATCAGAGCTTTTGTGTTTTAAAATGTCTTTTTATTTTTTGCCTTCATTCCTGAAGGACATTTTCACTGGTTGTTGAATTCTAAGTTCCCAGTTACTTTTTGTTTGTCAGTGTGTAGTTCTGTTGTTTCCTGATTTTCATCATTTTTCTTGGTGAAGTCAGGTGTCAGTCTTGTTGCTGGTCCTTTGAAGGTTTGTCTTTGGTTTTGACAGTTTTCCTCTACTGCGCCTTGGTGTGAGTTTTTCCTCCGTGGACTTTCCTCCATGGTATTTAAAATTCCTCTTGAATCTGCGACCTGATATCATTCATTAGTTTTAAAAAATTGTAACTATTGTGTCTTCCCATTTTCATTTCCTTCATTCTGCAGCACGCACTTTTTGGGACACAAACCCTAAATATTTGGCTCTTTTCACTATATCCCGTATGTTTTGATCTTTTTGGTTCAATTTAGGTTTTTGCCTCAGTCTAGATACTTTGTACTTGCCAGCATTCCAATTTACTAATGCTCTCTTCAGAAGTGAACCCACCCACCATATTCTTTTTTTTTTTTTTTCTAGGTTATTGGGGTGGGGAGGGTGTGCATGAGCAGGGAAGGAGCAGAGAGAGAAGGAGAAGGAGAGAATCCCAAGCAGGCTCCTCAGTAGGGCACAGGGCCCAACATGGGGCTTGAACTCACAAACCAAGAGATCATGACCTGGGCCAAAACCAACAATTAGATGCTTAATCAACTGAGCCACCCAGGCGCCCCTATGTTCTTAAGTTTAGCTATTGTATTTTTCATTGCTGGAATTTCCTGGTTTGGTTTGGTTTTGTTTTGTTTCATTTTTAAATTGTATGGTGAAATTATTCATTTTGTCCTCTATTTTATTATACATGTTAGTCACAGTTATTTTAAAGTTTGTTTCTGATTTTGTTCACCTGTTGGGCTGTTTCTGTTGTCTGTCTTTCTTACTCCCGTTCTCAGCAACTTTGTATTTTTATTGAATCCTCGCCATTGTGCATGAAAATTTTAATGTCCCGGGATAATGTACTCCCCCAGAGATTCATCTTGTCCTTTAGCCAGTATTTAGAGTGAGGAGGACGCCAGTGCCATCCACTGAGGAATTGTGCAGACTTGTGAATGGGCTGCAGTTTCTAGAAGTTTCCATGTGCACATTGCTCATATCCACTATTACCAGTATTCCTCAGTGTGTCCCAAGTAAGGGCCCAGGGTTTTTAGTAAGCCTCCTAGCTGGGAGCTGAGCTCTTAATTTTTGTTTTCTCAGCACCAAGAGTCTATAGAAAACTCTGCTCTTTTCAGCCATTTCTGCTGGGCTTCTCAGCCCCCTGCCTGTTCTGGTGTATCAGCACATGCCAGTAAGCCGGCTTTTCTGCCCTTTCTTTCTCTCTGCAACCTTGACTATTTCAATTCTCTCTTCCTTGGTAACACCAAACTCCAATATTTTCTCTCCAGGCTTGTGAGTTTGCCAGAAGTTCTCCTGGCTTCTTCGCCTGTCTCCTAACACCAAGAATCTGATATGCAGAATTTTGGGTTTATCCCAAAGAACTTCTCTTTTCTCCCAGATCTCATCTTCTCCAATCCTGGATGTCTCAACTGCTTTCTGATGCTGTCAAGCAGCTTTTTATTTATTTATTTGTTTATTTATTTATTTATTTATTTATATTTTGTCTCTGACTTTTCTAATTGTTCTTGGCAGAAGTGTTGGTCTGCTTCAAGTTAGTCATCATACCCAAAATCTGTTTATTGATTTAAAATAGAAATTCTTACTGATGCCATCACCACCTTTAACATTGTGAAACCTCATGGGTTACCAACCATGTCTGGATGAAATGATCTCTAAAGATATGTTTAATTTTAACTTCCAATGATCCTTTCAGGTTAATATCATGGACTTTTATACCCATATTGATGCATGGGAAATGGTCATTTATTTTTGCTTAATGCTAACATGTGTTTTATTTCAGGACACTTCACTAGAAACAGGGTTATGAGCACAAGGAATGTGAAAAGAGGGAGAAAGAATAGTGAGTGGCCACAGTTGAAACATATCTGAATTAATTTGTGAAGCAGTCAGAGGTGATATAGGCAAAGGAGAGAATCCCCAAAAAGAATATGAGGATGAAACAGAGAAAGAAAACTACAGAAAGGAATGGCAGGATATAGTATGAGTCTATCTCATAAATAAAATGCCTTGTTTTAATGCCATTTTTAAAGCACAAAAAGGGGAAAAATGGCAAAATAGAACCAGAATGATAGGAAGAGTTTAATGAAGACCAGAGGTGGTAATGACTAAGAGCCTACATAGATTAAGTACTAATACATGCTTGCTTTAAGACAAATGAAAGATGTATTCTTAGGAAGCATTACTTGATTCCATTAAGCATGTAATTGTTGATGATAACGTTTGTCAGTCATCTGTTTCTAAATGACTCAATAGCTTTAGAAAAATTATCTGTACTTAGTTTGCTAGTTTACCAATGTTGATCCAAAAGGGAGGAGTAAATTTAGCAGGAGTTCCTCTGTCATCATAATTTACCACAAACAAAAAGCAATTCTTTAGTATTTGGACCCTTGATACAATTTTTGTGTGGACCACGGTCCAAATTTTCTAAGCCATCTGATCCCCTACCCGAGGTATTTTGATTCTAATCTTGAAGATTGGTCAGATTATCCCTGAGGGGAATCTAAACTGTAACTATGTAACTCCAGAAAGTTTGGCAGAGGCATAATGACCTCAAGGAAGAGATCTCAACACTGCTAAATAGGTTTATGACCATAGGATTCTACACTTCTGAAAATATCCAGTCTCTGTTCTAGTTCCTGTTCACCTCTGATTCAGGTATAAAAGAAGGAAAGAGAAAGAAAGTGATGGAAAAGATGTGATGATCGAAATGAAAATCATTTTCACGTCACAGAGCACCCATTAGTATGACTGTTCTACAAATGAAATGTTGGCTCTGGTTCTGCCTTTAATCTTAGTAGGGTTATGAATCCAGGTCAAGTTGATACATCCTGAGGCTTGCTTAGGAACAAACCCAGAGCCCTCGGCTTCTCCCGTACCATCCCACAGCTTCAATCCCACAGAGCTGAGCTGGTACCCCAGGGCCCTATATGAACAGTCAAATACAAACTGCCTGGGTACATTCACCTAATGGCAATCGATTTACAAAGACACTATAACATTTCTTTTGTGTCTCTCCTTTAACCCTTTATGTTCTTGGGATCTCACACAGGATCCTGAATCAAATATTCACCAGGAACAACTAGATAGTTTCATAATTATCTTTTTTATCTTGCAAATAATCTTGTAAGATAAAGATTATGCCACTTCTAGTCATAAGGAAACAGATACTCAGCATGCTCTTGCACAATAGCATACTGCTATGAAGTAGCAATTTTAAATTTGGGCTCCAGTGACCCAACTTCAAGTTCAGTGCCATTTTTTGGACCCCAAAGGATGCCAATGAATACTTGGTTGCTTGTTGACTGAGAAGGACGGATCTCCCTAAAATGAAAAACAAGACTTCAAATGACTTCTTTGCCTCTGTTTAACACTCACCACCTCTTTGAATGCCAGGCAAGGGAAATGATCAGTTCAGTTGTTGCCATTTATAAGTGGGGAAGTTGAGACCTGATAAATAAGCTTTATTCAAGGCCTCAACTTTCAATTGTCATCCTACATTTCTCACTAAGGAAGTTGAAGTGCATAGAGGTTGTCACCTTGTTTGAAGGTCAGGTGGAATGTTTCTGTGATGACTCTATTCATCACGGAGTCTGATGTGATGACTGACCTCTCCCAATGCCTGTGACAACTAAGGGTTTCTGGGTGAAGGCAGAGTGAGAGAGGAGGGATATATCCCTCCTGCCCCCAGTCACATGACATGTTTTACACAGAAAGTAATTTTTTTCTATCTGAGGCAAATGTAACACTTACTGAACATTTAGGGTGAGCTGGGTATTGTGGAGAGTGTATAATGTAAACAAGCCAAAGCTCCTGTCTTCAAGAGATGATAATTTAATAGGAAAAAAAAGTGTTCTAATATGTTCATATAGTTCTGAGTTAATTAAGTTTGGGGAAATGATTTGCCACTTACAAATATCTACTTTCTAATTACTACCAACATTCATGTTTTAGTAGCTTTTAAGCTGTGTCGTGTGGCTGCCGGTGATTCCATTGAGCTCCCTTGGGTGTGATTCTATGCGGTGGTGGTAGAAGCTGGTGGAATTGAGGAGGTGGAAGGGCTGAGCTGATAGGTCCCTGGGTGATTTATCCTAAATCTGCCTGAACAGCTTTGATATTCTGTTTTATATATTCGACTTCTTCATAAAATTCATGTGGGGGAAGGAAACGGGCTCTGCTACCAAGAAATTTAGATCACCGGATGATGCAACACTGATGAAACATTCAGGCTCTATGATGGGGCACTCGACTAAATGCTCTGTGGTCCTACAATAACCAGAAATTACCTCCCTCATTTGAAAAACAGTACTGTGATTGACCGCGGTCCCATTTTGAGAGCGAAATGGTTGTTATGCCACCCGGTTGTTTGCCAAGACAAGGAACTTCTCTCTGTACAGGGAGTGAGTGACCATTATAGAAATTGTCCTTTCATTTTATCATTTCAGAGAGTCTCAACAAGGCAGACCCAGGCCGTAAGAATGTAGACGCAGCCCAAGCCAAAGTCCCATGCAACTTATAATTGTATCAAGGGGAATAAATTGCCAAGAATGAAATACAGTGCTGAGGCCTGTTCTTATTTTTGTTTCCTTCAAGTTGCTCGCAACATGAACAGTACAATGAGCAGTTGAGTCATAATATATAGTTTGGAAAAAATAAAAGAATGAAAACAAACGAAAAACAGCTAAGCTCTGAAATGGAAAATGAGGTTTCCATACAGGATGAGTGGCAAGTTATGCAGAAAGCATTCCCGAGCAAAAGCTTTGGGGCCACTCGTTTGGTTTTGGTTTTTAAGTGGGGAAAATGGGTCAGGTGGTCTACAGAATGTTCCCACAGAACTTGTCATTCTGGCCTGTGATACAACATGGGCAGCAGGGGAGGGGGAAAAAGAAATCACATCTGAAGCCACTCCTCTCATTGATACTACCTGGGCTCTTTCAGCCTAATTAATAGGAGAAAGAGCCCTTGTCTGCAGAAAGCATTTACCCCTCTGAGAACTTTTCTGTTCCTACTCACTGAGAAAGCAGAAGCAGATCAGTCTGTCCCCATTGCCATCAGTGCAACATCAAGCTTCCACTTCAGAATGTAACACCACCAGCCTGCTTTGGAGCTAGTTTGGCTTGGGGCAATGATACAGTCGTCAAGTAAGTATCTAGAAACTCCAGTAAGGCTCCACCCCAGAAGTGCAAGGCCTTCCCCCAGGAGCCAGAGGCCGTTCACTAAGATTGCTGTTGGCACCAAACCTCTCACAACTCCAGAAGTCAGGAGCCAGGGCTCTCCTTCCCTTTTCTGTCCTCTCCCATCCCCATCCCCCATGCCCTACTTTCTTCATAGCTAATGGAATGTTTGAAGGTGAGGACTTAGGTCTGGGCAACCTGTTAAAAATATGAATTGTTACCATGAACTCTGAGTGGCCTTTCAGCTTTGCTGACAGAAATTTACTCCATGTAGGACACCCCCCCCCAAAAACAAAATTAAGCAGGTAAGGTCATTTGGAGTTGAAACAAGCATGCAGTCGGTGTGTTTGAAAATGAAATTATAATTAACCTGCTGATGGCTGTGAGGTGTTACCTTGAACTCTGTGTGGCCTCTTGGCACAGCGGCTGAACTTGCTTTATTGAATACCCAGAGACCTGAACAGGTGAAATCAGGATATGTCCGGGGCCAAGTGTACTTTTAGAAGGAAGATTATGTCTCTTTTAGTGCCGATTGTAAGAGTTGAGGATTAATTGAGCAGCACTAATCAGAAAATAAAAATGAGTTTTGACCATCCATGTCTATGTGAAGCATAAAATTTGTTAAAACTGCTGAGGAAAATGACTTGCCCACTTTGTGCATCGATTCCTGAAGTGCTGGGAGGTTACCAGGCCTGACAGTGGCCCAGGAAGATTATTGTAATCTGGAAATCATATATCATCTACATGTTTGGGAAAACATTGTAATTACCAGCTGAGAACTATAGAGTGTTGCTTGAACTCCAAGTGGCCTGTTGACACATGGGCTGGACAACTTTCTGGAACTGTTCAAAAGGAGGTAGGTAAAATCATACAGCAGTAACTTAGCATTGTTAATGACAAGGAGGGGTGGTGAGGTCACTTATGGTGTAGAGTGAATGGGTCTGAGATAAAACTTAACTCTTTGTTGTCCGCGAAATGTTATCTTAAAGTTAGTGTGTGGCTCACTGCCTTAGATCATCAACTGAGTTGAATAATGGTGCTGCAGTTATCGAGTGTGTGTTAGGTTAAGGGGACACCCTAAGCAATTGATTTATTGCCAGAATCAGTCATGAGCTACACCTCGTCACACTTTGTGCTTTAAACTGGCAAGAAATCCACTTCATCTCATGTCACACTGAATAGAAAAGAAGTGCATCATTCTGTTGCCGCCATCTTTTTGTCCCCTCCCTGTAATTATGTAATATCATTCCATGGTAAAGTCACATTTTCTTTTGGGATCCTCCTTATTTGGCAGAGAGCATCCGTTGTTAGACTAAACAAATCATTTAGTTCACTTTGTGCTTTTGACAGGCTGGCTAGAATGAGTGCTCTTGTTGGTTTAATAAACAAAGAGTAATAATCCAAAATGGGTTTATTACTGGGTGGAAATATTCCATTCATGGGATTGGAATGATCTAATTGTTCACATCTCTGCTTACTGCAAGCATTAAATGTGTAAGTAACACTAAGGTCTTCCTGTTTCAAAAGAGGTTTTAGCTAAGACCCAAATACAAACACTCTTGGTGGACTTCTGTGTGATGTGGTCTATCTGCCTTGATGTGTAGGGCCTCAGATAATTTTATGTCTCTCGTTTCCCCATCAGTCCGACAGGTGGTGTCCATTTCTTGGATGCATCATGTTTCTAGCGTGCGGCCAGACGCATCGCACTTTATTTGTGCTGTTTCTGCAGCCTGGGATGCTCTCCCTCCCTTAGCCTCCATGGCTTCTTAGCTCCCTCCTGCTTTCTCCATGATGCCTCCCTCACCCTTACAGTCCAGTCTCTGAACTCTAACGGATGTTCTACAGCCCTCATAATGCTGGTGGCACCTATATGACAAGACTTATACAAGGTATTACCCCCATTAATGTCAGCACTTCTCATAAACGTTGTCACAGTTATTTTGCACCGTTGTTTCAGTATCTCTTCTGTTTCTGCATGACAATCCCCTTTCCCCTGCAATCACCATCAAACTTTTTAAACTAAAAATCTGATCGTTCTTCTGCAAATAACAACAACAACCTTCAGGATCTGTCCATCTCCTCCAGAGAAAGAAGAAAAAAAAAAAGAAGCCCTTGTGTATAAGTACCCTCTCAGGCCAGCCCCCACCTGCCTTCCCAGCCGCCTCTTCTACCGTCCCCTAGGTCTACCCACACAAACTCTGTCGCTGTTCAACAAACATGGCATAGCAAAGTCTCTTCCTTTTAGCTAGGCACTCCCTCCCCTGACAAACATTTACTCAACTTTTAAGACCCAGGTCAGATGTTTCCTCTTCTGGGAAACTTTCTCTGACTTTCTCAGGCAGGAACTGGCCAGCCCTCTGTACCTCCTTAACACCTTGCACAAAACTCTATTATGGTATATCATACCGTACTGTATTTGTTTTCCTGTATGTCTCCTCTACTAGCTGTGAACTGTTTAAGATCGAGACTGTTGTCTCGCTCGTTTTTATATCCTTCAGTTCCTGGCACACAGCCACTGTTCCAAAATGTTTGTTGAATGAATGAATGAATGAACGAACTTTTTAAAAAATGGGATTAGAAGAAAGCCAATTGATTTCCTCTGAAAGACATGCTTATAAGTTAATTCATGTCTCTAATTGTCCTACTTTCATGTTGATAAATGAGCTACTTGGCAAAGTGGGCTGGATGCATACCTTCTTTTTATATCAGCAGAGAATCCAGTCCCTTGAGATGTGTCTTGACCATGGGCTCCTTGATTTGAGAAGGTCTTCTAGTTTGAGTGAAAGTGATTCTGCTATTGTTGTTGATCACACCTGGATTCCAAAGTAGGACAGGTGGATGTAAGGACAATTGGTAACTAGAAAACTAGTCTTTGGTCTCATCTTTTACCTCTTTTTAGAGCAATATCAGTTTCAGAAAATGAATACCTTTTCTTAGCATTTTGCAATGTTTTCAGCCAGTATGTTAATCAGAGGGAATTAGTCAGTATTCCCACCTGCTTTGTAATTATTCCTTCGTAAGACCCACACGATGGCCAATTCTATCCAACGTCAGCATAAAAGAACAGTGCCACTAACATTCTATCCAGGACCAGCCATAGCCGCCCCCGGGGCTCCTGTCAGCCCCAAAGTCCTGAAGCACAAACTCTTGAAATTTGACTGTGTGTTTCTTTTTCTGTCACTGAGACTTAGTTGCTCTACTCTCTAGGGCTCTCTAAGCAGGTCATAGAAGCAACTTAGACATAAATAGTGAGGACCGCCATTTTATTGGAGAGTAAAACTAGGCACACAACGTTACGTAGTTTGTGAAATGACGTTGGGCAGGTTCAGGTACAGGTCAGTGCAGTGGTGAGGAAAGCACCCAGGGATCCTTGACAGATAGTCCCCTGGCCAAACACCCAACTCCTCCACCCCGGGCAGTTTAACTTGTACCAGTGATCCTGAGGATTTTCTGAATGAATTACCATAATTGGACTTAATTCAAGAAAGGGATGTTTCCTGTACACACCACACAAGCTGTATATTGGATTCTTTTGCCCAGATGACAGGGAGGAAGAAACCCAACAGGAAATACATCTTTGCAAATGAGAAAAGTTGATGAGCTAAGTTCTGCAAACATTGGGCACCGACCCAAAGTGAACTCCTAGTGACCCCCTGGCACCTTGGCTCACCTCCCTGTACTTCACAGCCAGAAGCATACCAGGTGGATTCACTTTCTTACCTCCCTGATAAGGCAACAGGACCTTGCCACACCCAGACTCACATCCAATCTCCTTTCCTGCTTCCCCTGACCCTAGGTCTGATAAAAATCCAGGGTGATAATGCTGTTGAGGTACAGGCTATAAACCATATCAGTATGTACGTAAGCAGAGGGAGGGGAAGGGGGGAGGAAAAGGCAAAAAAAAAAAGCGCCAAATGGAGAGTTCAGCCTCACCTCTAGGTGACCTTGGCCGCATGTGGAGTGGAAGGGAAATTGCCAGGAACTTGCAGCCTTTTTTTTGAGCATTGTTTTGACTTGGCTTTGCTACAGAGCAACTTTGGGGGACTGGGGCAAAAAATAGGTCATTGTGAACTGCAGGTGCAGTTTTGATCTTGAACTATAATCAGTTGCGGTATATGTGCAAACCCAGAAGTATTTATCAAGATGAAAACTGAAACTTTGCTTCATAGGTACACAGACCCCTTTACATCGTATTAGCACCAGCATCACAAGGTTCCCCCCGCAAAGAATGAAAGGACAGAGTGGAGTTCTTAACCACCCTCCCCTATGATCCCCTTCCTCCTTCTATTCTTCCCTCCCTTCTTCTCTCCCCACCACTCTTCCTCCCTTAATCTCTCCCCTCCTGTTCTTCCATCTCCCTCTCCCTCTCCCTCTCCCTCTCTGTCTCTCCCCCACCACTCTCTCCTTCCTTTACCTCCTCCTTCAATAGATCTCTCTGTTGTGAAAAACTTCATTTGACTAACCCTGACTCTCCAGGCACCCCCTCAAGAGATACCGATTAATGTAGGCAGACTCTCTGGAGGATTCAGTGACAGACAAGATATTCAAGAGGCTGGGATTTTAACTGTTACTCCCAAGTAGGCAGAACATTCACTGTGATCTTCGCCTACCGAATTTAAACTCGGAAAGAATGCAGACCAGAATACAGAAAGAATATCTCCCAACAAATGAAGGGGGGAAGTTTTTAAACCCTTATTCTTGGCCTCAGTCATGTCACTTAATCCCTCCCACCATCTGTTTCCTCGTTTTCTGAACGTAATAGGAAACACGTCAAAGCACCCGGCTGCTAAAATGATAGGCACTGTCTCTGGACCGAAAGGAAAATCTGGAGCAGTTTTGTACTTGGGACATTCTAGAGAACCTTATTCGAGTTGCTGATGTCTTCCTTCTCAACTATCCCATGCACATGAAGAAGATGAAGACAGCAGAGGTTTAAATTTCAAGCAAGAAACTTTTAAATGAGGCTAGAAGTGGCCCGCCACCTGTTTGTCTAGGGAAGGAACCATTTAGATGAGACTTAATATACAGGAAAGTTAGTTTATTCATTTTATGATTGTTGTGATTTTTGAAGATAACTATAGGAAAATAGGTGTCTGCAACTGACACTTTTTTGGATAAAGTTGGCTTCGTTGACCGAAAACGTTGCTGGGAAACATAAATAGCTAAGAAAAGCAGGTGTATGTTTTCAGCAGCAACTTAGAATGTGTTCGGGATAGTGGGGGAAGAAGTGGGGAAGAAGGTGGGGAAGGGAGGGTGGGTGGGCAGGTGGCCTCCACTTGAGGGTTATTCAGAGTCTGTGATTTAATATGTCTCTGAAGAGCTCATTTTTTTTTTATTTTGTACGCTTCTTGTTATTTGGAAGAAAGATACATGTAGCATTATCTCTCTTTCGGAGGGAAGTGAGACTTGGAGCGGATGGATATCTTAGGACAACCTGTTGGCCTTCATTTGGGATTCCTGGAGCCTCTTCTTCAGGGTGGGGTCCCCTGAGACCACTCATCCTGCTTTCAGGCTGCTGAGACAGAGCAGCAGCCGTCCGTACCTTCTGGTGCTCCAGAATTTTATCCACCCTGGGGTTTCAGCTGCTGCCAGCAGGAAGCCTCACATTTCTGTGATCTCTGAATCCCAGGTTCCCCGAGGAAGCAGTGATCCAGAGTTGCTTCCGGCCACACCTCTGCAGGTCTAGGAGCCTAAAATACCCAGGTCTCCATTGGTTCTGCTAAGTGAGAACAACCATTCTCAGTGACGATGGAGGCAGTTTCGGGTACATCTAGAAGGCTCCTTGTTCCCCGTCACCACCTCACATCCGTGCTTGTTCTCCTCTTCATAGCCGCCCCACCCCCATAATGAAGAGACCGTCCCGTCTTCATCACATATATAGAGTGGTTAACTTTTAAAAGCCTCCTTGTCCTTTTCCTTTTCCTTGCCCTTCTGAGTATTTCCTACGTGCTAGGCGAAAACTAAGCCGTGTACTCGTACGTTATCTCAAGTAATTTTCCAAAAACTATGTGAGATAAGAGTTATTTCCATTTTAGAGATGAGGACACTCATACTCAGAGACGGTAAGCACCTTAGCCAAAGTCACACTAAGTGGCTGAATCAGGAATTGAACTCAGATCTGGCTGATGCCAGAGTTACTCCACTGTGACGCTCCTCCACCTCCTCTCTCTGGTGACCTCCTCTGGAAGCAGCGTAGCTGAGCGGTAGGCTCGTGTCTGACCAGGCAAATGTTCGCTCAAGTGGCCACGAATGCCCCACCCTTAGGTTTCAGAGGAAACACTCAACACTGCTAAGTCTTTACTTATTTTAGAATTCCTGACTTCCAAGAGATTTATCTTTCCATACCTCAAAGTAAATATAGTCAAGAGATTGGCGCCCTTGAGACCTACTGTTTTTTGAGAAATTTAAATATAACAAACATTATATTTTTGCTAGCCAGACTCAAAAGTTCCACATTTTTGTCTGTTTCATCTTTTATTTTAAAATCTATAACTTGGCAAGAAGAAATATGAAAAGAAAGGAAAAAGAATTAAATGGAAATAAAAGATGCAAAACATTACAGTGTATTTTATCCCCAGGCCTGGGCAGTCCCATTCTTTTCCACAAAAGAAAAAAAAAAGAACTTTTATTGTTTATTTTAATTCCAGTATAGTTAACATACAGTGTTATGTTAGTTTCAGGTGTACAACACAGTGATTCAGCACTTCCGTACATCATCCAGTGCTTGATCCCCTTCACCTATGCGAACCCATCCCCCCTTCCACCTCTCCTCTGGTATCCATCAGTTGGTTCTCCATAGTTATGAGTCTGTTTCTTGGTTTGCTTCTCTTCTTCTCTTTTTTCCTTTGCTCATTGTTTCTTAAATTCCACAATTTGATTAAAATCATGGTATTTGTCTTTCTTTGACTGACTTAGCATTATACTGTCTAACTTTATCCGTGTTGCTACGAATGGCAAGATATCATTCTTTTTTATGACTGAATAATATTTCATTATATATAATAATATTTCATATATATGTGTGTGTATATACACATATACCACTTCTTTATCCATTCATCTATCAGTGTGTACTTGGGCTGCTTCCATAATTCATCTGTTGTAAATACTGCTTCAGTAAACGTAGGGGTGCATATATCCCTTTGAGTTAGTGTTTTTGTACTTTGGAGCTAAATACCCAGTAGTGTGATTACTGGATTTAGGGTAGTTCTATTTTTAACCTTTTGAGTAATCTCCATACTATCTTCCACAGTGTCTCTAGGCAGGCCTCTTCTTGACATGAGTTTGGTTATGTATCCTTTCTAGTTAATTTTTTTTTAATGCTTTTAAGCCATATATGAGAACGGATGAACAAGATGGAATGTTACCTTGTGTGTTTTCTAACTTTATGTATGTAGGTGATGCTATGTATTATTCATTTTTTTCATCCAATAGTATTTTAAAAATCTTAAAAGATTTCTCTGTGCCAGTAATGAGGTCTAACTTGTTCCCTTTTTCTGTTGTATAGTATTCTATTATATTAATGTGCCACATTTTGTAATCCTTTATCCTACTGAAGAACATTTAGATTATTTCCATTTTTTTGTTGGTATTGGTACAAGTAGCATTTCATGGAACATTCTTACGCTTGTCTCATTGTGCGTTCACATTGGGAGTTTTAACCTAAAAGTGTACCTAGATGTAAAATGACTGGCTCATTGAGTCTTGTCTTGATGCACATGAGATTTGTATTTGTTGAGCTGATCCCAAGTGAAGCCATAGGTGTATGTTTACAGTGAGAGAAGGGTGGGAATAATGTCAATGTAGAATATAGAAATGAGAGACTCTGGGTCCCCTGACTGTCTATAACATTGTTCCCATTCAACAGACAAAATGGCAGTCTTCAGCTCTATACTTGGGAGAGATTAACATGGTTTAGTTGATTATATACAGCATCTCCTCTTTATTGGTACATTGTCCTTTTTATATATATATACTGAGGGATAGGCGCATTTCTTAATTCAGTAGAAGGAAATAAAAGATCTTATGCCCAGAATTCAGACATCAGCCAGCTCTGTGGTATTCTAAGCAAACTGCTTTCACAATCTTCCTAATGTTCTGACTGTCTGTCAGAATGCTTTATTATGATTCCTGCAGCAGAGCCTAAAAGGGAGAAATTTTCCCTTTGCAGAAGTGGCTGAGAATGGCGAAACTGTGCATTGTCTGGGCATTCTGCTGTATGTATAAAGTATTTATTTACTTTATGTAGAGGCTATGGCTGTGACTTTATCTTCTTCTAGCTCATTTTCCAGCGTAACAGGATAAGACCACTCCTGCCATTATGATTTACCATGCAGTAAACAATGGAGGGCTTTTGGATTGCATTTTATAGAACTGCTTTATTCAGCCTTTCCTTCTAACCCCTTTGGGAAAGAATTGACCATTGATATTTCTCTTTTGGATTTCTCAGTGAATTCAGCATTTCTAGATTTGGTTTCTATTTGTTATTTGGTTTGTAAAATCCATTGCTTTGGGGATAAGAATGGCTTGTGCCCGGCATAATAGTTTTTTGCTTACTGGTGTGCCCAGTGACAGGAGGGGAAGGACAGTGTGGCTTACCAGGGCCTTATCTCAGTTCTTTTTGTATTCTGCTCTGAAGACAGCAGTGCTCCCCCACTCCCAAACAAACAATGATTGAGTATCATTTCTGACCACCGAGCAGCCTCTTTCCAGCAGCCCATCTTCAGTCATGGAAAGTTCAGGTGTATTGGAATCAAAGTACTGCACAGGGATGAGCAGGCCAAGCATGGTGCTGGCGGCCATCCCCCTGGCACCCTGTTCCGGCGGTTACATGGAATTGCTCGTGCGAGGGGCCAGCTCGTTTCACAGGGCAAGTTCATTCCAGCGGCAGAAGGAGAGTTTCCGGGTCTCTTATGTGGGATTTTTATTCTAGGATGTCTGTGAGGATTTCATGGAATTTTCAATCTGATGTCAAAAGTAAATTAGTCCCAATTCTAAATTATCCCCCAACTTTGGAATTTACTTTCAGAGCAAAAGCTTCAGTCTAGGTATGTTTATATTGTGTGCATCCATTTTTTCTCATATCAGCATAGCTTGTCCACATGTTTGTCTTTTTAGCGTTAGTTGCTGAGCAACTTTATGGCAGGCCTTGTTCTTTTTGCGTGTGAATTTCACATTTCAGTACCTTTTGTCCTGTTGATTTGCAGTAAGTATATACTGAATTAATTCCATATGTATTTGGAGGGCTGAATTCAGAACTTGAGGGAGCTACAAAGAAAGCACATAAGCCAATCAGCAGCAAATATGCACGAGAATGCTCTTTTACCCAGTGTTCTCAGTTTTAAGCATCGCTCCAGAGGTAATATGCATTATGTCATTTTACACCTTTGCTATGTATATTATGATATTCAAAATTCTGATTAATGGGGTACCTCAGTGGCTCAGTCGGTTGAGAGTCCAGCTTTTGATTTTAGCTCAGATCATGATCTTGCGATTTGTGAGATCGAGCCCAATGTCTGACAGTGCAGAGTCCATTTGGGATTCTTTCCCTCCCTCTTTCTCTGCCCCTCCTCCCCACTCTCGCTCTCAAAATAAGTGAATAAACATTTTTTAAAAAATTTAAAAAAAAAAAGGTGAGGATAGCTTCTATGCCAGGACCTCCCCCACCCCACTACCACAACCAGTACCACCCAGGCCAATATTTAATTGTTTTGACTTTCGTTTTTGATTTATTTGTAAGCTGCCCTTAATGTCAGGGGAGACTATTGCCTCGACAAGTAGGTGTTGGGATTTGAGTGGGAAACTGCAGAGAACCTGTCTGGACCTCTTAAACAGAGACCAGAGGGTACTAATATGCTTTGATCCTCTGATACTAGGTCCTTGAAGACATTTACCCAAAACGCTGCCTAAAAAGAAAACGTCTCATTTTCCTTTGTGGACAGGAGTGGATATCCCAGTAAGGGAATTAACCTGGCCTAGGAGAAGGAAGTTCTTAATCCTAAGACTCACTATTTCCATTGATTCCCTTTATTATCACAAAAACTCTGTTATCTCTGTTATCTGTGTTGAAGAAGCATATTTTTTGCTATCCAGCAGGTGATTTTCAGTGTGATGCAGGGAATGAATACTAACCTGAGAATCAGGAGATCTATTTTCTAGTTCTGTCTCTGCTACTACCTGCTTAAGGAAATGTAAGCAAATAATCTAACCTTTCCTGCCCACTGTAATTGGAGGCAGTATGCAGTGAAGATAAGCCCATACCTGAGGCACAGCATTTGATCTAGAGCCCAGTTTAGGCAAGACACTGATAAAGTGCATTTAGAAGACAAAGTTAAGCAAGTTATCAGGAGATCTGCAAGCCCTGTTTAACGAACTGTGAATATTTCAGCCTGGAAAAGAGGAGACTTGAGAGATTCACAATATCCAGCTTCAAATGTATGAAGACCTAACTTACAGAGAACCAGGAATAGATTTACTTCTGTTTTGCTAACTAGGACCCATGATTAGAAGTTAAAGGGAAGCAGATTGCCTCAATGTAAGAGAAAAACTTGTCAACAACTGGAGCTCCCCCAAGTTGGAGCTGACTACATTTCCTATAACTAGGGGAATGCAAGCAAAAAACAGATTCCCATTTATAAGGGATGTTTCTTATTGGGTAGCAAATTATACTAAATGATTCCCAAGGTTCCTTTCAAAGCTAAAGGTCTATGATTTTGTACACAGACAAACTCAAACTCCACCCAGCCTTCAGTTCTATGACCATACAAGATCTATAAGTTTTAATAAACTTTTCTTCAAATCACAAGTATGAGAATAGATAAGGCATGTTGTTTTATTGCTTTCCAATCTGGCAGATTCTCAGGCTCTGATATGATCACCAGTTCCCTGGAGGGGGTGCTCCAAGCTTGTTCTTCTTCTGCTTGTTTTCCCTCCCTCCATGCACATCTGCCACTTTTTTTCTTCTTCTTCTCAGTGATTTTTTTATTTCTTTGAATCTTTACAGGTGGTAGCAATTTTGGTTCATCTGACTTGATGGTATGAAATTCTAAATAGTTGGGGGTCATTTGGAGTGATTACTTTTTTCTTTGTGTTCTGGGAGCCTGGGGGAGTGTGTTTGGAGCTGCTTAGTTCATAGTCCTTGTCAACATAAACTCTTTATTCATCTTCCCATCGCTCTGAAGAACAGACAGAGAAGGTTCGGGATATCACATATGTCATGCAGACACATACAGACTCAAGCACAATTATAGGAGTCTCTAAACTGGATAAATTTAGTAACTTTTATATTTCCAAGTCAGTGGTTTAGGGAAAAGGAATTCCATAGATTATCACCAAATAGAAAATAAGACCGATTTTGGTGGACACTGTCTCTAATTGGAAATCCGTTGAAGAGTGCTCTTGCGTGTGGGAATATCTTTACCTTACCATCCCCCAAGGATTAAGTTACCAAGAATTGCAGCTATTATGAGGAAATTGCCAAGATCTTCTCTGTTCTCTTATCAAATTATCTGGATGGCTGGGGGGTTTTGGTTTTAGTTTTTTTAGTTGTGGGTTTTTTTTTTTTTTTTTTTTTTTTTTTTTTTTTTTTTACTTCCCCCACTCCCCTTTCTGAAATCTGCTGGAGCCCATGTTTTATATAAGATTCTTCTCTATTACACTTTCAAGGTATTTGAAATCCTGTCTAGATCACTGGCCATGGGGCAGGGAAAGGGAATCTTTGAAACTGATCTGTGAGGTGACATATTATTTTTTTGTTATATTACATTGAGAATTTATTTTTTAATCTCTTTAAAAATGTAGAGCACCATTAAAGTACAGTTTTCTCCTGGAACAGAAAAATAATGATTCTAAATTCAGGTTCGCATTTGCTGCTTTTACAACAACACTTTTCTCCTGAATTTCACTTCAGGACTAATTCTGCAGATGAATTGATCAAATTTTAAAACCATCTCTTCCAGCTTCACAGAAGTTGTGCTCGTGACCCCCTGTTCATAATTGTTGCTTCACATGATCAACACTGGATAGGACTTCTGCTATCCTCTAAGCTACTTCCAAAGCTTGAATTTTCAGAAGTAAATTGCCATTCTTTCTTAATATCCCAGTCAGCCTCATCTCAAGCAGGCTCACCTCACACAGTGATATTGATGAAAGCACAACAGCCTCCATTGGCCACAGCATTCCCCTTAGATGTGTACACAGAGTTCAGTTTCCCTTCATATACCTGTATTTCTATAATGTGTCATCTAAAATACTGTTTTTTTATTATATATAAACTTTACTATACATAAACTTGAAGAGAGAGTTCACCTACTGCTACTCTTCTAAGGCAGAAGAACTCAGAATGACATGCTGGGGGTGCACTAAATTACTCAGTCAAAAATGGGCTTATTAGATCAACCAGAACTTTCATACGTGGTTGATGGGAGTATAAAATGCTGCAACCACTTTAGAAAATGGTTTGGTGGTTTCTTTTGGAAGTAAACAAGTTACTTACCTTATACCCCAGTACTTCCAATTCTAGGCATCTATCCCAGATGAAGGCATGTACACAAAAAGACTTTTAAGAGAATGTTCATGGTGACTGTATACAAAATTTTTAAAAAACCTGAAATTCCCAAGTGTCCATCAGTAAGAGAATAGATAAACTGTTGTATACTTGTAGAATGGAATATTCTTCTCCAATGAAAGGAAAATTGCCGACATATAGAACAACATGGACACAGCTCTAAAACATCTGACTGACTGAAAGAAATCTTACGCAAGAGAGAACAGATTTTATGTTTTTGTTTATGTAAAATTTCAGAATAGGCAACTGTCTTCTGTACAAGATTCATAGACCAAGCAAAACTAATCTAAGGTAGAAAAAAAGCAAAACAGTGGTTGTCTCTGAAGGTTAGGGACTGAATGATGGAAATAATTTCTCTAATTGAGTTTGGGTTATGTGAGTTTATACATTTGTCAGAACTCATCTAAAATGTACACTTCAAATTTGTGCATTTCATTATATGTAGATATTACCTCAAAAGAAAATGTTGATCTGTAAACATATCAAATGCTAGTTAATGCCACACATGATGAAATGGTCTACCACTTACTTTGAAATGCATCAAAAAATGAGATATTGATGACTCTATGTGTGATAAACAAATAGAGTAAAATGTAAATTGTGAAATAAAATTTAGGAGGTGGTTATTATGGGTGTTCACTGTTAAATTTCTTCAGCTTTTCTGTGTGTTTGAAATTTGTCATGAAATGTTGGTGGACAGTGGTTGGGAAGCAGTAACAGCTGCGGTGACAAGAAAGTCAAGCTTAAAATTTGCAGTGGGATAATTATTGTCTCAGTCTGTATATATATTAGGGCCTTCTAGTACTATTACTATTATTACTGTTACTATTATTTATTAACTCATTCACTTATCCCATAAGCATTTCTAGAGTACCTATTCTGCATCAAGCCCTAGTCTAATTGCTGGGATGCCAAGATGAAAGAAACATGAACCCTGCCCTTGAGGAGCACACAGTCTAATGGGGGAGATAGGTGATGTTCCCATGCTGTTCATACTTGACATTCCAGAAAGAGAGACAGCTCTGTTTCCTTGCTGTCTATGTCTTACTATTCTGAGAATTTTAAAAGAAACAATTGAGAGAGTGCTAGGCCATTTAGGTTTAAAGGACCTGTAAGAATCTCACCACATAGGTTTTTCACTTGAAACTACTTAAAGACTCCCAATGTGAAATTCATTGGGTGAGCCAACCACCTCTTGAAAATCTGAGGAAGGAAGTTGCCAGAGGGTACAGGACCTAACACAGAACCGTGGGAAGAGACTCAGCTGTGTGATTGTGATATTTCTGCACCCATTATCGTCAACTCTTCAAAGAGTCTTCAGAGAGACAGGAGTTGTAGGAATCAGAATACTGTCTGGGACCGTGTGATCCCTCCCTATTAGCCTATCATCCTCTGACTGCATAGGTCGTGGAGACTAACCTGGCCCTGAGAAATGAGGTGGTTTGGAGGGAACAGAAGAAATAACTCCTGCTTTGATCTTCCTCAAGATAAGGAGGCATCAGTGTTTCACTGATCTTTTCAGGTCTTCCTAATTCTGCAGAATTCACAAATCCCGTCTTCATAAGGACCTGCTGGCAACTGACAGACGTGTAATTCAGGCTCCGTGTGTTAACAGGCCTTGTTAACACTCTGTATTCTACTAATGGTAAACATCAGAATAATACATTTCCTTCAGTATCGACTTCATGACCAAAGATTGATCGTGATTTTTCATTCTGCTAGCATTTGGTTTACCAAGGATCACCTAATTTTAATGATAACATTTAGATTAAAATACAAACATGATTTTTCCAACCCCCAACATTACAATTAGAGATTAAATTCAGGAGGGGAAAAAAATGGAGAGCCAAGAAGATAACCCAAGTTGACTTTAAAAACAAGTAAACAAAAACCACATTTAGTCAAACTGGGCTTTTTCTTAAAAGGAAGACATGTTTTATTTTATTTCTTTAAAGCTGTGTGACTTCTGAAAGATGGAAAAGATTTTGAGAATATTATTCTCAGATGTGACGGATCCATGTTGGCAAGGCTGGCTCATATGCAGACACTTTGAACAATACCTGTTTAGTTGGCCTGTGTCATGTCACATATGTGCTTTCCCTTTGTGGGGAGAAAATATTTGCACAGTCATTTTTGTTCCCAGAACATGATGAGATGGGACAGGAGGGAGTCAGTCTAGGGACAGTGACTGGTTATACAGAACAAAGACTATTAAGGGTGACTTTAGGCCCAAATTCCATGCCCCTGGAACCTGGAATAAATAGGTTCCAGATACTTGACTTTACATTCAGCCTCTCCATGTTCACAAATACACACAGTCTAGGCTATACAAGTACTTAAGTGCTGAAAACTATGGGAATAGGTCTCTAATACAGTATAAAATTTGGCATTAGAAGGGACTTATTAAAGGATCATCTAGCCCTTTGATTCCCAAACTTGGTTGATCCTGAATTAGGTGGGAGCTCAGTGATTCTGAGTTAGTAGATTGGACCGAGGTAGTGAGGTGAGGGCTGGGAATCTGTAGTTTTCAGTAAGCTTTTCATGTGATTCAATCGGTCAGCCAGTTTTGCATGATTGCTCACCAGTACTTATCATCCCTACTCTCAGTTTTACAAGTGAGGCAACTCAGTGCCCAGAGAAGTTGTGACTTGCCAAGAGTCACACAGCTAAAGCCAGAGCTAGAACTCTAGTTTCCCCATTTTCATTCCAGTGCCTTTTCATTCTCCCTTGAAGCAACAGTTGCAGAGACTATCTGTTTCATACTTTCCTCTGAACGGAAATCACGTTAAGTTCTTTTACCTGTAGATACCTTAACTGCAAAAGGGCTTGGTAATATCTCAGTCACTGTATTCGTTTCCTACGGCTGCCATAACAAATTACCACTAACTTGGTGGCTTAAAACAACAATTATTTTCCAACATATTTGGAGCCCAGAATTCCAAAATCAAAATGTCGGAAGGGCCCCAAAGGCTAAAGGAGAGAATCCTTCTTGCATCCTCTAGCTTCTGGAAGCTCCAGGGATTTCTTGGTTTGTGGCTGCATAGCTCCAATCTTTGCCTCTATATTAACGTGGCCTTCTCTTCTCTCCATGCCTGTGGATTTAAGGGTCACCTGTTTAATATGAGAATGATCTCATCTTAAGATCCTTAAGATCTCTCTCTCTCTGTCTCTCAAAATAAATAAACTTAAAAAAAAATAAATGTGATTTTGCTTACAAAAACTTAAAAAAAATAAGTGTGAACTGACTTGGGCAGGGTTCCAAAGTATATGACAGAATCTAGATTTGAATCTGAATCTGTCAGCTGACAAAGCTGAAGTTTTTATTGCCTTCCAATATTTTTTTCGGAATATAGCTAAGGAGCAGTGTATCACTTCTATGATGATTGAAGGCCGTAGGGATATATATATATTCCACACACACACACACACACACAGCAAGAAGAAAGAATGTCTGCATAACAGAATGATAGCAGGTTTTTCACCCTTATTTATATAAACTCAATTAAAACTGTATGCTTTCCAAAAATGGCTATAACCCTTTCTGTATCTCCAGTGAGCTTCTTCCTTTTCCTTTTCCCTAATGTTAGTCAGAAGTTATCAGTTTGGGAGATAATACAACATATTTATAGGGTAATAGTATTAATAAGAGAAAAGTTGATTATAGAGAAAAAGGGTTTAATTACAGGAACAGAGCCCTTGAGTAGACAAAAAGGAGTAGGATTAGAATCCAAGTGAAGGATAGTTCGTTCCCTCTAACAGAAGAGGAAGTAGAAGTTATGGGTGCAGATAGATTTCATTCTGATAAAGTAGTGTAAACAAACATACTTATCTAAGGTTGGGGTTGATCGTATATGAAGTCATTTAAACTTTACATTTGCTAAATTTTAAATGAAAAGTCTCTTAAATTTTATTTCAGCTGCGTCTATGTTATTGATGATTATGCTTAGTGGATTAAGTTACAAAAGAGGAGAAATGAGGAAACGCTAAATCAAGTGTTGTTACACCCCATGACCAATGTATTTGTGCATTTCCCTGTAGGAAGGGTCACAATATGAGTAAATATATATTTGCCTGAGACACAGCTGTCTCAAGTGTTATTGAAGTTAGGGTTTCAAACTACATTCATGTCATTTTTCCTACTTAAAACAGTGAAAATTAAAATGCTATCCTCAAACTCATACATGTATTTCATTAACTTCCTAGCACTTTTAACTATCTTGCAAATGCATACCTTCAGGGTTTTTCTTTTGGGGGGGGTTAGTATAATTTATTGTCAAACTGGCTAACATAGAGAGTTTACATGGTGCTCTTGGTTTTGGGGGTAGATTTCCATGATTCATCGCTTACGTACAGCATCCAATGCTCATCCCAAGAAGTGCCCTCCTCAATATCCTCCTCAGTGCCCATCACCCATTTTCCCCTCTCCCCCAACCCCGCATCAACCCTCAGTTTGTTCTCTGTATTTAAGAGTCTGTTATGATTTGCCTTCCTCCTCTCTTTGTAGCAGATTTTTCCCCTTCCATTCCCCCATGGCCTTCTGTTAAGTTTCTCAAGATACACAGATGAGTGAAAACATATGATATCTGTCTTTCTCTGACTGACTTATTTCACTCAGCATAATACCCTCCTATTTCATCCATGTTGCTGCAAATGACATGATTTTATTCTTTCTCATTGCCAAGTAGTATTCCACTGTACATATAAACCACATCTTCTTTATCCAATAAACCACGTCTTCTTTATCCATTCATCAGTTGATGGACATTTAGCCTCTTTCCATAATTTGGCTATTGTTGAAAGTGCTGCTGTAAACATTGGGGTACATGTGCCCCTATGAATCAGCACTCCTGTATCTTCTGGATAAATTCCTAGTAGTGCTGTTGCTGGGCCATAGAGTTAATTTTCTGAGGAACCTCCACACTGTTTTCCAGAGCGGCTGCACCAGTTTGCATTCCCACCAACAGTGCAAGAGGCTTCCCATTTCTCCACATCCACGCCAACGTCTGTTGTTTCCTGAGTTGTTAATTTTAGCCATTCTGACCACTGTGAAGTGGTATCTCAGTGTGAATTTGATTTGTATTTCCCTGATGATGAGTGATGTTGAGCATCTTTTCATGTGTCTGGATGCTTTGGAAAAGTGTCTCTTCTTGTCTTCTGCCCATTTCTTCACTGGTTTTTTGTTTGTTTGTTTGTTTGTTTGTTTGAGGAGGGGGGTGTTGAGTTTGGTAAGTTGTTTATAGATTTTGTATACTAACCCTTTATCCGATATGTCATTTGCAAATATCTTTTCCCATTCTGTCAGTTGTCTTTTAGTTTTGTTGATTATTTCCTTTGCAGTGCAGAAGCTTTTTATCTGAGGCCCCAATAGTTCATTTTTGCTTTTAATTCCCTTGCCTTTGGAGACATGTCAAGCAAGAAATTGCTGCAGCTGAGGTCAAAGAGGTTGCTGCCTATTTTCTCCTCTAGGGTTTTGATGGTTTCCTGTCTCACATTGAGGTCTTCATCCATTTTGAGTTTGGTTTTGTGTATCGTATAAGAAAGTGGTCTAGTTTCATTTTTCTTCATGTTGCTGTCCAGTTCTCCCAGCACCATTTGCTAAAGACACTGTCTTTTTTCCGTTGGACACTCTTTCCTGCTTTGTCGAAGATTAATTGGCCATACATTTGTGGGTCCAATTCTGGGTTCTCTATTCTATTCCATTGATCTAAGTGTCTGTTTTTTGTGCCAATACCATATTATCTTGATGATTACAGCTTTGTAGTAGATGCTAAAGTCTGGGATTGTGATGCCTCCTGCTTTGGCTTTCTTTTTCAACATTAGTTTGGCTATTCGAGGCCTTCTGTGGTTCTATATAAATTTTAGGATTGTTTGTTCCAGCTTTGAGAAGAATGCCAGTACAATTTTGATTGGGATTGAGTTGACTGTGTAGATTGCTTTGGGTAGTATTGACATTTTAACAATATTTATTCTTCCAATCCATGAGCATGGGATGTTTTTCCATTTCTTTGTGCCTTCTTCAATTTCCTTCATAAGTTTTTTACAGTTTTCAGCCTACACATCTTTTACATCTTTGCATACCTTTAGTTTCAAATGAATAATAGTAGGACTGGATTTGTTTCATATCTATTCCTATTCCTACACTGGAGAAATAATCCAGTTGACATTTGACAGCAGGTGTGTCATTATTATACCCATTTTCTCCATATAAGCCATTTAAATTAATTAATTCTTTAGATTATTAGACTCTGATAAAAAATGAATTGTTACATAAACATAAATTCCTGTGTACACTTTGAACCATTTTATGTGCCTAGAGAACTTATTCTAAGAGATTAGTTTATAGTCTTGGAATTCAAATAGGAAAAGTTCACCAAAGAATAAGATCAGGAACAAGCATGCTAAGGGAATAAAGTAGACAGCAGGGGAAAAGCAGCTATGGAGACACTGTCATTATCAAATAGAAAGTAAGCAAGTGAAGTAATGAAGACCTGTGCCTCTTTCATCTGCAGGAAACAAATTGAAATTGAGTTTTCAATACATGATGAGAGAAAAAGGAACTATAAAATTTCCCACAAATTTTAATGGATTTTAGACCACGTAAACATATTAGCCTACAAAAATCTGACTTTTGCAGAGTATGCTAGTGTCAACTCAACGGTGTTATCAGGATCAGAAAGATACCCATCAGTTTGGTTCAACAGAATAGAGACCATATAGGGAGAATACATTGTGCCTTGCTTATATAAGAATTTGAATATTGTTTTGATCCCCAACATTATATAAATGATTGACATCTGATCATGGATCTGTCTACTATGTTACTCAAGCTTCATCTTACTTTCTGGATGAAGGAGTTTCTTGAAATAGCTCAAGAAGTAAAACATCCATTAATTCAACAAAGCATTATTGACCATCCATGTGCCAAACATGAAAGATTCAGCAGTAAATAAGTGAGGCCAAGTCACTATTTTTAGGAAGCTTACATTTTAATGGATAGCTCTAACCAATATCAACCAAAATTGATCTTACCCTTAATGTTTAACCTAAGTAACTTGGTAAACCTATTATATAAGGTTAAACCATATAAAACTACCAATACTCAACAAAAACAGCAATTTCATGCAGTTCAACCAGCTGTTAATTGGATGAATGCCTACCTACCATACCAAAGAAGATATACATTTTTTCCTGTGTCATTGACATAGCTTTATTTATTTAAATTTATTTAACCTTATTAATTTTTAAAAAATTGTTTTATTTCTATAAATCAGAAATAAGTATAAGTATAAGAAACAGGTTAGGCCACTGCTAATATTTCACCCAATTAAATTTATTCATTTATTCAGCAAGCATATATTGAGCACTTTATCTCTGAGTTAGGGGTACAGTGTTGAATAAGACAGGCTAGGTCTCCAGTCTGGTTACAAGTTGCTGGAAACAGACAATAAACAAGTGACCACACAAATAAACAATAATGATAAGTTTTGAGGTGAAAATAAACCATATGCATTTGACTGTGTGGCTGTTCATATAACAAATACTCATTTGGAAGAACTTTTATAAATCTTTTATAAAATTAAAAATAAAAAGCCCTCTTAGAACACCTGGGTGGCTCAGTTGGTTTAGTGTCCAACTTTAGCTCCAGTCATGATCTCTAGGTTTGTGGATTTGAGCCCTGCGCTGGATTCTGTGCTGACAGCTCAGAGCCTGGAGCTGGCTTCAAATTCTGTGTCTCCCTCTCTCTTTCTGCCCCTCCTTCACTTACACTCTGTGTGTGTATCTCTCTCAAAAATAAATAAACATTAAAATTTTTTTAAATAAAATAAAAGCCCTCTGTGTATTTTTGTTCACCATCCATTGTGTAAGGATTCATGCAAAAAAAAAAAAAAAAATTCTCTCCTAGAATTCATGGCCAAGAAGATGTTTGCCTCTTCAAATGATCTCTATTAAAACTAGAAGTTTAGTGTGTTTCTCTTTTCGTTTGGTGGCAAGGAAGCCAAAAACCATTTAGTGTTCTATTACAGTGATAAATTTGCCCAGATTCCCAGTTCACCTTTCTTTCTTTCTCTCCTATTTGTGTGTGTGTATGGGGAGGGGAGAGGGGTGTTAATCTAACTTTTTACTATTTACCTTATGTCTATTTAAAATTTTATTATGATTGTCTATTTATATATTTTCTGTATGTTTCTCTTCTAATACATTTATTGCATTAATATATATTCATAATATCTTTATCATTTCTATTTTCCTTACATATTTTTTATTGTCTTTATTTTTTTCTTATCTATTTTTAACCTTAGTTTTTTCTAATTATCTTATTTTGTCTATGTTTTAATATTGCAGGCAATTTTATGTCCTTTTTGGTAGTTGATAGTGAATAAGTAATAATTAAATTAGTACTTTAATAACACTGTTTCATTTGTTCTCCAAATATTTATTGAGCATTTACTATGCTGGGCAGAGAGAGATAGCAATGAATGAGATAGACAGGTTCATAGAAGGAAATTAGAGGTGAAAATGGACTTTTGATGTACCCAAAGAAATGAACAGTTAGAACTGGATGTTTTGGTGGAAGACTATAGACATTTGGGAAACTGAGTCACCATCAGCTTTGAATGAACCTACACTGCGTATAGCACATGATGAAATGGTGAAAATTGAGCCAAATTTAAGCTAAAATGCCTCTCCCTATCAAGAGTTTAGAGCTCAACAAATCTAGATATAATAATTATTTCTTAAGTGCCTCTAAGTGCTATTTATGATAATATGATGATTTATCAAACCGAGTTTCTACCTTCAAAGACTATCAGTCTGATTGCTAAATAAGAATAGAAAGCTGGGGGTGCCTGGGTAGCTCAATCGGTTAAGAGTCTGACTCTTGATTTCAGCTCACGTTATGATATCAGAGTTATTAGATCAAGCCCTGCATCTGGCTCCACACTGAGCATGGAGCCTGCTTAAAATTCTCTCTCTCCCTTCCTCTCTGCCCCTCTCTCCTCCCTCTCTTTCTGTTAAAAGTAAGAAAAAGAAAGAACAAATCTAAGATTAGAGAAAACAAAGTATAGTACCCCTGCCTGCTATGGGACATGAAATTATAATAATGAAGGACCTCTAACCCATTTTTAGTTGTTACCATTGTTCTTATGTTGTCTGAGTAGTTCACATTCTGAGAGGGTGTTCGGTAATGTGGAGAATTGCTTCCAAGAGGACTCGAGAATAGTCCAGTATTGCCAGGATCCCTGGCAAGCATTGCCATCAGATTACTAGAGAATTTTTGGTGAGAGGCTCTTCAGAGACAGCTAGTTTGTCTCCCATTCTCCAGGCATCCTCTACCTACACTGTAAAAAGATAGATGACAGCCTTTCTCACTCCCCAAGACTCTCAAGAAAGAGATCCAAGTTCAGATTCAGAGCATCTTAATATGCCTCCCAAACTTACTCATAAGATGAATCAAAACAAATTAAATGACCAAAAGCATCAACTTTGAAAAAACTACCAACTGTCCTTCCCTCTTCCCTCCAAAAGAATCTCATCTATGAGCCAATCATCATGTTCTGATAAATTTGCAAATTTCCCATGTTTGCCTTCCAAGGCAGCTGTAGAGAAGTTGCTGGGAGTTTACATGAATAGTTACACTCACAAACTTCAGTCTGCCAAAAAGTGTCTTAATTCCATAGCAGATCTAAGAGGGAGGACTTCTGACATCTGGTTGGAGCTGGAAAGTCCAGAGGTACACCATCAGGTCAGCATAGTATATTATCCTTGGGAAACCATGGAAAATGAGCTAGAGGGAAATTAGAAACTTTTAAAAGGCACTAAAGCAAACAACAGCATCTGTGTGGTAATGACAGCATCCCCAAGTGTCCTTTTTCTCTCAGGCAGTAGAGTCTTTGCTGGATTTTCCCCCTACCATTTCCGGCATTCTGTCGTTATACCTTCAGAGACTTCTGGCTCTTCACAGGAGGGGTGGTAATTCCCTGTCTTGTACACCTAGCAGTATCAGCCGTCTAATTCCTGGTTCTGTCTGTGTCCTGCCTTTCCATGTCTTCTTTTCTGAGGCAGGCGTAAGATTTGACCAAATAACTACCCCATGCAACAAAACCTGCATTTCATTAAATAAAAAGCATTTATCAGAACAATTCTCTTCACCTTCTTGATACCTTCTTGTTGTTTGCCCTACAGCAGCATCCTACCTTCTGCATTTCCAAGTAGCAGGTTTTATTACCCTCTTCCAGAAATGTGTGTTTGGTACCATGTGGACCACTTTCCTCTGTAAGCAAATAACTATTGTTAAATTTGGATCACACCACAGGGGACCTTATTGTGGAAACTCAAAAACCTCAACAAACAGGTTCTTAGAAAGGTCATCTCTTTCAGCTCCCTCCCTTTATAGATTTACAACAGAAAATGATCTCAGAGAAACGTCATCAAACCTCTTAATCAGCATTCTGGATCTGTCTGGCTCTGTTTCCAGGAAAAGGGTAACAACTGCTTCCTAAATTAACCTATTCCAGAATGTCAGTCAGTCAGTCAACTAATTCTGAGTGCCTGCCATATGCCAGCCGCTGCAGATACAACAATGAAGGCTACAGGCGCTCCCTTCACAGAGCTTGCATTCTAGAAAACAAAACAGGCAGTATGTGATAGAGACGACACATGCTATGAAAAGGAGAGTATAAAATATGGGAGTCTGATTTACAGGGACTGAGCCAAATATGGAGGAACTAGGGATGGCCTGTGTGAAAAAGTGACATCTAAACTGAGACTTGAAGATGAAGAGTGGCAAAGACTGGTGCATTTGAGACACTGCATTTGAGAATGCAGTATCTTTAGAGCTTAGTGAGGTGGATAGATGATGGGGTTGTAGACAGGCTGGGCCATAGCTTTGTAGACCATATTCCATTTTTAATATTTAAAATATTGTATCCAAAAAACAAGCCATTGATCAGTTTTAAGCAAGGCATTACTATAACCAAGTTTTGGGTTTGTTTGTTTGTTTGTTTTAATCACTCTGACTACAGATTGGTGGAGTCAAGAATCAATGGAAGAGACCATTCTGGAAGTTTTTGCAATCGTTCAAAAAAAGGAGGAAGGATGATACCTTGAACTGCTTATAATAGCAATAGAGAAAGAAAAGTGGGTGGATTAGAAAGAAGTAGAATTGCCAATATTTGACCAAAGATTGAGATGCAAGGAAGAAGAAAGAATCAAAGATATATAGTGCATAAACCATGAGTTCTGAGAAGGCTTTGTTTTAAGATGTGCTTAGTTTTTGTTTTATCCTTCGTATGTAGCATATATGAGCTATTAAAATAATTTTTTTAATGAATCAATGAATATGTGATCATACATCCACATTTCTAGCTTGAGCAATTGGATTGAGAGTGATCTTGTCTACTTAGATGTGGAACAGAAAAGGAAAAAAATATATAACAAGAATAGGAGCCCAGTTCCTTGGTTATTCATGTCTAATTATTAAAAGATCTATGGTTGATCTAAACTTTACCTTTTAAAAACTTAGAATTATTTTTAGTAAAAGTTTTAGGTTTACAGAAAAATCCATCAGAAAATATGGAGAGTTCTCACATGCCTCCTTCCCTCCCCTCCCGGCCCTCGCATCCCCCATTACTTACATCTTGTGTTAGTATGGTACATTTGTGAAGTTAAACAAATAATCATACATTATTATTAACTAAAGTTTCTAGCTTAGAGTAGGGTTCTCTTTGCATTGTACATTATATGGGTTTTGACAATATATAATGACACGTATGCATCATTATGTATATCACACAGAAGAGTTTCATTTCCTTAAAAATCCCCCAAGCTCCACCTATTTTTCCTTTCCTCCCTCTACCCAAACCTTGGCAATCACTAATCTATTAACTAGCTCCATAGTTTTGCTTTTTCTAGAATTTCAACTAGTTGGATTCATATAGCAGGTGGACTTTTCAGACTGGCTTTCTTCACTAAGCAATGTGTTTTCAAGGGTGCTTCATGCCCTTTTGTGGGTTGATAGCTCACTTGTGTTTATCACTGAATAAGACCCTGATGTGCAAACCATGAGAGACTCTTGAATGCTGAGAACAAACTGAGGGCTGATGGGGGGGAGGGGGAGAAGGGGGGTGATGCACATGGAGGAGGGCACTTGTGGGGATGAGCACTGGGTGTTATATGGAAACCGACTTGACAATAAACTATTTTAAAAACAAAGATTGTGCTTGTATGGACATACCAGCTTCTGCTTTCCGTTCACCTACTAAAGGACCTCTAGACTGCTTCCAAGTTTTGGCAATTATGAATAAAGCTGTTACAAACATTCATGTGCAGGTTTTTGTGTGACTATAAGTTTTCATGTTATTTGAGTAAAGCCCAAGTGGCATATTTCCGGAATCATGTGTCGAGAACGTGTTTAGTTTGTAAGAAACTGACAGAGTCTTCTTTTCTTTTCTTCTTAAATTTTTATTTAAATTCCTGTTGGTTAACACACAGTGCAATATTGGTTTCAGGAGTAGGATTCAGTGATTCATCACTTACATACAACACCCAGTGCTCATCACAACAGGTGTTCTCCTTAGTACCCATCACCCATCTAGCCCATCCCCACCCACCTCCCTCCATCAACCCTGTCTGTTCTTTATCGTTTAGAGTCTCTTATGGTTTATTTCCCTCTCTCTTTTCATCCCCCCTTCCCATGTGTTCATCTGTTTTGTTTTTTAAATTCCACATGCATAAAATCATATGGCATTTGTCTTTCTCTGACTGACTTATTCGCTTAGGATAATACACTCTAGCTCTATCCATGTCGTTGCAAATGGCAAAATTTCATTATTTTTGATGGCCAAATAAGATTCCATTGTATATTCCATTGTATATATGTATCACATCTTCTTTATCCATTCATCAGTTGGTGGACATTTGGACTCTTTCCATAGTTTGGCTATTGTCGATAATGCTTCTGTCAACATTGGAGTGTGTGTACCCCTTTGAATCTGTACTTGTATCCTTTGGGCAAATACCTAGTAGATCATAGAGTAGTTCTATGTTTAACTTTCTGAGGAACCTCCACTATTTTCCAGTGTAGCTGCACCAGTTTGCATTCCCACCAACACTGCAAGAGGGTTCCCATTTCTCTGCATCCTCACAAACACCTGTTGTTTCTTGTGTTGTTAATTGTAGCCATTCTGACAGGTGTGGGGTGGTATCTCATTGTGGTTTTGATTTGTATTTCCCTGATCATGAGTGATGTTGAGCATCTTTTCATGTGTCTGTTAGCCATCTGCATATCTTCTTTGAAAATGTGTCTATTCTTGTCTTCTGCCCATTTCTTCACTGGAGTTTGGCGGGGGAGCGTGTTGAGTTTGGTAAGTTCTTTACATATTTTGTATACTAACCTTTTTCAGATATATCATTCTCAAATACCTTTTCCCATTCCTTTTAGTTTTGTTGATTATTTCCTTTGTTGTGCAGAAGCTTTTTAACTTGATGAAGTCTCAATAGTTCATTTTTGCCTTTGTTTCCTCTGCCTCTGATGACATGTCTAGTAAGAAGTTGCTATAGCCATGGTCAAAGAGGTTGCTGCCTTTGTTCTCCTCAAGGATTCTGATAGTTTCCTGCCTCATATTTAGGTCTCATCCATTTTGAGTTTATTTTTGTTTCTGGTGTAAGAAAGTAGTCCAGCTTCATTCTTCATGTTGCTATCCAGTTTTCCCAACTGTTGAAGTGACTGTCTTTTTTCCATTGGACATTCTTTCCTGCTTTGTCAAAGATTAGTTGACCATGTAATTGTGGGTCCATTTCTAGATTTTTCTGTTCTGCTCCACAGACCTATGTGTCTGCTTTTGTTCCAGTATAATACTGTCTTGATGACTACAGCTTTGTAATATACCTTGAAGTCCTAAATTGTAATGCCTCCACTTTTTTCCTTTTCAAGATTGCTTTGGCTATTCAGGGTCTTTTGTGGTCCCATACAAATTTCAGGATTGTTTGGTCTAGCTCTGTGAAAAATGCTGGTGGTATTTTGATAGGGATTACATTAAATATGTAGAATGCTTTGGGTGGTATAGACATTTTAACAATATTTATTCATCCAATCCATGAGCATGGAATGTTTTTCCATTTTTTTGTGTCTTCTTCAATTTCTTTCATAAGTGTTCTTAGTACAGTTGGTTGTTTTTTTTTTTTTTAGCTTTTTGGTTAGGTTTATTCCTGGGTATCTAATGGGTTTTGGTGTAATCATAAATGGGATCGATTCCTTGATTTCTTTTCCTGTATGTTGATTTTATATCCTACAGTTTTACTGAATTCATGTATGTATTGTAGCAATTTTTTGGTGGAGTCTTTAGGGTTTTCTACCTAGAGTATCATGTCATCTGCAGATAGTGAAAGTTTGACTTCTCCTTGCCAGTTTGGATGCCTTTTATTTCTTTTCGTTGTCTGATGATTGAGGCTAAGACTTCCAGTACTGTTAAATAGTAATGGTGAGAATGGACATCCTTGTCTTATTCCTGACTGTAGAAGGAATGCTCTCATTTTTCCCCCATTGATGATCATATTAGCTGTGGGTCTTTCTTATATCACCTTATATGATGTTGAGGTATATTCCATCTATACCTACTTTGTTGAGGATTGGTTTCTTTTTGTTTTGTTTTGTTTTTTTAATCAAGAATGGATGCTGTATTTGAAACTGACAGTCTTCTAAAGTGGCTGCATGATTACATTCCCACTAACCAGGAATGAGAGTTTTTGTTGCTCCATATCCTCACCAGCATTTGATGTTGTCAGAGTTTTGGATTTAGTCATTGCAATAGTGTGTCTGGTATCTCATTATAGTTTTAATTTGCAATTTTCTGATGATAGCATCTTTGTGTGTAAATGTGATGTGCAGCATTTTTTCATATGTTAATTTGCTATTTTTCTTCTTTGCTTACTTGTCTGTTCATATCTTTTGCCCATTTTTAAATTAGATTGGTTATTTTCTTATTGATAAGTTTTAAGAGTTTTTCATATATTTCTATACAAATCCTTTATCAGCTAAGTGTTTCGCAAATATTTTCTCACTGTCTGTGATTTGTCTTTTCATTTACTTCACAGGGTCTTTTGCAGAGCTGAAGCTTTTAATTTTAATGAGGTGCAACTTATCAATCATGCTTTGGTGTTGTATCCAAAAAGCCATTACCAAATCCAAGGTCATTTAGATTGTCTCCCACGTTATCTTCTAGGAGTTTTATAGTTTTTTGTTTTCCATTTAGGTCTGTGATATATTCAAATTAATTTTTATACAGGGTATATAATTTTATAAAGGGTCTGGATTAATTTCTTTGCATGTGGATGTTCACTTGTTCTGGAAACATTTCTTAAAAAGACTATCCTTTCAGAGCACTTGGGTGGCTCAGTCAGGTAAGCATCCATCTCTTGATTTCAGCTCAGGTCATGATCTCACAGTTTGTTAGTTCAAGCCTCATGCTGGGCTCCAGACTGACAGTGCCTAGCCTGCTTGAGATTCTCTCTCCCTCCCCCCCGCAGCCCGCTTCCTTTCTCTCTGCCCTTCCTCCTCTCACTCTCTCTTTCAAAATAAATAAACTTAGAAAAGAGATCTACTCTTTTTTAATGTTTTGTTATTTATTTTTGAGAGAGAGGGGCAGGGCATGAGTGGAAAAGGGACAGAGAGAGAGGGAGACACAGAATCCGAAGCAGCTCCAGGCTCTGAGCTGTCAGCATAGAGCCCAACACGGAACTTGAACTCATGAACCACAAGATCATGACTTGAGCTGGAGTTGAATGCTTAACCGACAGAGCCGAGCCACTCAGGTGCCCCAGAGATCTACTCTTTAAGTATAAAATACAATATTAGGCATTGAGCTATACATTAGATCCCCAGAAGATATTCATATTACAACTGGAAACTTGTATCCATGACCAGCACCTCCCCATTTCCCTCATTCTCCAGCATCTGGAAATCACCAATTTATTCTGTTTCTATGACTTAGGCTTTTTTAGATTCTACATATAAATAAGATCATAAGATCATACATTACTTGTCTTCCTTTGTCTTTCTCATTTTACTTAGTGTAATGCCCTCAGAGTTCACCCATATTTTCATAAATGGTAAGATTTTCTTCTTTTTTATGGCTGAGTAATAATCTATCATATGTATAATAGATTAAAAATATTTTTCTTCTTTGTCCTTTCATCCATCAGCAGAAACCTATGTTATTTCTATGTTTTGGCTATAGCAAATAATGCTGCAATGAACAGTGGAGTGCACACATCTCTTTAAGATAGTGATTTCATTTCCTTCAGATATATACCCAAAATGAAATTGCTAGATTGTATGGTAATTCTATTTTTATTTTTCTGAGAAACCTCCATACTGTTTTCCCTAAAGGCTGTACCAATTTCCAGGCCAATTAGCAGTATCCATCCATTTCTCCACATCCTTGCCAGCACTTAGTATCCCTTTTTGATAATAGTCATTGTAACAGGCATGAGATGATACCTTGTTGTGGTCTTGATTTACATTTCTTGATGATTAATGGATGTTTTTGCAATTCTTTCAATCTAGAAATACAGGATATCTTTCCATTCCTTTGTATCTTCAGTTTCTTTCATCAATGCCTTATAGTTTTCAGTGTATAGGTCTTTCATTTCATTAGCTATATTTCTATCTATTTTCTTCTTTTGGATGCTATTGTAAGTAAGATTGTTTTCTTTATTTCTTTTTCAGAAAATTTGTTGGTAGTGTATGGAAATACTGTTGATTTTTTATGTTGGTTTTGTATCCTGCAGTTTTACTGAAGTTATTTAATTGTTCTAACAATCTTTTGGTGGACTATAGGATTTTCTTTTTTTTTTTTAACAATTTTTTCAAAGTTTATTTATCTTTGAGAGAGAGACATACAGACAGAGCATGAGTGAGGGAGGGGAAGAGAAAGAAGGAGACACAGAATCTGAAGCAGGCTCCAGGCTGTGAGCTGTCAGCACAGAGCCCAACATGGGGTTCAAACTCATGAACCTCAAGGTCGTGACCTGAGCCAAAGTCAGATGTTCAACCAACTGAGCCACCCAGGTGCCCTATGGACTGTAGGATTTTCTATATTTAATATCACATCACCTGCAAACAGATAATTTTTACTTCTTCCTTTCCAATTTGGATGTCTTTTATTTCTTTTTCCTGCCTAATTGGTCTGGCCAGAACTTCCAGTTTTATGTTGTTGAGTAGGAGTTCCTACTCAACTCAACAACTTTCAGTTATGTTGAGTAGGAGTGATGAGAAGGGGGCACCTTTGACTCGTTCCTGATCTCAGCAACCTTTCACCTGATTCCTGATTTCGATCTTTCACTGTTGATACAATATGAGCCATAGGTTTGTCATGTATGGCCTTTATTCTGTTGAGTTATTTTCTTTCCAGGCCAAATTTATTGAGAGCTTTTATCCTGAAAGCATGTTAAATTTTATCAATTTTTTTCTGAATCTAATGAGATGATCATGTGATTTTTATCTTTCAGTCTGTTGATACGGTTTGTCACTCATATCGATTTACCTATGTTGAACCATCCTTACATTCCAAGGATAAATCCCACTTTATCTTGGTGTATAATGCTTTTACTATATTGTTGAATTCAATTAACTAGTATTTTGTTTAGATTTTTATATTTATAATCATCGAGATATTGGCCTATAGTTTTCTTTTTTCTTTTTTTTCTTTTTTTTTTTTTTTTTTTTTGTAGTGTCCTTGTTTCACTTTGGTACCAGGGTAATGTTGGCCTCATGAGTTTAGGAGTATACCCATTGTATAAAAAAAGAATTATTAAAAAAAAAAAAAGAGGTTGATGGGGATTAAGTAGCGCACTTCTTATGATGAACACTGGGTGCTGTATGAAATTGTTGAATCAGTATATTGTGCACTTGAAACTAACACTGTATGTTAATTATAATGGAACTAAAATAAAACCTTAATAAATTAAAAAAAATGAATATACCCATTTCTTTAATTTTTTGGCAGGCATATGGGAAAGATTAGCATTAGTTCTTCTTTAAATGTTTGGTAGAATTCACCAGTGAAAACATCTGATCTTAGGCTTTCCCTCTTTGGGAGCTTTTGATTATTAATTCAGTCTTCTTGTTTGTCACTAGTCTGTTCAGATTTTTATTTCTTCATGATTCAGTCTTCTTTTTAAAGCTTATGAATTTATTTTGAAACAGAGAGAGAGAGTGGGAGAGAGCATGTGCGAGTAGGGAAAGGTCAAAGAGAGAGGTAGAGAGAATCCCAAGCAGGCTCCACTCAACATGGAGCCTAGTGTGGGCCTCATTCTCACAACCATGAGATCATGACCTGAGCCAATATCAAGAATCAGACCCTTAAGTTACTGAGCCACCCAGGTGCCCCTGGTCTTGATATATTGTATGGTTCTAGTAATTAATCCATTTCTTCTTGTTTGTCCAATTTGATGCTGTATAACTGTACTTAGTAGTCTCTTATGATACTTTGTGTATAAGTTGTAATATTTCTTCCTTCATTTATAATTTTGTTTATTTGAATCATCTATTTTTTCTTCATTTCTCTAGCTAAGTATTTGTCAATTTTGGTTATCTTTTCAGAAAACAAACTCTTAGTTTTATTGATCTTTTTTAGTGTTTTTCTGCCCTCTATTTTATGTATTCTTATTCTAAGAATTCTTATTCTTTATTATTTCTTTCCTTCTGATAACTTTGAAGTTGTTTGTTCTTCTTTTTCTACTTTCTTGATATATAATGTTAATTTATTTATTTGAGATTTCTTTTTTCTTAGTGTAGGCTCTTATAGCCATAAATTTTCCTCTTGAATTGCTTTTGCTATAACGTTCCATAAGTTTTAGTATGTTGTTTCTATTTTCATTTGTCTTTAGATATTTTATGATTTCACTTTTGTATTTTTGGTTGTTGCTGTTTTATTTGTTTGTTTATTTTAGAGAGAGAGAACACTTGAGCAGGGGAGAGAGGCAGAGAGAGAGAGAGAGAAAGAGGAATCTCAAGCAGGCACCACATCCAGTGCAGAGTGTGACACAGGGCTTGATCCCACAGCTCTGGCCTCATGACCCAAGCCAAAATCAAGAGTCGGATGCTCAACTGACTGAGCCACCCAGGCTCGCCTCTGATTTCACTTTTGATTTCTTCTTGATCCATTGGTTGTTGAGGAGTGTGTTGTTTAATTTGTATGTATTTGTGAAGTTTCCAAATTTCTTCCTGTTATTGGTTTCTGGTTTCATACTATTGTGATTGGAAAAGACACTTGATAAATTTCTAACTTATTAAATTTGTTGAGACTAGTTTATGGCCTACCATATGATCTGTCCTACAGAATATCTATCTGCACTTGAGAAGAATATATTTTGTTCCTGCGAAATAGAATATTCTATATATATCTATTGGGTCCATTTGGTCTGTGGTGTTAAAAGCCACTCTGATTATATGTATTTTCTGTCTCAATGACATCCATTGTTGAGAGTGGGATATTAAAGTCCCCTACTCTTACTAAGCTGCTATTTATTTCTCTTTTTAGTGTGCTAGTGTTAGTATTAGTAGTTAGTATTCTTATTATTTACTTTTTTACTGAGGTGTTATTGACATACATTATATTAGTTTCAACTATACAATATAGTGAATCAATACTTGTGTATATTGTGAAATAACCACCACAATAAGTCTAGATAACATCCATTACCATATAGAAGTACAGAATTTCTTGTGTGTGATGAAAACTTTTAGGATTTATTATCTTAGCAGTGTTCTCTTTTTTTAATATTTAAAACAATTTAATGTTTATTTCTTTTTGAGAGAGAGGGAGACAGAGTGTGAGTAAGGGAGGGACAGAGAAAGAGGGAGACACAGAATCTGAAGCAAGGTCCAGGCTCTGAGCTGTCAGCACAGAGCCCTACGTGGGGCTCAAACTCACGAACTGCAAGATCATGACCTAAGCCAAAGTCAAATGCTTAACTGACTGAGCCACCCAGGCGCCGCCAGCAACTTTCAAATATACAAGTACAGTATTATTAACTGTTATTGCTGTATGTTACATCCTGTGACTTACTTATTTTATAATTGGAAGTTTGTACATTTTTACTCCCTTCTCTCATTTTGCCCATCCCTGACCTCATGCCTTTGGCAGCCACCAATCTGTTCCTTGTATCTATGAGCTTATTGTTTTGTTTTATAACAACAAAGTGAGATCATATGGAATTTGTCTTTATTTCTTATTTTACTTAGCATAATGGCTGCGTGTGCGTGTGTGTGTGTATACACATATATATATGCATACACATACATAATGCCTGTGTATATACACACATACACACACCCCAAATTTTTCTTGTCAATTCATCTATCTGTGAACACTTAGGTTGTTTCTTTATCTTGGCTACTGTAAACAATGCTGCAGTGAACAAGGAGGTGCATATATCTTTTTGAGTTCGTGTTTTTATTTTTTCTGCATAAATACGCAGAAGTGGAATTACTGGAGTATATGGTAGTTTCATTATTTGCTTTACATATTTTTACATGTTTGTTTGCTTTACAATATTTACAATTGTTTTGTCTTCTTGATGAATTGACTCCTTTATTTTTACATAAGGATCTCCTTTGTTATTTGTGACCATTTTTACCTTAAAGCCTATTTTATCTGATAAAAGTCTAGCTACTTCTGCTCTCTTTTGGTTTGATTTTGCTTGGAATATCTCTTGTCATCCTTTTCTTAACAGCCTATGCATGTCCTTGAAGCTAAAGTGAGCCTCTTGTAGGCATTATATCGTTCTATCTGGTTTTATTATCCATTCAGCCATCTTCTGTCTCTTGAATGGCTAAATAAATACATTTACACTTAAAGTAATTTATAGATAAGACTACTGCCATTTTGTCGATTGTTTTCTAAATATTTTGTAGTTTCTTTATTCCTTTTTTCCTCGATGTTCTGATGATTTTTTGGTGATAATATGCTCTGATATCTTTCTCAATTTTTTGTGTATCTGTTACAGATTTTTCCTTTGCAGTTACAAGTAGGCTTTCTATAAAATATCTTATAACATCCCATTTTAAGCTGATAACAACTTATCTCTGATAACGTACAGAAACTCTAACCTTTCACATCTCTACCCCTTACATTTTAGGTTAATGATGTGACAGTTTACATATTTTGTGTATTGTTTACCCAATAATAAGTTATTATAATAATAGTTATTTTTAATACTTATTTTAACTTTTAAACTAGAGTTGAGGGGCACCTGGGTGACTCAGTCAGTTAAGCATCCAGATTTAGCCAAGGTCATGATCTCAAAGTTGGCAAGTTTGGGGCCTGCTTCAGATCCTCTGTCTCCCCCCTCCCACCCACCCCCGGCCTGCCCCTGTTAGTGCACTCTCTCTCTCTCAAAAATAAACAAGCATTAAAAAAATAAAAATAATTATAATAAAAATAATTTGTCAAAAAATAGAGTTGAAAGTTATTTATTCATCACCATTACATTAGAATCTGATTTTAATTATATATTTACCTTAACCATTGAGTTTTAAACATTCCTATGTTTTGACATTTTTAATTAGAGTTCTTTCATTTCAGCTTGAAAAATCCTCTTAGGATTTTTTGTGCTGGTGGTCTAGTGATAATGAACTCCCTCAGCTTTTGTTGTTTTGGAAAATCTTTCTCTTTCCTTTATTTGTGAAGGATAGCTTTGTTGGGAATATTACTGTTGCTTGATAGTTTTTTTCTTTCATATTTTGAATACAACATCTCACCTTCTTCTCATCTGCCAAGTTTCTGTTGATAAATCCATTCATAGTCTAATGGAGGACCCCTTGGATATGACAAGTCACTCTTCTCTTGGTACTTTCAGAATTCTTTGTCCTGTGTTGAGTGTAGCATAACATATGAACTTGTTGAATCAGTATGATGTACACTTGAAATTAATGTAACATATTATGTGTCAACTATATTTTAAACTAAAAAAAAAAACTCTTTGTTTTGAGTTTTGGCAATTTAATTATGTCTATTGAAACCTTTTTCTGGTTTAACCTATTTGAGGACCTTTGGGTCTCATATATCTAGATGTCTATTTCTTTCCCTAAGTTTGAGGAGTTATAGCTATTGCTTCTTTAAACAGACTTTCTCTCTTTCTCTCTCTCTTTGTCTCTCTCTCTCTCTTTCTGTCTTTCACTCTCTCAGTCTCTTCCCCCCACTCCTGGTATTCCTATAATCCCTATATTGTTTCTATCAGTGGTATTCTACGAGTTTGGTAGAGCTTCATCACTCTTTCTTATTCTTTTTGTTTGTTTGTTTTTTATTCCTCTGACTAAATAATTTCAGTGATCTGGCTTTAAGTTCACTGATTCTTTTACTGGTTCAAGTATTCTAATGAAACTCTTGAATTCTTTAGTTATTATATTCTTGACTTCTAAGATTTCCATTTTGTTTCTTTTTTATGGGTTCAATTTCTCCGTTGAACTCCTTATTTTGTTCTTGCATTGTTTTTCTAATTTTGTTTGATTGTCTATCTGCATGTTCCTACAGTTAACTGAATTTCTTTAAGAGTATTCTGAATTCTTTGCTAGGCAGGTCATAAATTTATTTACGGTCAATTATTGGAGCTTTATTTCACTTTTCTTTGATGGTGTAACATACACCTTATTCATGGTGTTTGTTGATATCTGCATATTTGAGGAAGCAGTCTCCTCTTCTAGACTGTACTGGTTTGCTTTTGCATGGAAAGATATTTTACCAGTCAACTCAGCATAGTATTCTGGACAAGTCAAACTATGGCATCCACAAGGAGGCTAGCGTTGACGCTGGGGTCTCTAAATGGGTGAGACTGCTTCCCAGACTCTCTGATTTAAGGTAAGGGGAGCCATTGATTGGGCTCTGTGACTGAGTGAACCTGCTGGCTGTGTTCCATGTTCAGTTAGAGCCGCTTTTTATGCTCATTGTCATGTGAAGCTGTGCTCTGTGGTCAGGTAGGGCCAGTAGCCAGAGTCTCCAATTACCTGTGTTTGGACAGGGAAGCATGCTGTGCTTCCTGGCAGGGTGGCACTACTAGCTGGACTCTGTGATTGGGCAGGGCTGTAGGCTGTGCTCTTTAATCACTCCTGGTCAGGGGTCTCAGGATGTGCTCCATATCCAAATAGTGCCACTGGCTAGATTCTATTCAGGCAGTGCCACAGTCTGGGCTTCACAGCAGAGTGCTTCAAGCTACGCTCCATGATCAGATGGGGCTGCAGGCTGGATTCCACCATTGGATAGGCCATTGGCTGTGCTCTGCTGCTAGATGAGGTTACAGGCTTCTGTCAGGCAGAACCTCCAGCTGTACTAAGAATGTTGGAAGGGGTGGTGGACAATGTTCTCTACAATTAGGTGGTGTCACTCTCCAGCCTCTCTGATCAGATAGGACCTGCCACAGGTTATTGGGTGGGGTCACTGGCTAGACTCCCTACCTGGGTAAGGCTGCAGTCTGTGCTCATCAATTAGACGTGGCTATCAGCTAGGCTGTAAGACTTCCCAGAGTTCCTATTCAGGCTACCTGGTCAAGCAGGGCTGGAAGGTTTGCTCAGCAGTTGGACAGAGCTGCTGACTTGGCTCTTTCCTCAAGAGGGACTGTAAGATTTGCTTCGTAACTTTCTGGGGTCCCTGGCCAGGGGCTAAGACTATGCTCAGAAGTTGGTCAGGGCTATTGACTTGTTTCCCCATCTAGGTAGTGCTGTCAAAACGGCTCCACAGCTAGTAAGATCCATTTACTGGGGAACCAAACCAGGCAGAAATGTTGATCGAGATCCCTGACCAGATAGGCCCACGAGAGAAGCGAGGCAAATGGGCAGTGCTACTAACTAGAATCTGTTGAGTGCTGCCACTGCCAAGAACACCATTTTCCAAGATCCATCCACTAGCTGCTTGAGCTCTGCCCCCTGCGTTGTCTCTAATCCCACATGATAAATCCCCACTTATTCTCCAAGTGACTCCTATGGGAATCATAGACCCAAGTGGGCCTCCTGAGAATCATCCATCAATGTTTGGGAAAGCTGATGCCCAACTTGGGCTCTCTTTTTTCCACTGAAGGAGTTGAAACCAAATGCCCAGATGGGCCCTCTCAGTGTGTGGCACTATGCCAGCCTGTGGGAAGGGCAATACAAACAAAGTGAAACTGCTCCTCTTACTCTTCTAACACAATCCTTCCTGGTCTCTGTGTCCAAGGAGGTGCTTCAGCTTTACCTCAGATTCCTGTAATTCCCACAAAGGTATCTTGTCTATGGATGGTTACCACTTGGTCCTTACGTGATGGCAGGTAAAGTCAGGGACCCCCTATTCTGCCATTTTTCCTACCTTTTACTATTCTTTTAATGTCAATGTTATCAATAATGATAGTCCTGCTTTCCCTTCTGATGTGTCCAATCTTCTTTTTTCGTAGCCTGTCTAGAGGTTATAAAGAATCAAATTTTCATTGATTTCCTTTGTTGATTTCCTATTTTCAATATTATTGTTTTCTTGTTTTTATTATATATTTTTCTGCTTGCTTTAGATTTAATCAGCTCTTATTCTTCTAGCTTTCTTTGCTGGAAGCTTTGATTGTTGATCTCAGATCTTTTTTCCCCCTAATATATTCATTCAGCGCTACAAATTTCCCTCTTGAGAACTGCTTTTACTGCATCCCACAGATTTTTAGAGGTTATATTTTACTTCAAAATATTTTTCTCTCTTGAAACTTACTTGACTTGTGTGTTATTTAGAAGTGTTTTGTTTAATCTTGGGGAAGTCTTTAAGCCACTTTCTGTTTTTAGTATCTAGTTTTTCCATATCTAATGTGGTCTCAGAGCACTCCTTGTATGATTTCTATTTTTTTTTAATTTGTTAAGAAATGTTTTATGGCTCAGAATATGGTCAATATTAGTGAATATTCAATATATAGGAACTCAAGAAGATATGTATTCTGCTCTTGTTGGATGAATTTTTTTGTAAACGTCCATTAGATCCACTTAATGATGCTATTCCGTTCAACGATTTCCTTAGTGATTTTCCAGCTACTGGGTCTGTAAATTACTGATAGTGTTGTGTCAAAGTCACCAACTATAATAGTAAGTTTGTCTATTTGCCATATTTTTATGCTCTGTTGTGAGATGCATAGGTATTAAAGAATTGTTATGTCTTTTTTTATAATTGACCATTTTGTCATTGTAAAATTCCCTTCTTTATTTTCCTTATTAATTTTCCTTGCTCTGAAGTCTGCTTTGTCTGACCTTAATGTATTTATTTACTCTAGCTTTATTTTGGTTAGTGTTAGCATATCATAACTTTCTCCATCCTTTTAAGTTATCTGTCTTTATATTTGAAATGGCTTTCTTGTAGACAACATATAATTGAGTCTTTTTAATTCATCCACATTGATAATCTCCGTTCTTTTTATTGGCATTTAGACCATTTATCTTTGAAGTAATTATTAATATAATTAGATTAATATCTAGCATATTTATTACTGTTTTCTAGTCATTATTTTGTTTTGTAGGGATTTTTTTTTGTCTTCTATTCTTCTGTCTACAGTTTTAATTGAACTTTTTAAAGATTCTGGTTTTTTCTCTTCTCTTAACATATCGATTATAGTACTTTATTTAGTATTTGCCCTAGAGTTTGGAATATAAACTTAAAGGAAATCTAAGTCCATTTTCAGATAACACTCTTACTATTTCATAGGTAGTTCAAGTACATCATAACATCTCAGTTCTTTCCTCCTGTCCTTTACAACATTGCTGTCAATTCATTTCACTTATCCATAAGCTGTATATACTTGCCAAAGACATTGTTGCTTTGAACAAACTGATCTATTAGTTCAATTAAGAATAAGAAAATAGATTTTATATACCTTCATTTATTCCTTTTTTAATGCTTATTCTTTATTTAGATCTCATTTTTTATGTATACATTTTCTTCCTTTCTGAATAGCTTCTAAAATTTCATGCAGAGCAGGTTTATTAGCAACAAATATCCTCACTTTTTATCTTTCTGGAAAAGGCTTAATTTCTTTCACTTTTGGAGATTAATTGTGCTGGATATAAGATTGTACATTGGTAGGGTTTTTTTCTTTCAACACTTTAAATATTTAATTCCACTCTCTTCTTGCGTGCATGATTTTTAGAGAGAAGTCTGAACTAGTTCTTCTCCATATTTATAGTAAGTTGTTTTTTATCCTTTGTCTTCTTTCAAAATTTTCTCTTGTCTTAGATTTCATGAACTTTGACTCTGATATGCCTAGGTGCCGATCTTTTTGGTAATTATCCTGCTGATGTTCTCTGTGCTTTCTGAATCTGTGGTTTGATGTCTGTTTTTAATTTTGGAAAATTCTTAGACGCTATTACTTCAAATATTTATTCTCTTCCTTTATTTCTTCTCCTTCTAGTATTCCCAATTACAGATATAGTATACCTTTGATTATTGTCCCACAGTTCTTAGATATTCAGTTCTGTCTTTTTCAGTATTTTTTCCCATTGAATTTCAATTTTGAAAGTTTCTATTGACATTTCTTCAAGCTTACTGATTCTTTCCTTAGCCATCTCCAGTCTAATGATGAGCCCAACCAAGGCATTCGTGATTTCTGTATAGTGTGTTTTTGATTTCTACCCTTTCCTTTTGATTCTTTCTTAGAGGTTTTATATCTCTGCTTACTTTACCCACCTGGTCTTGCATATTGTCCACTTTTTCCATTAGTGCCCTTAGGCTAATAACCATAGTAGTTTTGTAGTCTGATCACGCCAACATCCCTGTCATATATGAGTCTGGTTCTGATGCTTGTTTTCTCACTTGAAACTTTGTATTTTACCTTTCAGCATGCCTTGTAATTTTTTCTTGAAAGCCAGATGTAAGGTATTGGGTAAAAGATACTGAGATAAATATATCTTCAGTATGAGGTTTTATGATTTTCTTGATAGGAGTTAGGTTGTGTTTACCATTTGCCTTAGGTGTGTCAGAGGCTAAAATTTCCTCTGGTGTCTTTGTTTTTGTGTCCCTTATAATCTTTGGATTTTCCTAAACAGTTAAGGATAAATAAAGCCTAAGACATGCTATTCTTTCCATTGTATTCCCCTTGTAGCATGCAGGGGCTCTGTTGATATGTCATAAAGTATGGGGAGAGGGCAAGTGTTCTATAGTTTAATTGTTTGGTCCTTTAGTGAGCCTTTGTCCCTGGGATATTACCTTCACAAGGACATCTCAGCCCCCACCCACTTTGATGAGATAGGAAGGCTAGAGGGGGCAGTCCAGTATTTTCCTTCCCCCACATGGAAGTCTGGACCTGAGTATTTCCCTTTTCCCAGTTTGTTAGATTCTGTTAAAAACCCAGGTAGGCTCTTGTAAAATAGTTTTTGTTGAGAGAAAGCCTTGCTAAGAACAGAATGCTCTGGGTGTATTTCAGGATGACTTCCGAAAATAGGTACAGGGCTTCTTTATAGAATGATGAAAATGTTATAAAAGTGATTACGGTGCTATTTGCACAGTTCTGTGAGCATCTTAAAAACCATTAAGTTGTACACTTTAAGTGGGTGAATTACATGGTATGTGAATTATATCTTAGCTAAAATGTTAAGGAAAAAAAATAGCAGATTCTTCCCCAAGTCCAAAAGTGAGAGAAATTTTTGTTTCCTTATTTCTTTGGCCTTGGCTCTCTCCTGCCTCTTCTCCACCCACACTTCAAGTCAGTAGCCTCCAAGGAGCACTCAGTTTACAGCCCTTGCTGCCACAATGTCAAATTCTGTAGAAATATGTTATACAGAACAGAAATCAAAAAGTCATAGTATGTGAAGTTCCACACAAACTGGCAATTACACAGAGATTGAGAGGTCAGGCAGAGGGCGAGGGTAAGAAGAAGGACAGCATTGACTCTGGAACATGTTTAAATTCTCTTTGCCATGTAGCTTGCTTTATATTGTCAGCTAGAAGCTTTACTTCATTTATAGTCAGTTTTCCAGTTTTTTGTGTGTTTTGTTCATACTCTTTATGCAAGTTCTTTTCATGTTTTTATTAGGCACATCTATTGATTCTTTGTTCTGCTACAGTTCTTGCCCTTTTTTTTCTATCAAATATATCTGATTTGAAATTTATATGTGCGCATTTTCAACTTCTTGATTATATTCTAAGAGAGAAAAGCCTTTTTGGCCAGTGATTAAAAATCATTGATCAGAAGTAAAGGAAATATTATCCCAATTACCAGATAACCTGTCATACAGTACACATAACTTTTCTAGCTTAATCAAATACCCACTTAGTGGTATATTAAACTTTAAGAGTTTAACTGTTTACCTTTCCAGTGCCTGACCCCTCATATGTGCTCCATAAGTATTTATGAATGAATGAATCAACAAATGGACTACCTCAGTCGTCTCTGCCTTACACTGGGAGGTGTTCCTCAATTCTCCATGGGCCACTATGCCTTTTTCTTTTCCAAGGCTACCTTTCTGTCTCAAAGTATCAGGAAGTATTGACTCTGACTTTACAGCCATGTCGTGTTTCTCCCCAGCAAGTAGATGAAAGGAAAAACATTATTATTACCCTTCTGTGATTAAATATAGGACTAGTAATGTGTTGATAGTGACCAGAGGCAGCATTAACTTTGCCAAAGAGAGATGGAATGAATCCTTTGAAATTGTATAGGAGAAACTGATACTGCCTGTAGTCCCCCTGAATTTTGACATTCTTTTGTTTGCAATTCCACTATTTATCTGTTTGCACTAGATCTAGCTAAATGACAAGTAAGTCAAAATTTGCCAAGAAAATAAGCACATCTTTCAAGACTCTTATGCTGAGTCACAGAAATCCCAGCCTCTTTGCCTGTGGAATAGCATTGCTAATTGATTGAGTCATTATGGGCCAAACATGTCAAGACGATTCAGAGGCCAGAACAGTACTGACATGAAGTTTCCAAGGAATCTTCAGAACCTAAGAATATTTTAATTTATTTGTACCTATAGGAAAGCAGGTTGAAAGTTATGCTATATTTGATAACCAAATATTTTGTGATTTTGAAAGTCTAAATCCAGGACAGTACTGACAAGTCAGTGCCAGGATGTGATTGACTTCCTTTTGCCCTTAGAATAGTGTACCCAGAAGGTTATTTTCTGAGCTCAAAGTAAACCAAGATTCTAAATATTTCAAACCATTTAATCTCTTGTGTATGCAGTGGCCTATTATTACAGCCCAATTCTCCAACTGCCATGGGCCTCTAAGCACAAATCAATGCCAACTATGCTGGTAGGCAAGCCGTGTTACTGAGAGGATTATGTACTTGGATTTGCCAAGAGGCTGCCTGCTCTGGTCAGGAGAGAAACATTCTCAGTCCATTTGGGTTCAGCTCAAGAATCTGAGGGAAGTAAATTAACTCTTCTAGATGTCAGTTTGCATCAGATGGGGGTAGAATCTTTTATTCTCAGGAATGGTCAGAATGATTAACACAGCACTTATTAGATACTTAAGGGTGTTTTATCAACTGACATCCTGTAAGCACATTTGTATGGCTGGGTTAGCCTTAAAAAGGAGGCAAAATATACCTACAAAAAGATAAGCCACAGAACAAGATGGTGTAAGATAAATGCCAAATAAATGGTACAAGCAGTGGGAAGAAAAAGTGATGGCAGAGGTATGGAAAGGCAGCCGGAGAGGCCAGGGGCCTTCATCCTGCAGCAAGGGGGAGGGCAGGACTGTACCCCAGAAGGAGCACAGCATATCCAAAGAGTGCTAGAGTAAAGGCAGTTATAAACTGAAAGCTCTGTACACCTGCTAAGTGGGATTATTCTTGCATTTCACTCAGTTTCTAGCCAGCACCGTTCAGAAGCTTTATTTATCCATTCTGCCTGAATGTCTTCATTCATTTTGCTTTAATAAAGAAAATATGGTTCCACAGTCATGTGATCTTTTGAAATTCTTAGTCCCATCATCTCTTTTAAAGGATATCAATGTAGTAGAGTTTCTTTCCCTGATTATAAAAGTAACATATGTACATTATAGAAAACTCTAAAACTACAGAAAACTATAAATTTGAAATATATTGATGTTACTTACCTAGATTTGTGTCTTACAGTTTTCACTTAGTATCTTATAAGCGTCTTCTCATCTTGTTAAAAACTAACGAACATCATTTTTCATATTCCAGCATAGAGAATAGAATTTTTAACTTTTTTCTGTGGTTAGATATTTAGTTTGTTTATGGTTTTAGCCTAGTACAAATAACGCTATGATGAACATCCTGTACATATATCTTTGTCTGGATTTTTTGTTTAGTTCCTTAGGATCAATTCCCAGAAGTAGAATTACTAGGTTAAACACTGTGAATGTTTATGGCTCCTGATTTATATTAACAAAGTGCTTTCTAGAGTAGTGTTACCAGTTTACTCCCATGTGTGTTACATGAGGGAGCCATTCTTAATCTCACCATGACCTCTCAGGTTTTAAAAATCTTTGCTTATTTGATAAGCAAAAGGTGTCTCATTGTTTTCATTTGTATTTCTTTGATTGCTCTTAAAGCTAAATATTCTTACTGTTTAATAGCCATTTATGGTTCCTTAGAACATTACATGTTTCGTAAGAGCATTTCATTCTAATAGTAGAGCTATTACTCCTTTATCATGTTTACTGAAAATGTTTTTCCTGGTTTATTTGCCTTTTACTATTGTCATGTTTATTATTCACTAAAGTTTTAAATTTGTGTGTAGTCAAATCTATAACCCTCCTTTGTAATTTCTCTTACTGTTATTACTCTTCACAAGTCTTTCCACAATCAGAAAGAAGATTAATACCTTCATTTCTTCTCTCTTATTCCATTTTTTAAATTAGCTTACAGATACATCTAGGATTTACTTTGGCTAAAGATCTGAAATGAGGATTTCGTTTATTTTTGTTTCATGCAGTTAATTTTCCCAGCACTGGTGTCCATTCATTTCCCCAGATTTGGCATCCAGATCTTACAAATTTACAGTGCCTTTAGTATTTAAAGAATGTGTGTGTGTATGTGTGTGTGTGGTGTGGTGTGGTATGTTTTCATGGGAAATAGGAAGTTGGGGAAATCTTCCACATGTTACACCAGAACTAGATTCTGTTTTCAGTGGGAACTTTTAAATCAAACATTCTCAGTGAGTTTGATTTTATCGAATCAATGTTAACTACTTTATCTTTATCTCCAGCTATTCTCAAGGATGGGAAAAGCACTTTAACTGTTTCTTTATTGACTCTTTCTTTTTTTTAACTGCTATTTTCTGACACATGCCTGTAAGGCCTGTTTCTTCACTCTTAAGAATATGTCACTTTTATTCTTGCTTTCATCTACACTGTGGATGAAATAGGTACCCTTTTTCTAGCCATCTTTCAGCAGTACTTCAAGACCCAGACCAAATCCTAATTCTTCCAGCTAGCCTTGTTTAGTCCTCTGTATTCCAGGAGGACTGATAATCTATACATAACAATTAACACTGTGCATAACATTTAAATTCATGTCATCCCATGTATAAATCATATTTCAACAGATATTGTAAGTTTCTTGCAGAGACTTCTACTCTTCCTTAGGACCTAGCACTAAGAATTTTTAAAATCTCATGCAAGTGTATGGGTCAGGTCATTAGCTAAAATGTTAGAATGCTAATAAGCTCCAGTGTTACGTACTTACTACCGCTGTGCCAGCCTCTCAGGCTGCTACTATCAGGGCCTCTGTAAGACAAAGGTGAAATAAACCCTCCGTGTTTGACACAAGAAGGAATTGTAATACAAAAAGATAAAATGATGTGCCTTCAATTACTGAAAGACGTCACTCAGAAGTCGGATCTTCCAAACTCCATCTTTTTGTCTTTCTACTGGTTCTTCCCTTTTTAATTTATTTATTAATTTATATTTCTCAAAGTGTGTTCAACAGAACCATAGTGCCATGCCGTAATAAGTGTCTTGCAGTGAAAAGAGTTCCATAGTAAGTAAATTTGGGACATGCTGAGTTACATGATTTCCAGTGCGTTTCTTTACAGTAGAACTTCTCAGAATCCTCACTACAGTACTTACCATAGTGAATCAAACTTACTGCCTACAGAACTCCTTTCTGCCCACAGATAATCTGTGTATATACTTTGTTTATTTCTTAATGTTTGTTTATTTTTGAGAGAGAGTGCAAGTGGGAGAGGGGCAGAGAGAGAGGAAGACAGAGAATCCGAAGCAGGCTCTGTCAGAGCAAAGCCTGACGCAGGTCTCAAACCCACAAACTGTGAGATCATGACTTGAGTGGAAGTTGGATCCTCAACCGACTGAGCCACCCAGGTGGCCCCTGTGCATAAACTTTAGGAAAAAATGCTGTTCTACACCTTCCCCTATGCACTCATCCCGTTCTTCCCTGCTTTTATATTCTGTTTTTTGGTTTTCTTTCTAGAATATATTGTACAGGAAGGTGATCCACCCTTTGTAAGATGCTCTGAGAGGGAATTCCCTGCCTTGATGTAATTACATCACAAAAACAGCCAAAGCTTTACCATTTCAAGGCATGTTATCAGGTGGCACATAGAATCTTTTTCTCTGAACACAGACAGCTTTTCTAAAAGAAATATTTTGAATTAACATGCCATAACTTAGCGATTTGTCTCTTTGTTGGGAATTTAGATGGTTTCTCATTTTTGCTAGCGAGTGACTCCATAAAACACATTTTCATGCAGTTTTTTAAAAATATTTTATTTATTTTTGAGAGAGAGATCTCTATCTCCCAGCACGAGCAGGGGAGGGTCAGAGAGAGAGGGAGACATAGAATCCGAAACAGGCTCCAGGCTGTGAGCTAGTTGTCAGCACAGAGCCTGATGCGGGGCTCGAACCCACGAACGGTGAGATCATGACCTGAGCTGAAGCCGGATGCTTAACTGACTGAGCCACCCAGGCGCCCCCATAGAGTTTTAACTATAGAAGAATGGAAATGGAACAGATATTTGAATTTATGGATTGTCTCTCTTCCTTATCTCCTTTTGTGGGATGCTCTGCAGTATCCATTGGGGGAACTCCTTGCCTTGTCTCCTGCTGACAAATAAGTGCTTTCTTCCAGGTCTGAAAAGAGATATTTATTGTTCTACACCATAAATTATTGGACCAAACTTGCCCTGTTGTCATAAAGATTGTGGTTTTATAGCAAATGGCAGACAGATTCTGGTGGCTAATTTTCTGCCAATTTGAATCTTTCTAACTGTCAATCTCCATGTGTTTCCCCTTGGCTTCCTACCACTTCCTCTTAAATTCTCCCATCACTGTCCCACCAGGGCCTTCCATGCAGCATGTCCTGCACCCAGTGCTGTGTTTTTGTCCTCCTCTCCTACCTGCTTTCTTTCTTTTCCATTCCTATTCCGCATTAATAACATCACTACCCAATCAGGCACTGCGACTAAGAAATCATTGATTTATCCTAGATTCCTCTTTCCCTCTCACTTGCTCATTCCTCTGGATTTCAGGTAAATTGTCAACTGATGTCAACTCTGTGTCCATCCCAAATCTCAAACCACTTTGTCACTCTGTATCTTCATTGCTTCCACCCCAGTTGAAGCTCTTTCAGTTGATCACCTGGTGCATTGTCTCTACAGTGTAGCCTGTCCTCCACGGTGAAGTAAAATGATCACATTTATCAACTTCGCACTTAGACACCTTTGATCATTTCCCTTTGCCTAAATGATAAATTCCAAATGTTCTTCCCCTGGATGAAATGCAGATTTGCTGACTCTATTCTACCATAACAGCCACTTTTCTTTTTTTTATTCTTTTCTTTATTAAGCTTTTCATTTTAATTCCAATGTAGTTAATATACACCGTTACATTAGTTTCAAGTGTGCAGTACAGTGATTCAACAGTTCCAAACCTCACCCAGTGCTCATCACAACAACTGCCCTCCTTAGTCCCCATTACCTCTTTCACCCATCCCCCGACCTGTCTCCCCTCTGGTAACCATCAGTTTGTTCTCTGTAGTTAAGCGTCTGTTTCTTGGTTTGTCTTTCTCCCTCACTTTTTTCCTTTGCTGTTTTGTTTTGTTTCTTGAATTCCACGTATGAGGGAAATCCTATGGTATTTGTATTTCTCTGACTGACTTATTTCACTTAGCATTATACTCTCTAGCTCTATCCATGTTGTTACAAGTGGATTTCATTCTTTCTTACGGCTGACTAATATTCCTCTGTGTGTGTGTGTGTGTGTGTGTGTGTGTGTGTGTGTGTGTATCACATCTTTATCTGTCCATCTACGGACACTTGGGCTGCTTCCATAATCTGGCTATTTTAAATAAACATAGGGTTACCTGCATCACTTGAAATAGTTTTTTTTTTCTATTTGGTGGTGTAAATAGTAATTCACTTACTGGATCTTAGGGTACTTCTATTTTTAATTTCCTGAGGAACCTCCATACTATTTTCCAGAATGGCTGCACCAGTTTGCATTTCCACCCACAGTGCACGAGGGTTCCTTCTTCTCCACATTCTCTCCAACACTTGCTGTCTCTTACGTGTTTTGTTTTGTTTTTTTTATTTTAACCATTCTGACAGGTGTGACTGATATCTCATTGTGGTTCTGATTCGCATTTCCCTGATGATGAGTGATTTGAGCATCTTTTCATGTGTCTAATGACCATCTGTATGTCTTCATCAGATAAATAATTGTTCGTGTCTTCTGCCCATTTTTGATTGGATTATTTGTTTCAGGGGTGTTAAGTTGTTTCAGTTCTTTATATATTTTGGAAATTACCCTTTATTAGACATGTCATGCAAATACCATCTCCCGTTCAGTAGCTTGTCTTTTAATTTGGTGTTTCCTTTTCTGTGCAGAACCTCTGTATTTCAATGTAGTCCCAGTATTTTGTTTTTGCTTTTGTTTCCTTTGCCTCAGGAGACATATCTAGAAAAATGTTACTACAGCTGACATCAGAAAAAGTAACTGCCTATGCTCTCTTAGAGAGGTTTTATGGTTTCAAGCCTCACATTTAGGTCTTCAATCCATTCTGAGTTTCTTTTTGTGTATGGTATAAGAAAATGGTCCAGTTTCATTCTTTTGTATGTAGTTGTCCAGTTTTCCCAACAGTTTATTGAAAAGACTGGCATTTTCCCATTAAATATTCTTTCCTCCTTTGTTGAAGATTAATTGACCATACATTTGTGGGTTTCTTTTTGGCATTTCTATTCTATTCCATTGATCTGTATGTCTATTTTGATGCCAGTACCATACTGTTTTGATTACTACAGCTTTGTGATATTATTTGAAGTCTGGAATTGTGATTCCCCAGTTCTGTTTTCTTTTTCAGTATTGCTTTGGCTATTCTAGGCCTTTTGTGGCTCCATACAAATTTTAAGATTGTGCTAGTTCTCTGAAAAATACTATTGGTATTTTGATAGGGATCACATTAAGTGTGGAGATTGTTTTGGGTAGTATAGACGTTTTTAACACTATCTGTTCTCCTAACCCATAGGCATGAAATATCTTTCCATGTGTTGTATCATCTTCAATTTCTTCCATCAGAGTTTTATAGTTTTCAGAATATAAGTCTTTCACTTCATTAGTTAAATATATTCTTAGATATTTTATTATTTTTGGTGCAGCTGTAAATGAGATTGTTTCCTTTTTTTGCTCAGGGGGGAGAATACAAGTGGGGGAGGGGGAAAGAGAGGGGTACAGAGGATCTGAAACAGGCTCTACACTCACAGGCTGACAGCAGTGAGCCTGATGTGGGGCTCGAAGTCATGAATTGTGAGATCGTAACCTGAGCTGAAGTCGGGTGCTCAACCGACTGAGCCACCCAGGTGTCCCAGGATTGTTTCCTTTTTTTTTTTTAATGTTTTTTTTTTAATGTTTTTTATTTACTTCTGAGAGAGAGAGAGAGAGAGAGAGAGAAACAGCGTGAGCAGGGGAGGGTCAGAGAGAGAGGGAGACACAGAATCCAAAGCAGACTCCAGGATCTGAGCTAGCTGTTAGCACAGAGCCCGACGCTGGGCTCGAACCCATGAACCGTGAGATCATGACCTGAACCAAAGTTGGACACTTAACCGACTGAGCCACCCAGGCGCCCGTTTTCGTAATTTCACTTTCTGCTGCTTCATTATTAGCATATAGGAATGCAACAGATTTCTGTACATTGATTTTGTATCCTGTGACTTACTGAATTAATTTATCAGTTCAAGTAGTTTTTTGGAGGAGTCTTTAGGGTTTTCTATATATAGTTCCATGTCATCTGCGAATAGTGAGAGTTTGACTTCTTCCTTACCTGCATGGATGCTTATTTCTTTTTGTTGTGTAATCATTGTGGCAGGCTTCCAGTACTATGTTGAGTAAAAGTGGTCAGAGTGGAATTCCTTGTCTTGTTCCCTACCTTAGGGGGAGAGATCTAATTTTGCCCCATTAACAATGTCTTTTATGCTTTTCCCTCTTATCCAATGCTTCAGTTTTACTTTCCTCCTGAAGGCATTTGCCTTTTCATACTTTTTCCCCCTTATGAACACTATTTCTCTGCCAGAAGTCCTCCTCTCAGCCTGGTAAATAACATGAGTGAAACATTAGTTGTGTAAGGGTGAAAAGAAAGGATCTCCTCCTTAGCTTTTTGCCCCACCAGGTGGCTTTTTCTAAACTGAATAAAATTATAAGCTTCCTTGAGGCTTATAATGAAAGCTGTAAAAGACTGTCCAGTTAAAAAAAAAAATGACAACACACAGATTAATTTATTTATCTTTACTGCATTGATTCAAAGAATATGGTATTTTTGAGGTTTGCTATATAGCATATTTTTTATCAAGTTTTGTGTATTTTCTAGTAAATGAATGCAGTACATATCCAGTAAATCAAACTTAATGTTGGTGCTATTTAAATCTTCTGCATTTCTTAAGATTTTTTTAATCTGCTTTACTAATCACTGAAAGAAGAGTGATAAAATCTCCCTCTACTATTCTGGTGTATCAATTTATCCTTGTAACAGTGTCAATTTTTGCTTTGTATAGTTTTGTATCTTGAGCCTGTGCTATTGGGTATATAAAAAGTTAGAAATTTTATGTCTTGGTGAATTATCCTTTTACCAGTATATAGTGCCCTTCTATTCCTAATGTTGTTGTTTTGTCTTAGAGTCTACACTGCACCTACTTTCCTTCTTTTTCCTTTATTTGTGTGTGTGTGTGTGTGTGTGCGTGCGCGCGTGCGCGCTCAGTTCGACTTTTTCCATTGCCTCACTTTGAACTTTCTGTGTCCTCAAAGTTATATTTTCAATTTATCTCTCATCTCTCTTATAGTTGGATATGCTTATTAATAAAATTTGAGAACCTCAGTCTTTTAACTAATTAGTTTAGACCATTGCTATCATATTTTTAGTTCTAACATCTTATTTGTGCTTTACCGTGCCTTTCTTTGTTTCTTTTTGTTTCTAACTTTCCCTACCTTAAGTTTTAAAATACTAGCATTACAGATACGAAAGTAAAGGATGCAGATGTTTTCTAAAAATATTTAATACTTTAAACTACTTTTAGTCTTTGACACACATACAAAGGATTATATCTTTTTTTTGGTTTTGATTTTATTCTTATAATGGTTGTCAATGTCCCTGGTTCCTACTTACAGACAATTTGCTTCTGATGATAAGGGCAGAAAACATACTGTCCCGCATTTCAAAGCATTTCTTTTGTTTTTGCCATTATTTAGTTGGCAGAGATGTCAAATTTAATACATTCACCACTATCTGGCTATTCACATAACCTGAACACCAGTTCACTGATGTCTAAGTCTATTGACTTCGTGAACGAAGTTAGTTCCTTCCTAGTTACTACCAGCATAGTGGTGCTTTGGTGACGCTATTGTAATGTTACCAAAGTGGATGCAGTACTTAAATTCACACTTTAAGGGATATTGGTGGGGCACCTGGGTGACTTGGTTGGTTAAGTATTGGATTCAGTTCAGCTCATGATCTCACAGTTCATGAGCTTGAGCCTCACATCAATCATCAATTGATGCTGTCAGCACAAAGCCTGCTTGGGACTCTGTCTCTTCCTCTCTGTCTGCTCCTCCCCCACTCACACTTTCTCTGTCTCTCAAATAATAAAACTCTTAAAAAAATAAAGAGATGTTGCAGGAAAGAAATAATAAGCAATGCATACATTCAAAGATACAACTTTACTCTTCAGCAACAGGAAACCATGTAGCCTTGAATGCGTGGTGCTATTTTTCCCCTCCATGTCTTTGCTTATACTACCCTCATCCCCTGCTGGGATGGCCTTCTTCTTTCCCGTTGTTGTTGTTGTTGTTGTTGTTGTTTAATTAAAATTGGGGGAGGGAAGAACAATTTTAAATTTATATAAAAATTGCAAAGATAATAGAGTTTCTGTATGCCCTTACCCAGGTGCCCCAAATGTTAACGTCTTCTATATTATATGGTACATTTGTCACAACTAAGAGATTAACATTGCTTCATTGTTATTTTTATTAAGGTTTTTATTTATTTCTGAGAGAGAGAGAGAGAGTGAACATGGGAGGGTCAGAGAGAGAGGGAGACACATAATCTGAAACAAGCTCCAGGCTCTGAGCTAGCTGTCAGCACAGAGCCCAACATAGGGCTCGAACCCACAAATCGTGAGATCATGACCTGAGCCAAAGTCAGACGCTTAACCGACTGAGCCACCCAGGCGCCCATCATTGGTTCATTATTATTAACTACACTATAGACTTTAGTCAGATTTCACCAGTTTTTCTACCAATGTCTTTTTCTATTTCAGGATCCCGGCCAGGATACTACATCATATCTCTAGTCTCTCTGCCTTCTATTTGATTGATTTTTAAAATTATTTTTTAATGTTTATTTATTGTTGAGAGACAGACAGAGCATGAGTGGGGGAGGGACAGAGTGAGGGGGAGACACAGAACCGGAAGCAGGCCCTACAGGTCTTGAATCCACAAACCACAAGATCATGACCTGAGCCAAAGTTGGACGCTTAACGAACTGAGCCACCCAGGCGCCCCTATTTGATTGATTTTTTAAATCTCCTTTTGCCTTGTTTTCCTCTAGTCTGGTGGTTTTATATTCTGTTCCTAATCGTTTAGAGATTACCAGCACACTGTTTCCTAGGGTATGGAGAGACTGTCGCATGCATTGCTATGTTAATATAAATATTCCTTCTAAAGAGGGACTACAAGGTACATATATTTTAATCCAGCAGTTCCCCTCCAAGGACTCAGTCCTACAGATTTATATACTTATACATACATATGAAGTTATTCAGAGTATTATTATTTATAATTGTTTAAAGGATACTAATGAAGAAATTTCACAGACCAACATGAACTGATGTCCAATATGTTGTTAAATGGACGCATGGGAGAGGAAAATTGGGAACAGTATATTTCATTTGTTATGATAAATAGGTTTCCTTATTCCTGCTTTACCAGAAGATAGGCTTGATTTTTGGTTTGTCCATTCACTGAAGTTCAGCCCATACCGAGTCTTGTCTTTGCACAGCCACTTCCAATTCTAACCCTGTTCCATAGACACGTCTGAGTCATTGTCTCCAGTCCCCACATCGGCTTTAAAATTCAAGTTTCAAACACCTCCCTGCCCTTTGGGACAACCAAGGAATGTTTCCTTTACTACCTAGTTCTGATAATGATTTTGTACATGTTGGAACTACTCTACCACCTAGGGATATGAAAATTAAAGAATAATGCAAGAACTTAGCTTAATAGTTGACACATAAAGTACTCAATAAATATTAACTATAGTTGTTGGGTTGCTTTTCCTAATTTTCTGCTCATTGGACTTGCTGTTGAAATGTATCATGTCAAACTTTCTTTACTCATACTCTTTTTAATGAACACAAAGACAGCATATCCTGTTTAATATTTAAAATTATAAAATAAAGTAACATTGTGTTTAAAAGAAAGTAAAAAATGGTAATTCTCTGTATGCTTTTATTTTTTAAAATAAATGTTTATTCATTTTTGAGAGAGAGAACATGCACAGGGAGGGGCAGAGAGAAAGGGGGACAGAGGATCCAAAGTGGGCTCTGCACTGACAGCAGTGATCCCAGTATGGGGCTCGGGCTCACGAACTGTGACATCATGACCTGAGCTGAGCTCAGACGCTCAGCCAACTGAGCCACCCAGGGGCCCCTCGGTATGCTTTTAAAACTACAAACATATTGGGGCGCCTGGGTGGCTTAGTTGGTTAAGCGTCTGACTTTCGCTTAGGTCATGATCTCGTGGTTCGTGGGTTCGAGCCCGCGTCGGGCTCTGTGCTGACTGCCAGCTCAGAGCCTGGAGCCTATTTCAGGGTCTGTGTCTCCCTCTCTCTGACTCTCCCCTGCTCACGCTGTCTCTCTCTATCCTAGAAATAAAATATTAAAAAAAAAAAAAAAAAACCACACATATTTGTTTCTTTCCTCTTTTCCCCTGGGAAGATTCTGAGATACTTCCCTCACCTACAAAAGGGTGCTTGCATCCCAGTTGAGAGACATTCGTAGCCAGTCATAGCTGGTTTTTAATTTTATGAATGTATGTATGTTGCTGTCTCCCCTCCCCTGCCGAAAATTCTGTAATATACATCTTCATGCATATAACATTTTTAGTTTAGTAAATTATTCCCTCCAGGTCAGTTTCTAGGAGTGGCATCATTGTGCCAGAGAGTAGGAATTGTTTTGTGATTCTCAAAACATAAGGTAATATATCTTTCTAAACAACTTGCTGTGTTATAGTGCCGTTTGCAGTGCATGAGTATACTGATTTTGCCAAAACCTGACAAACATCGGGAGTTAATATTTTTAAGACATCTGCTGCTTCTTAGGTGTAAAGTGGCAACTTCTCACTGCTTTCATGTCCATGTCCTTGATTACTAACAAATGCAAACTAGATGTTTATGCAGCATATGTTTCCAGTATCTTTTAACATTTTAATGCATATTGCCAGGCAATAATCTAAAAAATCCTTATTTAAGCTTTTACACTCCGAAAAGATTTTGGAGCTTCAACAAACTGAAAAAGGGGAGAAAGTGGCCGTGTTTGTAAACAAGCAGTCTTGAAACATAAGACCATTGTGGTCATTGGAATGGTCTGTATCCCAAAATGTCCTGCTTAATAGATGCCAAGCTCACCAACTAGCTGGGAAAAGTCAGAGCAGTGTGTTTACCCCCAAGGTGGTCAGATGAGGCGAATCTGAATTCCTAAGCTCCACAGTCACTCTCTGCCCAAAAACCTATCATGGCCCACACCATCTGAGTGTTTATGCTAAGGATTCTATTTGCCTGAAGTGTTACAAGAGTCTTTAAAAAACAAAACAAAACAAAACAAAAAACAGGCATCCACTAGGTTTGAGAACATTTTCTGTCTTCGTAAATGTATTAAATAATAAAACAGAAACACATGTTCGTTTTCCAGATACTATGTTAATTCAAAAAAGGCCTTTTCATTAGATGATATATGCACCAGGGCTAAAGATTACAAAGGCAAAAAATTAAATTGTAAAGTAGGCAAGGATGCTTAGGACAAAACCTTAACAAGGGTCATAATCAGAATGCTTCCCTTCGCTTGCCCTGTTTGCAGCCGAACATTCACGGGGAATGCAGTCTAGGGAGGGCCTCCAGTGGTTTCATAATCCGCAACCACAAAGGGGTGACTCAGATCTTTATCTTTTATAAACTGCACTCATAACTTGGTGCCTTATTCACTTTCCCAAAGTCTAAATGTGTTTGAGCCAATGATTTAAAACAAGTTAAAGGAATGTGTGTGGGGGCGTGTGTGTGTGTTTCCCCACTACATTTTCCGAATAGTGGTCTCTCAATAGCTATTAGCTGTAGAAATCAGGTAACCTTTATAACTTTATCTGCATTTGGGGATCCTTCTCCCCTCTTGCCAGATAGAGAGGGCCTGGTGACTGATTCTTTGGGTGAGATTGAGGGTAGGTTCAGGGCAGAGCGATGGACCTCACACATACTGTACACAGATGCAGTCACTGCCACACGTTTTCAGTGCTGGTGACTCACATATAAAGGTTTAGTCTCTGAAGAGAGAATGAGTATACTGTAAGCCCTCACATGAAAGCAAGTGTCTCCTCTCCTTCTCTTGGTGTTTTGGCCATCAGCCTCCCCTGATTGGTTCAGTTTCTGAGGAATGTTAAATACATGAGGGGACCCTAGCATGAAAGCTTCCTCTAACCAGTTAGGGCCCAGCGTAGCGATGAGTTACTTGTAGTGCTGGGGATATGTTAAGTGAGAAACATAGCTCCTTGTGCAATAATAGTATTTTCCAGGAGAAATACTCATATAGCCCAGCCAGTCACATTACCTGTCTTCAGTATAAGCCAGGATGAATATCAGATATTTCCTGAGAAAGATACCAGTGCCCCCATAAGGACCTAACGCTGAAACACTGTCTCATGAGAAGAAAGGCTTTGCACTCTCCCCAGCTGGTAAATGACTTAGCCTCTAGCCCAGAGCTGTTTGTTTGTTTGTTTGTTTTTGAGATTCCATAACTAGTTTCAGTGGCACTCAAATATACAGTAAAGTTTTCACATAAAAAATGATTGTGGACATAATAAAAGTTAAACTGAATTGGGGCACCTGGGTGGTTCAGTCAGTTAAAGCTCTTGATTTCGGCTCAGGTCCTGATACCAGAGTTTATGAGATTGAGCCCCTCGTCGGGCTCTGCGCTGACAGCATGGAGCCTGCTTGGGATTCTCTCTCTTCCTCTCTTTCTGCCCCTCATGTGTACGCATGCACACATACTCTGTCTCAAAATAAATAAACATACTTAAAAAATAAGTTAAGCTGAATATGGTAAAACAAAATTATGTTTCTCGTTACAAAAAAAATCATTAAGAACCTTCTTGAATGACTTGTCCAATGCCTCCAGCTCTGGCTGTAAAAATATAACTATTACATACTTATTCTTATGTCTACATAAAAATACTTCCTTTCATACATTAAGGTCTACCCTTCCTATAGAAAGTTTTCTGTGATAAATTCTGGACACATAGATGGCCTTGGGAACCTTCCTCGTACACAGCATTTCCCTGCTACAATAAGTCAGTGTTCATCATGTGGTGTGTCTTACTTGCCTCTTTTTTTTTTCAATCTGATTTGGCTTTTCAGTGGCAATCATAGTATTTGCTATATCTTACAGGGTTCATTGTTCCAGTGCCTAGAATAGGCCAAGTAGCGGGGTCCAGCCAACAGAACGATGGAAGTTGTAAAAGTTTTTAAAAGTCCCGGTCTTACCTGGCTTTTCAATTAGTGAATCATGCAGGTTTTGTGAAGCTGTTAATGACTTATCGCAATGAGTATTCTGGATCTCTGCTCAGCTTTCCTTCGTATCCCTTGATTTTACCCAGCTCCACCTCTCTTGCTTGACCCTCTCACCTGGCTGGTTAACCATTAGGGTTTCCCTACACCAAGGAGAAAACAGATAAAAGAAGGCAGTGGCAAATTATTTATGGTTTTCAGGTACATCCTATCAGCTGGAATGTGTGGGGTTTTGTTTTTTTTTTATGTTTCTTACCATTTTATTTATTTTTGAGAGACAGCCAGAGCATGAATGGAGGAGGGGCAGAGAGAGAGGAAGACACAGAATCCGAAGCAGGCTCGAGGCTCTGAGCTAGCTGTCAGCACAGAGCCCTATGCGGGGCTCGAACTCACAAACCGTGAGATCATGACCTGAGCAGAAGTCGGAGGCTTAACTGACTGAGCCACTCAGGCACCCCTGGAATGTGTTTTTAAATATCTTCTGGGTCCAAGCCCTCAGTTTTGTATAGTAACTATTCAAAAAAAAAAAAAAAAAAAGTTCACCTCTTACCATCAGATAATTTAAAAGTAAATTATTCTTAGAGGGGGGCACCTGGGTGGCTCAGTTGGTTGAGTGTCCAACTTCAGCTCAGCTAACGATCTCATGGTTCTTGCGTTCGAGCTCTGCGTCGGGGTCTGTGCTGACAACTCAGAGCCTGGAGCCTGCTTCGGCTTCTGTGTATCCCTCTCTCTCTGTCCCTCTCCTGTTCATGCTATCGCTGTCTCTCTAAAGAATAAATAAAGCATTAAAAATTATTTTAAATTATTCTTAGAGGGTCATTCATTCATTTAATCGGTATTTGCTGAGCCTCTGCTATGTACCAAGCACTTGACACACATCATTGAACAAAACAGACTAAAATCTCTGACCTCATGGAGCTTACAATTTAGGGTGGAGGAGTGAGGAAACAGGAACATAATAAGAATAATCAATAAGCTATACAGCTGTAGGTAGGTACCAAGTACTGTGGAAAGAATAAGAAAGTAAAACATGGGAAGAGGGACGAGAGTGTGGGCACCGGGGCAATAGGTTACAGTAGTAAATGAGTCAGGGAAGCCTCACTGAGGTGAGATTTGAACAACGCTTTGAAGAAAATGACATAGTTATTCAAGCAGACATCTGAGAGAAGAGAAGCCTTCAGGTGATGGAGGGCCATGATTTATCATTTAAAATCTGTGGGGAAGGGGCTCCTGGGTGGCTCAGTTGATTAAGCAGCCAACTTTGGCTCAGGTCATGATCTCACGATTCGTGAGTTTGAGCCCCGTGTTGGGCTCTGTGCTGACAGCTCAGAGCCTGGAGCCTGCTTCAGATTCAGTGTCTCCTTCTCTCTCTGCCCCTCCCCTGCTCATGCTCTGTCTCTCTGTCTCTCAAAAATAAATACACATTAAAAAAATAAATAAATAAAATAAAATCTGTGGGGTAGATTGTTTTATCCTTCCTTTTCAAATGAAGAAACTGGATTTACCAGCGGGATATGTGTTCTGGCTTAAAGAGACTTTCAGTTGAGGGAGCTTTTAGGCAGAGGCCACTGTCTTTGTTTTAACAGATTGGGAAGAGTAAGACCCAGAGAAGGAAGGGAGAGCCATGAAACTAAGCAACGTGGAGCAGGCCACAGCCTTTCAGCCAAGTGCTGGGATGGCACATCATCACACAGCCCATCTTCCTTGGCCCTTCGAGGTTTCTTGTCTTGCACATTGATTTCAGACATTTTCTTTGATATGATGTTGTCACTAGTTTCTCCGCACAATGTAACACATTTGTTACAAGGCACGTTAAACGAATTTCAGTGAAGAGAGGAAAAGCATAGCATGAAGACCCTAGGTATGTCTGAGTCATTTCTCAGTGGCCATGGCCACACGATACATGCTTTGAATGCCCTGGAAATTATTTGGGATGTTTTCTTGGAGGTCAGAGTGCCCATCTGGAAGGACTCTAGGGAGTCTGCTTGTGATTATCTCGCCTGCCCCAGGGGGCATAGGGAGCGAGCCCTCCTCCAATGTTTTCTCATTGCCTTGGCCAGATAGAGAGCAGCCATCTGCTTGGGTTCAAGTAGAGGAGGGCAGGCAGAGATAGGGCTTGCAAGTCGCAGGGCCAGCACGCACCTAGGAGCAGTTTAGAAAGAGCTGGGCGTATTCTCTAAACCAGCTCCATCTAGTTTATACACTTTGCAGACCCTGGAAAATAGAAGCACTCACAAATAAATTCACCTCATTTTCCACCCATGGGCACCTAATGCAGACTTAACATTAAAAGCTTATTAAAACACTTATGTCACATTTGGAATCTCCAAATCCCTTGACAATTGTTTAATTGGCTAATTCATCTCTGCAGTTTCCCTGGGAAGCAAGTTGGTACTTTGATCCCCATATTAGAGATTAGACACAAATAGGGTAAGTGGCTCACCTGAGGCTGTGGCATGAGTCAGGTCCCAAGTAACTTCACAGTACGTGAACCAGTATTCACCCGTGGCTCCACCTGTAGAAATCCCTTAACTTTGCTGAGCCTTAGTTTTTTCATATTTGTATGAGAGACTAGTGATCTTTGTCCTACCAATCCCAAAGAATGATTGTGACAATAAAATGAGGCAAACCAGACGCGCAGTAATACCAGTTGTAACTAGCAGTAGATCGAGGCAGAAGGAATCAGCAACCTCACTAATTAATATTTAGGGAGTGCTACCTGTTTGGGGCCCAAGCAGAAAACATGAGGAGAGACAACGTGTGGCTGACCCTGTAGCAAAAACTAAGTCCTCTCCATCGTTTGACTCAATTTAGAGCAGGGAAGAGAAGGAACACAAGAGTGGTAAACTAACAGTTAAAAGACTGAGTAATGCTAGGAGTAGAAGAATGAAAGAAGTAAGATTGTATATAACAATGCTATAAATTGATGGTCTTGGCATGAGAATCACTGTCTGAACTCCAGCAATATGGCAGCAGGCGCAGAGAAGCTGAAGGTGCGAGGGTAGAGGGTGCTTCCGTAGCTGGATTCTGCAATCCAGACCATTGGTATGTGTTTCAGCTCTGGTAATGACTTTTCAAGATCATGTCCTGTACTCTTCCCTCCACGCCACCACCCACTCCCTCCTGCCACTGCTATGCCATGCTTTAGAAAATGAGACCAGTAAGTTGGTTGTCAAGATAATGGTCACCATTGTCACTGGTGAATGCCAGTGCCTCTTGTTGCCTACAGAAAGCAGGCCCCCCACATACAGGCAACCACAGGTACAATTAAAATTGTTGCCAAGAAATTGGTTCCTTTTTTTTTTTTTTTTTTTTCATTCTCTTCAGTGTTTTTCTACATATTTTTCCAAGCTGGATACGTAAGAGTAGAATGGAACTATAAAAACTGGAGTAAGCAGTGAGGGATAAATGCACAAGAAGAGGTGCTGAGAACAAATAAAAACTCATGAAGCCAAGGAACAGTGTTGGAGGACAGTGGACAAAGAAATCACTACCAATCATGCTAACTTGGTTAATTAATGTGATTAGTAATTATTCTAGATATGAACACATGTGAATACATACATGTGGATACACACATGGGCACACACTTATACACACACACCATGCCCCAAGACCTTTGCTGGGTGGCCTCCTTATTTTCGGTTGAGTCCCTAGAAATTAAAGCAGGATCAAAGAATTCATGCAGATACAAAAATGCCAAACTGTAAAATGTCTTTATGCTTAGGATTAAAGCTCTGTAGCTATTCGAGCAGGAAGCAACCTGAAAAATTCACGTTGCTGTTGCACTGATGCACTGATGCACATTGTAGGTAGCCGTTTCATAGGCCTTGCTGTACACGTTTATGAGCTATAGGTCAACAGAAGGCAAGTGGTATTTTTTCCTTAGACACATTGATTTGTAAACTGGCCAAATTTCCTTTTTTCGTTGTTCCTAATACCACAGGTTCTCTTTTCCCAAAGAGTCCATCAGTGACTTAGAACAAGTTGCTTAAGCTCTCCAGCCTCATTCTCTTCATCTGTAAAGTGGGCTTATTACAGTAAACCCTGCCTCCTGGGGTTATTTTGGAGGTAATTAAAATGATATAAAAAGAAGTGCTTAGCGCCACATCTGGCCCACGGTGCCCATATTAACACTTACTACTTACTGAATGCCTATTGTGTGCTAAGTCCTATTCAAGCCAGTTGAGGCACAAAGAAAATAAAGCTTAATCAGGAAGCCTTCAAGACACTCATCTTGTCTTCAATTCCTGGAAATTTCCAACTAAAAATGCCAGATATCAGTCCCTTAAAGCAGACCCTGAGGTGCCTGAGCGTTCAGGCATCCATATTCTCACTGTGATTGTCTTATAGCTTTTTCCCTGACCTGCACTCACCTGGCCCCTTGAAGGCAAGGCCCCCCTCTCCTACCTTGAACAAGGACTGCCCCTGTAGTAAAAGACTGTGTCTTGACCACTGGACCCGAAGTGTCCCCGTTGGGGGACTTTTACTTCCTCTGCTGGGAGGTACTTGGTGCGTAGTGAGTTTTATGCACAGTGAGTTCTCTGAATGCACCAGCTCCCTTTTTTAGCCAAGGGACCATATGTAGGAGAGGTGGTGAATGTCCTCATTCTGTACCACTGAGTCTAGAAGGCCGACATGGGTATCCATGCTGTATCAACTTAGGAAATCCTGCCGCTTGACCCTCCTCTGTGTTTGCTGTGTTCCTTCCTTATCTTAATTTGAGTAAAAGGGAAAGAAGTTAAGAGGGAAGGATAGCAAGGTTCAAGTGCCAGAAATGCATAATGGTTTTTAATCCTCAACTTCTCCTGACCTGCAAATATTGGTATTATCCAGGGCGGGTCTCGAATGGGAAAATAAGGCATAATCGTGGGAGTCCCTGGCAAGCACACAGTGTAAACCTTTAATCCACAAAGCTGGCCTATAGAGGAGAGACACCTTAGCCCAGGCCGCCTCCTTATCTTACCTTGATTACTACAGCTTTTTGTAATTGGTCTCCCTGCTGCCACTCTCATTGTCTGCTGAATTATTTTCCGTGTTGCTGTGAGATGGAAGGCCTCCCTCCCCTCCCAGAGTCCGTAACCATTGCTCTCCCTTAGGGCAGGCACTGCTTTCTACCTCGTATCTGGAATAGTGCTGTCCTGAAGTAACTTCCTCCTCTGATTAGTAGACTTCATTCTTCTACAAACTGTCCAGTCTGTACTAGTCTATTAAATCAGTTGACTCTGTTCAAATCTTGGCTCTGCGACTTGCCTGGCTCAACTTTTATGACTGGACTGTGCTCATAAGAGAGCATCAGACTGGCAATTTATTCTCAATGGGCTTAGGGAAAAAAATTTTAAGTTCTTTGTACCACACTTTCAACTTTTCTGTAAGTGTGTGATTATTTCAAAATCGGAAAATTGTAATTAAATCAAAAAGGGAAACAGTAAAGCAGAACCAATGATTGCATGACAACAGAAATAAATTAACCTAATTACATATTAAACTGATAGCATCACCATGAAGAACAAATAATAATTTCAAGTTATTTTTGAAAACAGTTATGTTTTCTTTCCACAAAATAATTGCAAAAAATTATTTAAATTTTACTCATAGGATCATTACAGGTCGGTAATACTGGTGCTACACTTTGAATCAATCTTATGTATATTATAGGTAAGCAACTAAATATATTAATATCATTAGGAACAAAGATTTTTAGTAAAAGAGAGAAACTAATTTAAAATAAAAGAGGATTGATGGTTGAGTAGTGCTATGGGGAGTGCTGGGTTTTTTTTCTCACATATTTAGTGAATAATTGTATTTAATTTGCTTCTGTACTCTCTGTTCACATTCTGTCAGAACTTAAGGAAAAATAGAACATTTTCCTAGTTCACTTTATAAAATTAGCCTAATTCTGAAGGTTGCATTTCCAGAAACACAAAAAGGCAGAGTATGTATCATTTTGAATTAGGACTTAGAGTTTTAACTCTCAAACAAAATACTAGTTGCATGAATTCAACAGCATATCAAAATAACAATCCATTTTGACCAAACAGGACTTACCTGAGAAACACCAGGCTATCTTACATTATCAGCAGATGAAAACAGAAAAAAACCACTAAAGTAAGAAAATTAAATACGAATACCATTGTCATCAGTATTATGATCCTACATATGCTGGTTAATGAATAGGACAAGCAGAAATCAGAGGTAAGGAAAAGAAAAAAATTGTTACTGATTATAAATAATTGTCTGTTAGGAAAACATGTAAGACTAAATTGGAAACTTACTGATATTTGATGAGAACTTATTAAGCACAGTTAAAATAGAAGTGACAGACTGGAAGAAAATATGTTCAATATCTATAATTGACAGAAGATTAATATCTGGAATATAGGTAGACCTCACACTAATCAATGATCAATAGAAAAAAGCCCACAGAAAAGTGGATGACAGATGTGAACAGAAAATTCACAAAATAAACACAAAAAGACAGTAAATCTATGGATTCCTTCATAATCGAGAAAGTGAAAATAAAAGCAACAATAAAATAATATGTAGGAGAGGTGGTGAATGTCCTCATTCTGTACCTGATTTTATCAAATCAGCAAAAATCTTTAAAGACAAAAATAATATGCAGTACTAAAACAAGTACAGAGATTGGCTTTCACATACACCAGTACTTGGAACCTTTGTTATTCGTGTTGGTTTGTTTGGTGGTGGTGGTTTATTATTGAGATGTGATTTACATATTTACATACATCATAATTTACTCTTTGTATTGTACAGTTCTAACAAGTACATGCAGTCATGTAGCCATCATCATAACCAATATATAGAACAGTTCCTTCATCCATTTGTAGTCAGACCTTTCTTCACCCCCACTCTCTAAAAATCACTGATCAGTTTTTTGTTCCCATAATGAGCCTTCCCCAGAATGTTATATGAATAGAATCATACACTATGGAGCTTTTTCAGTTTGGCTTCTTGCACTTTGCATTCAAGAGTCATCCATATTGTAAGCATAATCTGTAGCCCATGGCTTTTGATTACTCTGTAGTATTCCATTGTGTGGATGACCCACTGTTTGTTTACTCACCAGTTTTTTGCTGTTATGACTAAAGCCATTGTAAGCATTCATGTGTACAGGTTTTGCTGTGAACATGAGTTTTCATTTAGCATTTATAAATACCTAAGAGTGGAGTTGCAGAATTCTATGTCAAGCCTTAATGAGAAACAGCCAAACTGTTTTCCAAAATGGACGTACAATTCTGTTTTTAAATTTGAGCAATTCTGATAGGTAGTCATCATAAGATCACTGGCTTTAATTTGTATTTCCCAAATGGCTGATGATCCTGAGCATCTTCTCATGTGCCTACTTGTCATCTATGAATCTTCTTAGGTGAAGTGTCTATCGAAATCTTTTTGCCATTTTTAAAGTGGGATTCTTTTCCATATTCCTGAGTTGTGAAAGCTCTTCTTACATTCTGGGTTCAAGTTCTTCATCATATACGTCGTTTGAAAATATTTCCTTCCAGTCAGTGATGGTTTTTCATTCTCTTTTATTTTTTTTTAATTTTTTTAAATGTTTTATTTATTTCTAGGAGAGAGAGAGAGAGACAGCGTGAACAGGGGAGGGTCCAAGAGAGAGGGAGACACAGACTCTGAAACAGGCTCCAGGCTCTGAGCTGGCAGTCGGCACAGAGCCCGACGCAGGCCTCGAACCCACGAACCGCGAGATCATGACCCAAGCGAAAGTCGGACACTTAACCGACTAAGCCACCCAGGCGCCCCTCATTCTCTTTTAAAGAGCAGAAGTTCTTAATTTCAATGAGGTCTAATTTTATCAATTTTTTTAAAGATTGTTATCGAGTGTGCGCCTTGTGAGATAGCTAAAAAATCTTTGCTGAGCCAAGATCACAAAAATTTTCTTCCATGTTTTCTTCTAGAAATTTTACAGTTTTAGGTTTTACAGTTAGGTATACAGTCTGTTGGGCTTCGTGTCAGACTGTCTCTCCTCCAGTAGTTTACTGCTGACCCTGGTTATTTGTTGCTTGCTAGCTTGGTGATGAGGAGTGGAGATATTCACATTTTCTATTCTCGGTGATCCTGTCCCTCCCTCAGCAGTACGGGATCTTTAATGATACGGACCCAGTCATCTTTCTGTCTGTCTCTCCCTTGTAGGTTTTTGTTTTTTCTGTTCCCTTCCCCTGTACCCTGAATGCTGCTCTTTTTTTCCTAACCAGCTTAAGGCTTTGTTTTGTAATGGAGAAAGGATATAAACATCTGGGGCAGGGCTTGTTCCTTTTCTAAAGTAGCAACTATACAGCTCCTCAGGACTCCAACATGAAGGAAGGCCTCTCTCATCTCTTGTTCAGCTCCCAATCTCTCTTGAACAGTGAAGTCTGTGAGAAAGGGGCTCCTAATGGGTACAAATTCTTTTGTGTATTGCTCTCAAAAGTTCTATACTCTCATGCCAGTCCACACTCAGCCTTTAGCAATTTGTTAACAATTTTAGCTGACTGCTTACCTGGTACCCAGCATCTGCCCTAGGTAAGCAAGCTCTCATGTCTCATGTCTGCTTGAAAGCCCTTGTCTGTCTTTGAGTTTTAGGCCAATTGCTTTTGCAAACTCAGCTGTCTGTTAAGTTCAAGAGCTGATCCTTCCTGCCAAGCTTTTAGTCCATTTTGATTTCCTTGGTCTTTTTTTTTTTTTTTTTTTTTTAATTTATGTAGGATAATGGTTTCTTTCCTGGAAGTTAAGTTTAGGTAATAAGCATTGTGTTAGGTAGGAGAGTGAGACATGTTGGAGAGGTCATGTGAGGCAGATGCATCTGCTTTGGCCTTTTTGGTTACCAGGTGACAATAGGGTGGTAAATCGAAGAGACATGTTGGAACTTGTGCCTAGCCCAGAGCAGTCCTGGAATGAAATGAGATTCTTCCTCCCTAACACCTTACCTCAGAGGACACCCATAAAACAATAAGACTTACTAATGTGAATGCCCATCCCTTTTTTCTGTGCCTAGCCTTCTCAGAGAGGTCTTCTTTAGTAGCAAGTAGGAAGAAGAAGAGATTATTTGGCCCTCTCTCACTATTCAGCAAGAAGAGCGATACTCATGGCCTCATGAGTAGCTCTTGCTCCCCATGTGCAGTGTAAGCCAGAGTCCTATGATTAATGAGATGGGGCATTCACTAGTGCTTTTGAAAGATGGATCATTGTGAAAAGGCCCAACCCTGTTTGCTGCATTTCCTCCCTAAAAGCAGTCTTGACAGAAGCTATGCGAGTCATCCTGTCTCCCATTAACAATGACCTCAACTGTTTGTTTTAAAGAGTTCACAACCCCAAAGCAAAATTTTCACATACAAAAGCATAGCATCAACCAAACCTTTTGAGGAAGCTTCTCCGGAGCCCTCAGCCTGTACTTCCGTTTATTAAATCAAACTACCTACCTTTATGGTACATGGGAACCTCCCATCAATGACATTGATAGGGTCTTAAAGGAAGAAGCCTGCAAGTGGCCCCCTCTCCACAAACCCGATGCATTCTAACTGCAGATCGCCAAAGAGTGGAAACTATGACTAGCAAGAAGGAAATAGAAGACATGATTCCATGGAAGTGGGGTTGAATGGCCAGGGAATCATAGCCAGAATCAGATGCCGAAAAGGGGCTTGAATGACCACAGCAGCGTGTGGTAACAGTCGGCAGGGAGGATACTTATGAGCACATCCTGTGCCCCAGACACCAGTGATATTTCTCAGTAATACCAGATGATAATATGAACAGAAATGGCTTTAGTTTTCCACAGAAGGAAGGAGCTCTAGGGAGATAGCGGACAAAAGAGCATCATTGAAGCCCCTTCTTGAGCAAAAATGAAGAGTGCCTGTTACCAGTCTACAGAGAAACACCAGTTTCCTCGTGAAGGCTTCCTGTTGCCAAGTCCCATCCAGAAGTGCTAACCAGACTCACTATAGAGACTCTAAGAGAATTTGTTACTCCTCTTTCCCCATGTTCAGTGGATTGTTAAAACCAGAAAGGTGGGTTCAAGGCCCCAAGCTTTCTTTGCCTGACTTCTCAAGACAAGTGGCTATCTAACCTGTTCCCAAAAAGGAGATTTCCACCTGTTTTGATGATCTTTTGCTATATTAACAAGATACCCCCAAGTTCAGCGCCTTTCATCAAGGCCCATTTTATTTGTTCACAATTCTGTAGGTCAGAAATTTGACCAGGGCTCAGCGGGGCAGTTCTTCTGCATTACGTGGTATCAGCTGGCATCTGCATTGAGGTTGAGATCAGACAGCGGCTGGGGTGGGGTACCAGCATGGCTTCCCTCACACATGTGGTACCTTGGCAGGGTTGGCTAAGAGGCTGGGACCCGTCTCCGCTTCTCCATTTGGCTTCTTTACATGGCAGCTGGATTCCAAGAAGAGTATTCCAGGTGGTGAAGCAGAAGGTATGATCTCTTAGGGTCCAGCCTTGGAAGGTACACACCACTGCTCATCATATTCTTTTGATAAAAACAAGTCCTGGGGCTAACCCAGAATTGAAGAGAGGGGAAAGAGACCCCACCTCTTGATGAGAGAGCAGAAAGGTTCTTTACAAATGAGCTCAAAGGATGGGAGATACTGTTGCAGCCATCTTTTGAAACACAGTCTCCTATGTGATCACCTAAGGCTCCGCTTGCAGAGCCTCACATTCTACTCTGCTATGAGCCGTTGTTGTATTTCTCCCAAGCCTTATGCACTGCAGTTAGCATTCGTGTTTTTTGGTTCATTTTATTGTGAAGATGGAGAATATGGGAGTTCTGACCTCGATACATCCCTGAAAGGCTGATTGTCCAATAGTCTTGAAGTTTGCTTCTCTTCAGTAAAATAGAATGTGTGCGGAAAAACCTGGAAGGAAACAAGATGCACATTCTTGGTTCATCTCCCCCATTATTATCTAAGTCAAATGCATTTTTATTGTTATTAAGTTGAAGATGCTTTATTATCCTCACAGGGATTTTTAATTCCACTATATGCTTGATACTGACATTTAATTTTTTTTTATTACTCCTCTTTTTTATCCCTTCTCAGTTCCAGCAACTCCAAGCCTTCTTTTATAGGGCTGTTATTTTCTAGGGCCCTTCTATTCCTGTGTGTGTTGGAAACTTGGGTTTATCTGTATGAGATGTTAGTAATTAAAGCAAATCTCTACAGCAGGCCATAAAACCGCCTGCCCTGCCCCAAGAAACTGGGACTGCCCAGAGGACTGAGAGCTGAACCGGGCAGAGACAGAAAGCTGTGTTGGTGGCTCCTCTACCCTTGGGAACACCGGTCTTCCTCCCCACCTCTAGACATGCTTCAGATCCCCCGAGGACAAAGATGTCACCCTCCTACAAAGAGAGGCACCATCCTAAGCCAGACAGCCATCTTTGAGGCAGCACTCCTTTGACACAGCGTTCTTGAGCCAAAGGGAGAAGTGCCCTCAGCATATTCCAAAGCAGGGGAGCCTCTATTTTTTTTTAATTCTTTTTTCCACCTCAGCACACCTAAGGGATTCCACACACTCCCTATCTATGTAGAGGCTCATTAGGGCAGTGAAGGGCTCTGTGGTTTGGGAAAAGTCCACCACTGAGAATCACTGGGATAAAAACTTTCAACAGCTTAAGGTGACACGGGGTGGCAGAGAAAGCCAAATCAAAAGAACAGGTAAACCAGACCGATCTATAACCTCCTGAATCCCTTGCACAGCCTCAGAGGATTAACAAAACAAAACATACTTTTATCCAGAATCACGTTGGTTTCGTAGTAATCTCAGACAATGCTACCTGACCACATACTAAATTTACAGTGAGCAGTGGGGAGATGTGTGATTAAAAGTCATTCATAAGTCTGCCCATCACCTTCTGGTAACTTCGCCATTCATCGTGCCTCATTAAAATCTCCATAAAACCTAGCCTGTGGTGGGTGTGGTACAGTGTTTCATCTTAAGCAGGGACAAAGCTTTTGCTTCTGTTACAGCTTTGCACTCTTTGGGGCCACATGGCAGGCATTCATTATAGGCTTTCGTTACTGAGTAGGTGAGAACACATGTGGGAAAGTAACTGTGCCGGTCTCAGTCCTAACCTTGCACCAGACTTCTCCGAAAGCTGACCTTTCCCTGACACTACAGCTCCAGCCGAAGATGAGGGCTCCTTTGTCAACCCCAGCTTCTCATGGGAGAACTGGGCCCATTTAAAAACCTAAATTTTGAGCTAGAAAAGGGCCCTGAGAAATTAGCCCCCAAACTTCATTTCATAGATAGGGAAATTGCGTCCAGAAGTATGACTTTTTTCCAGCATCACCTGTCAGTGCATCTGTAACTGCATCTCCGCCAGTGGGACAAGTAAACTGGTCCACTTAAGCATGAGTCTTAGAGGTTGCAGGTGCCCAGGCCTTGGCGGGGACTAAAGGCATTGCAGGTAGAGGGAGGAGCATTAGACTGCTAACCCTTTCCGGCATGGCCCTAGTAGGAGAAAGCTTTACCGCCTGGAGAGGGTGAGAGGTGGTGTTTTTGTGGGGGGGGTTGTTTGCTTGTTTGTTTGTTTGTTTTGCCTTCTACCATTTGACTCAGACTGTGATTCTCTTACCTAATCAGAACCCTTGAATCAGTGCTAAGTGAGAACACTTTGAGGAGACGTGTTTGTAAACAAGTGTTACTCTCTTGGATCCCACCTGTAATATCAACGATTTCATGGCCAAATGCCCTTTCCTAGCCACAGGGTGTCCACTGGGGCTGTGTGCACGTTGTGTTGAGGAAACAGGCCTCAGTGCTGCAGACCTGTGTCACCACCTTGCTGCTCCCCACCACTCACCAAAAGCCCCCAGTCTCATTAGAAGCACAAACCAAGCTCCCATGGGCACTGTCCTCAGGGAAGGAGCACACACCAATTTGTCAGATGAGGCATCGCCCCCTCTGGGATGGCTGCCAGAAAACTGCACAACTTGATGGAAATTGTAACGACTCACGGGCCCTTGGGGGGAAGGTACATGTCCTGGAAAACACCTGGTCCCTGAGCTTTAAAATAGATGACAGGTCAGGAGAGGAGAGGATTCATTCTATAAATATTTATTGGGTGTCTTGTCCATGTCAGGAGCTATTCTGGAAAATGGGTATACAGAATGAACAAAATATTATCCAGTGCTTGCTCTTATAAGCCACCTGTGGCAGTCTGTACCTTAGTATGCATCAATATGCTCATTTTATTTAGCATTGATGGAAAGGAAATATGTCATCAGTAAAAGTGATGCAGATTTGTTGACTTAAATATGTTAGCCAGGATCCCCAACTAAATAGTAGACTCCTTGAGGGTACAAGTAGTGTCTGTTCCTTTCCTTGGAGTCCTGATAGCCTTTCACATGATGGCAAATGCAGAGAAAATACTCAGTAAAGGGTGGTTAATTAGATGCCTAAAAAATAAGATCTGGAGACAAAGTAGAATTAAGGAAGAGACTGATAGCAAGCAAAGGTTTAGGACCTAAAAGAACAGCACACCCTAAAGATGGCCGCTAAAGATACACATCAAAAGAAAGCCTTACAATGTACAGGTGGGGTTTTTTTCCATTTGATGCCTGCGTAATCTGTGTACAGCACCATCATTAGTTGTATTGTAACTGAATGTAAAGAGCAACAATATAAAAATGTCATCACTGAAGACAAGAATTTAATACCATATATTTTAGGGAAAAGGGACTGCCTTGATTTTGGCCATTCGTAATTAGGTAAGAGCATATTCTAATGCCCATGATTGTATTTTCAGTGCATTCTTCTTGATTTTAACATTCAAGGCAAAGGTTATGGAGATGTTCTGTAATGGAGACGTAGTCCTTACTTCAGCAAACGCTGCAATGATCAGAAATGGAACTAAAGCCCAGTTTTTAAACAAGCCACTTGTTCTTTTCTGCCATGAGCATGTGTCTGCATAGGGTCGTTAGCTGAAACACATATAACTTCCAATAGAGTGCAATACTCACACTTTTCTATTAGGGGAGGAAGGTGCTAAAATGGAGAATTTGGGGAAGGTTCTGAAGACACCAGGCCCAGCTTTGCTTCCTTTAAGGAAAAAGGTGGGGGGTGCCTGGGTGGCTCAGTCAGTTAAGCATCCGACTTTGGCTCAGGTCATGATCTCACGGTTCGTGGGTTCGAGCCCCACGTCGCCTGGAGCCTCCTTTGGATTCTGTGTCTCCCTCTCTCTCGGACCCTCCTCTGCTCACGCTGTGTGTGTGTGTCTCTCTCTCAGAAATAAATAAAACATTTTTTTAAAAGTGGGGTTTTTTTTATGTTTATTTATTTTTGAGAGAGAGAGAGAATGCGAGTAGGGGAGTGGCAGAGAGAGAAGGAGACACAGAATCCGAAGCAGGCTTCAGGCTCTGAGCTGTCAACACAGAGCCCGATGGAGGGCTCGAACTCACAAACCATGAGATCATGACCTGAGCTTAAGTCAGACGTTTAACCGACTGAGCCACCCAGGTGCCCAAAGAAAGAAGGGTTTTTTAGGAGAGCAGAAAACTGCGGTAAACAACTAAGGAACTTTTCCCTGTAAATTTCTAGTCCATGCTCACCATTGATGAAGTGAGAAACAACAAGTAAAGTGAAGTAGTTCAGGATACTTCAGGTAACAAGATTGTATCTTTAACTCCTTGCTTATGGTTCATTTGACACAAAAGTTACCAGAGAGTAAAGAGAAAGAGCTGTGGTTGCAAGGTTAAAATCCAGAGGGAAGAAGCTTCTGAATGCTTGGGATAGTGACAGTGGAAGATAAGAGAAGCATATGAGCTTTCCATCTGGGGGTGGCAAGGTGAAGGATACAGGCTCCCTGGGCCTATTTCATTCTGAGGTGCAGGGCTGGGTCTAGAAAAGGGTTAAGATGGGAACTGGCATCCCTTTGGTTATTTTGTAACTTAATCATCCCTCAATTGTTCCAGTTGAAAAATGCAGGATTTCATAGCCAATAAGTTAGATGTATTTGTACCACAAAATGAGAATATATTTGGAAACATTTTGTAAATTATGAAGCACCATCTAAACACAAGTTACTTCTCCTTCCAAAGGGCTCCAGGTATTGTCCACCTGTTCTCCTGATTTTTGTCACATTTATATGACTTAGGAAGAGATGAAGAAGCATGGGGTTTTATGGTAGAAAGGGATCATCAAGATCATAAATGTAAAGATTTTTGTTCGGTGAGATAGCCCCACTAGTATTTCTATAAAATTTTCATCTCCACTCTGTTCAGGTATTTCCATTCAAAAGCACTCTTACACCTGCTAGTGAGAGAATACATTGGTATTCAGTTCCGGAGGGCAGTTTACCAATGGATGGCAAAAGCTGGCACTTGGAATTCTGCCTCCAGGAATTTCTCTTCAGTCATCATCAGCATCAGCATGGCTAACATTTGCCGTGCATTTACTGTGTGAAAGTCACCGCTCTAAGGGCTTTGAATGAATTAACTCATTCAGTCCACACAGCAACCCTATGTACTATTACGATCCCCATTATATAGATAATGAAACCAAATAATAGAGGAGTTAGAAAACTTGCCCTAGGTCACAAAGTTAGTAAGTGGAAGAGCTAGGAATGTAACCTCATCTGTCTACATCCAGAGTCAACACTTTCAGCCACTGTACTATATTGTAACTTGTGTTATTTCCTAACGAAACAAGCAAAGAAATGCCCAAAGAGCATTTCATGAAGGCATCGGTAATATTGGGAAGTAGTGGGGGTGATGGGAACTAAAATATCTACCGGTAAGGCATTCGTTCAATTTAACATGGGGAATAGCCACTAAAAATAGACACTGTTGAGTCTTTTAAAATGATTATCTATAGGTGTTTACATGTAAAAGATGTCTGGGCGGTATTAGTGGAGAAGAACCAGTTTTGAAAACATGTCCAATGTGCTCTATTTTTGGTGAGAAAAAAGTCTCGAAGGCTAGATACCAAATCATTGACCATTATTATCACTAGGAGATGAGATTATGGATGATAGTTTTGCCCATTATGCTTTTTTGAGTTAAGGAAGTTTTTCCTGGTATTTTTTTTTCAAAAAGCATATACAGTTTTTAGGAAGAAAATACACAATAATGCTACATCATTTTGGAAAAAATATACATATTTGCACACCAAAGAAATTGAGGTCATTCTCCTCTCACACCTGTATTCCGCACCCGTATTCCTTACACCCTTTACTCCAGCACATTCCACTACTGAGCAGCTCTCTTCTTTAGAAAAAGTTTCCTCGCGTTTCGTACACTGAGAGCTTGCATCGGCTTCTGGGGACTTAGTCACAAGGGTGTTGCAATCCTACTGTGTGCCCCTCAATGGATTAAGCATTGTGAATCTCAGACCTCAAAGAATTGAACGTTCCATTCTGGGATATGTAAACATAAAACACTTAGGTTGCTCTCTATATCAACATCTGGCTTACTGACATAGTCAACTATTCAGTTGTGAGGGACAAACAGTTGGAAGAATAGAAAAACATGTGTTACACTGTTTCCTGTGCGCTATAAACAGTGAGTACAAACGGAGTTCGGAGAAGGGGTAAATCTCAGAAGCCCATCGCGGTATTCAGGGTCTCCTAGAGAGGGTGAGGGCTTTTCCAAGACCTTGAAGGAAGGTAGGAAAAGGAGGAGGATGTTCCATTCAATCTGACCCACATGAACTTTTGTAGATTTCCCTAAGTCGGTGGTTCTAAGATCCTACTCTCATATTTAAAGGTCACTGAATCAGGTAGGCCTAGATTCAAATTCTGGCTTCTTACTCATTAGAAGTGTGCTTCTTAACAAGTGGCTTGGCCGCCCTGTGCCTCGTTTCCTTATCTGTAAAGTGGGCACAATAGTATATCCGTCTTAGAAGAACATTAAATGAGATGATGCCAATAAGGCATTTAATATTGTGTCTGGCTGACTTTCAGCTCTCAACAGATGTAACCTAGTATGCTCCTCCCCACCACCTCTGCCCCAGATTTCCACCCCATAGTCTAATCTCGTATTTTCTAGCTCTTGGCACAGACTTGCCTTTCTTCCTCTTGTGTATGCCTTCCTGGTTCCTAGCTGCCCTGCTGAGTCTGTCTCACTGCTCTTGGCTGCTACCTGTGTCTGTGGTTATTTGCCTGGCTTCAGACTATCAGCTTCAGTACAGCTCCTGCTTGCTCTCAGCTTTTCCCCGAATGTCATATCCCAGCCCCGTATGTGCAGCCTCCTGGACTCACTACCAAGCCCAGAACCTGCCTAGGAGGCAGGAGCCCATTCTTTCTCTTCTATAAGTCCTGATCGGAGCTTTGAACACAGGCGGCCCCTGGGACCAGAGGTTGACTTCAGAACTCCTTTGCCAGACTTAAATATCCCCAGTACTGTCCTGGCTCCCTGGCCTTTGCACTTCCCGGCTCAGTTCTGTGTGTCAGAGGCAATGCCTGAACAGTCCCAAAGGCCGTTTCCTGACTCCTGGCTGATTCTTACAAGCAGCGAGAGATCTTGCCGAGAGCAGACGCGGAGCTGAGCCATCAGCTGCTTTCCTCGTTTGATGGACCCTGAACTTGGCTGCTTTTATGGACAAGGCCTTGCCAACTGTAGAAACAACGAGCCTCTTTAGCACCCCTGTCACTGCCATAGGGTAACCAGAGACAGAGCGACTCCTTTCCAAAGGTGACTTTGCTGGCCAGGACCTATCACCTCAGTCTGGGCTTCCTGAGCACTTTTTACAATTCTTTTGGATCAAACAGCACTCCGTGGCCTTTTCTGGTCATAGAGGTCTCATTGTTTAAGGGTCAGCACAGGGCTTTTGCAGGCGTTATCTTGGCTTTGGGATCCTAGACGGTTTAGCAAATGTTACTTCAGCGGAACATCCATTTTTTCTCGTACTTTTGGCATTAAACAGTGAATCATAGAAAGAAATGTTTTGAGGTCATCCGGTCAGTCTCCTGGGTACAGCTACAGGGTGTTTCCTTAGAATACGGGCTAGTCTCTGTCCAGGCTCCATTTAAATATCCCAGATGTTAGGGCGTCCTCATCTCTCAGAGCAGCTCAGAGAATAAAACGAACTATGTTTTCCTGCAACCTTCCCCTGCCTGCCACCCTCTCAGCCTGCCCCACACCGTGGAGCCAACCTAGGGGAGGGCACCTCTCGCACACGCAGGCAGAAGTATTGCTTCAAGGCTACCCTTCAAGGCAAGCCAGGAGCAAAGGCAGAACAGGCTCATGCTTCTCCTGCGAACTTTAAAATTGCCTGGAGATGGGCCCGGGAGCATCTCAGCTGCTCTGTTGAGTCTGGGGCTTTCGAGGTCTTCTAGAGCTTTAATTTCTCTCCCATGGCCACATTTCTTTGCCCTTCTTTCTGGGACACCTATGCGATGTTTTCTTCTTTGTTCAGAGCTGTGAAAAGGAACTGTTTGTTTGACTACGAGTTTCCCCTTTCTGAGCTCCCCCCACCCTAAACCCATTGCTCTCTTCCTCTCCCAAAGAAGAAAGAGGAAAGCAAGCCACAATAATACTTCTGTAAATTTATGGCCACTCTGTAATGTTTAATCACAGCTACGTGACTGGGGGCTTCGGAGCAGGCGTACAAGTTCAATGCAAGGTGAATCTTGTCTGAGATAATCTGAAAGTTCATTCAGAGGTGAGGGCAGCAGCCTCTTGCAGACGAGTGAGGTTAACAGGAGGTCACCTGCTTTTTTTTTTTTTTTTTTCCCCTTCTGGTCTTCTCCCCTTTAATGTGTAAACAAAGGGAAAATGTAACTTCCAATGAACTTGGCATATGTTGTGCTCACGCTAATCTTGGCCTGGCCAACTGTAAACAGTCCAATATCCTGTGGCTGAGCCTTTCCACCCATTCTCTGCCTTTTGGAGAGCACGAAGAAACCCCAAGAGAAAGCAGAGACCAGTACCTTGGGGAGGCAGCCCCGGCACCCCAGGGTGCTGCAGGGAAGCTGGGGGAGGCCCAAAGAAAGACCGCAGGCAAAGGGGCTTGCTCCGATACACTCAGGGCCCCAGGACACGGCCCCCTGTGACACTCTCTCACACTCGTCAGTCAGCACACGTTTACAGATGAGCTCCTCCTCTGCTCCACCACACAGTGCTAAACACTAAGAGAGTAAACAGGGACAAGCCCTGAGGGTGCTCACAGGCTAGAAGGTGGGAATACTTTCAATCGGGTCGTGGAGGTAAGAGGATGAAGGAGAGGGACTTTGTTGGTATCCGGAGAAAGCTAAAGACCGCTTTGGGACGGAACTCCATGACCAGGTCCCCTCGGTTGTAGGGCTGTGCTTTGGGGTACATCCCATTTACAGAGATGCTTCTAGGCCAGAGAATCCCAGAACCTTACAGAGGCCATGTGTATGGGCAGTACAGGGGTCCATAGCCTGAGCATCAACAGGTTCCAGATGAGCACTGGCCACTTGATTTTGACCAGCTCTGATTTGCCATAAGCCTGCTTCCTTGGCGGTCCGTAGCCTCTGGGCCAGTACAAACATACTCGGAGGGGCATAATCTCTGCTGCCTCTCAGCATCCCTCCTGGGAGTATGGGATATACTTAGTATTCCAGTACCCAGAGCGAGAATGATTGCTTAGTGAATTATCTTTGGCAAGTGTTGAATCTCAAACCAGCTTCTAGCACCCCTTACCCATTTGAGGACTATTTAGAGAGTGTGGGCTTTACCCCCTTGAGCCCAACACAGGATCATTTTAGTATTGTGGGGTGGTAGAGTCCAGGGGTAGTGAGCAGCCAGGAAGTCACAGGCTTCAGCTGTGAAATTCCCTTTGTGCTGTGCTTGGTACCACCCTGGGACCAGGAAATGGAAGCCTCCATGACTGTACCCAGTACTAAGCATTTCATACTTAACATTGGACTGGACCTGTGCTAGGTAGAAGCAGAAAAAAGGATGGATCCTGCCCTCAAGTAGCTTACAGTCTCTCTGAGGAGGCAAGACAAAAGGAACAAGTCGGTGTTTAAGATAGGCTATGATGCTACCAAACGAGAGGCTGTGCCTGGCATGATCAGAGAAGGCTTCTTCTTAAGGGTCTTTTTAGAACGGGAAGGATCTGGATAGGACAGAGAGAAAAAGGGAGGTATTCTAAATCGGAGAACAGCACGAGCAGAGTTGTGAAGGCAGAAATAAGTGGGTTGGCTTGTCATTTTCTCCTCCCCCGCCTTCCCGTCCTCATCATTGTCATCATCATCATCACCACCACTAATAGTTGCTGAGCATTTACTATGCGCCAGGCACTATGCTGAACACTCTCCCAGGGTGGGTATTATGATTTCCATTTGAAGAGAGGTTGGTATCCTGCCCAGTGGCACAGAAGTGAGATGGCGGAAATCCTGAACTCACTACAGCTCCCAGGCAGAATGGCTTAGAGCTGCCTCGGCACCACTTGTCTCTGTAACTGAACATTTCCTAATTCGCCCTCCACCCCCAAGCCCAGTGTTGTTAAATGTTTGCTTTTGAGATCCATAGAGGGGACGGGAGAAAGCGTTGGGAATATTTAGCTGCGAAAGATAATGCCTTCAAGTCAGGAATAGGGCCGGTCACCTGATGGAGAGGACTGATCAAAGGATGACGAGACGGTAGTGATTCGCCAGCACACCGTGGTATCTACTCTGGGGTAGTTTTCTTGTAGACACGGAGAGAGCTCAGGTAAAAGAATAAATTGTTTCTCCCACAGCTGGGCCATGGTATTTAAACTGTGGGTGGTCCCCCGCCAAAAAACCACAGCTGATAATCTGGCCCTTGTTAAGGTCCTTGAAGGAACTCTGCTCCGGGGAACAAGCCACATGGACAAATGCTAAACTGGAGACTGTCCATCTGCCCCGGCTCACGGACAATATGGACATGGTAGTTCTGGGGTCAGGACACTCCAGACACAGGAGCTGTGGCTCGGAGGAGAGTCAGAGGCTCCAGTGGACAACATTGCAGCAAAAGGCAGACTAGTTTTACTGCTTTAAAGTTCATGAAGGGTAATGTTTAGTTGCATTTTAAAAATCTCTTTGAATAATAATGATACCCTGTGGTATTAGTGTTATTATCTATAATAACAATGTGAAATTTTCAAGTGCTTTCACTTACTATATCTTTTTTCATACCTTTATGTAATAAATTGGAGCAGATTTTTAACAAATTCACGTAACTAAGAAACTGAGTCAGAAAACTATACTGCTTTGAGATCTCAGGACAAGCCTTATTCTAACCCAGAGATAATAAAAACAAGGGCCTATTGTGGGCTCATGGCTCTCATGCCATCACAGGCGAAAGACCTTACTGCTGTGGCCAGACAAGAAATCAGAAGACTCAGCTTGTCTGTGCAGAATACAAAAAAGAAAAATCTTTCCATCCCAGGACCTCTGAGAAATGATACCATGCTCCCACAAGGAGGCTTCTTTCTTCTCCTCATTTCTCCTTCTCACCCAACTCCTATCCTAGCTAACGGGCATTTAGATGCTTCTTGTAAAATTTCAGAGGCCATCTCCTCAAGTTCAAGGAAATAGAGGACATAACTATGGGAGTGGAGCTGGCGCTTCTCTGCCACCCCAGGTCAGCCCCAAACACCCTGGGAAACCCTGCAGAAACTCCCTGACCCATTCCCAAAGGCTTGGGAGTGGGGATAGAACTTTCTGACCTCCCTATTCAGATAAGAAATATTTCGTGTTAATCTTAATTCTGGTCAGACTGGGCTTAATGACCTCAGCTTTACTGTGCTTCTTTCTTTATTCCTATACGTGTTCTTTCCCAAGAGGAGATAGATTTCCTTTTGCTTATCTTGTTGAGAATCTTGGCCTGAACTGGTCATCTGAGTTCTCTCTGCACCGCTTGCTGTGGTATCAAATTCAGGGTATTTAAGTGGGCCCAGGAAGTGGCCTGACATTTTTACATCAGGTGGTAAAGATACGTCTGGTGGTTAAAGATCGAGCGCTACCCTTTCCCATCATGCTTGCCCAGTACGCTGCACGCATACCACTCCAGAGATTCCCTTGTCAATCCCACACACAATCATAAGAAGTCCCATCACTGGCTGAGTTGACAAAATCCATGGCGGTATATCTAAGAATGCTGTTCAGCAGTTAAAGCCAATGAACTAGGTTTCCATGGATTGATCAACACAGATCGATCTTGAAAACGTAATATTGAATGAAAAAAAGCAACTCGCAAACATTGTGTACAATATTGTATATGTAAACTAAAAGACAAAACACTTCCATATATTGTTACTCTGTCAAAAGCATAGGGGAACCTGGGTGGCTTAGTCAGTTGGACGTCTGACTCTTGATTTCAGCTCAGGTCCTGATCTCACGGTTCATGAGTTCAAGCCCCGCATTGGGCTCTACATTGACAGTGCAGAGCCTGCTTGGGATTCTCTCTTTCCCTCTCTCTGCCCCTCCTTTGCTTGCACACGCTCTCTCTCTCTCTCTCTCTCTCTCTCTCTCTCTCTCCCCCTCTCTCTCTTTCTCTCTCTCTCTAAAATAAATAAACTAAAAAAAAAAAAACATGCAGAAGCACCTGGGTGGCTCAGTTGGTTAAGCATCCAACTTCAGCTCAGGTCATGATCTCATAGTTTGTGAGTTTGAGCCCCGTGTCAGGCTCTGTGCTGACAGGTCAGAGCCTGGAGCCTGCTTCGGATTCTGTGTCACCCTCTCTGTCTGTCCCTCCTCATGCTCTGTCTGCCTCTCATTCAAAAATAAACATTTAACAAAAAACATGTAAGGGATACATAACAAAATCAGGCAGGCAAAAGGAGAGGGGGGAAGGGAAGGGGATTTCACCTTTACTTATAATATTTATTCCTTTAAAACAAAAGGAGGATTGAAGGTAAATTAGACAAATCATCAACATCTGTTCATCTGAGGTTAAAAAAAAAAAAAAACATTTATATGCTTTCTTACTCTTTTTTTTTTTTAATTAAAAAAAGTCTCCTTTCCCTTCTCCTTCATCCCTTTTTGCATCTGACCTGTATTCTGGTCTCAGGGACTTTGGTTTGCCCCCCCAGCTGATTAAATTGCTGCCTGTAGTAGAAGGAGAAGTGAACCAGAAGTCACATGCTTCTGGTCTAACCCCAGCCCCATTCATGGTAGCCTTGCACATTATCATGAATCTTTCTGGACCTCAATTTCCCTCTCTGTGAGCTGAAGGAATGGTGCTGCTGTCTGCAATTCCTCCCAGTCTGCCATTTGAGCGGCCTCATTGCTGCTAAGTGATGAGGACTACTTTCTCTGTCCCACAGCTATTTACCTCCCAATAAAGAATTCTCTAGATTGAGAATCTTAGAACTGGAAGGGCTATTAGTGTCATAGGTTGTCAGCAAAAGTTATTCTGAGAGGAGCCCTACTCAATAAGACCGGCTGCAAGTGATAGACCCAGGGCTACAATGCTGTATCTGTCTTCTGTTCTGGGAATCTGAAAACCCCTCAAAAGCCAAAGAAGTACATTTAAAGCTAGCAAAGAAAGCAGAATAGAAGAAAGGTATGTTTACTAATCCAAAGACACATAATATAGGACACACTGAAAAGGTTTGGAGTCCAGAGCGTTTTTATAAAACGCCAGACAGGGGCACCTGGGTGGCTCAGCTGGTTAAGCATCCGACTTCGGCTCAAGTCATGATCCAGTGTTTGTGGGTTCAAGCCCCACGTCGGGCTCTGTGCTGACAGCTAGCTCAGAGCCTGGAGCCTGCTTCGGATGCTGTGTCTCCCTCTCTCTGACCCTCCCCTGCTCACTCTGCCCCTCTCTCTCTCTCAGAAATAAATAAAACATTTTTTTTTAACTTTTAAAAAAATAAATAAAATGCCAGACAGAATTCAAGCGAAACCGTTCTTCTCACAAATGAGAATTCTGAGAAGTAATATTGTGATAGTTTCTGACAAGAGGACAATTTTCTATTTTTCTGATAGAAAAGGAAGGATATCTGTGGTGATGGCCATGGGGAGAATGGAGGTGGAGGAGAGAGGCTCCAAGGAGTTAGATAATGCTAAGGTTTCACTGTTTCCGTGAGCCTTAACTGACTTTGGTTACATTGAACCTGTCACAGGCCCCTGACCAGCCTCCCTCTCTGTCTACAGAATTCACAGTGAACAAAGACAAAGGTAAAAGCAAGACACATCTCTTCACCTCCTCCAGAGCTTAAGCAATAGGCGGGTGTGAGAACCCAGAGACATGCTGATCCGTATGCTCTTCTTGGGAATGAGAACAGTCCTGGGGCGCTCCTGCCCGAGTCTTCCACTTGTATTGCTTGCCTGGTCCCTGGAGGAAGCAGATTTTGAAAACTCCGCCCTGCGATCATTGCTCAGTCTCCCCTGTCCCCCTGCAACACTCAACCAGCCTCCCGTCCTTCAGTCAGACCTGATACAGATACCTGGACCGTAGCCCAGGTCCTCATTACCTCAGCTCTTCCTACCTGCAGATTTTCTCCTCAAGTCTTTTGATCTAATGAATTGCGACTGAAATGTTACCACTTTCCGTGGCACATAAATTTTTTTTTAAATCCTTAGACCTGCAGTCAGGACTCCCCATAGTCCAGCTCTGTTACTACCTATTCAGTCTTCCCACTGCTGCTCCTTTATATGGCACCTCCGCTCATCCACACTGTGTATCAATGGGCCATTGAGAGGGGCCCAAAAGGGAGTAAAAGGAAGAGCTCAGTCTTAGGAATCCTACTAAGATTCCTGACTAAGTCCTGACTCTGTCACGTTCTGAATATGTTCCTTTCAATCCATTCTTTTAACCTTTGGAGGCAGGGGAGCCTTCATTTCTTCATCTGTGAAAGGAGGTACCTACCTCATAGGCTGTTGATTTTCCTGGGGATTCAATGAAATAGGTAAGATGCCTAATCCAGTATCTGTCACATAGTAGGTATTCAAGAAATATCAATCTCTTCTTCCTTTAAACATGTCTCAGCTACTCCTATGTGTGCACCTTGGCGTCCACTGGGGTCTTTGTTTGAAATTCTCTTTTCTCTGTTTAAATTGTGCCCATCTTCCCTTGCTCTGAACATGTACTGTACTCACTGTCTGGGCCCCTTTTTTGGGATCTTGGGAGCAGGTACCAATGCTCACTAGCAATTTCTGTCAAACATATTTAATCCCACCTAATCCTAAATGGTCTTGAGGTGCCTCATTAAAGTGATACATAAATATAGTTAGGAAAATAGAATTGAAAGAAAGGAAAGAAATTCAGCGAAAAGGGAGACAACAGACACACCAACCCCAAGGGGACCTAGACTATTGGCCTTCCTAGGAGCTGGCGTTTACTTAGCACAGTCTTCAGGAGGCAGAACCTTTTAAAGTTTGGAGTTCCTAGAGAGAAAACACACAGAAAGGATCCCTTGGTGACTGAGAATCACTTATTGAAAACTCCTTCGATTAATCTGTTGATTAGTTCTGTAATTTGGCAGTGGAATCTGAGTAGTAATTTTATTCAATCTCCTGTCCCTCAAACCCAGAACAAAATGGATTTTAAAAGCATATCTGACTGAGCTATGGTTGTGAGAAGTTAGCTGTCTAGGCTGAGCCTTATGTCCAAACCCAAGCACCTTTCCCAGGCTATTGAGATTCTTGCTTATGCTAAGTTTATCCAGGGTATAAGGACATTTCCTGTTGGAGGTATTTTTTTATGCCCACCATAAAGTTCTTGGGCTGTAATTTGTAATGATTCATACAAGGCAAGAAGTAATATTTTACAGCTAATAATGTTTCTTAATTTATCCATTTATAAAAGAGAACCCAGACCATTTTCATTATGAATTTTGGATAGTTGATCATCTTTCCTGCAGGTGATCTACCCAGGATTTCCAAACTTTTTTGATTGGCCACCACTGTTGGCAAAATGGCAAAAAGGACTCCTCCATTATATTTTTATATATAACAATTTATTAACAAACTATAATTAGATGCTGAATAGCTACAAAAGGATAGTCCCACACATATATCGCACCCCCCCCCACTACAGTTTAAAAGATAGCACGTTATCATTGCCTTCAAAAGTCGGCTTGTGTATTTGCCCATGTGAGTGTACATACACATTGCTCTCATTACTATTTCAAGGCACAAATGTGCTTAGGCTGAGTAAAGTTCATTACTCACAATAGTGGATACAAATCATATTTTAAACAGCCTTTTTAATAATTTCAAATTTGGACGGCTGCTTTATCAAATCCGACTAGCTCATCATTGTGTTTACTTTATACCATGGATGAGAAAGGGCTTGCACATGATACAGAGACTTGTGAGCTTTGCCATTTCCTTGATGTTTGCTTATACTTACATTGTTAATATTCTCTTCAATCCGTAGTATCCTTGCAGGGGGCTGGGGCTTAAACCACTTACTCATTTTGGCCAGAGGGGGAGGGTATTTACTTAAAAACCCAACAGCACGGTCCGTAATCCACTTACCTAAGAACCTTGAACAATCACAGTGTGCCAAAGGAGAATGAACACTGGCCCATGGCTCCTACCTCCTTCTCTCACATTTGTGGCAGCAACTCCATCCAAAACCCACACCCGCCTGCCTTCCCCACCCCAACAGGGGTCACCTTTGGGTGACGCCCACGGATGTCAGCCCGTGGAAGAGGCTTTCCATCCTCCCCTTGAACATGTATGTATGGTATGGTTATTCCCACCCAGCATGATAATAGGTTTTCGCTCTGCCCCTGCAGCAGGATAGATGCTGTCATCGATGAGAAATAGCCTCACAGGACAGTCTCTGACAAAGGAATGCTTGGTGTTGGCATTTTTATTTGGGAGTCTTCCCCCAGGCACCAGCTGATGACAATGGGAAAGCCTGAAGCCTCCCTGTCTTTCTTTTTCTTTTTACCAAGGTAGTCTCAGAGGTGAAAAGTTTAGATAGCAAACCTATAAACTCACATTTATGAGGCAAATAAATATTTCTCAGAGTGACGTTCCGTTTCAGGGGAAGCTGCTGACGTGCAGTTGGTCTCTGATAAAGAGCTTAATGAAGCCTCCATCCGCCTGGCGGCGGGGCCGGAGACAGGGCAGGGGACGACACGGCCACCACTCGCCCCTTCTCCTGCCCTCACTCAACCAGGGAAAAAAGAGCAAGAGGTCAGCCCTTTCTGGAAAACCCAGAAGCCAGCCTACTGAGTGGCCATTGTCTCTAAGGTCAAGTATTAGCCAGGTTCCTTTAACCTGTAGCGACCCAGAGAAACTTGTCACCTCTCTCCGCCGCAGTTCCACAGCCTGTGGAAAATCCCACGGGCTTCCTCGGACTTCTGTGAATCCCTAGCTAGATACCCCCAGTCTTCTCTCCCGGGCTCGCCTTTCCACAGGGCCGATGTGCAGGTTTCTAGGTGCGAAATTCAGCCTCTTTGAGTTCACCAAAAAACAAATAACTTATTCACCCAAGCAATTGAGAGCCGAGTAGATTTGTCTAAAGATTAGAATTGAGCACATGGACTGTTAGGGGAGATTCCTACCCCATACTACACAGCAAACAGCTTTGGAATTGTCACTTATCAGACATCCCAGCTCATCAGAGTTGTTTGGGACCATTATAGCAACAGGGATTTCCTTCCTAGCCGTTCTCACACATACTAGTTAAGTTTCCTCTCTTTAGATTAGCCCATTGCGTCTCAAGAACCAAAGTAACAATTTTTTTCTCTCTTCTCTACTACATGTCTTGGCAAAATGGGGATCTTACAAAGCAAAATACAGACATGTTTCTCCGCCCTAAAAGAATTCCGATGCCAGATGTTAAGATAACGAAGTTTTTGCCACCTTTTTATAATCAGAAGAGTCTCCATGAAGCCATTTTCTTTCTGTCTTCTCTTTAATTTAGTAGATATTAAACATCTCACATCTGAGACAATGTCAGAGCACACTGCCCTCCCTGGCCTGGATCTAAAGACCACTTTTTCTGTAAAGGACCGGATAGATAAGATTTTAAATTTTTCAAGCCATGTGGTCTGTCACAACTACTTAACTCAGCTATTAAAACACTAAACAGTCATAGATAATGTTAGCCAATGAACATGGCTGTGTTCCAATAAACCTTTATTTACATAAACAAATGGTGACTGTAGTTTTCCATCCCTTGATCTAGAAGAAAGCAGATAGCAGCTTTGATTGAAAACAAGGAGAGAAGCCTCTAGGCTAAACCTCAACCTCCTGTAGCATATGAGGCCATTTATCACTTGCTCCTTTGTCCTCGTTGTCCTAAGGTGATCCCCACCTACCTGGCTCAGGCATAGATGCTCTTCTTCTGAGCTTTCTTTGCACTCTGTTAGAGTTCCTGGGAGAGTGCTCACATCATTCTGTATCTGTTATTTAACCAGCCTGAGTTCCTCGAGACTTGAGGTATCTTCTTCATCCTTTCAGAAGAATGCCTGATACATTGTTGATACTCAATTTGTGTTTGTTAAAATAATTCCTGCTTTCTACTGCATTTGCTTAGTGTCATGAAGTGCCCCTAAGGGTACGTGGAAGGCACGAAGACACTCTCTGAATGAATGTGGCCCAGCCCCAGGGATAGGGAGTTGCGGGAGATCTTGGGCAGTGAGCCCAAATGCGTCAGTAGTCAATTCCATGCTCCTTACTGGACTTTTCCCAGTCATTCCCTTTATCTGCCCTCAGCTGTTGACAGCGGGTGTTACAGTTCCATATTGGAAGGAGAAAAGAGGTTTATTGGCTTAACTGGGGTCACATCGTCAGTCAGGGAACCCCTCGCCTGAGGCTCTTTGGTGCTGTGCTAACCTTCCTCCTAAAAGGCACCTGTGCATCACTGATTATGAAAAATATCTTATAATGATGCAACTGGTTTCATCCTGTCCAAGGCAGGGAGTAGCCGGAAGAAACTTTGCCTGGCTTAGTGTTCTGTATGTTATAATTCTCTTGAGTAAGTTTACTATACTTCATGTAGCAGCCATGTTCTGAAGAGGTAACATATTTAGAATTTGGTCAGTTAGATTATATGTTAAATTTCCCAGAGGAGCATGTTATTTGGAGTCATTTGGTAGTCTCCCCTCTCATGGAGAATTCCCCCAGAATATATGTAAAGTGCAAAATCAGGGTTTTGTACATCAGGTTTACTTCACAGACACACCTGCTTTGGGAGCAAAACTCTCTAGAAGACTCAGTGTGCCTGTTCAAGAGAAAACATGTAAAGAAAAGCACCCCCAGGGGAAAGAGCTGTGGCTGTTGTCAGTGTATCTTTGTAGCTGTGTCTGTCTGTGTGTACTTTGGCTCCTACAATCCTTTACTCCCATGGATTCTTTGCAGACATTCTGGGAAAAGAGAAGGCTCTCTCTAATATGAGGTAGAGCCCATGCTGCCCACTCAGAGCCAGCCTAGATGTCACCTTGGAGCCAAACATCTGCTGTGTTCTCATTCAGTCCCCACAGGTATCTTCCTCTGGAACCTTGGAACCACAGACCCACAGCTGGGTTCCCACTCACCTGTCATAGGTATTCTCTCTCCTGTTTGATGTTTCCTTCTTCCTCACTCAACTGCCCTTCCAAGTGCTGGTCAAGAGAACCTTAGGGTTGGTCCATTTGGAACATTTGTTGTGAAAAACACATATCATAATTCTGTTTCATCATCTAGCCAATATTGTTCTTATAAAATGCTAATTCACCGATTTTAATTCCATGTAACTGTCTTTGCTGACTATCTGCTGGGACTCTAACTGCTGACTATCTGCTGGTCCATACTGTGGAGTAGTGAGAAGGAGAAAACATGATCCCCCTCCTTAGCAAGCTTCCCATCTACATGGGAGATGAGGCTCAGACCACAGAATTAGCAGTGAAGGGAAAAGTATATAAAACACTTCTCTTCTTCAAGAGTAGGCATGATATGAATTGGTTTAGTCCAGTAGTGAGAACAAGCAGGGCGCTCTTCACCAGCCTCTTCATTCTTTACTTTCTGAGTTCATTGGGTATTCCTTTCTGCCTATGAGAACACAGGGCACCATCAGAATTGTCTGCTTAAATATTAGTCTTACTTGAAGATTTCCTTCTACTCCTTTACCATGCAGAACCCATTCGTTCAGATTACTGTATATTTTCTGCTGGATAAGCGTGTATGCTGGTATGCACTAACCAAGATCAACAGAGTCTTACTTTGTCTTAATAATCATTCCAAAAGTCTTTTCTGGAAGTTGGCATTTGTTCTGCTATCATAATGCTATCTGTGCTTTGTCGAGTTAACTTACTCTGTGGCCTTAGACTAGTTTTCACTTTGAGTCATTTGGATTGTTCTAGACTTTCTCAGCTACCCCTGCAAAAAAGAAAGTGTTCAGAAGTTTGACCTAGCCTCAGTCATGCACCCAACCCAGAGCCTCGATCAATGAGAATTTTTTAAAAATAAACAGCTCTGGCATCTTGGGGAGGGTAAGCCATCAAGCCAGCTCTACCACTTGTCTACTTGTGTGCTTCATGATTTTCAGCAACTTGCCTCTCCTTTCTGGGTCTTGGTCCTCCCCGAGTCCTAATCAGACATGGGAGTGTTCTGAAATCACTAAGAAATATAGTAGAGACAGCTTTAGAACTGTTAGAGCCCTAGTTAAAAGTCACATTGAAAAATATAATAATAAAAGACAGATCAGAAGTCGTAGAGGAGTCAAAAAAAGAGTCCATCATAATAGCTGCTTAGTATAACATGATTCAAATGTCTTTCCTTGTCCTCTCCTTTCCCACTTACACATAACTTTTGTATAATAACCAATAATGATGTAATTTACAATTTTTGTTAACCTATGTAGCTTATAAAATGTCACATCAACTGCTACACTACTTTAGTTGTCCTCTCCTGATAAACAAATAACTGTGTTTTCAGTCAAAGCATCATTAATGATTGGTTGAGTTTGCTTGTGATCGAAGTAGCCTAACATACATTGGAATGTTCTACTCCGCAAATACCAAACACTCTCCTGTGCCACCCGTTTAATGATAAAAGTGCCCCAAAACATAAGGTCTGGCCTGTCCCTTGAAAAATGACTTACCTGGTTTACAAAAACAGCATTTGTGTGAGTAAATCGAGAATATGATCATTAGTAAAAAATTAGCATTTAGGGAAGGAGTTCTAGGACATATCATTAAGTGAAAAAAGCAAAGAACAAGAGTATCTATGGTAAGTTACCCTTCAAGTGAGAAAGAAAATGACATAGGAAAATGCGTATGTATATTTTCATTTGTACAAAAGTAATGAAAGAAGGATAAACCAGAAACTCAATTGGTTACGTGCAATGCGTGGATAGGAAAGATGTAGAAAGAAATGGAGAGACTAAAACAGGTTAGTTGGGATGAGGAGGGAGTGATACTTCTGAGTATAATTTTTATACAGCTCTGACTCATTCTCCAAAATAAATAAATAATAAAAATCACCCAGAATGTGAGAGGAATCCAAAATGGAACACAGCAGTGAAAAATAAGTCTAACTGAATTATGAAAGAGTAATATAGCCACAATGAAGTTGGGGTGGAGGGGAGGGCGGGGAGAACAAACCCAAGTAATTTAAAAACCAATACTTTGAGAGGAAATTATAAGCCTAAAGACAAAAAGAACTATATACAGATACGGTACTCTAGTTAGTAAATTTGTTTCAGGGGCATGAATTAGGAATTCTGAAATACTTTATACTAGAATTGAACAAATAAATAAAATATATTATAGATAATGAGAACCAGATTCCTCACCGTCTGAGAAAGAAGTGACGAGGAAAGAGGGAAGGCTAACATGAACCCCATGGCGTTGGGCTGCAATCGGAGACATCAGATAGGAGCTAATGATGTTAGTATAAATTCATAAACAGCCACAGAAATATAGCTGTATGTGCACGTTAGTAAACACACATATATTTCTTAGCTCTGTCCACTGTGATGACCTAGAAGCAGTAACACCCCATAGAAATAAGCGTGCTAATTGCCCAGATCTTGGCTTCTAAAAACCATTCTCCAGTAAAAGGAACCATAGCTTCTTGGAAAAGTGACATTTCAGAGCAGGGGCCGGGAAGGTACAAGATGAGCTTGGAACAAACATCTCAGTGCCAGAAAGTAAGCAAGTGTTGAGAAAAGAGTAGGGCTGGTTGAAAACACATTGGAGAGCCATTCTGAAGGAATTCCTCATGACCAACGCTGGAATAATTTGAACAACAAAGTAAATAATGATCGTATTCGATTATAACCCATGAAATAAAATAAATATTCATGAGGTAACACTAATATAAATAATTGGACAAATAAATAAATGGAGGAGAAGGGACAGTACTTTTCCTCACAGAAGAGTTCCAATTAATAACTTACAAAAGGAGAGAGAGAAATAGCCAACCACCATGGTAAATATTGTTGCAGGCAGGACCCACCAAGTTGGTGGACGAAAGTTAGAGGGAAAACAGAGTATTTGCATAGTCGTTGTATTAATTACAAAGGTAAAAATAGTAACTTTACAGTGGAGAAACTCATCAGACACCACCTTAACCAAGTGATTGAGCAAGCTTGATATCGCAAGTAGTGAGATGTGGCCATCACGTACGCCTGATATTGATGCACTGAAAAGGGCACAGTATGACTTCTGTAGTATTTATGTAAGAAAAAAAAATGCATAATCTTGACCCAGAGCTTCTTAACCTCAACACTAATGACATTTTGTGTTGTGTAATTCTTTGTTGTGGAGGCTGTCCTGAGCATAGTAGATTTTTTTTAACAGCATCCCTGGGTTCTAGCCTCTAGAAGCAGCATCACCAACATCCCCCCGTCTCCGGCCTTATTACAACGAAAAATGTCTCCAAACATTGCCAGATGTCCCCTGGGAGGCAAGATTCCCCCACCGCCCCAGCTGAGAACTACTGTCCTAATCTAACCGTAAGAAACTATTGGGCAAACCCAAACTGAGGGATATTCTATAAAATAAATGACCAACGTAACTATTCATAAGTATCAAGGTCTTTAAAGATAAGAATGAGGAGCTATAACACACTGGAAGAGAGAAAGGAGACATGGGAAGTAAATTCAGTGTGGGATTCTGGAGTGGATCATAAAAGGGACATTAGTGGAAAATCTGCTGAAAGTAGAACAAAGTCGTAGTTTAGTTAATAGTATTGTACGAATGCTAATTTCTTGGTTCAGATCATTATAATAGTATGGCAATGGAATATGTGAACATTGGGGAAGCTGGGTGAATGGCACAGAGGAACTGTCTATACTATTTTTGCAACTTTACATGAGCCTAAAATTATTTCGAAACAATTTTTATTTAAATACACCACTGATGTTAGTAAAATGCAGGCAAATTTCCATATTGAGCACTATGACAGGGATATAAGCGTGACTGGTACTTAATATTGCTGAGATGATTCCCATCACTTCTAAGGCAGTGTGTGTGTGTGTGTGTGTGTGTCGTTTGCACCACACTTTATATTTCTTTAAATTTTGTTATAAGTGAACATTTTGCAAAATGTTCCATTGTTAGTTCAGGAAGGAGGACTAGTCAGTATGTCATTTTATAGCGTTTCACTCATTTGGCTTAGATTACAGTTATTCATGCTTTTCTTTTATTCTCCTAGATGAGGGTAAACCATTTATTTTAATGGCACTTGAAAGGCCCAGCCCTGTTCTTTGCACATAATGAATACTTTAAAAACATTGGCCACATTCAGTGGGATTACCTCTTCATTAAGAACATCTGAGATAAGCACGTATGTTTTATTATTACTGTTTCAAATCCTATAGGTATTAGAAGGGGTTACTTCATTTGAATTTTTTCAACTTTAGAAGATTAATAATTTTTATACAACACTTAAGAAGCATAGAGGCTGTGGTGGGGAGGAGGGATGGGCACTGAGTGTTATGTGGAAACTAATTTGACAATAAACTATTTGTAAAAAAAAAAAAAAAAAAAAAAAAAGAAGCATAGAGGCACCTGGCTGGCTTAGTTGGTAGAGCATGCAGCTCTTGATCTCAGGGATATACATGTGAGCCCCATTGCTGTGTATAAAGGTTACTTAAAAATAAAATCTTTAAAAAGTAGGGGCAGTGGTTAACCGTCTGACTTTGGCTCAGGTCATGATCTCACAATTCATGAGTTTAAACCCTACATCAGGCTCTATGCTGACAGCTCAAAGCCTGGAGCCTGCTTCGGATTCTGTGTCTCCCTGTCTATCTGCCCCTCCTCTGCTCGCTCATTCTCTCTCTCTCTCTCTCTCTCTCTCAAAAGTAAATAAAATGTTTTAAAAAATTCCTTCTAGGGGTGCCTGTGTGGCTCAGTCAGTTAAGCATCTGACTTCGGCTCAGGTCATGATCTCACAGTTCGTGGGTTCGAGCCCCACGTCAGGCTCTGTGCTGACAGCCAGCTCAGAGCCTGGAGCCTGCTTCATATTCTGTGTCTCCCTCTCTCTCTGACCCTCCCCTGCTCATTTACTCATTCGCCCTCTCTGCCTCAGAAATAAATATAACAACATTAAAATTTTTTAATTCCTTCTAAAAAATCTTTAAAAAATAGAAGTTAAGAAAAAAGAAAAAAAAAACTCCTAAGAAATATAAGTAGAATGAACACAGTACAGGTCCAAATTGTGGTTCTATAAATTCTATCAAAAGTCATCTCGTACAGAACCAGGAATTTTTTTTTTTTTTTTTTAGGAGAGAGAGAGAGAGACAGCGTGAGCAGGGGAGGGTCAGAGAGAGAGGGAGATACAGGCTCTGAAACAGGCTCCAGGCTCTGAGCTGGCAGTCAGCACAGAGCCCGACGCGGGGCTCGAACCCACAAACCGCGAGATCATGACCTAAGCGAAAGTCGGACGCTCACCGACTAAGCCACCCAGGCGCCCCCAGAACCAGGAATTTTAACAATGTTCTGATGCAAAAGTAAGAACTCATCAAAAGCCAACATAGGAAAAGCCACTAACTAAGGAAGATACCTGGTTATGAGAAAAATGAACTATCCTTGGGGTTATGTTAGCAAGTTTTCCAGCCCATCCGGCTTCCTGGGCCTCCTCAGCCAAAGCGGACCCTTGGCTATGGACCCTCTTGCCCAGCCCCGGACACAGAAGGCATGCCTAAGAAATCCCTGCTCTTCCTTCATGATGAGACAGACACTTGGCTGAAACTTCAGTTATAAGTGCTTCTTTGTACACACAGACCACTTAACTCTGTTCCAGGCACACAGGCATCACCAAACTCTTGGCTGAAGTCACAAACTAAACCCTAGTTATGATGGAATGCTCGAGGGACAGAAGACATCACGGTACTCAAGAGCCAGGTGTAGATAGTACCCAGATGCACCATTAAACACTAAATCATGTTGTAAGGAAGCCACTCCCTTGTAGTCTTTGTGCAGACAAACAGTGTCTCATTGTGGCGCCAATACTTGAGTCGTCTTCTATTCGTGGCAAGTAAGAATGCTTTCCCACTTGTGATAGTGACATAAAGTGTTCTTTTACATTTTTCTTATAACCAAAGCAGGAATCGACACGAAGAACAAATGTTAAGTAAATAATAACACTTGCAGCATGAGGATAGGGTAAAAATGGCAAGGTGATGTTCAAACTATAAAGATTGCGGAACAGCGATCTTCAGTTCGGCCTTCCACCTCTGGCCCTCCGCTTTCTGCTTCTCCATCCACCGCCTACTTACAAATGTCAAGAAATAAGAGTTCTTAAAATGCATTTTTAATATGCTACTTTCTGTGAAAGAGAGAAAGAAAAATAAGAAGGCAGTGCCTCTGCCTATCTTTACAAATAGAGGCGGAGGGAGGACAGGTCCAGAAACGATGGAGTTGGTTACCAGCGAGGGAAATTTGGGGTAAAAGAGATACAGCAAGGGAAGGATGCACACTCCTCTCAGTTAGCTTAGTTTTGACTGTTGGATGCATGTTAATGTCCTACATATTTAAAAACTGAATTGTCACGGATGGCAGAAAGGATCCTAAAACTAAAAGCAAGTGGAAACAAAAGAACCCAGTTGCATGTAGACGAATATCATAACTAGACCCAAGGGAAAATTAAGAACTAACCCAAGTGACTTAGGGACACAGTATTTGTGCACTCAGTCTTGAATTGGGATGGCAAATTTTTAATTTTTCTCTAGTGGTATGTACAAATAACTCTGAACCTATTTTAGACATACGATAGGATTGAGCAAATTCATAAAGGAGATGATGTTCTTGAGAGCCAGAATTCTCATTATGGAAGAAAGCACATACAGAATAGAGGATGGTGAGAAAGAACTCTGTGAAAATGATTAGACTGGAGGGATTAGTGTAAACTCGTGATTTCTAAAATATGTATGTGTACATGATTATAGAAGCACGCATGTATGTGTGTGTGCGTGCACACGTGTGTGTATATGTATATTTACATGCAAGTATTTCCTAGCTCTGCTGAAAGGGCTTAACTGCCCGCAGATCACCCCCCAGGACAAAGATACGACAGTAGCAGTGGGCGTACTTAGCACCCAAATCTTGGTCTCTGTAACATCCCCACTAAAAGAAACCAGGGCCTCTCAGAGAAATGGCTGATGGTTGGGGCACGGCAGATACAAGACAAGCCTGCAACACCTTATTATGTCAGAAGGTAAGGAAGTATGACAGGGACGCAGGGAGCTCAAAGGGCTTCCACTTACAAATCTGGGACAGTTGGAGCATCGGAGTAATTACTTAGGTATAGTAATGAATATAAGCCATTGGAAAAATGGGAACTCATGAATCCATGTGATAAAGAAATGCATAAGTCAGTGAGGGAGAAATGCTGAGTGACACCTGATAAAATATGGAGGGAAGGGTGGAGTTGGAACACCATCATTTTGCAACCATCATGGTACAGGTGAATCAGAAAAGAATCTTCAATGGATGCTAAATCTGAGGGGAAATTTTAATCAGGAGCTATATAGGTGCATGGTCTTAGAATGTCTCCTCCGTTGCTGACTAGTTGCAAAGGGAGAAATCTAGACAGCATCTTGACAGGGTGATCGAAATTCGTATCACCAGTGAGAGAAATGAACAGTGTATGCCTCCAGATGTGATCCCCTGAGGAGGAGTACACAGCATCACTTAGGCCATATTCTGACCAGAAATTTGGGTCTTGAATCTTACTGTAAGAAAGCACCAGAAAAAACCGAGTAGGGAAAAGGAGGCAGGGGACTATATTCTTCAAAAATGTCAATATGAAAAAGGCTGTGGGAATAGTCCAGATTAAAGGAGACTAACCAGACAACTGAATGTAATACCTAATCCTAAACTGTATGGTATAGTGGAGCAAAAAAACAAAAACAAAAGTCTGTACAATATATTATTGGATCGATTTATAAAATTAGAATACAGTAGTAATATGAAATTTACTGCAGTTGAAAACTACTGTGATTCTGTAAGAGGGTATCCCTAACACTTAGGAACGCTGAAATACTGGGGAGAAAGGGCCATGGTACATGCAGTTTATTCTCAAGAGACTCGGAAAAGAAATATCGTGTGTGCCCAAGTGTGTTAAGAGAGAAAGGGCATTCAAAAGCTGGAGCATATGGGGTGAAATGTTGGTAATGGAGAGATCTGGGTGGAAGGTATTTGATGTTCTTTCTACTATGCTTATTCCTGCAACTTTGTGATAAGTTTGAAATTATTTCCTAATGAAAAATTGTACAAATTAAAAAGAATGGGATCATTAGTGATGACTGAATGTTCTGCCATCCCCGAGAGAGATTTCACTGAGATCTCACAAGGCTGGAAGGGCCTGGTTCACCTTTGAAAGTCAGTCTGGAATCAACGGGCTGTACTGCCAATAGGCCTGCTGGGTCTCTTGGCCTCTTATTCTTTTTTGTTTGTTTATTTCTGAGACAGAGCAAGAGAGAATGCCAGTGGGGAAGGGGCAGAGAGAGGGAGACACACAATCGGAAGCAGGCTCCAGGCTCTGAGCTGTCAGCACAGACATCGACACGGGGCTCAAACCCACGAACCACGAGATTATGACTTGAGCCAAAGTCAGACGCTTAACTGACTGAGCCACCCAGGTGCCCCTCGTGGCCTCTTATTCTAACACTTCCATGGAATCCAGCGGAACTGTGCCCCGTGCAGCCAACTTGGTTAGGTACGCCCCAGACTCCAGTCTGTCCATCTCTCAGAGGAGGCCATAGACCTGGGCACCAGCCCCCTAACGGACTGTGGAGAGCAACACAGACCCAGAGTATGATCGACAGCTCATACTGGTTGAGTTTAATAGAGTTGTGTAGCTTTCATGCCCAGAGCGGGATAAATTAAGTAGCTTGTCATCCCAGAGCTTTGAGGCTCAGTACTGGCATTGAGAGACTTTGGCAGGAAGATGAAAATAGAAAACTGTAGAGCTGAATCATGAACCACCCTCCCCACCCCACTGAGGTTTGCCCAGGCATCCTCAGCCAGAAAGACATGGCATTCTGTGCAGTAAATCAGAAAATACTGATAACGTTAATTCCATTACAGAAATTAGGAATTCATTAACAGAGAAGGTAGTTTTGTTAAATGCACATATGTATACGCGTCTGAAAATACCTAAAATACTTTTAAGAAACCAGGTTTTCAAAATTTTCCAGTCCACCTTGTTATTCATTCACTTTTTTATATTAGTTCCCTGGTGTTCAAACAGTAACGGGCTCCCCAAGGTCTTTTACATTTTTCCGAGAAGAAATTTTAATTAAGAGAATGCTATCTTTTTTCATAATAGTTTTCCCTGGGATTTAGGGGGGAAGCATAATTGTATTTTAAAGCACATTACTGGGGGACTATAGAAGAATGTCTACCGCACTCCTAGGAGCAGGTAAAGAGGAACTCTCTTGCATGGTCCCTGGGCACTATAGGACAGAAATGGCACAGTTAGAGTAGCAAGTCAGGGAAAATTCTCTTCTAAAGCAGAGCTCTGTGAGGCCTTGGGGCAGTGAAAGGAAGTGGTAGAAGCCCTTTTACTTGCCAACTAAAATAGGCCTGACCTGAAAGGGGCCTGAGAGGGCCCTTTGGGGCCAGGCCAGCCTAGGCCAGACTCACTGACTTGTCTGCTCATCTCTGTCCCCATCTCCTCTCATCTTTCATATCCCTTTCTTGGCTGAGGGTGTAGGGGTTTTCCTCAGTTTTAGGCTTGGGACTTCAGCCAATTCCTGACCTGCCTAAGGAAGTTTTTAGCAACTATTCTAAAAGAATGGATGGAAGAGGAGGCCTGGCCACCAGTGCCTGTTTGCCCAGCTGCACTGTGAAGACAGACAGGGAAGGAAGGTGTGCCTGGAGCCCAGGCTCTGGCATTGGATTTGACTCTAGGCCTCTCTTGTCTTTGCTCTGCACAGAGAGACAGCCACCCCCTTGTCTCCATCATCAGTTAACCTCTCGGAAAGGGAGAAGTAGGGACATGCCCTGAGTCCAAAGGCCTTTACATGAACCTCATTGCTGGAGAGACTGCTTAGAGGGCCCTCCTTCTGTGCAGCAGTGTGAGAACAGGACTTTATCCCCTCTAGAAGCTTAGAGAGGGGAGCCAACTGTTTCCCTTTCGTCACTCCTACCTTTGAAAGGAATGATTCCTTTTTTGGCTTTACTAAGTTACAGTTTTTAAATATTTGCTAGGGTGATAACCTGAGGCTAAATCTGGCTGGGAAAGAAAGCCTTCAACAAATTTCATGTAAGTTTCTCTAAGTCAGACTCTCTCCCAGACTCAGAACTCAGTTTACCCTCAGAGTGCTCTCATTGTCTTCTTACACACATCTAGTTCTTGGCACTTGTAACTCCTTGGCATTCCACTTGAACGCTCCCGACCCCAGTGCCAGATTCTGTGTCCTCAATCTTGGACTAAGCCTGTTTTTTCAGTCCTGACCTATCGTGGCCCTGGGTTCTGTCTGCTCAGCCAGTATCCACATAAATGCAACATGGATTGCCTCACATAATGCTGCGTGATCCACTTATACCTTGGTTCAGTGTTTCTGTGTTGTCTCTGTGTCCTGTTTACACACTATAGGCATGTGTGTATATGTCTGTGTCTGTAAAGGAAAAACTCCCGTTTTTTGCTTTCTATGTAGGGAAAACCCCAGTTCTTTCCTAGTGTGTTTCTCCTCTGAGTCTCCTTTACTATTCACACAAAACACTTCATTTCTGACACTTCTGGTCACCAAATGCATGGTTTGTCTCCATATCAAGCAATTCGCTGCAACACCAGCTGGGTGCCCTACAATTTTACTCAATTCTAACACTGTCTACCCACAGACAGCATCAAAGCCCACAAGTTAAAGGCTCGGTTCCTCAAGACACTCCCCACAATTCAGACACCAGCCACCTGGTTGTCAACGTGGGCTTCTAACCAACCGCTGTAGAGGGCTGCTTCCCTTGACCCCCACCTTGGGTTCGTTGAATTTACTGGAGTGGCTCCCAGAACTTACTACATCACAGGTATCTTAGAAAAGGCTATAACTTAGGGACATCCAGGTGGAAGAGGTGTGGTATGCTATGATATAGTTATAGGGAAAAGGGTGTGAAGGAACTTCCATGCTCTCAGCGTACCACCCTCCCCAGATCTCCACATGTTCACCAACCTGGAAGTTCTCCCAAACCCTGTACTTTTGGGATTTTATGGAAAGTTCATCACATAGACATGATATATCATTAACTCTGTTCTTAGCCTTTCTCCCTTCTTAAGAGAGTGACTGGTGGGGCGGAAAATTCCAAGCTTCTAATCATGGCATGATCTTTCTAGTGACCAGCCCTTATCCAGGAAGCCCCCCCAGGGTCACCTCATTAGAACAAAAGACACTCCTATCACCCAGGAAATTACATGGGTTTCAGGAGATCTGTGTCAAGAACAGAGGTCAAAGGCCAATATTGGGACAAGAGATGCCCATAGTGTTCTTATCATTTAGGAAATTACAAAGGGTTCAGGAGCTCTATACCAGTAACCAGGGCCAGAGACCAACATATATTTTCTATTATCTCACAGTGTCAACTGAGTAACTTGGGCAAAACTAGTGCAGGAAGTCATGAAACTGGTTATTGAACCCACACCTTTTTAGCCTCAAAGCTTATACAATTGCATATGTGGCCCTCTAAGCAGTCTCTCTAGCAATGAGATTCATGTGGAACCTTTTTTCTTCATTGTTGAGTTCTGAGCTCTTGCAATGGTACTTGACATGTGGAAAGCAATTGTTAAGTATTTATTAAATTAATAAGTGGATGGTTGTTATGATAGCCTTCTGGAGTTTTTTGTTTTTGCTAAGTTTATTTATTTTGAGAGTGAGAGAGAACACAAATGGGAGACGGGCAGAGAGAGAGAATTCCACGTAGGCTCTGCACTGTCAGCATAAAGCCTGATGCAGGGCTCAGTTTTACAAACCATGAGATCATGACCTGAGCTGAAATCAAGAGCCAGATGCTTACCCGACTGAACCACCCGGGTGCCCCGTTAGTCTCGTGTTTTGATTCAGTCTCAGGCCTGCCTCTGAGAGCTAAGTGCTGGCATGTCATCTTAGCAACATTACAGCGCTTATAGTCGAGGTGACTCTGCCTTCCAGTGATTACTCATTTATTTTCTTAGTTGCTTTACAGTCTTTATCCATGCTTTCTCTTACTGCATTTTTATTTTTATTTTCCAAGTCTACTGTTAGCTGGCAGTAAAGGGAAGGATGGTAGGGGTTGCTGAGATCCTGGTTTGTCTTGTCTGATTAATCCCTGGGGTGGGATTTGAATATTTTACAGCTTTTGGATCTCTTCATCCATTGGGATTGGTCAACCTACCTTGCTGACTATGGTCAGCCCACCTGCAAGTACCTCCGGGTAAACCCAGTGACAGCTCTGACCCTGCTTGAGAAGTGAGTACCCAGTCCAGTGGTCTCTGTTGGGAGGTGGAAGTTGGTATCGGGGATAATTTTCTCTTTGCCAATACCTTCAAAAGACAGCAGACAGACCCTGTCCTTGAAGTTGCCGTAAGTGCTACTAGCAGTCCCCCATCCTTGTGTTTGGCAGGCTAGCCTTCTTGTAGCCTCTTTCATTCCTGAGCTCCCAACGAGTGAAGCCAAGTATAGGTCACGTGGACTCTGGCATTACCTTGGAGCTTAATGGGGCATCATCTCTTTAACTGGAGATGACAAGGGAAGAAAGCAAGATGCCTTGGCTTGCTCAGAGGCCGCCTGGGGAACAGAGGGAGACTGGCCCCAGTCATCTGGGCAGGACAGCCCATAGAAGACGGCTTCTCTGGTTTCTAGCAGAGAAGTTCTCAGAATTACTGAAACCTTCACCAGCAACCTCTCCCACTCCCTGCCAGACCGAGCCTTACTGTGCTGACTGTCCCAAGAAGGCTGTTTGGGAGAAGATGTGTCATTCTCGCTCTGGGCAGTCCCTGGCCGACAGAGGCACTACCACTGAGACCGGGTTAGCCATCTCTGGAACATCCTGTGGCTAACCAGGATATCCCCCAGATGCTGGGATCTGCTCTGCAACCTGGTTCTGGCTTTTGCTAACCTAGTTGAGAGCTGACTGGCCAGAGATCAAGCTCCAAGGAAACGGGAAGCTTTTCCCTGTCATCACAGTCGTTAACTCCCAGGGTCCTTGAAGCTTCTTAGAAGGGTACTCTGCATCTAAGGAGCATAACAAGTACCTATATGGCCATATGTGAACTTGGATACATGGATCAGCATCCAGGAGGTCAGAGTGGAGCCTTAAGCAGAAGAAAAGACTAAGGTGTTTCCTCCCTACTGTGTGGGGTGATAGGAAGACAAGGGGAGGAGATGGAGAGTAGGCAAGAGCAGGATGCAGAGGAATGTGTTTGGAGCCAGGAAACTAAGAGCCCAGAGTGCAGCTTTCTCCAGACCAAGACAGACTGATGTTTCCATTTTAACTTTGTTTCCCATGATTCTCTCTCCCAATGACCTTCCTCCCTAGGATATCTAGAGAGTAAGTATATTATTCACTTGGGCCTTTTCCATCACTTTGAGGCAAGTCCTTCTGGTTTCCTCATTGACACTAATGACTACACTAAAATCCCTACCCTGTGAGTTGTCCCCACCCTAACATACTAATCTACTAAACTAGCCCAGTGCCAACTGGCTGGCTGCCTCCTCGATCCTTGGTCCTCAGAGTGACCCTTGGCATGCCAATTCCTATGGGGCTGGAGGCCACAGCAGGGATTTTGCCCCACTGGCGCCAGGTAGAGGGCTGTTCCGACTCAGCTTCCTGGCACACTCAGTACTCTAACTAGTGCAGGGCTGGAAACTCAGCCCTGACGGAGGAGCTCCTCAGCAGTCTGCCCCACCTCCTGGTGGTTGAAGCCCACAGCATTAAGATCCAGAGCCTATACCTCCCATGGAAAATTTTTTCTTAGGGGCAAGGCTTAATCCCAGCTGAATTGGGGACATTTTGGCCTTTCATTTGGTGTTTAGATGTCATATTCACTATGTGTCCAAATGGGCTGTGGGATTCCCTTCCAGTTCCTTCTCTCAACAGTCCTATACTTGTCTGCTCCTGAGAATCTCTAGCTCTAAGAAGTATTGCCTCATCCACTTTCTGCAGAGTCTAAAATCATCAGCCCCTCCGTAGCATTCTGGAGGCCTAACAGGAACAAAGCCTTGTGCTTAGCCTTAGCAGTCAGCAGGGTTTAAAAGCTTCCTTCCAAATCCAGTAGGGCCACAGGCCACCTCGATCACTAAAATCCCTATTTCCCAGCCTCATAGGAATCAGTCCCTTTCCCTGGCCCTTTCCTGCTTTCTGCGCAGCCAGATATACCACCAGAGCTTGACAATCTCCGCTTTTCAACCTGGCACTTCTTGGCAGGGCAAGATATGAAAAGACCCAAAGACCTGCTGAGGACATTCAGGAAAGAGAAGAGGCGCCTATGTCCTTGAGAGGTGGCCATTGCCAAAGTAGATCAGAATCCTGAGGAGGGTTCCCCTCTGGCTTTGGAGCATTCCAGGGCACAAACCAGCATGCCACTTGAGTTTATCTTTTGAGTAATCCCAACTCCAGGCCTTAATGGCCAAGAACTTCTAGCCTCTGAGGCTCAGGGGTCTTCTTCCTCCCTTTCTCCTATCTTATTACAAGAGCTTCCTATGGGAGCTGAAAGCCAACTCTGGTCCCCATCTCTGGGCAGCTTGGAGGAGTCCTGAAATTAATGATTACATAGGATGTTAAATTAAATATCCCATAGGGAGTGTTTTTTCATCCTTCTTTTTTACTTTTTTGTTTTGTGTTGTTTTCACTCAGATTTATAGCATATACGGCAAAAGAAAAGGAATCCTTCCCTGGGATGTAGAATCTAAATCCAGGCAGTTCCATAAATGTAATGGTATAATTAATGTGTAAGGGACCAAATACAGTACTCATCATAGCCCTGAGACCCATGTGCTTTCTTTTCAACCAAACTCCATCACCTCTCCTTCTTCCTCACCTCCAAGCACAGGCCTGCACACGTGGGTGGGTGTACCTTATACTCAGAGTTCTGAGTTTGCTCGAGCAGTTCCAGCCTTAAGGTGCTTAAGCTTAGATCTGTGAGAGAAGTCTCCATTCATTTGTGGCCATCAGTGTCAGCCAGAAGCACACAGCTTTGGTCCTCATCTCAACCTCCTGACCTCATTTATATGCCCTTGTGGGATCTCTGGCCTTTTAACCCACTGGCCCCAAATCTGCCCCTCTGCACAAGGGCCACCCCACAGGAAAAAATGGGCCAGGATTGGTGATAGGCCAAAGGCCTTTGGAAGTTTACTTGGGGGTTGATTAGTAGGGTTGCCAGGTTCCTCCCCCTTCTTCTTCTGACCTGTCTCCCTGCAGCCTAGGGAGCTGTGAAGTCAGAGAGCTGGCCTAGCTCCTCCAGGTGGTAATGAAGACCACCTATCTCTACCCTAAGGAGAAATTGCTCTAACACCAGAACTAGCTATGGGCTGGAGGTCCAGTGTGCAGAGACAGAGGCCAGAGTTAACAGTCAGATGGCAGAGGTTGTGGACTCTCTGCAGGGAATAGCAGATTTCTACCTTCTACCACAATGGCTTATTCAGACCTGGGCGTTTCTGTAAAACCACAGCTTGGCCTTGACTTTATCCGTGCTTCCTGGTTAGGTCTCTCCAGCCAACCACAGCTATTGGCCAGACCTGCCCATGGTTTGTACTCCAGGACTATTCCATCTCTGGAGCTTTAGCAGGACCCAGTAATTGAAAGCCCTGCAAAGGCCAGAGGTCTGAGGATATAGACAGACATGGAGTCCTTAGGGGCTTCTCTTGCCCTAAGTTCTGGTTCATTGAGTGAAAGGATGGCCCACCTGCTGTCCTCAGCACCACACACTTAGCCCCCTCACCACCTCTGGGTCCTTACTCTGAGACAAAAGAAAAGAGATCAGTCAAGCCCTTAGTTTTGTTAGGAATGGAATAGAGTGACCAGCATGTGAAGTTCAGAAATACACAGTGGCTTTTGGTTATTCATGCCCTCTTGGAATTACTAGTTGAGAGTACGTTTTTGCCCTGTCTTTCAAATACCAGCTTTAAGGCCCCAGCAGGATCTCATAGGCTTATGAGATGGTAAGTGGATCCTAGATATCCCGTAAGAGCCTGTGGAGCACCAGGGCTTTAGCATGCCTGAGATAACCTATAACAGGTGCACGCCTGGAGATAGAAGGGACAGAAATAGGTAGGGTGGGTATAGATGACCAGGACGTTGGCTCTTCCATAGCTGGCTTTTGACTTTTGATTCCAAAGGTGACCGAAGTTGGGAGGGCTATGGACAGCTTCCTGAACAGTAGGTAAGTATGGGCCTGACAGTGGAGATATTCTGCACTCTCTCAACTCTGGGTAGAGGTTAATATAACCTCCTGCCAGTTCTCTTTCTACCATTGTCTCCTCAAACACTTGGCTCTCTCTTTCCTTCTGTGTTTAGGATGAAGGACACCAGCCGCAAGAACAACATGTTTGCACAGTTTCGGAAAAATGAGCGAGACAAGCAGAAATTGATTGACACTGTGGCCAAGCAGCTCCGGGGACTCATCAGCAGCCACCACTCGTGAAGGCTGGCCTCAGGCCCACAGAGGCTGCTCCCTATAGCCCCGTGGTCTGGGACCCAGCCCAGGCTGGCCCTGCATTTGTGCATTCTTCTTCAAAGAGAGCAAATGTATTTTTTTAATAACCTATGTACAGTATTCGCATAACCTTTCCCTATAGTAAAAGAGGCACAAGAAAAAGCAAGTACATGAGATGTTGCTAGGCTGGGCTCAGAGGAAGTTATACTATACTGTCTATATTATCCTAGAGATGGTGATGTCCCCAGCCCCCGTATGATGAACCACCTTTCAGCGTGGCTCTCGAGCCTAGGTCTGGGGCTCAGAAATGACACTAACAAAATGGGTACTTGGCATTGAGAGAGAAGGTGAGTAGGCGAATGGGTAACAACGTATCCTGTTCACTCCCGGGTGCCCCAGTCACCACATAGGTGAGGTTGATTCTTCATGATGCAAAGGGACGACGTGGAAAACATTACCGTTTAGTGCACACTGTTCTGGAAGTTCATATCTCCTCAGCTCACCCACTGTCACTGGCTGGGAAACAAGCATGGCATGTGGCCAGATGACAGCTTCACTTCAGTTCCCCAAGGATGGCAGTTTCTTTAGCCCAGATCTGACCCAGTCTTTTATTGATAATTTCTCTAGGGCAAGACAGAGCTGAGTATACAGTGGTACTAATTGGACCCCATGACTAACTGCAGGTTGCTTCACACCAAGAGGAGTTTTATTAGCTCTTGAAAACCAGTGTGAATGGAATCAGAGCCTCCATCCATTCCCCGTTCTTCTCATTTTCTTCTTTCAGGGTCAGGGAACTCAGTTCAGAACACAGATCAACAGTTATTTGCATAGATCTTCACGGAGACTTGGCCTCCTTCAGTAGGTGTCATTGAGAGAAGTCAGATTCCAGAAGCCTGGAAATGGCCCCTACTTCACTCTTAGGTAAAACCTGAAGATGACTTGGGAGTGTTCCTTGTGTTGTAAAACCAGCACCCTGGCCACCATCTTTAAAAGAAATATTATGAGCTCTACACACTGGGGCAGCTGCCACTGGACAGGATGCCTCTAGGGATAGGGACGCTGTCAGCATGAAGCAGACAGGGCCAAGCATGGCTAATAGTTGGTTGCCTCTGGCCCAGCTGTCCCTTACTAAGTCACATCCTAGATATGAAGCTCTTCTTACATATGAAGCTCTTCTTACTCAAGCCTAAGCCTTCCATCCTCTCCTGAGAGCCCCAGAGCCATCTTTTGGCCTCATCTGAGAAAGATTGTCTGTAATCCTATCCCACAAATGACTAGCTAGCTCGGAGGCTGTGTCTGCTGTCCCAGATGGCCTTCCAACACGAGGCCTCACCTGCTGTGAGGTCAGTCAGAGGAACCTGGATGTTAAGACTCTTCCAGAAGATGCTACTGTGGCTCCTGGCAAGAGTATACTTGTGCATCGCCAAACAATGACAAGCCACACAGGCCTTTCCAGCTTGGATTAGTGGGTGGAGAGACTCATCAAGCAGAATTCTTCACTACCTTTGTCAGCTACTAAGTTGCTTCTGGGGAGGGCAGTACTTCCTATTTCATTCCCCACCCCCCAAGCCCCTGTATTCCATCACAACTTGAAAACCAAGGGGAAGAGATTTCACACACAGACAGGCAGGCTTCCTCAAAGACGGAGACGTGAGGCTGCGTATAAGCCCTGAGAATCTTTCTGAAGCTCACCTTGAGACCTAGGTGGTTAGCCAAGGGTCTTAGGGTGAGGGTCAAGGTGAATGCTGCCACCAGAATTTCAAAAGGCAAGGGATGACAGGGGGCCATGGGAATGAGACCTCAGATGCCATCTCCCAAGCCGTGGGCTTGATTGAAAAAGAACAAGAAATGATTACACTAATCTAAAGTCCTATTGCTTATGAAAGGCCCCCCAATATACTCCTTTTATTAGTCCCCAGTTTGCAGCAAGATTCCTTCAGCTTTGAGTACTGAGACTTGGACATGGAATGGAGAGAACCTTAAGCATGTCATACTTTGTCTTTTTTGAGTCGTCACTGCTGGTTGGGTCTCAAACCTGTACCCTGGAGACTGCTATAGAGAAAAGACAAGCACGGCGGAAGAATGGGGGTGCCTCTGCACCTTGTACACGGAAGTTCCTCTAAAGAAAACACTCTTTCAAGCTCAAGACGCATTAGGGAGGACCCCTTGGTAGCTCTCCTCTTCCCTTTCAGTCCGCCTTCAGTCTTCTCTGCCGAAACCAGCATGCTGCTGCTAAGTTGTCTGTAGAGTCTTTTGGTGGGCAGGGGAAGGTCAGAAAACAGGGACCAGCAATGTCCAAGTTGTTTGAATTGGTGAGGTAAGACTTTTCAGTTTTGTCTCTAGGCCTCTAGCTGGGCTAGCCCTTGAGAGGACTTACACACGTGTGCCCATGCCCGTCAGAGTCCTAAGATCTGGCCTCAAATGCCCAGAGATAGACAGGTAGGCGTCCCAGTGGGCCTCAGCAGAGGGCAAGAATATGGGTGGCTAGAAGCCTCTCGGCCTTCTAGTTAATATGACCCTTGGCCAAGTTCTTGGAAAAACCGGGTTCATGTTCCTAGAGGGATGTTCTGGTTTGGGACCCTAGTGGGTTTCAGGAGTAGTGCAGGCAAGCTTGTATAGTTTTAACATTCATGGGACATTTCTTTGAGTGAACTGTAAATGAAGCTGTTGGGGGTGGGGAAGAACAGGACCCACAGATTGGAACCAGCAGAGTTCCTGCTGACAGAAGACATGTCCAACGTCCGGGGAGTGCTCCCCAGTGTCTCCGACGCACACCAGGCCTAACGGTCCCTCAGGCCTCAAAGCCAGCCTAGCTTCAGTGCACACTTGGCAAGTGCTTATGCAGCAAGCCCCAGACCCAGAGCCCTTTATCCCCAAGATTGGCAGTGGCCATGACCTTTCTCGTAAAACCTCTCAACACTCCCTGGGGCCTGCTACAGAAATCCCCCTACCTTAGCCTCCCTTCTCCCGGACTCTCCTCCTGGCTGCTTTAGCTGCCTTTTTTTTTTCTCTTTGCCTGTGTCCGCAATTACTTTTCACTGATGTGTTGGAAATGGCCTTTTTATTTTGCACAAATAGTTGCACATTTACGGAGGAAATTTAGGAGAGTCCATTTTTAACTCTAAAGGGAACTTGTTTCTTTAAAACTCGCTAGTAAAGCTACGGATGCGGATGGGCCTCGTGGTGAGTGGGAGCCTCCTGTGTGGAAAGAGCATGTTTATTCCTCCTGTACATTCTCCTCTCTTAACTGCTATTAAACAAGAGAGTCTATGTACCTGTTTAAAAAGCCACGGTGTCGTCTCATGGTTTGTTTTTGGGTTTTTTGGGGGGTGTTTTTGTTTTTGTTTTGCTCTTCTGCCCCTTTCACACAGTGCAGCTCTGGTTGGTGATCTGGATGGCAGCCATTGCACCCTCTCAACGGGACTGAGGACTAGAGTGGGCAGTAGCCTGCTGGGGGAAGAAAGCCTGCCAGACAAGGGCAAGGAGCCTTTGGAAACATCCCGAACTACTGAGTTAGCTCTTCCTGTCTGTATAGTTAACACTGGCATCATCACCATCAAGAGGAGTAGCTTTCGAAGTGCCTGATTTGTGTGGAGCACCAGGCGAGGCAACTTGAGGCCTAATGTGTATTGAACACCAACCCGGCAACGGAAAGGCTCCCAGTCAAGACGGGAAGATGTCGGATTATCCAGAACGAAGCCAGGCTGGGAGAAGGGGAGAAAGGAGCCTGTGTTAGAGCTCGGTGTGGGAGAAGGGCAGGCATCGAGGCCTGCTATGGGAATGGGTCCAGTCAGGGAAGACAGCAGAGAGAAAGCAGGATGTTAAGTAGCTGGGCCTCGAAGGACTTAAATTCGAACTGTGTTAAGCTGTGCGAGTATCTGAGGTGCAGAACACATTAGAGTAAAAAGCTGGCCTGAGTCTGGCATGTGCTGGGAGGTTCCCTGTGGAAGCACGTGGAATAAGGCCAGAAATGGTGTAACGGCACCAGCCTGCGTGCCCCCTCAGAAGCCATGAGAAGAGGATGGAAAGAATTTCTTCAGTAACAATCTAACTACTGCAGCCAGGTTTCAGTCCCTGCTGTGCCACTTACTAGCTGACTGGCCTTGACCAGTTACCTCCCTAAATCTCATAATCCCCATCGGTGATACAGAATAGTAGTCCTGATGTACAGTGTGGTTGTCAAGTGTGAAGGAGTTATGGGTGGTCAAAATGCTTAGCCAGTACCTAGCCATGGCACGTGCACCATTTAAGGCCTTTCCCTCCTTCCTCTCCAATTCCACAACATTCCTCATGGCTGAGCACTGGACAGAAGCGTCCAGAGTCTCTCTGCCTGCTGGCTTCTCCCCAAGGCCAGCACGGCATTAATGGCCGTGAGGCCTCCCGAGCTCCCACACATGAAATAGGTGCCAAGCCCTTCAAGTCAGCCAACCGTGTGACTCAGGGTAAAGCCAGCCCTTCAGATGGAATCTGCCCCCTCACCACCACCTAGAACATCCTCTGCTCTCTCTTTGGTGCCGAAGTTTACACTTGGTCCTAAGATTCAGGAGTTCTTAACCAGGAGTCCATGAATCCTTGGAATATGTGTGTGTGTGTGTGTGTGTGTGTGTGTGTGTGTGTGTGTGTACATGTATGTGCACGTGAGTGCACCAGCTTGCATTCACCCATGTTCTCTGGATAGAAAGTGCATGGCTTCCATCAATGTCAGAAGAACGATTCAAGACTAAAATACTGAATGATAACCAAATCTCTTTGGAAATACAGATCTCCCGAGGGAAAGACAGACGCCCTGAGCAGTTAGTTCCTCTCCCTGCCTCATAGAATTCTGGCAGATTTTTCAAAACCTACAGTTCTGCCACTTACCTTTTCCAGGAGCCCCCACGTGAACCCCAGGTCATACCTAAAAACCCGTAGAGCCACAATTCCTGGCTTTTTGTATGCAGCCAAGTTAGGGTACTGAGGTGGGCGTGAGGACCTTGCATTTCTGAGAATACGGAGACTTCCAGCTGGTTGGGAAGATTGCAAACAAGAGGGCCCAGTATAGGTACATGGGCCCTCAAAGGCAAACTGAACCTGACTCACCCAGAACATTCCCTATAGCTTCTGAGCATGCACTGGTGCATTCCCCTCCCACCCACCCCCACCCCCTCCCCCCACCCCACCAAGGCCTTATCCAGAAAGAGAACAGCAGCCATGGTGGTGTTTCCAGGGTGGGATGGGAGGTGGGGGCCCTGGGACAGATGTGAGGCAGTCACCAGCTTGCCCCTTTTCTCACAGCTGGGCTTATCTGCGCACCAGCAGGTGAGGATGGAGAACAGCTAGTGGGGATAAGGGGAGGGAGAGAAAGTGCCAGACCCTTTCCCCAGAGGCCTCAGTTTTGAATTTAATGGGCAGTGTTTGCTGGAATGGGAGAGCCTCACAACCCAAGGGACCAGAAGACAAAGGCTCTGGAGGAAGTGCAAGGAGGAGGAGGAGAGGAGTGGGGGCCTGGGTATTGTGTGGGAGAGCCACCCCTCTATCTGTTTCAATCACTGCAGGGGTTAGGGTTACCCTCCACTTGGGGCCCCCCGCTGCTTTGTGGGGTCTGTGACATCAGCCCTTGTGATGGTAATGGAGGGGCCTCTCTCACAGGGGGCTCCCCTTCCCCAGCCAGCCCACGTCCACTCCCAGAGAAGATTGAAGCTCCTATTCCCTCAGGGTGGGGGCAGGATGTGGGCCCAGAATGAGACCCAAGACAACAGGCCCCCTCCCAGTCTGAACCCACGGCTAAGTGTTATCTTCCAAGCCCAAGCTATGACCTTCCTCTCCCCAAAGCTCCAGAAAAGGAATGGAATCTGAACATTGAGACGCTTTTCTGGCCCTAAACAATCCTTCCATTCTCTAGGCTCAATGATGGGTCTATTTCCTCCTGTAAATGGGTCTCGTAATCTTCAACTTTTACCTTTGCTTCTAAGGGTAATTAATTGGATCTCCCTCTTGTTCTCCCTACACACTCCCCTCTCTGTTACAAGGCTCAGGTTAAGCCGGGTGGATGGCTTTTCTTTCTTTCTATTGCATGGAGTGCTCATTTTTAAAGCCGATGGAGTAAGGGCTTGCCCTCTCCAGTGAACCTCTTCTCCAGAGAAGCCTGCTAGGGAAACACCACTTCCTCGGGCCCAGGAAAGCTGCCTCTGCCCAGCTAAAGGCTTTTCAGAGAGCCAGTTCTGAACAACCGTTTCACTTTTTCTTCCCAGGTATGTTTCCAAGGTTTTAGGGAAGGGGGGTTCGGGCTGTCAATCTCAGGAGCAAAGTGAAGGGTTAAGGGTTGATCTGGACCTTGGAGGGGAAGGGAGGCAAAGGTGGGCATGGGAGAAGTAAGATAAAACAATGTTTCCTTTCTTTCCCAAAGTCTGAGGAGAAACAGGCCTCAGGTGCAGGGCAGCAGGAAGGCATCAAGTGGGGAAGAGTGAGGCTAGACCCCATCCGGACAGCGGGAGGAGAAGCTGCTATGGTGAGACAGGTCATGGGAACAGGAAGTTGAGCCCCAGAGACACCGATGATTTCTAGGAACTGTGAGCTGGTCTGATGCTCTGACTTGATAACGAGCTCTTCGAAGGCAGGAATGACTTCATATGCCTGTCTGAATCCTTTGCAGCACCTTGCCCAGCAAATGGCACCTGGGCACTCATGACCAGATGAGTCACACTTGCAGTGGGGACAGTCACTACCGGCCGGGCGGGGGGGAGGGGGGTTGTGGCTGGGGAAGCAGCACTCCCTGCAGGGAGAAATATCTTGTGGCCCACACTGTTTCAGAAGGGGATTGAGAATGAAAAGCAAACTAGATTTCAGTCAGTTTTGTTACGGTTTTAAAATTCTCTACAACCATGTACTACCCCACTCTTGGTGTGCCGTGGAGTAAGGAACAGGTTGAAAAGAGACTGAGTCAGGTGAGAAACCAAAACAACAGTTTAATTCCTGACAGGCAGGGTGTGGTCCTGGTGGTGATGGTGGTGGTGGTGGTGGTGGTGGTGGTGGTGGTGGTGGTGAAGGAGTGTGCCCGTGGATGTGTAGATGGGTGGATGAGTATCTAAATACAGAGACCTAATCCCATTTCCCACAATCACTGTTAATTCTATGGTGACGTTCTTTCAGATCATTTGAATATGTATATACTTTTTTCACAAGAAAATAGAATCATGGTATATTATATTACAGGTTTCTTTCCCACTTAATGTATCTTAAACATCTTTCATGGCAGCGTAATAGGATTTCTTCCTTTCTGAAGCCCATGAATGCTTCCACTGCATGGATATACCTGGGGTTTATTTAATTCTGAGTTGGTGAATATCTGGGATGTTTCCAGTATTTCACTATTGCGAATAATATCACAAAACTTTTGTATACATCCTTGCCTTCTTGCATAGTATAAAATTTCAGGAGTAAAACTGATTGGTTAACGGTTGTAAGTATTACAAATCTTAATAGGAATTGTGTATGACTTTTGAAAATCACCAAATTATACTCCTTCCAACAGGAGAATGTGGCAGGGACCCACCCAGCTTCCCCCCTCCCCCAAAATGGCTGACAAGTTGTCCCACAGCATCACTAATTAACTTGTTAATATCATCTTTATCATATATTAAATTCCCATTTATCCTTGGGCCTATTTCTGGACTTTATTTACTGTTCCATGATCATTTCCACTTCTGAGACATTACCATGTTGTTTTAGTTACCATATCTTTTTTTCATCTGTTTTAATACCTACTAATCCCTTCCTACATCATGCATTTCTCTTTCAGAATTTTCCTGAATATTTGGATAATTATTCTTCCAGAGTAATTTTATAATTCTTTTTCTCAAGTTTCAAAAGTTCTATTGTGATTTTGACTGGAATTGCATTGAATTTATAAAATAATTTGCAGATACATAGCATCTTTATAACACTGTCAGTGCATTGATGAAAAATATCTGTCCTTTTATTCATCATATCTAGATCCCTCTAACAGTTTTAACATTTTCTGTACTTGGAATCTTCACATTTCTTATTTAGCACAACCATGGATATTGAATGTTTTCATTACTGTTGTAAGTGAGAGCTCTCCTTCCATATTCTATGTTTTCTGGTTTGTTTTACTTACAGAAGTAATGTGCAAACATCTATCAGATTGGCAAAGTCCTGCAGTCTGATATTAACAAATGTTGATGAGGATAGGGAGAAAGAACGGTGGGAAGATACATTAGTGCAACTACTTTCTAAAGCAGTTTTGTGCTGCAGATTCAAATCCCCTATTGCAATTCAAAAAGAAAAAAAAAAAACAAACTGAAACCTGGAAGTTCTTAACATATTTGGTGGCAAAACCTGACTTGATGGGAGGCTATTTATGGTCTTTATTTATCACACGTAACGTGGATATTTTTACTTTTCACCACAGAAAAAGTCATGTATTTGATTATGGAATACTTCTCCCGAGCCCTACAAGGGAACGCTATACGGCACATGTACCACGCTGCCCTTCTAAGATCCAAACAGTTCTTATTATGAAACACATTTGGCTCCAACAGTTTTGAACAAGGTATTGTGGGTGTGTGTCTGGTGAAGTTAAAGATGTGCATAACCTAAGACTCCGCAACTCTGCTTCTGAGAACATTCCCCAGAGAAACCAATCCATGGGGAGATGCGTTTCAGACTGCACATTCTAGTATTGTTTATGATGATGGAAGAAGAGTAGAAATAACCTAAATGTGGGGCACCTGGGTGTCTCAGTAAGTTGACCATCTGAATTCAGCTCAGGTCATGATCTCACGGTTTGTGAGTTCCAGTCTTCCTTCTCTCTGCCCCTCCCCACTCACTTGCTCAGTGTCTCTCAGCATAAATAAACACAAAGGGGAAAAAAAAAAAAAAGGAATAACCTAGATGTCCACCAAGGGGAGAATAGGTTAATTGTGATATACTCATCTAATAGAGACCGTATAGCAGTTAACAGCTACCCGTGCCAACACGAACACTTTTTAAAATTTCTTGAATAAAAATGCAGGTTGCAGAACGGTAACAGCACAATAGAACTTTAAGTTTGAAAATATGCATGAGAATGACAGACACCAAATTCAGTGTGGTAAACATCTCTGCAGAGTGGGGGGGGGGGGCGGGGATGAGGTTCCCCCCAGATACACAGTAGCCTTTTGCTTTATCTATAAAGTCTTAGCTCTCTCTTTTTTTAAATGTTTATTTATCTGTGAGAGAACACAACCGGTGGGGGTAGGGATGAGAGGGGGACAGAAGATCCTAAACGGGCTCTGCGCTGACAGCAGCAAGCCCGATGTGGGGCTTGAACTCACTAACCATGAGATCATGACCTGAGCTGAAGTCAGACACTCAGCCGAGCCACCCAGGTGCCCCAAAGTCTAATCTCTCTCTCTCTCTCTTTTTTTTTATCGGAAATGACTCTGGCAAAATGTTGAGATGTTTTTACAAATGCATAGATTTGTATTCTACATAATAGTCTCAATTCTAAGAATCCTGGAGGGGGAAGCGTAAGCAGATAGAACTAGAGCAGCCGAACAGCAGAGACCCAGGCATTTTGTGTCTTTCCGTTCTGTCGGGCTTAGCATGCTGAGCATTTCACAGGCACAGGACAGCCGTGTCACCTTCAGGCGGGAGGCAAGGAGAGGAGGAAGAAGGAAAGGCGAGGAGATGAAGGCCCGCGTGGGCCAAATCTGTTCTGTTCCTTCCTCAGGAGACCATGATTTCTTTCCGTCTTTCTTTAGATTTACAGACTTGCTTCCCTAAAATTATGTTAAGTATTCTCAAAAGTACTTGAACTTACATTACTATTTAAAATGATCTCTTTATATTACAACCTCTTACATCTTATTGGGCAGAAGTGAACCACGTGGCCACCCCCAAAACCAATCACAGCCAAAGGGAGGAAAATGACCACATTTGGTATAGACCAACTATGGTCATTCCCTGTAAGCTCCATGAAAACAGTGTTTTGTTCACAGCTTTATCCTGAGTGCCTACAAGAGTTTCTCTTGCATAAAATATGCTTATTAAATTGTATGGAAAGACCCAACAGTCTGTTTGAATGAGAAGATAAATGGAGCTGGGATGGGGGCAGGAGATCAAGAGATCTACACCACTGTTTGAGCCAGTCTGAGTCCTGTCAGCCGTGAATCAGGGGGCAATGAGTTGTCAGGAGATGGGGTTTGTCACAATACTCTTGACCCACTGAGCCACGTGATGCAAACTATGTATTTGTTACAGATGAACAAATATTCTTTCCTGGTCTTTCACTTAATTTTTTAAATAAGCTTTTTATTTTGAAATAATCTTAGGTTTATAGAGTTCTACAAACTGATCCGGAGTTCTACAGCCCTCACCCGAGTGTCCTCTCCTGTTAACATCTTATATCACCACATACATTTGTGAAAGTGTTAAAACCCAACATTGGTAAATTAGTATGAACTAAACTCAGATCTCAGAGGGCTTTCCCCAGCTTTTCTGTTCTGGGATTCAATCTAGGATACCATGGTGCAAACGCTCCTCGGTATCCTCTGGTCTCTGACAGTTTTTCCATCTTTCTTTATTTTTCATGACCTTAACAGTTTTAGGAGTGCTGGTTAGGCATTTTACAGAATGTCCTTCAATTTGCATTTGTCTGATATTTTTCTCTTGAACAGACAGGGGTTCTGAGCTTTTTGAAAGAATGCCACAGAGGCGAAGCATCCTCATTATGTATCAGAAATTACATGACATCACTGGGTGATGTGAACTTTGAATACTTGGGTATAGCAGCATCTGCCAGGCTTCTCCACTGTAAAGTGACTCTTTATCCCTTCCCGTACTCTAGCTGGTAGAAGCAAGGCACTAATTACAGCCCACTGAGCTGTGACAGGGAGGAGTGGGGGTTAAGATTTACCTGCTAGAAAGGATAGCTAAATAAATTATTTGGAATTCTTCTATAGGAAAGCTTTGGTTCTTCATCTTAATTTATTTAAATCCTTTATTTATCTCAGTAGGGACTTATGTACATGTTTTTGCACCTATTTTTATTTAAATGCTTTTCTCTCTCTCTCCTTGAGAGAGAGCGAGAGAGAGAGCGAGAGAGAGAGAGAGAGAGAGAGAGAGAGAACATGTGAGCAGTGGGGGCAGACAGAGAGGGAGACAGAGAATCTGAAGCAGGCTCTGTGCTGGATCTGCCCAGGCAGAACTCCCCAACATGAGATCATGACCTGAGCCGAAATCAGACACTTAACCCACTGAGTCACCCAGGCACTCCTAGGCTCTTTTCTTCTTTCTGTAATTGTGTATTGCAATATAAGTCACACAGCATAAAATTCATCATTTCGAAATAGACGATTCAGTGGATTTTTGTATACTCACAATATCCTGCGACTATCAGTATCTAATCTCAGAACATTTCTGTCACCCCAAAAGAAACTCTGTACTTATTAGCAATCACTCCCAATGCCCCTCTTGCCCAAATCTACTTTCTATCCCTACTAGTTTGCACATTTTGGACATTTCATCTAAGTGGAATCATATAGTACATGACTTTTGGTATCTGCCTTCATTCACTTAGCATAATGTTTTCAAAGTTTATCCACTATATAACATGGATCAGTCCTTCAGTCCTCTTATGGCTAAATAATACTCCACTGTATGGACATACTACACTTTGTTACCCATTCAGGTTTGATGGCCCTTTGCACCCTTTCCACTTTTTGGCTATTCTGACTAATGCCGCTATGAACACTGGTGGATATGATTTTTTAACATGTGTTTTCACTTCTCTTAGATACATACCTAGAAGTGGCATTGCTGGGTCATACGTAACTCTGTGTTTAACTTTTTGAGAAACAGCCAAACTGTTTTCCAAAGTGGCTGCACTATTTTATTTCCCTTCCCACCAGCAATGTATGAATGTTCATTGCAGCCTTACCAGTACTTGGTATTTTCTGGGTTTGGGCTTGCTGTTTTTCATAATTGCCATCCTAGTGGCTGTGAGATGATATCTCACTGTAGTCTTGTTGTGCATTTCCATAGTGACTGATGATGTTGAGAATCTTTCCATGTGCTTATTGGTCACTTGTATATCATTTCTGGAGAAATGTCTATTCAAATCCCTTTGCTCTTTTTTAAAAAATCAGGTTGCCTTTTTATTGTTAAGTGGTAAGAGTTCTTTATAGAGTCTAGATACTAGTCCCCTGTCAGATACATGATTTGCAAATATTTTCTCCCATTCTGCGAACCTTCCCAGTTTTTGACAGTGTGTTTTCATGCACAGTGTTTTAAATTTTGATGAAGTCTCAGTTTATCTTTTGTTGTTGTTGTTTGTGCTTTTGGTGTGATCTAAGAAACTGTTCTTTATACAAAAGCATGAATATTTATACTTTCATTTCCTCCCAAGAGTTTTATAGTTTAAATTCTTATATTTAAGTCTTTAATCATTTTGAGTTGATTTTTGCATGTGGTGTAAGTTAGGGGTCCAAATGCATTCTTTTATATATGGAGGTTCAATCGTCCGACATCATCTGTTGAAAACACTATTGTTTTTCCCCCATTGAATGGTCTCGGCATCCTTGTTGAAATCAAGTGACAATATGGGCTGATTTCTGAACTCTTAGTATTTTGGGGTTTTGGGGTTATTTTTAAAAAATATTTATTTTTGAGAGAGAGACAGACAGAGCATGAGTGGGGGTAGGGCCAGAGAGAGAGGGAGACAGAATTTGAAGCAGACTCCAGGCTCTGAGCTGTCAGCACAGAGCCCAACATGGGGCTCAAACTCATAAGCTGTGAGATCATGACTTGAGCCCAAGTCAGATGCTTAAGCGACTGAGCCACGCAGGTATCCCTGAACTTTCAGTTTTTAATTCCACTCTCAAAGCTATATGTCTAGCCTTTGGACTTCTGTATTTATTTTATACTTTGGGTTATAATCCAACACCATGTTATTTATTTCTTTGCTCAGTTTTGGCTATTGTGATGCTTTCTCAGGTTGGTTCCTGTCTACCTTTGAAAAACCTCCATCCTCTCATTTATTTTAACATTTCCTTGATTTATGGAACTACAAGATGCTCCAGGTTTATCTTGTGCTTTTCCTCTTCCAGTCCTAGACTTAACTACTTCTTCATGGGGCTCTAGCTCCTTTTACGATAGAATGATATTTAGAAACCAAGATCTGGGTACTTAGAGTGCTCATTGCTACTGGGGTGGTGTTTATGGGCTCTCAGAGCTAGGTACTTTTTTATATAATAACCCATGTATACACACATATCTGTATTTGTTTCTGTATCTCTACGTCTCTCTGTGTGCGTATGGTGTGTGTGGGGGTGTGTGTGGGTGTGTGTATGAGTTTACACAGGTGTTTCAAATTCTAATCCAGTACCAGAGGGACAATTCTAACCTTTCCTGTTCTCCAATGATGAGAACCTGGCTCCCACCATCTACCAGACATTTACTTATTCATTCAGGCCCACTATACAGTTTCAGAATTTCTAATTCCTATTCACCTATTGTTAATTGGTTGTACTAGCTTTGATCATACAGAATTTTGAAACTTAATGCAGTTTAATTGTCAGTCCTTTCCTTTAAGCATCTAGTTTTGTTTCTTTGTTAGAAAGGCTTTCCCAGCCATCATCAACCTCCAGATTATAAAAACATTTTATTGGTCTATGTGTCTGTTTTTGTGCCAATACCATACTGTCTTGATGACAGCTTTGTGAAGCAACATGGATGGACCTTGAGGGTGTTATGCTGAGCGAAATAAGTCAAGCAGAGAAGGACAAATATCATATGTTTGCACGTATAGGAGGATTAGGAGGAACTTAACTGAGGACCAAGGGGGAGAAGAAGGGCGGAAATGGTGGGGGAAAGGGAGAGAGGCAAACCATGAGAGACTCTTGAATGCTGACAAAAACTGAGGACTGATGGATGTGGGGGGGAGGAGGGATGGGCATGGAGGAGGACACTTGTGGGGATGAGCACTGGGTGTTATGTGGAAACTAATTTGACAATAAACTATTTGTAAAAAAAAGAAAAGAAAAGAAAAGAAAAAAAACATTTTAGTTTTGTTTTACTTTTAGATAATTCAATTTATCTGGATTCTATTTTGGGATTATATGGAATGCAGCTTTAAACTTTTTTTTTTCCTCTCAAATGGCCATCTAAAGGTCCTAAACACCTATCATTATTAGTCAGTCCTTTCCTCGCTGATTTACAATGCATGAGTCTGTTTCTAGACTCCATATCCTACTTGTCCATTTGTCTATTTCTGTGCTAATAGGAGACTTTTAATTTTTAACATCTTAAAATATGTTTTGATAGCTAGTATGGAAAGTCTCCCATCATTGATCATTTTCAAGACTTTCTTAGCTATTCTTGTATGTTTATTATCATGCATGAGCTTTAGATTAATTTGTGAAATTTCATTTATAAAATCCCATAAGGATTTTGATTGTGATTACATTGAATTTATCCAGTTCTGGAGAAACTGACATCCTAACATGGTAAGTCTCTATTTAGGTCTTCTTTCATAAAGTTTTACGCTTTCTTCCCAGAAGTCTTACGTTATTCACGAATTCACACTATTCACATTATTCATGTAAATTCCATGAATATTCACATTCATTATTTATTTTAAATTATATTTTCAAATTTATTAATGCTAACATATAAGAAAGCTATTGATTATATGTCTGTCATATATCTGAGCAAGTTACTACATGCTTTTCTTAGATCTAATAGCAGAGTAAAATGCAGTAAATAACGGTAAATATGTATTGTATACGTGCATCGCCACAGTCAGAAGTAAAACAATAGAAATAATGCAACATAAATTGATCTCAAAAGTAGCATTAACTTTTTAAGAAACCTAAAACCAGATTTATAGTGCAAGATCATTTATGTAAGTTAAAACCGCATACGTACACACGACAGCGTTATTTTCAAAGATAGTGGAGACTTCACCATGGGTATATACCTACACAGGGGCGTATGGGTCTGGGGGTGAAGTGGGGGATCCAAAGTAGGGCCGGAGGAAGGAAATCAAAGCGAAGCCTGTACTGACTGAAAGACCCAAGAACTGAAGACTTGTTTCCTCTCCCTGAGGTCCAAATAAAGGATCTAGAAGCATGAATGCCTATGATGTGCTCTCACCACAGAGGACGCTGGCTGAGTGGAGGGAGCCCAGGACTGAGGCTGGGAGGGAAGCTGGAGTCAGAGAGCCAGGCTGGGCCCCATCCTGAGGGCAATGGGGAGCTGCTGACAGCTTTTAAGCAGGGAGGAACATTCTGTTTCAAAGGTTCCCTTCTGGTGACCTAGAGGGTAAGGAAGGACTGGAGCGGCGTAGTGTTCAGGAGACTACTTTAAAATCCGGGAGAAAGACCCAGGTCACAAGTTACATGTGTGAGTCTGTGTAAGTACCATGGTGGTCTGGAGTAAGGGGGTCTAGGGACAGTGTAGGACGTCATAATAGACCACCTCCTTTCTCACGGGGACAGTCATGGGCTTTGCTCATTTCAGTAGCTCTCTGAAGAGGTGTGAAGTCTGCCAGCCACATAGGGTCCAGTGACTGAGCCCCTCCTCTCCCAATCCCATTCCCGCCTCCATCCCTGCTTCCCTGGGCACAGAGAGCAGCAGACTCAAGGGCCAATTCCAGCTCTTCCCTCTGGTTCCAAAAGTGACCTTGCACAGGTCACATCTTCTCTCTGGCCTCACTTCCTCTCTCTTCTCTTTCCAGCCTGTACTTTCTTTGGCTTCCTATCATTCCGCTAGCAGTAGCCCCCAACAGGGAAATCTTGCCCCCTCCTGAAATCTGCCCCCTGCCCCAGTGGCTCCAAAGTCCTGACACCCTCCTTAATCTTCCAGCTCCACTGCCCCACCCTGGTGAGGAGGAGCAACAAATTGGTATCGTAATGGCCCTGCTGATTGCATTATGGGTGTCTAATGCAATATGCCCTCATGAGGACCATCCATCAGAGCAGGGCCCCTCCCCAAGTCCCTGCCACCCCAGTCACATTAGTCAGGCAGCCCATTCATCACTACCACACACCTCCATGGACACTGGCCTAGACGGATGAGGGGCCAAATCAGATTTATGGGGAGGAATCGTGGAAAAAATCAGCCCCATCCATCTCCCGGACACTGAGGAGGGAGCCCCGTGTCCCCACTCCCTCCGAGGCTCCTTAGGGAAACGGGTGCTAATGGAGAAGCCAGCCAAGTTGCTTTTGTTTTCCTGAAGCTCCATTCCTGAGCCCCTGTGTTGCCTAGCACAGCTCTACAACTAGCTTCTCCAGGAGTTCATAATTTTTGGAGCAAAGCCCCTGCCGGATGGGGACACAGTGCCCAGAGTCAGCCACAACTTCTGAGAACCCAGGGAATTCATTTAACCAAATCCCTGGGTTGTGCCCGTTGCTGTGAGTGGAGGATGGGAAGGAGCAGGCACCAAGCCCAGTTCAGCAGTGAGACCCAGGGCAGCCTGCTTGGGAAAGGTGATTTCACCCCAGCCTTCCCTCTGGATGACACCTTGCCCAGGGATCGTGCTAGCTCTGCCGCCTAGACTGGGCAATTCTCCTGTGCATGGAACATACTTGGAGAGGATTGACAATGAGATGGAATGAGAAGGGGGAAAGCTACCTTCCAGGGCCCAGGATTTATGAGAACAGAAGCCTGTGTGATCAGAGGGACCCTCTTTAAGAAAATAATGCAAAAATACGAATTGCTACGGCCACTCTCAGATTTTCAGAAGGAACCTATACAAGTGAGAGACCCCAAAGTGTCAGCTTCCCCAGCCTTACCTTGAATCTGCCCCTGTTATAAGCCCATCGCTGGTTCAAACATTTATGTGGATTACCTTTTTTTTAAAGCCTCACAACTGCCAACTGTCCAGAAAGGCAAGAACTTATTCTCCCCATTTGTATTTAAAAAATATTGAGACTCAGAGTGAAGTGACTTGGCCAAGACTCTAGAGCTGTAGAAGGCAGAACCGACCCTCTGGCTGGTGCTCATCCCGCCGCCTCTTGGCCTATGTTGAGTCGGCTGCTCATGCGGTGGGCAGAGAGGGGCCCCTGGCTTGAATGGCTCCTTTCCAGAAAACTCTCTAACTGTGGGCGTGGTGTCCTCTCTCTCAGCTGTCGCTCTGCACCCGAGTGCTGGAGCTGCCTTGGAGGGTCTGGGAGGGACCAGTCAGTCACAGGACAAGGAGGGTGGAAGTTCTTGCAACGTGGAGCCCTGGATCAATGATGGGCCCTCTGAGCTCGGGGCTGCCCCATCAGTAGTTAATCTTGCTTCCCCCAAACTGACCATGGCCCCATCTGAGCTGGGTCCTGGGGGAGGGAGCTCAGCAGCTGAACAGAGCTGAATCTGCTTAGGCAGAGGGCCATGCCGGATCCTTTCCCCACCCCCCCTTAAATGTTTATTTTTGAGAGAGAGAAAGAGAGCAAGCAAGGAAGGGGCGGGGGGTGTGGCGGACAGAGGATCCAAAGCAGGCTTTGTGCTGACAGCAGAAAGCCTGATGCAGGGCTTGAACTCATGGACCATGAGATCATGACCTGAGCCAAAGCCAGAAGCTCAACTGACTAAGCCACCCAAGCACCCCCATGCAGGATTCTTTTTTTTTAATATTTTTTATTTATTTCTAGGAGAGAGAGAGCGTGAGCAGGGGAGGGTCAGAGAGAGAGGGAGACACAGACTCCGAAATAGGCTCCAGGCTCTGAGCTGGCAGTCAGCACAGAGCCCGACGCGGGGCCCGAACCCACGAACCATGGATTCTTTGAATGTGAGTGCAGCCTTCTCTGAGAAGCCTGGCCACCCCTACTCCTTCCCTCCTCCCCACAGGCCTCCTTCCCTCTGCCCAGGCTCTGGGAAGGAAGGCGTCTCTCACACTGCAGGCCAAGCCAATCCCTGCTCATCTGGGTACAAAGCTGCTGAGAATGGTGGGCAGGTCTCCTCCTGCCAGGCCAGAGGCTGCGAGGCCATGCGGCTCTGTCCCCCCACCTAGTGTCAGGAGAATGAGGAGTGGCAGGGCACGTGTGGTGTGAAGGAAGGACACATGAGTGTCCTTGAGCACATATGTGTGAGTGCAGTTAGACCATCTGTGAGAATGAGGATGGGAGCATCACCCAGCAGAGGAAGCATGAGACACCCTTCTCTGCTCACTTGCTTCTCCACGTGACGGTTGGGTCTGGTCTCTTCCTCACAGTTGCCTCTTGCTCCTGATGGCAGTGCCTCGTCTCCCCTCAGAGGGCGTGCCTAGCCCACAGGTGTCTGAGCTGGTGCTTAAATAACTAGCGTTACTGGGTAGAGAGTAAGCACCCCTATTTCCCACCCCTCCCTCACCTGTCTCCTGCCCTTGCCTCCTGCCTTCCCCCAGGCCCAGGCCCCTCCAGGTCAAGTCATGCCCCGCCCCGCCCCGCCCCCCACTTGCTCCTCCGGCTCCTGGACTCCCCTGCAGTGGAGAAGATAACGTGCGGAGTGATTGCACCCCCCTCTGCTGTTGGTCTGCTTCTCTTCCCATCCCCCACTCCCACACGGGTTTTGTGTGTAAGCACTACCTGTTAGGTGTGACCCTTCTTCGGGGCTCACTGGGTGCTGTCATTCCCTGCTCCCCCAGAGGTCCCCTTCCTGTCTCAACCCCGAGCACACAGCAGACGTGTGTGTATGGAGTCTGGTTACGTCTTCCAGGAAGCTACAGTCTACGGGAGATCATAGTGCAATGAGGGTTCTCTACCTGATGAAAGACAAGCGGCCTGGACAGAGTCTCAGCCTGGGGACAGACAAGCTCATACTCACTTAGAAGGTGCCCCTAAAATGTTTATGTCACTATGTAATGTGGCAAAACACCTCAGTGAAACAGACGGTTCTAAATACTCAAAAATTAACTCCTAAAAAGGAAGCTGGATAAAGAATCCTACTAATGGGTGTCCATAGGTCAGGGAGCACTGTGTGCACATGCACGCGTGTGTGCAGGTGTGTGTGGGTGCGGATGTGCGTCCCTAGGTTGAGTAGGGCTGAAATTGCTAAGGGGAGTTTCTCGATAACCCTGGGAGTTTAAGTGCGGAAGGGAAACAAACAAGGTTATCAGTCTCAAGTGAAGTTAATGAGGACGTGTTATGAGCAACGGAAAGAGGTCCCTCTTTCCCAGATTCCTTTTCCTGCACTTATACCTGGTACTCCCGGGGACTCTCCTGGGCCTGCTCCTCTTTCTGTGTAGGCTTCTCTATCCCCACGTCTTCCATTAGCATCTGAATACAGATGATGTTCAAATCTCTCCCCAGTCCAGATCTCTCCCTTGTGCTCCAGACTTGCCATATCCAACAGCCCACCAGACAGCTCCATTTGAATAACCCTTATTCATCTGGAACCTTTCAGAGCAAAACCAAACTCATCTTGTGCCCCAAGCCTCGCCCTTCTTTGGAGTTCCTTAGCTTAGAGGATAAGATCATCATGCACCTGAAATCCTAACCCCCCCTCTCCCTCATCCCTTCACCTGCATTCACTTGCCAGATCTGTCCACTTTTTGATTGAAACTCTAAATACATCTAAAGTCTGCCCACAGTTCTCTATCTTCACTACTAGTGAGGTTTAGTCCTTAGTATGCTGGCTAATGGCTCAGACAAATCCCAGTTCCCAGGGTTTGAATTCCAGGAGTGATAAAGTCTAACCCCCCAAAATACAGCAGCGTTCACTTGGGCAACTTTTTGAACTACTTGGTACCTCAGATTCCTCCTCTGTAAAGTGGAGATAATAGTATCCACTTCCTGGGGTCACTGCGAGAATTAAATGAAATAATACATCTGAAGCACTTAAAAAAGTGCCCGGCACATAGGCAATGCTTAACCAAGTGTTACCTATTACCATTGTGCTATTGTTATCACAATTGTTAGAACTGTTACTATTACCTGAGTTATCCCCCACCTCCTGCCTGATAGGTCTCCCTGCCCCTGCTCTCAACCACTTCTAACCCAGTTGCCCTTCCACGTTCCGGAGAAGCTCTGAGGCCCCCATGGGGAAGGTAGAGTGCTCTGTGAATAGATGGCAGACTAGATCTGGGGTCTAGGTCTAATGGGCTCCAGAACGCTTGTTCTTAGCTACTAAGCCCCTCTGCCTATTTGCCGGTGCAAAGAACGAATGGATCTGGAAAGCCGGATTGCGAGGAAGGAATGAAACAAGTGGAGGGGAAACTAAGAAAGGCAGAGGTGCCCCAGATTTTTCATACAGGCGGCCATCAAGTTGCAGGAGGCGAGAGACCAAGGCCTGCTGCTGAAGCTTGATTGGAAGAGGAAGCATAGAGTTGGGGGAGTCACCCTGATGGACAGAGTGTGTTAACCAAAGTCCTCCCAAGAACTTCCTAGTACCTCCTGAGTGGTCAGGCCCAGGCATGGGGAGGAGGTGAGAGCCTGGAGGGACCACAGGCATGGGCTAGAACAGCCCTGGCCAACAGAATAGTCAGACCATGGGCGTCTCTTGTCTTTGGCCTCCATATCTGTGTCTGAGGAGAAAACGAAGAGGAGCTGCTGCATCTTAGCCCTCAGTTAGCGTGAGCTGGGGTGGGATGGTTGCCGGCAGAAGTGTGAGAAGAGCAGTGGCAGGGGTGTGGGGGGAGGGCAGAACTCAGTGGGACAAAGCACACAGCCTCCCTACTCTGCCTCTCCGTGTCCTGGCAGAATCCGCAGGAGCCATGGCTTGTGCAAGAGGGATGCTTCGGGGTGCAGAGCTCTGCCAGCGAGGTTCTCAGCGAAGCTCTCTGTCTGAGCTCTCCAGGCAAGGCGCTGGCCACTCAGCCAGCCATGGGAAGGCAGGGTAGGGGCTGGGCTCAATTTGTGCACTGTCTCCAAGCTCTGGATGAGAGCGGATTTTCTGTCAGCCTTGTTCTTGTGTCTGAGGCTGGTGCCTTGGGTTGCCACCTTCCCCTCGGCCCCCAAAGAATGGAAACAAGCGGTCCAGCGCGCCCATGCCCCCCTACCCCGTGTGCCCTGCCTCAGGCCTGAGGCTGCCCTGACAGTTCATCCTCCATCTAGCAATACTCAGAGTTCGGGGGCAGGATGGCACTTTGGAAGAGAAAAGCATGCCCCGTGCCTCTCCTAACCAGACCCCTAAAGGGAAACTGGCTGCACAGGCTGAGTTGGGGGTGGGGTGGGTGCAGAGGCCCCTGCACCTCTCTGAGCCACCTCGCCCAGAAGGCTTCTCCAGCAGCGGGGCGGGGTAGAGAGTCCTGGAAGGAGAAAGCCCCGCTCCAACTTGTCTGACTCAGCCCATGTGAAAATGAACACTGTTCCTTTTAAAAATCAACAATCTTGCAATTTCTGGGATCCGTGGGATCCATGCAGCTTAGGTCGAGGGTGGGAGGGAAGCAGTTTTTAACACCAAACCACCCGAAGGCATATTCACTGAGAGCCACCCAACCACATCCCCTGCCTTTCATATCGGTGTTCTACCTTCCACAAAAGCTCTGGGTTCTCTGTCATGCTTTCTTTTCTCTTCCTGGATCCCAATTGTCAAGCCTTCAAGAAAATGCACTTCAGTCCTTTGTCACTGAGTGTAATTTGATAAACTGAGCAGAAACACACTGCTCTCCCCATCCTTTCAAAAACTGTTACTGCCAGAGAAAGAGGCTGAGGGAAAGAGATCTGAGGTCTTTGAATGGACGTTTAAGCACGAGCGCGCGCGCACACACACACACACACACACACACACACAGAGTCTCATGCACATACCAGGACATAGAGTTGCCTGGGATGGGAGGAGGTGGAATCCCAGAGTCTGGAGCGTGGGGGCCTGGCCCCGGGGTCCTGGGGCGGATGCCCTCCCAGCTCCCAGCGACTCCCCTGGTTGCAGGCCTGGTTGCAGCCGCCCAGTGGGCGGTGCCAGGGCAGGTCTCAGGCTATAAAGGGCTCTTGGCTCCCCGGGCCAGAGGGAACGCCATCGCTGCGGCAGTGTCCGTGCCAGCCACAGCCAGCTTGGGGCACTGCCGGTGTCCCATCGCCACCAGGCAGGCTACTCTTTTCCAGGCAGTGCCGATTTGGACACAGCTGTCAGCTGCGTTCCTCGTACCTACCCCGTTCTCTCCATCGGCAAGTCCCTTTCTGGGTTGCTTTCTTCTGGGTTGGGCGTGGGGTGGGAGGAAAAGGGATGGGGATGGGGGCTTTGACAGAGGAGGGTGGGGGTATTTCCATTTCTTTTTAAAATTCCTTCTGGAGCAAGTCTCTGAAGCTGAGATTTCTGGGAAGAGGCATGAGATGAGGCGCGTTCCTTATTCAGGCAAAGGAGAAAGCAGCAAACTTCTTTCCCAAGGGCCTCCCCTTCCCAGGGCCGCAAGAGGGTGGGTGAGGGGCTCCCTCCTAGCCGGGGGTCTCTGGGAGGTCGGGAGTGAGGAGCCGGGCTGTGCCTGCATCCGACACTGGCAGGGAGAGACCCTTGGACAGGGGTCATTATCTGTGAGACAAAACTAAAATTAAAAAAATATTAAAAATCCAGACAGCCGATGATGATGGGATACCTGGGGGTGGGGCAGGAAGGAGCAATTACACTAAAGGACAAAGAAGAAGAGAGAAGCCCTTAAGAAATAAATAACTGGAGTCCAGAATCAGCCCGGCTCCCCAGTGTCACGAGTAGCCCGATGGCGCCTCCAAAGAGGTGGGTGGGCCGGCGGGACTCCCACAGGTGGTGGTTTGGAAGGGGTCTGTTAATGTTCTAAACAACAGCCTCAGAGCCTCTGAAACTGCGAGGAAGGGGGACTGACGAGGATTCAGTTCTCAGGGTCTCTAGAAAGGCAGCATTCATGGCACCAAGGTGATTTTCAAGCAGAGCCGGGCTGACTCGCCACCCCTAACCAGCCTGGACCGGAGGGTCCCCCGCCTCCTTCAAAATAGCCAGGGCACAGTCAGGGAGCGTCCTCTAAACTGTCCTTGAGGACTGGGCACTGGAGGGGCACTGCTGGCCTTGCCGTGCCTGCTCCAGAAGGAGGGCATAGAGTGGGACATGGTGGACGAGCAGGCCTCGGGGATGACTATGAGGGGTGGCAAGTTGGGACCCAGGGCCAAAGGGACACCGTTGGAGTAGCTGTTTCCGCTGCAGTTCTCGGAAGGCGGTGGAGGATGTCTGAGCAGGAGCCGGTGTCCCCGGTGGGACCCCTGCTATGCAGGAAACGAAGGTTGCTTCCCCGCTGGATTTGGGGTGTTTCAGGAAAGGGGCCTTGCCACCGGCAGGCATGTACTGAGCCGTCTTAGGATGAAATGAGAACCAGCCTGCGGCCTGGAGAGGGAGAAGGGGAGTGGAGAGCTGATTTCCCAGGACTCCTGGATGCCAGCAAGACGGGATTGGGCAAAAAGCCGACAGAACTCCCTGAGGTGAAGTTCTGAGCTTTATCCCTCCGGCTAGACTACCGGGGTCCAAGCTGGGAGACCTAGAAGACTTTGCATAAACGCTGTAGACCCCTGAATGCCAGCTCTGCTTCCTGGCCCCTGTTCCCCAGTCTCTGCTCTCTGGTCACTGATAGCCTTTGAGTCTGGTTAGAGGAAGCAGAGGTAGTTTTAGGGAAAAGAAAGTAATTAAGTGTAAGTTTTTAAAAATTCAAGCCCGAATGATGCAAAATTGAGTGTAAAATCGACAACTCCCTCTTCTGTCAGCTTGAACGGTCAGAATGGACATTGAACAACGGGGCAGCTGCCCTGTGGGAAAGGATCTCAAGTCTCCCAGGGCTGTGTGCTTACTTGAGGGAGGACTGAGTAGGACAGCACAGTGGGGATGGGTGGAGGGACTCTGGGCCTCAGTTTTCTTATCAGTACAAAAAGTAATATGTGTATCTCATATCTAAAAATAGCATCATCTCACCAGGCTCTATGGAGATGAAATAAAAGAGTGCCACAGAAGAGATCTGTGGGCTCTGTGGGCTGCAAACATATAAGAGGGATTTGAAAGGTGCAATGCCTCCATCCCTTTGGGCATAGAAAGTCCAGGACACTCCTGGGGCGCTCTGTGCTCTGATGAGGAGCAGGCCTTGGGACAGATTTTCCCCCGGGGATGGGTGGTTTCTGAGCCCGAGGTGAGGGCTTGTCTTGCCCACGGTCTGCGTATTCCAAGAGCAACCGCAGCCTGAGGTCCCCCGCCCCTCCTGCCAGGCGTTGCAAAGTCCATCCATGCAGAGCTCCTTCTGAACCCGCATCGCCATGACTGATTTTGGGTGTCACGTCTTTTCCACTGATTTCCAGGTCCCTGAAGGCTACAGGGGTATGAGACACAAGCTGTGAGCCAAGGCTTCAGAGGACTGCAGGCAATAGCCCATACCCTGGGGTGTGCCCCGGGGAAAAGGATGGTAAATGGGGTGGGGGTGGGGGAGTCTACAGGCGTTTCTGTGATACTAGCAGCAGCCAGCCTGGAGGGAGAGGGACACTTGTGAGGTAATAGGCAGATCATTCACAGGCCAGAGTGAGAAAAATATTCTGTCTGATAGCCTACTCCTGCTCCCTGAGCCTCATGGGTTGAGCTGTGACCCACCTTTGGGGCAGTCCACAAGGGGCCAGCCACATTCCTTTGGCCAAAGGAGGGGTTGGGTGATGTTCGAGAGGACAGGGGTTCAGTCTGGGGCCAGGGGCAGGGTGCATCTGTGACCAGGATCACGGGTCAATTTGGAATTAGGCTCAGGGGCTTGTTTTAGGTCAGGGTGATGGGTCAGACTGAGGTCTGGGGCCAGGGTCAGAAGTCCATTTGAGGTGGATGAAGGAATGTCCTCTGACGGAATCCTACTGCTGAAGATGGTAGCTGACTCTTCTCTGTCCTGGCCGCTCCAAGCAAGCCTGCTCCACAGACCTAGCGTTTCTACTTTCCCCAGCATCTCTGGCCTGTCCTAGAAAATCACACCACCATGGCTTTTCTTCTCTTTTGTCCTAAGTGCTTGGTGGGATTTGAGCAAAGAGATGGTTCCAATTAGGAAATTCAGCAACTATTGTTGTGGGGCCGTGCTGTCTCTGTGGACATTCCCCAGGACCCCACTTGGTGGCTGAGCAAAGAGGACTCGGAATGACTTCCCCAGGCCCCCTCCCAACTCCCGCTCTGCCACTGAACGCAGGGGAGGATGAAAGTGCATGAAAGCCATCTCCAGGAGTATGGGCAGGGACAGGGAAGGCAATGGCTTCTGGGGCTGTTTCCTGGCAGAGCAAGACACCTTTGTGGACCTCTGAGGTTGGTGGCTGGGAGGTGGGGGTTGTGTGAATGTGTTGACTATGATTCTCTGAGTGTATGTGCCTTCCTCTTATGTGTGTGCACTCACCATTTGCCTGTGCAGCAGTTTGTATCTCGATAAGACTATGTGTCCATCGTTTCACGTGTGTGTGTGTGTGTGTGTGTGTGTGTGTGTATCCATCTTTCAGAGACAGATGTCTTCACGGGTGGGTTCCCTATGGTCATCTTGCCCATTTTACCTTGGGGCCAGGGCTGTGTCTCAGCAGCAGGCTAGGTTCTTAGGGGCTTCCCAAACAGTGGGGTCTCAACAACTTCACTGAGCTTCAACCCCACATGGGGAGCCAGGTGGGGCTGGCCTCACCACTCTTGGGTGCCCAGGCCACTCGGCTGTCCTGTGAAATCTCTCTGTCCTGAGGGTGTGCCCCAGCTCTGTATTTCTGGGGCTACAGTGGTCCTCACAGGAGCTTTGTGAGTAGCTGGGCCCCAAGCCGTCTGGGGCGGAAGCGTGAGAGCGCTAGGGTGGGAGAGGAGCCCTCTGGGAGCCCACACGCAGGCTCTTCTGGGCTAATCTTCCACAAGGAAGGGAGATGGAGGGCCCGAGGAACAGAAATTGCTTCCCCCTGAATCTGTAGTACTACAACTGTCCACCAGGTGGGGTTCCAAGGCAGAGAGTGAGAGTCGAGATGACATCGCTCTAGAAGCCAGAGACTAGCTTTCAAATCTCCGCCGCCACTTAAACCTCCGAAGCGCTCTTACAGGGAGGGACAGCACATATGCTCGCACCTTAGACGCTCACACACATTTTCTTCGAGTGAACTCTAAAATAGAACACGTACTGGGTGCAGGGGAGGTGTTAAGAGGGGAGTCTAGTTTCGTTTACACACACACCACCCTAAACTGAAGGTGGGATATCAAGACTTCTGCTCTGGGAGTGCGAGAGTGAACGGCAGAGACGAGGGGGCTGGGGGGCGGGGGAGAGGACCTACGGGAGAGGGCGAGCCAGGCACTAGCTAGACGGTGCCGGGCTTGGCACGCGTAGCTCCATGTATCACAGACACGCAGGAGGAGAGGCCAGATGACAGACGGATGCACAGACACGCATATAGCTCCACGAGAACACACGAACCCGCAGACACACCACCCAGCTCCACAGATGTCAGGCCGACCCAAGGACACACACGCGCGCACACAGGTGCGGCCCCGGGCCACACGCACACCTCGCGCACGCACGAGCGCCGGGCCCTCGGCGGCGGGCTCCGGGAAGGTGGCCGCGCTCACCCAGCTTGTTTATTTACTCATTTGTATCAATGAACGTTTGTACCCGACTCCTCCCGCCTCCGGGTGCCCGGGCTGCCGCATTTGTCCTCGGCACGGGACACTCACCCGGACCAGCACCCAGGGTTCCTCCGACGCTGCGGGGGGCGGAAGGCACTACGAAGTTAGGGGGTCCGAGAGGAAGGGCTGCGTCGTGAGCGGCCCAGGACGCGGACTGGCAGAGGGAAACATTGGCGTCTCCTAGGATGAGAGACATATGCGGGGGGGGGAAGACCTCCGCATCCGAGTTTGGGGATGCCCGGATAGGAGATGGGGGACCCCGGCTAGGGGGAATTGGGAGGGGCAAATGTTGAGGGGTGGTTGAGGGGCCCCGGGAGATAGGAGTCTGCAGGGTTCCACCGGATTGGAGCTGGGGACCCTGATCACAGGTTCAGGGGCTTTCAGCGGCCCTCCATCGGGATGAGGGGAGGCAGTCCGGCAGGGACCTCAGCCTCCGGGGCGACAACCCACACGGGACTGCTCGGGGCGGGAGGAGGGGGCCGGGGGCCGGGAGGGAGGAAAAGAGGGAGGGAAGTAGCCTAGCAGCCAAGCGGGCACTAAGCGAGCGCGCACCGTGTGTGTGTGTGTGTGTGTGTGTGTGTGTGTGTGTGTGTGTGTGTGTGTGTGTGTGTGTGTGTGTGTGTGTGTGTGTCTCCTCTCGTCCGTCTGTAGGTGCCGGGCTCAGCGAGACGCCGGCAAGAAGGAAGAGGAGGCGAGAGGTGAACTGAGTTTGATCCTGCGGCGGCTACAAGTGGGTCCCGGGCGGGCGGCGGGCGGCGGGCGGCCGGGGCGGGGCGGGAGGCCGGCGGGCGCTCACACGCTCCGGCCGCCGGCCTCTCACCACGCCTCCGGCTTTGTGAGCGCGGGGGGAGTGGGGGTGGGTGGGGTGGAGTGGGGTGGGGGTGGGGTGGGGTGGGGGTGGGGTGGGGGCGGGCTGGCGGAGCGCCCACGGCGCAGCCTCCCGCCTCTATATAAACACACGCATCGCCTCGCTTTGGACTCAAATTCACATTGAGAGAAGCTTTTAAAACCACCAGCCCTGAAATCCTGCCTCCTGCTTTTCCCCCCCTTTCATTCCTTTTGCCTTCCTTTCTTTTTTTCCCCCTTTCTTCTCCCAGCAGCAACTCCAGAGCCGAGAGACTGCGTCCCGGGACGGATTGCCTTTTCTTAATTGATACAATAGCCCAGATCGGGTTTTCACCTCCCCCAACCCACCCGCCTCACCCCGCCCGCCGCCGCCCCGCCGCCGCCACCGCCGCCGCCGCCGCCCCGCCCAGCGCCCGCCCGGGCTCTGTCGCCGGCCGCGTCCCATCCGGCCGCGGCCCGCCGGCTCCGCACCCGCTCCGGCCGCCGCGCCTGCCGCGCCCGCCTAGGGGGTGTGCAGCGGCGGCTCTGCGGCTCCGGCGCGCCGCCCGGGGCAGCCCGGGGACGCTGGGCTCGGGCCTCTCGACTCGCCTCAGCCGGGGAGCCTTCCCTTTCGCCCCCAAAGTTTCTGGGTTCGTTGGAAGTTTTGGATTCAGAATTTTTTTCCTTTTTTTTTTTTTCCACCTAGGAATTTGAGGAGAAAACTTTTGACAAATCGATCGCACTTTCTCTCCGCTAGCTCTTACGAGAGAGGCTCCCGCTGGACAAAGTTTTCCAAAGTTTTCCGAGTGTGATGGTTGCGGGAAGAGCTAATCCACCAGCTTGATTCACGGCTTCATCTCAACCACCCTCGAGCAGTCCCCAAGCCCGCTATAAGGGAACAAACAAACAAACAAACAAACAAAGTTACACTCCGAGTCTCCTTGTGTCTCCTCTCTCTCTTCTTTTAGGCAATTTTTCTCCTCCCTCTCTCCGCTCCCCTCGCAGCCTCCACTCCCCTTCCCTTGGCCCCTTCCTCCCTCTCGGTTTCGGCTGGAGGTACCAGGACCCCCGGCCGCAGCCTCCCCTCCCCCGCCGCTCGGGTCCCTTCTCATCCGGCCCTCCCCTCCCCCGCCGCGGCAGGCACAGCCAATCCCCCGAGCGGCCGCCAACATGCTCTTTGAGGGCTTTGAGCTGGTGTCGGCGCTGGCCACCCTCGCCGCGTGCCTGGTGTCGGTGACGCTGCTGCTGGCCGTGTCGCAGCAGCTGTGGCAGCTCCGCTGGGCTGCCACCCGCGACAAGAGCTGCAAGCTGCCCATCCCCAAGGGCTCCATGGGCTTCCCGCTCATCGGAGAGACCGGCCACTGGCTGCTACAGGTAAGGGCGCGCTCGCTCCGATGCTCTCCGGGGTCCGCTAGCGGTGAGCGCGGGGCGGAGGGAGCCGCGCAGGCGGGCCAGGGGGCGCCGGGAGCTTGAGAGCACGGGCCCCCGCCCCGCCCCTTCACTCCTCATTGCGGGTGCCGTCCGGGCTGCTTCTGCCCGCCCGCGGCGCGGTTCGGAGCCCACTGGCACCCGGTGCGCAAATTCTGGGAATCTGATACGAGAGGTCCTCGGACCTGAGAGGGCCCCCAAAGATTGACTTCCCCCAGTCTCGGGCGACCCAGCAGGGGTCTAGTGGGCTCCCGGCGAGATGCGCGCCAGAAGGGGCGTCGGGTGGTGAGCCGCTTTCGCCTCCCCTTCGTGTTCCAAGTCCCTGTCGCCATAGGCTTCCGGGGCTCTGGCGGTGTCCTTGGGACCCGAAAACTGAGTTGGGGAGAGGAAGGAGTCAATGGCCCCCAGAATTGCCCCTTTAAGACCCCGGCTGTGTTCCCCAACGCGTCGTCGGCTGCTCTAGGCACAACTGCCCTGGTCCAAGGTCTGAGAAAGTCTGTGTATTTTGTGGTGGGGAAGGAAGGAGGTAACCCAAGGAAGATGAAAAGCCTGAGACTCGAGGGTTCTTGGCTTTTAAGGAAAAGGGTCTATTTACTTATTGGGTGGGGACACTGTAGCAGGGGAGAGAAACCTGGGATTGGTGTGTGAGATCCATAGAGTGTGTGCATGTTTGTCGCCAGACGCAGCAAGACCGCACACTGCTGGTGATAATAGGGGTGGGCGCGTCAGGGAGCAGACTCAGGTAAGGTAATGGGGAGATTAACCTGGAATTAACCTCGTCAAGGGCTAGACAAACGCTTTTGCAAGTGGATACACACAGGATTTTTTTCTTTTGGGTGGGGGGCGGTGAGAGACGCCTCTGGTTAACCGCGGGAAGTGTGTTGCGTTCGCGTGTGCACCGGGGTTGGTCCGGAGGATGCTGATGGCAGTTAAGAGAAGGATGAGTGTCCTGAAGACAACCCGGCAAGGGAGAAGCGGGGCGGGAGGCGAACGCATAAACCGGCGGGGTTAGAAGTGCGAAAGCAAGGCTTGAAATTCACAGACGCGTGCAATCCGCGCGCGCACATACTTCCACCCTGCCCGGCCCCGCCCCGCGCCAAGTGACAGCAGCGGGGGGGGCGGAGGAGGAGGACGCGCGGTTCCTCCGCGGTGTGGTCTTCCCAAGTCCCAGAATCGGCCCATCTCTTTTGGGGTCGTTCATGCAGTGGGGGGGGTTCGCTTTAACCAATAGGGCTACCCTCCGTAAAGAAATCCCCAGAGCTTCTCCCAAGCCGCCACACTTAAAGAGTTAACTGCGGCGGTGGTCTAGGCTTTTGGCCGAGAATTTAGGAAATAAAGTAACTCAAAAGGGCATCGGTTCCTGTCTTGTTAGAGCCAATCTGCGGAATCCGTGGTCAGTCCCCATACCCTTTTCCTGACCTTTCTCTGACACCCAATGTCCCTCCCGACCTTTTCTCTGAATCCCACGAGGGCCCTTGCGGCTCCGCATCCAACCCGCACAGAAGATAGGAAAAGGGAAGCGGGCCTACGCGTCCCCTCCATCAGCCCGCGGGGCCCTGGACTCCACCGTGGGAGGGAAATGGGGGATGCCTGTAGAAGAGCGCCGAAGGGGTTAATGGGAGCCCTCTGAATCCCAGCTTTATTTTTTTGGAGTCATTTATCAGATTTTACGGGGGGACCTCCAAGGGCTCTCCGTTTCCACCGTGCGCCATCTAAACAGAGCCTAGGGCTAAAAATACAACATTTTTGTATAAATTGGACTCGCGGCCCGAGCGGCCGCCCCTATGAAAGTCCTCTTTGTGAAGACCGTGGAAACGGCGGACAAATAACTCTTTATTAATGCCACAAAAAACGCACTTTAATTATAGTTAGGCAGATCAGAGGCGGGAGGGGGGCGGCGGGAGAGAGGCGGCGGCGACCTCGGAAAATTCACAACCCAACTTTTGTGTCGAAAGAAAAGAAAAACAGAGGAAAAGAAGGAGAGGAGAGACGGAGAGTCAGACGGAGCGAGCGAGACGGGTATAGCAGACGGAGGGAGGGAATCCCGCTCCTCAGCCCCCCTTGGTCGCACCTCCACCCTCGCCTAGAATTCTCTTAAAGGGGTAGACGCGGTCTAGAGCTGCGGCGGGGTCCGGGAGGTCTCCCCTCCCCGCCAACCCGGGAGTGGAGTGGCGTCCCCCCGCGGCCCAGCCCCCCTCCTGGAGGCGCGGGCGCTCTGGGCTCGCTCCCTGTCGCGCGCCGGGGCCGGAGGCGCATGTGGAAAAGTGATTAGAGATCCGGGTTCTGCAGAGTCACTTTTCGGCTGTGCTGGGGTGTGTACACATTTAGTTGGAGAATACTTTTCCGTAAAAGAAAGGAAAGTGAGGAGAGGGACCGACCTGGGAAAAGGGGACCGCCGAGGTGTCCCTTCGGGGGTGCGTGACTCGGTAAGTCTGGAGTCCGCATCCGCACGGGCGGCCCAGCGCCACGGCCGGACAGGTGGCGCCCCTCCCCTTCCCACCCGGTGCTGCCCCGGCGGGAGAAGGGTTAATGTGGGGTGGGGTGGCGAGCGCCTACGTCAAAGGTGAGCGGGACGCCCCTGCCCCCGCCCCTCGGAGGTCCCCTCGGCTTCCGGTACCCGCGCGGGGGCCGGCTCAGCCTGCTCCTCGGAGAGCCGGGCCCGGGCCGGGGCCCAGGCGTCCTGGGCTCGCGCCGCCGCTGCCGCCGCCGGGGATCCGGTTACCTGTGACGGCCACCCCGCCCTGCCCCGCCCCGCGGGAAGCGCCTTCCTCGCAGCTCCCGTTCCAAACTCCTGGGCGGCGACGAAAATCCTCCTCAGTTATTCCCACGGCACGTTGCATTAGGAAAGTCGCGGTTCTCGGCCCGTGACCCTACCTTGCAGATCCCTCAGAGGGCCGCCGGGTCCCTTCGCGGCCCACCCCTGAGAACGGAGGAAACCCCAACCCCCTTCTGTAGTGACTGCCTCCGGGCACCGACCGCTCACCGCTATAAATAATCTTTGGCCTGCGGCCACCCCGCGGGGTCTCGCCAGCCCGTGGCCGAGAGCCTGGAAATATTTATTCCGAGAGGCTCCGAAGCGTGAGGCGGGGGAGCGAGGGGGAGGGAGGCGGAGGCTCTAGCTTCGGGTCCCGCCGTCCGGGATACCATTTTCTTCCCGCAAGTCATTACTAAAAAACACCCTCCCGAGGGGTGCCCCGGGCCTCCCGCCTCCTTGCATTATTTATTATCCTCTAGGCCCTACTTTCCAGTTCTTGTGCATGCTATGAAAAATAAAACCTTCGTGCGTGTTTGTGTGTGTGTTAGGGGGGTGGCAGGGGACTGGTGGCCCAAACGGGGTCCTCCGGCCCTCCCCCGCGGGCGCTTGAGACTGGGCCTCCGGGACCTCTCATCTGGAGATGTACGCTCTGAGAGAGGTGTTTTTTTTTTTTTTCTTCCCGTGGCTCCCGCAGGGTTCCGACTTCCAGTCCTCGAGGAGGGAGAAGTATGGCAACGTGTTCAAGACGCACTTGCTGGGGCGGCCGCTGATCCGTGTGACGGGTGCAGAAAACGTGCGCAAGATCCTCATGGGCGAGCACCACCTAGTAAGCACTGAATGGCCACGCAGCACGCGCATGCTGCTGGGCCCAAACACAGTGGCCAACTCCATCGGGGACATCCACCGCAATAAACGCAAGGTAAGAGCTCTGGGTTCAGAACCCCGCAACCCTGCTCTGACCCTCTTCTTCTCTGCCCTGGCCCCAGGGGTAAGGAGATCACAGAGCCCCGGGGCCGCCCCCACTCGAATTTGCGCCCCCATTTGTACACTAGAGGAGCCCGCAGTTCCGTGCCTAGAAGTCTGCAGTCTCGGATGGAGAGCCTGCAGGCCTCCGCTGGGTCTTCCCCTTTGTTGGCCAGCTATGCCTTTCCCACTACCAGGCCCAACGGGTAGTTGGGGTGAGGGAAGTGATTTAGAGAGACCTTGAACGTGCAGGGACTAAGGCTACCAACGCCTGTCCTCGCGGTGCTCCGCAAACCTGAAAAAAGAAAAGGGCAGATGGTGGTCCACGCTCCCGAGGCCTGGAAACGGATCTTTCTAAAACCAAACCTAGCCTTTCTGCCCCTGGTTGCTTAAGGTGGACGCGGGCAAGTGCTGGGACCCGAGCACCGCCGCGCGCAACGGTTGCAGAGCCTCGCCCGGGAGGGGCGAGATGAAATTTGCGCCACTGCGCGAACCAGTGTGCGTGGTGGAGGAAGGGCGAGGGATGGGAGGGCGGCGGAGGCGCTGCGGGGGATCCAAGTGCACCTACCCCCTCCCATAAAGAGGAAGAGAAAGTGGGTGTTTATCCTGTGGATTTCCCGAGCGCCAGCAAGAGGCGCGGAGGAGGCGAGCCGGCGCGCACGGAGCGAGCCTCCCCGCCCCCTCACAGGGCTGCGCCGCCGCCGCCGCGGCTCGGAGCGCGGGCGGCACGTGCTGTTTGAACTGCAGTAACCCGAAAGCTGAGCCGCCGCCGGGCGGGGCGGCGGCCCGCGGGCTCAAAGCCGCCAGTGAGGGGGAGCCGCGCGACCTCCCCTCCCTCGGTGTTTTCCATTGGGTCAGAGGACTCATCCAGGTTTGAAACCTGGAGGAAAGAGGCAGCCTCTGATCTTCCGGGAGGAGTGGCAGCGTCTGGGGGCGTGGGGGTGGGGCGGGCAACGGTGAACAGCCCTCTCCGCCAGAAACCTATGTGAAGTGGTCTTTGTGAACATAGGAATTAATCTTGTAGTATTTGGTGTCCTCTGAACTGCTTACGAAGAGTAGTGCTCCATAGCAGACAGGCAGACAAAAGGAGGCAAAATCTGATGGAGGAGACAGCTCCCCCTACTCCCCCCATAAAGCACGTACTGGAAAGGGGCTCCTAAAGGAGTCTTCCCCATCTGCCTCACTGGAGCAGGAAGCAGCTAACAATTCCAGGGGGCAGATGAGGAGTGACTTGGGGGGGGGAGGGGGCGGCTATAGGCTCCGGAAGGGGGAGGGGGCTTATAAAATGTGCTGGACACTATTTTTTCCTTAGTCTTTATGACTCCACCCAAAGCCCGTTCCAAAGAGTGAGGTGACATCCTGAGATACAGAAACCCAGCTCCAAGGAATTGGTCTGCTTCCTCATTTTTTCTTTATAGAGGCTTTGACAAGAAAATAGTTATCCCCTTCATACAGAAAGGGACACTGAGGTTCGGCGAGTTTGAGAGACTTGAACCAGGTCAGGAAGCAAAGAAAAGGCAGGACAGGGCATACAACACAAGCATCCATGAGCTGAGTTGTTTCTGGGCCACCAAGCAGAACCCCACTTAGTCCTGCCCCCCGCCGGGCTTGCCAGAAGCTGGTGGTTGGGGGTGGGCAGGAGGTGCTGGGAGGAAGAAGAAGGCTGGATCAGGACCAGAGTGTGAGATCCTGGGGATGCAGAGGGCTTTTGGGCAGGGCTGTTGCCTTGTGCCTCCACTCACCCTGGGCCTAACTTGGCTGTGGGCCTCCAGGTGGGGAGGGCCCATCTGGAAAGCCCCAAGGTTTGGCCCACAATGTCCATTTGGGAGGCGGGAAGGGGATGGCACAAATGAGTGCCGCCAGAGGCAAGCACAGGGAAGGAAGGGGGTGGAAGGAATGGGGATGGAGCAGGGGTGGGGGCCCTGACACTGAGAGCCACAGATGAGACACTGATGGTCCTCCTCTTTGGGGCACCCTATCCTCTAGTTCCTTGGGGATAGGAAGTGGCCAGAAAGCAGTTCATCCTGACCGAGGTGTGAGAACCCAATTGCAGGGCTCTCTCCTTATGCGTATTAGTTGTCTGCTTGCCATGTGGCATTTGTATGGGTCCTATGGTAAATTGGTGGACAAAAGGGCCTTCACCCCACCCCCAAATCTCCCTAATTCAATTTTTCATAAACTTAGGTTTACTGAACCAAACTGAGGGTTTTGGATTAGATCGACCCAGAAGTGGCAATCTTCGTCCTTGCCTCAAGAAGTAGAATCTTAGCTGGAGGGAAGAGAACAGAATGAATATTCAGGGGCATATGTTGGTCCTAGAGAAAATGGCTAATCTGCTGGCCCCCAGTGCCCAGTGGACTCAGCCTGGACAGGGTGGGGGGTGTGCCACGCACAATGCCTTATCCAGTCCACACTGTAGTCAGGGAACTGGCTGGTGAGCAGGCCTGGTTAGGATGTACTCACAGGAAGTACAGCCCAGGTGTGCTGGGGCCTGGCTGGCGGGGAACTAGGAGCGTCACTGTTTCCATTGGGGCTGGTGGCCCACCCCTGCTCTGGGAGGTCCGACCAGATGTGCTGGGAAGGGGCTCCTTATAGCCATTGCTGCACTCCAGGTGTTTGCCCTGCTGTCCTGGTGGTCTAGGGCCAAGTTGGGTGGGGTTGCCAGGGAGAAAGTCCAGAAAGTCTTGCCCAGTCTAACAAAATCCTCTCTTGGAAAGCCACGCCTGTGTCCCTATAGCCACTACCCCAGACCCTGTCCATTCTCTTTTGTAACTTCCCTTCCCCCAGGGGTCTGGGGTGTCTCTGATAATGGGGGAGGGATGTCGTCCTTCTTCGTGTGCAGAGAGGCTGGGGTAATTACCCTAGAGGGTGGATGGAGTATGGTAGGGAAGGCTGGGGGGAGGGGCGTCAGAGACACAGAGGAGGTGTTGGTGCACAGCTCCAGTGCACGCCCCACACACCAGAGTCAGGCAGTTCCTCTTTTCCTTTGGAGATAGGGCTGAGCCTTTTTAGCACCAGAGGGCCAGCAGTCTCAGGGTGCCTCAGACAGTAGTACCCCTCCCCAAGCTTGGAGAGCATCCCAGAGGATGCACTTACTCCTGAAGTCCTGTCGTCCTGGAGATGGCAGGCATGGCTTTTCTGCTAATCCGTCCCAGACTCCTGGCTATGGGGACTTCTGTACCCAAGGCTAAGGTGGGGGAGCAGCTCCCCAGGCTTTGGAGGTGGGGATTAAGAAGCCCTGTCTACTCACACACCACCCCTCAATGACCGGGCCTTTGGACCCTGTTTTGGGTAGGAATGGAGGTCAGGCTCAGGATCGCTGCACCCCTCTCAGAAACCCTGTGCATCCTGCAGCCTGTGTTGGGATGGAGAGTCCAGGAAGTGCTTCCGCAGGAGTGTGGAACCAGGAGGATTTAGGGGTCTTTGGGAAGGCCGGCCCAGACTTGCTCTAGATGGCCTTTGGTCCAGCGCACAGCCTCTGGCTGCAAAGTCTCCCCGGGCTCAGCTCAGGGCAGAAGTTCCCACCTGCTTTGGATAGGAAGATGGGTGGCATGGCCAGGCAGCCCCGCTATGGCACAGGCACAGAGCCTCTGTTCTGCCAGCCCAAGAAGTCCTTCACTCAAAAGTTACTGTAGCACCAGCCAGTGGGTGCAGGGGCCGCTGAGGGGGCGGGTGGCAGGAGCGGATCTCTCTGAAGGTCAACGGGGGAGGAAGCCCATGGCCAGCCAGCCGCCAGGGTGCTGGGGAGTGGATGCCTCCCTCCAGTTGTCCTGTGCCAGGCAGTGGGCGGGAGAGCTGGCTGGGCGTAGGGTCCACCCACTCCCTTTTCCCTCCTTTCTCTGTCCTCCCAGGGCAGGGAGGGATCCAAGGCTATGAGGCTGAAGTGTCTGCTCACCCTTCCAGCCTTGGGAGACGACAGTTCTAACCTTGATGGGGTCGGGGGGAGGGGAGGTTTGTCTGGGGTCTCCTCTGGCCCCGAGCCCCCTGTGCCAGCCACTGTATATGTTCAGGATGGCCCAGCATAAGGGCAGGGGTTAAGAGTGTGTCTCTAGGGGAAGAGAACTGCTGAGGGCAGGAACATAGTAGCCAGAAGAGCTGGCCTTTTCCTTAGAATAAACTTGGCCATAAAGAAGGGGTCCCCTTAGGGCTCTTAGATAAATTCAGAGCTCCCAGCACTGGTAAGAGGGTGGCTGGTGGGGTTTGGAGTGGCGGGAGACGGGGTTCCATGCCATTGGTGGGTGTGGCCAGTCATGTCTGGACTGTGACATTGGGAGGACCCTTCCCCCATTGGGCCTCAGCTTTCTGAGGGGATTTTGCTGTGGCTGGAAGAGGGATGAGTGTCTCGACAAATCTAAACTTTCAGTTTCTTTGGCTTAGGTATCTGCCAAGTGCTGCCCTCCTTTCTCCACCACATGATTTGTCCCGGGTAGAGGAGTTGGGGGAGAGAATTAGAGCTGCAGTCCACTGGGGGACAGACCCTCTGTTCCCCTAGGTGCTGGGAACCCAGAAGCATGCACAGGCTGGGGGGTCTGGGCTGGCCTCTCCCAAGCAGAGGGGCTGAGAGGGGGTTGGCTCAGGAGGCCGCCAAGGTGAAGTCCGGACCCAGTGGAAATGCCAGGCATCTGGGAAGATGACGTCCTCTCTTGTCCTCCCCCCCTTACTTCAGTTTAAAGTACACACCTCGGCGTCACCCCTGTGCTGTGCGGACAGCTGCCTCGGAGGTGCCTGCCCTCTGTTATTCTTTCCACTCCGCAGGCCGTGGCTCCGGTGGCTTGGCTTGGTGGGGTGGCCTGCCCAGGCCCCCACCCTCCCGGGCAGCCGCTTCCATTCCTCCCAGTCTGTCACTGGCCCAAGGAGTAGGTTCCCTCTCTGACTCTTCCCGCTCCCGGGGCTGCCTGTCCAGAGGCTGTCTGTCCGTCTGTACATCCATGGCCACCAGCTGAGAAGGGGGAGGCTATCTGGCTGAGCGGGTCAGCAGGCAGGGCTCTTGGGGTTCCAGGGCGCCTTTCCTCTCCCAGGGGCTCTAGGTGAGAGGCAGGAGGGGGAAGCATTTGTAGAAACAGTGACAGAAGACTTGAGCCTTGACAAGCCTCCTGGTGTCCCACCCCACACCCTCCCATTCAAGCGGGAGAGAGAAAACAAGGGATGTAGACCCTCGAGCCAGTGGCTTTGCTGGAGAAACTGATGGGGGGGCTCCAAGCACACCCTCCAAGGCGAGAGTCCGTCCTGCACTGCGTCTGTGCCTGGGAGCTCCCCAGTCTCCCGTGACACTCTGCCTTCTCTCTCCCGGCACCAACCCTGGTGGGAAGTCCATACCTGCTGCTCCCTCTGCAGGGCTTGGCCTGGGCCAGAGCTGGTTCCTGATGACCTTTGTCCAACATTCTTGGCTCACTTTTGGGAATTCCTAGGGAAGCCCCAGAGGGAAACAAAGCAGCTCTGGCTCCTGTTACAACTGTGGTCAGGGCAGTCGGCTCTGGGGGCTGGGAGCCCTTCCTCTCTTCACGCGGAGCAGCTCCGCTGGGCGCTTTCCCATGTGCCCGAATCCTGACCCCACCCGCCCGACGTGGCCCAGGCCTCCCTGTGCCCTGGCCAGCACCTCCGCCTCCTCCTGGCCTTTGTGGTGGGTGGTGGTTTCTGGGCTGCCTCCGCTGTGGGAAGTGCCCTCGTTGTTAATCCTGGGCACCAACCCAGAGACGAGGTCCGGGAGTTTTCCTGGTGCCTGGGAGGCCCTGATGTCTGTGGAACCGCTGGGCTGGAAGCAGGGGCTTGGACTGGATGACCTCTGAGCAAAGTCCCTTGGGTTCTGAGTGCTTACAGTCTCCCTTTGCTTCTCAGTTGGCCATTTTCTCCACCTCAGGGGCTCTGAGAGGAATCATGGGTGAGACAGCTAGGTGGAAAGGGACCCGAGAACATCCAGTTAAACCCCTCATGAAACCAGTGAGGAAACTAAGCCCTAGAGAGGACAGTGACCTGCTGGCTGCCACTGGTGAGTCAGGGGCCAGGTCAAGAAAAGAGCCCTGGACCTGGCTGTAATTCCCTTTACAGAAGCCCCAGCCCAGAGGCCTGAAGGTGCAGGGTGGCGGAGGGTTTCCTGGGGGTCATTCCCAGCTTCTCATAAGGACCCCTGTCTTCCTAGAGGTGACGTGTGGACCCCCTACCCTGGAGTCCATCTGCTCAGCCCCAAAGGTTGGCACTCCTGCCCTGTTTGGACCCCAAGGTTTGAGACGGAGCAGTTCAGCTGGCCATCACTAGAGGGCGCAGGGGATGTAACCTTTAGGGCAGGGCAGGACAGGGCAGGGCTTGTCAGTGGGTGACATCTGGCCACTCCCTCGAGTGCACTGCGGGTCCTCAGCGCCTCCTTTGGTAACCCTGGGATGGCCCCCCTGGGCCACTGTAGCCTGCGTGGAGTGTGTGCAGGGGGTCCTTGTTGGCACTTACCAGGTGACTCACACAGTGCCAGATTCTGGACTTTTTCAAGGGGACGGCATCTACTTTGGGACACATAGATATTGAAACTTATGTGCTCTGTACATGGAAAGGAACCGCAGAGGTCACCTTGTTCAACCTCACCATTTTATAGATGAGGAAACTGAGGCTGGGGGGCGTGATTTGGCCATGATCACACACTAAGTTGGTGGGTTAAAACTCAGATCTCTGGATGTCCAGCCTGCCTTTGCAGAGCCATCACCCCACTGCAGTTTAGAGCCTAGCTGGCTTTGACTTTGACCAGGCTAGGTCTGCATGGCCTCTGCCCTGTTCCCCCGCCCCCCACATGTCCACCTTTGGGCTCGGGTCTCCTGTGTGCTGGGGGCCTGGCCAGCCCTTGCCCCCATCCCATCCCCTCCGTGACAGTACTCCTCAGTTGGCCCTGGGCCGGCTGGTCCTTGGCCAGGTGTGGCCTCCCTCTCCCTGCTTCCCCCCACTTCCAGTCTCCTCATCGAGGCCTGGTAGCCACAGAGTATCTTTCTGCCTCCCTGATGAACATTTTGCTGTTTTGTAAGGGCCCTTCGTTGGCCAGCACTGGGCTCTGGGGACTGGGCCCCATTCCCACCCCATAAGACTCCGATCAGGAACTGAACTTGGACTCCTAAGGACACGGGGTGGGGGGCGGGGTACGGAGGCAGAGAGCACTGCTTTTATCCATAACCCTCTAAGGGGAGGTGGCAGCTGAAGTCTCCGTTGGAAATTCCTGGGACCCCCACAACTGAGCAAGGTGGAGTGACCCATTCAGGCCCGGGCTGCCCTTGGCCACTTCCCATCATCTTTTCACATTTCAGCTGTCCTTTAATAGCAGGAGCAGCCCTGAACAGTGCTGGCTTCTCTGCCCCTCACCGGCCTCCTTCCCTCCCTCCGTCTGCCCACCGGGAATTTCGGAATGAAAGTGCTATTGTGAATGCCTGGCTGGGCCACTGAAGGGCCAGCACTGTTATTTCTGCAAACCAGCCCTCCCATTAGCCATGCAGGGCTGAGGCCAGGAAAATGTTACCTTTTCCTCCTCGAGCTGACTGCAGGGGAAATTCTCACATTTACAGTTTGTGCGGTGGTTGTGTTTGGGGGGCAGGCAGGGAGGGTGAGCGCGTGTGTGTGGTTTGCGTGGGGCAGGGTAGGGGGACTAGAGGAATATTTGTCCCCTTCTGCTGTGCCGTGCCTCCCCTCTCTGCCTCTCCCAGTGACTTTTCCCTCGGTGTTGGTGAGGGTATCCCCCTTCTGCTCTGGACTCTTGGAGGGGGCAGAGGGTGTTGGTTATGAGGGACCAACAGGCAATCAGTAAACAAACTAACATTCTCCCCTCTCCTGTACACCCTGGGCAGCAGCCTGAAAACTGTGCTGGGGCATTTGGGTAAGGAGGGGGCAGAGGGTGTTACTGAGAAAGCAGGAGGATGGAAGCAGAGAAGGTGGAAAGAGGGACTCACTGACTACTTAAAATGGACCAGGAAGATGCCGGGAATTCAGAGGGCTTCTGTTTGGCTTTGTGATCTTTTGGGGTGGAAAATCTTGCCCCCATCCCCCTGCCTTCGGGCCTGGCCACATTGAAGACATTTTGATGGCACCGCTATTAACAGACTGCCTGGGATCTACATCCAGTAGGTATTTCCCAGGGAATGAGAGCAAATTGGTCTCAGGAAGTCCTGCTTGCGGTCTAGCCTCAGACTTCCTTGTTCTCCTATCAGCGGAGAAGAAGAGTCACCTACTGCTTTCCACCTCTTCCTCAGCCAGTCCTTGCACCTGTGTTGCACTTCTCCTGGGGGCTTCTGCCCTGTGATCTGGGAGTTTGGGAACGGGTCCCTGCCATGGAGGGGCTGGCTTCTCTGCAGCCCTGCCCAGCACCCGCTTGTGAGCTCCCCAAAGCTCATGCAGCCACATCGCCTGCAGACCGGCTGGTGGCTGGATTGCTCAGTCCGCAGAGCTTTGCCACTATTTGGAGCTCATGCTTTTCTGGGCGTCAGGAAAGGAGAGGATAGCTCACATCTCCATGTGATGACATGGGAGGTCCTGCCTTTGAATAAAAGTGTCCACGAATGGTGCTTCAGTCCTGTACTTCTCCTGTCTGTGCCCCAAGGCACAGCCAGCAGGAGAGGGCTGGAGGTAGGTGAGCCAGCAAGTGTTTGTCTAGAGCTGGAAAGCAAAGCTTGATTGGAGGGAGGACCCAGAGTCTCTGTGGCCACAGCCCTGGGTGCGTGCTTCAGTGGGGCCTCGTGGGAGCCATGTGGGCCGCACGAGCGCCTCTTGCCACTTCCTCTGCCCTCCAGGTCTTCTCCAAGATCTTCAGTCACGAGGCCCTGCAGAGCTACCTGCCCAAGATCCAGCTGGTGATCCAGGACACGCTTCGGGCCTGGAGCAGTCGCCCTGAGGCCATCAACGTGTACCAGGAGGCGCAGAAGCTCACCTTCCGCATGGCTATCCGTGTGCTGCTAGGTTTCAGCATCCCCGAAGAGGACCTTGGCCACCTCTTCGAAGTCTACCAGCAGTTTGTTGAGAACGTCTTCTCCCTGCCTGTCGACTTGCCTTTTAGCGGCTACCGACGGGTGAGCACCCAGGGCCTGGGAGGAGACGAGGTGGGCATCCATGAGCCCACTTGGAGGAAGCCCACTAAGCTGGTCACACAGACAGAGGGGAGGTATCTGCAGAAGGACAGGGGTGGAGCCTCCATCTGCTGGTCTCTGCAGCTCAGGTGGGAGGTTCTCAGAGGAGTCCTTTCCGGGCCCCTCCCAGCCTTGAGTGACCTTCCTCTTGGTGGCCTTCCCAGCCTTCCTCTTTGGTGACCGGATGGCCCCCTTCTCCCCTCAGGGCATTCAGGCACGGCAGATCCTGCAGAAGGGCCTGGAGAAGGCGATCCGGGAGAAGCTGCAGTGCACCCAGGGCAAGGACTACTCGGATGCACTGGACATCCTCATTGAGAGCAGCAAGGAGCACGGGAAGGAGATGACCATGCAGGAGCTGAAGGTGGGGGCGGCCTCCCCAGTGGGCAGCGCAAGTGCCCCATACTCTGTTTCTGTCCCTTCTGCTCTCGGCCCACAGGGACTGTCCTCGACCGGCTATGGTGGCCATCACTGCACGGGGCTGGGGCCCTCAACCAGAAAAGAGACCGTGTCCCTGTCTGCTTAGTGTGCACGGTCTGATGGGGAGGACAAGAGGCATCCACAGCGGGTGGTTCGGGCCCCGACCCCAGTGTCTGTGCACCCAGTCTTGGTAGTGAGCAGGCCCCACACTCTCCATCCCACCCACAACCCCATCTACCATTTAGGCAAAGGTACTGAAAATTGGCCCCTTCTGAACACATTTGGTGTCAGTGGCTTCGCTGACCCCCTCGCCCCTCTGCACTGCCCAGTATTCACCATTTCAGTGCATTTCATGGTCCCCAGAAGGGAAGCCACTTGCTTGAGGGTGGCCTCAGTCCTTGGGGAAGAGCAGGGAGGTTTGGGCCTAACTCAGGTCTCCTCCCATCCCACCAGCCTTTTCAAATTGGTGGCACTTGACACCGTCTCCCAGCTTGTGTGGCACTCGCTAAGCCCAGTTAGGCTGCCAGCACCATGACTGCCCCCTGGCTTCCAAGAAGGGCTTCCTGCCCACCCCTTTATAGGGGGTGTACCACCTGAGGAGGGATTCATGAACTCATCCTGGTCTCCACTCTGCCACCCACATGCCACCAGGTGCCCCTGGAGACTTGCTGCACACCCCTCCAGCCCCTCTGTCTGGGCTCACCCCTAGTCTGGCTCCAGCTTTCCCCCTGGCGAGCCGTTAGAAGCTCCAGTGATCTTCCCATTTCACAAGAAGTGTCGTGACTCGTAGGTGGTGCCATGGCAAGTCAGCGACCCAGGTCCCTTCACCCTCCTCTCTGGGCCTCCATTTGTAAAATACAGGGTTCGGGATGAGATGGCCTGCTGAGACCCTTCCCTGGGGCACCCACTGCCCAGGTGTCTTGCTCTCCTGAGAACCTTGGTGGGGTCTGAGTCTTTTGGGGGCCACCTCTCCTCAGCCCAGCACATGTCCCCATGGGCATGGTCCCAGGTCACCTGGGGCTGCCAGCTGGAATGCCCCAGTGTAGACTCCCCTCTGCTCGCCGCACCAGGTGTAGACCCCTACTGCTCACCTCACCAGGCCTGGTTCCTTGGGATTTGTTCTTTCCCTTCTGTGAGCTCACGGCGCTGATGAGGCCCGCTGGGGCTGGCTCTGGAATCCAGCAGTGAGTGAGAAGCAGCCCCAAGGGACTTCCAGGCTAGAGCTTCTGCCCTGGGCTGTAGCAGCCAATTCTCCTGCCCAGCCAGGGGACTGGCCCCGTGACCTGAGTCCACTGAGGCCCAGATGCCGCAGCGACACGCGGCTCAGAGGTGGGGCCCAGCTAGCTGAGCTGGGGCACAGAGCCCGGCGGAGCAGGGCTGCCCTGGCTGCGTCACCGACCACGCGTCTCTCGTTGCCGCTGCAGGACGGGACCCTGGAGCTGATCTTCGCAGCCTACGCCACCACTGCCAGCGCCAGCACGTCGCTCATCATGCAGCTGTTGAAGCACCCCCCAGTGCTGGAGAAGCTGCGGGAGGAGCTGCGGGCCCAGGGCATCCTGCACAGCGGCGGCTGCCCTTGTGAGGGCACACTGCGCCTCGACATGCTCAGTGGGCTGCACTACCTGGACTGCGTCATCAAGGAGGTCATGCGCCTCTTCACACCTATTTCTGGTGGCTACCGTACCGTGCTGCAGACCTTCGAGCTTGATGTGAGGCTGGGCCCCGTGGGGCTGGGGCTTTGGGGACCCATGGGAACACTGCCTTGGGGGTGGGGGCTGGCTGATGGGAGAGAACAGCCTTCTGGCCGAGGTACCTTAGTCACGTGGGAGACATCTGGCCCCAGATGTGGGGTCAGACGAAGCCAGCCTGGGTTCGTCTGTGAAGTTGCATGTGGACATCTGTAAACAAGAGACAGGACTAACGTGCTGAGGGGGAAGCTGTCGGGGGAGGGAGGGCCACAGTGGGGGCAGGCAGGAAGGAAGTCGTGCCCTCTCAGACCCCCTGTGGCTCTCACCACCATACCTCACCCCTGCCTCTGTCTTGCCTCCAGGGTTTTCAGATCCCCAAAGGCTGGAGTGTTATGTACAGCATCCGGGATACCCATGACACGGCGCCTGTGTTCAAAGACGTGAACGTGTTCGATCCAGACCGCTTTGGTCAGGCACGGAGCGAAGACAAGGATGGCCGCTTCCATTACCTCCCGTTCGGCGGCGGCGTCCGCACCTGCCTGGGCAAGCATCTGGCCAAGCTGTTCCTGAAGGTGCTGGCGGTGGAGCTGGCTAGCACGAGCCGCTTTGAGCTGGCCACCCGGACCTTCCCCCGCATCACCTTGGTCCCTGTCCTGCACCCGGTGGATGGCCTCAGTGTCAAGTTCTTTGGCCTGGACTCGAACCAGAACAAGATCTTGCCGGAGACAGAGGCCATGCTGAGCGCCACAGTCTAATTGCGTCTAGCCCATACCCCCACCTCAGCCCAGCCAGGCCTGGGGTGGTGGTGGTGGTGGGAGGCACCAGAAGGGTCGAAACCTGTGTGTGGGAGGGGCGGGAATGTGGGGAAGGGGGAGCGGCCCCCCATACCTTACCCTCCTCTGTTGCCCCTCCCCAACCAACTCTACCCAAAGCCAGAAGGGCCCCATCCTTCCAAGGGAAGGGCTCTTCTCCTGGCTCCTACTTCTCTCCAGTCCCTCCAGGTCCCACCGGCTTCGCTTCTGGGAAGGGCCTGGCGGGGCACTCTGCATGCCCATACAGTGTTAAAAGTCAGTGGCTTGGCTGTAGCATTTGCTTGTAATAGTCTAAGCTGGTCCCACCTCTCCCTTTTCTTTTGGGCTCTTTGAGTCTGAGGACGGGTGGTTGAGGGGGAGGGAGGAAAAGAGGTGTCCCCTTTGGGGCTCTCTTCAGCAACCCCCCCCTTCCTGCTTTGACTCAGACTGGTGGAGTGCCCCTCCTGGCGTGGCCGCCCAGGAATAGCATACTGGGTAATAGAACACAAGTCACCCTTCATAGCGTGGGGGGCTGCAAGCAGCCTGCAGGGCCCCCACCCTTTTGCCAGTTTGGACATTTGAAATTACCTATTGCTGCTACTTTTTCTCTCTCTGACCTTGGGGCAAAGGAGCCGCAGGCCCTGTCCTCCCAGCATCCTCCCTGGTGGCCCTGGGCATGCGCACTGACATCCTCACCTTCCTGCCAGGCAGCCTTGAGCCCATCCCACTTCCCTGTTACACACACGCCCAAGGCCTTTGGTTCATGGGCTGCCCACTCCCCCAACCCAGACCCTCCCCACCCACCCCCATATTTATTCACTGATACAACCGAATCTTGGCATTCCTGGGGACCGGCACAAGCATCTCTTCTGTCCCCTAGCCTCCTTCCCAGCTGTCTAGGGCAGGGCTTCTGCAAATGATGCATCCTCCACCCGCGGGCTCCAGACCTTCCGTGGGTTCAACCTCAGAGCCTCACTCTCCGGGCGGAGTCCAGTGCCTCTGCCTTTGCCCCTTGGTGGTGGTGGTGAAACGGCCCCTTGCCTCCCTCCCTGCTCTGTCAGAAACCCTGTTCACGTGGGGATTTGGAGGCTGCCACAAGCTCTTGCTTGGCCACTGTTCACCCCGGTGCCCCCCACTCCTCCTAGTGAGCATGGGGATGTATACGGGTTCTTTCTTCTGACAGGGAGCGAGGCCCTCTGTTGTCTGTTCCTTGACCCTCATCCTTGGCCCTTTGCCCTAGGAAAGATGTCCTGAAGTCCTTCCCACCCCTATGCCACTGTCCGCTTAGCACAGCTCAGAGGTGTGCGGACAAGATGAAAGCAAAGGGAGGTGAGCGTAGGAGGTCCTCTGCTGTGGTCTCGAGGCAGCCTCACGGGGTGCGGCTGCAGAGCTGAGGAGGAGGGTACGTGCGATTTGTCAGAAGTGATTTGGCTGGAAACCGGCCGGTCAGGGGATGACTGGGGGAAAGAGGAGTGGCTCCTGCCAGTGGCATTTTGAGTGCTGGCAATTTGGGATGCCTCCCGGGGATGGTTTTGCGGGTCTCTGGTGAGCCGCTAGGTGATTTTGTCCGTTTTCAGATTTTTCTTGGCTTTCCGTGTTTTCTCTATTGGATTTTGATGTTATAAAATCAGTGGATCGTCTTTACAAGAAAATCAAAAGCACACAGAAGAGTGCGGGATGCCATTCCCTCCAGTTCCCTCTCTGTAGTAGTGGCTGCTGGGGTCCCTGAGGGGCCCCCTCATGGTGCTTGCTGGCCCCCCACCGCCCCCACGCACACCCCCTGCGGTCGGCTTCAAGGGAACGGGTGCATGCCTGGCCGACTGCTCTGTAACCCCTGTTCTCAAGTGTTTCATTCGGTTCCTACGTTTTACTACAAAAAAAAAACAGCACAGAACAGACATCATCGGCAAAAAGGCATTTTTAAAAAATTAGCAAAATCTCTCAATCCACCTCCACCCCCTCCCCCCAACTCACACATTCTGAAAAACAGGCAAAAATGTGTAAAGACTCATCAAAGCTTGCAGAATAGCTGCACGGTGCACCAGAATTTGTTACCCATAAAAAAACCCAGCGTCTGGAAAGTTCCTGTTCTGTTAAGCTGACCCAGCTTGCCCCGCACCAGTCGTTTTTGACTGAACATCTAGGAGTGCAGTAAAGTGCTACTTCAGACAGGAAGCCCCCCAGACTTGGCCCCGGTCAGGGGGCGGGGGTGGGGCACGCTGGAGGGCTCTGGGAGGCGTCAGCGGCCTCCTGTTGGGGTGACCAGCCTGGGAGGGGCAGAGGGAAAGGCTGAGGGGGTCCCTGCGAGGAGAAAGGATAATTTGCTCTGCTGGGTCTCAAAGCCAACAAGAAGGGAACCGAAGAAGCTCTTGACTGGCTGACAGGAGGGTTCCTATGTTGAACTTCAGCCGTCTCTCTTCTCTGTGTCTGTCCGTGTCGTGTGTTTCTTGTATAGGTTCTGTGGGTAGCGCTAGATGGGTGATGTGTCCTCACTTACCATTCCTAACTATCGTAACTTGACTGACCTTAAAAAGACAAAACCCCACAACACTCTTCCTGCCACGGGCTTGCAGACTGAAGCACTTTCGATGTTGGGCGCTGGCATTTGTGACCTGGGCACCATCCTGACCCTGCCCGGATCACTATAATATTATTTTATACCCAAAACTTTTTTTTCATAAATGTTATAATTTTGTGTCTGTCTTTATAAACTATTATAAGTACTATTTTTGTTATAATTCAAAATAGATATTTAGTATAAAGGTTTTGCTGGTAAATATTTGTTATTTAGTAAAATATGGATTTTTTCTCTATTGTAAACATGGTTCAAAATATTAATATGTTTTTATCACAGTTGTTTTAATATTGAAAAAGCACTTGTGTGTTCTGTTTTGATATGAAACTGGTGCCGTGTGAGTGTTTTCGCTGTCATGTGGTTTTAATCTGTATATAATATTCCGTGTTGCATATTAAAATGAATGTTGTGCATTTTGTGATTTTGGAAATACTCACCCTGGCTCTTTTATAGGCTTCCGTAATAAACCGTGGGGACTCACCCTTGTTTGGCTCTCTGGTCTCTGAATTCTCAGCATCACTGTCAGGGTCCTCCCGGCCACCCTTCCCTTCCCCAGTGCCCACCTGCCAGGCGGGAAATTCTTTCCCACAACCAAGCAAACCGTTCCTTGTGCATAGAGAGGTCCATGCCAGTGCTCTGCGAGTAGTTAAGTGAGTAGTAAGTGCCCCTGCACTGGGAGGGGGGGAGGGGGGGACGTGTAAACGTATGGCCACTGGTCCCCATACATTAGGGGATGGGGCGGCTGGGAGCTGGCTCTGCGGGCTGACTGGGGCCACGACCAGTGACGCCAGGAGTCTCATTGCTGGACGAGGCAACCCAGCGCTGAGGGCCTGTCCTCAGCATCCGTCTTAAACGAAAACATTGTTGTCCATGGCCACACGGTAAACTGGGGAGCGGAGTTCCGTTCTTCTGACTTCCAACCTCATGCCCTAGAGTCACTTCTCAAAACTTATTTCATGGGTGTTGCAGGAGCAAACACATTCCCTGATTAAATAATGTTCGGAGAAAGGGTCAAACAGAGTTGGGCAGATTCCTCCCTGCAGGCCCAGGCCCTTGAACCTGAGGATGGGCACACTAAGGGACCGCACAGGTCACAGGGCTCCCCAAGCCCATTTGACGACCGAAACCGTGTCCTCTTTCACGTTTCTTGCTCTCGGAGAAAAGGTGCTCTGCAACCTGGCTCGCAGAGGCCAGACATGAGGCCAGCAAAGGGCATGATGGCCAGTGCAGGGGGGACGAGGACTGTGGAGGGTGGTTTCCAGGACTGAGGGGCTGGGGTGGGGAGAGAGGACCTCGTTCGTCAAGGGCTGGGCCTCCCAGTGCCCAGGCTGGTCCCATCCTCTGCCTTACCTAGTCCCTTCCCCACAGTCTGGGGAGGGGATTCCCTCGGCCCCCACGCCCCCAAAAAGCTGGCTTGAAAAAGGTGCTTTTTTTGTGGCTACAGCGTTGTTTGTTTCTTTGGTTGGTTGAGTTTTGTTTTGACAGCCTTAGGCCCAACCTCAGTTCAAATCCAGAGAGGGACGCAGGGCCTCTCCCCACCTGGCCACCTGGACCCAGATCCTGGCTTCCCAGAAGAGAATCACTGACACCTTCTGGGAGATGAGGGCCCACCAGGCAGGACCCTCAGCCAGCCTTGTCCATCACATCCTCGCCCGCTGGGCCACGTTTCTGCTTCACCGGCCCCTCCCCACCACGCTTACGTCTTCTCCCCCTGAGCCCTAACCTCCACCCGTGGAAGAGGGAGAGCAAGGGGGGTTCCCTTGTTTTCCATAAGATAGAACAGAGTCTTAGAGTGGCGGGGACTTGCCCATGGCTACACAGAAGCAAAGGGTAGTGCTCGAACCAGAAGGGGGCCACCTGCCCCACCCAGCACGTGCCCCTGTGGGATTCCCTCACCCAGAGGCCTCCGGGGTCCGTGAGGAGCAGCAGCGAACACCCCCAACTTCCAGCAGGAACCTTGCCAGCGGAAGGTAGTAGTTTTTCAAAGTGTGAACTCCTTGTGTCCCGACGGAATGTCCTGTGTGGCAGCAGAGGTGAAGGCAACATGGGGCCCGGGCTGCCCTCAGTCTGACCGCCCTACCACGGGGTAGGAGGGCCCAGCCAGGCGGCTGGCTGGCCTGTCATCACCCAGTCTGTCGGTGCCTCTCCCCCATGGGCCCAGCGGGTCACCAGTGTCCCCCACACGGCCGCCTGCCCCGGGAACCTCCTGGCCTGGAAGGAGAACACAGGCTGTTGCGGACCGGCAAACATGGCCACTGTTTGTTCGGGGGCTGGGGCGCCAGTTTGGAGGGAACTCTCCGACCGCACATACTGCCACCTCCCAGCATTTTTTCCAAAACAGCCTGGTCTTGGCTGGGCCCCGCTGACCAGGGTGGCCAGGGACTGGGAGCCAGGAACAGGGAAAGGGAAAGCAGGGCCTTGGGGCCAGCGGGGTGAGGTAAGCAGGTGAGGACAGAGACCGTGCTCCGTCAGAGCCAGCCTGCGCAGCACTGACGTGCCTTGGAGGAGAAGAGGGACGGAGGGAGAATGACTCTGTGTGTCTGTGCTGGGGCCTAAAGGAGAAACAAAGCTGACTTGTCTGAGTCTCTGGGCTGAGCCAGCCGGGCTCTACTCCTTGTAGAGAGACCGGAGCACTGAGCTCTGATGACAAAACAGCAGGCTGGGACTTGGGTCCCATCCCTCATCTCTTACTTGGCTTCGTTTTCTCCAGAAGACATTGGTCTGCCCCTTCTGCCCACCAGGGACCCAGGCCTCCTTGAAGATGCTTATTCCAGCCTTTTTGGCCTTTTCCCCCTCCGGGTAATAAGAATGCCTCCCCTCTACCCACCAAGCTCTGGTGCTCTGACTCTGGCTCCCTTCAGCTGAGCCTCCTTCTGCACAGCAGACCAATGACAGGTAAGCCCTCAAACACTTGCATGGCAGTGTGGTGCTGTGACACCCCTGCAGGGAGCTGGTCCATCCCGGAGGCTGTCTGAGGTACAGAGGGGGCTTCTTGGCTGACGGTAGCCGTGTGTCCAGGCTCCTGGCTCACTTGAGGGGGCCAGGCTACCTGGGAGGGTATATAGGTAGGCTGGGAGACAGATGTGCCTGGGCGGTGCCCACCTGCTTGACTATGGTGCGTTTCCTTCCTGGCCTATCTGGCCAGGAGCCCTTATTGCCTTGCCTGGTGTAGACTTGACATTTTGGTAAGTGCTTCTTTCCCACAGCTTCTTCCTCTGGGACTCAGGCTTAGATCCTCTCTGAGATAAATGTTAAGTAGAACATATTGTTATTGGTGCCCCCTGAGGCCGTGCCGCCAGAAAGCCTCACCCTGAGCCTGTAACAGCAGTGGTCACACGGGAACCCTCTGCAAGGATCTGGCCCAATTTGTGACATGTGGTCTCTCCTTGGGAAGGAGGGGGGCCACCTCTGACCAGTTGCTTTGGGATAGGGGCAGGGAAGATGGCTCCCAACCCAATCCATCACCACCACCAATCCCAACTAAACCTCAAGACCACCAGGTTCTGCCCAAAGGCACATACATCCCAAGCAAAACTCCATGAGGCCAAATTCCAGTTCCATAATAAAAACTGGGATCTCTTCTGGAGTTGGTAGCAAACATAAAAATCATCCCCAAGTTCTAACCTGCTTATGTTGTTTCCCCCCCTGCGTGGGGGCAGGAAGACCCACCCACCCTCCTGTGAGGGCGTCACCTGGTGACGCTGAACTTGCCGTGTAGACCCAAGACACGACCTACACACCTTTGCCTGTCATGAGCCAGATGCCTCTTCTTTATTAATTTCATAATTCAAGTCTTGATGAAGTTCCACAAGTCATGAGTAACTCCCTATGCCAGTTAGGGCCGGGGTTAGTTTTCAAATGTGCTGCAAATTCCTAAGGACGAATACAGACTCCAAGCTGCACGTGACTGTCACCCACCTCTTCCTCTGACCTCCTCCGCACCGTGTCCCTTTCATTTCCCTAACTTGACTCCCACCGTGAGCTACCTGCTCGGCAGGCTTGCTGTGATTCTCGGAGCCGACGCTGTGTATGCGAAGAGCTGGATGCTGGGATCCTTTCCAGCTCTCGTGTCAGATCGGTTCAGATTCTTTCTACTGCAAATGACAAGAAACTAATTGGAAGTAGCTTTGGCACGAAGGGGGATTTACTGAGAAAACACCGGATCGTGTCACGGACTCCAAGGAAGACCTTCTAGCCAGCCGTTAGAAGAGCAAAGCAGGGCTATCGTAGAGATGCCAGCAATGGGAAGTTGTGGAATTGCCCTCTCATTTCAGTTTCTCAGAAGACAGAGTCTGATTGGTCCAGCATGTATCCCTCTCTGGGCCAACTATCTATGTTTAGGGGGCCAGGGTCACCCAGCATAGATGAGGCAGCTGAGAAGTGGGTGGGCCAGAGAGGCAAATAATGCCTCAGGAGTTCACTCCAGATATCAGTGTATTTATAAAGCTCAATCTAAATGGTTTTGTAATGAACAGAGTGCGAAGGGAAGGCTTAACCAGAGAAGGCATAGCTGAGAAACGATTGATGCAGGATAGAGTAAGTCAGGGAAGGCTTCCTAGAGGAAGAGGTTCCTGTTTTCTACGTGGTCCTATGTCGATGGCCTGCCTGGAAGAGCACCAGCCCTGGTACTCAGGTACTCAAGTACTGGGTCAGGGCCTGATATCTAATCAGGAGGCCCCTTATTCTCTTGTTGCAGACATGGCCTTAGTAGGATTTCAAGCCCAGTTCTTCTACTGAACAAAGAACTGAGTCTATCTCTGCCTCAGTGTTTTAAGCCACAACACAGCAGGATCATATTAGTATTGCACAGGACTAATTAGTATTACACGTGGGCTCAGGTGGGACACCAAGCAGACCATCATTGGAGAGGGGCTAACTCCAGATGAAGGTATCAAGGAGCTGACAGAGTGCTGGCCCTTCCCTCCTGGGGGCCACCTGGTCACTGTGCCTGGGGCTACAGTCTGCCCCCAGCTTTTGGTGAGAAGAGTGTGGGAACGTGCGAGAGCTGGTGAGACGGTGAAACGACAGGAATTCTCACACACGGTGAGGGGAGCGTACGATGGTGAACTGCTCCAGAAGATGGACCAGACGGAGCTCCTTAAGCTGACTGCTACTTCTGGGATTACCCCTCAAGCCTGTCTGCATGTGGGCCTTGGAGACAGACGGCAGAACCTGACCGTTTCCATGGGTCCGGAGCCCAGCCTGGCTTAGCTGAGTTCTGTACCCAGGTTATCACGAGGCTGCACTTTCATCTGGAGCTTGGGGCTCTCTCCCCGGCTCACTGGTTATTGGCAGACTTCAGATCCTTGAAGCTGTAGAACTGAGGCCCTCAGTTCCTAAAGGTCACCTGCTATTCCCGCCACACGGGCCCCCGACCACACGGCAGCTTGCTTATTGAAGGCCAACAGGACTGCATATCTTGGCTTCTTCTGTCCCTGACCTCTATCTATACCTCTGATTAGGTCAGGCCCACCTAGGACCATCTTTTGATTAATTTAAGGGCAGTAGATCAGGAGCCTTAATTACATTTGCAAAAATCCCTTCACCTTTGCGTGCAACCTAGCCACAGCACCGGGGTGAAACAGCATTGTATTCGCACAGGGAAGAGATCGCACACAGTGGCTACAGCAGGGGCAGGAAGCCTAGAGTCATCTTGGAGCTCTACCTGGACAACCGTGAAGCAACACAGATCGACAAACTGCAGCGCACAAACAGGACGGATTCATCTCACAAATAAAAAGTTGCTCAAAGGAAGCCAGATGTCAAACTTGAGGTACATCTATATCTATATGCTTTAAAATGACAAAATTAAGTATATTTCTAGGGATGCATTTGTACATGCAAAACTATAATGACAATCAAGACAGTGATTACAAGGGCCGGCCAGTCCCCTCCAGGGCAGAGTATTCTTTTTTTTTTTTTTTTCTGAGTCCTATGACACAGGGAGTAGTTACACTAGTATTTGGTTTACAAACCATTTTCTGTACCACACGTCGATGCATTTGTACACACTGCTTCCGTAGGCCTATTGTATTTCATGCGTGCAAAACATAAACATGAAACTGAACATGAGATTTGTCTTAGGCAAGAGACGCAAGGGGGTGAGGAGCGTCACACGGATCATGTCCCTCTGAGGACATCTGCACCGCCCAAAGGTGCCTGAGTCAAGATGCTGTGGTGGGTGGGGGAAAGGCAAGGAGGGAGGCAGCCTGTGGGAAACCCCAGCCACGGGGGTGGGGGGGGGCTTGTGGGAGGGCTGCGTACCCCACTGGCCTCCCCTGGTTCCATCAGAAGAGCTGCTGCCTTCTCCAGGCCCTGGCTAGGCTAGAGACTGAAGCCACACGAGAACTCCTTTCTGCCTTGCACAAACTGAGGGCACTGCTCCCGAAAAGACAAGCAGCCATGCCTGAGCCCCGAGCCCGAGTCCAACACAAGGCTGGATTTGTGGAAGTTTCCAACCTGAGATCTGTGGAAGGCTATGGGGGTCCTGACACCCACTAGGATTGTATTTGCAATGTTTGTGTGATAAGCCTTCTTGGAGGTGAGGGTCCATAGTGTCCAGAGCTTTTCGAAGGGGTCTAGGGCTGTACAGAGAGGTTGAGAATCAGTGCTGTACATTTGGGTCAGCAACAGTAAAACAAGAAGCACTAGTCTTTATTCATCTTTGTCTAACGTCCCAGACCCCATGTATCCCTTTTTACAGATGAGGAAACTCATCTGTAAACTGAGGCTCAGAGGGCTAAGGAACTTATCCAGGTTCTCACAGCTAGGAAGTTGGAGTCCTCACACATATGCTGTTTCTTGGGGTTCTCTCCTGGCAAGAGGAGGGGCAGGAAGCGTCCCTGTGGGAATCCTGCGCCTCTCCTGGCTCAGTGCACAGACAGCGGAGAGACGGCTGCCCGATGAGCCTGCGGCGCCGGTGCACAAGCTGTCAGGTGTGGCCTCCTCCGTTCCCTGCCTTAAGGTGGCCGACAAGGAGCTGAACAAAAGGACAACAGTCCCTTCCTAGGGCTCTGACATAGCCAGAGGCGGAACAACTCCATGCAACCCCTTCTCTGGCTTTTAGGAGGTCCTGGGGCTGGGGGTGATTCTGGGGGGCTCCTTGGCAGTGGCAGGCTGGGATCTGCACCTGAAGGTTGGGTGGAGTGACGTGAACATAAGAGTCAGGGCATGTGTGGGCTCAAACTGGAGAAGTGAGCATAAGGTGTGTCCTGAGGGGCCAAACCAGCAGCATTAATGCAGGGTGGGGGAAGCCGATGAGGCACGCACGCTTAAGAAAACGACCTGGGGGTCAGGGCTGGCCCCACAGTGGCGGTGAGCAGCACTTAGGGAACTGGTTGTGGGGTGGGGCCCATGACAACGTGTGGAAGGGTTGAGGGCCAGGAAGTGAGCTTTCCTCTGCCCTCAGCATCAACCCCACCCTCCCTGGAGTGTTCTGTCCTTTGAAGGGCAGACTGATGTCTTCCCTGGAGCTGGGGGACCATTGGGAAGGGGGGTGCCTTTCTCTGTCCGTCAGGCTACACTCTTCTGTTTAGCGTGTCAGGCTGAGGAGGGACGTGAGGGGTAGGAGCAAGATGAAGCTAGACACAGAGCGCCCCACAGGGCTGGGCCTAGCGGGGTGCCCAACACAGGCTTTCTGGGGAAGCTGGGAGCATAGTCTGCCCTCAGCGCCGCCCTTTCCCGGCACTTTCACTGCCTCCTGTCTGTCAGTCCCCTGTCTGTCAGTCAGCAGGCTGAGTCAGAGATGCCCTGGGGTTGGGGGCCGCCTGCCAGAGGCCTGACTCACTAAGAATGGCTGACTGGTTTCCCCAGTCTCTGTCCCTCCCTGTCATAACACGCTGAGGGGGTGGGGGCTGGGGAAGCACACAGATATCTGTCTCCTGAGTAGCTCCTCCCACAGCAAGGGGCACCAGGGGCTTCCGTCCGGGACAGGCTGATCCCTGTGACGGGGGCCCCAAACTTCCTGGAAGGCTCTCTGATGTGGGCCTCTTTCTGCTCTCGAGCCTGACATGAATCACGCATGTGCTCAGACAAATGTGGTGACTGGAGGAGTGACTTCCATCCTCACTGCTGGCTGAAAATGACACTGGAGATCTCCCCAGCCCACACAGGACCATGTAGACTCCTGGCTTCTTCCATTCCACAAGACTGCAAATGCTATGCTAATTTGGGGGCCATGGTTCAAAAACAGTAAGTCACATCATTAGCTCTGATTTCACATTTTATTTCATTTCATTTGATTTTATGTTTTCTTTTTAGAGTTTATTTATTTCTTTTGAGAGAGAGTGCAGGAACAGGGGGAGGACAGAGAGAATCCCCAGCAGGCTCCGGACCGTCCGCACTGTCAGCGAGGAGCCCAATGCGGGGCCTGATCCACCAACCACGAGACCATGACCTGAGCCAAAATGAAGAGTCAGACACTTGACTGAGCCAACCAGGTGCCCCATTTCCCACTTTATTTGAATGAGAAATAAATCACGCACTTTCAAGCTAAGGAGTGAGCTTTTGAGTCAATGTGCTACGGAGCAACTGTTCAGAGAAATCTGCATTCCTGAGGTGGTCTTGGGCCCCACTGAGGCTGGGGAGCCGAGCTTGAGTGCCATCCAGCCCTGGGCATGGGGAGCACGGCAGCCTGGCTCTGTTCTCTGCTTCTGGGCTACGGAATGGCCAGTCTAGGGCCATGGGGCGGGGGCGTGGGGGTGAGATGGAGGTCCAGGTGGCACATGGTATCGTGGTAAGATGTTTGCTTACGGGCAACAGGAAGGAGGACTCACTGGCTCTCAGAGCTACCAAGGTTAGAAGGGGCTCTGGTTTCAGGTGCCCTTGGTTCCTAGGGGTTCGAATGGGGTTCTGTAGGTCCTCTCTCCAACTTCATCTCTTGGTCCTTCATTGTCTGTGTCTGGCTCCATGCTGAGCGAGTCGGAGGCAGGCTGGCCAAGGGCCACCCAAGTCCATGCAATCCTAGGGAAAGAGAACTCTCCCTCATGCTTCATATGACAATCCCAAGGGAGGCTCTGGCTGCAGGCAGGGACCCCAGTGCATGACAGTCAATGAGGCCACGTGCTTGCCCCCACAGGGTGATGGTGGGTTGTGTGACAGTTGGCCCTACCATGAGCACCTGACGTGAGACAGGAGCTTCCCGAATGCCCAGGAAGAAGGTGGGAGTCTGTACCTCCTCCCACCCCTGCCTGGAATGTGTAGCCTACTGTGTTTGTGGGTATTTGCAACTCTGACCCTTTCTGGCTGTTGTAAGGCTAATGGCTCAGGGAGATAATCAACCTGCAGGAACTTGGGTGGGAGCCTGTCTCAGTAACAGAGAGGATTTCAATCCCATTTGGGGCAGCTAGCTCCCACAGGGAAACTTCTTTTTCCCTTATGTCCAGCAAACAAAGAAACTGACGGGCCACACACAATTGCTGGGCTTTCTGGGGCAGTTGAATACAGGGAAGGCTCAGCCATGGGCCCAGTAGAGGTGTCTGAATCCTTGTAGCCCAACCCAGGGGGCCGCACTCAAGGATCTGGCAGGGCCAGACATGGCGTCTGGGAGAGAGACCAAGGGCCGTGGGGCTTCTCGGTTAGGTCAGGATTCACCCTGTCCGTCCCCACTGGAGGATGTAGCTCTTCACCCCCTCCACCTCCTATTGGAACCAGTAGCCCTGAGCACGGGGCTGAGGCTAGTTTTAGGGGGCCCTGTAGGAGGCCAGCTCCCTTTCTGGGAGACCAGGCAGCAGGGACTCTGTTTTGAACAAGTTATCTCTTACCTTCCTTGGTAAGATACCAAGAGATACTTGACTCAGCCACATATCACAGGCTCCTGTATCTTATAAATACCGGTTGGAATGGGGCAGGGGGTACAGAGCCGCTGGTGCTGAGTCCAGCCTGGTCAAACCCAGCCCAGCCACGGAGGTGGCTGTTATGAGGACATCCCTAAGCTTCTCTATAGACTGGACATTTGGCAGTGGAGAGCATCCGGTGGTGACCCCTTCTCTTGCATGCAGCCAGAGAACCTCACACCGGGGAGTGAAGCTCACATGCTTCACTGCGCTCAGCCTGCCCATGTTCTTCCCCATTAGGACTCTTGAGTCTTGCCTCTTTCCAGCCCGTCCTTGGTTCTAAGTGAGACTTCCAGGCCTGTGCCAGAAACAAGCCAAGAGATTGTCAGCCTTCTCTGAATCCACAAGACATGTGGCTCCAGGGGACATTCTCTGCTCCCACCCCTTTGGCAGGTGCTTGCACACAGCAACATCTATGCAGAAGAACTTGGCCTCCCCTAGTACTGCTCTTTGTGTGTGGTGTGGCTCTGTTTTCTCAAGGAGAACACAGTCCCATTTGTGACCCTTGTCGCTAAAGTTACCTTGTCACTCATCAGTGACCCTCACACTCTGTACATGTTTAAAAAGTAGTAATCTAGGGACCGTGACATTAAAATGGACATGAGCTTCATTTGATCCAAACTTTCCACCTAGTAGGTGAAGCATCTGAGGCCCAGAAAGGAAAACTGATCAGCCTGTAACCAGCCAGCTTGTTAAGGCTGGGAGTAATTGGAGGCCTGGCTGTTTTGGCTCCCGGGCCAGCGTCTGTCCAGCTGCCCAGGCTGCCCTGGGTATGGAGTCAGTGAATAATGAGTCCCCCACTCAGAAACCAGCCCCTCAAAGGATCTAGAAAAAAATTCTCCAACCTTCTTATACATGCCAGAACAGATCTCGTACCTTTTGGGAAATGATCAGTAAACAACCTTTATGTATTATTCGGGATTCTTTCAGCTGCAAGTGACAGAATTTCCACTCAAACTAGCTCATGCCCAAGAAGGAATTTATTGCCCCATGTTTAAGACAGTCCGGGGAGGAGCTGAGCACGGGCCCAAGAGGTGTTGGTCTGGGGCCGGTCCGGCCAACAGAGGGGTTTCTTAAAACTGAGGACTCTGGGGAAGGGGTGAGGTTCCCGATAGGGTCAGGGGCCCCTGCCTTTGAGACTCTAAGGCGGTGGAGGAGAGGAGCGAATATCTAGGCTAGCAGGACCCCTACTTGGAAAGACCTGAGTCATGAAGTAGAACTAGAATCTTTGAGTTTTGATTTGTCGCATTGTAAGGCATTGCTTACATATCAAAGAGCCTGTAGGTATGTGGACAGGTTTGAAGGATAGTAATAAAGCAAATACCCTGGAACCACCCCTCAGGATGAGAAAACGAAGTCTGCCAGGCCTGGGGTCAACCCGCTGACACTGGCCTCTACTGCACCTTCCTTTCTTCCCATCCTCCTCAATTTTGATTATTCTGGTTCCTGCCTTGAAATGTAGCTCTTAGAATAATATTTCATGTTGCCTGTTATTTTGTAAGTGGCATCATTCTTCTTTCGCTTGCTCCACATTATGAATTTTGAGATTCCACAAAATTATGTTGATGTGTGGAGTTGTGGTTCATTCTCTCACGACTATATAATATCTCATTATATGTAATCAACAGACCTTGATTTATGTATCTCTTCTGCAGAGAACGAGCATGCGATTGTTGCCGGGTTTTTTCCATCGGCGGGGCTGCTATGAATGTTCCTGCGTCCTGATGAACCCATTTCAGAGTCCTTTTGAAGCTGGCTGTAGGATACATAAGTGTGAACGTTCAACTTCATCACATGCTGCCAGACTGTTTCCCAATGGTTGTTCTTCCTGTGTGACTACTCATTCCTGATCTTGCCCTAATGCTTCAGCTGAGAATGCAGTCCCACTCTGTGGTCTGGAGAGCTAATGTGATGGAAATGGATGGGTTTCATGGCAGAAAAGGGGGTGTTTGGTTCCTCAATGCCCTGTGATGTGAAGTCACCAAGTCAACAGTTCCTGGGAGACTTGATGTAGAAGCCCAGGGTGATTTTATACAAGCACGCAAGCAAGCAAGAGCTCACCACCGTGGCCTCAAGGCTGGCAGAGACGGATCAAAGGAGGACTGGGGAGCTTGCTGGCTGTAATGGTTGGGAGCAGGGAGAAGCCCCTGGTACCACTAGTGCTCAAATACACCCGTACAGAAAATCCTTGCACATAGGGGGGAAACATCTGGAACCAGACTTACTAAGCTATAGAAACCTCTGTGCTCATCATGAACAAACAGACCTCTGCACAGGGAGAGTAAAGCTACAGCACAGGTCAGCCTGTCTCTTGCCCCGCCCCTAGGAATGAAAGAGCTGAGCAGAGACCCACATGCTCTCTGGCAGAACCCATCTCAAATCTCAATACAGTAAAACCTTGGTTTGGGAGCACAATTCGTCCCGGAAACATGCTTGTGATCCAAAGCACTTGTATATCAATGTGAATTTCCCCATAAGAAATAATGGAAACTCAGATGACACGTTCTACAACCCAAAAATATTCATATGAAGTGATTACAATACTGTAATATAATACAAAATAATTTAAAAAATACAAAATATAAAGAAAAATTAACAAACTCTGCACTTACCTTTGAAAACGTTCATGGCTGGTGTGAGGAGACAAGAGAGAGGAGGGATATTGTGTAGGACAACTTTCACTGTCACTAACGGGATCACTGCTAGCTATTGGCTCCATGGAATCTTTTCCTGCATGAGGGCCATTGTATATGCTCACATGGATGTTGACTACAGTACAGTATCAATAAACTCTTGTCACATACTATATTTAATGGAACTGGCAATAAGGCAGCAGAGGAAAGGGTCTCTATCTACAGACAGTGACCTAGAATGAAGCAAAGCATTCCTAAGCTTACTCTTATATGGAAAAGCAAAAGACTGTCCCCAGGTTCTCTGAAGTGACAAAAAATACACTAGTGCCAGTTGTGAGCATCTTTCAACCTTCTGAAAAATCACTGATAGCTGTCAAACACCACGGCCTGAGACCGAGATCTGAGCATGGGGGATAAATCAGCATCTAGCGGAGAGAGAAAGAGAGAACCATTGGCTCAGTTGTGATCATGTGATGTTCAGCAGCATGTACTACTCCTGTAGAGAGACATCACTCGTTTATCAAGTTAAAAGTTATTAGAAATGTTTGCTCATCTTGCGGAACCTCACAGAACACGTTACTCGCGACCCCAGGCTTTACTGTACTAGGTAAACAGAGGGAAAGTAACATTTACTAGAATGGGCAAAGAGTTCAAAAGAAAGGGACTGTATCAGTTATCTCTTGCTGCCTAACAGGTTACCCCAAACCTTAGTGGCCGAAAACAACAAGAAGCACTTACCATCTCTCACAATCTGTGTGGCTCAGGAATTTAGGAGATGGATGGTGGATGGCTTTGCTCTGGAGACTCTCACGAGGCTGCTGTCTTCTGAAAGCTTGACAGGCTGGGACGGTCTCTTTCCAAGGTGCATGCAGCTGGAAATTTGGCACTGGCTCTTGGCAGGACCCCTTATCTCTTCCCCAGGTGGACCCTTCCACATGGCTGCTGAAACATCCTCCTGACACAATGCTGGGCTTCCCCCAGAGTGAGAGATCCCAGAGCACAAGGAGAAAGCCATGGTGCCTTTTGTAATCTAGTCTCAGAAGTCATATCCGCACAGCTGCGAGGCTCCACTGGTCTCACACGTTGTCTCTGGCTCACTGTGGGAGAACCCAGAAGGACAGGGATGGCAGGAGGTAGAGCTTTTGGGGGGACATTTTGGAGGCTAGCTCCCCAGGGACAGCTACTCCAAGGAAACTGAACGGATGTTTCACTGAAGAACAGAGTGACTTCAGGAAACAGACTTTTTCTTTTGTCTTCTTTTCTTTTCTGTTTTTCTTCCTTTCTTAAGTAGGCTCCATGCCCTGTGTGGGGCTTGAACTCATGACCCTGAGATCAAGAGTCACATAATCTACCAACTGAGCCAGCCAGGTGTCCTCAGAGTTCCTGCAAAAAGAAAACAAAATGAAATATTGTATCTTTCTTTATAGTTTCTACAAGCATAATTGCACCTATGAGAAAAGAATCATCTCAGTTACAAAAATTCCTTTCAGTGAAAAATCACTAATACAAAACTTAAAAAGTATAAACCATGAATAGCGTGAAACCAAACAATATTAGAAAACCAGCTTGAAAATTCCTACTAGATATATACTAGAAAAACACTAAAGAGAAGAGGGAAAACACAAGAGACATAGAGAATCCAGGTGATACAACCTTTGTTTACGAGGAGGATGAAGATAACCAAAAAGGAGAAAAAAGACGCATTTATATAGGGCAGCTGGGTGGCTCAGTCGGTTAAGCGCTGACTTCTGCTCAGGTCATGACCTCAAGGTTTGTGAGTTTGAGCTCCGAGTCAGGCTCTGTGCTGACAGCTCAGAGCCTGGGGCCAGTTTTGGAGTCAAGTCAGTGTCTCTTCTCTCTACCCCTCCCATGCTCATGCTCTGTCTCTCTCTGTCTCTCAATAATAAATAAACGTTAACATAATTTTTGAAAAGATGCATTTATTCATTCACTTATTATTCATTCAACATATACTTAGTGAGCCTATGATGAGCCAACCACTAGTGGGGGATTTTATATACTCATTTAAATTTTCTGGTCAAGACAGAGAAAGACAAATGCTGCATGATCTCACTTAGAGGTGGAATCTGAAAAACCAACAAACTCATAGAAAAAGAGATCAGTTTGTGGTAACCAGAGGTGGGGGTGGGAGAGGGGGAATTAAACAAAGGTGATAAAAAAGCACAAACATCCAGTTATAAATAAGGGCTGGGGACGTAATGTGCAACATGGGGATTATAGTTAGCCCTGCTGTATGTTATATTGAAAAGTTGCAAAGACAGTTCTTAAAAGTTCTCATCACCAGGAGAAACACTTTCCTCTCTCTCTCTTTTCTTGTATTTCTCTCTTGTATCTCTTGTTTCTCTCATCACCTTGTACGAGGTGATGGGTGTTAACTAAACTTACTGTGATAACTATTTCATGCTATATGCAGATCAAATCATTATGCTGGACCCTTTAAACTTATACACTGCCATACATCAATTATATTTCAATCAAACAAAACAGAAAAAAATTCAAAAGGAAAGGTTCTAGTCAAAGATTCTGTTAGCTGTGTTCTGTAATCTACTATTTCTGTAATCAAAGAAATGATAGAAGTAAAATTTGTCTGATGCTAAGGAAGATGTGAGCCTTCAGATTTAAGGGACAAAATTAAAATAAAGGGACCCACACATACCTTTATTTTTATAAAATCTCAAGTTCAAGGATAAAAAAGAAGTACTTTAAGTACATAGGTAGGATAAAAACACAAAGAGAAAAACATTGACGTGTTTACTTTTACTTATGTTTATGTAACTCTAAATTCTGGGAGAGAGTAGAACAATTCCTATAGAATTTTCAGAAGCAGTGTTTGTGAAGAATTCTGGACTTAGCTAAGATGTCATTCGCATATGGGTCAAAAGAAAGGTATTCTTAGACATGTAAGGACTCACGTAATGTGCCTGAAAGACAATGCCCCAAAAGATCCAGCAATCAACTGAGAAATGAGTCAAAATACAGAACCCAAAAATGGAAGGAGTGGCATAAAAGAAACAACCATGAGTAATTAAGCCAATAAAGAATAATGTCTAAAGCATTGTTTGGAACACGGTTATGTTCCATGGTTATGTTTTGGAACGTGGTTAATTCTTTAAGGAAAAGAAATGTAAATTCCAAAATGTTAATTATTCCAACAAAAATTTAAGATGAGGGGAAGGCCAAGAAGGAAATATAAGTGCCCTAAATTTCTCATGTAACATGAAATATATACCAATTCTTGAAACTGGTAGAAGTTTTTTTGCTTTAAATATTTTGTTTTATTCCATAGGTAGATAACTTTCAAATTATCACAAAAAGGAAGTCAAGAAAAATTGATCAACTAAACAAAAGTCGGAAATAGAGAAAACAGCAAAGAAACATAAAACACAGCACAAAATAATATTACAAAAAAATGCTAAATATACAAGTTTCATTCAAATATGAATTATGAAATTCTACTGTTAATAGATGAAAACTTTTACATTGTATAAAAATAATCAAAGTATATTTTGTTCATCAGAAACATACTGTGTTATGGAAGAGTGAAAATTAAATGAATGGGAAATTCTTTTTTTAAATGTCTATTTATTTTGAGAGAGAGAGCTCGTGCATGTACATACATGTGTGTGTGAGTGGGGGAGAGGCAGAGAGCGAGGCAAAGAGAATCCCAAGCACAGAGCCTGATGCAGAGCTCAGTCTCACAAACCGTGAGTTTATAACCTGAGCTGAAATCAAGACTCAGATGCTTAACCAACTGAGCCACCCAGGTGCCTTGTGAGTGGGAAATTATAACCCTCAGGAAATGCAAACAGATAAGAAGCAGAAGGAGCAATACCAGACGTATATGAAATGGAATTTAAGGGAAAATGCAAGAGTGTTATTTTATATTGATCAAAATGCCAGTCCACAATAAGTATACATCATAAACTTTTATGAACCAAATAACATCTCATTAAAAAACAGAAAACAAATACTAGTCTAGACAAAAGAAGAAATTCATAAATCCATGGTATTAGTGAGGATTTTAAACATATGAATCTCTGTCTTGGATAAATCAAGGAATATTTAAAAAGCTATAGAGAAATTGAATGACACGAGCATAACAGTGAAGAGAGCAAGTGGAGACTCCTGAGGTTTTTACCTGAACAGGGTAGAACCACCTGCTGAGACCCTGCTGCTTTAAAAGTCTGCTGGGGAAGAAAGGAGTATGAACACCATCCTCAGCCCAGCCCAAGATCTTGTTCTGGGATTAAATCACACTCTCACCTCTAGGCCTTTGCACCAACTTTTCCCTTAGCTTGGAACAGCCTGGCTTCTGTCCTTACCCATATTTACCTGACCCATCCTCACTGCATTTTCTGGAAAACTCAAAAATCACCTCCTCAAAGAGGCCGTCCTTGCCTCTTTATGATGGGATTTTCCCTGCTGGCTGGTCCCTCCACCCCCACCCTCACTGTCCGGGCCATCAGCATTCCCTCATCCTGCTTTATTTATTTTTTTAATTTATTTATTTGCACATCATGATCACTTTTTGATGTTATGTAAGCATTTGGTTTGTTCACCTTTTGTATCCTCACTACTAAAACTCTGTTTGGCACACAATAGTATTGGCTCAAGCATATATGTAATGTGAGGTCCCTGGGTGGCTTAGTGGGTTAAGCGCTGAACGTTAGCTCAGATCATGATCTCATGGTCCATGGGTTTGAGCCCTGTGTCGGGTCGGGCTCCATGCCAACAGCTCAGAGCCTGGAGCCTGCTGCGGTTTCTGTGTCTCCCTCTCTCTACCCCTCCCCTGCTTGTGCTCTGTCTCTCTCTGTCTCTCAAAAATACGTTTAAAAAAGTTGAAAAAAAAAAAAAGAAAGAAAAGAAAAAAAGTAAAGTGCATACGTGAATGAAAATTTAAATATAAGCATTTTTAAACTTCAGCAAGTTCTTTGTGTTGTTATAAATCTGTGGTTCTGGACTGAGGGTGATTTGGGCCCTGTGGGAAAGTCTGGTAATGTCTAGAGACATTTTTGGTTGTCACAACCTAGTGGGGGGATCACTACCAGCAGCTAGTGGGTAGAAGAAGCTGGCGTGGGGCTACACATCCTGCTGTGCCCAGGACAGCCCCCACAACAGAGACGACCTGTCCCCTAGTAGTGATGCTGAGGAAACTCTGCCAAAGAGCCATCACTGCCTCCTTTGTTTAGGGAGATGACTTCTTGGGATTTTAAAAATGAGAAATATGGAAGAAGATGTTAGAAGTCAGTTTTCAGTGGTTGTGAGGTTTGCCTTCGGGTAGGGAGGGAAGGGTTGGTGGAGCATAGAGGAGTGACCGAGCGGTGAAGTTACTCTGCAGGACCCTGTAGTCGTGGAGATGTGTCATTATATGTTTGTCAGAGCCCATAGAGTGAACACCTCTGAGAGGGGACCCTCAGGTAAACTTGAACAGATGGTGAGGAACGTTGATAATGGGGGCGGCTGTGCACAGGTTGGGGCAGGGGATAGAGTGTGAATCTTTATACCTTCTGTTCAATTTTGCTGTGACCCAAAATTCTCTAAAATATAAAGTCTACAAAAAAAAAAAAAGCAGAATTTCACCAAGTCACATAGATGTTCTAACTCTTTGACATTCAAAACGGTCCCTGGCTCAGATGCTTCGACATTCATTACTTGTGAGTTTGTTAAAAATGTGGACTCTTGGGGTGCCTGGGTGGCTCAGTTGGTTAAGGGCCCAACTCTTGATTTTGGCTCAGGTCGTGATCTTGCAGCTGGAGAGATAAAGCCCCGTGTCACACTATGTGCTGTCAGCCAAGAGCCTATGTGAGATTCTCTCCCTTTCTCTGCTCCTTCCTCCACACACTCTCTCTAAATAAATAAATAAATAAACATTAAAAAAAGAAAAAGAAATACAGACTCTTGACCCCATGCCAAGCCTACTTAATGGGAAAGTGCACTTTTATGATACCACAGGTGCTTCATAACCACATTTTAGTTTGAGAAGCACTGGGCTGAGACACGGTTCTCCCTGTTGGTTGCTCACTAGAATCGTCTCTGAAATTTTTTATTTATTTATTTATTTATTTATTTATTTATTTATTTATTTATTTTTATTTCTAGAAGAGAGAGAGACAGCACGAGCAAGGGAGGGTCAGAGAAAGGGAGTCACAGACTGAAACAGGCCCCAGGCTCCGAGCTGGCAGTCAGCACAGAGCCCGACGCGGGGCTTAAACCCACGAACCGCGAGATCATGACCTAAGCGAAAGTCGGACGCTTAACCGACTAAGCCACCCAAGCGCCCCGAATCATCTCTGAAATTTTAAAATTCCCAATGCCCATGCCATACCCCAGGCCAATAAATGAGAATCAGGGGACTGTGACCCACTTATTACCATTTTCAAATCACCTCAAGTGATTGTAGTGTGTGCCCAGGTTGTGAACCACTGTTGGAGACCATATGTGGAAGTCACAAAAGACTTAGTCAAAAACTAGTTCTGTGACTCTTGGGCCCTTTATCCAGATCAAGGGCATAAACCACCGTGAGAAGGTCAGGCTGTGGGGTAGAGAGGATTTGAGAGGGAGGGCGCCTTTGGAGGATGTGAGTTTCAGCGAGCCTGGGTCTCCCCCTTACCTCACAGCCCCTGGCAGGCCCCTGGGAGAGCGTGGTCTGTGCAGCCTGCACTGAGGGTCCCGGTGGACCGGGGTCTGATGCCTGCCTGGGAAGAGGCCGTGGTTGCGGTGAGGTGGCGGGGCAGAGGGAGGCCGGTTGCTTTCTTCCACCAAAAAAGGCCTGGCCCGGGGGCACCAGTTTCTCATGGGCCAGACACTGAGAATTCATCAACTGGCCCAGTGCTGGTAAAAAATGTTGTTCAAGAGGACTCTGCTGGAGTCAGGGAAGTTGGGAAGAGGCCATGGGAGAAAATCCATCACTCCCTTCACAGCAAGGACAGCCGCGGTTCCCTGTGTGACCTCAGAAGTTCCCATGAAAGTGCACCCTAAATAGTCATCTTTACATCAACAGAGCACCAGGCCATCTTATCTCAGTACCTGTCAGGTGAGAACTCACCATGGACTTGCTTCTTCTCTCTCTTCTGTAGCCCTGAAAGGCAGATGCCACAGCTATTGACTGGAGGAGGCAGAGAAGGGCCAGGCGGTGATAGACAGGAAAAGACTCACCCCCCAATGTGCCACCCTCCCCCACTCAGTGTAGGCTGCTGCCCTTGCTGAGGTAGGAGAGAAAATCAAAATCAGGTTTGAGGACTTTACTACCACACAGGCCTGAATGCTTGCTTTCTTTCTTTCTTTCTTTCTTTCTTTCTTTCTTTCTTTCTTTCTTTCTTTCTATTTATTCTTGAGAGAGAGAGAGCAAAGGAGGGGCAGAGAGAGAGAGAAAGAGGGAGAGAATCCTAAGCAGGTTCTGTGCTGTCAGCGAGGAGCCTGACTCAGGGCTCGATCCCATGAGCTGTGAGATCATTATCTGAAAGGGAGAGAGAGAGAAAAAAAAAACACTGTTCCAACTTTCAACCTAAGTGAATAATGTCACTCGCTGAATAAAGTTTGAAGGGATCACACGGGAGACTGAGGTAAAGGAGCCTCCGAGGCCATCCTGTGAGCCAGCACTGGTGTGCGGCTGCAGAAGAAAGGCTCAGGACTCGCTCTGGAACGGGGCCTTTGTCAAAGGGACTAGATCTTTCCGTGTAACCTAGTCCTGGAGAAGACAGAGGAGGGGCCCGGGAGGAGGGACAGAAGGAGAGAGAGGTGAGTAGGGTTCTTGAAGTGCTAGGTAAGGGCAGGGGGCTGGTCCCAGAGAGGTGTGGACGAGGGAGCGGCTGGGGACATGTGGACCACAGTTTGGAACAGGCTGAGATGCACTGCTCTGAGACTAACGAGGGAGTCCCTCCATGCTGGCCACACACGGGCACGTTTTGATTTCTGGAACTGTGTAACTGCACTTTGTCTTTTTCCAAGCGAACGGAGCCAACAATAACTAGGTTCTCTTCTCTTTGAGTTTGTGTCAGGACTGAATGACTCTCCCCTCCTCTCCCAGCTCTAATGCCACACGTGGCAGAGGAGGGCCGGTGTGGAGCCTGTTCTCCACAGATCTGGCTGCCTCAGATGCCACCATGAGGCACTACTTGGCCCCTTCCCCTTTTCCCATTTAATAAGCAGCCAAATAATGCTCCTGAGGGGTCCCTGTGCCCCTTCTACTGCCTGCCACAGGTGTCCCAAGGGACAGCTTCCAGGCCATCCGTGGGTCCTGCCTCAGGATGGACAGGAGGATGGGGGAGGGGTCTTTCCACTCCCTTCTCTGCTTTGCTATCTGCCGAAACCCGCCCTCAGCCTCTTTTCCTCCCTCCGATGTTGAGAAAGTTGGATTTGACCGGCTGTGGGGACGGTTTAAAGTCAGGCTGCCTTCCATCCTTCCAGCTTACTCTGGGGTCACCTCAGAGAATTCCACAGAGGATAGAAATGCCCTTCAATCACTGCTGAGGATGATTTTAAAAATTATTCTTATGCCAGGTCACAAAGACATTATCAATAGCCTCTAAAATGTACAAACTGTACAGGTCACATTCTCTGACCAGAATTCAAGAACACTAGAAATTAAAAACCAAAGAACAGCAACACTGACCCACAGGGGAAATTAAAAATCACTTTTCTAAGTCATTCTTGGGTCTGAGAGGAAATACAAACTTCAATAACAGGCTGCATAGAACAGAACGCTAATGATAACGACACAGAAAAATAAATGAGCCAGGCATTTATTTTCAGATGCCAGAAACAAACCACCATCATCACTACCAACAGAACCGAAGGAAACGAGGAGAAGCTAATAATGAAACCCCCCAGAAATTAATGGATTAGAAAATAGGAAATGTAAATTGATAAATACAGCCAGAGTCTTGCTCTTTAAAAAGACCAATGACTTTGAGAAACCATTGGCAAGCTTAATCAAGAAGAAGAAAATGTGAGCGTGCAGAAATGAGAAATGATAGGGAGTTAACGAAAAATATAAAGAAATGGGTTTTATAACTTTATGCTAATAAACTTGAAAATCTCAAGGAAGTATATAGTTTTCTGGGAAAACACACATTACCAAATTTGACTGAACTAGCAGTAGAAAACCTGAATTTGATTAATACTCCCAGAAGAAGCTGAAAAAAACTGTCAAAAAAATATTAAGCCTGGACCGTTTCAGAGGCGATTTCTTCCAGATCTCCAGGGAAAGAATGGTTTCTGTGCTGTGAAAATGGAGTCAGTGCATTGAGATAGGTGCAGCTTCCCAGGACATTGTACCGAGCCAGCGTAGCCCGATGACACCAAAGCCAATGAGACGGATGGACAAAAGAGGAAGTGAAGCCAAATTTCACCAATACAGGCACAAAATATTAGAAAATTGAATGCAGCCGTATGTGTAAAATAACAATACGCTATATATATAAGCAAGACTGATGCCAGCAATGCAAATGTTGTTCAATATCAGGAAATTGCGTAGTGTGATTAATTATGTTAATACATCAAGGTGAAAAACCACATTATCACTGTTTTAAGAGTTTAGGTTTTGAAGGCAGAAAGCCCGAGTACAAATCCTACCCTTTTAACTTAACTGTGGACTTTTAGGCATTTTTACTACCTTCAAATTGGGAAAGTACTGTCTAAAGTCAAGGTCATGTGTGGATTGAGTTAAGTAATGAATACAAAGCTCTTGATACAGAGCCTGGCACACTGTCAAAACTCAATAGACGAGCGTTTTAGAAAAACTCCAGGACATTACCATTCATTCCAGGTGATGTTTTTGTAAATAAAGCAAGAACGGAAGAACACTCCTTTAATATTATAAAGGTAATCTCTCTCAAACCAAAATAATGGCATCATTAACTGTGAGAACATTAGTTACATCCCAATTAAGTTCTGGAACAAGATAAGGATGCCTCGATCTATCCATTATTACTTATAATGTTCCAGAAGTTCTAGCAATAGAATTAAACAAGAAGATAATATAAGGGTCATAAATATTCCCAAGGAAGAAATATTCTCATCATCATAATATTCAGGGGATACATTTTTTATTGTAATTTGAACATCTAAAAAAAATTCAATTGAAAAAGTCATGGAGCTAACAAATGAGTTCAGTAGGGTAGCAGTCACAAACCTTAGAGATACAGATATAAAAACCAATACCTTTCCTACAATAACGAGCAAGTCGTTAGAACATCATGGAAATATATTACATTCACATCAGCAACAAAATTCATGGGAATTAATTTAACAAGAAATGGGAAAGATTTATGTGCAGAAAACTAAAAGTCTTTATAGAGGAACTCCAAATGGGACAAATAAAAGGAGAGACAAACACCTTTCTTTTTGTTTTGTTTTTGTTTTGTTTTTGTTTTTGCTTTAAATGGTTTATTGTCAAGTTGGTTTCCATTCAACACCCAGTGCTCATCCCCACAAGTGCCCTCCTCCATGCCCATCACCATCCTTCCCCCTCCCCCACACCCCATCTGCCTTCAGTTTGTTCTCGGCATTCAAGAGTCTCTCATGGTTTGCACCCTTCTAAGAAGAATCAAAATGCAAGTTTTCAGTTGTTCCAATCAATCCATAAATGAACAAATCCCAATAGAAATTTCAATGAGATTTGTTTTCTTAAGGAAGTCTTGACAAAATTATTGCCAATTTCTCTGGAAGACTTGAAGTGTGTAAAGGAAGAAGAGCAAGGTGGATGGACTTGCCCTACTGGATGTTAAATATAATTAAAGGCTCCAACAATTAAAACAGATTCGCTGGTGCATAAGAACAGGTGGATCCACGGGACAGACTAGGAAGGCAGGAACGGATCCAAGTGTGTGTGAGAATTTATTATTGATTAAGGAATCAAAAGACCTGTCAATAAGTAATATGAAGGATATGATGGAATTTATTGTACTATTCATACAACTTTTCTGAAATTTGAAATCTTTTCATAACAAAAAGCCAAAAATAAAAATATATACATAATTAGGAGCTGAGATTTGCTTTTCTGTGCATTTTGAGGAAGGAACCTAACTTAGCCATTACTTATTGATTGGTCTATGAATAAGGTCATCTATGAATAGGTCATCTACCTATCTATCATATATACATTGAAATCTGGCTTTTTTGCTTCCTAACCGTAGAAATTATAGTTTGGTTTGGTTTTGTTGTTTTGTTTTCTTTTGTTTCTCCTCTAACAAGTGAGAGCAAGTTTCAAGCAACATGTACCCTTTATCCTTAAATACTTCAGTGAGATTCCCTAAAGAACAAGTCCATTCTCTTCTGTAACCACAATACAATGATCCAATTAAATATTTAACATTGATATAATACTCTTAATCTAATGCTTAGGCCATATTCAAATTTTGCCAGGTAACCTTTATAGACATTTCCTCTGGATTCACTCCATCTAGAATTCAATGTAGCTACATTCACTGCATTTAGTTGTTACGTCTTTAGTTCCCTTTAATCTGGCATAACCTCTTAGTGTCTCTTTGTTTTTTGTGTTACTGGTATTTTTTGAAATATACAGGCCAGTAGTTTCGAAGAACCTCCCTGCCTTTGTGTATATCTGGTACTTCTTCATAATTAGAATCAGGTTATGCATTTGTAGGACACATTGTGTCCTCAGCGCATCACTTCGGGAGGTAGAGTATAGGTATTTTCCATCTTGGATGATGTCAACTTTGATTCATCACTTGAGTAAGTAGTGCTTAACAGATTTCTCCACTGTGAAGTTACTCTGTGTGTGTGTATGTGCGTGTGTGTGTGTGTGTGATTAATACAAAATCTGTAGGGGATTGGGTACCTCGAGGCTGTCACTTATTTTTACCTAAATTAATTATTACTAAAGTTGCTGTAAGATGGTAATTTTCTAACTCTACCATTCTTTCTGTGTTTATTAGTTGGCATTTTATTATAAACAAAAGCTTTCTCTCTCTCTCATCCTCCCTCCCCCTCTTCTCTCTGCCTTCTTCCTTCTTTCTCCTTCTTTCCTGTCAGTGAGAATGCATGGATTTTATGTTATTCACTGGGCCATTATCCATCACTGTCATTATTCATTTTGATGCTCAGATCGTTCCCATTTGGCCAGCAGGTCCTGTGCCCTTTGACCTGTTCCTATCAGTTTTTGAGCACTTCTTTGCTATCTGGCACAATAAGATATCCCAGGATCATTTTGTACTTTCTCTGCCGCAGACTTGGAACCAGCCATTTCTCTAAGGAATTCTGGTTCCTTTGATTGGGAAATGTGAAGGAAGAAACATTTGGGCATAATTAAATATAAAAAGTTAAGGGACACCTGGATGGCTCAGTCGGTTGGGCGTCCGACTTCGGCTTGGGTCATGATCTCACGGTTCATGGGTTCAAGCTCTGCATTGGGCACTGTGCTGACAGCCAGCTCAGAGCCTGGGGCCTGTTTCAGATTCTGTGTGTGTGTGTCTCTCTCTGACCCTCCCCTGCTCATGCTGTCTTTCTCTCTCTCTCTCTCTCTCTCTCTCTCTCTCTCTCAGAAATAAATAAAACATTAACTTTTTTTTAAGTTAAATTATGAAAGAACCGTAGATGATTCACTATATAATCTTTAGGTGAGAAAGAAGTTTCAAATATAATATCAAAGGCAAAACCTATAGATGTAACTATATACAAATTTAGGACCTTCTCTAGGAAATCATCATACATAGAATGCTGAGAGGTCTCAAAGCTCATTCCTTGGGTTTCTTCTCTCTATCCACACTTCTTTTCTTGGTTATCTCATTCGATATTATGGCTTTAAGGACCATCTATGTTCTGATGATTAGCAAAATTACATCCCCAACCTGAACTCTTCTGGATCCCAGACTAGTGTGCTCAACTGCCCATTCAACATCATCTTCACTTAGATACCCACTATGAATCCCAAAGATCTCTCTCCCTCCCAGCTTACTCAGATCACAACATTTCTCCATAAGGATCACTCCTACCCTATCCCATGCTCTCATACATCTTGGAAAAGATGCCCATATCCTTATAACAGCTTCCATAGCTTAACATTATTGGTTCTTCACTCTGGCTTCATGTTAGAATCATTTGGAAACTTTAAAAGAAGTAGAGATGCCTGAAACTGGGCCAATTAAGTGGCAATCTCTGGGAGTGTTAATGCATGGACAGTATAGAGTCCTAATGCATGGACAGAGTAGAGAACTCCTCACCTACATGATCTGCCCCATTCCTTCTCTGTCCTCGTACAGTCTTCTCCTTCCTTCCTTATTTACTCCATTCCAACGGAGTCAGCCTTTTCACTCTTCTTGAGCATACCACACATGCTCTTGCCTCAGGACCTCTGCACATGCTGTTTCTACCTGACCAGAACCTCTTTCTTAAGACATCTGAATGGCTTGGCTCCCTCACTTCTTTCAAGTCTTGCTCTGGTGGCCCTTTCTCAGTGAGATTTTTCTTGTTTAGAGTTAACAATTCTTATCTCGCTACCACCATTCCTTGTCTCTGTTTCTGTATATATACATATATATGTATTTTTTTGGTAGCATGCCAATAATCTGACATTTTATGTATGCATGCATGCATGCATGTATGCATTGTATGTCTTACTCTTCTAGAGCACGGATAGGCAAACTGCAGCATGTGGGTCAAATCCAGCCCACAGCCTGTGTGTGCACTAGTTGGTACGATAAGCCGTGGAGGCCCAGCTGAAGCAGCCTCCTGAACCTTTATTTTCCCCTCAGCCCGCAGTGTCTGCCTCCCCTGTCCCACCTCCCAGCCTCCCAGGACTCACTGGTTGTCACCTATATGCTTTTGGCAACTGCTCATCACCCAGCGGTGGAATCCCATCCAGGAGACAGGGACAAGGCAGGCGGTTGCCCCACTACCCCTCTGCTCTAGCCTAGATGGCCAGGACATCCTGGAAGAGCAAAGTCAGTGTTTGTCAGATCTTGGTTGTCACTGGGGCAGAGAGTGAAGCTGACCATTGCCGCTGCTCCCCCTCCCGCCTGCCACCCCCTCTTCCTTGGGATGGTTGCTCCTCTTCCCAAGAATGTCTACAGTGGACAACCACTGGCACACATTGTGCCCAGTGCCCAGCAACTGGAGTTGGGTGCAGAGGAGCCAGAGTTTTCTCTCTTTGTTCAACATTTCTCTTAATGTTGAATTGGCCTGTTGGTGGAAAATATTTATTATCTGGTCCTTTTATAGAAAAAGTTTATGGTCTCCTGCTTAGGAGTCTAAGCTTCATGAGGGCATGGTTGGTTTTTTTTTTTTTTTAATGTTTATTTATTTATTTTGAGAGAGAGTGAGAGTAAGCAAGCAGGGGAGGGGCAGAGAGAGAGGGAGAGAGAGAATCCCAAACAGGTTCTGTGCTATCAGCGCAGATCCCAATGTGGGGCTCCACCTAATGAACTATGAGATTGTAACTTGAGCCAAAATCAAAAGTTGGACACTTAACTGACTGAGCCCCCCAGGTGACCTGAGGGCATGGTTTTTAAATCTTATTTTGTTCACTGATGATTCTTTTGTACCTCATAAGGTGTCTGGTGCGTAGTAGGTGCTCAACGTTATTTAGCTGATGAATATAAAACAAACGATAAAGTAGGTAAATATTTGTATCACATATAACAAAATCCTTAAAATACAAATAGCCTGCAAAGATCATTAAGAAAAACATGAAGGTTTTAAGAGATAGTCAGGGAAACACAAGATAAAGATTCACAAAGTAGAAATATGATGACTGATAAACATATGAAAACTTAAAAAAAAATTTTTTTATGTTTTATTTATTTCTGAGAGAGAGAGAGAGGGGCAGCATGAACAGGGGAGGGTCAGAGAGAGAGGGAGACACAGAATCTGAAACAGGCTCCAGGCTCTGAGCTAGCTGTCAGCAAAGAGCCTGACGAGGGGCTCAAACCCATGAACCGTGAGATCATGACCTTAGCCGAAGTTGGATGCTTAACAGACTGAGCCACCCAGGTGCCCAAACATATGAAAACTTTAATACCAAATAAATCCCAAATAGAAAAAGATAAGGTTCACTTATCAGATTGGCAAAGACTAAAACCATGAGGATTGTTTTGGAGGAGGACCATCTGAAATGGAGCCTTTTAAACCCCTGGGTTGTGTATTAAACTCTGGGTAGTGAGATCATGGGTGATTTTTTTCTTTTTGTCCTGTATGAATTTTTGAATTTTCTACACTGAGCACATATTACTCAAGTACAGCAAATTTTGAAATTTATTTCTAGAAAATACAAAAACAATAGGAAGGACATTCAAGAAAGAGGGAACTGCCAAAAGATTTCTTGTGCATCTAAAGGTGGGATGAGGAAACCTGAGTGTTGTGGGAAACAGAGGTATTGTGACCCTAGACAGAGAATATGGTGCTTTTGGCGAAGAAGTGGCCTTAGAGTCATGCCCGAGTTCTAGGTGTCAGCTGTCCTGGAGCACTCACCCATTTCTTCCCAATGCAATTTTCAAGAAAAACGCTGGCCAACATAAAACTTTCCCCAAAATGAGTCATAAACAGAAAGGAATCATTAAGAACTCTGTTACAATAGAGAGAGGAGTAAAGACATACAACAAGTAAGGAGCTGATGAGGAATCCACACCAGAAAAAGAATTATCTCAGGAAACAGGAACATGGAAAAACACGATCTGTGTCCACGATCACAGAGAGATTAATGAGAATATAAACTCTTCAAGGGACAATGGAAGAGCTCAGAGGAGGGAGAAGAGGTTGAAGAAGAAACATTTAGACAATGTAGAAAGATATCAAGTGAGCTGGTAAAGATAAAAAAAAATAGGAATGTAGGGTAATAATACATGTGTTATGAAGACAAAAACCTTGTTGGCAATCAGAAAAATAGAGCAGATTTTTTAAAGCACAGTAAGATGTGTAGTCGATAAATATGAGAAAAACCTTATAAAATGTATTGGAGAACAGATAGAAAAAATAGATGGTGTTCAACACAGTTCAACACAGATTCAACACAACTCCAGCATCTATGTAATTGTTGTTTCAGTAGAAGGAGACAGAATAAATGGAGTAGAAAAAAAAATAAAAATGAAAAGAAAACTGCCCGACAAAGGGAGACCTGAATGTACAGCTCCAAAGGGCACATTATGTTCGGGAAAGAACCCATCCGAGTGAAGTAATGATGAAAGCTAAAGAAAGAATCATATGGACATCCACGCAGAAAAGAAGCATCACTCACAAGGGAGAAAACAGGATCAAGTGGCCTGAGGCTCATCCCTGGTAACATTCAGTAGCCAGAGTTAGTGGAGTATTGTCTACAGAGTTCTGAGAGATGTGTGACATAGCAAGTTCTCACTCGGGCAAAGCGTCACTCAAGTCTAATGAATAGTCATTCATAAAGATAAAAATATGCCAAGACTCGGCACCCCTAAGTGTTTCTTTAAGAACTACCCAGTCATGGAATCCAACTGATCAAGAGATGAATCTAAATAAAGAACTGTGGAGTGGAAAAACCATTATATTAAAGGGTGGGTTATGAATCTTGAATAAATTTACATATAGAACCATTACGTTTCTTTTACAAATATAATACTGAAAATATGAAAATTCTTGCTGTTGCAAACCACTGAGATTTGGGTATTCCTGCAGCTTAAACTAGCACAAGCTGATTGACATATCAATATTGGTCTAATAAACCAAAGTGTATTTCAGTGGGAGACTCAGAGACCTTCTGGGAAGGAATGTGCTCTAAGATTAGAAAGCTCCTGGTTGACCTTGGAGAGCCTAAAGGAATCTACTATAGGGTGCTATCTACTGCTTAAATAAGTCCTTGGTGTGTCCCATGAACTCATCTCTTATCCTTGGGAGAGAGCTGTAATACAAATAAAAGCAAAATATCTATTTCATTAAAACTGAACAATTTTGTGGATAGAGCAATGAGCTTTGAGATCCTCTCCCAGAATGTAACACAAGGGGGAGAGATTCTATATCTCTCTGCTCTGGACTTGCTGATGGCTTTGCATCTTGGGGGCTCAGTGACCACTGGGAGTACTGTATACAGGAATGATGCTCAGGGTGAGATCAGATCCCAGTGGGAAATGGCGAGTGACTGTGCAGAGCCATGTGTTAGACTGTGGATCTGGCCTGTGCAGGCAACGTAGCAATGATGGCTTCAGTTGCAAGTACGGGATTATGGACCATGTAAAGCATAAAGGGAATTTACAGGCTTAGTGTCTGGAAATATCCAGCAATGCAGTGAGCTTCAGGTAGCTTAATCTAGAGGTCCAAGAATGTCACTCAGGACTTGATTTCTTTTCATCTCTTTTTCATTTCCATGAGATTAGCCTCATCCTACAGCTGGGTCCCTTCGGGTTTGCAAGATGACTGTCTCCAGTCCTAAACTACCTCAAGCAGGTGAGCAAACCAAAGCACCGGACAGAACACAGTTCCTGAACTTCATTCTAACCGGACCAATTTGGGTCATATATCCAAACCAGTAACTGTGGAAGGGAATGACATTGTGTAATTAGGTTAGACCAGTGGTTCTCAACCAGGGACAATTTTGCCTCACGGGGGACGTCTGGCAATCCCAAAGACGTTTTGTCACAGTAGCTGGTGTGTGACTGGAATATAGTGAATAAAGGCTAGAGATGCTGCTGCATACTCTACAATGCACAAGGCAGCCCTATTCCCCACTCCCGACAAAGAATTGTCCAGCCCAAAAAGTCATAGTGCTGAGGTTGAGAAACTCTGGCTTGAACCAATCAGGATCCCCGCCTTATAACTGAGATGAGTCAGAACAATTCAAACTGTTTGACTAGTACACACGCAGGAAGGGATGTGGATGCTGAGAAAGCAACAGGATTCTCTCCACAAGTGCCCGGCAGACCACTAGGTGGCAACTGGACTTGTATGTGAACATAGGTGAGACATTCCTGGGGACTTCCAGAAGTTCTTGGAGTGGAGACGGAAGATGCCAAATTCTTGTGTGACACGGACCACAGAAGTCAAGGTTATTATCAATAGGACACCTTCCTTTGTTCCTACAGGTCAGCAAGGCCTTGCCCAGCCTAAGTTACATGGTTGTAGGATTTTGGAATAAAACCTGGAGGCTTGGGTACCATTACCTGTCTGAGTTGGGAAAGGTGGATGAGGCTGGGCAGGAGCTGGAAAGGTGGGCAACTAGCTTTAAGACATGAGGGTGCAGGCTGGGCCAGGGATGGCTATCTGCTCCCAAAGGTGATATGGATCCTTTGATCCAGAAGGGGACTGACATCATCAGATTTGCATTTCATAAAAATCACTCCTGTGTGAAGGATGGGTTGGAGTGAGGGTGGAGTTAGGGGGCACAGGTGTGGGAAGGCCAGTAGGAAGACCAGTTAGAAGACTACAACAGGGCCCTGGGTGAGGACTGAGTGGGTGGAGAGGAGGGTGTGGGTTTGAGAGCTCCTAAGGAGGAGGCGCTCAGATGACTCTGAGATCGGTTTGAATGGGGAAGGTAAAGGAAAGGAAGGAGTGTGAATATTTCCCACATTTCTAATCCTAACTGCTGATTGGTGGAAACACCCAAAGAGATGAACCTCAAAGGGAGGGGGTGCTGGGGCAGTGGCTTGGAGAGGAAACAATAGGGTAGCGTTTCTATCTGGACCTCAGGAGGGTCATCATCTAATCAATGAAATTGAATTGGTGGAGGATCTACATCGAAAGGGAAAAGAAAGTTGGGGAATGCTGACATCTTAGGACCTCAGGGGGGTGGGGGGGAGAGGGGTGCACCAGAGGAGAATCCAAAGGACAGCAACTCCGGGGAAGCAGGACCTGCCTTATTTGGGACTGCACGGAGAAATCGAGTAAGATGACTCGGGGATGTGGCTATTGATTTCAGGACTGGGAGGCCAAGGTGACCTTGGGGAACTTTCTTGCACTGATGTCCCAGAGGTCAGATTGCCAAGCACAGGGACACTGTGGGAGGTGGGGAGAGGGAAGAAGCCAGTCCAGACCCTCTGGGGAGAAGCTCAGAAGGGAAAGGAGCAAAACGAGATGGTGGCAGGTTAGAGGGAAAATTGGACAGACAGAGGATTTAGGCAAATCTGAAAGCTATTTCTATTACAGTTTAAAACCAATTAATCAAGTGTTAGACGGTTACGTTAATACATTGAAGCAAAAGAAAATGAGTTTAATGCCAACTTGTAAAAACTTAGTGCTTTTTGGGGTGCCTGTGCGGCTCAGTCAGTTGAGCCTCTGACTCTTGATTTCGGCTCAGACGTGACATCGATCCCCACATTGGGCTTTTAGCTGAACCTGGAGCCTGCTTAGGATTCTCTCTCTCTCTCTCTCTCTCTCTCTCTGCCCCTTCCCTGCTCTCACACTGTGTCTCTCTCTCAGAATGAATAAATGAACTTAAAATATAAGAAAGTTTTTAAAAAATTCAGTGCTTTTAAACCAATGTGTTTAGCTTTTGTATAGTAATCTGGCATTTTCTTACGTAAAAGCAGTACATGTTACTTAAAACCCAAGCCTTAATTTCGACAGCAGAATAAAATGATGATGCTTTATGTTAAATATAATTTATGGATGTATTAAATACACATAAATATAGTATACATGAAACCATTTTAAAATTTATTTCATTATTTCTCTGGAGGTGAAATTATTTTGTTTTCTTTATTAAGATGGTCAGAACTTTCATGCCAAGGGAAAGAGCACAGGGGAGAAGATGAGGGTCCAGGAGAGAAGGAGATGCTCTGTTCCAAGTTCCAGTCCTCCCAGGACGGTGGAGCCCCCTCTGCAAGCCCAGGGACTCCTCTAATTTCCTGCTCGTTTGGAGGAAGAAGAGGTGCCTAAGGCCAGACGATGAGCAAGCCTTTTCAGCTGAAGTCCTCTCACCCTTCACGTGAGATCATTTTCGGGAACCTTATCACTAACTGTTTCATATTCATGTTTCAAAATGTGCAGTGGCAATACATTGAAAATTCTTGGCCTATGGTAGAGTTGTTTCCTCCTACGAGGCTGAGGAGTTTGGACTTGATCTCACAAAATGAGTGAGAAATTGGCTGCCTGCTAACCACCCTCCAGTGCAAGCAGGCCTCCTCCTGCTGCTGCTCCGGGCCGAATCTTCCTTCCCTTGGGTGAATGATCCACAAATGATCCACAAGGAGTGCGGATGTTCAATTCCCCGACTGCCCTTTTGAACTTGATTACTCAGACAATACCCAACAAGTGCCCCAGGGTAATCAATGATGTGCTGATATCCTGTTGGTAAGTTGTTGACTGTGAGTTGCACAATTCCTGGTCATCATGGAAGCTGGGAGAGGATCTGGAAACTGGGGCAAATGTCACTCTGAATTTAAAATCTGGAGAGACGACGGATTATGGCAGAAGGTATTGTGCCCAAGGAGGCTCCTTGATTGGATGGGTGAAAACACAGTGTGCAAATCTGTAGAAAGGAAAGTGGTCACTACTGGGAAGTGCCCTTACTGTTAAGAAAGACCTGTGAAATTCCCTCAGGTTCATTTGTGATGGGTTATGAAGTAGGAGGTGTGGGAGGGGATGTGTCCGTTTCACCCAAGGTCTTTCAAGTTACCCCGGGGGGTGGCAGGTGGAGACCTGGGGGCTGGAATGGCTTGGCCCTTCTCTGACCTGGTTTCTTTCCGCTGCTTACAATTGAGACCGGGTGGATGTCCAGCTGCCTGGAAGGTTGATTCAGGAGTAAATCCCAACCAAGGTTTTTGGAAAATTTAAGGGGTCTGGTTGGTTTGTCATTGGATAAGGAAGCACAGTTATCTCTTGCTTTTTGGCTTACCCAAAGCCCCAGATCTAGAGACGAGGGCTTGTCTTGAACCTAGTCTAACATAAGGTCCCTCTTGTCCCTGAGCCCATTCAGGAACTCCATTCCATCCAAGTGCTGGGTCTGCGTCTTGTCTTTACCAGTCAGCTGCAGCCCCTTTCCCAGTGAGCCCCATGCTGTGGAGTATGGCCTGCCCGGGATTGTCACAGACATCTGTGGCTTTGTCTTCTCTGGTCGCTCCCCTGGGCCTCTCCAAGGCTGGCCTGCCTGGGCAGTCTCTGCTGCCAGTCTGCTCTCCCTACTGACCCAACTGTACTTCCTGTCCCTGACGACAGCCGGCTTCTCCCTAGCAAATGGCTGCCCCAGAGCCCTGTCCAGTTCCAGATCCCAGATCTCCCACAGCCTATAAGCTTCCAGCCCCTGTCCTCACAGGCTGACCCCAGAGGGCTAGTCTGTTGAGCCCCAGGTGCCTGCCGTCCCCCTTCTCCCTTCTGAGGAAAGCAGCCTTGGGCAGTTCCTTGCAAATGAATGCTGGGCATTATGGTCTGGGACCTTGTTCCTCTCTGGCCACAAAGAGTTGGCCCAGGAATCAGTATTTGAGTCCACAGAGACCATCTCTTGGCTGGATGCAGGGGAGATGAGCTGCCCATGAACTACCCTCGCAGTAAGATTTTGCCCACAAGCGTGTTGCGTATTGGACAGTGACTGGCTGGTCCAATCAGGTCTTCTCTATTGGGAATTTCAAAAGTGAGGTAACTCATAGAAGTCAGGCAGTAAAAGGGAGAAAAAAGGCAGAGGAAGGGGCAGGTCAGATGCCTGCCTCCAGAGATGGGAGGGACACAACTCTGCAGCCATGTTGCGTCTCCTGGTTATCAGTCTCTTTCCCGCCCCTTCCCTCAGGCTTGGCTGAGGCAGGTTTTTCTCACTTCTCCCAAGGTTACCTTGAGCCAGGCTTTGTTCCCTCTCAACCTCTCCAGGAGTGAATGGCCACACCCAAAGGGTGCTGGTTTAGGAAAAATTGAGGTCAGATGCAGGGAGGTTTCAACAGAATGCCCTGGCCTGTTTAATGATTTAGTAGCTAAGGAGATGAAGACATAGATGACAGGATATCACATGAGGGCGTGACCAGAATTGAAAAGGATAAGGAATGGGTATCACGGTCAAAGGTCAAAGAGACCTAGTGTCAAGCTGGAGAAATGGGCCAAATCCAGTGTGATGACACTCGAAAGACAAATTGGAAATGCTCCCTCCAAACAGATTGTGGCACTACTGCTCTTAAAAAACACTTCGCATGTCTCGTTGACCATAGGAAAATAGGACTATCTTTCCCCAAAGGGAAAAAGCCAAAATGTTTGAATCATACGAGAACGAGAATATGGCCTCTAGTTCAAACTCCACCAATGGCTTGGGACAAAATGTCATGCCCCAGAAGGCTTCACGGAGCTGCCCTAGTAGTGGGTACTCATGGGACAGGTAAGGGGCCAATGGTGCCCACCGTGTCATCCTAATTTTTCCTTCTCTCCTAACACTTCCTTCCTAATCTGCTCATCCTTCCTCCTTCCCTCCCTCCCTCCCCTTCCCTTTCCTCTCTCCCACTCCCTCCCTTCCTCCCTGTCTTCCTTCTTTCCTCCCTTCCTTCCTCCCTCCCTCCCCTTATCAAACACTGATTGAGCACCTCCAGTCTGGCACCATGGTAGGTATGTGGCCTCACAAGGGAACAAAGAGGCCAAAGAAGTTTCACAGAGAAGCTTGTGTCCAGAGGAATGTGTAGGAGTTTAGTTTTATGAGGCAGATTTAGGAGAGTGGGGGGTGTGGGAAGGGCATCTTTGTTTGAGAGAAGTTTGAACAGGCTGGAAGCAGGAAGAAAAGCTGTGATCCACAGTGGGAGACGCACCAAGGACTGTGGCCTTTACTCTGAGGTCAATTATTAAAGCTTTTAAAGCAGGGACGACACAACCACATCTGAGATTAGATAGATGACTCTGAAGGGCAGGATGGGGAGTGGACAGGAGAGGAGCAAGATTAAGGGCAGATAACCAAAATGGCGGCCTTCCTTCTTCTTGCTGGCAGAAATCATCCTCTGGGTATAAAGGGCTGGGAATATTAGACACCTGCTTTCCCAGCATCCTTTGCAACTATATACACAACACATGCAACATATGCAACTACATACGTTCATGTGACCTTAATTGGGCTTTCCCAGCATCCTTTGCAACTACATATGCAACATATGCAACTACATACGTTCATGTGACCTTAATTGGGCAACAGAACTCAAGGGAATCCCCCTGGGGAAGGGGTTTCCAAGAAAATAATCCTTCCTGATAAAAAGGGAAAATTGAGGTAAATATCTTATTTGCCTTTAGACTTTGCCTTGTGACAATGTGTTGTTGGGATCCACGGCAGTTGTCTGGTCCACTTCAGGGGAGAGCCGCAAGAATCGAGGCAAGGCTGACCCTGAGCCCTAACATCACTGGGTGGCCGGCTTAGCTGGTGCCAGGTTTGCATGTCTCCTGGCTGCCCATCACGGAGCAGTGTGGCTGACAGTTACTGAGAGCTGTGCCAAGAACTTCATGTGCATTGAGTCTTCTCATATTAACCTCATGAGGAAATTAAAGAGCTAATACGTGGGTTATTACTATACATGTAATACATGTAGTATTTCCTCATCTGTAAGGTACACAGAGAATCAAAGTGACTTGGCACACAGGGAAAGAACCAATATTCCACATCTCACTTGGTTAAGCCTCTGTTGGCTGGCCATCCTGTATCTGATAGCGGAGGCAGCCTGACTGGTGGAGGCAGCTACTGCTGTGGTCTAGGAAAGAGAGGGTCGGGCCCTGAGCTGGGGTGTTGGCCTGGGAGTGGGGAGAGGAGATGAGTTAGGGACACGCGGGGGGCGCACTTGGTGCCCTGCCGGCTGGGAGCGCTGAGGGAGGAGAAGGGGTTCAGGAAGAAGTCTCTAGTGTGGTGAAGCTGTGGGGGTGACATGGAAGGAGCCATGAGGTTGTGGCTGCTCCCCACCCAGAGAGGCAGGAAGTGGATGTGGGTGCGTGCACAAGTGCACGTGTGTGCACGTGTGGCCCTATGTTCTGATTCTCTTCGCGTCAGGCAAGATCGGCTTCTGGGTAAGGAGCTGGGTGGGAGTGAGGTTGCAGCCAGGGAGAGGACTGCAGAACTGGAGGTGCTGTTCCTCGGGGTGCTCTGTCTTCTCACCTCCTCCCTAGCTAAGCACCTTCCCCCTCTCTTCTTCTCCCTGCCCCCTCGGTGTGGGCTGCAGGTGGCTTGAGGGAGCCAGCCAGCCCATGATGCTGTTGGGGGCTAGAGGCTTCTGAGAATGCAGCTCCTGGGGATACCCAGACACTCAAAAGGCAGCTTCCTCCAGGCAGCCTTCTCAGGTTGGTGGGGAGCTGGTAGGTTCCCACAGAGCTCTTAGCTTACCCAAGAGCCTCGTTTCCTAGTACTTGACCCAGCTGCTTCATGTCATCACTTTTTCTTTTTTTTTTTAATGTTTTTTTAAAATTTATTTCTAGGAGAGAGAGACAGACACAGCGTGAGCAGGGGAGGGTCAGAGAGAGAGGGAGTCACAGACTGAAACAGGCTCCAGGCTCTGAGCTGGCAGTCAGCACAGAGCCCAACGTGAGGCTCGAACCCACGAACTGCGAGATCATGACCTAAGCGAAAGTCGGACGCTCAACCAACTAAGCCACCCAGGCGCCCATGTCATCACTTCTTCTGATCCTTGCTCTGACTTTGGCATTTCTGGAACAGGTGCGTATCTGTACGTGAAGAAGGCTTCCTCCCCTAAGACTACACCCTCCTTTCAGAGGCACACTCTGGGTAGGCGTGGAGGACAGCGGCTGGGCAGCCCCCCAGGGGTCTGCCCGAGCTTCAGGGCAGAGAACACATGAAGAGATTTTAAGAAGGGACAGCAGGCAGGTGAGGTGTCCTTCCAGGGCTGTGGGGCCTCTGTGTCCCACCTTCTGCCTCACAGCCTGAGGCTTGGCTGAGCCCCGTGCCGCTGCAGCTGGCTTGGCTTGGGGGCTGCAAGAAGATGATGCCTCCCCAGAGCACTTTGCGGCTTCAGCCTCAGGCACCTCTGGAGGGCAGGCCGGGCAAGCTGCTTCCTGGGAGAGGCGTGACAGGCTATGCTCCGGCCACTCAGTCCGCATCATCTGTCAAGGGGGGGACAAGGCCACTGGGCCCACATCCCTCCTGAGCAGCAGTACCGTGGGCAGAATGGATATTACAAGGTCGGCCTTGGGGCCAGATTGCTTGGGTTCCTGGGTTCAAATCCTAGCTCTGCATGTGCCAGCAGGACGATTTATGGGTGGGGTTTTTTTTCCGTTAACCTCTCAGAACTTCCATTTCCATTTGTAAAATGGTGCCAATAATTGTAGCTACTGTAGGGCATGGCTGTAAAAATGTAAGTGAGATGATCCATGAGCCTGGTGCATTGAAGTCTCCTTAATGGTTGGCTGCGGTATTTTCTCCTTTGATGTTCCTGTCGGGGGCAGCCTCTGTCTCCCGCCCGCTCAGGGCGCCCTCCGTCCCAGGGCGGCTGGCAGCAGACAGACAGGAGACAGCGCAATCTGAGGGTGGAATGTGCGTGTGTTCTCGGGGAGCTGATCCGTGAAGCAGACCCTGGAATTCACTCCACTCATCTGCCGAATCCCAAATGGAAACAAATACAAATGCTCTCTATAAACAAAGACAGCGTCTTAAAAAGAGAACAAACCAATGAGCCGATCTGAACTGGAGCCGAAGCTCTGGGTTTGGTGACTATTTTCTATCTAAACAGAAACTCCCCAGGCCCCAGACCTGACTTTCCTCCAGGCCCAGATGCCGGTGGCTGCCTGCACCTCCCTCTCCCACAGCCCAGCCACGTGCCGGGGACTCTCCAGCTGTGGGACGTTCTTCCAGCTTCCAGTGGCTTCTCTCATGGTGCCAACTGCCATAAGGGGAGACCATGTGGCCCGTGCCCTTTGGGAGAACTGAGGTTAGGAGCCACGTTCCCGCCAGTCCTGGGACATGTGTGCAGCCTAACAGTGAGGCTGAGGGGTCCCACACCCACTCCTTGTTTGACCTCGGGGCAGAGGTTATTGTGAAAGAGTGATGTTACCATGTTCTTCAGACTCAGCTCAGGATCCTGATCTCCCTCTCTGATCTCAGCTCCATCTCCAGCCCTCGTCCCAACCCCTCCCCGCACCCCCCCACCCCGCCCCAGCGATCAGCACAGGGTCTCTTGGGCCCACCCCCAGCCTGTCTTCCTACCAGAAGGCCTCAAGGCCAGGCTAGAACCTCTGCAGCCAGGCCCACACCACGTCCCACCCTTCCTTCCTCACAGGCTGCCTCCTCCCATCAGGAGGCTGCAGGAGCCTTCTCAGCAGTGATTTACCTGCCCCACAAACATATATTGACTGCAGCTAAGGGCTAGGCACTGAGACTCACCTGGGAAAGCCAGGGTCCCCTCTGCCCACCCTTATACCAGGCCATCTCCACTCTCTGACAAGGACAACACCCTCCCCAAACAGCTCTGACTGTGTGCCTGTCTCCACACTGTCCCCATTTCCAAGAGGTGGAGATCAGGTTCCGTGGCAGGCATTCAAGGCTCCTCACAGGTTTTCTAATTTTAACTTCGACTTCCTGCTTGCCCAGGTTCCACCACCTTCCAAATTCAGTGGCAACCTCCTCTGGCCATCAGGTTTTCCCTAGCACCCTCACAGGGCAGCAGGCCTGTGTGTTCACTGGTCTGGAATCAGGCGGTTGGTACTCAGGCCTCAGCTCACATTTCTCGAAAGTGTGGTCTCCCCCTTGACCCCCAGTGTCGGACTCCCCTGGGAGACTGGCTAGGAAGGTGAACTGATGGCTCCCGGGCTGTTTCAGCAGACCCCTGGCAACGGGGAGTTGCTTCTTCAGCTTTGGCTTTTGCTGACTTTTGAGGAGTCCTGTGGGACTTCGGGGGTGACCGAAAGGTGGTGGGGTATTGTCTCCCTTGTCTTCACCCCTCCCACAAAGCCCAGGGCAAACGGAGCTCTTGGAAAACCTGCTCCATGTGAGGCCTGACCCACCACGGGGTGAGGCGCTTACTTCAGCAGTGACCCTGCGGGTGCCACACACAAGAGGGAACCTCAGAATGCCAGTTTCCTTCATTAAAGGGAGGCAAGAAGATGGACAAGAGGTTTCTGGAGCAAGGCTCCGTGCTGGGGGACCCCAGACTTATGGTGTCCCCAGCCTCATGGGTAAAGGACACAGTCTCATCCTGGGAGGGCAAACTGTAGAAAACACTGATGAATCATTTTTTTTTTCCTGAGAAGGTGACGAGTGTGTGTCCCTAGCGGGGAGAGGCCAGCTGCACAGCGATTCTTGGGGTATCATGATCACGGCCGACATATCCTCCAAGCCAACCATTAATTTGTGTGAACAGGTGAAACTCCACGTCACACACTGCGCAGAGGTGCTGAAGGGGGCCAGGCCGACACGGCCGGGCCCAGGCTGGTGGAGGGTGTCCTGGCGACTGCCTCCCGCTCCTCCAGCCGCTGGGGCTGACACAGGAACAATGCTCACCTTCCAGCCTCTGGCTGGCTCCTGCCGTCCAGTAGCCACAGCTCCACGGGGCCACCCCCACCGCCCGCAGCCCCTCTTCCCGGGACCTGGCCCGCTCTAATCCTGTTGTCAGCACTCTGTCAGGGCCAGAACAGCGTGGTTACCAGCAGCGATCAGAGCGGCAGAAAAAGAACAATGCATGACTCAGTTCCACGCTTCTGTTGTGGGTTCTAATTTTAGGCCATTGTTCCATTCCTCTCTTTGCCTTTCCCAGAATTCTAACGGGTGGGGGCGGCCCGCTTGCCAAGATGGAGACCAAGAAGGGGTGGGTAGCTGCTGGGCAAGAGGTGGGACTGTCGCGCTTGACTGGGGACCAGGCTGGGAGTGGTGGCTTGGTGAGGCCTGGGGCTCTAAAGAAGGAGGAGCCCTATGGCAGGGGTCTCCACCACTCTCCAGAATGGCCTCAGGGTCAGGAAACCCGAGGCTCTGACCCTTGCAACCCCTCTGTGATTACTCAGCTATGCCATTTGAGTTCCAGGGAGGGGGATCTGGAAAGCCCAGAGCTCTGAGTCACTCGGGCTCGCAGGCGAGTAAGCAGCCCCGCAAACCTCAGAGACACAAAGCTCGCAGGCTGGTGTGTGAGCACTAGTGAGCTTGCGGTCCACGCACTCGGTGGCCGCAGTGCGGGGTGGAGAAGGGTTCCCTGGCCCCCCGGCTTATCCTCACCCCATGCTAGAGGGATTCGCAACTGCCCTACTCCACAAGTGGTCCTGGGCATGAGGAGAACACTGGGGTTGGCGCCTCACCGTCAGGAATCCCTCCAGGCACCACTTCCTTCCTGGGCTCCCGGACATTAGCGCTGATTCTCAGCGATGGGCGCAGAGCTGTGTTTGGAGTCCAGCTGCCCACGTCTTAGCGCTCCCATTCTTTAAAGCCCGTGTTACCTCAGAGCGGAACACGGTGTGTGACTCATAGCTCCCTGCAGTCTGATGTGTGTGTGCATGTGTATCGTGTGTGCAAATGCATGCGCATGCTAGAGCAGTAAATTCCTTCTCTAAGTTGTGAATAACCGTGGTCCTTTCTGGAAACCAGCTTTGGGTTGGGAGGCGAACTGCCTCACCTCAACTCACCCTTTCTCGCCCTCACTTCCTCTGAGGTGCTATCTGGTGGAAAGAAGAGTGGGAATCCACGGGCCCAGGCATCCAGCCCCACCTTTGGACTAGTTCTGTGGCCCTGGGCAGTTTCTTGTTCGCTCTGGGCCTTGGTTTTCCTGGAAGCAGGAGCCTTGTCTCACCCTTCCTTCCTTCCTTCCTTCCTTCCTTCCTTCCTTCCTTCCTTCCTTCCTTCCTTCTCTCCTCCCTCCCTTCCTTCTTTCCTTCTCTCCCTCCTTCCTTCCTTTCCTCCCTCCTTCTTCCTTTCTTAGAGACCTTGATAGGGCAGTAGAGCTCTGCATGGCCGTTGGCCCTGGGGAGACTTCTGTGGCAAATGGAGGTGGCACCTTTCTTCCCTTGCTAAGTCAAAGGGGCACAGCAGGCTGAGAGCCCAGACCTCCATGAGGGCCTGTGGGGGCTGGTGCCCCCTCCCTCCTCCCCCCTGCTCTCCTTCCCAGGGGGCTCTCTTCCCTTGAGCCTTAGGCCCTTCACCCCCCTGTTCAGGGACACTCTCTTGGCTCCTGAGCTCTCCAGACTCTACCAATGGTGAGTCCTCATCCCTTTTCACAAACCTTAGTCTTCATTTTCACCCAATTCAGTGCCTATTTCTGCTTATCCCGTTTTTCCCCTCAAGACCAGAAACACTTACTCTGTCTCCTCCTGTGTAAATTCTCTGTGTCCCCCTGATGTCAACACAAGCAGGTCTCCATTTGCTCAACGCACAAAGTCTTTTTGCACTTCTGGCCCTAAGTGGGCTGCCCCACTTATCCATTGCTGTGTACTATCTGCCCCCAGCTTCAGAGGTTTACACAGCTGCCATGTTGTTACATCTCACAATTTCATGGGTCAACAATTCGGACAGGGCTCCGCTGAACAATCATGTTGATGAAAATTACTCAACAGCCCTCAGCTGGTGAAAGAGTCAGTCTGGAGGTAGAGGATGCACATTTATCTGTCTGGTACTCCCAGCTGTGAGTGGTCCGAGAGGCCCAGAGAGAAGCCGCTGGGCACCCAGCTGGGGCCGTCAAGCAGAGCACATACAGGCGACCTCTCTAATGATGCCTCAAGGCTAGACATTCTGGGTGACAGCCCGGCTTAGCCCGCCAGCATTCAGGAGGTGGGACTTAGATTGCACTCCCAATGGGGGGACTCACAGAGACTTTCAAGCCTTCTTTCATCTACCACACTGTCTCTCAAGGCCTTGAGTAGAGGCCTCTAGGGTTTTGCTCTTGCCCATGTGCTGGTATTTTGTAACTCTTCTAGGTCCCTGGATGGTCTTGGCCTTCCAAGCTAGGCTGTGCACTCTCCCAGGGAAGGAGGAGGGGGGAAGTCTTGGCCAGGTGCTGCAGGCAGAGGCTATACCCAACAACTCTTTAACAAAAACAAGAGAGGTCCCCACTAGCTGGAACAGGGTTGCACAGAAGTCAACCATCATCCTGATGACACATATCGTCCAAACCTCAGGTACAAGCATGGGACTGTGAAATTGCAGCTCAGAGGCCTTGTTTTCAAGAGAGGTGAAGTGGGGCCCTAAGCGGGTGAGGAAGTAGCCTCATGTTGGGAGTGGGCAGGGCACTTGCTGTCTGGAAGATGACGGCTCTCACCCATGGGCCTCTGGCTGCTGCTGGCTTGGAGTGGCACGCTGAAGCCGGACTGAAGCTTCTGTTGGTGTGAAGTATCAGTGCACGGGCCCTGGGGTCCCTGTGCCTACATTCAGAACCCTGATCTGCCACTTGCTGTTAGGCAACCTGGACAAAGTTGCTCCATCACCCTGAACTTCAGGTTCCTTCTCTTTAAGACAGAACAGGAAGTAGCACCTCATCGAGCATGCTGTTGCAACGATTTAATGAGATAATGAAGGTCAGCAGCTGTTATTACTGCCAATATTGTCCTTAATCATTAGGCTCTGACTAGGAGGAGAGGGAAAGAAGAGGAAGAAGAAAAACCTCAGGAAACCTAATAATTGCAGAGATAAACTCCACTAATTAAAACATAGGAAGAGAATAATTTATGAGTTGCAGCACAAGTCAATTTACAGGTGCCTCTGCAAATTTCAGCACCCCACTTACACGTATATTTATTTTGACAAAGTTATATATGTATATGACTAAAAAGTCTACTTTTATATGACTAAAAGATCTACTCCTCCCCTCTTCTGAGTCCCACTTCCTAGAGATATAGCCACTTTTAGCTCTTTCAGTGATATTGGTCTACAGATTTTAAGATTTTATTCTTATATAGCTTCTTCTGGTAGATTTAGCTATTATGTATTGGTTTCCTACTAGAAAAATTGAGATTTGGCTACCAACTCTCTCCCAAAACACATCCATACTTGCCCTCCTTCCAGGCTTGCAATTGAATTATGTCTTATTTTTTAATATCTTTTTTTAAAATGTTTACTCATTTTTGAGAGGGAGTGTGTGAGCAGGGGAGGGGCAGAGAGGAAGGGGGACAGAGGATCTGAAGCAGACTCTGTACTGACAGCAGTGAGCCCAATGTCGGGGCTTGAACTCGTGAACCTTGACATCAGGACCTGAGTTGAAGTCAGATGTTCAACCAACTGAGCCACCCAGGCGCTCCTCTAATATCTTTTCAATTGGACTAATATTTAGTCTTGACATTATGGCTATATACCCCACTCGTCACAGCGGAACCATGTAGTGTACTATGATCACGTTTCCTTGTGTAACTTTTTGTTTTCCCTAAGGTTAATTACTGTCCATTTTTGGTTGCTTAGTTCTCATACCTACCAATTATTAATCCCTTAACCCTCCAAAGGAAGTAAAAAATCCTCTCTACATGTCTAGACATATTGTAATTGACATTGATAGTCAATCAACTCCATTTTGTTCCTGTCAACATGCTTCATCATATGTTGACAATCCTTGGCTGTCTGCTCAAATTTAAGAGTGAGGAACTAAAAACCTCCTTGGAAACTGAGTGGGTGAAACCTTTTGACTGTATGAGACAGTCTAGCACAATCTGCATGGGCTGATTTGTTGGGGGTACACCTGACGGTCAGTATGTGTAGGCTTTTCCTCCTGGGCTAGTTGGTTTAATTAGCGAGAGATCCACAGCCTCCTGCCTAGGCAGGAGCGTTACATAAATCCTGTTGCAGAAAGGTGGGAGCCGAGCCGGGGGAATGGACTGCACGCCCTCTTCCCCTAGTTCCCTACTTACCACTATCTGTGTGCTCCCAGTGCTTCTGAATCCAGAACTCCTCTGTTTCAATTTCCTTAGAGAGAGAAAACTCCACTCTTGTGCCAGGATGGGAAAGGACACTGGGGGTCTAATTACCCCTCAAAATGCTTTCAGCCAAACCTCTTATTTTCAGCCTCACTTGCACCTTTCTTTTCAGGGGTGCCTGGTACTTCGAATTGTCAGGGGCACTGAAGCCCTGTTAACCTACTTTTCATGGTCCCCAACAATTTCTTTGGGTTTCAGCTTTCCCCAATGTATGGTCAGTTACCATTTTGTTACCCACTTTCCGTCTTCCAATATTTGGTGACTGTTTATTCCTCTTCTATCTGTTGCTGTGGGTTGGTACATTAATAATTTATTATACTTTTCTTCAGTGGGACTTCTGAGAGAGTGGTTCAGTCCTCCATGTTTAGTTGGAAGTCCCAGAGGTATTATTTAGTCACTTCATAGTGAGGAAATCTGAACTCACAAAGGACGTGAGCCTTGCAAGGGCACATAAGCAGTGAAGGGACCTGACCCCAGATCTGGTTCTACACCTTGTGCTGTTTCTACTCTGCCACACTTGCTTGGACCACCTTTTTGTCATCCTTCCAATGAGCATTTGTCATAGACAGTTTTGTGCAGTAGGATTTACTGAAGATTCCAGGGGAGTAATAGAGGGAGGGCTACGTCATGAGTACAACTCAATGCTGAGTATTAGGTGGTTTCATACTCAGTTATTCCCACCACTGAGAATTTATCATTGACTCCTCCTTCTCCTTTGGCCCCCGTGCTACTTCCCAGTCCGGTCTTCTTTCCCCTCTCCTGTGCTCTCCACATCGTGGGTGACCTCATTCTCCTTTTCTCAAGCTGCCTATGAAAACTCAAAAGCTCTCTCCCAGTTTTCTGAGGAATGATCGAGATATGTCTTCTATATTCTTTTCATACCACGGAAATGACAGGAAGATAGAGGTGGATAGGACTTGATTTTGCCTCAAAGAATCCCACTGTATTAGGGTATGATGGTAAATTTCTGGAAAAAAGACTTCACCGTTATATGACTGCAAACACCTTCCTTCTCTCATTTAAGGGGAGCATGCGTAAGTCTATGCTCCATCTGATCATTTGGGGAGTGAGGCTGATGGCAGCTCTACCCACTTGGGCACTGGCCTCACAGTATTCTAGTCCTTGCCATCTTCATCAGCTGGAGGAATGTGGGGATGTGTGTGAGCAGGAACTGTGGGTCAGGCCTGGCAATGGTATATATCCTAGCTGCTCCCTTCTCTTGTGACACTGGCCATGTGGCCTTTCCTTGGGAGGCAGAGGGCACCAGGGAGTGTGATATCAGCCTGGACAGCTGCTTCCCAGATAGAATTAACATTGTAGAGGAATGGGAGAAGCTATTTTAGTGGTAGCTAGTCATTTCTGCTACAACTATCAAGGTATTATATCTTCATATAACAATGGAAATTATGGGAAAAATGGAAATTATCTTCCTAAATGACAGTCGCCCTCTGACAGGCAAAGGATCTCAACCCACAGGTGAATTTTTGACATGCCATTTATTTTCTTTGTGGGATTTCTATCCATTTATCTGCCTATCCACCCACCCACTTTTAAATACCTGGTGTTAGATCTTTTTTTTTTCTCTTAAATAGCTTATTGTCAAGTTGGTTTCCATATAACACCCAGTGCTCATCCCAATAAGTGCCCTCCTCCATGCCCATCACCCTCCTTCCCCTCTCCCCCACCTCCATCAGCCCTCAGTTTGTTCTCAGCATTCAAGAATCTCTCATGGTTTGCCTCCTTCCCTCTCTCCAACTATTTTCCCCCTTCTTCTCCCTCATGGTCCTCTGTTAGCTTCCTCCTAATCCACCTATATGTGCAAACATATGGTATCCGTCCTTCTCTGCCTGACATATTTCGCTCAGCATAACACCCTCTAGTTCCATCCATGTTGCTACACATGGCCAGATTTCATTCTTTCTCATTGCCATATAGTATTCCATCGTATAAATATACCACATCTTCTTGATCCATTCATCAGTTGATGGACACTTAGGCTCTTTCTACATTTTGGCTATTGTTGAGAGTGCTACTATGAACATTGGGGGTACATGTGCCCCTATGCATCAGCACTCCTGTATCCCTTGGGTAAATTCCTAGCACTGATATTCCTGGGTCATAAGGGAGTTCTACTGTTAATTTTTTGAGGACTCTCCACACTGTTTTCCAGAGGGGCTGCACTAGTTTACATTCCCACCAATAGTGTAGGAGAGTGCCCATTTCTCCACATCCTCGTATCTGGCGTTAGATCTTAAAACAAAGGAAAGAAGCCATCAGTCAGCCAAGAACTTACTGGTAAAGTTGGATGCCCTATATCTCAACGTCTCTGCCCCTACACAGTGTTCTCACCCTAGCCTCTGTGTGTCTCCAGTTCAGAAGATTCTTTTAAGTTTTACTTTCAGTTTGATATGAGTTTGAGAATACTGACTGTTCTTTTCCTCACTGCATATGTTCCTCACCCCCATACTCCTCTCCCCACCTGTATTTGGTTGGGCCCTCATAGGAGGTATGCCTCTTGGAGTGTGAGAACCACCGGGATTGAGGAAAGTGTAGCAAGTTTACATCTTGCATAGGCAGCAAGTGTACAGGTTACCTAGGAGACCTACAGAAAGCGCCAAGCTTAGAGCAGACAAGCACAAAACCGAGGACTAGTTATGGAAAAACTGGGGTGACTGTGGAGTAGGATGGCAGGAGATGGAGACAAGGTGAGAATTTCAATCCCATGAATGGTTTCGGACGATGTGGCAGGTACCAGTGTGGAGAGAGATTGGCCAAGGCCTGAGACTACAGCTTCCATTTGGTTGGGACATCTTTGATGTCATCATTTCAGGTAAACAAGGCAGGCAATGACCTAGCCAATCTTGAGGTGTCACAAAGATAGAAATGGAAAAAGAATAAAATAGGAGTAGGAATAGAATAGGAACAGAAGTCTCTCTGTATGGATCACTTAGTTCTCACTTACTCCATCCTCCGAGGGAACTGAAAACCACCTCCAATCTAAATCTAACAATCAAAGCACAGAAAAGGTCTATTTTATCCAGGACTAAATAATTTCAATAGGAACCCATATATAAAAACTATTGTTGACAGACTATAGTCTAAATCTTAATCCTGGAAAAATATATACACCCTCTGTACAGGCAAACAAAATCATCAGACACACAAATTAAGCAGCTCTAAACAAGGGATCTACTCAGAGGCAGGAAAACATATAAGAGCACATAAAACAAATGTATTCCACTAAAATCAAAATCAAAAAGAAATACTCTACATTCACATAACCAGTGAGATGAAGGAAGAGTCTGAAATCAGGACTCAGCAGTAATTGAATCTATCTCTAGGGTGTTGGGTTGTTAATCGATATTTTTTTCTTTTCTGACAAAACTGTGTGCTTAAGACTCTGTCTCCTGCCATCCCTCAGCTCTGCAATTACTCTTGGTTGGCTTCTTTCTCAGGTAGGATGTCTACGTGGTTGTCCAATTGGCCATTTGTAGCCCAGGATCTTCACCTTTATGAAAGTTCCAGCAAAAGTCACTCTCATTGACCTTGCCTCGGTCAATGCTCATCACTGTCTCAGTCATACGGGCAGAGGAGTGCCCTGCTGTCATTGTCATGTGTTTGTACACCCCTGGGATCTGGGATACAGTCATCTCCACCCAGCCCACATAAATGGAGAATGAAGGAGAGGTGGTTCCTAAAAGGAAGAGATGGGTACTGGGCCAGCAAAAACAATTGTTCACTTACCCAACCTAATTATTATTTATGTGGAAGGAACACAGAGGCACTCTTAGATCTGCCACAATTCAGAAAGTAAGCCGCCCATTACTCCTTCTGAGAAATTGCTTGAAGAAATGTAGCTGAGAGATGAATCAAAATAAGAACTCCAATATGGAAGCTGCACTATAAAAGAGATGGGGGCAAGCAATAAAACTGTAAAACTTGAGTTAATGAGGAAGTTATTGCTAGCAACATAGTTAGAAATGAATGAAATGAGGAAAAAGTTCTTTAGAGAGCTAACCGAAATGAAAAGAGGTTTGTAGTAACAACCTCCACCAAGAACCTCTGGTTATTCCAGTGAGTATCCTCAGATCGGGTTAAGGCAGGAAGAGAAACATGTGTGAAGTACGAGAGAGTAAGAGCCAACGGGAATGCACCAGGACAAACAAGGACCACGTGTGCCTCTCACCGCTCGCACCAATAGGACATGTAGAAGGACCAAACTTCCGAGAAGCAGAAGGTGATTCACTGGAGCCGAGGGCCACCGTCCACACCGAGATCACCCAGGAGACACACCGCACTGGTGAACTGCAGTCGTACCTGGCCCCACGCTGTCTTCCAAATCCCACGTGGGTCCCTCTTGGCGCTGGCTCACCTCCCAACCACGCAAGGACGGGAAGGAATCCTGTGACACGTAGTGCTTCCAGCTTAGCTAAATGATCTCAGTAAAAACCCCGCACAAGAATTAAAACGGAGAGAGAGAAAGCAAATGCGTGCAGTAGTTAACAAAGTACTTTAGAGTAGCAATACAAAACTAATGAAAGGAAAAGGAAGAAGCTAATGCAAAAGCAAAACTTAATAAGTTAGGAAAAGATTCAATAGACTTATTAAGCAAACCAAAGTGCCCATTCGTGTAAAGACTTATAAAATAAGACCATCTTTAATACTGCCAATGAAACAAAAAAGAACACATAAAATGTTATGAATGAGAAACAGCACAGAATCCTAGAAAAAGTGATTTCTTAAGAAAAGGTAGCAATAAACAACTGGAGACACAAATTAAAAATGCCAGTTGTAAGAGCATCAAAGCCTTAAAATAATCAAGGATAAGTATAACAAATTACGTGCAAGACATGTACACTGAAAATTATAAAGTTTTCCTGAGAAATTGAATAGAGCTGAAATTAAAAGAGAGATATACATGTTTATGAACTGGAGGACTCAATATTATTAAAATTTCAGTTGTTCCCAGATTATCTATAAATGCAAAACAATCCAAATTAAAACCCCAGCAGTCTTTGTGGGGAGCAGGGAGGAGGGGTAGAAATTGATAAACTAGTTCTAAAATTCACATGGAAATGCAAAAGCTCTGGAAAAACCAAAACAATTTTGTTGAAAAGGATGAAGTCAGAGGACTTAACTAAACTTTGATTTCATGACTGTAAAACTATAGTAATCAAGACAGTGTGGTATAGTTATGAGATGTACAATGTACAATGGGACATACATGGTCAGGCGATTTCTACAAAGGTGCCAAGGTAATTCAATGGGGATTTATTTATTTTGAGATAGACGGCATTCGGGCAAGTGGGGGAGGGGCAGAGAGAAGGAAAGAGAGACAATCCCAAGTGGGCTCTGCTTAGGAGTCCCACACAAAGCTTGATCTCACATTAGCCACAGCAAGATCCCGACCTGAGCCTGATGTCAAGAGTCAAATGCTTCACCAACTGAGGCAACCAGGTGCCCCAAATGGGAATTTTTAAAAAATAAAACACAGAAGTAGAACAATTACATATCCATATGTCAAAAAGTGAGCCTTAATTCTTACCTCCATACAACATAAAAAATAAACATGAAATAGATCATAGACCTATATGGAAGAGCTTAAACTATAAAGCTTCTAAAAGAAAATGTAGAAGAAAATCCTTGTGATGTTGGTTTAGGCATATTTTTTAGGACACAAAAAACCCACAAAGTATTAAAGAAAAAGTTATTAAATTGGACCTCATCAAAATAAAAAATCTTACTATTTGAAAGACAGTTAAGAAATTGGAAATACATGCTATTAATTGGGAGAAAATATCTGCAACTAGATTTGTTATATATAGAACTCTTATATGTTAATAATGAGAAGGATTGGATAAAAGGTGGACAAAAGATTTGAATAAATACTTCACCAAAGAAGATATATGAATAAGCAAAAAGGCACATGAACAAATACTCAACACCATGAGTCAACAGGGAAATCTACATTAAAACCACAGTAAGATATGCACATGTTAAAATTAAAAAGACTGACCCTATCAAGCGTTGGCAAAGACGTGGAAAAGTGGAACTCATACATTTCTGATGGGAATGCAAAATGGTACAGGCACTTTGGGAAACAATTTCTCGTAAACTTATCTATTTCAGCCATCTTATTCCTATTTATCCAAGAGAAACGAGTGATGTATCCACACGTAGACTTGTACACAGAGATTTATTTGGCAGCTTTATTTTGTTTTAATTTTTTAATTTTTAAAATTTATTTCTGAGAGAGAGAAAGAGAGAGAGAGAGAGACAGCATGAGCAGGGGAGGGTCAGAGAGAGAGGGAGATACAGAATCCGAAGCAGCCTCCAGTCTCTGAGCTAGCTGTCAGCACAGAGCCCGACACGGGGTTCGAACCCATGAACCCTGAGATCATAACCTGAGCCGAAGTCGGACTCCTAACTGCCTGAGCCACCCAGGCGCCCCTATGGCAGCTTTATTTGTAATATCCCCTGAATTATCTCTCTGAAACAGCTCTAAGAAATTACTACAAATGTGGTGGCTTAGAACAACACATACTTATTCTCTCACAGTTCTGGAGTCCAGATGTCCAGTTTCACTGGGATAAAATCAAAATGTGGGCATGGCCCTGCCACTTCTGGAGGCTCTGGGAGGGGGGGACCCATTTCTTGCCTCTCCAGCTTCCAGTGGCTGCCAGCCTTCCCCTGCCTGCATCACTGTGGCACCTTGAAACTTCTCCCTGCTCAGTCTTCACACCTCCTTCTCTGCCGTGTGTATCAAATCTTCCCCTGCCTCCTTCTTTTTTTCTTTTTTTAGTTTCTTTCTTTGTTTTTTGAAAGAGATAGAGACAGCATGAGTGGGGAGGGACAGAGAGAGAGGAAAAGAGAGAATCCCAAGCAGATTCTGCACCATCAGCACAGAGCCCAATGTGGGGCTCGAACCCACAAAACCATGAGACCGTGACCTGAACCAAAACCAAAAGTCGGACACTAAACTGAGGGAGCCACCCAGGTGCCCCTCCTCTGCCTCCTCCTTTTGAGAATACATGCGATTGCATTCAGGGCCCACCTGATAATCCAGGATAATGATCCCATTTTACAATCCTTAATTCACTTATATCTGCAAAGATGCTTCTCCCATGCAAAGTAACATGTACAGATTGAGGGGTCGTTTTCTCAGCCTACTGTAGCCTCAGACTGGAAACAATCTAAATTTTCATCAACTGATGAATGTATACATACATTTTAGTATATCCATGTAACAGAATACTAATCAGTAATAAAAAAGGACAAGTTCTTGATACATGTGTGCATGAGTCTCAAAAACATTATGCTGTGCAAAAGAAGTCAGATAGAAAACACAATTTCTTTCTGATTCTATTCCTACCGAACTCTCAGAAAGGCACAGCTATAGTGAGAAAAAGCAGAGCAATGGTCGCCTGGGGCAGAGGTGGGGAGAGAGTGGGTACTGACTATAAGAGGGCATGAGAGAACTTTCTGGCACCATGGAAAGGCTCTCAATTTTGGGTAAAGGTTACAAGAAGGCATTAATTTGTTAAAACCCATTGAGCTGTACATTTAAAATGGGAGAATTTTTAAATGTAAATTACACTTCAGTAAAGCTTACGCTAAAAAGGGAAAGATATTTGGAAATCTAGAGGAACTGGTTGAGTTTTAGGAAAAATATAGCTAAAATAGTCAAGAAGAAAAAGAAAGTCTGACTAGAGCCATAAACATGGAGTAAGTTGAGCAGTGTGTCAGAACTTTGCCCCCTTTCCCCGTCTCCTACAAACTATACCACAGGGACAGAGGTAGATGCACTTGGAGGTGATTTATTTCAAACCAAAGAGAATTTCTACACAACTCAAATTGCTCCAGTAAGTAGATAAAGAAGGAGAAATTTTCAATTTACTTAATGAGATTCACTTAATCCTACTACAAAGGTTTTATGAAACAACACAAAGTAGAAGAAAGCCATTGAATAACGTGCTCATGAATAAACGGTCAATAACACATCAGCAAATGGGGGTGCCTGGGTGGCTCAGTCTGTTGGGTGCCTGACTTCAGCTCAGGTCATGATCTTGTGGTTCACGAGTTCGAGCCCCAAGTGGAGCTCTGTGCTGACAGCACAGAGCCTGGAACCTGCTTAAGATTCTGTCTCCCTCTCTCTGACCCTCCTCTTCTCGAGCTCTCTCTTTCAAAAAAAAAAAAATATATATATATATATATTTTTTTTTTTTAAAAAATCAGCAAATGAAGTACATCCCTGTGTAAAAAAGGACACCCTCTGCTAGAAGTCCAGGAAAGGTAAAAATGCTACAGGAAAGGAAATGTAATCATAGTATACTAGACGCCTCAAATCTGGGGGTGTTATGATTTAACAGAACACGGAGACAGGGCTCGTATGTTTGTAGCAGTAGAAGTGATCCCTTTTCCACGGTAGAAACAGATTGTTTGTTTGTTTGTTTGTTTGTTTATAGACAGAGAGGAAGAGAAATCCAGCTGAAGGAGGAAGGCGATGCTGGAGAGCAAGAGCTTTGAAGGATGATGTGGTCGTTTCCGAGGGGCAGCCAAATGTCATTCCCTCCTAGCCCTGCAGCTGTGTGCTTTGTGGGGTTTCTCCAGAAACATCTCTTTTCCCGTACCTTTGAGATCGAAACACAGTTTTGAGGTGGCCAGCAGCCAAGATTAGGCTCAGTGAAGCTGGGGGAGTTGGATTAGCATAAGTCTGGGGACAGGTTTAACAGTGAGTCTGTGGCCAGGGGTAAAGTTCAGTCTGAGGCCAGGTTTAGGGTTCAGTGTGTGATCAGGATAAGGGTTTGTCTGCAGATGCCCGCTTCTGATTGGATCCTGTGTGAGTAAATGTTGCTTAAGTGCACGGATGAATTGCAAATTCTGGCTGGCTATTCTCAAAGCCCTTCAGCCTCTGCCTTTCTTGGTTCCTTCTCTCAGCTCCGTGCCTCCCTCTCACCACACACACACACACACACACACACACACACACACACACACACAAGCATCTCTCCCGGACTGCCCTAGGCCTGGCATCCATAAGTCCCAATGCATTATGAGGCCCTGGGCTCACTAGCTGGGGTTGGAGCCTTAGGCATGGGGCATCTGGCGTGCACTGTGAGGAGGAGACTGCATGATGGGGGTGGGGGGGACTCTCCAACCCCTTGCCCACCTCTCTCCAGCCGGCAGCTGGGGCTGAGATGGCTGCCTTACTCAGTGGCCAGGAATCCTGGCCCACGCGATGCCTGGGTGCTTCTCCAGGCAAGTTACTGAAACTTTAATCCTGCCTTTCCTTTCGTTTCTGACCCCCGCAACCGCCATGGTCTCTGTTGAGCCACTCCCTTTCCCTGTCCCCAGCAACCACCTGAGTCAGACCTGGGAGAAGGACTCCCCATCCACCGGCAGCCTGCTGGGTGTGGGAGCTGTCCCTTGGCTAGGTCGGGGTGGGGTGGAGGTGTGACTATGGGGGCCAGGGGCCAGGACACTGTCTCCTCGTCCCACTGCCGCCCTCCTGGGTGCACGCCTGCCCGGCAGCTGGTCCTCGGCTGCCTTCCAGTTTGGCCGCCTTCCTCCTGGCCTTTCGTGCTCCAACACGCAGGAGTTTCAGGAGAGGCTTTGGGGATGCAGAGCCCGGCCTGGCACCGAGGCAGCCAGAGAGGGAGGGGCTGAGCTCCTGCTGCCCTTCTGCCTCTCTCAGCTCTTGAGGGCCTCCCTCTCCCTCTCTGTCTTCTTTGCTCTCTCTGGGTCCCAGCCCCACCAGCCCCTGGCTTCTTTCTGTCTCCGCATGAGCCTTTCCGCCTCTTGCCCTGACCCTTGTTTCTGTGCATCCCTTGTGGCTTCTCCCTTTCTCTTCCTGCACCTCCTGCTTGCAGACTTCCGTCCCCATCATCACAGATTGGAGGGACAGGCCTCTTCGCCTCAGTTACTTGGCAATAGAGCCACACGAGAAATGCCTGTGGGTGATGGTGATGATAATCTGAACGAGGAACTCTTCCCTCAACCTCCCCCCACCCAATCCTTCCTGTTTAGGGAACCTCATCACTTGAGTCACTTCTTGGAGCAGAGGCAATTCAAAGCCACGTTCTTGGAGCTCCTAGCAGGCAGGTGCCGGCACCGGGCCGGGCCCGGAATGTGTGAGGAAGACTGGTGTCCCTCCTCCAAGAGTTTACGACAGAGTGGGGGGGCGGGGTGAGGGGGTGTGTGGTGAGAACACAAATGCTGAAAAGAGAAACAACCATGTGAGATGAAAACGACCATTCAGGGCAGTAAATGGAGGCCGCAGTGGAACGTGCATCTGAACCCCCCCTGCTGCTTGGAGGACTAAGGGGAGTGGCCGGCGGAGAGAGCTCTCAAGTCCCTATGGAGTCTGTGAGGGGAGAAGGGCTGCTGAGAGCCGGGTGGGTTTGTGGGTGAGGTGAACGCACGTGGGGAGTGGCACAGCCCTTCCGGCTGGGGCACCCGGAGCAGTGGGCACACACAGGTGGGAACGTGCTCAAAGCCGGGGTCTCGGGAGGGCAGCCGGCTGGGACCTGCGTGTTGGTGTTTGTGGACAAATCAGAAAAGGTTGAGAGGTTGCCTGAGCCCAGATAGTGGCCTTGGACTTGACCCGTTGGGCAGTAGGGAGCCAAGGAGGCTTCTTGAGCAGGGACACGATGGGCCGGAAGCTACGCGTCCGGAAGCAACGCCACTCTGCCGAGCCTACTGCTTCCTCCCATGATACCAAGCACCAGAGGGCTTGCGCCTGCGACACTGCCCATGTTCATGGAGGCAACTGTGTCCCCACTGGGGACTGAACTCCCGGCCATAGTGCCTGTCTGCAGTGGGATGCCTGCAGGCCACCGGCATATGCCCTGGCAGGCCAGAGAAAGGCCTCGCGATGGCTGCATCACCCTGCGCTTAAACCCTCTGAGCTTCCCCTGGACCTGGACCTGGATAAGGTTAAAGCTACACTGAGGTCTGTAGGCCCTGCATGGCCCGGAGCCTTCGTCCCCTGCGTCTCTCCACAGCCGGGGCATTGCGACGTGCTTCGGCCACCTCCCCACGGATGTTCTCCAGGCCTACTCTTCCCCACCTGGGGGCTTCCCCAGGGAGGCCCGGGCTGCCCAGTGCAGGTGGCGTCTGGTCCTGCCCTGGATCACATTCAGGGAGCCCTGGCTCCTCGGGAGGCACTTTGGGGTGGGGCGCTTTCCTGCTAATTGTCTCCTGTAAAGCCCTTGGACGCATAAAAGATGACACCGGTGAGGAATGCAGCTGCTAATCCCAGTGGCTCTTGAGTCAGAGGAGGAACTGGGGAGGGAGAAGCTCCTAGACAGCCCCCTTCACATCTCTGCGAGATCTGCCCCTTCAGGGTCTGCGCCCACTGGGAGGGCCCCGGGAGACTCCCTTTCCAGGAAGCAACCCCTGAGCTGTGCCCCGGTCCCGGTTCCTCCTGTTCCTCAGGACAAGATAAAGAGAGGAGCCCGTGGAGGGTCAGGAGATCAGGACTCCAGTTTCCAGAATGGCTGTGAGGTCTGAAAAAGTCACTTCTTGTATCTGAACCAGCAGCGAGTAACTGAAGGCCCACCTCAAAGCAGCTTAAACAACAGGGTTGGTTTCCCTTGCACACAGCAAGGAGTCCCAGCGTAGAGTGATCCGGGGCCGATTGACCTGGCAGGCCAACAGTCCCCTCAACCCTCAAGGGCCTGGAGACCTCCCACCCTTCCCCTGCCTGACAGCACTTGGCACTGTCTCCCTTAGGGCACTTACTGTTAAAATGGCATCTGGTGAAAAAACAAGGAGTCTCCCTCTTCTATGAGTTAGAAAACTTTTTCTTACTGCCCCTGAGACCCATTAACCAAGACTGGGTGGCACACTCAGGCCAAGAGGGTGAGACCCTATCATCGGATTGCACAGCTGGTTCTCAGCAGATAGCCATAGACACCCTGTGATTGTCCTGGTCCTGTGACGTTTGGAGGTGGGCAGCTGGACATGTCCTGCAATACACAGGGTGGGTTTGCTTCTTCTATGACCTTTGAATGCCATGCCAGCCATTCATGGGGGTGAAAAACCTGCTTTTTATTATCCAAGCCTGGGACCTAATTGCATTTTATAGAAGCGTTCTTGCCTGAGACTTACCCTGGGAAATTGAGGGACAATTCTCTGTGGTTTAGAGCCACCCACCACTCCCGGGCAGTGTGGCTTCACAGGATCTGAGCGACCGGATCACTCTGCATTTACTGCTGTCACAGTGCATTGTCTGGGATGGTTCTCCTTGGCCATGTAACATATTGAAATACAACTGTCTTATTAGAAATTGCTTTTCTTGTATTCTTCTTTTATTTTTCTTTGAAACTGTATCATCTGTGGATTTCGCTTCAGTATAGAAAAGAGGGTAGATTAAAAGATTTGCAATAAAAAAAAGGATATTGGGTTTGGAAGGGTTGGGAGCCACTGGCTTAGGCTAATAGAGTTCATCTTTGGGTTGAGAGGGAGCATCCTCTTTGAGCAGCTGGCATGCTCAAAGGACAGAATTGGAGGTTCCCAGCAACAGAGAAGGAGGTAGAGTCAAGTGTCAGCTGGGAAGCCACCCATACGTCCACTACGTTATCCCGTGGGGGACCTCCATTTGCTCATCTGCGAAATGGGTTGGTTGTCTCAGCCTCGGTCACCTTATCCCATGTGAGACACACTCAGGGACCTGTGAAAGCCCCTCAGCCTCAAAGGGTGGAGGGTTCTGCTGTGTCCTGGGGTCCTGCACGCCTTAGATATCTTTATTGATTCCTGTTCCTGCTTTCACAAGCTCCTGTCCTCACAATATTTAAATCCAGATTCACTAAAGCCATTAATATCATGTAGAAATGCAATTATCAATGCATGTGCAACTCCACCAAAGTGTGGTGTTTCTTAACACGCTATTGGGCTGCTCCTTCCGAATAAGCTGCCTGCTGACAAGTCAGTGTTCAATAGAAAGAAATAGAGGAACATTCCAGGTATACAGAAAAGTGGAGATGGTGTAAATGCTCCCTGAGGTCCACCCTGCTCCAAGGACTTGTCTCCTTCCCTCAGAATTCTGCTCCCAGAACTTCAGATGCTGGCTTTAAGCTTCTTCCAGGAGGATGTGGGTGCGGGGACAGCCAGGAGGGCTTTGGCAATGCCCTTGAGTGGGGTGGGAGTGGGGCTAGTCTTGCTCTTGCTTGTCAGTCATACAATGGTTAAGAGTGAGGTTGACTGCCCGGTTTAAAACGGTCCCTGGGTTTAAATGCCAGAGCCACATGTCTAGCCACTCTGCTTCAGTTTCCTCATTTTTTTTTTTAATATTTTTTTATTTATTTCTAGCAGAGAGAGAGACAGCGTGAGCAGGGGAGGGTCAGAGAGAGAGGGAGTCACAGACTGAAACAGCTCCAGGCTCTGAGCTGGCAGTCAGCATAGAGCCCGACGCGGGGCTCGAACCCACGAACCGCGAGATCATGACCTAAGCGAAAGTCGGACGCTTAACCGACTAAGCCACCCAGGCGCCCCTAGTTTCCTCATTTATAAACCAGATGATAACATGACATTGGATTAAAAGAAACAAAGTCTACAAAGCTTTATGATTATGGCTGGCACAGTATGGTTTAGCCATTAGCTGACTCTTAGTGGCTGACGCATGAGGTGCTAGGGCCAGGAGCAGCATGCTAATGGGGTACCCCCATCCCTTGCTGGGCCCAGAAGCTGTAGTCCTAGGAATCATGACTCACAGTACTGTGGGGGACCCGCCTCGGAACCTCTGCTTCCCCTCCCAGGCCTGGGGTGGCTGGGCCCATGAAATGACCTCAGCTGGGAGGAATGAGGGGCGCGGAGTCTATAGGGCTGGGTGTAGGCCCCTGCTTACCCTTGGGGCCCTCCCAGCCCCGTCTCGTATCTGCTCCCCAGCAGGTGACCAGCAGGCAGCGGGACCCCAGGGGTCACCCAGTTACTCACTGTGACCTCTTGATCCAGACCCAGTCCATGGGACCCCTCAGCAGCTCCCTTCTGCTGATCACTGCTTACAGGCTGATCCCCAGCCTCAGATGCAGCATGGACCCTGACCTTTAGTTAAGACCTCAGGCTGGTTCCTGACCGATATGTGGCCCTGAACTTTGGCTGACTGATGCCTGGGCTCAGATAGTCCCAGTTCTGGTCTCTGGCTAAGCTCTGGCCCTGGCTGAAGACTGACCCATCTCCCAGATATGGAAGGCACTTAGGGGGCTTCTGAGATGAAGTTCCTCTCTCTGTACCACTTGTCTTCCCTTCTGATCCTTGGGCTCCTAAAGGGGGGGGGGTCCCTGCCTAGCTCCCTTTGTTGGGAGTCATCACATGGAGAGGGGGCCTCAGCCTGGGAGGAGAAGATGCTGGCTTTGTCTCTTTAGTCGACTTCTCAGTGATGGCCACTAACGAGTATCCTTCCTCCTGCCCCCTCTGACTACAGCTCCCAGATGGAAGGGACCAATCTCCCCATTGGCCCAGAGACTCCCTAAGAGCAGTGACAGAGCTGCCCAGTTGGACCAGGTTTTTAAAGGACAGAACTATGTTTCTTCTATCAGATTAGGGGATTCCCCGAGAGTCAGACTTGTGTCCCAGTCATCCGAGAAGTGCTCCAAGGAGGGGATAGGAGTAGCTGGGATACTGGCATTGTGCAGACTCCCATTCAAATCTGGGCTCCGTCATTCTTCAGCTGTGTGTCCTTGGGCTCAGATTCCTCAGCTGTGAAGTGGGGCAGTGGTGTTACTCACCTGGTAGGGCTGTATACATGAGACGCACTGCAGGAAGCACTGGGTGTAGTACCTGGCACCCTTGACTGCTCTGCGGACGTTAGAGGTCATGGCTAACGTTGTAACAGAACCATGCCAGGTTCTGCAAAGGCAGGGAAATGAGGTGAGGCTGAGACCTCCCTCCCCCACCACACACATACCAGCTCTTTCTCACTGGGTAAGGATCAGATGGCAGTGCCTAAGCCGGCCTCCATGCCACCCTGGCTTCTTATGTCTCCTTAGGGGCTCCAGACCTGGTCCAGCCTCTCCGCAGAGCACCTCTCTGCTCTTCCCCACCCCCCCCAAAGAAACCTCCTTTCTGGCCTCACTTCCCTATATCTACCATCCTTCTTGGGTTGCCTGACTCAGCCCACCCCCTCTAGAAAGCCTTCTGGGTTGATATCTGCCAGGGCCTGGCTTTCTAAGGCTAAGTCACAAAAGCCAGGGCTGACCCTCTCCCACTGATGGTCTTGCCATGATCCTTGGCTGCCTGGTTCTCTGGAGCCAGTGAGGACCCAGGGCACAGCTGTCCCCTTCCACAGTGGATCCTAAGGCAGAGCTGGAGTAGGGGTGGGGTGAGTCCCCTGAACCAGAGCCACTGTGCTGAGGACATCTCCATGCCCTTATGACCCAAACAGGTACCCAAACTGCCCTCTGGAGGGTTTGGCTTCTTTTTCTCTCTTTTCAACTAAGTAAGTCAATTAAGTCATTTTAAATGACTCCAGTTGGCCACTTGGGGCTTTCTCCTTAGTGAGGCCTGATTCAATAAGATAACAGGACAGGTGCCAAGGTCAGCTATGACCTCATGAGCCAGGGGCACACTTCCTGTAGGCAGGCTGGGGCGTCCTGCCCACAGATCATTTCTCAGGGGAGAGAGAAGAGTAAGGCAAGCATCCTCATGTCTGCCCCGGACTGGCCTCTGGGGGAGAGATCAAGCAAACCAGGATACGATGGCCCATGGAGTCATTTGGCCAAAGCAAGGTTGTGAAGCCGGGCTGCCCAGAGATTGGGGCATTTACTTTTTTTTTTTTTTTTTTTTAGTGTTTATTTATTTTTGTGTGTGAGAGAGACAGAGTGTAAATGGGGGAGGGGCAGAGAGAGAGAAAAGGAGACACAGAATCCAAAGCAGTCTCCAGGCTCTGAGCTGTCAGCGCAGAACACAACATGGGGCTTAAACTCAAGAACCACAAGATCATGACTAGAGCGAAAGTCGGACACTTAACTGACTGAGACACCCAGGCACCCCTGGGGCATTTATTTTTTAATCTGCCATAAGCATTCTTCAAGGGTCTCCTAGATCCTTTGGGGAAGGAGGAAAAAGATGGTTCTGTGACTCTCAGAGACTCCTTGTACCTTTGCTGGTGGGGATATGAATATGTCAACCTCTGTGTCTTTCTCCTCTTGAATTTTATTTGTTATTATTTTTTCATTAGGAACAGCATTATATGCATGTGTTTTATTGTAAGCTATCTTATGTCCTCTCTGGAAGTAAGTAGAGTATACATAAAAAATCAAATAGTTGGGTCCACAGATGCTCATAGACCATTAAGGGGGACTCATGGGAACTTCCTGTATCTTGTTCCTTGGTTGGAGGAAATCTCAAGCTACAGAACGTGGAAAAAGTGAATTTTATGGGGCGTCTGGGTTGCTCAGTTGGTTGAGTGTCCAACTTCGGCTCAGGTCATGATCTCATGGTTCGCGGGTTTGAGCCCCACATTGGGCTCTGTGCTGACAGCTCAGAGCCTGGAGCCTGTTTCAGATTCTGTGTCACCCTCTCTCTGCCCCTCTCCCACTCCCACTCTGTTTCTCTCTCTCTATCTCTCAAAAATAAAAACATAAAAAAAATTTTTTTTAAGTGAATTTTCTGGGGTCTGAAGACCTGGAAACAAATTGTAGCTATAGCTTCTGGTTGGGGTGAGGAGCCACAGGGCCTTGGCCCAAACTGCAGCTCTCTGTGGAGGCAAAGGGGTCTGGGCTTAGGGATGCAAGCCTGACTTTGGCTTTAACTCCATTTTCTCTGGTAGTGAGACCTGGGCAGATTGTCTTGCCCCAATGGGCCTCTGGGGATGGTGAGGGATATGATGGATATGATGTAGGGCTCGACCTTGGCTTTCACTGGGCTCTCCCAAGGCTCCCCTGAGCCAATGAGTAGATTTCAATGATTTCTCTGATCAAGGCTGGTTTGCACACTTATTGCTCAAAGGAAACTAGGAAGGTTTGCCTAGATTCCAGGCCCAGAGAGGTGCCCCTACTTCCAGCTCCTAGAAGAGGAATCCATGTGTTGTAGGAATAGCTTCTTCCTGGCCCCACGGAGACCCACTCACCACCTGAGACCTGGTTCCCTCATCTTCCTGCCCCTGCATCCTCCACTGGCCCCGGTCCCTCCTTGTCACAGACCCAGTATCTCAGGGTGACTCAGGGTGTACCGCAGAGATACCTGACTCCCTTGGAGCAGGAGTCTGCTTCTCAGCATGGGGAGCCCTTCTTAGGCTCTGAGAAAGAGCATCTTGCTGAGCTGAGAGGAGCGTCTAGGAGCATCTGTTGACCTTGAAACAGATGTAGTGGGCCCTCACTCACCCGTCTCTCAATGATGCTATGCAGATGGCATTGTGGGCACAACTGACTTACTGAGCACATGTCATGCACCCCTGCCTCACTGAGGCAAGCACTTTATTTAATCCACACAACAAGCCCCTGAGTCAGGTACCATTATGAGCTTAGTTTCATAAATAGGGAAACTGAGGCACAGGAGTTTGTGGCACACAGTTAGGAAATGGTGGATTACCAAAGTCTACAGACTCACTCATTAACCCTTCATCCATCCACCCATCCATTCATTCCAGAAGTTTTTCTTGAGTATGTACCGTGTATGAGATGTTAAGGACCGTGAGTGAATGAAACAGACGAGAAGCCCTGCCCATCTGGAACCACCATTCCAGAAGGAGGAGAAAGATGACCAGGACACACAGTAGACACATAAAATTATATAGCATGTTAGGAGGTAATAGGTCTCACACGGAAAGATAAGAGTAAAGTAGACTGTGGTGGTGCTGCGTTGAAGTGGGATGGCCAGGAAAACCCTCATTTCAGCCAAGACCTGAAGGGATGAGGAGAGGTGCAGTAAGAAACAGTGCGATTCTGGATCTATTTTTAAAGGTGGAGTCAAAGGTTTTACCGCTGGATCGGATGTGGGGTGGCAGAGAACTGGAGGAGTCCAAATCTGTGGCCTGAGCAACTGGAAGGATGAGTTCCCATTGACTGAACTACAGGGTGGAGAAGGTTCTTTTCTGGTTTGGGGGAAGGTGATCAGAGTACGGTCTTGGGCGTGTCCAGGGCATCCCAGGCAGAGCTGTTGAGTCAGCAGGGTCTGGAGTGCAGGGAGAGGTCCAGGCTGAGGACTCAGCTCTGGGCTCCCACCGTCCCACCGTCAGGGCAGAACAGGGACATGGGGATCGCTGAGGAAACAGCTCCCACCACGCAGCAGGTGAGTGGCAGGCCTGGGACTCATGCCTGTGCTATCCTCAGGACAGGGGCTCCTGCGTCCTGCGTCCACTGCCTACCAGCGACAGCCAGGGCAGGAAGGGGCTAGGGCTGGCTGGCTCCACCTTGCCCTCTAACAGAGGGAGCTGAGGCCCACGTGACTTGTCTGGTCTGGTGAGGACAAGTGACAGAGCTAGAACCCAGGCCTTCCTGATGCAAGGATCGGAGATTTGTGCCTGACAAGATGGTACTGGTGGAAGCGCCCTGACAGGTCTGGAATGTGGGAGTGAGTGCAGTGGTGATTATTACTATGCGCCATTGGCTGGCCAGGAGCGCATTTCGGCAGGATCGGCAGGATTGCCCTCTCACCCAGTGAGCTCTGGGGACCGGCTCATGCTCTTCCTGCTGGGAGAGGCCCATGCCCCTGGGTGGGGGCCCCACACTCAGTCCCTGCCTCCCTGATTCATCCCAGCTCTCCTGGCGGCCTGAGTCACTTTCTTTCCAGGCGAGAGCTGCCTGTTTGGCAAATCCCTGGATCGGGGCGGGGGGTGGGGGTGGGGGGCCGGAATGGGAACTGGAGCCCAGGTTGGTCCTGGCCATAGGTGAGGCAGGCAGCCACCCACTCCTGCCCCAGATCCCTGCCCCAGCCTGGAATTCACTCACTTGTCTACCTATTCAGCCAGCAATTTCTGAGTAACCATCTCCATTCAGGGGCTCAGTATTGTGCAGGTTACAAACTGCTTTCAAATAGTCCTGTTTTGCAGTCGAGAAGACAGACGCTCAGAGAAAGGAAAAGGTTCAAGAGTGCCGAGCTAGTTAGGAGAGCCGGCGTACAGATGCAGCCTGTCCGACTTTAGGAGCTCTTCCACTTATTGTCACTACTGGCCCTGAGCGTGGCTGTCATTGTCCAACTCTTGACCCCACCGTTCTGCTCTAGGGAAGCGAGATGTGACCTTGGGGAAATGATTCATTTCACCTTATACTTTAGACAATGGGAGAAGGAGGAGACAGGGGCCATGTAGGAACAACCTCATGGATGGCTGTGCAGCAGGGGCTGGACAATAGCTGTGGGAGAGGTCTCGGCAGGTGGGTGCTTAGTTGCTGCTCCATGAAAGTAATCAGAAGAAACCTATCAGAGAAGAAGCAAGCTAGGTAGAAGGCATTCCAGGCAAGAGGAATGGAATGAATTTGTATTCAAGGGCCAGATCATAGGGTGTGTATATATATGGGGTAGGGGAGGGTCAGATTGCAGAAGTTTCTGAATGCCTGTGGAATGTTCTGAGCAGTACTGGTGGGGGGCTGGGGTGCCTCTTCCCCCAGGAAGCCTTCCTGTGCTAATTCCGCTGGTTCCTCAGCCCCAGCCGGCTCTCCTTCCTTCCCCAGCATAAAGTGTACTTCAGAAGAAAAGCATGAGACTTCCTGGGTCATGCCCTCTCTCCCAGGGAGCAGGGCATGGGGAAGCTACATCCAATAGAGACTGTGAGGTGGCAGGAAGCCAGAGACTTTCCCAAGAAGGATCAAGCTCAGAAGGAGGGCTGACCCCACATACAGGTAGACTGTGTTTTACTGGAGGTATACCCAGAAGTCTTCTCTCCAAACAGCCCCAGCCAAATGTTATGCTGCCCAGAATTTGAGCAGTAGAGACTCAAACTTTTGGACTAAGACACATCCCTAATTATAGGTAGATTTCCTTGGGAGGGGCATCACTGTTCCCATCACCATGAATGCCATAATCCAACACTTTCTTCCCTGGGTGGGTGAAAGATGTGGGGTGAGGGGGCAGAGGAGAGGAGGGCAGTCTGACAACCCCATGGGAAGGTCAGGTACCAGAGGCACCTCAGGCCACTTCACACCTGTGCTAAGGGAGCACAAGGTCCATTTGGTGGCTTCACAGTGACTCCACATTTCACCAATGCCCCAACAGTTAGGTCAACACGTGTCCTCTATCAATGAGACTCTTGCTGGGTCTAGGTCTTCTTTGAATAGGGGTTGTTGGAGCTGATTTAGAGGGACTGTGAAGGGACTGTCTGGAGCCTGATTCCCCTTAGCAGGCAGAACCTAATTCAGGGAAAACAAACCTGGGTACCTGTCAGGTAGCCAGTCTGTAAAGGGCACAAAGGATTCAAGCTGGAAAAGTGCCATCTAACTTGGGTTTCTACCTGTGACTCCATCTATAACTGACCATTGTCAGTTAGCTCCACTACCACTGAAACAGGCAATGCCCTTGGGTAAAATTCAGGAAATTTATTTCAACGTATCTTGTGTGTGTATTTCTGCAATAAGCATGCATATGTTGTATGATGCAGTTACATGATATGCCTCTCACCTGGGACCCATTCAAAGCTGCAATGATCTGAAATTTTGCAACCAAATAATGCATGGTACATAAAGCCCTTTTATTGGGAAGGAAGGATTTCTTTTATTATGTAAGGTTTAAAGTCTTTGACTTGACCCTCAAAACAGGTCCAGTTTTGAAAAAGGAAGACTGAGAACTTGAGGAACGTGACCAGTGGATGACCATGAACCACAATAAAAACAATGTTTAAATGTGAATTTAGGCTTAGCAACGATATGTATGTAAGTGACAGGGTGTGGTTATTAATGGCCAGTTATAAATAAGGAGAGGGTTCTGAAATAAATGATTCCAAGTAAATTAAAATATTATTACATTTACTGCAAGTAATTGATTTCTTATTCTGAACATAAAGAAAGAAGTACGTAATTTATAGTAATTGAAAGTCTGTTTCTCCATATCCACTAAATAAAAGCTGAACACACAACAATTTTAATGGGTTATTGGGACGCTAATTATTAGCTTTCTTGGGTTGACTGGGTGCTTTTATCTTTGTTGATGAGGTTGGTTGGCGGCGTACAGGCTGCTTGTGGGAAAGCCATCAGCTGGGAAGGACACAGGTCCGAATTTGTGATATAGTAATACATGTGCTTCTTATTAGTGCTTTAAACAACAAGATCTAGCAGAAGGTTTAACAGTTATTGCAATTCCAATGTGGTGGTGAACACTGATGTTACTTCAAGGTGTCTTCCTAACTGTAACATGATACGAGACTATCTGGTTTCGACTGGTGACAAAGTCACAGGTACTTTGGTGTCCCTCTGTGGTTTGTGGTCTACATGCATGATTGAAAGAGAATTCAGTTGGGGATTAGTGAAAATAAAGGTGTATTTTTTTTTTCTTCGTCCAATTCTCAAACCTTGGCATCCTATGCACAGACTCCTAAGGGGTCCAGGGACCCCGGGATAAGGATCTTGATCTCTGAAGCTGCACCTCAACTCAAGCACACGGGGCAGATGCCTGGGGAGTGAGAGTCCAGGGCTGACTTCCCCTCTGCTTCATCCTTAGGGCTTGGCATCTTGTCTACAGCTGGGTCCTGCCTCCCTCCAGGCCCCCCCTGGTGATGGCTCCCCGCGGCTCCCTGCTCTGCCCACATCTTCCCACCTCCATGCCCGCTCTGAGTACGGGCCCCTGGCTGGCCTGCTGCCAGAGCGTCCTGACTGCCCCCCTGCCCCTCTCTGCTAGCATTTTGTTGGTTTTCCACGTGGCAGCTAAGGGGACGGCAAGATGCAAAGTTCCTCTTGTCACTATCTGCTTAAAGTCCTTTGATGGCTTCCAAGCATGCTTAGGAAAAGAATAAGAGGTGGGCCTCGGCCTTGGGCCCAGCTCGTGGCACACCAGACTTATCTGCCACTGGCTCTCTGTACCCACCTTTGCCATCTTTCACTTCCTGGCCCATCCATGCTCTCCACCTGGCCTCACCACTAGCTATCCCTTCTGCTGGGGTGCCTCTGCTCAGCTACGCACCTTGCGAAGCCCTCAGCTCTTTCTCAGATGTGACTTTCTCCAGGAAGCTTTCTTGCTCTCCCCAGCGCTGCCCCTCCACACTGGCTGCCCCACTCAGTGCTGGTTTATTATAGGGTACATTTCACCTCTCACACTGGCGATGGGTGGAGGTCATTTGATGCTACCAAGGGGGCACGTTGAACATTCTGCCACGTGGGAGGACCATTCAGTACTGCGAGTGCTCTGGCTTGAAGCTTGTGCTCACTTTAGGAGCCCACGGAGTGCTGGGAATGCAGGGGCCATTGTCCTGGGGTGCAGGGCAGCGGCTGGCCACCTGCAGGCGGTACACCGTGCTCATTTGAGCTCTCCCAGTGCCATGACACTTTGGTCTAAAGCCCCTGATGCAGTTTCAATTTTACTCTTCTTTGATCTTGCCATCAAGACTGTAAGCTCTGAGAAGGCAATGATGTCACCAGTGCCCAGACCCTCCGGTGTGCCCGGGACTCAGTGGGAATGACAGAATGTGCAAGCACTGCCCAGGAGAGTCCTGTGTCCCCCATCCTTGTCTCTCCGGGACCCTTCAGAACCTGTGCACTCTCAGCTGGGCTTTAGGGAAAATTTCCCCACTCGCTGGCTAAGTCATCGCTTCCTCGTTTTGCAGGAGCATTGCCAGTGACTCAGACTCGGTGTGGCTGGCCCTGACTCGGAGGGAGCTCCCCAGAGACTGAGTAGGTGCTGGCAGACGTGTGCCGAGTTGAGTGTCAGCCAGGCTTGGAGGTGGAGGGGTGGACAAGATGACCTGATTGGAGGAGGGTGGGCCCTCAGAGGCCAGGTACCTGAGGTCAGGGTTCAGTTCGGGGTTAGGCGGCAGGGCAGAGGCTCAAGGGAAGGTTTGAGGAGTCTGAGGAGTTCCACACCCTGTGATCTGGGCTTGGTGCTCCAGATAGGATCCTGGCACACCCCCGGCAGTCTGCTCGGCCTGCTCCTGGGGCTGGGGCAGCCGGTGGGGCTCACTTATCACCAATGAGGCCAACGGGTGGAGCTGGCCTGGCTCTGCAGAGATGACAATCACGCGGGAACTTCTCAGTGGAAAATCACCTCATCACATAGCCCCTTCCTGGGAATGGGAACAGAAAGGACCTGAGAGGTATTGAGCCAGAGGACTGCCACCAAATATCGGGGTCTGTGGAAGGCACTTAAGTTTTTCTCAACCTGGAGGTGGTGGGCTTCCTCTTTGCAGGATGGCACTCAGACTGGGTCAGGGTGACCTGAAGGTCAGTCAGGAGGTGTGTAGGTCTTGGCCTTCTGGGCCCTTGGAACCAACTGCAGTCTTCTAGGCCTTTGGAGTCTTCAAAATCACCTCTAATCAGACCTCCAGGTTGGGTGTGAAGGTACCTTGGGCTAGGGTCAATTTGGGGGCTGAGTGCTCTGGACACTTTTTTTTAATTGGTACAGTTGCTACTGGCCCCTTCTGGTCAGGGTGTGCAGGCTGAGGAATGTTCATATCACTTGCTAATTACTTTGTTTAACATGAAGCGCTAAGGCATATGTGCACAAGCCCAGAATATGACCTGGCATGAGCCTTCCCACCCAGGCACACAAATGAAGACCTTCTCTCACATGACCACAGACATAATTGGGCTCCCATGCATCCGTGCCCAGAGACCTCCATGCAGGGTAGATGGACATACCACAGACAAGCAGCAGTCTACACCCGCAGGCCCATCTCCTTGTCTTGTCCAGGAAGGGGGGCAGTCATGCGGCTTTCCTTCCAATCCCTTCTACGCACTGACAGCCATACTTGCAGTTGAATTGTTTGTACAATTTTGTATCCCGTGTCAAGAAGTGTTTTTTTGTAAACATCATTTAAAAATTTTTTTAAATGTGTTTTTATTTCTGAGAGAGAGACACTGTGAGCAGGGGAGGGTCAGAGAAAGAGGGAGACACAGAATCTGAAACAGGCTCCAGGCTCTGAGCTGTCAGCACAGAGCTCAATGTGGGGCTCGAACCCACAAACCGTGAGATCATGACCTGAGCCGAAGTCGGACGCTTAACTGACTGAGCCACCCAGGCGCCCCTGTAAACATCATTTTAAATCATTACCTAATCTACTGTCATATGGGCAGATCATAATTTCTTAAACCACCCCCCTATTATTAAACATGTAAGTTACTTTCAGTTTTTCACAAGACTGTACGTAAATCTTTACCCACCCACAGATGATTTCCTAGGGCTGACTTCCCCAGAGTCATAATACTGTCAAAGAGTAAAACTCTCCTCCCTTCCCTCTCCCATTTTTGTTGAGATAAATTAACATATAAAAAGGTAAGTCATTTTTAAAGGCCTTTGATTCATAACGCCAAACTTACTGAGATGATTGATTTACACTCCCTCCAGCAGTTCCTTTACTGAGCCTAGATACCCTTATTGTAAAAATCATTTATTAATTTAATATGCAAAATTGTTTTTGTCATTCTTTTGATTTGCATTTGTGGATAATTAATAATTACAAACATTTTTACATGTTTGTTAGCAATTTATATTTTCACTTTTTTTTCTCTTTAAGTCCTCTTACCATTTATCTATTTTGTTCTTAGCTTTTTTTCCATATTGATTTCTAAGAACTTTTTCTATAGTAAGGACATTAACTCTCTCTTTACTGGCCATATTTGTTTCAAGTAATGTTTCTATATTTCCTACTTGACTTTACATTATTATCTTTTTTTTTTGACGTATGGAAAACTTAGATTCTCAGCAATCAAATTTAAAATTCCTTCCTTCAGAACTGCTCCATACACCTTTAAGAATATTCTCGTCTGCTCTAGGTGTTGAATATCACTTCTGTGTGTGTGTGTGTGTGTGCGCGTGTGTGTGTGTGTGTGTGTGTGTGTGTGGCTTCATTTTACAGTTCAGCTCTGTAATCATCTGGGAAGTAAGGAAGAGGAGACAGTATCCCTGCCCTCAAGGATCTTGCAGGAAACAAGCAGAAGCAGTACAGCGCCTATGTTATCACTTCTTATTATGCGCCAGAGATAAAATATGCAGATAGGGATTCAGTGAAAGGAAAAGGGAGCTGCATGGAGGAGATGGAACTTTAATGGAGTGCTCTAGGTTGCACTGGGCTGGGAGAGGCTTTATTTATTTATCAAACATGTACATAGGCTCATTATGTACCAGGCATTGTTTTAGAGCTTCATAAATATTAACTGATTCAGTCCTCATAATAACTGAATTATTATCATACTATTACTATCCCCATTTTAGAGTTGAAGAAACCGGAGCCCAAAGAGTATAAATAACTTACCCAAGATGGCACAAGGAAGGACCAGGATTTGAACTCAAGAAATATGGTTGGGTTGGGAGGAAGCAGGGGTGCTTATGGCTAAGAGATTAAAGGTTCGAAGAAAAGGATTTAGACCAGCAGTTGGTAAACTTTTCCCATGAAGGTCTAGTAGTAAATACTTTAGGCTTTGCTGGCCAAAAGGACAAATTGAGGAAATCATAGACACTTAAATAACAAAAGAAAAAGCAAATTTGCACACATTTTTTATTAATGAAATTCAAAATGTAACAATGAGTACAATTAAAAGAATAATACAGGTCTGTGATGTTGAAAAATAGAAACCTTTTGAGGGACATAACATTTTGCTTACTTGGGGTTTAAAGTTAGTGGTCCCTATCATCTACCTGATGGCAAATGTTCACCTATGAGAACCACTCTCAGGCACCTGGGTGGCTCAGTCGGCTAAGCGTCTGCCTTTGGCTCAGGTCATGATCTCACGGTTCATGGATTCGAGCCTCCGGTCAGGCTCTGTGCTGATAGCTCAGAGCCTGGAGCCTGCTTCAGATTCTGTGTCTCCCTCTCTCTCTGCCCCTCCCCACACACGTGCGTTCTCTCCTTCTCTCTCTCTCAAAAATAAATAAATTAATTAATTTTAAAAACCCCCCACAGTTTGTGGGGCCTTAGGGACACAAATGGTGGGTTGGATTTGGCTTGTGGCTGAATGTAGTCTGCCAGCCCCAGTTTAGACCTGGGCTGCAGGGTAGAGCTATGTGGAGGAGTGCCCTCTGACCGGGGAAGAGGTGGAAAGCTACCGCCGAGGTCCAGGGAGAGATGAGGCAGTCCACCTCAGGGCAGGGCAGTGTGGGTGGAGAGGCAGGGCTGATGTGCTAGACTTTTCTGAGGTGGGCTCGCGGGGCTGGTGACTAGGTGTGAGGAGAGGGAGAGGGTCCTGCAGACAGCGTGGGCGGTGGCGTGAGCTGGCACACGGAAGCACAGTGCCACCCACCCCGTCAGCAGCGTCCTCAGCCCCTGCCTTTCTCTGCCAGTTCAGGGGGAGCATATTGGGAAGACTTGAGTAGGGGCCACAACACTAAAGAAGGAAAGGACGTTGGTCCTGCCACAGTTTGGGTGGGGCACCAGGAAGGCCCTGTGGCCAGAGAGTCTCCACATTTCCGGTCACAGGGGCAGCAATCCCACCAGCAGACGGTCCTCTTTCGGGCTCATGCACGGCCCCTTCAGATTCCTTCTACAAGGTGGCGGGCCACCCGGGCCTTCCCTTTCAGGGGCAACTAAGGGAGAGGCTGGATGGGGAGAACATTGCTGAAATGGGGAAGGACCACATACAGGCAGTCTGTGAACATGTCACCAACATGGCCACAGTCTCTACCTGGGCTGATCACACTATTGGGAAAGGCTCCTTGATTTCTCTCCCCGATACCTCCTAGTGGAGCACGAACCTGCCCCCTCCCCTGTCCCATGCGGGGGCGGAAGGTGGCCACTTACTGCGGCCAGGCTCTGTAATTAAGTCTGTAGCAATGGGCGGGGGATCGGACAGATCTTGTCCCAAAGCTGTTCTTGCTGTCAATGGGCTTAAATGCAGGCAGGTGGCTTACGAAATGCTCCTGAGAAATCGTCCTGGGTGAGTCCAAGGTGCGACATATGCAAATGGGCCTGAGGGACTAACACAGGGCACCTCTGCCGTGGGTGTGGTCACCCCTCCTGTCCACAGGTCCAGAGGGGCTGAGGAGAGCAGGGTTAGAAGGCTGCAGAGGGCCAGGCCAGGCAGGGGTGATCTCCACTCCCCGCGGTCAGCACGGGCTGAGGAGTGTCACTCCCCACTCTCAGACCTGTCCCTTAACCTGACCTCAGGGTGACCCTGTTCTAGCCTCAGACTAACCCTCACCCTGACCTCAGACACAGCTTTAACCCTGTCCCCCGAGGCTCGTCTTTGAACCCTATCCATCTTAGAAAGCGGGCGTTCTTCATTCCAAGTGATACTGGGCAGAGCAGTGGGGGCAGCTTCCCATGGGCTCTGAGGAATCCAGCTCACCGCCGAGTCTGAAGTCCTGCAGGCTGGGCTGGGGAAGGTCCGTGGAAGGCCACTGGACCGAGAATTGGGAGCAGCCTTTTACTTTGGTTTCCCACTCAGCGGGATGACTCTGGGAAACTCTCGACCAAAGTGAGGTTTGAGTCCTCAGATTCACTCATCTGTCCTGCGGATATGACACCCCATACCTACCCTTGCCATCTCTTGAAGTAGATGTGAGCCTTCAACGTGGAGGAGCGGAAGTGAGTTGGAAACCAAACTGCATTGTGCTACCAACCTATAGAGTTAAAATGAGAAGGTTGGCTGCACAAACTGTCCACCATCAGTCTGTGCCTGCGCTAACTTGCTTCTACTTCCAATTCCTGAGAATTTCCTGCTCCCTCCACTCTTTTGTCTTCTCCTAGTCCTTGAGAAAATTTCAAACATATTCATTCACAAGTAGAGGGAGTAGTTTAATGAACCATCCATGTGGTAGCCAGGGGAGCATGTTTGGAGGACCTCCTACCGTAGGGGCCCTCACTGACCAGGGGCCCTGCTGCGGGGCTTTGAACCCTCGCTCTGTTGGAGGAGGGGCCTCAACTGCTTTGGGTTGGAGCCCACCATTGCTGCAGGGATACTCCCCGTCCTAGGAGACATGGGCTCCTCTGCCAGCGACTTTCACTCAAAGACTCCCCACAGCTTTGTGCAAGTGTCCTCAGAACCCACAATGGCACTGAGGTCTCAGATGCACTTACTCACCCTTCTCCTCCTTTCCCCTTCACTCAGGGTCAGACTTGCATCTGGCTCTCTCTCTGTTTCCTTTCTCACAGCCATTTCCTCTAATAAAATGAAACCTTTCATTTCATCTTGGTGTCAGCCGACCTGGGCTTCCAGACCCATCTTCCACAGTTGGCCAGTTATCAATATTTTGCCAAATTCATATCTTCTTATCTTTTCTTCATCCCTTTTTTTTTGGGGGGGGCCCTGCTGGAGTAATTTAAAGCAAATTCTGAACGCCACGCCATTTCACTCTTAGAACAGTTGTTCCTCATTATTCCTGGATTCTGTATTTGCAAATTCATCAACTGCTGAAATTTATTTATAAAACCCAAGTCACCCCTGGTGGTGCTTTGGTGATCATTCACGGACACGCAGAGTGGTGAAAAGTTTCAGCCACCGGCTCTTCTCAGCTGCGGTCAAACATGCCAATGTTCTGCCTTTTTGGTTTTCTGTTTTGTTTTGCTTTGTTTTCGCTTGTTGTTGTATTTTGTTTGTTTGTTTCTTCCCCCAGATTTATTGAGATATAATTGACATATAACATTGTGTGAGTTTAAGGTGTACAAGGTGTTGATTTGATACATTTATATATTGCAAAATGATTACCGCCGTGGCGTTAGCTAACACCTCTATCACGTCACGTAATTACTACTTCTTTTTTGTGGGGAGAACATTTAAGATCTGTCTTAACGACTTTGTTCTGCCGTTTGGCTTCAGCTCTCATACCGCAGCGAGCGTCCATTACGTGGCCCGACTAGTGCCACATCTGTTGCATTTTTGTGCTGTTTGTTGGTGGGTTTTCTATTTAAAATGAGCCCCAAGTGTAGTGCTGGAGTGCTGTGTGGTGCTCTTGGATTCATGAAAGCTGTGATGTGCCTTCTGGAGAAAATACGTCTGTTAAATAAGCTTCATTCAGGCTTGTGTGAGTTTTTCACTGTCATGAATTATAGTGCTATTGGCCAAATTCAACTTAATGAGTAAACGATATGTATGTTTAAACAGAATAAACGATATGTTTATGCTTAAACAGAAACAGACATGAAATGAGGCTGTGTATTGATCAGTTGATGAAAATGTGACCAGTGGTTCGTAGGGACCTATCCTGTATTCCCGTGGGAGTCATGGTCCAATATTCGATAATTCAGTGTTATGGTGACTTTAAACAACATAATTCCCCAAAATAATGATAATCAACTGTACTTCAGTGTAATGACTGTTCCTTTACACACCGACAGCGTCATTATCACACCTAACAAGATTAACACTGATTCCTCGGTATCATCTAATATAGCACATTGTCAAGCTATTTTGACTATGTCAAAAATGTCTTTTTTTATGGTTGCTTTATTCAACCGGGGCAAGATGCAAACAAGAGTCAACATTTCATGTTTGGTTGTTATGATTCATAAGTTTCTGAATCTGGAGCATTTCTCCCTCCTCTTTTAATTTTTTTCATGCCATTGACGTGTTGCAAATGCCAGGTCAGTTGCTCTGTGAAATGTCCCACATTCTGTATTTCGTCTGACTGCCTCCTCCTTCCTCCTGGTATTGTTTACTTTGTCCCTTTATACCCTATATTTTGCGGCAATGGAATTATCTCTAGAAGATTCTATAACTGGGGAGGTCAGGATATAAAGGGTGAGTGAGGTGGCGACCATGAGGTGTGGGGTTAGGGTAACACTGGGGAGGCTGATGTTAAGGTTGAGTTGGGTCCAGGTGTGAACTCAGAGCTGCAGGGTGGTCTAGTGGTTAAGAGCAAAGACTTGGGATCCAGGATTTCTGGGTTCAGATTGTGGCTCTACCATTTATTAGCTATTGACCTTAAACAGGTTATGTAACTCATTTGTAAAATGAGGATAACAAGAACGCTTGCTTCACAGGGTTGTTATGGGGTTTAAATGAGTTAATGTATGTAAAACACTTGGACTGGTGCCTGGCACATGGTGGTTGCTATGTAAGTGTTTGCTCTTTTATTATTATTGGGGTTAGACTTGGGGTGGGATCTGGGTTAGTTTCAGGGTAAGGGTGACTCTAGTTCATGATTCCACCCATTACTGGACATTCTACCTTATGGTCAGAGGGGAGCTAGGGGCAGGGAGTTCCAGAACTGCCCCTTCTTCAGGATGCCCTTCCCTTGCTGCATCTCTGGAGACCAGATTGAGATTGAATGGGGGCAGATGAGGCTCTGTCTCACTTTCCCTTGGAAGCCTTTCCATTGCTCAGAGAGTTCTGACTCTAACCCTTCTTCCCTGCCCATAGGCCAACAGGACTGTGGGAGTTCTCTGATACAACCACAATCCTAAGTGGAGTTTTAGAAGAGAGGGAAGAAACAGTCTTTGGCCTCTAAGTGAGAAGGAAATTTTGCAAGGTGAGGACACCTGCCCGTGTGGACGTTTGGATCAGTTGCATGGAGCTGGAAAAGGGTTGATAGGACTCCAACCCATGAGTAAGGCAAAGCATACTGTGGCCACTAGGGGTGCTGGTGTATGTGGGTTAGAGAGTATTCATATATTCATCCGTATGCCAACCATCCATCCATCCATTCACACGTCTATATGCTAACCATCCATCCACCTATCCAACCGTCCACCATCCATCCAAATGCTTAATTTGTCTATTCACCCATCCAGCACTGCAACAAATACTGGGAACCCATTGTGAGTCAGGCACACCTTCTCTACCCTCAAGCAGCTTGTTATGTAGTGAAGGAGGTGAGTATTTAATTACCACACACTGTGCTAGTACAGGAATGTACAGTATGTGACAAGAGTTCTGGAGAGGGTGGAACCATTTATGGCTGGGGCCAGGCGCTAGGAAGGGGCCTCTTCTTTCCCTCCTTGGGCTGACTCTTCTGCCCTGGTGGCAACCCCTGTCTTCAGGCTGGGTCCAGGGGCAGGCTCATTTTTCCGTTTCCTGATTCTAAATCGCTGAGTTCAACTTGCAAAGGGACTTGTTCCTTCCGGGAAGGAATTCTGAAGTTACTTAAATCAGTCCACCACGACAACCTCCTTGACCTCCACCGCAGCAACTTCTTACTTGACACATCCCCAAAAGCAAGGGAATTAAGAGCAAAATAAACTGTTGGGACCTCCTCAAGATTAAAAGCTTCTGCACAGCCAAGGAAACAACCCAGAAAATTAATAGGCAACCAACGGAATGGGAAAAGATAGTTGCAAATGACATATCAGATAAAGGGTTGATATCCAGAATCTACAAGGAACTCACCAAACTACATGCCCGAAAAACAAACAACCCAGTGAAGAAATGGGCAGAAGATATGAACAGACACTTCTCCAAAGAGGACATCCAGATGGCCAACAGACACATGAAACGATGTTCAGCATCGCTCCTCATCAGGGAAATACAAATCAAAACCACACTGAGATATCACTTCACGCCAGTCAGAGTGGCTAAAATGAGCCAATCAGAGAACTCTAGATGCTGGCGAGGATGTGGAGAAACGGGCACCCTCCTACACTGTTGGTGGGAGTGTAAACTGGTACAGCCCCTCTGGAAAACAGTGTGGAGGTTCCTCAGGAAACTAACAATAGAACTCCCTATGACCCAGCAATAGCACTGCTAGGAATTTACCCAAGGGATACAGAAATGTTGATGCATAGGAGCACATGTACCCCAATGTTCATAGCAGCACTCTCCACAATAGCTAAAACCTGGAAAGAGCTTAAGTGTCCATCAACAGATGAATGGATCAAGAAGATGTGGTTTATCTATACCATGGAATACTACATGGCAATGAGAAACAATGAAATCTGGCCATGTGTAGCAACATGGATGGACCTTGAGGGTGTTATGCTGAGCGAAATAAGTCAGGCAGAGAAGGACAAATATCATATGTGTGCACGTATAGGAGGATTAGGAGGAACTTAACAGAGGACCAAGGGGGAGAAGAAGGGCGGAAATGGTGGGGGAAAGGGAGAGAGGCAAACCATGAGAGACTCTTGAATGCTGACAAAAACTGAGGACTGGTGGATGTGGGGGGTAGGAGGGGTGGGCATGGAGAAGAGCACTTGTGGGGATGAGCACTGGGTGTTATGTGGAAACTAATTTGACAATAAACTATTTGTAAAAAAAAAAAAAAAAAAAAAAATCAGTCCACCACGCCTGACCAGGCACCCTGAGGTCATAGCCATGTTCTCTGGAGATAGTCTCTCTTCTTCATAAGGACTCTCTTAGGAAAATATGGACACAGTGTCTGGTCCACTTCCATCCACTGGCGGGGCGAGACCATGGGTACTGTACTGCTCTATCAAGTTTGGAGCTATCTCCACTCCCTCTTACATATGGCAGTGGACAGTGGCCCCTCTACTCTGTTGCCTTCCACCCCTACCTCTCTCTTGGCCCTCGGTTTAGATGCCTTAGTTATGGCTCTTAATCTGGAGGGTCCTACTGGGGAACATTTTGCCTCTAACTAATTGCAGGGTCCAAGGGGTCAGTGTGCAGGAAATGTGATTCCCCCAAATAAGACTAGATTCCCCAAAGTTGCTGTGTGGTGGCTGCCATCTTTGCCACTGGCCCAGGGCTCAGATGGCTAAGGCTGTGTCTGCTCCGTCAGCCTAGGGCAGTGGCTGGGGCCTTGCCCTTCACGTCTCCACAGCTCCAGAGTAGGATCGAGCCCAAGGAACCTTGCAGGCTGGCCCATTTGTGGGGAAAAGCTGGCCAGGGCCTGAGGTGGTTTCAGCACACGCTCCCTCCCTCTGTCTGTCTGACTAATGCTCCCATCTGCAAGCCTCAGGTGAGAGGCAGCAGTCTCCCGCTGCTGCTCCAACGAGCTGTTTGCGGTGTAACTGCCTGATGGTATCTTGGAGGGTGGTTTGGGTGAGCTGTCTCTTGGGAGTGTCTGCCTGTTGTTTGCCTCAGCCCCCACCTGGCCCTCACCCCAGCCCTTGCCTGAGCTCATTACATTATTCATAGAACTATGGGACCAGCACCCCTGCCCCCAGCACTGGAAGAGACACCTGCCTGGCTGATACTGATGGTGTGTGTGTGTGTGTGTGTGTGTGTGTGTGTGTGTGTGTGTTTCAGGAGACAGTGGATCCTCTCTGTACCTCCTCTAGAACTAGACCTTAGGATTTCTCCTCTAATGAGTTCCAAAGTAGAAGCCACGGGGACACCCTTGCTGCCACAATGTCTCTAGAGGTGGGGGGCCCCATTCCTGTTTCCTGGCTCTCAAAGAATCGCAGCATCGAGCCTGGACATCCAGCTCCCATTCCTGAAAGGCCTCTAAATATCCTCCCCTGCACCAGTGGGCTCCCACCTCCTTCTTCTGGGAGATTTCTTCTCTGCTCCCTCCCCTTCCTGGCCCCAAGTCTCTCTTGAGGTCAAAGAAGACTAGGGACAATGCCCTCCCCAGAGCTTGTTGCCCAGCCTCACTGGACCTCCACCACCAGCTGTGGGATCCACTGCCACCAGCCCACCCCTCCCACGTCTCCATAGTCTCCTAAGCTGTAAAATGGGTCTAAGGGGAGGAAGGGGAGGAATCCCTTTGGGGTTAAATGAGGTCATTTGTGCAAAAGTGCTGGGACGCAGGTGCCCCGGGTCTTAACATTCTTCCTCTCCTTGACTCTGTCCCCTCATTCCTGTACTCCCCAGCCACTGTCTCTGGGGCAGCAACCGTATACAGAGTGCACAACAGGAGAAACAAAAACATAAGAAATAAAGGAGGGAGAAGAGCCCTGCCATTTGTGATCCTCTGAGCTGATAGGGGAGAGAGAGTCTCTGCCTAGGGAGCTCCCTGTGTGCATATGGGTGCGTGTGTGTGTGTGCGCATGTGTGTGTGGGGGGGGGGGAGGAGTTGCCCACACGGGGGAGGGGACCCCAGGTCTGTGTGTGCAAGCTAGACTGAAGACTGCTGTAATGTCTTTCTGGCAGGCAAGAGCAATCAACAAATTCATTAAGTTCCTGTTTACACATCTATTGTCAAAGCTAATAATTTGATTTAACTAAGCTGATTACCTTCATTAAAAACCATTAGTTCCCATAAGCAAATGTTCTTGTGTTTGCATTTTCATAATTATGTTGACATTTCACAACTTGCATTTCAAGGGAGGCCTGTGCTCAGCCTCCGCTCCATCTACCCCAGCCTACAGGCTTTCTCTCCCCAGCCTGGGCACGGTGCTCGGTGTTGGGGGGCAGTGGGGAAGACAGCAGGGCTGGCCCCCCTCTGCCTGCGACCTAGGCTTTGCTGTCTCCAGTGTCCCGGATGCCTAACCAAGTGTCTTGCACGCAAGACAGCCCTCAACCCAGCCTCTCCAGGATTGACACACCCACCATTATCTGGGCAAAGGGAGACTCCCAGGGACCCCTTCAGGGAAGGGGAAGGAACTAGTATTTGTTGGGTGCCCACAGCTGCAAGGTGCTGGCACTGTGGTTACCTCTTTAACCCCTTCAGGAGCGTATCGGCATCTCCATGTTAGAGACGGACTGGGACTCAGAGCAGTTAAGTAACTCCCCCAAGTTCGCCTGGTCAGGGAGAAGGTCAGTACTGGGTTTGCATTCCAAACCTATTTCCAACACACCATGCTTTCTTTCCCAAGAGAAGGATAAACAGGGCCCTGAGCCAGCTGGTCCACGTACCGGCTTTGCCGGTGTCCATCAGGGAGGAACGGGACTGGAGTGCACCGCATCCTGACAAGGGCAGGTCTTGAGGTCACAGGCCATCCTTGAACACCCTGTGATTTTCCTTTGTGCTGCGGGTCCCAGCCTGGCCCTGGGAGGCACCTGAGTCCTAAAGAAGCCTGTGATGTGTGCATTTTGAAGCCTGGGCAGGGCATCCCATCTTCCTTCTCCCTTGTGGTCTGTCTCCAGATCCCCTGGAAGCTTGGCCTGAGACCCCACAGGCAGGCTCTGCCTAGGGTAGCAAGAGCCCTCTATCCAGCCTCCTGCTGGTACCCTGGTAGGTTTCCCTGGACCCCCATTCCCCTGAGTAAGAGACAGGGCTTGGACCAGGGAAGTGTGGAGACAGCAGACTCTGGGGCAGCTCCAAATGAGACAGAGGAGTCTGGGCTTTGTGATAGCAAGAACTGTAGTTGACATTGACTGAGCACCAGCTGTATGCCTGGGCCCTGTCCTAAGCACTTTGTCACTGACAAGGAGAAAGATGTACCTCTTGGAGCCTCAGTCTCTCCATCTATAGAATGGGTGAAGGAGTCCTCAATGGGGAATTGTGCCTTGTGGGGCCACAGGGAGGTGCTGCCACAGAAGGCACTGTGCTCGGATTTCTTGGCACCATGGACACACCCTCTCTTCCTCCTGGACTGTGATGGAAAGAGGGGATGTGTCTGCCACGGCCCCCTGGGCTGGCCACGGGGGTAGGGGGTAGCTGAGCCTGGAGGAAGGAAGGGCTCATCACGAAGATGGCACAGAAGCCACCTGAGACAAGGTCCATCATGGCCTGCTCGCCTCTTCTTCCTTCCCTTTCTACCCCTGCTTCCTTCTCTTCCCGAGACTTCCTCCCTGTGGGGGGTCTCTCCCTACCTCTGTCTCTCCTCACCCATGCGGGACTTGCTTTTCTCAAGCCTCACTCCAGGGCAGCCCAGCTGTGGGTACTGCTCCCGAGCACAACCCTGGCAGCCCCAGGGGACAGGAAGCCAGCCCCACCTCTGCCAGCTTTGCACAGCACCGTCCCTTCCTGGGACCCTGTGGCCCTCCTCATCCACGTTCTTTCCTTTGCCTGCCCGCTGTTTGCCCGCCCGCATGCCCACCCCTGTAGACAGTCTTCCTGATTGTGGATACCTGCCACCCTTGTTCTGTGCCACCCTCGACCCTTAACTGTCCTGGACCCCCACTGCACCTCTGTCCCTGAGGCGGGAGCAGCCTCTACACTAGCAGGAGACAGAAGCTTCTAGATTGCGTACGGGAGGAAGCTGAGGGCCTGGAGAGCCCAGCAGAGGGCACAAATGTTGCTCAGGAGCCCAGGAGACCTGTGGCACTTTCTTTGTCATGTGTTCTGAAGGTAAATCTCTGGCTCCTCTTTAAGGACAGGAGTGACCTTAAAAAAAAAAAAAAAAGTTCAAAGCTGTTGTGGCCCAGAAGGTGAGTTAGATTTGTTAGAGAGGACAATTTTGTGTAGAAGCCTTGGCATGGAGATAAAGGAAGACTGTGCCTTTGTGTCCCTTGTCACTTCTGCTCTGTGAGCATCACGATGCACAAAAGGCCTTGACAGAGGTACCCGAGTGGCTCAGTCAGTTAAGGGTCTGACTCTTGGTTTTGGCTCAGGTCATGATCTCACAGTTCACGAGTTCAAGTCCTGCATTGGGCTCCGTGCTGAAAGCATGGAGCCTGCTTGGGATTTCTCTCTCCCTCTCTCTCTTCCCTCCCCAGCTTGTTCTTTCTCCCTCTCCCTGGGCCCCCGTCTCTCTTTCTGTCTCTCTCTCTCAAAAAAAAAAAAATATATATATATATATATAGCATTAAAAAAAAAAGGCCTTGATAGTCTCTGGGAGGGTCAAGGACCACTGCTTGCCCTGCTCATTCTCTAGAACTCCTGTCCAGTGGACCAGATGCCTGAGGGCTATGAAGAGTGCTCCTGGATAGATAGGAGGAAGAATAATTTGGTTTCCACTAGGGGAAAGAGGGATTGAGACGTGGGGAATCTTCTTGAAAGCGTTGTTTGCCTCTGGAACGTGAAGAATTGGGAGCCATAGTGCCAGGGTGCAAGGGAGCAGGACTGGGGCCCCCTGGGTTTGAGTTCCAGCTCCATCACTTCCCAGCTGTGTAACCCTGAACCTGTGACTCACCAGAGCTTGGTTTTCTCATCTTTAAAATGGGAATAATTTTCATACCAATCTCATAGTGTTTGTGAGGCTTAAGGACTAAATCAAAGGACTCGATACATTTTGGCTTTACAGAAAGCACATTTCTAAACAGTGTCCCATTTCAAAAATATTTTTTCAATGTTTTATTTATCTTTTGACAGAGACAGAGTGTGAGGGGGGCAGACAGAGAGGCAGACACAGAATCCGAAGCAGGCTCCAAGCTCTGAGCTGCCAGCACAGAGCCTGATGCGGGGTGCAAACCCACAGACCGGGAAATCATGACCTGAGCCGAAGTCAGACGCTTAACTGACTGAGCCACCCAAGTGCCCCCCAAAATATTTTTGAGCAAAGTGTGAACCTCCTGCTAAGCAATTACACAGGACTCCAATTGCCCTTTGGTGTCCCCAAACGTAAACGCAGGATTTTACTTTGTCTCTGTCACTTGCCTGCTGGGTGCCCATCGGTACGATGAGGAGGCTGTAATCGATGTTTCTAAAGTTCCTGCGGGTTTGACATCATTGCCTCAAGAATCCAATGTCGTTGCGTTTTGTCACTGCCCCATGGCAATGGGGACAGTTAAATGAGGATTAAGGGAATGGGGAGAAGGCCTCCTTCTTCCAAGAGCCTGAATCCAGGAAAAAGAACCAGATAGGAGAATTCTGGTCCTGAGTGAGCTTCCAGAAGGAAATAGGGTCTGTGCGTGCCCTGAAGCCCCAAACCCAAATATCTGGAGGCTTCTGCAGCTCAGGTGCCATAGGGGTGAGTCACCCAGCAGGGAGTGGGGTGAGGAGTTGGGACTGGGGAAAACGTTCCCCTTGCCCTCCTTCCTTCCCCAGCCTCGTGCTCCAGAACAGGGCAGGGAGGCTGAGCAGGATCAAAGCTATGCATGCCTCCCGAGCCCAGACGTTGGCATGTTTAGTCACCTGGGCGAGCTTGGGGGAGGCTGTCATGAATGGAACAAGGACAGCGTGCACGCACTCCCTCCCCTCCCCCTTGCAGTGGCATTAATGAGCCCTTGCGAAGCTATGGCCCTTTAAACAGATCACGTCCATCCACGTCGGAAAGAGAGCATTATTAATAAGTTGCCCTGGGCACCCGGTAATGATTGTGAGCGGCTGTGAGCCAGGGTACACGAGGGCCCTGCAACTTGAAAGGGAACATTTCCCAAAGGGAGGCGATAGGTCTTGATAATTGTTGTAATAACAGCTCAGCGGGACTGGGTTGGTTCCTTTCATCCTGTGAGGTCATAAATGGCTTTCTCCACTGGAGAAAGGACAGGGCCTCCGCCCACCACAACACCCTGTCGCCCTCACTCACCCAGCTGGGGATTTGCCCAGCTGTTATTTCTGAGCCGGGGAAACTTTGGGATTGTTAAAACAAGGTGAGCTAATCGTGCCTGTGTGCGCCATTCTCCCAGGATGGGAGTGGAAATTCCACTTGTCAAGTAGGCTCTCGAGTCCTCTGCCAGGAAGCCTGTTCCATTATATTGGCCCGGTTTCCCCCGGTCTCTCACACAGACTCGCAGTGTGCGGTGTCGTTAACACTTGGCTTGCTGTGCGAGTGACCACACATGCATGTCTGATTCCTTTTCCTCTTCTCCTGTTCACACTGGAAAAGTTGACAGTTGGGTCATGAGGAGGGAAGAGATAACACAGTTCCGACCTTCCTCTGTGTTCGGCTCAGGGCCTCTCTTTGGGGCTCTAACAGGGTCAGCAGCCAAAGGGCGGGCTGGCGGCCAGAGTGCCCGCAACAGGCCTCGGGGACGTCATCCGGGTGACGCGTTGTTGAAGGCACTTTGTCTTCTCCCTGTCTGCTTTCTTTTACCTTGGTCTGAGACAGCGAGCTCACAAGAGCATGGGCCGGCGTGTGCAGGTCTGGGACGGCGGTACCACGGCACCCCCCTTACCCATGAATTCTCCTGCAGCAGAGAAAGTCACCTTCAGGGTCACCTGGTTTGGAAGACAGCAGAGTTCATCTCCACTTGGCTCCTGCCTCTAGTGGTGTTCAAGGCTGCCTGCCCTACATCTAGCATTTTCCAAACCCTTGGGTCTGTCCAGGCCCCCTCCTCAGCCCTCGCTGGCCTTGCTGAGAAGCCAGGGCCTTACCTCTAAGCCGGTGGAAAACACACACGCCTGGCTTTCAGTCTCTCCAGAAGCCAAGAAGCAGGCCTGTGTTCCTGCCCTTGGGGAGCCCAGGGTTCTCCCTGGCGACAAGGCTGTGATGGAGTCCCGGCCACACCTGCTGCTGGAGGGAAAGGAAGAGTCGTTTGGACCTTGCTTTGAACTTGCCATGAGATACTTAATAGGACTCAGAGTTAAAGGTTGGGACAGCCTGGCCCCTCTCCGTGTTGGATTTGGAAGTCAAGTGCCAAGACAGAGCTATTTGGGAAAGCCAGTGTTTCAGTAAAAGACTGCTCGGCTGCTCACATGCTCCATCCTACCTCCCTCCTTCTCTTCGGGTCTTTCTCTGTCTCTGCTTCTTTCTCTTGGTCTCTGTACCACTGTTTCTTAGGATCACAAAGGCGCCTGGATTGACAATTCTCCCACAACAACAGGATGAGTGCACAGACCCAGCCATGGCACGAAGAATATTCTTCTACCCTCTTTGCCCAGACCCCCATTAAGACTGTATGAGCGCAATGCCAGGGCAAAAGAATGGTCAACTGACTCCCAGCGATCCATTTTCTAGGCCGACACCAGCAAACTCCTGTCAATGTCAGCTGTAACCTGACCTGGAAATGCCAAATTGCTGCCATTCCCCCACATTCTGGATTATGCTGAGATGAAGCACCCTTGTTTCAGACATTATTATTATTATTATTATTATTATTATTATTATTTATCTGGGATTATCTACAGTCACAAAAGTAGATGGAAAATAATTGCCTACCAGAAGAGGGAAATCAGGGACTCCAAGACAGGAAATGACTGTGACCCCGGGTCAGTCTCAGAGGTGGCTGAGCCCAGCCAGGGGTGTCCTCCAACCCCGGCCTCTCCCAGCAGGACTCTGTCTTGGCAGGCAGTGCCTGGGACAAAGGAACCAGCTTAGGTGATTGAGCAAGGTGGTGGGACAATGGGCAGAAATGGGCAACCCAACCGCTGCTTATTCTCTCGTAGGATCACCCGAGGTCTCAGCCTCGAGCAACCCAAAGGTCAAAGGTCAGGAGACGTTCTGGCCAGGATGAGACCTCACAGCAGAGGGAGGACTCTGTTCCCAGATCCAGGCATCCTGTCTCTGCTTCCCGGCTGGACACACCTTGTTTCTTCTCTCTCTGGGGATTGTCCTTCCGCCTGAGGAGTTTTCGCACACAATGGTTGGCAGACTTTGGCATTTATTTTCATCACCATTTTAAGGTGAATGGCATTTGTCGCATTCCTTCCTGGCTGGCTTTGATGTGGGGCGATTTCCCACTCCCTAATGACAGGTGAGGAGCCGGCCAGCTAACACCCAGCACCTCTGGGCGGCCCTCCTATCCCTGCCAGATCTGGTTCCCACAGCTTGCTGCTTGTTTTCAGTATCTATTTCGGGGACCTTAATTAAGATCCTCTTTAATGATGGAGAGGAACCTCTCCGGTGATTACCTCCTCACTTTTACAGCTCTCTCAGGCTCTTTCCCTTCCCTCCTCCTCTCGGCTCCCACAGTCTCTATGCCTCACCCCACAGACACTGCCAAAGACACAGCTTTTCCTCAGGGCTTTGGGGACTCGGGCCGCCCTCTCCCCAGACATTCCTGTGACACTCAGGTGCACTGTAACAATAACATGGAAGATTGTTTTAAAGCTGTGCCCCAAACAAATTGCAAAACTACAGCGTAACACAGCACCTGGCACTCAGAAGGAACGTAGTAAATTAATGTTGGTTCTGATGAGTGAAATGAGTAAAATGGTTGGTGTTAAGGGTGTGTTTAGTACTGAGCACAAAATATTGATATTTGGAGCAGGACACTGCTGATTTCTTGAACAGAAGTAGGGCTAGATTCCAGGCTTTTCTTCCCGAGCTAAGCATCTTCATCTGTCCAGAGATATGGGGATCTGGTCACAAACTGTGCTGCACTGAGGCCAAGGGTCACACGGTGGGGAGAGTGCTGGTCGAGGCTGCGGAATCCCTGCTTCGTCTGCCAAAGCCCTGTCCCAGTTCTTTCCTGGCTTCACCCTCCTGTCTGCAGATCGAGGCCATCAATCCCTATCGCACAGGTAGACCATAAAGTGCTGATAAGACTCTGCATGTAAAAATGTCTGGCAAGAGCCCTTCCGGGTTGGTCCGAGTTAAAGGTGAGACTCGGCTTTTGCCTCTGGAGGAAGAAAGGACTGGAAATCCCGGGAGTCCGGGGGCTTGGGCTGTGGCATCGTGGAGCCTCAGATGGGCCTCAACCTGCTCTCAGTCCTCTCCCTGGCCTGAGGTCCTGCTTGTCTTCCTCCTCGGGTCTTGCCTCATCCTGCCTCCTTCAAGGCAGCCTTCCTGCTCCCACCTTCCACCATAATCCAACACTTAGCCCTGTCAATTCTGACCTTCCATGGTACCCACCTCACATGGACATATCTTATCCCTCCAAGGAGGTTACTACTTTCTTAAAAGGAATCCTGGAATCCCGGAATGACCACTGAGGCCAGAAAGACCCAGGACTCATTCAGATCAACTCCTTTGTGGGAAAAGCTGAGACCAGGCTCCCAAAAGTTTAAAGGACAGGTTAAAGGTCACCCATAGGTTCAGCTGTCAACTGGAGCTGCTGATGCCCAACTTCATATTCTTTCCAGAAGACCTAGTGGCCAGGACTTGTACAGGGCTGCTTAGGTGTATGGGAGGTGGCGGGGAGATGTTTGCATAGGCATGTGGGGGTAAATGAGAATTTAACAACCCAGCCTTTAGCAAGAGGTGCTCAATCATCCCCCACTCCTGACTGAGTCCTGTAGTTTGCCCAGCTCTGATCATGGAGTAGGCACTCATGCACAGAAGCTGTGAGCTTGTATCCCCATCCTTCTGTCTGGGCTTCCGTTGCCCCATCTGTGAACTGAAGGGTTATCATGGGGAAACTCTTGGATTCCCTCCAGCTGGGTCATTCCCTGGTCCTATGAAGTGAAGCAAGAGACGTGGAGATCTCTACCCCCTTGCTTCATGCCACCCTCCTGCGTACCTGTCCACCGTGTGCTCTGGATGTCCTCCGGCAAGGCTGACCTGTCCTGACAAGATGGCTGGCTTTGGAGATGGGGTAAGCGTGGTGACTTATGGGCTGAGAACCTGGAGATTTGAGTTCTTTTCCCTTGGTAGATATTCACTCGTGACCTGGCTGTGGGAAAACCATGGAGTGATGCTGAGCTTGCTTCTTTTTCTTTTTTCCCCCTTTTTCTTTCTTTCTTTTTATCTTTTTTCTTTTTTTTTCTTTTTTGTAAAATTGAGATAACCATTAGCCTCCAACCACCCACCTCCTTGTGGTTTGGGTCAGGTGGGCATTGGTGGTTCAATGTGCTCAACATTTGTGGATTTGACAGGGTGTTTTAATCTGTGTCAAGAAAAATTTAGGGCTGATACCCAGAAGGACCACCAATCCATTCCTCTGGCCTGGTCATGGTGCTGAGAACCTAGTTCTCAGGAGCTGGGGCTCCGAGGGGTGTGGAGGGGCTGGCAAGTCTGGAGCCCGTCTTGCAATTCAGGTCTTCCTGGTGCTCTTTGCCCAGGCCTTGGTTTTTATTTGCCTAGCACCTTCCTTCCCAGGAACTCAGAGGAGGCACACTTCGTTATCTCAGAGCCTTTCAACATCCAGGGGAGGCAGGGAGGTACCTGGGATCCTTATCAGGGGCGGGGCACAGGGTTGGGGAGGGGCCCCTCCATCTCTGCTCTGCCTCCCATCAGTGGTCTAGAGTTTCTGGGGCAGCTGGATTTTAGCATTTGGGCCCAGTAGACAGCAGTCCTGCTATCTAATTATTGCCAGAAAGAAAGACTTCAGATCAAATTCTCTATCAGCAGAGTCATTATTTTAGGTAGCTGTCATTATTTCTGGTGCCAGTGAATCTTCCCACACAGGTCTTCTCACAGCTACCTTGGGTTGCATTTCACAAACGGTTTATCTTGGAAGGTACAGCAGGAAGGAGACTGCTCAAAGCCAGGCGCCCATGGAGACTTGACTGACACTTAAAAAAAAAAAGCGGGGTGATGTGTGGCTAGCTCTGCTTTAAAGTGTTCCCAGGTTCAAGTCACATGCCGCATATTTCAGTGGGCCCACCATTATTATCTGGGAAGAATCTCGGTCCTTGTTAGACCTCTTTGATTTTCACAAGAGGGTGCCCAGCTTTTTACCGGCTGGACATTTGGTGGGTCATCGGGCCTCATCGCTTAGAAGGGCTTTGAGCAAGGTGCCAGTCCCAAGAACCTATAGTCCCCCAGCATTTGTCTGAGCCCTGCCTAGAGACACTCTCCTGGGACAGCATGACTTCAGAGATCTGCAGGCGACACTCTCCACCATGTGCTCTATCATCTACCACTGGGCCACATTAGGCCATCGGGACTCACATAGTTGCACTGAACGTCACGTGGCTGACCTTCAGGTAACTGCCCTTCACATCAGGCAGACTCCCTCATACCTCACCGGCACATGTAAGAAACAGAGCTCGTGGCCTGCTGCAGACACCGCTGAGCCTGGGACTCACAGTCTTATCTGCTGTCCTCCTTGGGAGGGGTTAGGGAGACATTTCTTTGCTTTCTCTGGGCCATCAGGAATGCTGGTGCTTCCCATAGGCAAGTGGTTTGCTTTCATCTTAAGGGTCCTGGGAGCTGTGTAGCTGATCAGGTTTCATCTTGGCACTGACTCTTAGAAGTTTCTGAGCCACATTTGTGGCCCACCCCCAGCAAATGGATCAAAGTTTATGGTATGTTTATTTTGTATTAGTCCCATCCTTGGCTCCATTTTATGGCTTTACCCATGCTTTTCCACTTTTTTCTTTCTCACCTGCTTCTAATTTATGTCTTCTTGCTGAATTCGATACATCCTTGTAAGCTGCCTTAAATCCTTTTGTGAAACAGAGGTATATAGACAAACACACAAACAAACAAATGCATATTCACTGGACAACATATGACAATTTTTGGCAGGGGAACTAGGGGCTGTATAGCTCCTGCGTGTCCCCAGGGCCATTATTCTTCTACAAGACCAGCCAGATAAACTGAACAAAGCCAAGTATCTACTCTCCAAGGGGTGGGGAGACAAAAGCAAATAAATAACTACACAGAAAGTCAGGAGATTTCAAGAGCTGTGATGTTTTATCATAGGCAGCCTGGCCAGGGACCATCTTACTGAGAGGGGATATTTGAGCAGAGCCCAGGAAGAAGGGGAGGTATCAGGGCACCCACAGTGAAAGAGAATTCCAGGCAGAGCGACTGATGAGTGCAAAGCTGAGAATGTTGGAGGAGCTCACGGAGGCCAGCACGGCAGGGGAGGACTGAGTGTAGAGGAGAGCGGGAGCAGACGGGGAGCAGGGGCTCTACCCCCCAGGGCCTCCCCAGCCACAGTAAAGACCGGATGTTCTGCTGAGATGAGAAGACTCTGTGGGTCTGGGCATGGTCACTGTGGCCACAAAGGGGCAAGGACAGAGCAGGGAGATGCATAGGGAGACTCTACTGCAGTGATCCGAGGGAAAGCTGATGGGGGTCTGCACTACCATAATGGCAGCAGAAGGGGTAAGAAGTGGTCAGACTCTGAAGCTCTCTCCATACCTTCTCACCAAAATAGATGTCTGTTTCGTTTGCCCTTCCTGTCCGAGTCCCAACCTTTTCTACATCAAGCAGTGCAACCTGGCTGCTATCCCCATGCCTCACAAAGCTCGTCCCCATGCCTCACAGCTGGTCGACTCTCCTCTTTGTGACGCGGTGCTCCCGCAGCCCTCACTCATACCTTTTGCCTCCACAGCCCACCTCTCCTCCATGTCCTCTCACTTGGCACAGGGCTCTGTCACAACCTGACCAGGCTTCTCTTGCATCACCCACCCTTTTCCGCTCAGTGCTTCAGAGCATTTTGCTTTTGTCCTTCTTATTCTCAGACATTGCATTGCAGGGTCCAGTGCAAATGAAAATGTGGGCTGCCCAGTTTAAAAGTTACTAAGATGGGGCGCCTGGGTGGCCCAGTCGGTTGAGCGTCCGACTTTCGCTTAGGTCATGATCTCGCGGTTTGTGGGTTCGAGCCCCACGTCGGGCTCTGTGCTGACTGCCAGCTCAGAGCCTGGAGCCTGTTTCAGTCTGTGACTCCCTCTCTCTCTGACCCTCCCCTGCTCACACTGTCTCTCTCTCTCTCCTAAAAAATAAATAAAACATTAAAAAAATAAAAAATAAAATAAAAGTTACTAAGAGATTCAAGATGGCGACGGGAGAGCATTAAACCAAACACAGAGCACAGGGCCCCATGTGGTCACACACCCAAGAAGCTGGCCTTGCCCGTTCTACATGCTTCCAGGACAATCTCATTCATGCCGGTATGAAGCACCACACACGCTAATGACTCTCACATGCATCCTCTTTCTTGAGCCCCAGACCCAATTTTTGGGCCACTCTATTGACATCAACCCTTTCTCACTTTGCAGACAACTCAGAAATAGTACGTTCAAGACTGAACTCATTATTTTTCCCCCCAAACCTGCTTCTCCTCCTGTATTCTCTATCTTGATAAATAGTAACATGATCCTCTGAGTTGCCCAAACCAGAAAGCTCTAAGTCATCCCTGACTCTACTGCTGCCTTACCCCCATATCCAGTAGGTCTCTGGGTTTGCGTGACTATAGTTCCCCAATATCTCTGCTACCCATCGGCTCCTCAGCGCTCCAGGCCCCTGCCTTAGTTCCGGTGCTCACAGCTCCTGCCCTGTCTGCTGCAGGTGTCTCCTTATGCCCGCCTCATGTTTCCTAGCACCATCCATCTTTCTCTACTCTGTCACCACAGTGACGTTTCTAAAACACAATACTCAATTTCTTCACTCCCTTTTCTATGACTCCCAGAGTCTGCAGAACAAAGTTTAAACTCTGGCATTGCATGCTGGCTCTCCATGATGTATTCTCTGCCAACTACCTGCATTTCCCAGCCCTAACCCTGGCCAATAGCCTTCACGCTGCAAATGATGTCAGTGGCCCAGCTATCCTTGTCCACCCCACAATAGGCCAATCACCTTCACACCACTTACCTGTGCACATCCTGTTCTCCCAGCCTGGTGCCAACCCTATAGCCCCCTCTGAAGGCCACACTTCTTCCAGGCCTTTATGATGCAGCTCTAGGATGGCACGTTGAGTCTTCCACCTCCCAAAGCTGCACTAAAAAGACCAATGAGAATAAGAGTTGGAAAAAGTCCAGAGTAGAACTGACAGAGGAGGCTGCCATGAAAATGGAAGGCATTCATAGGAATTCCTGGAAGAAATGAAGTGATAAGATCATATTAAAGGGACAGCTGATTAGTACACAGGAGAGCAGACAATACAGGTGAAGAGCATACACTCCCCCTCCCCCGAAGTAAAGGCAAGGGCTTCCCTACAGCACTCAAAGGACTCAATGCTCATAGCAACAAGGACAGCTAATGGATACGTGGTGGGACAGTCTCACTTGGCAAATTGGAAGGACATGAACTGGAAGCTGGATCATTTTCCCCCGTGAGAGTGGCAAGGTCATGCTGTATGTGTTCCTTACCAAGTCCCAGTGTGAACTGAAGAATGGAAAGGGTGTGGCAGGGCCCCAGTTAACTCTGAGCGGTACCACAAATATGGAGAATTGAAAGGAATCTGAAGGATGGTGAAATCCCCTAAGGCTCTCAGCACCCACAGAGGCAACTCCTTTCCTTCTTCCTGTTGACATCAATGGCTTTGCTAGAGGACAGGAAGCTATCGGCAGGAGACAATCTGATGGTCTTCAGGGCTTGCCCGAGCTCCTCACCCCAGCTGTTGACCAGTGCTCTCCAGACCCTGAAGTTACCACTAGGAGCAGAATGCACGACACTTGAGCACAAGGATGGGAGCCATTATAACCATGAACCCTTTAACTGAGAACTCCAGCCTGCTGCTCTGTCCCCAGCCCACCTACCGTGAAAGGAAGCCACCATCAATGCAGTGGCTCAGCTCCTACCCCAGGCAACCCACACTTTTGGAACCTAACAGCAATCACAAACCTACCTTTACTAGGGGAAATGAGGGTAATCTGGAAACCTATAACTGCCCAACTGATGTTCTTATGTGAGAGACAGAGAAAGGTGTTACTAGGACACAAAAGTCAAAATATCGGTATGCCCTTCTGGAAGGGTAGGCTGGAGGGGCTGGGGAGAAACAAAATGAAAATGAATCAGAGAAAAATAAATCCAGGAAAAGGGAAGATGCAGGATATCAGAAACAGTTTAATCCAAATAAATGTGTTAGTAATGGGATTTGGAAATTTAATGCAAGTATCATGGAAGAATTATAAAAAGACAAAAATATCTGTAAAAATCTAGGGAATAGAAGATATGGGAAGAAGGTCATCATAAAAGGCATATTAAAATTTTCATTTTGTTTTTTGAGATAGTGGTTATTTATTGATGTGCATATTTTATTCAGATTTATTTGTTAAAATTTAGAGATAATCAATGGTGGGATAGAAATAGGATGTATGACTTTGAAACTACTAGAGAATAAAAAGAACCAAAAACTTATCCAGTAAAACTTAGAAAAGGGAAACTAGGAAATATTAATAAATAGAAACCAGAAGATAAGATGTAAGGCATGACATCAAACCTAAAAGTAACAACAGTAAGCATAACTAAGTTAAACTCTCAATTAAAAAAAAAAAGTCTCAGGGGCTCCTGGGTGACTCAATTGGTTAAGCATCTGACTCTTGATTTTGGCTTAGATCATGCCTGTTCATAGGATGGAGACCTCTGTTGGGCTCTGTGCTAACAACGCATTGCCTACCTAGAATTCTCTCTCTCCCTCTCTCTGACCCTCTGCTGCTTGCACTCATGTGCACTCTCTCTCTCTCTCAAAATAAATAAATAAACTTTAAAAATATAATCTCAGATTGACTATACAAGCCAAATCTAGTATTGTGCTGTCTATAAGAGAAACACATAAAGCAAACAGATAGGAAATGTAGGAAATAATGATATGAACAAAGATATGTTGGGACATGTATGTGTGAGAGAGAGAGAGAGATGGGGAGGGGGGATGAATGAGGATTAGGAAAACTGAGACAGGATGGCAATATTGATATGAGAATAAGAAGAATTCAAGGAAAAATTAGATTGGAAAAATAGAGTAATTTATATTCATGAAAGTTATAACCAATGAATATATACAATATTAATGAAACTTTATGCATTGAAACATAGTTATAAAAAGATAGGGGAGGGGCGCCTGGGTGGCTTAGTCGGTTAAGCGTCCGACTTTCGCTTAGGTCATGATCTCGCGGTTCGTGGGTTCGAGCCCCGCGTCGGGCTCTGTGCTGACTGCCAGCTCAGAGCCTGGAGCCTATTTCAGAGTCTGTGACTCCCTCTCTCTCTGACCCTCCCCTGCTCACGCTGTCTCTCTCTCTCTAGAAATAAATAAAAATATTAAAAAAAAAAAAAAAAAAAGATAGGGGAGCCTGGGTGGCTCTGTCGGTTAAGCATCCAACTTCGGCTCAGGTCATGATCTCACAGTTCATGGGTTCGAGACCTGCATCAGGCTCTATGCTGACAGCTAGCTCAGAGCCTGGAGTCTATCTTCAGATTCTGTGCCTCCCTCTCTCTCTCTCTGACCCTCCCCTGCTCATGCTGTCTCTATCTCTCTTTCAAAAATAAAGAAAACATTTTTAAAAAGATATAAAATGCTAGAAATGCACAAACTTAATGAAGCCCCAATTGCAATGGGAGGTTCTAGTACATTTTTGTCAGAATTGGACAGACACTCAAAAGGATTCAGGTAACACAATTATAAAGTTTGATTTAATAACTGTAATATAACTTTATACCCAGTACATAGAAAACTGTCTTCTTTTCAAATACTTGTGAGTCATTTACAAAACTTGACCATGTATAGATACCTAAACAAATTCTCAATAAATTTCCAAAATTGGCCATAGTGCAATGAAACTAGGAATAATAAAAAAGACCAAAATTTTTCTAAGAATGGAATCACTAGAAATGCTTTCTAAAAATTATTTTCTACCAAAAATTAATAGCAAAGGAAACAGAATATATCAAAATATATGAGGTAAAGCCAAAGCTACACTCAGAGTAGAATTCATTGCTTTAATTATTTTGTTAAAAATAAATGATTGAAAGGGACTGGCTAATTTTGAGTTTTTAAAACTTTTCCTCTCTCTCTCTCTCTCTCTCTCTCTCTCTATATATATATATATATATATATATATATATATATATATATATACCCACTTTCATATTTATAAAATTATACATTTATTTTTTTTCACTCTTTTCTTTTTTCTTGCCAGTCTTAAAAGAGGTTTGTGTCTTTTAAGAATCTTTTCAAAGAAACTCTTCAAGAACAGTGATCATATCTATTGTGCTTATCTTAGGATCCTCACTGGTTATGCGTAGTACATGGCACATGCTTGGCACACATTAACTATTTACTGGCGAGGTAATCAATAGAGCCTTGTTTTGACTTCTGTATCAACTCTTCTTTTTCTTTTTTTTACACATCAATTTCTTCCCCCTACTTTCTTTTGATCTCATTGCTTCTTTTCTAATTTCTGAAACACATATCAGTCTCTGTGCTGACAGCCTGGAGCCTGCCTCACATTCTGTGTTGTCCTCTCTCTGTCCTCCCTCCCTTGCTCATGGTTTGTCTCTCTCTCTCTCAAAAATAAATAAACATAAAAAAAATTAAAAAATTATTCCAGAAATTCAAACCTAGTTCAATATCAGACAGTTCATTAACTGGTATATTAAAGAAAAAGCATGACCATCTCAAAAGATGCCAGAATGTCATTTGACAAAATTTAACTTCTGTACTTGATCAAAAATCTTAGTAAGCCAAGAAAATTAAGCAAGTTTATTGACTTGATAAAAATTAGTCACTATAAATACTGTAACCATTATTTTTAATGGTGAAACACTAGCAACACCATTATAGTCAAGAACAAGACAAAGAAGCTAACTATCACTGCTATCATTTATTATTGTGTTGAAGTTTCTAGCTAAAACATTGAGCGATAAGAAAACCAAATACAGAATTACATATAGTAAATAGAAAGGGAAGACTTGTCCTTATTATGGATGACATGAGTAATGGAAATATCCGAGTGTCCATGGGGATGAGCACTGGGTGTTATGTGGAAACTAATTTGACAATAAACTATTAGTAAAAAAAAAAAAAGAAAAAAAAAAAAGAAATATCCGAGTGTCAGCCATCAAGTATTTAGACAAGAAACAAGTCCTGTGAGGCATCCAGATTAAATCTATACGAAAAACTAAATATCTATAGGCTCCCTGAATACTAACAAAAATTTTTTAGAAAATAAAATGCAAAAAAAAAAAAATCATTCAAAGAATATGCTTAACTACAAAATAACCAGTAGCAAATTTAAGATGTGTAAGATGTATGTGAAATATTTTTATTAAAAAATCTTTAATGTTTATTTATTTTTGAAAGCTAGAGAGAGACAGAGCACCAGCAGGGGAGGGGCAGAGAAAGAGGGAGATACAGAATCCAAAGCAGGTTTCAGGCTCTGAGCTGTCAGCACAGAGCCCAACTCAGGGCTGGCACCCACAAACTATGTGATCATGACCTGAGCCGTAGTCGGATGCTCAACTGACTGAGCCACCCAGTTGCCCCCCAGATTTTCTTAACTATAGACCAATGTTTGAAATAATAAATGGAGAGACACAACAAGTTCTTGGATGGGTAGATTTAATTGTTTAAAAATATCAATTCTTCCCAAATTGCTCTGTTAATTGAATGTAATTCCAATAAAAAAGCCCAATGGGATTTTAACATTTGAACATAGCAAATCAATTATAATTTTGCAAAATAAGAGTAATAAAAAGGAATTTGCTTTATGAGCAATAAAAATGACTATATCATGAAGATGAAAATTGTAGCGTAGGGAATATAGTCAATAATACTGTAATAATGTTGCATAGTGACAGATGGTAACTACACTTATGGTACGCACTGCATAATGTATAGAATGGTCAAATCACTCTATTGTGCACCTGAAACTAATAAAACAGTGTGTGTCAATTACACACAAAAATAAGTACTATAAAGTTACAATAATGAAAATTATATGTAAGAGACATACAAAAAAAGAAAGAAAAGTTGATTAATGGAAGAGAATAGAGTGTAAAAGTAGATGAATGTACATACATATGTAAAAATAACTAAGATGTAGAGTATACAAACAGGTTATAATCGTATGAACATGGGAAGGATTTTTTTAAATAAATGGAATCAGAATATGTGGATATCCATTTGGAAGAAACATAGTGCCTCTTGCTCCTTAACAACATACGCAGAAATAAATTTCAGACCAATTAAGTAATTAAATGTAAAACATCTTGCCGTAAAAGCATTGGGGAATACCTGCATAATCTTTCCATGTGAAGCACCTTTCTAATCATAATTTAAAACCTAGAAGTTGTAAGACATAGATCGTTTAAAGTTAGTTATAAAAGCTATATTGTATTTATCCTTATAAAGTTATAAAGGTTAGATTGCATCAAATCTGATTTTATCAATGACTTCTGTCAAGTAGAAGACCTAAAAAGCCTCAAAAAGATAAATGTAAAACTGGAAAGAATAGCCACAGTACACAAAAAATTCTATATAATGTTGATAACTCAGAAAAATAGGCAAAGATGATGAAAAGTAATTCATAGAATACAATAAGCATGAGAAAAGATGCTCAACCTTATGAATAGTCAAAGAAACTAAAATTAAAATTCAAGTTTATCAGCTTGATGGATAGGATTTAATATAATTGTCCAGTGTTTGTGTGGGTGCAAGTATAAATTGCAGGAAATCATTAAGAAAGACTAACTTTGCAATGTCTGTCCCTTTTACTAAGAGATTTCATTCCTGGGAACTTAACCTATAAAAATATTTACATAAGTGCCCAAAAGTTATACATAAAGATGTTTATTGCAGCAATCATGAAAAACTGGAAACAACCTGAAGGTTTATCAGTTGGGGACTGATTAAATTAATTACTGTACATTCAAGCACCAAATTGTGCAAATGTGTACAAGGAGAGTGAGGAACCAAGAGGAAAACCTTGGCAGCCACATAGTTAATTCTATATTTGCACATCACACTCCTAATTTTGTAGCCCCAAGGCCACGCTCCACTGGGATACCAGGGAAGAGCCTTGGAGATCTAGTTTTAACATTTTCATTTGATAGCTGAGAAACCTGATTGCTGACAAATGTTGGTCCATCTTCTATTGGAAGCCCTTGAGGGGAAACCCTGGTTGTAAAACCTTCCTTATGTAAAGCAGATCTGATTCTCCGAAACTATTTGTCATCAGAAAGCAGCTGAGGAAACCAGGGATAATAGATAGAAGTCAAAGGAGACAGAACTCAATGTAACGAAAAAAACCTTTAGGATTGACTGAAGGTGTTCTGACAGATGACTGCTGGGAAGCACTGTAGAGGGAATGCCATTGCTTGCGGGATTGATTAACTGACCATCAGAGTCACTTTCAGCCTTGAGATCTCATTATTCTCTCGTTCTACTCATTGGACTCAGTTTTCCGTTTTGAAGAAACACAGCTTCAGACTGATCTCCCTTGCCTTAACAACCTTCAGATAATTGTAGAGAACTCTCCAGTCCACTACTAGTGTTTTCTTCTTCAAACTCAACATCTCCATCTCCATCTCCATCTCCATTTCCTTTATTTTCTCCTCCAAATCACTTCTCATATGTTATGACTTCTTGACTCTTCCTCCTCTGGTCCAGCTTCCTGCAGTCACATCTTTATCTTGAACTATGGAACCAAAAATTTAATTAAGAGTTCTAGCTATGGTCTGAGTAATATAAAATATTTTTTTTTACTTTCTTTATGTGGAATATACAGTTCTGTCCATAAAGTCCTAAGGTACTTCGACTGCCAGTGCACGCAGCTGGCTTATATTAGACTCACAGAAGAGATGCTCTAAGTTATTCTGAGTTTATGTACTGCACAACTCTAGGGGGCTCTATTTACAACATATTGTAGATTTATATATTTTTTTATAATAAATTTCCAGCAGATGGCAGTAAAGTGTCTGAGGAAGGGGGTGCCTTTTCTAATTTATACAAAGACCTTCTGTGAGCTAGCATTGACCCCAGTTCATAGTCATCAAAAACAATAGATATTTTTAATATGGGTACATTGCCTTTATGGTGGACTCTCCAATGTTCGCTTCTTCCCCTCTTCCTTCCTAACAAATCCCAGTTTTGTTCAGCTCTCCATCTCTCCCCCATGTGACTCTGAGGAAGGCAATCCATTGACACCCCTACCCCCAGGGTAAATTTGGATTACTCTAAATCAGGGTTTCTTAGCATTACTGACATAATTCTTTGTTCTGGAGGTTTGCTATACTTTGTAGGATGCTTAGCAGCATTCCTGACCTCTCTTTACTCATTAGGTGCCAGTAGCATACCCCCTCTCCTCAGCTGTGGTAACCAAAAATGTCTTTAGGCATTGCCAATCATCCCCTGGGAGCAAATCTGCCCCCTACCCTTCCACCACGGTTAAGAACCACTAGCCTCGAGTGTCTCAGAGAAGTAAAGCGTTCAGACCTGAAGCTACGTTTCCTTGGTTTCCTTGTTATAGGCAATGATAAATGGCCTTAGCCATCTGGAATCAGGTATTTTTGTTACTTGCAGCCAAAAGCATCCCCCTCTAATACAGGAATTACTGCTAATTTATGTCTACATTTCCTGTGTTTGTATTACTTTATTTTGTTTGTTTTTGTTTCTGTTTTTTTTTTTTCCTGGTTATCTAAGTGAAAAACTTTACACTACCTCCATTCACTTTGTTATTGTTAGCTTTAGCCCAAGTTCTGGTTTACCAAGAGTCTTTGGAATCGAATTTTGTCAAACTATTAGTTACCTCTCCTAGTTTGGCATTGTTTGCAAATCAGATAAGCTTGTCATAAATACTCTTGTCTGAGTTACTGATTTAAAATATTTTATCAACATCCTTTATGAACAGTTGTTCAACCAGTTACAAATTCATCTAATTTATCAGCAGCCAACTCACATTTCTTCATATCATCTATTAAGATTTCCAGAAAGGCTTTGTCAAATGGTTCACATCGGCTGACCCATAGTGGTCCCTGATCCACATTAGTCAAATAACCAAGTAGAAATAGAGTAGGTTATTTAGTGTAAGCTACTTGTTGAGAACCCATGTTTGTGCATAGTGATTTAGTGTGTAGAAACTATCTGCTTTTTAGTCCATTCTAGTGTTTTGCTGGTAAGAGATCACACTCATCAGTCTGCAATTCCCACATGCCTTCCATCTTGTCAACATTGAAACATACTCAACACTCGTCGGTCCCTTTGGTGGCCTCTGTGGACTCTCAAACATTAGCAACAATGGTTCAGGATTCACATTTGCAGTGATGTTTGGTGCTCTGAGACTTCATTCATCCAAGACATGACACATACTTAAAGTCACCCCTTGTGTAAAAAAATTTAAATAAAGTAGCCTATGCACTTACTCAACCAAATACCACAGATGCAAAGGAGTGTCTGTTAAACTCTGATGAAGAAACACCATAAAGAGTTGTCAGGCTCCACCTCTGCATCCAAAACAAATTGTTGGGATGTTTGGTAAACTTAGGGAGTAAAGAACCCTTGGAGAACACAAAGGGCATGAGAAAGACTCTGCCAAGAAAGAAAAACAGAGAGGAATGACTTATACTGGTGACTTCCCCTGAGTTGGATTGAGTTCCAGGCTCCCCTTTCCCCCACCTGCCCACCCCCTTCCCCCAACTGACCCCTGCAGCCTCCCATCAGAGAGCTGGTTGATGAGGAACCACAGTGACCGCAGGGGCCAGTGAGCTGTGGGAGTGAGCCTTTGTGGTAGGTGCCCAGCCCAAGAGAGTGACCCAGCGCTAGAGGAAATAACAATGTTGAGAACCAAAGGGACCACACTCAGTGTTAAGAGAATGTCACGGTATCCATGTTCTGCTGTGGAAGGGGAAGTGTCTTCAGTGGCTCTCCTCGCTAGGTGGGGGTCTCATTCCCCACCTGTAAGTCACAGTTCAGAGAGCTGGAGCCAGACTGATTGTGTTCAAATGGTGGCTCTCCCAGTTATTAGTTATGGGACCTTGGGCAAACCATTTAACCTTTCTGAGTTTCACTCTCCTTGTTTAAAAATGAGGAGTGCTCAGTGCATGCTCAGTGCATGACACAGTGATATTAGCTACTATCACTCTTAGACCATCTGCTTTGGGCTGTTGAGAGAAGAGAAAGCCAAGACATTATGAGTTTGATCCTCAAACCAAAGATTGGTCCTGGGGTTTATGTAGTCTGCAGGATAAGGAAGGTCAAAGCTGGAACAGAACTGTGATTTCAAAGGTTCAAAGTGATTTTCTTTATTGCTGGAGGGGGGTTCTTGGGTTCATTCTTAGGCAACAGCCCTTCTAATTAAGCAAAGCAAGTGGAGTGGATTTCCAAAGAGCTAAGTTTCTCTGTATAACAATGTTAACAGGTTTCCTTGAATGATAGTGGTGGAGGTGGGGAGGGGTGGACAGATTGTACCTCCTCAGAAACATACTTCCTTTAAAGAAATACTTCTTTCACAATCACTGGATTAGGCAGTCTTTCATGGGATAATATTGCCTGTTCTTGGGAGGTGTTTCTGTTACTCTTCAAACATAGGGTCACAGATTTTGGAAGAGACCCTGAGGGTGACAGAAAGCCTGTGCAGGTCTGATCAACACTGTTGCTGGAGGAAAGTGGAAAAAGAAATTGTTTTGGCGTGGCTGGGACTGTTGATAGCTCACAGATGGTATTTTTCAAGACTAAGTAAGCTAGAGGTTGGGAAATGTCTTGATTTGTAACTTTGGGTTTGGATATATTTTAAAGGCGAAAGGGCAAGACCGTATGCCTGGAGGTAGGGCTGGGATTTTCTTGAAAGAAGCTGATTTCTCATTGTCACTCATGTTTGCAAGAGGTTAACCATAGGACTGGAAAATAAGAACTTGGAAGGTGGGCCCTAGAATTAAGTAAGAGAAAACTGACTCCTGTCTGTGGGCCTTAGGGTATGATTCAGTTGGATTTTAGATTGGGTTGTTATGCTTAAGGACACTTCTTTTGGAATAGACCTGGGGACAGGTAGATCGGGGAAGGCAAGGAGGCCAGCCTGTACCCCAGTGAGATGGGCAAGAATCAAGGGAAAGAGGAGGCCAGTGGAGAGCCCCCATGAAGGTGACTGGGCCTCTGGACCCAGGGCAGCCATCGCTAATATGCAGTGTAATTTTGTGCAGTAATCTCGTCTGCATAGCCTACCGTTTGGCCAGCTTGTGTTCAGTTCCAATCAGCAGAGGAATGGCAGGAGAGTGCTATTCCCACACTTGGGGAAGAGTTAGTTCAAGGAAAGCAGGAACTTGTCTGGGGAAACTGATCCCTGAACCTACAAAGGCAACATTCAGAAGAGCAAGCAGTGTTTCAGAGCCAGATGATGCCCCGAGGTGGGAAGAACATAGGAGGCATTTGGCGAACACACCAACGTTCCGCAGGAAATCCAGACAGAGCTGGGAAGGCACAGGAGCTCAGACTGTGTGAATCAGGGATTAAAGGGAAGCATGGTTCCCTAAGTTGGTAAAGTCTGGGATGTCAGGGTGTGCAGCTGTGTCACCTTGTGGCTGTATGGTTTTGTGCAAGTTATTTCTCCTTCCAGGTCTGTTTCTCCATCTGGGAAATGGGGATAATAATAGTGATTACCTCATAGGATCCTTGTGAAGATTAAATGGGCCATGGTAATAATTCAATTCATAGTAACTGTTGATGTTCTCATTCCTAACCCTAGGGGTGCTGGGAAAGGAGAATTAGTGCACTGAGCAAAAAACATTACAACTAATGTTGTAGAAAGAACCGCTGCAAAGAGTGGAGGAATTCTTAGCTCCTCACTGGCTTGGGGAGGAGAAAATAATCCTGATCTGGGACTCTGGTAAACCAGTGGGCTCCCTGGAAACTCTCGGGCTGCCTCTTGCTCTGCAAACCATACAGAACTGGAGAACTGGGTCCTACAGCAGCATCTTAGAGTCTCGAATCTCACCTTTCTTAAGCAGAGTCATGGTAGCAGACATCCACTTGCAGAAGCCCAGAGATGATCCTAAGGAGAATGTTAACACAGCAAATTCTGCCAGAAAAAGGGTGTTGAGAATTAAGCAACAAGTTGCCTCGACTCATTCCCTCAAGCCCAACTCTGTCAGAGGTGACAGGACGAGATTTATACTGTGATTCTATTTGGGTCCCTCAGTGGACAGTCATGACTGTATCAGGAGGACTTGACATTGAACTTCATACCAACCAGAAGCCCTTCTAGCCCTTGCCTGCCCCATCTCGCCCCTCTCAGCCAGGCTTCCTGTGGGATTCCCTTGGGCATGCTGGCTCCTGCCATATGGCCTCGCTTACTGCCCTAGAGCTTCGATGCCTTCCCTCATGGGATTACTGCTTTCTGAAAGCTTCCCTACACTTGCACCCCCAAATGGGCTGAATTGGGAGTGAAGTGCCTGTTCTAGGCACTCCGTCACTACATCATGCTTACCTGTCATAGCATGTACAGTCACTGACTTCCTGGCCTTTTCTCCCACTAGAACGCATGCCATTTGGGAGGAATGGGTCATGTGGTCTTCCATTGTTTGTTCTTATTTCAAGCATCACAAGTGTGCTTTAAACATGTGCTAAATGAATTCATGGGTATGTGAAGTGGAGTCAAGTAGAGGAAAGTCAAAATAGAAAGGGTATTCATTCAGAAATCCAATCAGGCATTAAGTGGGCACCTACTCGGGGAGCCTGGGTGGCTTAGTCGGTTAAGCGTCTGACTTTCGCTTAGGTCATGATCTCAAGGTTCGTGGGTTCGAGCCCCATGTCGGGCTCTGTGCTGACTGCCAGCTCAGAGCCTGGAGCCTGTTTCAGTCTGTGACTCCCTCTCTCTCTCTGACCCTCCCCCTGCTCACGCTGTCTCTCTCTCTCTCTCCTAGAAATAAATAAAACATTAAAAAAAAAAAAAAGAGTGGTTTTTCTCTTCCTCAAACCTCTCTGATAAGTGGGCACCTACTGTCTGCCAGACACCCCTCCAGGCACTGGTGACACAGTGGCAAACGCTACGGCCAGGCCCTGCCTCCACTCATGTGCATTCCCATGTGGAGGACAGGAGGCCAATACACAGACGGTATGCTGTCAGTTGGCACTGTGTGTTATAAAAAAATGAAGCAAGAAAGGTAGGGCGAGCCATAATCATTGCACTGCACATTTTTAAGACCAAGATTCTAAGTAAAAATATTGTAAATTTTAACATTACAAAAGGAAGAAAAACAGCTTAATTATATTTTAGAAGCAAATCATGGGGTTTATAACCACGGATTAAAATTTTCACATGTCTGAAATGACTTGAAAGATGGAAGATGCAAAAGAACTAACTTATTTCCTCTGTCGTAAAATGACTGCAAAGTAATTATTTGGTCTTTGTCTTTTTTTTTTTTTTAATGTTTTTTATTTATTTCTAGGAGAGAGAGAGAGAGAGACAGCGTGAGCAGGGGAAGGTCAGAGAGAGAGGGAGTCACAGATTGAAATAGGCTTCAGGCTCCGAGCTGGCAGTCAGCACAGACCCGACGCGGGGCTCGAACCCACGAACCGCGAGATCATGACCTAAGCGAAAGTCGGACGCTTAACCGACTAAGCCACCCAGGCGCCCCTGGTCTTTGTCTTAAAAACTTATTTTAAGGTTTATTTATTTTTGAAAGAGGAAGGGAGACAGAGCACAAGTGGAGGAAGGGCAGAGAGAGACGGAGACACAAATCCAAAACAGGCTCCTGGCTTTGCATTGTCAGCACAGAGTCCAATGCAGGGCTTGAACTCATGAACTGCGAGATCATGATGTGAGCCAAAGTTGCAGGCTTATCTGACTGAGCCACCCAGGCGCCCCTTGGTCTCTGTCTTTTAGAGTTACTAGTTTCTTTATGCACATATACAGGTAATTTCACATAAAGGCGTGAATGTGTTACTTTGGTTCCCCCTTTTTCTTTTCGGAATCTTTTTCCCCCCTCTCATCTCCCATCCCTCTATAAAACAGCATTCCAACCCATGTTAGTGAACCAGTATGGAATCTTCTATTTTTTTCCCTATGCTAATGTGATCATTTCATATGCGTGCACACACACACTCATATACATAAGAGTTTTTGCTTCTTTGTCATTTTTTTAATCAAAATATAAAGACGAGATATTATTTACCCTTCTCTACATCTTGCTTCATAAAACCTCATCTAAATCCCTCTCGGGCAAAACGTTATATTTCCCATTTTTATAAAACAGCTGCATAATATTCCATGGTATGGCCAAGCTATATTTTCTCAGCCGTTCATTATTTATAGGCATTAATTTTACTTCCAGTTTTTTTGCCACAAAAACAATACAGCTATAAATGTCCTTGAATATATGTCCTTATATATCCTAATTCTATGAATATATATATGTATATATATATACACACACACATATATATGTAGGTGTATGTGTGTATAGAGAGAGTTTAATTTTATAGGTGTTTGCAGGTTACTTTTCAAAACAGCTATAACATTTCATATTGTCATCAACAATATGTTAGAGTTCCCTTTCCTCCACATGTCCTCTAGGGATAGATGTTGTTGAATGAAGCGACATTTCATGATTACTTTAATCTGTATTTCTCTGTCCACTAGTGATTTAAATTTTGTATTTGAGTTTTAGTAATTCAGTGAATATCATTTTAAAGTAAATTTTTTACAGAAGCATGACATGTACCCAGCAAAGTGCACAAATTCTAAGTGTGCAGCTCAGTGAACAAATCCTTATAGCCGGAACCCAGATGGAGAAACAGAATATTACCCCTTTCCCAGAAATCCCTACCAGTCACTGGCCCCTCTGCCCTCAGGGGAAATCGCTATTCTGACTTCTACCACCACAGATCAGTTTTTCCTGTTTTTGAAATTTGTATGCATGAATCACGCCTTCTGTCCTCCTGCCCAGTATTATTCTGCAAAAGTCACCGATGTTGTTGCATGAAGTAGTGTCTTTTCCAGCCTTCGCTATCTAGAGTTACAATAGGAACCTATACCACCATTATCTCTTCAGTCGTTGATGGGCATTTGGGTCATTTCAAACTTTGATTGTTAATGAACAGTGCTACTAAGAGGATTTGGGTACATGTCACTCCTGCTGAGTGTACATCTAGCAGTGGAGTTGCTGGAGCACAGGGTACGCGTGTGTTCATTCTCAGTAAATACAAGCAAAGATCTACTGCCAAAGACCACTGCCAAAAATGACTTAACCGATTTACACTACCCGCAGCAGTGATCGAGAGTTCTAGCTATTCTGTATCCTTGCAGGTATTTTTGTCTTTATAATTTTCACCTTTTGGGTGTGTTTTTAATTTGCATTTCCCTGATGTTTAATGGTAGAGCACACCTTTTCATCTGTTTATTGGCATTTAGATAGTCTCTCGTGTGGCATACCTATTCAAGTCTTTTGCCCATGTCTCTAGTGGTTTATCAGTCTCTCATGATTTACAAGAGTTCTAGATACATGGTTTTCTATCTTTGTCAGATATGTGTATTTTATTTTACTTTATTTTTTACAGTTTATTTATTTTGAGAGAGAGAGAGAGAGAGAAAGAGAGAGAGAGAGAGCAAGTAAGGGAGGGGCAGAGAGACAGAGAGAGAGAATATTCCAAGCAGGCTCTGTGCTGTCAGCGTAGAGCCCAACTCGGGGCTCGAACTCATGAACCCCAAGAGATCATGACCTGAGCAGAAACTAAGAGTCAGAAGTTTACAATAAACTATTTAAGATAAAAAAAAGAGTCAGAAGTTTAACCGACTGAGCCACCCAGGCACCACAGATATGTGTATTTTAAATGTCTCCTCCTTGGGGCACCTGGGTGGCTCAGTCGGTTCAGTGACTGACTTTGGCTCAGATCATGATCTCACAGGTTCATGAGTTTCAACCCAGCATCCAGCTCACTGCTGTCAGCACGGATCCTGCCTCAGATCCTCTGTCTTGGTCTCTCTCTGTCCTTCCCTGCCCCACTCACATTTTCTCAAAATAAATAAATATTAAAAAAAATAAATAGAGGTGCCTGGGTGACTCAGTCGGTTAAGCGTCCGACTTCTGCTCAGGTCATGATCTCACGGCTGGTGGGTTCGAGCCCTGTGTCAGGCTCTGTGCTGACAGTCAGCTCAGAGCCTGGAACCTGCTTCAGATTCTGTGTCTCCGTCTCTCTCTCTCTCTGACCCTCCCCTGTTCACGCTGTCTCTCTCAGAAATAAAACATTAAAAAAAATTTTTTTTAAATAAATGTCCTCCTGCTTTGTTGCTTGTCTTTTCTTTCTCCTAATGGTGTTTTTTTTGATCAGTATTTTTCCAGTTTTATTGAGATATACTGAATATATAACATTGTATATGTTTAAGATGTGCAACATCTTAAATGACTTGGTAATTATTGTGAAATAATTATCCCAGTGAGTGTAGTTAATATTCTTTTTTTTTTTTTAACAAATAGTTTATTGTCAAATTAGTTTCCACATAACACCCTGTGCTCAACCCCACAAGTGCCCTCCTCCATACCCATCCCCTCCCCCCACAACATCCATCAGTCCTCAGTTTTTGTCAGCATTCAAGAGTCTCTCATGGTTTGCCTCTCTCCCTTTCCCCCACCATTTCCGCCCTTCTTCTCCCCCTTGTTCCTCAGTTAAGTTCCTCCTAATCCTCCTATACGTGCAAACATGTGATATTTGTCCTTCTCTGCCTGACTTATTTCGCTCAGCATAACACCCTCAAGGTCCATCCATGTTGCTACACATGGCCAGATTTCATTGTTTCTCATTGCCATGTAGTATTCCATGGTATAGATAAACCACATCTTCTTGATCCATTCATCTGTTGATGGACACTTAGGCTCTTTCCAGGTTTTAGCTATTGTGGAGAGTGCTGCTATGAACATTGGGGTACATGTGCTCCTATGCATCAGCATTTCTGTATCCCTTGGGTAAATTCCTAGCAGTGCTATTGCTGGGTCATAGGGGAGTTCTATTGTTAGTTTCCTTAGGAACCTCCACACTGTTTTCCAGAGGGGCTGTACCAGTTGCTTCCCACCTATTTTTGTAAATGAAACTTTATTGGGACACGGCCATGCGTGTTTATTACTATACTGTTTGTGGTCGCTTTTGTTCTACACAGCCGAGTTGAGGAGTTGCAACAGAGAACATATAGGACACAAAGTATTAGATATTTCCCACCGGCCCCTTTACACAAAATTTTGCCAGCCACTGCTCTAAAAGTTTTATAGTTTTACTTTTCACTTTTGTATCCACAATCCACCTGGAACTTTAATTTTTGCCTATGATGTTAGGTAAAGGTCAAGACTCTTTTTACTTCCGTGTGAATTTCCATCTTACCCAGCATTATTTACTGAAAAGGTTAGCCTTTCCCCCACTGCATTGTGGTGTCACCTTTGACTAGATCAATGACTGTATGTGTGGGTCTCTCTGTGTGGTACATAGTTTGGAGACAGCAGATATCTTTATAATACTGAGCTTTCTAATTCTTGATATGATATATACTTCCATTTATTTAAATATTTCAAAATTCTCCCAATGATATTTGTATTTTTCTTGTAAGGCTCTTATACACATTTTATTAGATTTGGTCCTAGGTATTAGATTTTTTTGATAGATCATAAGTAGTATCATACAATCATTTCCATTCTTCAATTGTATGCTTCTCATATATAGAGGTACAACTGATTTTCCTATATTAATTTTATTCCAGTGACTTTGTTAAATCCATTATTAATTATAATAATTTACCTGCAAGTTGTTCTGGATTTTCTATGATCACAACTAGGTCATCTGTGAATAATGACATTTTTATTTCTTTATTTATCATTTTTGTATCTTTTTATTAATTTTTATTTTCTCACCTTAACACATTGACTAAAATCTAATAAACATCGAATAGAAGTAATACCAGTTACCTTTGTCTTATTCCTGAACTCAGGGGAAAAGTTTCAGTATTTCATCATTAAGTACAATGTTTGCTATAAGGTTTTTAGAATTTATCAGATTAAGCAAGTTCCCTTTTACTCCTAGTTGCTAACAGCTTTTATTTGTTTATTTCATCTATCTATCTATCTATCTATCTGAGAGAAAATTTATAATTTTTTCTACATCTACTGAGATAACTATTTGATTTTTCTTCTCAATTATAACTAATATAATGAATTATATTGCTTAGGTTTTTGAATGTTAAACTAACTTTTCACCATGCATTCTTGGAATAAACCCAACTTGATTTTTTAAACACATCACTGGATTCACTTTGCTCACAATTTGGTTTTTTTTTTTGCATCTATCTTCATAAAATAAATTGGGAAATGCTTACACTTTTTTCATTCTTTGGAACAGTTTGTACAACACAGGCATTGTTTCTTCCTTAAGTGTTTGGTAAAAACTTCTGGATAGAACTTTCTTTGTGAGAAGATTTCAAATTACAGATTCAATGTTTAAAATATATGTAGTAGTACAAGATGGTGGTGTAAGAAGATCCTGAACTCACCTCTTTCCACAGACAAACCAAATCCACAGCTGCATGTGGGTCAGTTCTCTCTGAAAAAGACCCAAAAAACTAATGAAGCATCTCCACCAAAGCAAAGGATAAAAGGGCCACATCACGACCAGTAAGAGAGGCAGAGCTACTCAAACTCAATAGCAAAACAAAACAAAACAAAAAAACCAATCTGATTTTTTTTTTAATGGGCAAGAGATCTAAACAGACATTTTTCCAAAGAAGACATACAGGTGACCAACAAGGACATAAAAAGATGCTCAACATCACTAACGATCAGGGAAATGCAAATTGAAACCATAATGAGATATCATGCTACAACTGTTAGAATGACCATTATCAAAAAGACAAGAAACCAGTGTTAGGATGTGGATAGAGGGAACTCTCATGCACTGTTGGTGGGAATGTAAATTGGAGCAGCCCCTGTGGAAAACAGTATGGAGGTTCCTAAAAAAAAAAAATTAAAATGGGGGCACCTGGGTGGCTCAGTAGGTTGGGCGTCCCACTTCTGCTCAGGTCATGATCTCATGGTTTGTGGGTTCGAGCCCCGCATCAGGCTCTGTGCTGACAGCTAGCTCAGAGCCTGGAGACTGTTTTGGATTCTGTGTCTCCCTCTCTCTCTCTGACCCTCCCCTGATCATGCTGTCTCTATCTTTCTCTCAAAAATAAATAAAAAGTTAAAAAAAAATTAAAATGGAACTACCCTACAGTCCAGCGATTCCACTTATGGAGATTTATCTGAAGAAAACAAAAACACTAATTCAAACAGATATATGCACCCCTGTATTCACTGCAATATTCTTTACATGCAAGTTTTGTTACCCCAAGGCTTGGAAGCTTAGGATACACATCTTGCATGGAAAGGGGGAGCTCATGCTACATTACAGCAGTAACAACTTGACTATTTTTAGAGATGAGCTAACTTCACAGTGTTCTGGTCCGAAGCAAAGTTCTGGTCCGAAGCAGCTCTCTGAAAGAGAGCCCAGGAAGGTACACGTGTGGAAAGTCTGTTAATTTACGATAACAACTCAATAATTCCTAGGGCCTGGACACATTCCCTAACCCAACTCATTTTCCTACTATCCTTTAGAAGTATAAAAGTGATCCAAGCTTCCAGCATCCTTTCCTCCTGTCGCCCCCCATTGGTACAGAAATAAGAGAAGTGAGAAATGCACTGGGGAAAGTTATTTTCTCTGAACCAAGACGATTTTGGGGATGATGCTGGCAATGGCATGTGAGTCACAAATGCTTGACTTTGTGCAGTATGTACCTTAGTCTTCCAGGGCTTCTCTCTTTGACAGCAGAAGGCTGGAGATCTTGCATTTCCGATTACTCATAAATCCCCGGAGCTGAGGGCTCCTGGCCATTCCTCAAAACTGAAGAATGAATTCTAGTTGTAAACAACAGTTGCTATGATGACAAGGTGTTATGGTTTATCTATTTGGTTCCCAAAAGCACACAAGAGGATATGAGGCAATTAAAGCCTATACATGAGCTCGCTCTTGGCCCAGTTGGGAATCCTTGTTTTGTTCACCCGTCTGCAGGAGATTGACATGAAAGGAACTAGGGCTTTGGAGTCAGATAGACACACCTTGGTTGGAACTTGTACCTAGTCAGGGTATTAGCTGTGTGACTGTGGGCAAGTTTCTTAAGCAAACTGAACTTCAGTCTCCTCAGGAGTGAAAACGGTGACAATAGCAGGATTATTGGCAGGATTAAGTGTGGTAACGTAGGTGAAAGCACATGGTGGGTGCTCAGAAAATGTCACTAGCCGTTCTCTTTTCCCCTTTAACTGGTGGCTGAAATTCTGCTCCTCAGTATCTGTAGAAGTGAGGAATTAGGTTTGGCTTAGTGTAATAACCCAAACAACAGTAACTTAGATGAGAAGTTTGTGTCTTTCTCATCTCGTTTCTGGAGAAAAGCAATCCAGGTAGTTCGGGGATCCTATGCTCCAACACCCCTCTTGTCCTGGTGCCTCTCCTTCACATCTGTGCTCCATGCAGCTGGGCGGAGGAAGGAAGGGAAGGCTCCATCCTTCGGGGAAAGGACCAGGGCTGCCTACCTCAATTTTCTGCACATCCTATTGGCCGGGGGTAAGTCCCATGGTCATTCTAGGTATAAGAAAGCCTGGGAAATGTAGCTTTCATTCTGAACAGCCGCGTGCCCCATTGATAACTGAGAATTTTATTACTATTGAGGAGCGGGGAGTAGATATTAGAGGACAGTCTGCAACCTTTCTCTTATCTCAGTTGAAAATTTCAAATCTAAGTGCAAAGTATATAGATAATAAATCAAATCAATCTTAGACCATTAGAAAATGCATAAGCTAAATTATATTGGAAAAACATGTAAACAAGATACCAGGAAAAGCCGACTAAAGACAAAAAGTATCACAAAAGGTCAGTTTCTATTGATAAGAGTGAAAAGCCATAGGGACTTTCTAACAGGAAGAAGTCTTTGTGCTGGACACCTTTCATATTCCCTTCCAGATATTCTCGTCCTTCATGTCCTCGGTGCAGCGGGCCCCAGGAGGGAACCTGTGGGGGCTGCATTGACTGCTCCCTTGCTCTCTGCTTCCACTTGGGCTTGGCCAGTGGAGAACACCAGCAGGAGATTGAGGGGCGGTGGACCGGTGGGGCGGGGTGCTTAGTTCCCAGCAGCCTTTCTGCAAGAGTGTCACAGATTGGCTCTGCTTCTCCCCCGAGGTCACAGTTCTCAGAGGGGAGCCCTTTCCACATGGTCCTCCCTGTTTTCAGGTTCTCATATCTGCTCTCGCCCTGGCTCCTGCCCTCCTAAGGAAGCTGATGGTTTCCTGCCCCTCCAACCCTAGGTACTGTCCTACCACTGTGGTTTCACCGCACCAGAGCCACACCTTTGCATTTAGTCTCTTTATTAAACGCTCCTCGAATTACCCACTTATACTGGGCCATCTGGTTCCTTTCAGAACCCTATGGATGCTTAATTCTCCAACACTATAGCACCAAAAGGCACAAAGCAAAACCTGTTAGTATTATAGAAAGAGATTTATAAAAGCAAAATTTCTTGAGACATTTTTAACCAACCACTGCCCATCTAAACAGTTTAAGCAGTAACGTAAAATTTGCATGCTGGCTAAAAAGAATTTGTACTATTTTTAAACGACCATTAACAACTTGGAACATTGAATAATACTTCAAATATCTCCGGCAAAGATGGCAGAAAGATAATGGTCTTAAAATGTAAAGAGCTTTGAAACAAAATTATGAAAGGTTAATAAACGCATGTAAAAATTTTTAACATGGCTGGTAATCAAAATATCCAAATTTAAGCAACAAGATGTCTCTTTTTAGCCTATCAAATTAACAAAGATTGAAAAAAATAGTGCTCGCAAGAGTGTGATATAACACTGTTATTCACAGCTGGTGGGAGTATGAACTGATAAAAATTTTCTAGAAAGAAATGTTCCTCTATGTATTAAGAGTCTTATAAAGACTTATACTCTTTCAATCAGTAATTCTGCTTCTAGGAATTTATTATAAAGAAATAATAAACAATGTATGGGGCGCCTGGGTGGCTTAGTCGGTTAAGCGTCCGACTTTCGCTTAGGTCATGATCTCGCGGTAGTGGGTTCGAGGCCCGCGTCGGGCTCTGTGCTGACTGCCAGCTCAGAGCCTGGAGCTTATTTCGGAGTCTGTGTCTCCCTCTCTCTGACCCTCCCCTCTTCACCCTATCTCTCTCTCTCCTAGAAATAAATAAAAATTAAAAAAAAATAAAAACAAAACAAAACAAAAAATAAACAATGTTGATGTGTTTGAGGATGCATAGCACATATTATTTATAAATGAGAATAGTCTAGATAATCAACAATAGTCGATGGTTACATTATGATATATCTGTGGAAAAATACACAAACATTAAAATAGGGTTTCCAAAAATATTAAACATGGCAATAATCCTCAAATAATATTAACTTATCATAGCAGGATAAACAACAGTAGAAATAGTTTGATTCTTAGTTAGGTTAATAATATGCATAGAAAGATATTACAGTGTTCACATAAGTGGTGAATTACAGATGATTTTTGTCTTTCTCTACTTTTCTGTATGCTCCAGATGTTTTACATTGAGTATGTATTACTTTTCTAACACTCTGTATTTTTTTTTTTTACAAATAGTTTATTGTCAAATTAGTTTCCACATAACACTCAGTGCTCATCCCCACAAGTGTCCTCCTCCATGCCCATACCCCCCTCCCCCCACATCCATCAGTCCTCAGTTTTTGTCAGCATTCAAGAGTCTCTCATGGTTTGCCTCTCTCCCTTTCCCCCACCATTTCCGCCCTTCTTCTCCCCTTGTTCCTCCATCAAGTTCCTCCTAATCCTCCTATACGTGCAAACATATGATATTTGTCCTTCTCTGCCTGACTTATTTCGCTCAGCATAACACCCTCAAGGTCCATCCATGTTGCTACACATGGCCAGATTTCATTGTTTCTCATTGCCATGTAGTATTCCATGGTATAGATAAACCACATCTTCTTGATCCATTCATCTGTTGATGGACACTTAGTATTTTTAAAAGAACATCAACGTTGTGAAAGTCTTAAACTGGCTAATAAGTAAGCCGTGTTCACAAAACCATATAGTGTTTCAGGAGACCAAGAGACATGATTAGGACCTCACCTACCCACCAAGTCAGTGCACCCTCTGGGGAAAGAGAATTCTTCTCACCCTGGAAGATATTCTGAACTATCTCGGCAGAGTTAGGATTGAGCACAGGAGATGCCAGGGTTAATCTTCGGGGAAAAATCCCTGGGTGAAGGGAAGACTGGAAAGAAGAGAGGAGAATCCTCAGGCACTACTGATGTCACTGGTGGTGTGGCTCAAAGCAGTAGGCGTGGTTTAAGCGGTGTGGCTTGGTGGGTGCCGTGGTGGGCAGTGCAAGGTGGTGGAGGCTATCGCAGTGTCTTTTAGGGCAACCAAGCCCAGCAATGACCAGCAGCTGGACAGAGTCATAGGAACATTCCATGCCACTGGTGGTGGAGAGGGGGAGTCTCCTGGAGTGCCTAAGAAGTGGGGCTGGGGGATTTATACTAACGGTATTGTTCTTTTACTACTTTTCTTTAATCTGTCACTTTCTAAATTCTTTTTTATAAGTGAATATCTTTTGTGTGTGTGTGTGTGTGTGTGAGCGCGCGTGCCATTAACACAGGTTTTTATTATTTTAGCTTTAAAATACGTTTGGTTGGGTTTTTTTTTTAAATGTGTATTTAGTTAATTTGAGAGAGAGACAGAGAGCGTGAACAGGGGAGGGGCAGAGGGAGAGAGAGAGAGAGAGAGAGAGAATCCTAAGCAGGCTTCACTCCATCAACACAGAGCCCAACCCAAGGTTTGAGCTCACAGACAGTGAGATCATGATGTGGCCTGAAATTAGGAGTCTGACACTTAACCAACTGAGCCACCCAGGCTCCCCTTAAAATGTATTTTCATGCCTGGTAGCACAAGTTCATCCCATAGAGCAAAGGTATTCAGAGGCAAGTTTGTACTCCTAAATGTTTTCATTGTTAAGTAAAATTAAAAATAAAAAAATTTTAAAGCTATTCACTCAAGAAGTTAAAAGATGAACAGCGATATCAAGTTTTACTATGAACCAACAGTAAGTAAGCTAGTGCCACAGTAGCACCAGGGTAGACATACAGGTCCATGGAACACAATAAGGAGCTCAGCAATGGCCCCAAACGTCTGTGACCAATTGATTGCCAACAAATGGGACAAGGTAATTCAATGAGGAAAAGGGTTGTGTGTTCAACAAATGATGCTAGATCAAATGGAGAATTATGTGGAAAACAAGAACCCCAGCCCTTACCTCACATCATACTAAACATTTCTCAAAGTGGATGAAGTAGCTAAATGTAAAAGTTAGAACTATAAACACGGTAGGAGAAATCATAGGAGATAGTCTTTATGGGCTGGGTGAATATTTCTTTGTATGGACACAAAAAGCATGAACCATAGAAAAAATTGAGATACTAAACTTTATTAAATGAAACACTTTTGCTATTAAAAAAAAAAAAAACTCCGTTAATAGAAGAAGAAGATAAGCCAGAGACTAGAAAAACATTTGTAAGACACATATCTGACAAAGTATTTTTATGTCAAGAATATATAAAGAACTTTTAGAATCTACTGGTCAGAAGAAAAACAACCCAATAAAAACCTACAAAATATTGTCTTTTCCCTTTATCTCTCATCTAGCTTCCAAATATTTGAATAGGGACCCTTATAATATATTCTCTCTTTTTTTTGATGTTTTATTTATTTCTGAGGAAGAGAGAGAGACAGCGTGAGCAGGGAGGGTCAGAGAGACAGGGAGACACAGAATCTGAAACAGGCTCCAGGCTCTGAGCTAGCTGTCAGCACAGAGCCCGATGCGGGGCTCCAACCCACGAACCGTGAGATCATGACCTGAGCCGAAGTCAGACGCCCAACCGACTGAGCCACCCAGGCGTCCCAATATGTTCTCAATACTAGAAAAATGTATTAGTCTTAGCAGTAATAGCCGGAAAAGAATACTACTAGTAAAAGGAGAAAAAAAAATAGTGTTTACTATCAATGAGATTGAGAGAAAGTGCTGCAATCTCTCTAAAGGGCAATTTTGGTTTTTATAGTATGCATACATGTTTTGAAGAAATTCTATTTCCAGGAACTTTTTTCAAGTTCTAATCTAGAGGTCATGTACACAAAGGTTTACCTATAGAAAATTGTAAGAAATTGGATGTTGCCGGGGTACCTGGCCGGCTCAGTCAGAAGAGAAGGTGACTTTTGATCTCAGGGCTGTGAGTTCGAGCCCCATGTAGGGTGTACAGATGACGTAAATAAATAAAACTTAAAAAAAAAAAAAGGAAGAAAAGAAACTGGATATTGCCTAAGTGGCCCAGTAGGGAATTAGTTAAATAAATGATGATATATGTGTATATCAGAATTATGTGAGGCTAACAAAAATATTGTAGAAATACATATGTTGATATGAAATGATGTTTGTATCATGTTGTTAAGTGAAAAGAGAAGTTATAAAAGAATATGTGCGGTAAGATTTAACTTTTATAAAAAAGAGCATTTATATACAGCCATTATGAAATTAAAAAAAAATAATGTATGAAATTCAATAGTGTTACCTCTAGAAATTGTGATTCTAGCTTATTTGTCTTTTTTCTTTATGTTTTCCTCATGCCTCTAACCTACTGGCCTGGCAACCCTATCAAAGAGTGGTCCATGTTTTTATGGGTCAAAATCATTAATCCTTATTTCCTGGAGAACATAATCTAGGGGACCTGTCTTCTGGGACCTCTCCCTGTCTCATCTAGCCCTCCTGACTGCCCCTCTAACAGGAAACATGTGTTTCCCTCTGTGTGTCCTCCTATCCTTGAGGAAAGAAACTTTTGGGGCTCTTTTCTAGAAGCCTCTCCAGGATTTAGTGTGACCTCAATTCCAAGTGGTGCTGGACACACTAATTATCTGTTTTCTCAACTTCTCTATTCTGCTCTGCTCACCTAATCCTTTCCTATTTCCTCTCCCTTGTACGTCATCGCTTGAAGACAGGCACCGCCTTTGGTTCCCAGACCCTCAGCCTACAAATTACCTGATTTGTGCCCTGAGCCTTCCCTCTTTCATCTCTCTCATGTGGCTTATCCCTTGATGCTCAGGCTTTCTGGTCTGTGTCTGAAGCTTTTGCTGAATACGTTAGAGGGGCTGCTGATTCCTCTTCCCAGCATTCCTCCCTGCCTCCTCTCTTCCAGTTAGAAACCATTTCGTACTGTAGTTATGTGACGTCTTGTGGATTACAGCGTTTTGGTCAGATATTGGCAGGTGATGTGAGCTGAGCAGTGAGAGCCGCTCCCTGGGAAAACTTTCTTCCTTCTTTGGCCAAAGGCGATAAGGAGAAGAGTCTGGACTATGTCAGTGGCCATGTCCCCCACTGTGAGTGAAAGCCAGTCTGAGAGAATCAATTTCATACACAGAGAAGAGAGATGCACGAGAGAAACAGTCTAGATGGTATTTGGTCCCTTGATCCAACTATCCTTGAAGGCCAATCCTATCCTCACTCAATAGCAGTTGGGACAACGAATTTCTGTCCTTTCCAGCCATGCGTGTGTTCTAACATAACCATTACGGGCCTCTCTGAGTCACCGGGACTTAACACTGCAATAGCCCTTTGCACTTCTCCCCAGAAAGCTGTCTAATCGGTCTTCACATTCTCAAAAGTTCTGGAAATGGAGGGACTAGGGTTCTACTTCTGGTTCTGCTAGCAAAAGCTGTGTGAGATTAAGTGGAGCCTTTAATTCACCTCCATTTCCTCATCTCTAAAAGGAAGGCATCAGATTAGATGGAGCCTAAAATTCCTTCTGGAACTAACATCTTATAATTTTATGATTTCAAATTCTGCACCTCCACGCTGACCCCACCCGAGCTCTGGTCCTCAGTGTGCCTGGTTAGGATTTCCGGTAGCATGCCCCACCATTACCTCAAGCCCAGCAACTCTGAGGCCAGTCATCCTACAGCCTGGTCCTTTTTGTTTCTGTGTGTGGGACCACTGTTCTTCCAGACACCAGGACTCAAGTGTTTGGGATAATTTTTCACTGCTTACATGCTTTTATCACATATGCTCAAGTGGTCACCAGTTACCACTATTTCTTTCTTGAAAAATTCTTGGAGTCATCCTGGTTTGGGCTCTTATTGCCATGTGTTAAGACATATCTAGATCTACCTCAATCTCTGTCTGTGTCTCTCACATATATCTTCCTTATATCTGTATCTGTACTTGTATCTACATCTACAACTATTATCTATCCCATATCCATACCCCCAGTCTCAATCACAAGGTCCAGGCCCATATCTTCAAACATATATTGAAAATGTCTGCCTGGATAGCTCTCAGGCATCTCAAACTCATTATCCTCTCCTCAAAAGACCTGCTTCTCCATCACTGTTACACGTCTGGAGCACAGTATTTACCATATAACCTTGGACATAACCTTCACTCCACCTCTAATCCCATCGGCTCTTCCCTGGAATGACTCTCAGACCCCCTCCCTCTGACCCGCCTCCTCAAACTGCCCCAGTTCCGGCCTTTATTATCTCTTACTGAACTAGTGGAACCTTCCTATTGTTTACACTGATGTTAGAGAGTTCTTTTGAGGGCACCAAACCCACCAAGCCCATCTACTGCTTGGCGACTTTCAAGGCCTGCCCTCTTCCTACTACATCAAATCCAAACATTTTCACATGGCCTGAAATGATGAAATTGATAAAAAGGTGTCCTGGGGATGAATTTTTCCAAATGGTCGCATATAAATCTCCCAAGGGAATGCTCTAACGAACACAGAGGCAAGACATGAGCAAGGACAGAGAGTGGTGCATCTAAAGAAAACCAGATTTCAGAATGCAAGTGGCAACTTAAGTGCTGGTCTCAGTTGGACCAGGCTCCCATGTGATTTTCTCCTTCCTTGTCCCTCCTGGAATGAGGATGGTTAGAATCAAAGGTTGGTCCACAGTGCTAGGGGTATGATCTGCTTTTGCTCCTGGACTTAATAGTTACGTACACTGAGCTGGTGGTGTTCCCACCACTAGATGGGCCTCCCAGATCACTGCTGCTCTGGGTTTGAGGGCCAACATAGTCTCCACTGTGCACCTTTCTACTCTGCTGAGCAGAAGTGTTCAGGATTCCCCACATGGCGTCAGCTCTAGGATCTCAGGCCGGGCCCACCTGGAGAAGGGAAGGCCCCCCAGCAAAGCCAAGGGAGACCTGCCTTAGCCCCGTGCTGGGATATGGGGCAAAGCCCCATCAGGAACAAAGGGCTCCTTGGCCTTACTTTGTCTTCTGTGCTGATATTCCCTTTGGGGAATCTGGGGGAAAGCTTGTTCTCGCTAGTCAGATCTGGGACCCTACACCTGGGCCATTTACGTCTCTATAAATATCCATCAGCATGCCATTCTGATACAACTCAAAACCCTCATAATTACTTTTTGTCGCACAAAGCCAGAAGAATAAGGAAGGGATAGGAACAGGTTTTCTGGCAGATGGTATCTGGGAACAGATGACAGAGACAAGACAGGTCAGTCAACTCCTACTAAAAGGAAAAATTTGGCTTTCTCTGTCCAAGACAGAAATCTTCATTCTTGGAAGTATAGAACAAATGTGGTTCGGAAGGAATGTGAATATAAAAATAGAAGTAGGTGGTAAGAGAGCAATTTATTGCTTTTGAAAAATATTTGATGGTAATTTTTTTTTACTTTACAGAACAGTCTGAAACTGAAATGCGAAAAATCATCCACAGTCTCACCAGCCTTTATCAACAATTGTGTCTTATTCCTTCCACCTCCCCTTCATTTAACTGTGCATACATTTTTCTTCTACTTATTTTACAAATTATAATCTTCATATACACAAAACTTTGTGTTCTGCTTTTTACAAGAACATTACAGGATAAATAATATTTATGTTTTATTGCTCAGCTTTTGTAAATCTTTGTTCACTCAACAAATACTTACCAAACACCTTCAGTACCCAGGCATGGCTGGTCATGGCGAGGAGTCTTCCTTCTTGGTGGGCTGAGCGCAAGGACAAGCAAGCCTGCAGGTACCTGAGCGTGAGACAAGGGTAAAGTGAGGGAAATACAGGATCTGGAGGAGCCTGTGGGAAGGGCCCAGATGTCTGTGGGGTGGGTATCACGAAAGCTTCCTGGAGGAGGAGGTGTGTAAGCTAAGTCCTGCGGGGTAAGAGTTGGCAGGAAAAGAACGTGAGGGAAGAAAAAATGTTCTCACATCTGGAAGAGAGTGAGGGCACAAGAGTGTGCAGGAAGTTTTATCTGGTGAGGATTTGGAGAGCTGGACTGAGCCTGGAGTGGGGCAGGCTCTAGAAGTGGGGAAGCACACGAGGGGGGCCGTGTGGTGGGCAGGGTCAGCCTGCCAAAAAACCTGAGTGGGATCTGGAAGGTAATGGAGGGCAGGAGACGTTTTAAAAAAGGAGTGACAAGTTAGAGCTGCATTTTAATTTTTTTTTTTTGATGTTTACTTATTTTTGAGAGAGAGAGAGATAGAGTGCGAGCGGGGGAGTGGCAGAGAGAGAGGGAGAAAGAAAATTTGAAGCAGGCTCCAGGCTCTGAGCTGTCAGCATACAGCCTGATGCAGGGCTCAAACCCATAAGCCATGAGATCATGACCTCAGACAAAGTCAGACACTTAACTGACTGAGCCACCCAGGCGGCCCAGGACCACATTTTAGGAAAGCTGCTTAGGCTGTGCTGTGAAGGACATGCTGAAAGGCATCAAGAAGAGCATCAGGAGTCCCATTAGGAAACATGGCAGCAATCCAGGTGACAGCGGACGGCTCTCTGAACGAGTCTTCCCTGCTTCAGCCCTGCTCACCTCTCGACGTAGCAGACACAGACTTCCCCTGACTTACCACAGGGAGCACTCCAGTTGGGCGCATGTGGCTCAGTGCCCTGGTTTGTCACTCTCCTCTGATCTTCCAACTCTCCCTTTAGGCCTTCTGTTCTCCTTCCCTACTTTCCCCCACAACTTTGTAACGTCTTACTCCTAGATATGTGCTGCTTACTGCATCTCTGCTTCCTGATGTCACCTTGACGCGTGCAGTCCCCTTGGACGCCGTCACACTGGCCCACTCCCCTGTGAGCACTTCTCCTGCCTGGAGTGACTTTGTTTCTTTGCATAGTGTTTGTCTCTACTACAGTGTTAAGACCCCCAAGAGCAGGGGCTTGTTCTGTTTTGTTACTAAGAACAGTGCCTGGCACTTGACAAGTGCTTAATTGCTGAGTGAGTGAGTGAGTGAGTGTATGAATGAATGAATGAATGAATGAATGAATATTTGGTCCAAAGCTCAGAAGAGAGCTCTGGGCTGAAGATAAAGATTCTAGTGTCGCTGAAGCCATGGAAGTAGACAAGGTCACCTGGGCAGGGTGGAGAGAAGAGAAAACAAGGGACGTCAGACACAGAATTCTGAAGCGCACCCGTCACGTACAGCTGGAGAGCAGGAGCCAGCGCAGCGACGCTGTGCTGAGAAGGACAAGGAAAAGGAGTATTTCAAGATGGAGAGACACATGCTGCATAGCAAGAAAGAGGCCTTCGGGGTCTTTGGACAGAGCAGTTTCGGGAAAGTGGTGAGGACCCAAGCCACGCTACTATGGATCGAGGAGAAAGTACAGGCGAGGAAGGAAAGACGGGAAGTGTGGGCACCTCAGAGACAGTTGGCTGTGAGTGGCAGGAGCCGGGACAGCGGCTGGAGCTGTGCGGTTTTAAGAGGGCAGACTCTTGAGTACCCTAAATGCTGGTGGGAGAGGCAGACAGAGAAGGAGAGATTAAGCCATAGGGGGGCAGGGGTGCTCGCTGCTTGAGGGTGTCCCTGAGAAGGCAGGAGATGCCTGTGTGACTGTCACTGAGGTTGGAGCTCAGAGCAGGTGGAGGCTTGGAGCAGACAGCCTCCCCGTGTTAGCGGAGGGGAGGGACCAACACCAGACCGGTCTGAGCCCAGGGAGCCCTTTACATCTGGGGACAGAAGATTCAGAGACCTCCATCACTGGGAGCTGAGGAGTGAGGCCACCTGCTTGGAGGGCTGGGGAGCAGAGAAATAACGTTTTTGGCTTGGCCAATAGCAGTCCCTTTAGTACGCAGGATTCCTACAAAGGAGAGAGCCTCCTGAGGCAGGAACACCGCTGGTCTGTCAACTAGGCCCTGAAAGCGTTAATTCCCTTCTGGAGTCTCTGGCCAGGAGGAGCTTCCCTCTCTTTAGGAAAAGACCATTTCTGAAGCTCTTCTGGACCTCCTCCCCACCCCTCCTCTGGGAGCAGCTGAGGGGCCTGGAGCCTGCCCTTCCCTGCACGGCTCAATCCCTGAAGAGGGCGGTATTTTCACAGGTGGGCCCAGCTCTAAGGAGCCCCATTATAAGAAGACTCTGGCTTTTTAAACTGGGGCCAATAAAGGAATTTGCCAAGAGGGTCTTTGAAGTAATGACCTCCCCAGTTAGTGCCCTGAAACATATTTGTATATCTTGGAGGAGAGATTATGATCTGGGGGGCCCAGGAGCTGTGGGAGGCAAGAGTCCCAGAGGGCGGCAGGGTCCTGGCTTCTATCCAGGGGCCTGCCAGGGGGGCAGAGGCTACTGCTCTAGGGAGGGGCCTGGGGCCTGGGGAAATCAGATTCACAGAGTTCTACGTGTCTAAGCCCAGTTCCTGGGCAAAATAAGGCCCTTCTGGATTAGAAGTGTTTATTCTGCACAAGTCCAGGCCCTGCCAGGCTTAGCGTGAGGTCTGAGCCAGCTGAAGCCATGTGGAGTGTCCCCTTCCCCTGTCTGGTCAAGACAAGCAAGGCAAAGGCAGGAGTACAGAGGTGATTAGGGGGAAATGGGCCCAGAGGGTGGCGCCCACGTGACACTGAGAACCTTCTGGATGATTCTCATTCATTCGTTGTCTCACTCACTCATTCATTCCCCAAATCTTTACTGAGCACCTACCATATGCCAGGTTTCTTGCTGGAGATTCAATGGTGGGTTAGACAGGCCTGGTCCTGGCCCTAAGGAACTTACATTCAGGCAGGTTACGAGACACTAAATAAATCAGTGTGCTTCCTCAGTGTGGTTACGACCTGTGAAGGAGCTGGGGAGGGAGAAAGGACTGTGAGTCTAGAGGACATGGGAGCGTGGTGGTTAGGGCTCTGAGGAAACCACTTTGGAGCTGGGATCTGAAGCCTGGGCCAGCATTAAACAGGGTGGTATAGGATTCGAAGCTGAGGGGGACAGCGTGTGGAAGCGCCCTCGGGGGCAAGCAGAAGACCCCGGGGTGGGGGGTGGAGGTGGAACAGAGAGGGAGAGGGGGTGTGGATGAGTGTGAGGCTAGGAAGGCTGGCAGGGGCTGGATCACCCACAGCCTTGCTGGTGGCAGCAGAGGGTTCAGATTTTACTTGGGGTGTCAATAGGAAGCTCTAGGCTGGTGTCGCAGAGATTTGGGTACAGGGGCCCCAAGGTGGCACTTCTACTCAGAAAGTGGAAACAGAAGTCCAAGTCACTCATGCTCAGATCCCCTTTCCATTTGACCTCCCTCTACCCATGCTTTCCAGAGAACAGCTGGAGACAAAGTCTTCTCAGGGTTGGAGGGGTCTCACAGAATAAAGGGCAGGGCAGAAGTGAGGGGATCTGTTTGGTACAGTGGGATTTGTGAAAGGGAGCATTAAAAAATCATGCTGAATGTGTGTGGGGGTCAGCAAGCAGAAGACTTTGAATGCCAGGCTGAGGAGGTTTGATTTCTTTGGAGAGCCTTGAAGGCTTTTGAGCAGAGGCACGACCCAAGTAAATACTGGAAATCTTGTTTGGCGCTGGAATGCACGATGGGTTGGAGGGAGCAGAGAGGTAGGAGGTAGGGCCAGCAGCCCTACGGCTGCTGTGGTCTAGGAGATCAGTCAGGTGGGATTATGGCAGAGGCAGAGATGTGGAGGCAGGAATAGAGGCTGGGGCATGGCTGGCAGAGGCCCCAGCAGAACCTGTTGAGAGATGAGCTATGTGCGTATGCACACGTGTGCGTGTGCGTGCATGTGTGTGTGCGTGGGTGGTGGTGGTGGTGATGGTGTGATTCCAAGACCATGGCCATAAGCTTGGATTACCGAGGCCGTCTGGTGCCAGGTTGGAGCGTGTGGTGCAGGTCAGCATGGCCAAGCTGAGGTTGAGGGGCTGAGTGGGCTCTCAGCTGCAGAAGCCAAGCGGAGTGTTGGAAAGTCAAGCCGGGAATGCAGCAGGGAGGAGGAGCTCTGGAATTAGCTAACTTCTGGTGTGAATTAATCACCAATTAACTGATTATTCCATAAACAAGATGCCGCCTCTGTGAATTCCCATACTTTCCAGTCAAACTCTGCAACCCCAGTTACGGAATTCCAGCCTGTCATTCTTGAGGTCAACCCCACCCTTGACTATCAGCAATGACAACATTAGTTCATCCTTCATTCTCCACACACACTGCCCCCTACTCTTGGCCACGGCTGGGTGGAAACCCACAGAGAGCCTCACCTCTCAATTCCCATTTGACTTCTCTCCCGAGCTCCCCCGAAGGCTCCCTGGCAACCCCAAGGGAAATTGCATGGCCCGAGACTTTAGTGTCCTTACCAGCACATTCTTACTCCTGCGGTTTGCCCATCTAGTGCTCCTGCTGGAATTGCCTGCCCTTCTTTTTGCTTATCTCCATTTTTCCATGTGGGCAGCCAAAAGTTCTTGTAGGTGGAAGACTACAAGCCTCCGCAAATCCTGCCCATTCTCCAAGGCCCATTCCTGGTCTCACCTCCTGAAAGCATCCCGTGATTATACCTCAGCCAGCTCCGCCTGCAAGGCCAGCAGAGTGTAGACTGTACTACAGATGCCTTGGACCTCATGTGGCATTTGCCCAGCAAGTTAGAACGTGGTCCCCTTCTGCCTGTTTTTGCTGTTCCCTGTTCGTTTCATGTGAGTAGGCTGTTCCAGTCGAGGGAGGACAAGTTCTGCAGGGGCAATAGCTCCACTCTGAAACCTCAGCAGCTTCACATGGTGCAAGTTGATTTTCTGATCGTGTTACCCGCCTGTCGAGGGTTAGTGGGAGGCCCTGCTCCTTTCTTGCTTGAGGACCTTAGGCCGATGGCGACCTGACATCTCAAGGCTTCGCCACCATCTGGAATGGGGCTGTCTGATAAAATTGTTGGCAGTGATGGAATGCCTTGCATGCGCTGGGCAATGCAACTTCTGCTAGCCATGTGGGGCTATCAGGGGTTTGAAATATGCTAGTGTGACTGGGGAACAGAATTTTGAGTTTCATTTGACTCTAACAAATTCAAATTGCCATCTGTGGCGATTGCTACCACATTGGGAAGGCCAGATCCATAACGTGAGGTCTCTGTATTCGTCTCCCAGGTATCCTTAGAAGGGAATGTGTGAAGAAACTTGACTGCTTTTCTGTGCTCAGCCAAAAAGTCATCACCTGCTCAGAGCTGGTCACCAGGCCCCACCTAACTGCAAGGCAGCTGGAAAGTGTGGGGGAGCCATGAATATTCAGAGAGCGAGAATCGCTTTCCCTCAGCACTCTTCTCAAACCTTCCCTGGAGTAAGATGCATGGGCTTTGGGGGCACAGACTGAGATGGTTTGCTTGGAGAAGGAGAGCAGGGATGGGCTGAGAGAAGGTTGCTTTGAGAAGAAGAGACAGGCCCAGAGAAGGCAAAGGATGCATTTACCGTGGCACAGACTGGCTGGGCCTCGAGTCCTGGGGCACCAGCTCCGGGAAGACAGAATGGAGAAGGCAGGACGCCCTAGCTCCCCTCGGAGGAGCAACAGCCCTGGCTGGGACACGTCTAGCCTTTCATTCTGGGTCCCTGGGAAGGGAAGAGCGTAAGAGCTGCCAGAGGCCTGTTCTCCGAGCCCTTGGAAGGGAAGGGCCCCACTGCGCTTTCAGTTTTCAAATGGCTTTGGCTCATCCCCCCTGAGGTGAGTCACTGAGCTGCCTGATGAAGGATGAACTGCAGGGCAAGAACCCAGCATGAGGTCATCTGGGCCACACTTCCCGCCTGACCCCAACCCTGGGGCCAAGTTCAGGGAGTTTCCCAAGGCCAGTGAGGAAGGGGGTCATGCCCGGACCACTGTAGCATTGCAGCCACTGAGAAAGGGTGGAGGCTGGTGGGGTGCGGTGCTTTTAGGGTCAGGGCCCAGGAGCTGCAGAACGCACCTCAGAAGTGACTCAGCCAGGGAAGGAAACTGAGGCATGGAGAGAGGCCTCAACCCCCTCAGGGACCGTGAGCAGTGCCTGGGCTCCTGCACAGGGCCTTTCACGCTCCCACACAGAGGGGCCCTGGAGACAGTGCTGTCCGGATGTCATCCTCACGGTCTCCAGGTCAGTGCATGCTCCAGGTGTTTTTACTTTTCCTAGAGACCCACTTTCCTAGAGACTCAGGTTCCGTCCACGTCTGATTTAAATCCTTGCTGCTGCTGCGGCTGCTGCTGGAACCTGTTTCTTTTCCTCTCACCCCCCAGGACAGACGACAAAGCTCCAGATGGCAAAGCAAGACCAGTGTGAACAAAGGAAAGGTTTTATTTGAATCTGGAGCCTCTGCTTCCTCCAACCAGGTCAACACAAATCTGTATCTTAAGAAACAAAACAAAACAAAACAAAAAAACCCTAGAGGGGTAGAAATTCTTAATTTTACAAACTATTCTTCATTTTAGAGAAAATTTTACCATAAGATTCCATTAAGGCAAGGCTCTCCCTGGTGTATTTCCTATGGAATTTGATTCACAAAACTTCTAATTTCAACAAAATGTTATTAACAGTTACCATCTGTAAGGCACCAAAGGTTTTTAAAATACGGCATACAATCAAAGTTAGGCTCACTTGTAGGTTCCCCAAGCATCAGGGAACCCCAAATTGGTTTGGACCATGCCAGCCTCCAGTCGGCCCAGGCCAGGAGAATTGAACCCCAGTTTATAAAGGAAAAAATGATGCAGCAGTAAGGAATTAGAGCCAGGACTTGGAAACTGTCTGCCCTCTCTATGGAGCAAGGGAGGATGTGTTGGAGAGCTCCTTCAGCCTCGAAGCTTCCCACCTCCCTCCATGGCGTCCGGCAGGCTTGGGGCTGCCCTGCTAGGTAATCAGCTCCCACTGTATCAGAGGCCAGTGTGATTCCAGAAGCACACTCGCTTCCCCTCTTTCTAATGCTGTTCAGAGATGGACTCCTTACCACGGCACGAGTTGACCTGCCCTCTGCTGGTATCTGTGGCAGATGGTGTTTTCCAGAGATTTCCAAATAACTGCGATCCACTTTTTCTAGCAAACCACTCCTCCATGAGGGAGGGGAGAGGAGTCTAATTTCCCTTCCCTTGTTTCTTGGTGGGCACCGATTGCTCACACAATAGAGCACAGCGGAAGGGATGCCATGTGACTTCTGAGGCCGGGTCATAGAAGGTGATGCAGTTTCTGCCTTTTCCTCATACCAGGCATGCCTATGTAAGAAATCCAGATACCTTGAGGCTGCCGTGAGGAAGCCGACCACATGGACAGCCACATGTAGGTGCTCTGGCCATCAGTCTCGGCCCAGATGCCAGATGTGTGAATAAGGAGCCTTCAGAATGTTCTAGTTCCCAGCTATCAAGCCATCCCCAGCCTTCAGGTCCCCCCAGCTGAAGCACAGACAGCACAGAGCAGAGACAAGCCATCCCTACTGTGCCCTTTCCAGTTCCTGACCCACAGATCCTGCGAACATGGCGAATGGCTGTTTCCTGTTGTGACTTTGTGCGATCATTTGTTCTGTGGCTGTAGTAACCAGGATGATGCCCTGAGGCCTCAGGCACATGGCATTCTCCTCCAGAGAACGCATTGCAGTGGTAATTAATGAACTAACTATTCAGGAAGTGCTTTCATTAGTGACTGTCTTTCCCATTCAACTCTAAGTTCCAGGAAGGCAAAAAGGATGCAGTCAGGCTGTCACTATATTCCTAGGGAGTCAACCAGGGAGATGTTTAGTGAATACTTAATGAATGACTGATCCTAACACTGTCCTCAGATTGACCCCTAAACTTGACCTCAGAATGATCCTGGCCCTGGATTCAGACTGACTCTAGCCCTGGCCACAGACCAACCCCTAATTCTGGCATCAAAGGCCTAACCCTGGCCACAGCCCGAGCACAGCTTCTAGCGCTAGTGCCTGAGCACTAAGCCCTGCTTCATACTGACCCCTACACTTGACCTCAGAATGACCCCTGACCCTGACCTCAGGCTGAGTCCTGACCTCACCATGGCCTAGATGACCCAGACCCTGTCTACCTCTCTGGGATCATCTTTTACGCCCCCTCCCCTACACCCACGTTCCCACCACATTGTCTTTCAGTTGCTTGAAGGAGTAAAGATCTTTTGGGCATCAGCACCTCTGGCTCCTGGCTCCTGGTCAGGCTTGCACTTGCCCCCAGCCAAGAATGCCCTTTGTCTACAGGCTCCTACTATTTCTTTCAATCTTGCTCAAACGTCACTTCTTTAAGGATCTGTTCCTTTCCATGAGACCCCCTTTATAATTGCTGTCGGCATTTTTATACTTTATAACTATATATATATGCTTGCTGTTATCTGATGTCTTGCTCTTCCTAGAGCTTCCGGAAGCTCCTTGTGGGAGTACGGGGACCACATTTGTTGTATTCAGCACTCTCTACACAGTATATACAGCATGGGGCCGGGAACCTACAAGGGGGCTAATAAACAATTGTAGAATGATTGAATGAGCCAATGGTTGGGTTTCCTATCTTCCAGGAAGCCTTCTCTGTGCCCCTTCCCTGCCAGGCGGAGCTCACGGTGTCCCCCGATCTCTGGCCGGGCCCTGTGAACGGCCGGGCGGGCACGCTCAGCTGCGAACCAGGTTCCTTGCGTGCCCCCGTGCTTCTGCCATCCATCAGTGTGCGGCTTCGTCCAGCCCCGAGCCCGGCCTCTCCCCTCTGCAGCTTCAGCACGCACAGGCCTAGGCAGCTCAGTAAATGCCGCTGAACTGTTGAACTGAACCAGCTCCTTCTCTCTAGCCTCCTCTCTGGCCTCAGCTCGCGGCTGATTCATGTGAGGGGCCATCAGGAGCAGTGCTTCAAACAGAGGAGAAACAAATGAAGAAGCCGAGAAGTCGGCAGTAGGAGACAGGCGGAGACATCCATCTCCTCATGCCCTCTGTCCTCATCACCATCCCCCTGAGGGTTTCAGGCAGTCAAAAGTTCAGGCTCCACGTTTTCTGGAAGAGGGAGGGAAATCTGTGTGTGGGGGATAAAAAAGTCCCCAAACTCAAATCACGCACACAAAACAACAAGCCATAAAACTGAACACCATTGGGAGAAGATGGGGTCACATGGTGGGAATCTGGATTGCAGGGGGGGGTCGGTACTTGAGAAAACGCAGCCTCCTCAATGGGAACCAGATGGGCTACGTGCTCTTAAATAGAATCCCAGACTTGCAGCGCTGGGCGGGAGCTGGCCTGGCGTGCTCTCCCCTTGGCCCCTGCATGGGCAAGGGGACACGGAGGCAGAGGGAGGCGGTGGCAGGCCCTGGGGCTGCAACAGAGTGGCTTCTAGACCCCAGTCTCCTGGCTCCGGGTCAGTGCTCTGCTCAGCCTGCCACGCTGTCTCCCAGCCCTTTGCCAGAATCTCCAAATTAGAAGCATATCGAGAAGCAGTCCTGTCATCCCCCTTTTTCCATTCTTTCTTCTGATTCTTTCTGTTCTGCAGGATAATTTTATAGGTGCCAGCAAGAATTCCCTGTTTCAAAATCTCTCTCCCCCTGCCCATCGACGTCCCCACCTCCTGCCCCATGGAGAGAACACACGACCCACTTGTGACAGGCACAGCACGAGGTGCTTTATGTCTACTTGCTCACAGAATTGTCACAAAGCCCTGGGAGGGAGGTGTTGGTCTATCAGCTTGGTATCCTGCAGGATGGGATGTAGGACTGGAGGTGAGGCTGGGGAGACGGCGATGTGATACTGTCATTTTGCTTCTACTGACCGTGCAGGATTTAGTACCTTAGCCAGAGACCCTTGTAGCTACAAAAGCATGATATAAAGTGGACCCATAGGGGATTAGGGGGACCTCTTGAGATATTGAAATCCAGTCTTCCCAGCAGTGGCCATCACCCCACCCTGCAGAAACCACTGTGTGAAAATATGCATGGGGACATGCATTCCCCTCTCTCACTGGCCTCTCCTCCCAGAAAAAGAGGCATCCTTCACTGGTCTCTTTCCCAGCTCCTTTGAGAAACAGATTCTAGTGATTACTTCTTAGGGGCACCACGCGTGGCCTAGCCGACTGTGCACTGAACAGCTCTGGGAGCACCATTCACAGGCACCATGATATGAATGACAGCCCTGGACTTTGCCCTGAGCTTCCTTGATGGTGGGTGCTCTGGCCTCCTTGGGGCACAGTGAGGAATTCCTGCTTGTCTGGGTCTCAGAGGAGTCTGTCTCCTACGAGGAGTTGGGAGGAAATTGAGCATCCACTTACTCTGAAATCTCTCCTCTCCTGGGTTGCCATGGGGCTGGAGATCCTTTCTAATCCCTCCTGGGGGTGACGTTGTTTAGTTGGGGGAGCATTAACTCCAACAACCAGTCATCTACTCATCTTGCCAAGGGTGGCCAGCACCTTGCAGCACACGCCTGAATTGTAGGTGAACAAGGGCTAAGTGAGAGTTCCAGGGAGCGTATCCAGATAGGAAAAGCCAGTGCAGAAAGGTCAGAGGCAGAAGCGCTGGAGTGCACGGGGGCTGATGTGGCCGCAGCGAGGAGTGAAGGCAGCAGGAGATTCAAGAGGGGTGAGTTTGGAGTGGGGATCGGCTCGGGAATAGCCTGGAAGGCTGTGGCCAGGAGTCAGGATTTTATTCTACTACACAGAGTAGTAGTGATGGTTTTGAAAGACTTGAAGCAGGGAAGCAATGAGACTAAGTGGCATTTGCTCAACATCAGTGGATTTGAGGGAACAGAAGTGGAGCACAGCATCACAAGATGGGACTATTTCAGAGTCCAGGTAAGCGAAGAATGACACGGGCCGGGCGACATCAGTTAGAATGACACGGGCCGGGCGACATCAGTTAGATGGAGGGATGTGGACGGATTTGAGTACATGTTGGAGAGGGACTTGCCCCGACTTCCTGCGGGATTGGATGTGGGGGTGAGGGGCAGGGAGTGTCCTAAACTCGGGGCCTGGATAAGCGGGGTAGCTGGAGGGGCCGCTCACCAGGACAGGAAGGCCGGCCTCCTTCCCTAACCTCCATCCCTGACTGCCTCCACCCGTGACTCGAACAAGTGAGTAACACGTGCTGTGGCCTCTCCCTGCTCCCTTCCTTGCAGAGCAGATGGTGAGACAAGGAAGAAGGCCAAGCCTCCGCGGCTGTGATTGTACTTTCCACTTTTAGCTCAGCAGTTGGGAGCCCGTGGCCTTGCCATTCCTTGCCTCCCACTCCTGGTTGTCTTAGCTCTGCTCCAAATCAAATCCAGCCCAGTGCTGTTTACTGAGCACCTGCTGCGGCCTAGCCACGTGAAGGCCACCGTGGGAGAAACAGAAGGAGGGCCTGCAGCTCCACCTTTGCAACTCGAAGGAAGCTGGGGTGCCAGGAAGGGCCCAAGCAGCCAGGAGCATGGCAGAGAGAGAGCGAGCCCTGGAAGGCGGTGGGCACTTATATGAGGTCAAACCATGGCAGCTGGAGGCGGAGGCAGAGTCAGGGGCTCTGATGAACTCCTGAGGGAAGGAGAAGCCAGCTCTGCCTCTCACCTCACCCTCACCACCCCCACGTGGGCACACAAGTATGTACACTTCCTGGAGGCCTCCCGTCAGGCCGCTTGTGATCTCCAGCTTCAGCCTTCTATGCTCCATCTTCCCTGATGGCGCAGAAAGAAGGAGACTGAGCGGTCACTTGTCCACTTCCCTGTGTCACCATCCCAGACAGCTCCCAGATAAGAGGCCTTTGAAGACAGCCATTGCTGACCCTCTGGTCTGACCTTCCCCACAGAGCAGGTCAACTTGTCCACGTCTCTAGAAAATTCCGGTGGTTCTCTAGGCCTGGAGCCCAGAACAGCAGCAGCAGCATCACCTGGAAACTTGATAGAAATGCACCTGCTTAGGCCCCACCCCAGACCTGCTGAATCGGAAGCTCTGAGGGTGAGGCCTCAGAATCTGTGTTTTCATGAGAAACCCCTCCTCCTCACCCCCCCCGCAACCGGGGGATTCACAGGCACACTCAAGTTGGAAAACCTTGGCTGTCCTCGGACAAAACCTCCCCAGAAAAGGGAGACGTTTCTCTTCTGCTGCTCTCCCTGAGAGGAAACCCCAGTGGCCCCTCTACGACCAGACCCTGCCTCCCCCCACAAGTCTTTCCCACCCACTCAGACTCTAGCTCTTCAAGTTTATTGCTGCTCCCATCACCCCTGGGGCTGTGGGAGTGAAGGCCAGGTGGCCGCATCTGCTGCCACATCACCGGCCCTCCCCACCCCCGGCTTGGCTTGCCACACCGACGCTGTGTCCTCAGAGGAGCCAGAGTCATCCATGGAGGACATTCTGGGCATCAGAATAGACGGGTTGGCTTGTGACAGAAATGGGGGATACCCCAATTCAGTTCATTGGCTTCCCATTTCTGCCCCAGAACCCCGCCTTAGCAGCAGAAAGAAGCAGAGGCAAGCCATTAACATTGCAGTGAGAGATGAGAGGCTGGTGTGCACTGCAGACAAAATCAGCAGTCTGCTCGCTGCCTCCGGGGAGGGCACGGCTTTGCTGCCCTTGGAGAGCTCATATGACACACAATGGTCTGTTTAGTCGGGGAGCCCCGTTTTCTCTAAAACTCCAGGCAAGAAGCAGCCACTGAACAGCCCCTCCTTCAAGGAGTTCCTGCTTCACAGGGCTCTCGGCAGAGCCTGTGGGAGGAACGGAGTGGGGTGCCGAGTTAATTCCTGCCAGTTAGGCCCCTCCTCACGTGTGAGCATTTGGCCAAATATCACATTTTTTCATGTCAGTTTTTTCATTACCTTTTTTCATTTTCTGATTTTAGTCTCCAATGAGTTGTAGAGCTATGTGTGCTTAAAGGGTACACACTGGATGGGGGTGGGGGGCTTGGTGCTTGACTGGGCAGGGCCAGAAGAAGAGGGGCACAGTCCAGCCCCCTCAGGTGAGCAGAATGGGAGGCTGTACGTGTGAGCATGCACAGGTCTAGCTCCACACTGCCGGTGAGATCAGAGAACTGGGACCTCCCGCCCAAGCTCCATCACCAATATAATGTGTGGCTCTGAGGGAGCGAGTTAGCCTCTGTGGGCCTCAGTTTACTTGTCTGACAAATGGGAACAATACTAGCTCCACCCATCAGGACCATTGCGGATATTCAAGTGAGCTAGTATCTGAAAAACATGGATGGCTTCACAAAGCAAGGCAACATAGTCACAAGAGGGTCATCTCCACTGAAAGTGCACTGCACTTTCCCACGTTTTGTCCTTCCCAAAGCACCTGGTACAAGCCGTGACAGGTGGTCAATCGGTACTTGTTGAATGAATGAAACAGAAGACACGGTATTCCCTGCCTCCACGGAATTGCAGACCTAGCTGGGGGCCGGTGGTGGCAATGAGGAGCACACAATGGAAGAAACATAAGAGGAGTAGAGAGAGGCCTTTGTTAGCTCAGACACCTCTAATTTCGAATTTGTGATGCTCTCGCAAGGCCGGGGAGGAATTAGACCCTGCTGATGGGAACAGCCCCGTGCCGAACGAACCCCTCGTGGGAATAAGAGAACAATTGTAGGAGCTCCTGGCCTCCAAGATGGTCGTGTTCCAGATGGCAGAGGCAGGGCTGGGCCCTCTGGCAATACCTCTTGCGTGGGAGCAGTTAGCATGCCAATCACGAGCGAACTCTGACCTCGTCTCTGAAGCAGCCAGTACCTTTCCTTGACCATGCTTTAATGGCCATTCAGGGTGACTGTATGTACTTAAGGAACATAAAATTTGATTTTGTTAAGACTAGGCCATTGCTGGCCTCCCTCTACCTCCTCCCAAACAGCTCATTTCCATTCAGTTTTCAAACAGATTTAGCGACAAAGAGCCTGTAACCAACCCCATCTTATGAGCTCCCTTGACAGAAGTCAGGGGGCCCTTGGGGCTGGCAGAGAACCACTGTCTATTGGGGACGGGGGCCAGCCACTGACCTTCCCTGGGGGCCATCGTTGCTTCAACAAAATGAGCAGGTGGGCCAAATGAACCCCAAGGTAGGTGTCTCCTGCGCTGAACTCTCCTGGTTCTTGACAGAAAAGTACCTCAGCCTAGAGCAATGTAAGAACAAGATGGCCCCTCCGCTGGGCCCAGCCTCCTCCTGCTTGGTGCTCTGGTCAGTGGTACATGTGGCTCCATAGGCTAGAGACAGAGGTGGTCCAGTCCTTCCTGGACTCAGACACTTGGGCCAGGCTCCTAGTGGGGACCGGCCTCAGATGGAAGAGGTATCCAGGTAAGCTCTGCCAGCTGAGGTGGGGCAGAGCCCGGCAGGCATAGGAAACACATGAGCACTCGTGTGGCGGTGGGTGAGAGCCCAGGTCCCTGCTGGGGAGAAGGGGCAGTGGGTGGTGTGGAGATGTGGCAGAGGGACAGGGTGTGAAGACTTTTGGTCCAGGGAGAGGAGCCCGACCTTAATTGGTAAGAGTGATGGCAGGACATGAGCAAGGGTGGGCTGTGATGGAACCCCCGGGCACTGACTGGCAGCCCCTCAAGTGAGATGGGTGGCAGTTGGCAAGGTCTTTAGGGAGGCCTGGGAGAGCCTGGGAGAGAGCAGTTCTGCCCCTGGGCTGCAGGGAAGGGGATGGGTAGGAGGCCAGAGCTGGAAACCCCTCTAAAGGCCAGAATGCTGATTAGGGGCAGTAAGAGGGGCTCTGGGGACACCCTCTGCCCAGGAAGACCTTAGATAATTGAGATTCGACAATTCCCCTCCCTTTGTTCCTACAAAGCCCAGGGGACGATGTGAAACATGCCATCTAGTTTCCTCCTTGAATCCCCACAGCCCTGCCGCACTGGGGGTATCATCCTCACCTCCCAAGTGACGAGACCAGAAACAGAACTAGCAACGTCACTGGAGGCCACGTGCTGGGAGGGCCCCGAGGCACCTGTCCAACTCCAGAGGCCCTGCTCTCGCTCTTGCCCTCCCCGTGCCCAAAATGGCCCTCATGTCCAGGCCCCGGGCTGGCATGGGGCTTGGGCTCCTGGAGGTGCCAAGGGTTTGGTACAGTCGCCAGCCCTAGAGGGAAGCTGGGCCTTGTCAGGGGAGGGGGCGGGTTTGGTTTCTGAGCATCAGGGTCTGGGAGGAGGGGGAGGGCCTGATGGCTGTCTGCCCTAAACGCTTTGCTCCTCTTTACGTCCTTACTCAGCCTCGTGCTGCCATTCTCTGGTTGAGCTTCGGAACAATCTCCTCACATACCTTCACACCTCAGTTTCCTCATCTGCAAAGTGGAACTGATAACAACATGGCGTGGTTAGAGCCATTCGATGAGATCACATATGCTAAGTGCGTTCATAAGTGGACACCTTAGGTCCGGGGAGCAGCATTATCTGCAGAGTTCTCGCCATGTCCCCTTGTCCACTGTGACACATTCCATTCATCTTTTAGAGCCTGATGTAAATGCCTTCTCATCCCTCTTGACAGAATGTTCCCTGATTTCTGTCCTGCTAGAGCCTTGGTACCAGCTTTATTGTGTGATTTATCACGGTCTGGCTGTAATCAGTTGAGGATGTGTCTGTCCTTGCAGACGGTGAGCCTCCGGGCGCAGAGACTGGCTCTCCTCATCTGTGTGCTCTTTCCTGGCTCGGGAGGGGGGAGCTGGGACAACTCTCGGGAGGTACCCAGACAGGTGCCCCCTGACCCTGCCCACCCTGGCTCCCTCTTCTTGAAGGAGAGGTCTGTGGTCTCAATGCTCACCCTTGGTCCCCAAGACTTGCTTCCTCACCTCTGAGATGGGCCACCGGTGACCTCGATTGTGAGTCCTTTATTTTTCTGGCTATGTCTCTTTGTCTGCCTGATCATCCAGGCCACTCCTTTTTTTTTTTTTTTTTTCCTGGAAGTGAATTTTACCTTTTCTGTGTGTGTGTCAGCATTTTCTCAAGTTTTATCCTTTCTCTGGCCACTCTTCTCTAGTCTTCATAACAAAGCTGGGGATCCATAATACTTCAAGGTAGTTCCAAGGTGGCTCCAACTCAGGAAAGTTCTCAGAAAGGTCCCCCCAGCATGGATCGGAGCTCCTTCTCCCCACCATTCTACTTGGCCATCCTTACATCTTGTCTGCATGTACTTATACTCTGCTGCTGCCAGATAAACCGATCTAGGTGCCCTGAAAGGAAGCACAGTCTGAGGAGCCATCAACACAAAGTGAAAGACAAAGTCAACACGTGTTTATATCTATAGAATGGCAGAGATGGTGGTATGTTCTCCAAAACTCTTTCTCTGCCTCCTGGACCTGGCATTTCCCACCTCCTTTGTAGACACTAAGTTCTGGCCAATGGGATATGAGCAGGAGTGATGGAGGGCACTCCGCACCTAGTCCTGAGAACACCCTACCCCTGCCCACCCCCACCCCCACCCACACCTCTCCTATCCTGGCTGGATGTGGAGAGTCCAGCAAAGAGTTCTGGAACCATGGAGTGTACAGATTTTGGGTCCCCGGATCATGCTAGAAGGAGAGTTGCTCCATCAGCAATGTTTGCATTGGATTGCCATAATATAGGGAAATAAACTTTTATGCAGTTAGGCCGTTTCAACCTGGGTATTATTTATTATTGTAGTTACTCGACCCTGACTAGTATAACCCCAAGAGTATGAAATGCACCTAGCTTACAGATGATAAACAGATATATAGATATATAGATGTCAATATAAGAATATAGATATAGATAGCTAAGGAAATCAAGATAGTGGCAAATAGATTAGGGACATAGGAAAAAGGGGTGAAAAGAAGTCTACAAGTCTTGCAAATCTTAGAGAAGTCAGTAAGATGAAGAGTAAAATTTTGATAGAAAAAAAGAAATAAAGGCTTTCAAAAGGCAGCTTAAAATCAATTAACCTCAAGACTAATAAATATATGAAAAGGTGCTCTGAGGAACTAGGAAAATGCAATTTAAAAAGACAACCATGTCAAATTCCTTGGCTTGGCAAAAATTAAACATCATGATTATATCCAGTGTTGATCTGGAGAGGGAGAGAAAGGAACTCTGGGTTACTTGATGACAATCTCCTTGGACAATAATTTGATAATATCTAGTAAAGTTGAAGATGACCATCCCTTCACCCAGCTATGCTGTAGGAAGTCTCACACATGCACAAATGATACAGATGAGATGTCAACTTGGCTCTAAGCTTCCTAGCTGCCAAAGCAAGGAGGGGCAGATGATTAATATAATCTGCCCCTATAATTTGATTCTTAATGCCCATATAATGAAAAAGTAGACCTGTGGCCCTGACTTTTTGGCCATGAGGTCAGAGAAATTTTTTTCCTGAGGATTTCTCCTGGTAGCAATATGGATACTGCCTAAGGCAACATCCCCAGAATAAAGAGTAAATTGTATACAACCTACTAAGTTTCAAAGCACTTATACCTTTTTACATGAAACTTACTGTTGATTCTAGGGATGAAATGCGCACTGAGGACCAAAAGGAGATTCAGTAATGGTAATCACAGGCGTGTTCAAAGCTATATAGTTCAAGAATGACCTCTCCAGTGACTTAGAATAGCCTGGCTTGATTCAGGAATGAGATTGTTGTTACCACTAAGAACCCGCCCCCGCCATGATGACCATTTCTCCAAATGCTTTTGAATAGAGCTGAGTAACAGAGAGTTCAGGTTACAATCACTTTCAGGCAAGCAAGGAGGGAAAATATCCTCTGCTGTTCACTTAAGACATGACCGTGAGCTTTGCTGATGGCAAAAAAAGTTGCTATCTTTTCATGAAAGATTCTTTACCAGAAACAGCGTCTAGATTAATAGTTTCTCTATACTTTCTGTAGAGGAAGTACAGGTAAATAAAGGAAAATTCTATTAAAAAATTGCGCATAAATGCAAGCTCTGGCTCGTTCCTAATCATGATATTTTGAGAGCTTCCTTGTAGCCAAAAGGAAAATGGACAACGACCACATGGAGTTCCAATATTGCTTCTTTGTGGAGCCTGCTGATTTTATGTCCAGATCGTGATCCGCGTAAAGAGCTTTGGTGGTTCACAAATAAAGCTTCCAGCCCCCAGAGGAGTGAATACTTGCCTTGTCCCTTAACCCAGTCTTCCCGGTGGTCCTGACAGAAGGTGTGTGCCTGAACCAAGTGCTTCCTGTCCCAGAGAGTAAGGAGGGGCTTGAAACCAGTCCTCCTTCACCCCATTGCAAAAAGGGACTCTGTCAAGTGGTTACTCCCAATGATTCCCAGAGTGGTATGGTGGCCATCAGAGTTCTCAGGACACATCTGAGCCATACTAAAACCACCCAATTGGCCCCCAAATCATTCCTGCTGGGAATGAGAGGCTAGGATAGTGGGACCCATCCTGGGAAGAGGGTGGATAGTTTTCAATTGCTGCCTCTGTTGCGTGGAATGGTGTGACAGGGATCAAGGCAGGGAATCACTGTCACCTCAAAGTTGAAGCTTACCAAAGAGGAAGAATGCTTTTGGGCTCCACCCAGGTGCCCTTTACCAGTTCTGTGTGCTCATCCTTCAGCTCTTGTGAGCTTTACTCTTTTACTCTTTAAAGAGTTTGCACCTTTAAAGACTACTCTCGGGTCACTGTAGGCACTTCACCCAGACTCCTGGAGATCTGGAAACGATGAGTTTCTATGCCCCTGGGGCGGACAGAGCTACTGCCTGACTGGGGGAGGAAGATGGCCCAGTTTCCTGGCCTCCAGGGGAGAAGACCTGTGGTGTGCTTTATTCTCCGGAGCTCTCTGCAGGATCAGGAAGACTGTCACACTGTGACTTAGCTTTGCCCTGTCCTTGTCCTACTTCCCCCCTCCCCCACTGGTTTCTCCTGGGAGCACTTCAGTGATGAATCACTTGCACATGAATCCCCTTCTCAGGGTCTGCTTCTGGGAGACAGCAGGCCCACTAAGGGGGCCCTCTGGGGCCTCATGCACGACGGAGGAGGAGTCTTGGGCTGGCCCTGAAACCTCCCCCACTCCTCATTCCTCTCACCGGGCTTGGGTCAAGGGCAGCAGGACCCTGGGATCTTTGCTCATAGTCAACCCTTCCTGAGAGAGCCAGGGACCTCCTCCGAGATCTGTGACAAGCAGCTGGATGCTCAGGCTTTTGAGAAATAAGTAGCTCCCAGAGCAATGGAGATGCAGTGCATCCTGGCAATAGGGCTTCCTTTGCTGCGTTCCTCCGGGGCCGCCTGGTAGGCTTGCCAGGGGAGTTTTGGCTTCCCAGAGAACCTCATAAAACAAGAATTTTATAGGCAGAGGCTTTGCTGCCCAGGTCAGGGAAGTCAGAAATCAAGCGGTCCCCATTGGTGGTGTGTGGCGGCAAGGAAAGCACCCCTGGGGGTGCACAGCACTGACAATCTGTCCACCCCGCAGGTCATAGGACGGTCCTGACTCCCTCTGGTGTCTTCACAGCTGCCTGACCAGACCTGCTCAGCTTGCCCGGAGTTGACCTGAGGCTGCCTATGGGCAGAGGGGAATTGAGGGTGGAAGGGCTCCCTTTCTGAACCTTCTAGAATGCCCATTTCACAGATACGGCCATTGTTGCATCATCAAAGACACTGGCCCTTTGGCTGAACTGCAAGCCCATTTCCCGTCAACGTGTGCCATGGGCTGCTGTTGAGCAATACTGTGTCAGTTGGATGGGACAGTCCCCTTCAGTCACGAAGACTTTCCCAGAGGTGTGGCCCATAGGGAAGCAGTCTTTGAAGGCAGCTTGCCCGTGGATGGGGCCCAGCCTGGGCCTTTTTGAGAAAGGCATCAGCATTCCCAGCATCTAGGTCACTTCCATTTAGTATGGCAATCAGGGATGTGCCAGCAAGGGACACCCAAAAGGCTCTCCAGCTGGGACTCTGCATTCGAGGGTGTCTCCTTAGCAGAAATGAAGGAAAGTAGGCTCTGACACTGGTCCTATAAGGTTCCATCAGGTACCTGCCATTCCCTAGGGGCAGGGCAGAGAGCCTCCCACAGGCCACCTTGTCAGACAGCGGCCAGTAAAAGCTGAAAATACAGGGTTCTTAGAAGGAGAGGCAGCTTGGCAGGGATTGGGCCCAGGGCTCCACATGCAGTACCCACCCTACATTCTAACTGGGCCCTTCCCCTTGCTTCCCGAGCTGGACATGGTCCTCCCTCTCATGTCCAGAGCCACCTCCCATCCTGGAGGGAAATGTGCCCTGCCTGCTCTCCAAGGGTCTGTGCATATCTGCTCTAGAATGAGCCTTCCCTGAGCCCCTCGCCCAGCACTTGTTTCTGTGATGTCATGTCAGTCACTGTACAGCCTGTAAGGTTAATCCTATCCACAGAGCAGCGCACGGGCCAGAGCTCCCTGCCTCCCCCTGCTGAGGTCTGGCCTCTGCTCTGTCCCCTCTCTCTGAGGTCCTCAGTGTTCTCTGCTACCAGTGATGGAGGCATCTTGGTCTTCAGTGCATGGTCCTCTCTCAGCCTTGGATGCTCTTGGGGGTGTCTCCCTTCTTGACAGCCCTTTCTCTGTCTCCTCCCCCCACCCACTGGCCATGCCTTCCCTGGTCCCTTGCAGGCCCTTCCTCCTCTGCCTGTGGCCTCAGCCCGGCTCTTCCTCCTCACACTTTCCCTGGACAAGGGCGGCTCCCTGGTTGGGGACCACCTGTGCATCAGAGGCTCCCATGCTAGCTCCTCAACTTTGACTATAGCTCCACCAGACATCTCTCTGGTGAAGGCAAAGTCTTGGCCAACTCACTTGCTCTAAAGGGAACCCATCTCATCCCTGCTTTCCCCCCAAATCTGCTGTTTCCTAGCTAAACTAATCACCTTTTGGGGCACCTGGGTGGCTTAGTCGGTTAAGCGTCTGACTTTCGCTCAGGTCATGATCTCGCGGTTCGTGGGTTTGAGCCCCGCGTCGGGCTCTGGGCTGACTGCCAGCTCAGAGCCTGGAGCCTGTTTCAGTCTGTGACTCCCTCTCTCTCTGACCCTCCCCTGCTCACACTGTCTCTCTCTCTCTCCTAGAAATAAATAAAAATATTTAAAAAAACAAACAAACAAAAAAAACTAATCACCTTTTGTACCCACCCGGTTCCTTCTCCCTCAACCTCCTCCATCACAGCAAACAGTCTCACTGGCTGGTCACACAGGAGCTCCTGCCACAGACCCGGGAACTGCCCCCCTCCTTAGCCCTACATGAAGTCCCATTGATTTTTCCTACCCATTACTTGTTACGTCTGTCCTCTCTCTCTGTGGCCAGCACCCGAGCTCTGCTCAGACCTCAATCTCACCTTCCAGCACCCTCCCAAGTGCTTTTGCCTGATCGCTGGGAGCAGGATGGTCTGTTTCTTGAGGGAGAAAGGCAGGGCTGGGGCTGGGCCATGATGAGCCTAGCTCCTCACTGGCGGGCACCTTAAGTAAGACGAGACCTAGGGTAAGTTCCCACAGTCTCTCTGGAGCAAGAGGAGCCTTCGCTTGTTGGCTGTGGGTGCCCAGAAGCCTTTCAGCCATGGAGAATCAGTCCTAGGGACATCTCGACTATGGCTGCACAAAGCTACATTCTTAGGCACTTGTCCAGTGGGGTGGGGGAGGGGAATGGAGGTTTCCCAACTGAAAACCCTCCCAACACAGAGGATATGCCCTCGTATGGATATGCCCTCCCCACACAGAGCTCCAAGCACCTCCTGTGCTTCCCTATAGGGGGGGAAGCTCTGCTCTGCACCCCAACTCTTGGGCTTTCCCCTCAGGAATACACTCCCCTCCAGATCATTGTCCTCTACCCAGCCACTCCAGATTGTCCAAATTGACGGCTTTAAAAATCCCGAACCACTCTGTGGCACCTGGGTGGTTCAGTCAGTTAAGAGTCTGACTCTCAGTTTCAGCTCAGGTCATGATCTCAGGGTTCGTGAGTTCGAGCCCCACATCGGGCTCTGCACTGACTGTGGGGAGCCTGCTTGGGATTCTCTCTCCCTCTCTCTCTTCCTCCCCCTTTCACTCTCTCTGTTCTCACTCTCAAAATAAATAAATTTTAAAAAATGAATAATTAAAAATCCTGAGCCACCCTGGCCCAAATACCAAATGCCCCACCTTCTGGGGGAAAGGGTACCCCATCTCATGTACCTCCCTCCTGAGAAAAGGAAGCTGGGGCCTTGGGAGCGAAGAGAGGCCCCTGGGCCTGGAGAGGGGCTATCTGTGGGCTTTCCTTCAGGGAAACTGCCTTGTTCCAGGAAAAGCCTCTGACTTGGTGTGGAGACACAGGCCCTCCCTGTAAGCCTTCATTTGCCTGGGACAAATGCCCCTATGGCTAAGAAGTCCCTTAGTCCTATAACTGTCCTGACTGGAGTGAAGAGACAGTGGCCCGAGGGGTGTGTATGTGCCAAGGGGAGAGATGGACAGGCGGGGTGAGCATCCCTGGGGACCTGCAGGCAGAGGTGGTGCCCTGTGGACATGTTGGGCCCCATGGGAAGTGGGGGTGCTGGAGAGAACCCCTGTGGCCAGGCAGGCCTCAGGAACCAGGAACCAAGCACGGTGGCCTGGGGGAGGGGCGCGAGGCCGGTGGGAGAGAGGCTTTCAGACTTTCAGGGAACGTAAATTTTACCCCCGGCTACTTTCTCTGGGATTTATTTCTCGGTGAACTTGAGACTTTGCCTAATTACGTTTGGGTCTCTTTCAAAGCACATAAATTGCATCCAGTTCTTCTGCCTTCTTCTTAGGAATAAATTGTCCCTGTGCAAGGAGGGATCTGGGGGAGAGAGTGAGACTTTATTAATTCGACACAGAACTCTGTTCCCCTGCCCTCCCCTATGCCCCTCGTTGAATAATAAAATAATGAAGATTTGACTTGGACCAGGATGTGTGGATAAATATATTGGTGACATGAATGGAAATGGATTTATTACATAAACAGGAGACTTCATCAATTTAAACCTGGCCTCCTTTCAATAGGCATAAATTACATTTTCTTTTCCTACCAGTTGCTGTTTTTTTTTTTTTTAAAGAAACTGGATTTATCGGAATTGAGATTTCACTAATTTATTTCATAAAGCCTTGTGCTTCCTCTTTCTGCCCAACTCATTAAAGACTGGTCCTTCTTGAGTCTCCCCCACGTCCGTCCCACTCAGAGCTCTGTGGCCTGCCAGGAGGGAGGTCAGGGTGAAGGGTGGCTAGAGTGTGGCTCCTCTCGGGCCAGAGGTACAGATGCTCGTGCACTCCTTCTAGAACTATCCACTTTACCTTAGCAATGGCACCTCAGCAGGGTATACAGCCCCAGAAGCAGAAGAAGATCCCTTTCCAGGCCCCCAGGAGGGCCAAGGGATGGCCCAGAGCAGGGTCTGGCCTCAGCGGGTCCCAGGATGGGTCAGCAAACCAGTGGCAGAGAGGATCTGTGAGCTGGCTTGCAGGAAGGGGTACAGGGGTGCTTGCACGAGTCCCACTGAGATGTCAGTGGGTGGGTTCCAGTGAGGGCTGGAATGTCCCATCACAGACCAATTCTCATGGTACAAGAATCGATACCCTACGAGTTTGGGGCCCAGTTTATATACTCCTTCTTCCTCCTCCTCCCTCCCTCTCTGCTGCTTTCTCTTAGCAAAATGGGGATTTGGATCAGCACCTGCCAAAACGTTTGGTTGGAGCAAGGGAGATGGCTGGAAACTGCCTTAACAGTAGAAGATGTGGCCTTTGGACTCTGGCTTTGCTTTTTCTGTATTTTTGCTGGCATGTCAAGGTTGCTTTCAGCCTGGGAATTCCACTCAGGGAAACTTCGATCTGCCTCTCTCTTCTATCTCCGCTTGAACTTGGACAGTGCTGAAAGTCTCGAATATTCTCATTCATTTAAAGTGATGTTAACACTCAGCGTGTTAACACTTCTGGGGGGTATATGTATGACAGAAAAGTGTGGCTGCCGTCTTATTTGGAGAACCTGAAGAGGGCAATGTCTAACTCCCAGATCTGAGAGGTGACTAACGGGTGCGAGGGGGAGGGGGAGTTTGGGGCACCACAGGAACCAGCCGATGAGAGATTCCTGTTCACTGAGCCTTCCTGACATCCCTTCAAGCCACAGTGGGAAGGACACTGTCTCAGCCTAACCAGCCCTCTGGGGGATTAGGGAGGAGGGGAAAGGGAGGGAAGAAACTGCCCCCCCTCCTCAAACCTCACTCCCATCTCCCATCCCACCCGGTTCACCAGCCCCAGGACTGGCAGGGGGGCCGGCAGCAGCTCTGCAAGCTGTCATTCACCAAGCCCGTTGTCTGGCGCAGGTGTTTCCAATAAGGGCTCCTTCAGGCTTGCTTCATCCAGGAGGATGTTTACAAGAAGGTCTGATGAGAAATTGTCTCCAAATGCTGTCTTGTAAGCAAGACGTTAGGAAGGGGGTTGGGGGTTAGTGCCTTAGGCTGGAAGCAAGCAAGACTTCTGGAATGGGGCCTGGCCAGTGCTCCCTCCACCCCCAGCCCTCTTGGCCAGGACTGGCAGGCTGGGGCCTGGGCAGGTCTGGGCCCACTGCCAAGGGTGGTGAGTGCCATGGGGGTTGGCTTCGATAAACAAAAGCAATAATGTTGGAAGAAACTCCACAATAAACAGAGATGCTGGGACATCCCAATTTTGCTACCCAAACTCTACGGCCTTTTCTCTGACCCTGTGATCTTTCTTTGGGCCGTCTTCCACAGGTTGGAGGGGAGGCAATCATGGGTTTTATTATCATGGTGAGTAATCCACTCATCATCAAGGAGCGTCCTCCTGGAGAAGCCCAGAGAAGGAAGGGAGGTTATCTTGTATCCAAGCCTTCACACACAGAATTTTCCAGTGTGATTAAGCCCTCTGGGAGGAAGGTAGGGGATGCACAGCAGAGTTGGCAAACTTTCTGTAAGGGACAGATAGTAAAGCTTTTCACCTTCGAGCTTCATACAGTTTCTGTCTGCCATTGTTCTGTGAAGGCCACCACAGACAATAGGAAAATGAGAGGGCATGGCCAGATGTGATCTGCTCACAGTCGTCGGCTGACCCCTCACATATGGGATCAAATGAGTCCCAGAGAGGTGAAGTGACCAGCGAGATCACATAGTCTGTGGGCAAGTGAGCAGGACAATCACTCAGTCTCCTGACCTCGCTGCCTAGCAGGCTGCACAGATTTGTGTGACCCAACTCAGCATAGCTGACCGAGATCCTGGAGGGTTCCCTGGAGATCTGAACTTGGCACAAGGGAACTGTACCCTGTGGAAGAGGTCAGTATGCTCAAAGCTGGAGTGGAATTTGAGACTTACTCAAGTACAAATAATAGGAGGAATATAGCTGGTCATCCCAGTGTTGATAGGCAAGAGCTTCCGGTGCCTTCCCTGAGTCGTGGTGATAGGACACAAAAGACAGTGTCAAGTACCCAGGTCAAAGGGCCGCTGCCTGCGGGAGTCTGGAGATGACCGCTCTTTGAATGCCATCCCTGTGGGTCCTAGCTTGTGTGGGTTACAGGGTCCATAGGGTGGGGCTGTGTTAGAAAATAAAGGTGCAGCTCAGCTCAGAGGATCCCTGTGAGGTGTGGTTCAGGTGTTGGGGAGGGGGAAGGGGACAGGGTGAGGCTGGTTTGGGGCTGTTTTGTGGCGGGCTGGTATGTATACAGGATTTGAAGGCCTAGTGTAGGCAGGGGTTCAATGTGGCTGGGCAGGGGGAGATCAATGAACATGGTTGGGGCTTGAGTGTCTTGTCTCCATGTGGAGGAACAGTGAAGTTCAGTAGAGGGTATACAGCTTGTAGTCAGGCTGAGAAGATTGGCTTTGGGGTCAGTTTGACTTTGGGCTAAAGATAAGCACATGGATGGGGCTTGAGGGTCCGTGTACGCTCAAGACAGGATGACTCTGAGGTTAAGTTTGGTGTATCACTCTTTGTTGGGACTGACTGTGAGGTGGAGTTCTGGGATTAAGGGTGTGGCCCTATTTGGGGATCAGAGTGCCTGGTTATGGGGAAGCTGAGATTAAGGCCATTATTTGGTTGAGGTCCATGGCTGGGGCTGAGGTCAATGTTTGGCTGAAGTTCATGAGGTCAGTGACGGTTCACCTTGGGGTGTCTATGGCAGTGGCTCTAACTGGGTAATGGGCATTCATGTGGGGCTTGAGATAAGAGTGAGAGCCTGTGGTTGGGACTGGGGGTCAGCACGTGGTTGGGAAGAATGGTAGCCAGCATTCTTTATGCTTTTTTGGGTTGGTGTCTTGTTGCATTTAGACAGTTAGCATGTATACTGTTTGGACCTGGGAGCTGGTGTGCATTAAGGGTTGGACAGCACCATGTGTGACTGACTTCAGGGATAAATATGTCTGGACTAAATATTCCAGGGTGGTTGTGGGTCATTGTGGACCAGTGTGTGGCTAGAGATGGGACTGAGGCATCAGTGTGCAGTTTGCATGGATTGGAAGGTCAAGGTGCAGCCAGTTTTGAAGGTCAGTGTGTGTGCTTAGGGACTGGTTAATCATACTGACCTTCAGCTGGAGTGGGTAGGGCATGGATGAGGTTGGGGATGGGGATGAACAAGTGGTCTTCTGGGAAAGCCTCCCAGAGGAAGGGAGCCTCATAAGCAGAGACTCCAAGGCTGAATTGGGATTAGCTGGCGACTCGGACCCTGAGTTCCATGTGTGGTGGGGTTTAGAGGTCAGCGGGCCAGCGTGCAACTATGGGGGTGAGAAAAGATCAGGGGAGTTGGTGGGAAGGGTGGGTATGGGGGGTTGTTGCCTTGTTTAGGGTGGAGAGTTCTGGGTGTGGACTTCTCAAACTAGGCTTCTTAGAGAATGCAGAGACCAGGGGAGATTTAGAAGTCAAATTTACTTGAATATTTGAGCAAAACACTGTAGCAAATGCAGACATTGCTCTGCACACACCCCCTTGGTAGGTAGTCGCTCTTCCTCAAATGCCCGCTACGTGCTGCAACTCTGCCTGAAGATGTTGTCTGACTGGGTGCAGGTGTCATCTTCACCAGGCAACCCAGAAAGAGCTGGAGTTATACTGCCCTCCCTCAGTGACAGCCCGACACTAACGATAGGCAGGAACTGGTGGATAAATACCCCGGCTGCAGCTTCTCAGCAGGACCGAGCCCCTCTTCTACAGCAGTCGCTTGTTCATTAATATGGCCTGTGTGGGCTTCCTTCCCTTCCCCGGCTCACATTCCTACTCCACTACAGTGGTTCCTGGGATCACGGCCCAAACAAATGACTCCCCCTCACATCCTTGTCCCGGGTTTGCTTCTGCGGAACCTGACCTAAGAGAAACATTTTTATAATAAAGCTAACAAAGATATATTATGGGAACATGAATTCCACATGACTTCTCAAGATAAAGCAAACCACGATAGAGAGTGCATGTCTCTGACCACAGGGGTTCTGCCCCCCCATCACTAATAGGGGCTCCAAATCTGGGAACTGGGCTGGAAATGAGAGCACAAGTCCCCAGAGGTGAGCCTCTCAGGCATAGACAGGGTGGAGCATGAATCTGGGGTGGGAACGGGGAACAAATAGAAGGTACCGGGCACTGCTATGCACTTGAGTTTGGGAGCTCAGCATGTGGCTGGGGTGCAGTAAGTGTGTATTGGGATTTGGGGTCCTCGGGCTATTCTTCCAATGGAAGAATACGGTCCATGAGGGATGGAGGCGGCTTGCTTAGGGTTAAGTTGCTCTGGGGTGGCCCCTGTCCTGAGGACTCCAGAGTGGCCTGGGTTTCGTCACTACATGGTGAGTGAGACGCCTGAAGCATGCAAAGGGTCGGGAGGGGTTGGCACATAACTGAAGTCGGGAGTCAACAACTCATAGTCAGCGCCTCCCAGGATTTCCCTGGTAGGAGGGCTATGCAATTGCTTTGGGGGTATAGCGAGTCATTGGATTTGGGGATCGATATTTGAAATAATCAGGATGGGGGTCAGGTGGCTATGAGCACAGCTGACAATTCAGTGAGTTTTTTAAAATGCCCTGTTTGGTGGAGGACACATCCCTGCCCCGGGGGAAGGCATGGTGAATGGAGCGTAGGCTGGATCTCAGCCCTCACCTGTCCCTCATCTGGGTACTTCTGGGTGGTGACCAAGCTGTACGGCTCCACGTAGCAGCCCTGGAGATGGCTGCGGCTCTCTGAGCAGGGACTTGCCGCTGACCCAGCCTCAGGGGCAGCTGCATCCTCCGGCCTCCTCCCCAACCATCTCCTCCAGCTGTCCTGTTCTTCTGAGAGGAGGCAAGGCAGGTTTCTGCAGTGTGAACCCCTGTACCCTGTGAGGCTTGGGAGCTGGCTTCCTGGAGTGAGGGTCAGGGTCAGGGTTCGAGTCCTGGCCACGTCGTATATGTGTCAGAATGAGCAATGCCTTTTTAGGTCACATATACTTTGGACTTCAACACTGCTTTATGTAGGCCGTAAAATTAATAGGTGGGAACGAGATTTATGGGCCCCACTGGGCTGTTCTTTGCTTGTTAGGTTAAACACACTGATTTCCTGGTACAAAAGTGCTTGTTAAAATAATCTCCCCCAGCATGTTCAGAGGGGACATATCTGTCTTGTTTGGGGGGTGGGGAGAAGGCTGTGGCGCCCCATCCCCACCTCCGAGGCTGGCCCACCTGTCATGGCCACCCCCAACCCCAGCTGTGTGTATGATGGAATGAATGATGAGGTTTCTGGGTGGGGGGTGGTCTAGGGAAGGAATGTGTCTCTGTGCAGATAACACCGGAACCAGACCTGCACTCCCATCAGCCCTGTGAAGAGCCCCGAAGAGCCACTGGCCTTTGTCCCTGCCATATCTTGAGAAGGACGGCAAGAAGCATGGCAGGGGCATGCCAGGGGAGGCATGGTGTTGTTGGGGCAGAGCGAGGGATTGAGGACGTCTGGGCTTCCTCAGGTGGCACTGTGCTTACAGGTCCCTGGGGCCCAACTCTGCATGTCTGCCCCCAATGCTTCGTCTACCACACTGTCCTGGGGCACGCGCCGTCTCTCAATGACTCAGCCACTCCTGGGGATGGAGACGGTCATGCTATCTGCTGTCCTGCTGGGGTGCTCCTCTTCCCCTGAGGGTGCAGCTGGAAGGGTCACAGGTGGAGTGGGTTATGCAGAGCATGTAGGGAACTTCTGGAACCGAGGCGCTCACAAACCTACTGGGCAGAGCTGGGAGGTGGGTCTGGGTGGGGCTTGATTCAGTCCACGGCAAGGCAGGGCAGGAGGAAGCGCCCAGGTTGAGCCAATTCAAGACTGGTGCTTGGCCCTTAGTGGGCCCATAGGACACCTGTCATTCAGCATGCTGACCGGGGCGCTCCAAATCCTCTACTTCCTTGTTTAAATCAAGCATACTCTGAAGCCCTCTGAAGATCGGATTTATTGGTCTTCTAACATTCCCCACAGGCTGGTTCCAAGGATGGGGGAATGTTCACTGAGCTTTGCCCCGAGCCCAAGTCCTCATGCTTCCTCAGGCTTACCTTCCTGTCAGCCTGCAGCTCAGCCTCAGAAACCCACTTTGATAGCCCTCTCCTGGGCTCCTGCTGCCTTTTGTGGTTGATATTTGTGGTCATTTCAGTAAAGCATACTACCCACCCCATGCCTGATTCTTGTTCCATTCAACCCTCATGAGGTCGATGTTATACCCAATTATTGACAGATAGGCAAAATGAGTTCTCAGTTTTTGTCAGCATTCAAGAGTCTTTCATGGATGTAGGGGGGAGGGGGGATGGGCACGGAGGAAGGCACTCGTGGGGATGAGCACTAGGTGTTATGCGGAAACTAATTTGACAATAAACTAGTTGTAAAAAAAAAATTAATTAAAAAAAAGATAGGCGAAATGAGGCCCAGGGACATCCCTTAATGTATGCAAGGCCACCCAGCAGTGAGCGGAATAGCTTGACCTGAGTTAGGTCTGAGGCTCCGGTCAGTGGGGGCCCCTTACCCGCTGCCGGTGAGGACCTCCTTCCATCATTCCAGGACATCTGAGTCATCAGTGGAGCAGCCGGAGCAGAGGTACTGTCTAGCCCACTTCTCGGTCTGCAGTGCCCAGCTCCGGGGGGCGCCCGTGGTGAAGATTCAGACTAGCTTGCAGGCTGAGGTGTGACAGCTGTGCTGCGTGGGTCTGAATCTGGAGTTAGGCTCCTGGGTAGGAATCTCGGTTTCAGTAACCTCCTGGCTCTGTAGCCTCCAACAAGCCACTAAACCATTCTTGTGTGTCAAACAAGGCTAATAATAATACTTGCCTCATGGAGTTGTTGTGAAGGTTCAATGAGATGCTCTGTATAAAATATTTATGACGATAACTGGCACATCCGTAACTGGGAACGTAAGGTCCTAACCTACTTCAATCATCTTCTTGTTCTGAAATACTGCCACCTGCTGGTAAGTTCCGGGTGCAACCACCATGTGCCATTAGCGACCATCGCAGCTGAGTGTCCCAACTGGCACCCACCTTGATTCCTCCATTCGGGCCATCCTCCTCCTCTCTACAATAAACCACGCACCTCCTCTCCTTCCAGACTGCACAACAGCATCTCTTTCTGGGATCTTCCTTGATTGTCAATCCTGCACATCAAAGAGGACAGAGCCAAATCTAGCTTTTCCCCATCCCCTAAGTCTTTGTTTATGTGGATTTTAGAGACAGGCAGATGTGGATTTGAACCCTGATGCTAACACTTCGTAGCTGTGTGACATGGAGCAAATTACTGAACCTCTCCAAGCTTCGTGATTGAAGAATCCTCCCCAGTAAACAGTCACTACTGTCATTATTCATCTTCTGCCCCCTTGTCTCAGTCAGCTCATGCCGTCTCCCCCCACTTTGGCTCTCAACTTGCCAAAGAGCACTGCTTGCCTTCTGGTGTCCAACTGCACATATCCTCACGGCAGCTTCTGAAGGCTTTTCCCTGCTAGTAATCACAGGAAAAAGGAAGCAACATGCGCACAGGGATGGGAGTTATCTAAAGGTTAAAACTCATTGTGACGGTGACACAAAAGGACCCGGGTCCCCGCTTTCTTGGTTCTGTTCCTGTTCTCCATGTGTTTCATCGTAAGCCTTGCTTGGAGGGGGCCCAGGCTTCCTCATCTCTTCTGACCACACCCCATGTTATCCCAAAGCATAAGCTGGAGGAGCTTGGCTTACTCCAAAGCCTCCTGGAGAGGATCTCGTGAGGACTGAACTGTAAACGTGGGGGTTGGACCACAAAGTTCTCTAAGGTCTTTTCTAGCTTGGGCATGCTTTGCGTCTGAGTCAACCCTTTTTTGATTTAATGACTTCCAAATGTCTGCTAAGGAGGGCTTGCTTTCGCACCAGTGGTTGGCACGGAGCACCACCCCACGCTGACCCAAGCACACCTGCCGTGTCCCAGCGATGGAACTAGGTGCCCTGTTCTTGCTGGGAGACCAGCTCTTCCTTCGAATCCAATCCAAGAAGGTCTGAGGCTGAGAGACAGTGCAGGTTCGGGCTATGGTGGGTGAGGCATGGCTGGGCAACAAGGTGCACTGCTTGGTCTTCTCCTTACTCCCCTCAGAAGTGAGCACCTTGCCCTTGGCAATGAAGGGCCCTGCGCAGCCTCTTCGACCTGCAATACACTCCTCCGGCCTGACCTGAGATCTCTTCGTTTCCTCCCTTTGTGGTCTCCTCTAAAAGCTCATCTGAAGCCCTGCCCTGCCCAGGAAGGGCAGCAGGCTTTGTGCCTCTGCCCTGGGGCGGGGTGAGGTTCCCAGGCTGTCAAAGGCAGCCTGAGAACTCACGAAGAGGCAGAAGGCATTGGGGAAGGGCTCCAAGGGAAGCGAGGTTGGGGAGCAGACGTTCAGACAGCCTGTACCGGGGTGCACAGCCTGCCCACAAGCCCTGTGGATTAGATGGGGTATTTGGTGAGTCCACAACCAGCCCGCAGCGGCGGGGAGCTTTGCTCAGACTTTGTAGACCATCCAATGGCCTCTTTCAAAACAGGATTTTGATGAGTTAAGTGTAAATGAATCAGAAACACATGGGTTGGATTTCCCTCCAAATGCAATGGGGTTTGAATACAACTCAGGGAGGGAAGGGGGGTTCTGGGGGAGAGACGTGGCTTAATCAAACAGGTCTTCTTGTAACGTTTGCCACCACTGCCTCCAGGTTCCCAGTCTTCTACCATCTTGCCCATCCCACCCCCAGAGGGGGAAACCTGGGGCTTTGCTGCCTGGGCTCAGCTGAGGACCCTGGGGCCAGCCCTGCCGGCGTCAGACCCAGGGGGAGCTGGACGCACCCAGCCTCCCTCCGGCTGCTGTCCAGGAAGCCTGGCAGAAGCGGCTGGAAGGCTTTTCTCTGGAGACAGCTCTTCCCTGCTCATCCCAGACTTCTGAAGTGGGCTGACGTGAAGGAAGAGGGAGCCGGAGAGAGTGCAGAACGGCACACTTGAACCTGCAGGGACGACCCCCAGTCTTAGAAGGCAGTGTCTCACGAGGAGGCAACTCTTCAGACGAGACAAAGTCTTCATCTATTTAAATCAGATGCATTATTTTACTTTATTATAAAAGCACCGAGAAGCAAAATAACAAAATGAAAGCCACCTATAACCCCCACTTGGAGGTGACTTGTTAACATTTTTGGTTCAGCTGCTTCCAGGCCCGTGTGTGCTTTTTAAAAACTACAGATTCACAGTCACGCAGGATAGAGACAGTAAAGTGTACTAGTTAGAATTCTGAGTCTTGAATAGACTGCCTGGGCTCCAGTCCCAGCCCCATCACTCGCTGCATGTTACAACACCTTTACCAAACATCAGAACCCACAATTGATAACAGCAACAACACAACAATAATAATAACATGGTGTTTACCAGGATTGAATGGAATAATATTCATAAAGCACTTAGAGGAGTGCCCAGTGCGTTAGGAGCCACTCAACAGTTGTTAGCTATTAGTGTTTCTATTTTGTGTCCTGTCTTTCTTCATACCTATATGCCATTGGCTTCCTACATCCTTAATATTCCCTATAACCATTGAATGGCTGCATTTTTGTCATATTCACCCGACATTTCCTTTAAATGTATGTTACAGATAACACTGTGATAGACATTTTTCTGCATTTTAAGGAAGTTCAAGGTTAAGTTTGAGTTTTTTGGCTTAAGTTTCCTTTTGTATAAGTCGTTTTGCATGGGAGAAAATTAAACTGGAGAATATTTATGCCTACAGACTTGCAGAGACCTAGGTTTCTATTCCTATAGTTTTGCCTTTTCCAGAATATAAAATAAATGGAATCATATAGTATGTAGTGTTTTGTGTCTGGCTTCTTTCGCTTTGCATAATGCATTTGAGATTCATTCGTATCACTGCATGTATCAATACTACATTCTTTTTTATTGTTGTGCGGTATTATTCCATTATGTGGATATAAAGATCTTCTTATCCATTTGCTGGTTGACAAACCTTTGGATTATTTCCAATTTGGGCCTATGATGATTAAAGTCCTTAAAGTTTACACACCAGTCATTGGTGGACATATGTTTTCATTTTTCTTGGGTAAATTCCTAGGAATAGAATTACTACGTCACGGATAGATAATAACTTACATTTAACTTTATAAGAAACTGTCACACTGTTTTCCTAAGGGGCTGGACTAGTTTGCATCTCCACAAGCAATGTTTCAGAGCTCTGATCAATAACATTCCTCGGCAGCACGTGGTAATGTCAGTTTTTGAAAAATGTTAACCATTCAGTAGGAGCGTAATGGTATCACATTGTGGTCTTAATTTACTTTTTCCTAATGATTAATGATTCTGAGTCTCTTCTCATGTGGTTCGTTGCCACCCATATAGTTTCTTTATACAATTTCTAAATTGGGTTAATTGGCTTCTATTATTAAGTTGTAAAATTCTTTACATATTTTGGATAAAAATTCTTTATTCTATATATGTTTTGTAAATATTTTCGTCCAACCTGTGTCTTGTCTTTGAATTTTCATTTTTTAAGTTTATTTTTAATGTTTATTCAGTTTTTGAGAGGAAGAGAGTGAAAGTGGGGGAGGGACAGAGAGAGAGGGAAACACAGCATCTGAAGCAGGCTCCAGGCTCCGAACTGTCAGCACAGAGCCCAATGTGGGGCTCAAACCCACAAACCAGCCCAGGTCAAGACCTGGGCTGAAGTCGGATGCCCAATTGACTGAGTCACACAGGTGCCTACTGTCTTTTAATTTTCTTAAATGTCTTTTGATGAAAAGAATTTTTTATTTGGATGAAGTCCAATATTTATCATACTTTTCTTTTATGGATTGTGTTTTTAAACTCATAGTTTAACAACTTAGGGCAACCTAAAGTCACAAAGATTTTCTCCAGAGTTTTTTCCTTGAAGTTTTATAATTCTAGAATTTACCTTTAGATCTATGATAGGTTTTTGAGTTAATTGTTATATGGAGTGAGATATAGATTGAAGTTAGGTTTTTTTTGGCGGGGGGTGGGGGGCGTTGCATGTAGATGTCCAACTGTTTTCAGCCCCATTTGTTAAAAGACTATTTTTTTTTCTGATGAATTATCTCTGATCCTTTGTCCAAAATCAGCTAACCATATTTGTGAGGGTCTATTCTGTTCCATTAATCTAAGTGTCTATCTTTTTACCATCTTGATTATTGTAGCTTTATATTAAGTCTTGAAATCGGACTGTATGAGTCTCCCTTTTCCAAAACTACTTTGGCTATTCTAGTTCCTTTGCTTTTTCATATAGTTTAGGGGTAGCTTGTCAATTTCCACCAAAAATTCCACTGGGATTTTTATTGGAATTTCATTGAAATCATAAACCAATACGGGGAATATTTTTGGGTTTTGGCAGTTTGACTAAAATACATATGGATTTTGTTTCTTTTTAATATTTTTTTCTCTGAGTTTATTGGATTTGTAGTTTGCTGTCCTCTGGTAATTTTGGAAAAGTTCACAGCCACTATTTCTTCAAATATTTTTTCCCCCCAAGTTTGTTCTCTCTTCTTCTAGAACGCCAATTTTGGGTCTCTTTGTGTTTCAATTTGGAAGATGTCTGTTAGCTACCTTTAAGCTCAATGATTCTTTTCTTGTCTGGATCTTGTGTTTTCTGGGCCTGCCAGAGAGATTCTTCTCTATCTCCAATATCACATCTCCCACCTGTAGTATTTCTATTTGACTTTTTTATAGTTTTAATCTCAATGTTGAAGTTCCCCATCTGTTTAAACATTTGTCCACTCTCCCATTAGATCCTTTAAAATATTAATCACAATTATTTCTTATTCTTATTTGATCATTCCAATATCTTGGTCATCTCTGGGTCTAGTTCTGTTGACTATCTTATCTCTTGACAATTTTTTATTGCTTTTTTCGTGTTTCTTGTAATTTTTTGCTGAACGTTGCACATGGTGTGTAGAAAAATAGCAGAGATTGAGACAAATGGTACTTTTGCCCTGAGATGGGCATGATTCCTTTTCAGTGAAAACATCAATTTGTGTGGGTGTGTGGGTATATGGTTGTTGACTTGCTCTAGTCGATGTTTGAACTGGGCTTGATATTGTTGCTATAGTTACCTTCACACTGTAGTGTCTTGCAAATTCCTCTAGCAGGTGGGCTACCACTACCTACTTCAACCCTTTCTTCTGTGCTCTGCCAAAGTGAAATCATTTGTGTGTTTCACTTCTCCTCAAATGGGCTATTCACTCTTTGAAATCTAGTTCACCTGGCAGTTTTGTGTCAACAGCTTTCTGATGGGTTCAGGAAAACTCATAATTCTGTAAATCATCTGGCTTAAAAAAAAAAAAAAAGAAAAACATGATTTTGTAGGGGGAGCAATGTTTCCTTGTGATTTTCTACATCCTAAGAGAAAGTCTATTTTTCTTCACCTTTCACATCTGCCTAGATGATCATAGGGTTTTTTTCTTTGATCTAAAGATGTAGTGAATTATTTTAATGGCTTTTCTATTAAACTATGTTTACATTATTTTAAATGTTTATTTTTGAGAAAGAGAAAGCTCATGAGTAGAGGAGGGGAAGAGCAAGAGGGAAACACAGAATCTGAAGCAGGCTCCAGGCTCCAAGCTGTCAGCACAGAGCCCAACAAGGGCCTCAAACCCACAAACCATGAGATCATGACCTGAGCTGAAGTTGGACACTTAACCAACTGAGCCACCCGGGCATCCCTGTATCAATCTTTTAAGTTTGTTCCTTAATTATTGGTCTTTAGAGGCATTAGGTGTCATGAATTCCTTATGCCAATTTGAATTTTCACAAGAGATCATTTTACTGAGTCCCTTAAAGTTTGGGCTTAATTGAATTTGTAATCCTTGGTGCAGCACAAGAAAGAAGAACCTAGATAGAGCCTTTGGGAACACCAATATTCAAGAGGAGGAAGAAGTATTACAAGAGTATGAGAAGAAAAGTCCTGAGAAATGCAGATAACTAGGAGGTTGTGAGAGTCTGGAACTAAAGGAAGAGAGATTTTTCAAGATTGAAAGTAATCAAGCTGCACTCATTTTTTGCCACATTAGGTAACTGAAGAAACTAAATTTATCAAGAATTTTGAAGGAAAAAATTGAGATTCAGGCAATAGGAAACATTTTTTATTATATACATATTCAGAAAAAATACCACATGCTTATCTTCTGTAGCAAAAATGTTGCTTGATAATATAATCCAATTGATAAGGAGATAAAACAAAAAAGTTAATAGGGGAGTCGTGGTTTAAAAGAAACTGGCAAATGTGGACACAGAAGTAAGTCTAAATTATTGTCATTATTGTTTGGAAGCTGAATGCTTTCTTAGTTACATTCAAAAATATAAAGATAATAATGATTTGACCATGATAAAGCTGAAGCAAAAATACCAAGTCATTTTGGCAAAAATTGCGAGGAGGAGTTCAGGAGGGGTATGATGTAAACATACCAGTTCTTTATCGTTCCTAGGGATATCTTAATAATACTCTTTTTAAGGATATATTTTATTGGGATATAATTTACAATAAAATACACACGTTTTAAGTGTACGGGCCAATGAGTTTTGACAAATGTATACAATCTCATAACCACCACTACAGTCAATATAGAGAACATTTTAATTACCCTAGATGAGTCACCTGTGGCCCTACCCAGTTAATCTCTGACCTCCACCCCAGCCCCTGACCTCAGAAAACCATTACTTTTTTTTCTATCTATCTAATTAGCTTTCTTATAGTTTCACACAAACTGTAATATGCATGAATCATGCAATATATACTCTTTTATACCTGGTTTCTTTTCTTTAGGATAATACAATAAGCCTTGACATCAAGTATTTTAAGTCCTTCAACTTTGTTCTTCTTTCAAAATCGTTTTGCTATTCTAGTTCCTTTGCTTTTCCATATAAATGTTAGAATTAACTTGTCAACTATTAAGAAGTTTACTGGAATTTTGATTGATTTTGCAGCTGAATCTATACATTGATCTGAGCAGAATATATATCTTAATGATACTGAGCCTCCCAATACATGAATATGATCTTTCCCTCCATTTACTTAAATTAAAATATTTTTCTCAGCAGTGGTCATATAGTTTAATTTTATCTCTAAATGATCCATGTATTTTTTTAATTTTATAAATGTTTATTTATTTTTGAGAGAGAGATAGAGTGTGAGCAGAAAAGGGGTAGAGAGTGAAGGGGACACAGAATCTGAAGCAGGCTCCAGGCTCTGAGCTGTCAGCACAGAGCCCGACGTCAGGCTTGAATTCAGGAGCCGTGAGATCATGACCTGAGTCCAGCGTTCAGTGGAATGAGCCACCCAGGCGCCCTTCTTCTTTTGATTTATTAGCTTCTTTGTTTTATTTATAGAGATTGCTTTAGGGTTTAATCTGTCTAAGCTCAGTCTACCTTCAATGGCATTATCCCATTTACGGATTATGTAAGTTTTCTTTAAATTATTGAACATATTCATAATAGATATTTAATAAATAATTAAGTATTAAGGTCATAATTCCTTCACCTATGCCATCTGGGTCTCTTTCTATTGAGTGATTTTTTTTTCTTGATTATGAGTCACATTTTTCTGCTTCTAGTCATCTCTAGAAATTTTTGATTGGATGTTGAAAAGTGTAAGTAATACATTCTTGAAAGTCAGGATTTTGTTGTCTTTTTTAAAGAGCATTGGGCTCTGTTGTAGTAGGCAGTGAAGTTACTAGTGATTTAGTTTGATCCTTTCAAAGCTTTTTTAAAAGCACTTTCCTGGTGGGCTTTTATTTTTTATTTTTTTTTAATGTTTTATTTATTTCTGAGAGAGATTGAGAGAGAGAGAGAGAGCAGTGGAGGGTCAGAGAGAGAGGGAGACACAGAATCTGAAACAGGCTCCAGGCTCTGAGCTAGCTGTCAGCACAGAGCCTGACGTGGGGCTCGAACCCACAAACCATGCCATCATGACCTGAGCCAAAGTAGGAGGCTCAACCGACTGAGCCACCCAGGCGCCCCTCCTGGTGGGCTTTTAATCCATGATTTAGTTTTTCTATTAATGTATGGCTCTTCTTAGGATCTCCACTGGATGTACCACATGTTCAATAAGGACTCTTTCAGCCCTGTTGGAGATCTTAGAATCCTTCACTTTCTGACTCACTGACCCTGTCTTCTTTTCCGTACTCATGGTACTTTACACACACACAGTCATTTTATTATTCATCAGAGACCCAGAAGGATTTCTATGAAGATTTCTCAAGTTCTTTTTATGGATAGTTTAGCCTACCTGGAAATTCCTTCCCTCAACATTTTAGTTGCTTCAGAACTCCTAAACTGCAATCTGTTTCCTCAACTCAGTGAGACTACCTTACCCAGTCTGTGATTCCCTCACTGTTCTCTGGTCCAGATGGTGCCTCCGTGCAAAAAGCCAATGCAATCACAGGGGTTTCCTCATTTGTTTCTTTGTTTGTCTTTCCTGAGCTACCTATTGTCCAATATCTGGGAGCAGTTATTTCATATATTTATCTAATTTTTAGTTGTTTAAGGTAGAAAAGTAAACCCCATCACTGTTAATCTATCATCACTGGAAATAGAAGAGTAAGTACTCTTTTACTTCTTGACTCGGATTATTATAGAACTATAGACTTCAGTATGTGGCAGAAACTTGCTGTGTTAATTTTCCTCATGTTTACTGCAAATATTACCAAAATACAGAAGATAGGACAAAGAAAATAACCACTGTTAATCTTTTGTCATCTGTCTTTGCAACTTTGGTCTATACTTAGTGACAGTCATAGATATGGGTTCATAACTCTAACTTTGTAGTGGGTGGTGAAACCTTGGTAATTAGACAAACAAATAAAATTAAGTAGTACAAATCTCGGAATGGATTTATAGTAATAGAGTTATTATTAACTCTCCTGAGAGTTAATACTAACTCTCATTATTTATAGATATCTATGTAGAAGGCCTAAGAAGATAAAGTAAAATGACTGAAATAGAATATTTTTTCAAATGGAAAATTTTTATTTGAAAATATTAACTACTGTTGATTCTCCAACAATATGAGCTTTAGGCACACCAGCCCCCATGCAGTAGAGAATCCACATACAACTTTTGACTTCCCCAAAACTTAACTACAACAGTCTACTATTGACCAGAAGCCTTTAATGATAACATAATCAGTCAATTAACACATATTTTGTATTTATATGTATTATAAACTATAGGCATACAATAAAGTAAGCTAGAGAAAAGAAAGTGTTATTAAGAAAATCATAAGGAAGAGAAAATACATTTATAGTACTGTATCCAAAAAATCCATATATAAGTGGACTAGTGAAACCTGTGATATTCAAGGATCAACTGTAATTAGAAAGTATAATGGGAAAAAGATCTTTATTATAATAGCAACAAACATATGCAATGTCGCATACATATGTAATTAGGTTTACGGAAATGTATGAAAAGTTGCAAGAAGAAAATTACAAAGCTCACTTGAAATTTTTACATAACTAGTAAGAATATTGTGTTCTTATTTGGGAATATTTAATATTAGAAAGTTGTCCATTTCCCACATATTTAACTATGCATTATGTGTAATCCTCATCAAAATCCATATGGAATGTTTTAGAACTAGACAGAATGATTCTAAAAATCACTGAAAGAATAGGGTTTGATAAGACCCAGGGAATTTTTGAAAAACTCTAGTAATGAAATGGGAGTTTCCTTACCAGATATTAAAATTTATAATAAAGTCACAATAATCACAATCGTATGGGCCTCATGCAGGAATAGACAAAACAGATCAGTGGAGCAAAGAGACAAAGCCCAGAACAAGTCCAAAAGTATCCAAGAATGTATTGCAAAGCAAGAGTGGCATTTTAAGTCAGTGGGGAATGGGTGAATTTCTTCAATAAATAAATTTGCATTTACTATCTAATATATAGAGGTGCAGAAGATATATCAGGAGTTAAAACATAATTTGTGTCAGAAAAGGGTTAAGTGTAAAATATGAAGCTTTTTAAAAGGGGGGAAACAGATACTCTCATATATTTTTGGCACACAATTTGTTAATATCTATTAAAATAAAAATAGATACTAATATACTTTGGCCACACAATATCTTTTCTATTAATTCATCTGATAATTTGTGTAGACGTACACAAATAAACATCCTTGGACAAGAATATTAATGGCAGCATTATTTATGATATCAGAACAGAACTCTTCTTGGCTCAGGATACCAGAGCGAAGATGCCATAGATGCCTTTCTTTCTATAGATTAACAAAGGAATTTGGTCAAAAATCTGTTCAATGATTCTTGAACTGCTCAGCCACATCAAGGATGAAACAAGGTCTGAGACTACAAAAGTGGGATTTTGGGAAGAGGATTCTTTAGAGAGCTGTTGCCTGTCTGGGTCTTCACCTCAACTTTGGGGGACCAGTGGGGAAGACTACTGTCAAGACTAGGAAGGGGAATTTCAAGGAGCTTCTTGGAAAGCTTCAAGAGGCTTTTCCAGCAGTGGGAGAAAGAGAAGACTGGTGGCTGCCCCAGCTGGGAGGTTCCTAAAGCGGCCTGGAATCAGGGGCTAACTCTGCTGAGAAACCCAGAAGTCACAGAAGGCCTGCCTTACAGCTTTGGTGTCAGAACCCTGCGGTTACACCTATGTTGGGATCAGGGATTGTTAGGACAAGGGATATATGAGTGTTTCCAAAGTCAGATATGGGCCATGTGCCAACGACCAGCATAGGGCGTCCCTGGGTATGGTTCAGTAGAGCTGCCCAAAGGGCCTAGGAGAACGTGGTAGAACAAGGCCGGTCATGCCAACACAGAAGTCCTGAACAACAATCAGGAACAAGGCAGGAGAACTGCTGGGAAGAACAGCTTTCTAGGGAACCGCCGACAGCCACACACAGTCCTAAGAGAAAGAGGCAGCATGAGCCATTAGCCAGGGGCAGAGAACTCAAAATCACCCAACCAGTGAGAACCACCACCTCATCCTTTTACCTTTCCTCATGCATATACCTCTTCCCCTGCCGTCTTCACTCTCATAGGAAGTGAAATCACAACCAGCAGGGGAATGGCGTAAGGAAGAGGCAGACAGAGATCCCTTCCCCACTGCAGTCTTCCAACAGGTACCCAGCCAAAGTTGGGGGAAAGGAGAAGAGAGAGGGAGAAAAACTAAGTCAAGTTCAGGGATTTGGTCTATTACATGGAAGTAAAGATTAAACTTTCTGAATTGAGGCTGTGTTTTTGACTGAAAACAAAAACCCATGAGAACGGCTAGTGTTTTCAAACAAAGGTAAGAAATGTTATCCTAAAGAAATACTTGTAAATGGATAATGGAAGAAGTAAAATAGTTTTGATGATATCATCAGGCATCCGTTCTACATACCAATTATAGCAGAACAACACTGGAAAAACATAAAGGTCCACCAAAAAAAAAAAAAAAAAAAAAAGACTAGACAAACACACTGGTCCATTTGTATAGTAAAATATTATATTGGCATTAAAATAACCAGGAAGATATTTATACACAGATAAGGAATGATCTCTAAATAATATGCTCAGTAGGGATAGAAGGAAGGAATAGCCCACTTTATGTAATATGCTACTCTATATGGAGATAAAAGGGGGTATGTAAAGTACACACATGGTTTATGCTTGAGTATCTCCAGATTCCTAAGAAACTGGACACACAATTGGCCTCTGAAGAAGACAAGCTGGAGACTAGGGAAAAGATATGAAGGGGACATCTACTTTCTACTATGTGCATTTGTGACTAAAATAAATTGTAAACTTATGAAAGTACTAGGCAAAAAACAGGTTATTATTAACTCATTGAAATAAAATGTAGGTAGTTTCTTAGTTCACTCTTTCCATGGAAGTACCACTAAACAGAACTCATACAGAAAAATAGAATTGAAAGGGATTTAAATCTTTACTCTCTTGAGTAAACACCAATGGGCTGTAGTGACAGTGTGTGCATGTGAGAGAAGTACATTTTTAATGAACCACAAAACATTAAAACAATTTTCTCCCATCTCTGCCCTTCCCTATGTCTTCCATATGTACCACAGCTGACAGAAGTACCTACAAAATTTGGGATTTATTCCACTCTTAAGTTCCCAATCAAAATTCATTCAGAAGGTGAGAATGCATGGTTCAACTTCCCCACTCCTTCTCTTCTGTGACTATATGTCTTGTGTAGGTAAAATACAAAGGTACCCCTTTTCTTGATCCTTCTGATTTTGCAGCTTTTTGTACCAAGTTTTTAAAAATACAACAAAAAAATGAGGGATCTAAACAAATAGACACAGAATATTCTTTGGAATGGAGGAGGGTGGGGAAGCTATCAAATATTTATACACTATCACTCTGACATTTATATAATCTTGGGTGGGGCACACCTTTCTAACAAAACTAAATATAAAGGGAAAATGAAATCTTTAACTACATTAAAAAACAACTTTTGGGAAAAGTTGTTTGGGAAAAGTACCTGTGCCAGGCACTTTTTGGTCATGTATCAAGACACTTCAAAGGTATAATTATTATAGCGTGTTGGTGGCGGAGGGACTACCAAGGAGACCAATGGACAGAACAGAGGACATAGAAACAGACTCACTCATATACAGAAAGTTGATATGACAGAAAGGGCAATAATGAACTAGTAGCCAAAGGATGAACTCTTCAATAAGCGGTACTGGGATAGCAGGTTATCCATATGGAAAAGAATTTACATCTTTACCTCAGGCCATATACAAAATAAACTCCATGTAGATTAAAGAACTAAATATAAAAAGCAACAGTTTTTAACCTTTAGAAGAAAATGTAGGAGGTTATTTTTATGATCTTTGTATAGAGAAAGATTTAAAACTCTCTCTCTCACACACTCAGCCCAAACCTGAAAAAAAGAAAAAACAAAAAAAAAGATTGATAAGTGAGACTACATTGAAGTTGAAGATATTTCTTAACAAAAACAACACACAAATTACTAAACCAACCATAGGCTGTGAAACAGTCTATGTTTCATACGTATGGCAGCATGTACAACTCTAAAGGATTGCTACAGATAGTTTAGAAAAATAAACAGGAGAAAAGGCAAAGTACGTAAAGATTTATGGCATTTACAGAAGAGGGAGCCCCAGAGGCCAATAAATGTGTGAAAAGACAACCAAACAGACTTGGACTAGAAAAATATAAAAGTAAAACAGTGAGATTTCTTTTTAACCCATAATATTGACAAAAATGAAAAGTTTGGTAATACCATGAGTTGGAGTGGAGAAATGATACCCAGGAGGTACCACTGCTTGAGAGAGCTATTTGGCATCATCTAGGGAACCTGAAATTGTGCACACCTGTGACCCAGACAGCCCTCATCTCGCCATGTGCCTGGAGGGACTCTCGGACATGTACAGAGTCACGTACAATAACATTAAATGTTCTTATAATGAAGATTTAGAAGAACAAAATTCCTAAGCTCCCCCAAACAGGAAAATGGATACACTGCAGTGTATTTATGAAATAGAATACCATGCTTCCATTAAAATGAATGAATTATAGCTGTGTATTTCAATATGAATATATTTCCAAACATGATATTGAGCTAAAGCCAATTACAAAACATCTACGATGTGATTCAATTCATGTAAAGTTTCAAAACATAATGTATGAAACGATATCATATACATCATTTGTGAATATACACATAGTATTGCTATTAAAACATGCATGGGATTAATGATATCCCCCAAGACTGGGACAGTGATTAGATTTGGTGAGAGAGGGAGTAGAATGTAATTATGGAGAGAAACACAAAGTTTGTGAGTTGCAATGAAAATGTTTTGTTGCTTTAAAACATCTGAGGCAAATTGACAATTTGGTATTTCTTAAAGTCATGTGAATGAATATATGATATTATATTATATTTCCCTATGCCATAATGTAAGCTGTAAAGAATATCTGCAAAAAAATATATGACAAAAGGGGGTTAATATTATTTTTATATATGGAATACTTGTAATTCAATAACAAAATTTCACAATTACCCCTCTCAAAATCCAAATCTAGATAAAGTATGTACGGAGGTGGTCTAGAATGAAGGACCCAACCTCCTTACTAATCAAAGAAACTCATGCTGACATGTGATGCCTCTTTTTTCTTTTTCTTTTCAGATTGGTAAGGATGAAAAGGAATGATAAAATCAGCATTGGAGAGAGGGAAGACAAGGCATGCTCCAATGAAGTGAAAAGGATTAAAATCCCCCTCTGACCATTGTTAGAATAATCCTGCATAAATCAAAGATGTTTTAAGAGTACGTGTCATTCGACTAACCGATTCCATTTCTAGGAGTTCATTCTAGGTGCAGCAAGGGCAAGAATCAGACTATTCTAAACAGGATTTATTGCAAATAATTTAGAATATCAAAAACTGGAGACAACCTAAATGTCCTAAATTAGAAGCTTGAGTGAATATGGGATGCTTGGGTGGCTCAGTCAGCTAAGCCTCCAGCTCTTGATTTCTGCTCAGATCAAGATCTCATGGTTCGTAAGATCAACCACGTCAGACTCTGGGCTGACACTGTGGAGCCTGCTTGGGAGTCTCTGTCTTCTCTCTCTCTGCTCCTCTCCTGCTCTCTCTCTCTCTCTCTCAAAATAAATAAATAAACTTTTAAAAAAAGAAACTTGAGTGAATAGATTATGATACAAAGACATAAAGCAATATAAAATTATGACATATATTTATTTTCCCAAAAAATGCTTTCATTATATAGAAAGTTTAAGGTTCACATTACAAATAGTGCTTATTTTTGTATTTATAAGTTCATATATGGCTATATATATACACACATATGTGCACACATGCATATATATATTTCCACAGAAAACAGTCTAAAAAGAGAATACATACCCAAGTTAAGTCACAGACAGTTGTGTTACTTCAGATGTGTGATTTTTAAAAAATTTTATCTAACGTTTGTACTAGGCTCATATATTGCTTGTGTATGAAAAGGGAAACAAAACTAGCACAATGCAGGAATGTGTTCTTCCTCTGAATTTTGAGGGTCAAGATTGGAGAAGAAAAGGAAGTTATTACTATTTGAAGGTATAACTGTTTGCCTAAGAAAACCAAAGCACATCAATTAGGAAAGTATTCGAAATAGTAAGAGTGAACCGTGGCTTATTAAAAGATTGTTACAGATTTCATTGGCTTTCATAAATTACCAACTAGGAAACACAAAGATACCACCAATAGCAACAAAAATCATAACATATGTAAGAATAAGCTTACTAAACACAATGGTGTATGTGAAAACACACACACACACACACACCATACTCCTACATATACATACACATACTTTTCCACATATGTCCTCCACACATATAGCCATACTCTACTCATGTAGAAAGAACTTTAAATGGGATTTTAATATATAGATAGGCATTTTATGTTTTTTAATGGGAAGTTTTAATATTGTAAAAATATTTTGGAAGAACTGACATCAAAACATTTAGCACATCCTAATCAAAATCTCAGTGTGATTTTGGGGACAATTATCAAATTTACTATAAAAGTGCCCTTAAAGAGGGGCGCCTGGGTGGCTTAGTCGGTTAAGCGTCCGACTTTCACTTAGGTCACGATCTCGCGGTTCATGGGTTTGAGCCCCGCATCAGGCTCTGTGCTGACTGCCAGCTCAGAGCCTGGAGCCTGTTTCAGTCTGTGACTCCCTCTCTGACCCTCCCTGCTCACGCTGTCTCTCTCTCTCTAGAAATAAATAAAAATTAAAAAAAAAAGTGCCCTTAAAGAATAAGCTCATACTACATCAAAAACTAAGAAAAAAAACAGTTACCTATAGTCTCAGATGTTAGAATACACTTCAGAAATATAATAATCAAAATAATGTGGCTGGAGTTCAGACAGAATAGAAAGGTCAGAAACTAACCCAATTAAATATTAGAATTCAGTACATATGTAAGAGTTTCATTTCAAATCAGTAAGAAAATTATTCTTTTTTTAAAAACTGGCTAGGACAATTGATGAAGCACCAGAGAAAAGTCTCTGTCTCCCATTGTATATTAAAATAAACCCCAATTACAGGGCGCATGGGTGGCTCAGTTGGTTGAAAGTCTGATTTCTGCTCAGGTCATGATCTCGAGGTTTGTAGGTTTAAGCCCCTCATTGGGCTCTCTCTGTGCTGACAGTATGGAGCCCGAGTCTGATTCATGTTCTGTGTCTCTCTCTCTCTGCCCTTCCCCACTCATGCTCTGTCTCTTCTGCTCTCAAAATAGATAAAAATATTTTAAAAATGTAAAATAAACCCCAATTATATTACTTAATTAAGAGTAAAGTTTGAAATAACTGATAACCTAGAACAAGATGTAGGTATTTATTTCATCTCAGGATTAGAAGGCCTTTCTAAAAAACACCCATAAGAGCAGAATCCAAAAAAAAAAAAAGAAAAGAAAAGAAAAGAAAGAAAGAAAGAAAAAAGAAAAGAAGGAAAGAAAGAGAAAGAAATAGATAGGTACAACACACAGGAGACCTTTAGCACAGTAACATAACACCATTTTCACAAGCTGGTTCCCTGGCAAGCTCTAAGGTGGAAAGTGCCGGAGGTTAATCAGTAGTGTTCTTGGGAATATCACGTGTGCAGGCAGGGTCAGGCAGGGGAAGGCTGAGCTGTGTTGCATCTCAGTGAAGGTTGGGTGGACTCCAGAAGGAGCTCTGAATCTGAGAGGGCCCTTCAGAGTGGTCCCAAGTTGGGGGTCTTTGCCTCCTTGAATTTGGGTTCCTCCAGGAGTGGGGCATTTTAGTGACTTAAAAATGCATCCATGAATTGTCTAACATCCACTCCTCCGAAAGGTACTTGCCCTCCTTCTGAACGAATTAGTTGCTTATACCAAAGAGAACATGGCAGACATGATGGTAAGACTAGGTCATAACAGCCATCACGGCTTCCTATAGGGCTTCCCTCTTGAAGGAAGGAAAGCTACCAGGTTGTGAGAACACTTAAGCAGGCCTTTGGAGAGCCCCACGTGGTGAGAAACCAAGGCCTCCTGCCCACAGCTATTCTAGCGAGACACCTTTAAAAGCCAGTCATCCCGCCCCCATCAAGTCTTCCGATGACTGCAGCCCTGGTGGACATGTCGACTGCAATCTCATCAGAGACCCTAAGCCAAACCACCACCCCTTTAGTGGCTCCCAAATTCCTAATTCATAGAAACTTCAAGACAATAATTGTTATTTTAAGCTCCCATGTTTTCGGGCAATTTATTACAGAGCATCAATTCCTGATAGACCTGTGATGTTGGACAAGGTGGCTATGAGAGCCGACAGCTGGAGGCTCCTTGCTGCAGCCTCTCCCTATAACTAGAGGATGGAGTCCTGCAGTCCCAAAGAAGGCACACCACAGTGTCTGTTCCAGCCACACAGAAAACACACCACCAAATAATGAACTGGGTTTAAAGAGATGTGTGCAATCCAAATAGCAATTCGTGGTGTTCCTAGGCATCTTGATGGTTTGGGTTTGCCAGTTTGGGGAGCAAAGGGGTAAGTGGCTCCGTGGGCCCCTGACTTCCTGGTCTGAGACAGTTATTTCATGTCAACTGGGATACAGATTCAGACCAGAGGAACCACATTCGAACCAAACATTACCCCACTGGACTTCTCAGAAGGTCTGGGGGTCGTATTCTGGAACCCACTCACACTCTCTCACCTACATCCCAGAATTTCTCCAACTCCAAGTATTTCTCCCTCTGTCACACGGAGCACTTCAGCAATTCTTGCCCTCCTTTATCTCATGAACGAATCCTTCCAGAAGCTCAGCAAAACAGAGCCTGCCACCCAACCGGGATCCTCCAGTCTTAGAGCACCATTGATTCCTGTTACGTGTCTGACAAATGGCAGCCAAAGGGTCAATATCTTTAATACTCATATAATAGCTCCTGTTGGAACACTCATTTATTTATTTATTTTGATTTAAGATTATTTGTTGAGGCACGAAGGAAATGGAAAGGCTGAGACATAAAGTGAGAAAATAATGAGAAAACCTATTGGGTGTCATATTTTCTCTTTTTAGGTTTAAAAAACCTGGATGTGGGAATCAGTTTCACACAGAATCTAAAATCTAGTCCGAGTGCATTTAAACCGTAGATACAACAATAAACATTTACAAATCATTGAATTCAATCTAACTCAAGTCCTTGAAAAGTGTCAAATCCTCTCAAGAGCCAGTTACTGAGCCTATCTTTTCTACATATTCACATATAATTTCTGGCTTGAACATTTATTTTGTGCCAGACATTATTTTATTTTATTTTTTTAATAATTCCAAATAATTTATTATATTGAACATATACATATCTTCCTTATGAAATATACTCCAATAGAATTTTATTTTATTTTTTAATTTTTTTACAAATAGTTTATTGTCAAATTGGTTTCCATATAACACCCAGTGCTCATCCCCACAAGTGCCCTCCTCCATGCCCATCTTCCCCCTCCCCCCTTGCCAGACATTATTTTAAACACTCTACATTGATTTTTCTCACTTTATCCTCTCAATGACCCTTTGAAGAAAGAATTACCATCATCCCCATTTTAGGTATGGGAAAACTGAGGCATAGAGAGCTTAAATAACTCCTCCAAGGTTCCACAGCTAATGAAGAGTGGAGACAGGATTTGAACACAAGCAGGGTAGCTACAGAGCCTACTCTCATAACTACCGGTGCAATATAACCTCCTAAATATAGTTACTGCTAAGGAATTATATATACCCAAGCTGCAAGAACAAAAATCTTGCACAGAGAGGCAACAACAGTGAAAGAGAGTATGCGAATGTTACATACTGTTACCAATTCGTAAGAAAAGATGAAATGCTTGAAAGAAAAAAAAAAGAGTAACAAAAGGAAACAGGCAATTTATAAGGGAAAAGTACAATGACACACTTGTTCTTTTTTTTTTTTTCTGTAAGTTTATTTATTTATTTTGAGAAAGAGAGTGCGAGCCTGAGTTGGGGAAGGTGCAGAGAGAGAGTGAGAGAGAATCCCAAGCAGGCTCTGCTCTGTCCGTGCAGAACCCGATGTGGGGCTTGAACCCATGAACCATGAGATCATGACCTGAGGCGAAGTCGGATGCTTAACTGACTGAGCCACCCAAGTGCTCTGATTCACGAGTTTGAGAATAAAGCAGCAGTAAGCTGAAGGGGCTCAGGGAAAGAACTCAAGCATCAGAGAAGGTTTTGCAAGGAACAGGCAATGTGTCAGCCATTCTGTGTTTTAAGTGGAGTCTAACAAGGGCCACTGTTGAACAAGGTAGTCCTCGAAGTGAGGGCCAGATCCCTCAGTGCCCCTTCCCCACAGTGAGAGACCATGGACCCTTATCTTCCCTTGCAGACACCCACAGAGGTTGGGGCACTGAGGGCCAGGGCCTGGGGTTGGGGGCGTCAGGCCCATACCTGCCCTGTGAGGTCCTGGTCAGAAAAGTAGCCTACTCTCCTTGAACCCTTGCTCTGCCACTTACCAGCTGCATGGCGTTGGGCGAGTCACTTTCAGCTCTGTGCCTCAGTTTCTACATTGGTAAGGTGGGCTAATAATATCTATCCCATAGAGCTATTGTGAGGACTCACCGGGCTAATTCATTTGAAGCATTTAAAACAGTTACCGTCATGTACGCAGCATCCCAAAATGATAATATTTGAAATTCTACTGTATGCTTCCCTCATTTAAAAGCTATTTCTGAAAAAGACACAAAACAGCACTTCTCCCAGGGCTCAGCGGTCAGTTGAGAAGCTGAACCATGTTTAGCCCCCTTGGGCCTTTCTCTTCTGTCATTTCCTTTTCACAAAGAAGACTCTAGTTTAATCTGAAATACCCCAGCTGTGCTTTAGCCAGTGACTGACTGGTTTGGCCTGAGGGGGGAGGGGGGTCAATGGAGCCTCTGTTTTGGGAGGTCCAGGTCCCCTTCCAAATCCACAGGGCCTGCTGTGTGGCCGGGGAGTGTGGACAGGCTGACTCCCTGGGCACGGGGGTAGACACAGGTTAGGCCCAGAGGCGGCTCCCAGTGGAGGTCCTGGAGCCGGACTGGGGGGGGGATGAGGGACGGGGGGGACGGGCGCCTTGCAGCCTCCTCCCCCAGCAGAGCAAGGCTTTCCACACAAAGCAGTTTCCCAAGGGCCTCCGGCCGGCCGTCTGCGTTGTGCCTAGAGCAGCGGAGGGTGACTCCCAGCTCCATCCCAGTAGCCGGTTGACCTTGGGCACGTGCACTCTGAGATGGTTTCCTCACGGTTGAGATGAACGTAATACCTACATGCCCGAACATGACGCGTTATCAGTCAAAACTTGCTACATAGTGTCTACTATCAGGTTTTGGTAAACACTGTCCCTGTCTCTTCATGACTGCCTGGGCTGTGGCCTCCACTTCAGAGATAAAATACCCTCCTTCTATGCGTGGTCAAAGCAGTTTCCCCCAGTGCTGCTGACCACACAATGCCTGCTCTTGGTTTAATATCTCTGTAATGTTCTCCTTGTAGGTCTTCCCCCAATGCAGCGTCCAGGAGCAAGATAAGCTCTTTCAATCCTTTCATTTTATAGGGAAAAGATCTGAAGCCCAGAGAGGAAAATGGCCAGCCCAAGACCACACCCCACAGAGCTGGGACCAGAGCCTAAGTGTGGGGTCTCCCAGGCCAGGGCTCCCTCTCCTGGGGGTCTTGGGTACATTCTTCATGGTCTCTCCCTCCATTCTCTATTCCTCGTGGGCACTGGCTTTGAATTTTCACTGAGCTTGCCCAGCAGAGGCGATTCTTGAGCATTGCCAACATGCATAAGCACAATGAGCTTGAAGTGGGGTGTGGGGCTGGTGGGGGACCACTCACGAGGTCCAGCCCCTGAGCCAGGTGCCAGGGCAGGGAAGTGGGCAGCAGCTGGCCTCAGGTCATCAGAGCAAGTCTGCAAGATGCTTTTGTGGTCGGGGGCCAGCCACCCTGGCTGGGGAAGGCTGATGCTTGGTGGCTGGGGGGCGGGGGGTGGGGGTAGAGTGGGTGGGTGCCGTGGTAATGGTGGCCTGGGGCTGCAGAATGCCTGTCCCCGGCCCAGGTCCGCACCCTCACCCGGTGGTCATCCCCATCCCAGGTCTGGCTTCACCTGCACTCCTGCCCTGACTAGGGGCTGAAGGAGAAAAATGACATCAGAACTTGGAATTCAGGGCTTACCTAGGTATTCAAAACCTTTAGTTCCAACTTTTCTTGGAGTCCATCTTTCTTCTTCTCTATGCCCTCCTTCTCCATTTCGTCTTCTTTTGCCAATCCCCCCAAGAGGTTACCCAGACAAAGCGTGTAAATGGTCCCTTCATTAGCCCACCACAGCATCCCGCCCTTGGCACTCCCTTCCCTTGGAGCCATTGTTCCTCTGGTTGGTGCCTGGATGTGTCTTTCCTCCTCTCTATGGATTCAAATTCTACCCGGCCCTCAGATCCAGCCCAAGTCCTGCCTCTTTAAAGAAGCCACCTTCAAATGCTTTCCCGATCTCACCCACCTCTGAGAGTGCATTAAATCCATGGCTCCACATGGCACCAAGGCAGCAGGTGAACTTCCGGGGAGTGCCAGCCTCATCCCCCTCCGCTCCCACATAGGGCTCAGAGACCAGAGGCATGTGACCCGGGGTGCTCATTAAAAATTCGGAGTCCCAGGCCCTGGTCTAGCTCTATGAAACAGAATCACTGGGCAGGGTGATCTGCTTTGGCAAGCCCCTTGAGCAATGGCCATGCCCACTTAGGTTTCAGAGCCTGTGAGAGGGTCCCAGTGTATCCCACTTCTCACCTCATGAACCACATATGTCAGACAGTCTGATGAAACCCTGATTTCCTGGCATCACAGGTGACATGAGGAGGAGGGAACTGAGAAGTCCACACAGGGAGCAAAGAGAGAAAGGAGTGAAGGGAGACCTGGGCTCCTCATAAGCTCAAGGTTGCCTGCAAGGTCTCCAGAGGGAACAGGGATGCCCTGGGAGGCTGCCAGAAGCCCAGCGAGAAGGGGGTGTGGCCGCCTCCCTACTTTATAGACGACCCTTCACTTCACCCCCAGGAGGAAGGAAAGGTTTTCGGGTGCCAGTGGCGGCCCTAGTCAACCAGGGATGGGCACAGACAAGGGGGAAGGTGGCCAGAGACAAGAGGGTCTAGGAAGGGAGAGTGAATGAAAGATAGGTCAGGGACAGCTCAGTGAGGAGGGGATGTTGTTCCCCACCTCTCTGGAGAACGGGACCTGAGGACAAGAGTCAGATAAGAAGTGTTCAGCAGATAAAGGAGGAAGACAGAGCGTGGCCACCTTCAAGAAGAGATGGGCCAGCTGCCACTGGTCCTGAATGCACTAAGAGTTTTGCTGTCAAGAGGCAGAGAGCAGAGCAGGGACCTTCGCTAAGCCCCTCCGCTCCCCAGAACACAAGCACTCGAGGGTTCCTGTTCAGGTTCCTTTCCTCCCCTCAGGAGGGTTCCTTTCCTGAGCGGAGGAAAGGAGCTGCAGACTCGGCTGTGCTTGCAGACCAGCCTAAGTCCCTTCCCGTCACCCTGAGTTCTGATGCTCACTAGTGGTTCTAGATGTGTGACCCCAGCTGGGCTAGGCGGCCAGCTGCCTTTTGTTCTTCCCTGAAGTGTGCTGTGGGTGAGATAAGAGACCATGGGGAGGTCCGGCACGGCCACGGGAGCCATCAGAGAGCACCATTTGTGCACAGAGGGGCATCTGCTCTCAAGCCCCACACCCACCTCAGTCTGCCCACCAGCCTGGTCAAACATGCTTATTTATGGGGGCAGTTGAGAATCGTTGCAGAAATAATGGAGAAAGGGAAGGGACTGTGGGTTGGGACAGTCAGGGAAGGCTTCCTGGAGGAAGGGAGTGAACTGGGCTTTGAAGTATGAGCCGGGTTTGATGGATGGAAGAAACTGCTCTTTTTTCCCCCTGATTTCTATAAAGCAAACCTTAGAAAAGCCACCCCTCATCGTGTGATGGTGTCTTTGTTTCCCATGGGCCTTCCTGCATCTCCCAAAAGTCCCAGCTGTGCTTGAGTGGAAAGACGGACATTGGAGGAGGCTGGGCTTCTGATTAGGCCCTGGTCTTGTGTTTACGAGCATGGAGGTGGAAGCCTGGGACAGGGATGCTGGGTCTCTGGGGAAGCCATTGCACAGTGCAGAGCCAAGGGGACAGGGAGGCAAGTCAACATTTCCAGAATAGAGGTGGCTTTTTTCTTTCCTATTCACCCTGGGAAGCCTTCCTCCTGGCAGGTGGGCACTGGGCACTGGGCTTGGGGTGGTGCCCTGTTGTCTTTGGCATCTGAGCCCAGGCAGGGAGGGTGACAATAGGTATAGTGTTTCCCACACGCTGTGTGCTAGGGCCTGGTCTACCCTTGACAATGCTCAGGGTTGATGGTTGTGCGGAGCTGGGCGAGAAGACCATCTGTGATGGAGCAGCATGGAGAAGGCCTGGCTGTGAGAACAAGACCACCCTTCCCACATCTCTGAGGCTTCCCTCAGCACCTGCTCCTTTCTTGGGATTCAAAGGGCCTTTGGTGGCTTAATGAGAACTTGCTGAGGGTGTTTCAGGAGTCCCCAAACCATGTGCAGTCACAGGCAGCTGTAGCCTGACCCTGAATTCAGACTGATCCTGTGACTCAGATTGCCCCTGACTCTGTCTTCAGGCTAGTGCCGGAGGCAGGGCGGGGGGTGGGGGGGGTGGGCAGCTTGGCATCACAAGTGCTACTGCTTTCCTGCTCGCCGGGCTCTATTCTGGGCACTTCCTATGGATTCCTGTATTTAAATCCGCACAGCAACTCAGCAAGGCAAGCGTTGCCGTCACGGAGGTGGATGCACAGCAAAATGGAAGAATGTGCGCTGCATTCCACAGCGAGCAGGCGGCAGAGGGGGGGCTGGAGTTCAGGTGGTCTGGCACCCGAAACTGGTGCTGCCCACCATGGTGGGCCTCACCCCTGCTGCCGGGGAGGGAGAGAAGGGCGGCACTTAGGCTGGCCCGGCAGGGGCCGTGTCTTCCCGCCTAGATGACAAAACGCTCATTGCCCAAGAGATGGCAGAAGAGGGACAGAGCATGATCTAGCCTTCCGTCCTCACCTCTGGGCCTCACATGACCCCATGGTGTCCCTGGAGCTTTGGAGGCCACAGCTTATCCTTGTGGCTTGGATATCTGTCTCAACTTCCTGCTTCCCCAAGCCTTGCCCTTGTCCAATCATCCGTCCATTCATTCAGCATTACTGTGGGTCGGGTTCTGGGCTAGGAGTGGGGGCAGCACAGTGATGGGTGAGGCTCCCTCGTGCCCTCAATCTGATGGCACCACAATTAAACCTGTCATCTATCTATCATCTATCTATCTGATAGAGTGAACAGAGCAGAGCATCTGGGAAGGGAGAATAGTTGGAGAAAGCTTCCTGGGAGAGGGGGCACCTTAGCTCAGTCTTGAAAGAGACAGGGGAGCTAGCCAGGTGCAGACTCGGGGCCACGGGCAGTGCACAGACAGAGGACAGGGCTGATGCCGCAGGGCAGGGGCCATCGGGAGTTGTCCTTTGAAGAACAGGGTGTGAGGGAAGTGGAAGGAGGAAAGGTACAGAGCTAAGTGCGGCTAGAGTCCGGTGGGGGGCCCTGGAGGACACGTGGAAGATGCTTCCCCAGGCAGAGACAACTCGGTGTGGCTTGAGAGGGTGCCAGGAGGGCTTTCAGTGGGGGTCCCTAGAGTCCTTCTCCTCACCAAGGAGCTCCCGCAGCAGCCTGCTAAATGGCTGTCCCTGCCAAGGAGCCTGTGGGCCACCCCTCTACTCCGTGAGCCACTCAGGTGCTCAAGGCGCTTTTCCCAGGAGACAAGAAAGCCACCTGTGAGATCTGAGGGTTTGCACATTTTGCCAAGAAGATGCCAGCCTGCTGGGTGGCCCACTTGTCTCGTTGAAAAAGGACTTTTCACTAAGTCACAGACCACAGCATCTATTTGCTGCTGGCTGAACCTCCAGGCTTATCACAGAATCCATGCACCACAATGGCAACCGGCCGCCCAGCCAGCCAGAGTGAGGCAGCCAACCATGCACGGAGGAGCTGGATGCAGGGTGTGTTCAGTTCCTCTGCTGGGAGGAAGTGTCCCTTTCAGCAGAGTATGCTGTCCTTAGGAATAGCTAAGGGACCAGAGAGAGACAAAAATAACAATCCTTTTGTGTAACATTTACTGCTCCCTAGGAGAGGCCCCAGAATGCTAAGAATCGGTGCCTTTACAAAAATTAATATTTTTAGCAGGAGACTCTGTTGATGCTTCCTGGATACCACAGAGAAGGGGGCATTGGAGAAGAGAGAAAAGGAGAGGAGGAAGGGTAAGGAAAGGAGGGGCGGAGGAGGGAGGCAGGACTCCCCGGGTCCTAGACAGTCTTATTTTTGTAGGTTCTACCCCAGAGTATATAAAAGAATTAAAATGCACCCACATCCCACATTAAATGGAATTATTTTGCTATAAAATACTTGGAAAGAATTTTTATAATTTTGCTTTTGAAATTATTTGGCTGAAGTTTACTCATTTAGTTTACAATTGGCTCCAACTTCCCAGCCATCATCACATACACGCAGGAATCTGTACAGGGCGAGAAAATAAAAGGTACAAATTGTTTTCAAATGGAGGGAAATTTTCATGAGTATCAAATGGAACAATTAATGACGTTTGAATGTATTCATTAAAATTTTATTATTTCCAATTTTGCTCTTTTGTATTTTGGAGCAGCTTCATTTTTCCCAGGTTGCAATGTTTGATGAGCAAAGCTCATGGGTAGCAAATACTTTACTTTATAGGGTTTACTTTCCTGTGAAAAGTTTACAGTAAAGCAGTCCTGGAAGGGGCGAGGGGGACCAAGCTCATACGCAGGAGGCTTGTCTCACCTGCAGGCTGGGCCACTTTCTTCTAGATGGTCCTTCCTCTAGCTGCCCTGTCCTCTAGGCCAGAGCCCACTCGCTGGACCAGGCAAGGGTGAGGGGTGGGAGGGAAGGGACCCCTGCCCCGGAGTCTGGGAGAGGTACCTCTGAAAACCTGGGTCAACTTGTCTCACCCAATTGTGGTCCTGGGGTTATGAGAAACTCATCCCAGGCAGGGCAACTTCTGAGGCCACCTGAGGCCCCGGCCCCCAGGGCGCCTGCACTTTGTAACTTGGATTCCTTGTACCTAGCCCTGGGGGCACAGAGGAGAACAGAAAGCCACTTGATGGACTCCTGCTTTCAGTCACTACAGAGGTTTTATGATCTGAGAGGTGAACTGGGGAGCAGCCACAGACTATTTAATCTTGATACTAACAGACTGAACGAAAATGCAGACAACCCGTTTGGGTTTGGATTTTTTATTTATTTATTTTTTCAAACAAAAAGGAAATAAAACTCTGAGCTCGCTTCAGGTAGTGGCGCTGGGATTTTGCAGCCTTCCAGGCGGAGCTGGAGTGGTCCCTGCCCGTCTCCCCAGTGCCCCCCACCCCCACCGCCTGACAGCTTCCTGGAGGAAATCTTGCAGCTCAGCCGTGGTGACCCCAGCATAGACAGAAGCCCTCGGGGTCCGATCCCCGGGGCCTGGAACCGGGGTCCGGAAGCCCTGCTGTGGGTCTGCAGGGTCCAGACTGCTGTCCCCGACTTTACCCACCCACTGCGGGACGGCTGGGGCTCCCTCCCTGGCGGAGCGCCGCAGAGGGAAGTCACATTAGCAAATGAGGTGTTGTGATTGATGGGGTCTCTTCTGGATGTCAGGATGATGAATGGGCTGCAGGAGTGGGCCTGACCACAGGATGGGGGGCCGTGAGGAGACCACACCCAGCAGAGCCCCAGCAAGCAGGGACTTTGTGCTAACATGTGGGAGAGACACACTGCATGTTGAATGAATGGTCTGTTGATGAAAACTTCAGTATAAAGTCAGCACTGTGTGGGGGAGGCCAGGGGAGGCTGGATGCTGTCAACTGTTTTCGGAGGCACTAGAATACAGCAAGTGAGACCCTGATTTTGTAGTCCCTTGAATTTCTCTGAAGCATTCTCCCAATTTTCCAAGTTGCCTCCACAGATGCCACTATGGGTTTAGCCAAGGAAATGCTAAGTGCCGTCATCAGTTAACCCCTAAACGTCAGTGGCTGCGCTCAACTGTGGCTTGTTGCGGCCCAGTGGGGGTTAGCCTGCAGCTCCTGGTTAGCCTCTGACAAGCTTTCCTCCAGGTGGGGATTCAGGGACCCCAGCTTCTTCCATCTTGTGGTTTCATCATCCCACAGGGCCTTTCCATATGCCCAGTGGACCGGCATGTATGGAGAAGACATGTTCCCTTTTAAACCCCTTAGCTGGAAAGTGACGATTCCCATATACCATTGGTGAGAATTAGTCACAAAGCACATCATACACCTGGAAGAAAGGGGGCCCAGGGACGGTGTCTCATTGGAGGGTTGATTCTCAGAAAAACAAAAATCTCTGTTCTACCAGGAGGGACAGTAGAAAGTGAGTTGTCTGACTATCTGCTGGCCAGAACCCTTCATCCATGTATCCTCCTCCATCATCCAGAGCTAACACACGAACACACACAAAAATACATATGCACGCACCTCCCTCCCCCCCCCCACACACACACTGTGCTATGTTCCAGCCATGGCTCTCGCCTTTTATCTCATCTTTTAAATCATGTAATTCTCACAACACCCTATGAATAGATAACCTATTTCATCGGTTCCAAGATGCATATCTTTTTTTCACACTTAGCCCCTCTGAAATCAGACTATAAGCAATGGCATCTTTCATTCACTGTCAGGCAATAGTCCTCATGGCTATGTGTGGAAAAGCTTCCTCTTGACACCTTCTGAAAAGATCAAGAGTTCTAGCATCTTCAGATTTGGAAATGGATGCCCAGAGAAGTTTAGTAACTTGCCCAAAGTCACACAGCCAATGAGTGATGGAGCTGAGGTTTGAAGCCTGGCATTTCCCTCCCCTCTGCTTCCAACGGATTGCAAGACTTGCTCTAGGAAACCAGCTGTGTTTACCAGTTCCCCTTTCTGAGACCCTTCCTCAGAGGCTGAGAGGATTCCTGGCCATCTGTGGAGAGTGAAGAGGGGTATTTCTCTACATCCAAGATCAGGGTCCCCAAATCGACAGAAGCCAGGTCTTGGCTGGAGTGATGGGGTTCCAGTGACAAGGACATCTGCTGAAGCCAGGACGCTTGCTACATTCTTGCTTGGCTGATAATTTAATCTCTGAAAAAGCAACAGACAGAACTGGCAGGATACACTGAATTCTGATCAGCTAAGAGGCGTGTGGTGGTACATGAAAGGGTACCGACCTGGGAAGGAAAGAACTTTATCATCCCACATTCACAATGTCACAGGAAGGGAGTGGTGGGCAAATCCTGTTGTGGAGGGTGGACCTTGAGAAAGCAGATAGTTTTCAAATAGAGAAAATACAGTGGTCTGGAGAAGATGACTCAAAAGATCAATGTGGCCCCGTGAAAAACTCAAAACAAAGAAGAAAACCAAAAGCTCTCACCAACAACAAACAGGGAATAAGGTGGTGGGAAAACAACTCCCCTCCCACAAAGAATGTCCTCAGGTCGGATGATACAAAGTGTGTCGGGGCCACTCCAGATATATCAGAGCTTAAAAAGGGACTTTGATGAGAGAGATGGCTGAACTCTCGCCTCCTAGAAACACTCCCACCTTCCTGGGAAAGCGAGCCTCCCTGGGAGCTGTATGCCTGTGGGGGCAGCAAATTGACGCCCTGAGAGGTGTGCAGGGGTGTGGCCTGCAGGAGGAGGCAGGTGTCTAACAGGCCCAGAGGAGTTGGGTCTCAGCGCTGGGAGAAACTGCTGGTGACACCCCGGGGGAGAGCAGGAAAGATGAAAATCAGAGGTGGACTAAGGCTCTCCTGCCCATCAAGATGGAATCTGGATGCCAGAGACCGCGAGGCCAATGTCCAGCAATAGAAGGGATAGAGCAGGCTTCTGTGGTTATAAGCCATCAGCGGAGCTGGGTCAGACCCATCCCATGCGGCGCATCAGATTCTGTGACCCACCCTCCCCCACCATCCCTGGCCCGTGCCCTCCACCCTACAGATCCCTGCCCTCCGGCACCACTGCAGGGGGTCACACCCACTCCTCTCTCCTCCGAGAGCTCCCCAGGAACCTTCCAGGTGCCCTCACTTACAAAACCAGGAGTGCACGAGAGCTAGTACCCTGGGGGATGAAGCTGGAGCTGATGAATGCTCCCAATTCCCCTCAGCAACCAGCAGCCCGGAGGTCCTATGGGACCCAGTGACCCCCTATACTAAAGGCCAGCTCTCCCCTCCCCCCCCATCACTGGCCCTCCCTCCTGCTCCCTGGGCACTTCCTCAGTAAAATGCCTTCACTCAACCTTTGTCTCAGAAGCTGCTTTCTTTGGGTTACTGAAAGTTTGGAAAATAGAATAAATCACCCTTAGTCCTGTCTCCTTGTCCCAGTTTCTACAATATCTGGATGCCCTGTATGCATGCCCATGATGTAACATATTTAGTCTCATGGGGTGCACATCATTTTGTGGCTTGCTTTTTTGAGCTCACATTATATCTGAGTTCCCCAGCCCCCTGTTTTTAAAAATAATTATTGTTTTAATAGTGCCATCTGGTTCCACAGAGAGTTTGTACCACAATCGGCTTTGCCATTTCCTTGCATCCAGACGTTTAGATCACAGCAGGTAACATTGTGGTGGGGGGACCGGGTCTAAACATCGGTCTAAACATCTTCGTGGTTCTTGATACATAAAGGAATGTCCTTGACAGCTTGTAAAAGAAAGTCAAGATGCCCGGAAGCCAGCGTCACTGCGAAAAGCCAATTGTACCTGGCTGACCCCATCCTCCCTTTGACGTGGGTACCAGAGCCTGGGGGCGATCTGGATACGCCACTGTTCCAGCCTGAGACTGTCTCTGGTCATATTTTGTGACAAAATGGTGAGAGTATAGATAGAATCCGAGATGGCTAAGTTACAATTCTCCGGTTACACTGATTAAAGAGTTGCTAACCCCATACAGGGAGGTCTCTGGTGGCCTGCCTCGTTCAGCACTTTTGCCATGAACACGCACGAAGATGCAGATTGCCTCTGTGTCACAATCGTGGATGAAGCAACTCTAAGATGGATGAATAATGCAATGAGTTAAGACTTAAGACTTGAAAAGATCTTGAGAAGCTGGAAGGATGGACACTAACTCAGCGGGATGAAATGTTACAAAAAGCGTTTGGTTCAAAAAATCAACTGCATATGGACAGGATGGGGGAAGCCCTGCGTTACTTAATAGTTGTTCATGTGAAACAGACCCAGAGACTATAGTTGACCTCGAGCTCAATATGAATCATCTGTGTGGTGTGGCTGCCAAGGAGACTAATATAATCTTGGGCCACGTTAAGAGAAGTATAATATTAAGAACAGGGGAGGGGGCATTCCCACCAGGCTCTGATTAATCAGACCACACTGGGAACATCGAGTCAAGTTCTCTAAGTCAGTTTCTCAGTGGAATACTGACAAATCCATGCCTTCATAAAGCATTTATTGAATGCCCACTACATGTCCAATGCAGCGCTAGATGCAAAGGGAACACATGAGACGTGGCTCCCTGGACATGCAGAGCTCATGGTCTCGTGCTAGCCAGTGGTGTTCAGTATTTCACATAGCATTTAGTACTTTATAAAGCAATACTTATAGAGCAAAAGTATATTCTGTCAGCTGCACTGAGGATCTTTCAAATGTTTTCAGGAGTCACACACACACTATATGCTAACAGTAGTCTTCACCTGAGGTAGAAGGTTAATATAAACTCCATCTGCCATCCCAAGCCCATCTCATGTGATTTTATACCTCCATTCCCTTCATCCCACCCTGTCTGGACCAAATATCAGGTTGTAAATTCTTCTCACCTGGCTTCGGGCTGGAGCAGTTCCATATGTGTTTGCTCTGATGGGTATGCTAAATTGGCTCTCCAAGTCAATCCTTTGAGAATGCCTGCCTGCACTGTAGAGTCTGGAAAGCTGAAAACTACATTTCCCAGACTCCCCTAAAGCTGTGATTCTGGATATAAATTAGACCTTGCCAAGTGGACATGGAATTTGGAAGGTGGAATTGCAGCTAGAAGCCATCTTCCCGCCACATCAGCTCTTGCTTTGGTCAAGCATGATCAGGACTGGTTCTGTTCCGCTGGTCAGTGATACCAATCAGGATGGCCTACACTGTGTCCATTATCAAACAACCCTCAGATCATGTGGCTGGGGCTACTCAACTCTGCTTCTCCCACCTGGGGACTCGGGTGGCAAAGAAACTATTATGGTTTCCCACTATGAGGGACCTATAAGGTTGATGGGGCAGGTATCATCAGCTCCTTGTTTACTGAGGGAAAAAAGTGAAACCTATGGAATTCAAGTGACTTATCCCAAGTCACAGAATCGGACTGTGACAGAGGTGGGTTACAAACCCTATTTCCCTAACAGCTGATCATTAAACCACATGTTTACACCACATTCAGAGAAGCACATCTCGTCGCGTTCAGAGAAGCACATCACAAGGAGAAAACCAAGGAGTCCTGCACACAAGGTCTCACAAGAAAGACTACAGACTGTTTGGAGAAAATGGTAGGCAAGAGTTGACTAGAATACTTAAAGGGGTCCTGAAGAAACTGCATTTTCTAAAAAATGGTCACAGCAATATTTCCAGTCCCACATGCTCTTCCAGAATCTTGTCACTCCCCCATCAGGAAGCAGAGCCCATTTCCCCACCCTTGAACCTGGGCAGGACTTTGTGACTGCCTTGCTGGATAGAATGTGGCAACAGCGACACTGTGTGACTGTTAAGGCAGAACCATAGGAGTCGATACTGCTCTTGCCTGGCTTTCCTAAAATGCTCACCCTTAGAACCTAGCTGCCATGTTGTGGGGAAGCCCAGAACATCAGAGACCATGTACAGGTTCCTAGCTGACAACCTCAGGCAACATCTTAGCCAAAAGCCAGCAGCAACCATCAGACATATGAGCAAATGGACCTTGGGATGATTCTAGCTTCCAGCCTTTGACCCAACCCAGCCAATGCCAGGTGGAGCAAAGATGAGCTCTTTCCTCTGAATCTTGCCCAAATTTTAGATTTGTAAGCAAAATAAATGCTATTTTTGTTTTAAGCCCCTAAATTTTGTTACATAGCAATAGATGGCCAGGACAGGTGCCCATGTTCAAGAGGAAGTTCATTTATTCTACATAGCTGTTCATTCACTGGGTTAAGAATCGCTAAGTCACTGCTGCCTTCCATTGCTGGGTCCTGGAAGTTCAAAGGTAACTGAGATACCATCTCTCACCTCAAGCTGCCTGAAGTTTTGTAGGGGAGATATACAGGCAATGAGGTTCATTACAATCTGCTGACTACTAAAACCAGAGCTCTGGGTAGAATACAAAAGCAAGTTCAACTAACTCTCACTGGACAAGTTAATAAAAGGTTCACAGAGAAAAGAACACCTTGTGGTGGTCTAGGCTTCACAGGGGCTCTGTGAGAAGGGAGTGAGGGGAGCATCCAGTAAGGGGACAGCAAGTGCAAGAACGTGGAGGTGTGACTGGCATGACATGACCAGAAGAGAGAGGCGCTCAGCACACTGCACGGAACGGACCAGAGAGAAGAAATCAGAGTAGGGAGAGCCAGAAGGAGATGGTCATCATCACCCTGGCAGGGGCAAGCGACCTAAGAGACTTCAGAAAAAGAGTCAAGGTGTTTGGTGACAGTCTGGATGAGAGAAAGGGGGGAGAAAGAAGCAGAGATTAGCAGTATTTCTGGCAAAGGAAACATGATTGTTGAAATGGGGAACTTCCGAGGAAGAGGAATTTGGGAAGGAGCTGGTGAGTGTGTTTATGGATTTGTTGATTATGAGATGTGTCTCAGTTAGAATGATTTCAGCCAAAGGTAACAGAACACGTCACTGAAAGTAGCAACAAGTTCAGCGGTCCCAGGGTTACTTCACTGGTTCAATCACATACTCAATGATGCAAGACTCATCTGTACTTTTGGTCGGCTGACCTCAGCACACTGGTCTGGCTTCTCGTGGTCACAAAGTGGCTTGCTGGAGGTCTAGGCACTACCTCTAGATGCTACCTTCTGGCCAGAAAAGAGCAGAGTTTCCATTCAGGGACCTAGTTTAGTAGAGAGGAAAACTTTCCCCAAGCCCTCAGGTCCACTGATCAAAATGAGGTCACAGGTCCTTGTCATAGCAGCAAGGGAGGCTGGGGGAACAGCCATGTGGCCTTCACAGGCCCTGTGAGGGAGACAGGCTCTGACATAGAAAAAGGGCAGTGAGGGGAGAGCGACTGTCGGGATTGCCCCAGCCAGGTCTGCTGTGGGGCACAGCGCTCAGGGAGAGATGCGAGCAGTCACATCCGCAGGTCAGGAGAGCATCCCATGTCAGAGATTTTAAAGGTAATGTTTCGATGTATGTTTTTCTAATATTTTCTGAATGCCGTGCTAGGCACTTTACATAATTATTCATTAAGTTTCCGAATACCCTAGAGGGACTTGAATCGCAGGCAACTGGAGGTTCTTTGAAAGCACATGGTTTGGTTTTGTTCCTGTATGGAGCGTATGGAAAAGGTCTTTGAGGCGCCCAGCACTCCTGTGGGGTCTCTGCCCCATCTTCCCTCAATGGATGAGTAGAAACGGCCTCTCTTGTGCCAGCATCCATAGGGGAGAGCAGAGCCTGATTTAGCGGAATTCTGGAGGCAGGAAAAGCAAACGCTTTGAATGTGGATGAGGTGCTTGGGGGCCCAGTTCAGTCCTAGACACATGGGGAGACCTGGACCCCAGATGCAAAGAACGGTGCATTCCCAGGGATCTGGGGATCAGAGAAACAGCCACGGTGCTGAGCTGAGGGAGAAAGCAGACTGAACCAGGAGCGTGATGGTGAGTCTGTCTGGGGACAAGCTAAGTTGAGGCAATGGGCTGGATTTGTCATTCCCCTCAGGTCTCTCTGTATTGTCTGTGCCAGGAGGAGCCTGCTGCCCATGCTATTGCAGGGAAGGGACTGGAGGACACTGTGAAGGGAAAAAGCTTTCGAAGGGATCCCAGTGGGTGGGGCCACAGAACGTTACCTAGAGAAGTGGCCCCTGAGGAAGTACGAACTCAAATGGACCTGGAGGTGTCGGAATAATATCATCGAGTTCTTCCCGCTCACCTGAGTCTGAGCCCCAAGCTCACACGAGCCGAGGGAGCTCAGCTGTGTAGGGCCTAGGGACCCTGGAGGGCGTTCAGGATGAGCACTGTGCCCAGGGGGCACGGACTCCTGGACCCAGGCGAGCATCACGCATGGCTGTGGAAAGACAGTGGAGCCTGCCAACATTCCACCTGCATACAATGGGTCCCTCCTGCCTTGGGTGGAAGGAGACCAGGACCATGGGGCTAGTTCTGACCAATGCATTAGTGAACTGTTCCATTACCCACCCTGTGAATGAAGAGACGACAGAGTCCTAGAACAAAGCAGCCTGAAATAAGAATGGAAGACAGTTGCCCTGAAGAGTCTAATTGCAGACTTTGAGTGAGGGAAAAACAAGCCTTTGTCGTATTAAGATTTGGGGGCTATTTGTTACAGCAGCATTACTTATTGTTCCCAATACACATTATGTACTTGATACCCAACCATTTGAATCATAGCTACTGCCTGGTTATATGACCTTGGGCCAGTCCCTTCCTCTCTGGGCCTCAGTTTCTTCATCTGAAAAATGGGAGCAGTTACACTTGCTTTATAGGATTGTCACAAGGGCTGAATGTGACCCTGTGTGGCTCATTATGGGACACACACGCTTCTTGTTCATTTTACTTCCTCTGCCGCGAATGAGACACACACAAGTCGGAGGCAAAGACACTGACCTGAAGGAAGTCCCAGTCTCATTCAGGGCACAAAGTGAGGCAGGCTGTATGACATCCTTCTGGATGGGAAATGACATTCTCCAAGGATCAGCTGCACATGAGGCTGGAGGTTCCATTCCAGTTTTTCAACTGGTGGGTTTTAAAAGTGAGGATGAGGTTAGGTCTGCCCTTGCTGCTTTGAAAGGGCTCCCCAGTTCTCTCCTTCCCCATCTCACAAACGGGTGTAACTCAAGAGGTCTTTCTAAGTGGTACCCACTTTGCTCTGTTGCCCCGCCCCCCATCTCTTCAGGTCTCCTTCAGAAGGGAAGTCGGTGTCTTGTGGCTACCACAGGTGTCCAGCTCACTCTGGAAACCCACCTCAAGGGGTGAGGGAGAGGTCCAGGAGAAGTCCTGTGCTCCAGAAATCTTCACTCAGAAGCTGCCACTGTTCTGTGTGTCAGGCTGTGGGCACAGAGACTTAGGAGAGACAGATGACAGGCAGGGCTCCCTGATCAGACCCTGGCCTGTGGGGACCGCCAGCCTCTTGGGAGTGGGCTGTGAACTGTGTGGAGGTGAGGGGTCCTGGGGCTAGGCTAAGGAGGAGAGGCTGTCCTACAGGGTCAAGGGCAGGCCCATAGCCCCCCCTTCACGTGCCCAGGGCCATCTGAGTAATTCTGGAAATAAGACAGACATGGGCTCAAGTTCCTTCCACAGCCCCAACTTTTCGTGCGGCCCTGGACAAATTGCTTATGACTTCTCTGTTTTCCCCTCTGGAAAGTGGAGAACACACCCATCTCACATAGCCATCAGATGAAAGGAACGCGCGATGCCTGGCGCAGTATACATTCAGCAGCAGATAAAACCTGCAGTCTGGTGGGCTGTCCCACTGGGAAGGGTAGCCCCAAGCCGGGGCCTGGGAGTGGGGACTGCTGACATGGGCTCTGCTCTGGGCGGCGACAGCAGGGCCGGATTCCAGGGCTGCAGGGAAGGTGGGGGGCAGGAGACAGGGACTGCTGGCTGCTTTGGCACTGGGCATCCCTTCCTCACGTCCCACTTGGCCTTGGAAAGCGGCAGAGCTGGCCTCCCTCCCCAGCTGTTCCTCGTGCTCCAGATAAATTGTTTCCGCCTGAGCTGCCTCCTCCTCCCCCAGCCCTCTTCCTGTTGCAACACCTCGCCCAGCAGTAAACAGGGGCCCTATCTGTCTCCACCACGTCCCTGGCTCCCTGCCGGCCACAGGCTCACCCCCCTCCAGCCCAGCCCCAGCCAGATGTGCCCGTGGCTTTCACAGCTGTTCCCTTGACCTGAGAGTCAAAGCGCTGTATGTCAAGGGATTGCCCCTGGCCCTCCCCGCTCCCTCCATAGCAGCCTCTGTAGACCCCAGCATTTAGCAACAAGACAAAGGATGCTCATCATCTTCGCTGTGCTCCCTGCTTCCCAGATTTGCAGGGCCGGTCTCTGCCACCAGGCACCCAGGCCCTCCAAATGTTCCAGAACCCTCCTCACTGGGAGAAGGCAGTGTGATGCTTCCTCACACATGAAATGCTCCAGACTCAGCCCCTCACTCCTCGCAGGCACCATATTCCTTTTAGGGCTGCCACATGGCCACATCTTCCCACTAGGGGTTACCTCCATTTCTCCCGCCCTGGCCCCGGCCACACCCAGGCTGCCCTGTGGTCCTTCCCCCAGAGGAAAGAGAGCTTCTGTTCATTCTCATCCTCCACGACTGGTGGAGGGCAGGTCCTGGTATTAGGTAGGAAAGGAGGCCCTTTCTGGCCAGGGTAGGAGACTAGAGATGGGGTCCAGCCCTTCTGGGCTTCCATGTCCTTGCCTTAGCATCAGGTCACAGCAACGTGGCTACTCCAGCTTCCCAGGTAGACAGCAAGGATGCCCATATCTGTCAGTTCAGATCACAGATGCAACCTTTCTTGTTCTCTCCCTCTCTCCCTCCCTCCTTTCTGTCTCTCTCTGAGTCTCTCTCTGTCGCTGTCTGTCTGTCTCTTTCTCTCTCTCACACACACACACATACCCCAGCATGCTAGAGAAAGGGAGGGAAAGAGTCATACCCACCTTTTCTAATAGCAGCATTTTTAACACACATTTGACACAACTGTGGTTAAGACCACGGTGAGAAGACCACCAGGGGAAATAGCATGAAAAAAAAGATCTTCCTGCTGGAATTCAGTGGGAAACTGAGTATCAGCTTGAGTGCGAGGACAAGGCTTCCTCCCAGACACCAGAGGCTCGCCTGGGGCCCCCTGACCCTGAGGTCCAGAACCCGGCTAAGCTTCGGCCCCCACAGCCAGCTTCCCAGAGCTCCCCTGTGTTTAACTGCGATCCCTCTGTTGCATCTCAAACCCCCTGTCCACAGCCCTGGGGACCTCTCCACAGCTCATTGCTTTTCACTCCCCGCAAGCCCCATTACTGGACTCACTGTGAAAGCTACAGTTGCTGTTTAGAGACGGGGGCTCAGAAGTCACCCATGGCGCCGTCTCTCTTTATGAAGGAATGTAACCAAAGCTCAGAAGTAGTAGCTGCTAAGGCCAGTAGCGAGGGTTTACTGAGTATCTTCTATGTGACAGACTGGGGCTGAGCATCTCACAAGCATAAGCTCATGTAACCCTCACAAGAATCCCCCCAGGAAAGTCCTGTTCCTGGCCCCATGTTATAGGCAAGAAAACGGAGACCTGGTAAGGTTGAATGACTTACCCCAGCTACTAAGCATTAGAACAAAGATTCCAACCCAAGTTAGCCTGACTTCAAAATGCAATGCCTTAAATCATTAGCTGTACTGCCTCTAGGGTAGAAAAGGGGTTTCTGGAAGCAATTTGTCCAAAATCACACAAGTTTGGGGTGCACCTGGCCCCAGAACCCAGGCATTATTTGTTGTCCATCCTTAGGAGTCAGGCTCTTGGTGAGCAATTGCTGTGACAGGGGCGGGGCCAGGCCTGGCCCAAAGGCCTCCCGCTGGCCCGGCCCTGGTCCCTTCCTGACCGGCCTCAGCTCAGCCCTGGTCTGGCAGACTCTCTGAGCTGGGAGGACCTGGGAGCTCATCTTGCTGTGGCTTGCTCAAGGTCACAGGTGAACTGGGAGCAGGCCTAACGCCAGACCAGCCCCCCTCCACCCTGGCTCCATGCTCTGACCCTGCTCTGATGGGCCAGGCCTTCCCAGGGTGACGTCAGCTCTAAGAGTAGCTTGGTGGTCAGGACTTGGTGGCAAGTCCGAACAAGTCCTCCCCGAGGGGCTAAGATTAGCACAGGGACCTCAGCTCTGACTCACAGAGGTGTCCAGGGATCAGGCCTAACCCCCATTACCGTTCTCCTCTGATTCACTAGTGGAAAAAATTGGTCCAAGACCTTTGCCTGGCTGCCAGCTTTCTCTCTGTGTGTCTAACGCCTGGGCTCTGCAGAGTGGGGGCAGAGCCTTGTGCTCCTCAGCCTCTGTTGGGCTACGAAAGCTGACCCAGAAGCCGGCTGTGGGTTTGGCAATTCCCTTTTTTTATACCTACTCTGATGTTCCCCCAACTGCTCATTTTATCCATCCTCCCTGGTCTCTCCAACATCCAGTCAAAGGCCTTAAGCCTACCTGCTCTGCTTCAGAGAGAAAAGCCCAGGTCAGGAAGTGGTCCATACAGCCAGCTCTGCCTACACCTGCTGTAGTTTGGCAGATTTCACCGAGCCTCTTAGCGTGCAAATGTAAGGGATGCATCATTTATGTGCTTCAAATCACTCGTACAACCTTAAATCCATAGACGAAGCAGCACCCCATGAATTAACTGGGTCTGTATGTGCGTGTGTGTGTGTGTGCGCACATGCATGTGTGTGTGTGTGTGTGTGTGTGTGTGTGTTCGTGTGTGTATAGCCATAGCAAAGGGAAGGGGACTGAAGTGCCACTTGCATATCCCCTGGGGATGCTAGGGCCCTGCCTTCAGAAGTCCCAGATCAGGGCCGGCCAGACTCAAGTCCCCATCTATAAGGTGGACACGTGGACTCGGCCTGTTAATGTCTCAACCTGCATGCCCGCTTTTCCAGAGCCAGACGTTTTTCAAATGCATCGCCCCCTGAGCCCCACTTGCTCTTTTCAGACATAGCTTTGACTTGAGTCTAAAACAGATATTTATTCTATTCCTAAGCTTCTTTCCTGATCTGTATCCTGGAGACAACTGGGAAGAGGCAGCAAAGGCCACCAGGCCTCCTTGGTCAACACTGACATCTCAAGAGGGCAAGAGAGAAGCAGGAGGAAGGGAGGGATTGATTTCTGCTGCAACCATGTGATTTCTGCCAGCAACCAGCAGAGGTATTCCTTGCCTGCCAGGATTCACACTGTGCTTTCCCCAAAGGTTTCAAAGTCCCTGGAATAGGGGATGCGGTGGTAACCATGACATTCCCCCTTCCTTGTCTCCTTTTTAAGAACATGGTGGAAACAAGGTCCCTGTAGAGTTGTGAATCATAAATGGAAGGGAGCCTGGAATCTCCTACTTTGTGGACATTGGTGGAGCCACCATGCAAAAGGGATTGCACAGCCCCTCCCTGGGACTGGAGAAGTGACCAGGGCCATGGGATAGCAGGGGTGTCCAGTGAGACAGGGGAGCAAGGGTAAGCTGGGGATAGGCCTCAGGAGGGAGGATGGGCACCAGCTCCTGCCACTGGCCCAGCATTAGGCAAAGCTGGAGAGAGGCCAGGGAGCCAAGAGCTGTCCCTGCAGCTGCAGCATCTCTGGGACGGCTTGCCCTGGAGCCCAATGGTTAATCAGACAGAACAGTCAGCCCTGGAGAACTAGAGGGCCAGAACCCCTTTATAACGCTGCAACCCTAATGGGCACCACAGATGACAGTTACGAAAATCAACAAAAGTTGAGAACAGATGCTCCAGCTGGGCCAGGGTCTCAGTCACACAAGGCAGGGCTGGTGGCCATTGCTTGGGCTTGAGCAAGGAGGTGCCAAGAGGCTGTGCCACTCCACAGGAGCAGGGAGTGGGGTGGGCAGAAAAGAGCTTTAGATGGTGTCAGGGGTTAGGGAGGAGGGCTGTGTAGAATGAATGATGGCATGGGAGCCATGATCCAGAGGGAAGGGCTTGGTGTCAGGACAAATCCTACATAGTGTCAGGACTAATCCACTCCACTGGGGTCTCCTTGCCCACAAGCAGGTAGTCTCCATAGCCCCCAATCACTGAGCCCCCAATCCTCAGGATGGCTGACAGAGTCCCACCTTGGTGGGTGGCTGCACCTTACAAAGGCTGAGCCGGGGCCCGAGGCACGCCGTGTGCTGGGGAATCTGAGGCCACACACACAGGGTGGGCTCGAGCCAGGGTGGGAGGCTGCCTCTCTGGCTCACCCCGGGCCTGCAGGGCAGGTCTGGCTGTGCCGCCCAAGGCCACCCTGTGTGTGGGGAGCACAGCTGGCCTGCCAGGAAGAGCCCGGCACAATCTGCATCCTTCTCACTTCATTCCTGTTGCCCCCCAGGGACCTGCAGGGCCAGCCCCCGTCGTTCCAGCTGACAGCCCTCAGAGAGGATGGCCCCCACCCCCACCAGCCCAGCCTTATTTACACCACCGCCTTCACTCCAGACCCAAGCTCAGCAGAACATAGCAGTGCTCGGGAGGAAACCTACTCCTCAGCTCCCTCTAGAGTCAGACTCTCTTCTCAGTGAGGGGCAGCAGACAGAGATTGGGGGTGTCTCTACAAGCTCAGGCATCTTCTTGTCCCTGCTTCTGATGGGCTGGTGTCAGGGTGGGCACATGGGCACTGGACCAGGTGGACAGCTGGGATGGCACAGGCCTCTCCCACATTTGAAGAAAACTGGGACACCACTGTCACGTTCCAGTGTCTATCTCGGTACCAACTCTACCGTAGGAGCTCCCTGTGACTCTGTAGACACAACAAACTCATCCATCCACCCACCCATCCATCCAATCCGACATCCCGTTTCTCCCTTTCCCACCACATGGAGTGCCCTTAGTGCCTTTTGTTCTGTGAAGCTTCAAGACCTTGACATAAGCTGTTTCCTACACTGGGGCACTCCTCCCCCACCCAAGCCCTCTTTGCCTGGCAAGACCCTACTTGCCCATCCAGTCCCAATTCAGAAGTGACTTCTTCCAGGAAGCCTTCATGAGCTGTCTGATGGTGACGCTCCTCTGTGCTCCCACAGCCCCCGGGTTTCTCGTACTATAGCATTTATCATGCTGGGCTGTCATCGCTGAGATGAACAAATAGACTATTTCGTGCCTGCTGCATTGCGAGCCCTACGCAGGGTGCTGGGGACAGAGGTGAAGAAGGCCCTGTCCCATCCATCCCATGGCTTCCAGGGACAGACAAGGGCCTAAATCACTTGAACACGGTGGCCTCGTTCACACTGCGGTTGACCTGTCAGCAACTTTTGCTTCAGCTTTCTCACCACCATCTTGATCACCACCCCCACCACATTTTCAAACAGTTTTATTGAGGTATAAGTGATCTGTAATAAACAGATCTGTTTAAAGTGCACAGTTGGATCTTTCTGGACATACACATACCCATGAAGCCATCACCACAAGCAAATAATGGACATTTCTATCCTCTCCAAAAGCTTCCTCCTGACGCTGTAATCCCTCCTCCTTCCATCCCAGCCACTCCCTGTCCCCAGGCAGCCCCTACTTTGCTTTCTGTCAGTATAGATTAGTTTGCATTTTCTAGAGTTTTCTATAAACAGAACCATACAGCATGTACTCTTTTTTGGCCTGGCTCCTTTCACTCAGCATAATTATCTTGAAGTTCATCCAAGTGGTTGCATGTAACCAGTAGTTCATTCCTTTTTATTGCTGACTAGTGTTCCTTCAGATGGAGGTACCAGAATTTGTTTATCCATGCACCTGTTGTTGGGTGTTTGGGCTGTCTCCAGTTTGGGGTTATTCCTGATAAGGCTGCCTGGCATCTCCACATGAGGCTTTGCACGACCTCTGTGTGGATGTATGCTTCTATCTCTTAATACCTCCATGCACGGCTTCCTCCAGTGCAAGGTGTGGGGGCTGGTTAGAGAGAGGGAGTGAGAGCAGGGTAGAGGGACAGAGGGAGAGAAGAGAAAATCTTAGGTAGGCTCCATGCTCAGCACAGAGCTCTACATGGGGTTCAATCTCAAGACCCTAGGATCATGACCAGAGCCAAAATCAAGATTCAGATGCTCAACCAACTGAGCCATCCAGGCGTCCCTTGTGCTCAGTTTAGAATGGAGAAGTTGCTACCAGTACATTCTATTCCCAGGGGGCAGGGATGGAAAATCTTCTCTCCCCAACGTTGACACCGTTCTTTCCTAAATGAGTGCTCCCTCCCTCTCCCCCCCACCCCCCGCCCCACAGCTCCTGGGGAAGCAGAGACACTAGGGACTGGGAGGGGAGGACCCAGAAAGTAAGAGATCTCTTAGACCCTCTGGTAGCTTCCTGGCGGGGAAATAGAGTTCATGCCCACACCTCCTCACCTGGGGCAGCTGCTCTGGCCTGACCTCAGGTGCCTGTGGGGCCATTGAGGAGGCAGCTGAGATATTGAGGAGTTTAAAAAGCTCCATTGGTGTGTGAGCCACCTTTAATCCTGCAGCAACACCCCCTTGCCCTGGACCTCAGCCAGGCAGCCAACTTTAAAGCTCCCACTGCATCCTCCCTGCACTTTCCGGCACCCACGCCCCCTACCTGACCCTGGGTGGGGTCACCACATGGACAAAACACCCTTCAGACCCCTCCCAGTCACTCTGACACAGGCCACCCCCTTCTTTCATCTCAGGGCCTCTCTGTCTTCAAAGCAAGTCATTTTTATCCTTGGGCCTTACTCCCTAGGCCTTTCTCACTTTCTCCTTCAAGAAGATCCCATTGATGGGGCGCCTGGGTGGCTTAGTCGGTTAAGCGTCCGACTTTCGCTTAGGTCATGATCTCGCGGTTCGTGGGTTCGAGCCCCGCGTCGGGCTCTGTGCTGACTGCCAGCTCAGAGCCTGGAGCCTGTTTCAGTCTGTGACTCCCTCTCTCTCTGACCCTCCCCTGCTCACGCTGTCTCTCTCTCTCTCCTAGAAATAAAAAAAAAAAAAATTAAAAAAAGAAGACCCCATTGATTAGTTCAAGTCACTCCCTCAACCTGATTTGCCAACCTTAGTTCTCTTTCACAAGGCCTATGACCTGAAGTGACCCCCTTGCAGAACATCAAGGAGAGAGAACAGAATTGTTAGCATCTCGGAGGCTGCCTCAGTTTCCTCTTCTCTGCCTGCAGTCTGAACTGTGGTGGGCCCCAGGTTGGGGGATTCATCCTTCTGTTGCCGGCAGGCTCAGGCTGTTGTGTTAGAACAAGGGGCACAGAATGCCCAGGGCTTGATGAAGGGACAGGAAACATGGGAAGAAGCTGTTCTTATGTCTTTCCTGTTGGTGTGAGACCCCAAAGGCCAGGAAAGGGGCAGACTAGGGCTGGAACCCAAGGGCCCTGACTTCCCACTGAGTGCTCATCCCACCTTCAAACCAAGTCCACACATTTTAATAAATGCTCTCCCACGCTCTTCCAATGCTAAGGGCATTGGTGGCTGAGGGGCAGAGAAAAAACAAATCAGTTGTGGGAGGTGGGGGGGAGATAGCTGGGAAGGCAAAAAAAATAAAAAAGCCCCTACAGAAAACATCTCACAAAGGGTAAAATATAAGACCTGGGTGTGTCTAATCCCAAAGACAGAAAACAGAGTCTGAGAGCTTAGCAAAGGCAGAGGGTCCTACAGTCTCTGGGGCCTGGGAGTGCTTCGTGGACCAGGCAGGCTGGAGCTGGCCTGGAATCAGGACCTGACAGGAAGAGTGGAAGACACTGCAGGTACACAGCACAGCTCCCTCAGAGGGGCAGCAGCCTGGGTCTGGGTGCCTCCGTCCAGCTCCCTCTCAGCACCTCCTCAGCCTCGGTCTCCTCTTCCTTCAGCTTTGATCCTCTGAGGGCTCCCCATGTCCTCCCCGCCACCTCCTACACCGCCCGCTCACAACCCTCAGGTCTGTAGGAAGGCTGGAGGCTGGGTATGGAGTCATGTCTGGCATCAACACTTCCTGTCCCTCTTTGAGGCCAGTATTAGCTCTTTACTGGGAAATGACCATCGCAGGCTCCAGCTGCAGCCCTGCCCTCCACCCCCTGGTCTCTCATATCATCTAGTCACCTGCAGTCTTCAGGACCCTCTGGGTGCGGCAGGTGGAGATGTGATGATAGGAGATGTCATTGCCTTTGGCTATAAATACCTCCAGGCCCAGTGGCAGAGGTGAGGGTTGCTGAATATAGTATCTGGTCAAGTATCTTGAGTGAGTGTGTGTGTGTGTGTGTGTTTGTATCATCATCACCTTGGGAGCTCATTAAAAATACATATGCTTAGGACCCACCCCGGAAACTGAGTCAGAATACCCAGGACAATGTTGCAAGGAGGTATGCTTATATTTTTAACATTCACCAGCTGATTCTGACATCCTTCCCACAGCCCCGCCTCCCCCATCCCCTATCTCCGGAGTTGAAAACAAAGAGGTTGAGGGATCAGAGAAGTCCGCAGACCTGGTCATTAGTCCTCTCCCTTCTAGGCAGCCCTGGATACTCCAGCCTCCTCTGGACCATCCAGAGGCATGAAGGCCTCCGGGTTCTACCTTCCAGACCCACTGTGGCTAGGGGCTCCAGCAAAGTGGGCCTTCTCCTGTCTCAGATTCACAGTCTCAGTCCTGTGGGCTTTCTCATATTTCTCAGTGCTTGTAAAACCCACAGCTTTGGACTCTATAATTGGCATCCCTGTTTCAGATCTAACTTGAACCACTTTTGAATACAGTTTCTATTGCCCTTTTAAATTACGGTTGAGATTCTCCTTCAAGCTATTCTAGATCTTTTCTCCCCATTCTGTGCTCCCATTGCCCTGGGACTCTTCCCTCTTAGGACAGTGGTGGCAAGTTTGAGGCCTCCACCACCTCCACTACCTATGCCTCTGGTCACTGTGGTCACCACAACTGCACCCTCCCTAGCTTTCACTGTCCCCACCATCTCTGCTGCTCCTGCCATTACGAGTACTGCTAACGCCAAAGACACCATCGGAAGGACCACCACCACTGAGGTTCTCAGCACCATGACTATGCTCATACCATCACTGCCACCAGCAGGTATCATGGCCCCTTTAATCACTGACACCACAAGCCATCATTATGTCTGCCATCATTTCCTTTACAAAATCTGCATGTACATGACTGACCTTCACTCAAGCTTGACTTGGATTCTTGGTTGGTGCTTCCAATTGGCTGGGGCTGCTCTTGAACAGGGACTCACAGTGACTGCCCCATCTGCTGAGAGTGATGGCATCCCCCCAGGGACTTAGACTACTGGAGGAGACATATTCTCATAGGCTCCACACTGGAGAGGGTCCCTCCTTGATTAACCACAATGATGAATCCCTTAGACTTATAGGAGAAGAGTCTCCAGACTGATGGTGGAGGAATTCCCTTAGGGGATCCCAGATTGCTAAGGAAGTTGTTTCCTCAGGAAGTCCCTTCTTCATATTGATGAAAGAGCCTTTTCAGAGTGCCATGTTCTAACTAAGGTGGACTCTCTGTAGGGAAGGCTTTGACTAATAGGTGAAGGCCATCTCCTCATGGAGGTCAAAGACTGCTGACAGGCTCAAGAGTCCCCTGAGGAAGGGAGCAGGGAGAGAAGTAGAAGCTTCTGAGAGGCTATCACCTGAGAAAACAGCTAAGATGCATGACAACAACCATACAAAAAAGTGCTGGATAACACAGTGAAATAGACCTCGCACCTGTTGCAGCTGCTAAATTGGGGTTGTCATGATGGTAAGGCCTCCTGGAGAAGGTGGCTCTGGGTTGAGTGAGCCCCTCGCTGTTCCTGTCCCAAGGCTCTGGCTTCCCCAGTGATGACCCAGCTCATCTCTCGCCTGGGAGTGGCTGGTGGTGTTTGCCAGACTCACATTGTTTCCACAGCCACTCCCTGTTTCCAGGTTGTGTCTATCCCGCCTGACGCCAGCCCCTGCCCTGGCAACCCCAAGTGCAGACACAGAGCCCAGGGGCACTCAGAGCCACGAATGTGTGGAGAAGTGCCCTTGGCCAAAGCCAGTGGAGAGTCCTCTTCCCCACAGGAAAAGGGAGGATGACCTGGGAGTTCAGGCATCTAATGATGAACTGCACCCTGATCAAGACCACTGCCATTTGGGGACTTCCACTAACATTACATTCAATTGTGTCCAGCCATTCTTCCTAGTCCCTCAAGGTTTCACTTTGCCTTCCCAAGTTTCTTCTTCAAAATCTCACCGGAAGTTTATTCCCTCCAGAAAATCATCCCTGGGTTTTTCCCTTGGAGAGCAAAGCTCAAAATGTCATGAGTTCATTTCTTATGTGAGCTTATAGCCATACTCTTTCCCAGCTACAGAATAACTCCCTACTCTGACCTTAATCAGAGGCTTGATCTGGACCTCATATTGATCCTAACACTGACTATGGGCTGAATCTAACCCTAACCAAAGGTATATCCTAACCCTACACTCAAACTCAACCCCCAGCTCTTATCTGCTGGCCTTCAGAGAAAAACCATTGGCTGCTAAAGAAAACAAGGCAAGAAATGATGGCGGCCAGCCTTGGCCCTTCTGCAGAGATTACAATTTTCACACACAATAACTGCATCTATGAAGAAGTACGTGCGTGCATGCGTGCGTGTGTGTGTGTGTGTGTGTGTGTGTGCGATTCCTTTATTCTATTTAGAATCCCTTTCATCACAATTCCATCCCATCTTCTCCAGGGAACAGAGGAAATGGGAAATGGATCTCCGGTTACATGGGAAGGAATTCTCTCCTAAGCCTGGAGTTCAAAGGAGGCCCATGGCCACCTAGTGGGGCCCGGATGTCACTGCATCAGCGTTGTCTCTCCCTCCTCCAGAGCTTAAGGTTAAGCTGGGAATTTGAGCAGGAATGTGAGTGGGAAGCAGCCACTAAGACAGGTCAGACCTTTGGAGCTTTGTTTGTCACCTCTGACAGTGACCAGAAGGAGTGAAAACCTCCTCAATGCCCCCTCCCTGTCCAGTCCAGCCCCCCATTTCCACATCCACCTTCCCTGTGCTTGGGCCTCTGCTTGCCTCCTTCCATCCCACATCTCACACACCTTCCATCCCTCTGCCTCTTGTTTTCCTTCTCTCTCTCTCTCTCTTTTTCATATTTTATTATTTTCAGTCTCTTTCTAATTTTTTCACATCATCTCTCTTTTCCATTCGGTTTCTCTGTGTCCATCTTCTGGTCCTTTCCCCCTCCTTTTCTCAGCAAAATATTAAACATCTTGCAGTTGTTTGCAAAGTTTAGTTTCACCAGCAATTATAAGGCTTCTTAAACAGATGCAAGTCCAAGTCTTGCCTCTTTAACCAGTAATCTGAGCTGTACTTTCTCTTGTCTCTTCTTCAGCAGAGTTTGGCTCACAGAAAAATCTAAAAATATCACAGAGAAGAACGTATTGGAAGTTCAATGCTCTCATTTAACTGATGAGGCAAGTTGGGACCCCATAAAAGGAAGCATAATTCCTGAGCTGCCCAATTCCTGGGCTGCCCAACATATTAATGATGAAGCTAGAAGCCTGACCAGTACCAAGCCCAATCCAGATAGTGCCTTTTCCTCCTTAAGGAAAGGTCTCTGATTCATCCATAACTACTGGTTTCAATGGGCTTTCACTTAGTTCTTCTGGGCTGGCCAGTGACAGAGGAATATAATATCAGACAACCCTTAGACACATGAAAGCATGTCTAGAACAAAGAGGTCAGGTTCTCAATATGGGAAAGGGAGGATGAGACCAAAGGGAGCTGAGTCAGAAGGAAATAGCAAGATAATGAGATTTGTTCCAAATTTAACTGCTAGATAGTTAACTAGATAGATGGGCAGATGGACAGACCAACTGAGACGTGAGTAAGATAATGATGTGAGCACAGGTGCTCCATCCTCCTTACCACCCACTCACATTACCCAAAATTCTCATTAAAATGTCCAAAGTGTTAGATATACAGCAATGGGGAATATGGCAGAATCACTGTTAATAGGGAAGAATGTCATTCACATCCAGAAAACCCAGGGAATTCTGAACAAGTACAAATTGAAAGACAGTAGCAAAGCCAATCTGCTGGGGCACCGCCTGAGGAGCAGCCCCCTGATAAGAAAGTGAAGAGAGTCTGTGGACCCTACCACTACTCGCTGATTTGAGGGTTGAGGCAGAACTTTCAACAGATGAGGAACAGAGCACAGGAACAACTTCATCCCACAGAGCAGCTGCATGGGTAAGAGGCACTGGCAAGTCCAGGTTTGGAGCAGCAGCAACCTCCTCTAGCAAGTTGGCGGGGAAATGGAGGTGACTTGGTGGATGGGCAATGATCCATGGAAGGAGGCTGGGCCCAGCTGTGATTTAGACCCCATATGAAGGCCAGACCTAACAGGACAATGGAAGAAGAAAATGACTTCTGCAAACACTGAGCCAAAATCCCTGACACACAGTCCCCTGGTAGGACTGTTCATAGCTCTGCCTTCCTTTCACTTTGAATTGATTTTGTAAATTATTATATTATGGCTTAAGATCTGGCAGCAGGATTTGTACAGCAACTAAAAAAACATGATAGGAACAAAGAACAATCCACTCAATGGTTGTGCTGGCTTGGCTTGGCAAACCCCAGGTCCTATTGATTTGACCTTGGGAGGAAGCCAAAGAACCCAGCATGGACCAAAGATATTCTGCAAAATAAAGCATCACAATCAAAATGGAGATGGAAAATACACTTTTGTCAAATACTTAGTAGAGGAAATAAGAAGAAATGTTAGGAAATAGCTGCTTTGTGTTCTCAAAGAGTTCATGTAAAGGTGAACTCTATGAAAAAAGAGGTACAGAAAAGATGCTGGAATGTTAAATTGACATGGAGAGGAATAAGACTCAGAGTTTTAGAGAAAAGGAAGAATTGAAATCTTCATTAGAATGGAAAGAGGGATTTGATACTGAAGAAGATAGAATCAATGATGTGAAGAACATTTGAGAATTTTCCCCCAGAATGCCAAGGAAATGAGTAAAAATATAGAATGATTTTAAAAGATGGGGCGCCTGGGTGGCTTAGTTGGTTAAGTGTCCGACTTTCGCTTAGGTCATGATCTCGCGGTTCGTGGGTTCAAGCCCCGCGTCGGGCTCTGTGCTGACTGCCAGCTCAGAGCTTGGAGCCTGTTTCAGTCTGTGACTCCCTCTCTCTGACCCTCTCCTGCTCACACTGTCTCTCTCTCTCTCCTAGAAATAAATAAAATAAAAAAAAAAAACATTAAAAAAAAAAAGATCATGGATCTGCAGACATAGGAAGACTCAATATTGTTAAGATGTCTGTCCTTTCCAAGTTAATCTATAGGTTCAAGCTAATCTCAATCAAAATCCAAGCAACACATTTTGTGGATATTGACAAACTGATTCTAAAGCTTACATGGAGAGACAGAAGGCCCAGGATAGCCAGCACAATATTTGAAGGAGAAGAACAAAGTCGGAAGACTGGCACTACCTGATGTCAAGGCTTACAATAAAGCTACAGTAATTAAGAGGTTGTGGAATAGGTGAAATAATAGACATATAGATCATTGAAACAGAACTCAGAAATAGACCTCCGTCAAGATAATCAATTAATCTTTGATAAAGGAGCAAAGGCAATGCAACAGAGCAAAGACAGAGCAAAGACAGTCTCTTCAACAAATGTGGCTGAACAACTAGACAGCGACACAGACAAAAAAAATGAATCTAGATACAGATTTTTAACCTTCACAAATATGAGCTCAAAATGAATCATGGACATAAATGTAAAATGCAGAACTAGAAAATTCTTGGAAGGTAATACAGGAGTAAACTTGGATGACTTCAGTTTGGCAATGGCCTTTTAGATAGAACACCAAGGCACAATTCATGAGAAAAATAATTGACAAGCTGGACTTCATTGAAATGAAAGTTTCTGCTCTGTGAAAGACATTGTAAGAGAATTAAAAGACAAGCCACAGACTGGAAGAAAACATTTGCAAAAGACATATTTGAGAAAGGACTGTTTACTCCAAAATATATAAAGATTTTTTTATTTTACTTTAAATTTTACTTATTATTTTATTTTAAATTAAAAAAAAAGAAAATGAGCAACTTGATTAAAAATGGGCAAAAGATGTGAACAGACACCCCACCAAAGAAGATACATGAATGACAAATAAGCATATGAAAAGGTGCTCCACACCATATGCCATCAGAGAAATATAAATTAAATAAAAAATAATTAGACACTTATTAGAATGGCCAAGATCCAGAACGCTGACAATACCAAATGCAACAAGAACTCTCATTAGTCGCCAGTGGGAATGTAAAATGGTACAGTCACTTTGGAAAACAGCTTGGCTCTGTTTTCATTCCTCCAAAATGAAACATGCTCTCATCATGTGACCCAGAAATTACCCTCCTTGGTATTTACCCAAATGAGTTGAAAACATATGTCCACCACAAAACCCTGCATATAAATGTTTAGAACAGCTTTATTCATAACTGCCAAGACTTGGAAGCAACCAAGGTGTCCTTCAGTAGGTGAGTGGATAAACAAACCACGGTACATCTAGACCACGGGATATGATTTAGTGCTACAAAGTAATGAGCCATCCAGTCATAAAGAGACATAGAGGAACTCAAGTGCATATTACTAAGAAAAAGAAGCCAATCTGGCTACACTCCATACTGTATGATTCTGACCATACAACGTTCTAGAAAAGGCAATACTATGGAGACAGTAGAAAGATCGGTGGTTGCTGAGGTTATGCTGGGAAGAGGAAGGAACAGGCAGAACATAGAGGAATTTTAGGGCAGTGAAACAGTTCTCTGATATATAATAGAATCATTCTACAGTGGTGGATACATATCATTATACATTTGTCAAAACCCATAAAATGTGCAACACCAAGAGTGAACCCTAACGTGAACTATGGGTTTTGGGTGGTAATGAGGTGTCAGTGTGGTTTCATCTACTGACACAGCAACAGAAACAAAAGTTTCCTGAGCTGAACAAAGGCCTGAAAAGGAATCCATATATTGGATACACCCCCAATGAAATGTCCCAAATTCAAAGATGAAGAATATCACGATGAAAAAGAAAATAGATTACTTACAAAAGAAGGTATAGGAGGAGGTCTTATGAAGGAGCTTTGAGAATGTCTGATTAAAAACAAAAATCAACCAAGTTGCCATCTATGTGCAAAGGCCATTGTCAGATAGGAAAAGGCTCAGATATTGCATCGATGTACTCTTCCTTGAAGACAGAGATATATTTATAAAACTTCTATGTTATGTATTTATTTCAGGTACATATAAGACATAATCCACTCGAAGACATAACCCAGCCAATAAGGAACTCAAGAAATGTGAGGGCATAACGTCAGACTAAAGTGAGCACTACTTGATATAGATTTTGTGGTTAGCAGACTATAAAGAAAAAGACGGCCCCCACCCAGAACTGGAGAGGAGAAACCTGGGACCTAGCTGGCCTTTCTATGTACAGCTCCTCTTCTAGATTCATTACTTCTTTGACCATGAAGAATTCCCTAGCCCATTAGTGTGCTACCTTAACGTGAGTGCTGTTTCCATAGGTGAACAAAATGAAAAACTCTCCCCAAATCCACTTAGATCAAAAGCATGGGAACCCCCACCACTGAGAAGAAATACCATTCAATGGGTGCCCTGTAGCTGTCTCCATGACATCTTTGGGCCTGCTAGAAAGTACCTCCTACTTTCTCAAGATCCTTTCCTTCCATCTCTTGAAAATTGTGGTAATAAATATACATATCTTTCATGTGTACAATTACATGGTAATAGCCCTGGCTATGGTACACTTGTGCAGTACACAACCTGCCCAAACTCTGTTTGGCCTCAGCTGCACTGTCTGCCTCAACCCCTTCCTCCACAGCCTCTACCTCCACCTACCTATAGCGGGAGCCAATCGCAATAGGCCACATACTGTATGCTGTTGGGCTGGTTTCCTTGCCTTGCTGGCAGGGCTCCTCAACACTGGCCCATCCCTTATTTCCAAATTTCATCTCTGGGGTAAAATGGTAGATTTCTCTGCCCAAAAGAAGTTCGTCTTAGTATTTATCACAAGCTCGGCATAAGACACGTTGCTAAAATTGCCAGAATATGAACGAATGACCTGAGACTGTTAGAACTGCTCAAAAATCCCTTGTCTTTTCCTCCCATAGACTGGGAGGGGGTGAGCTGAGAGTTGGTCACTCTGTCCTGTTTGTGGCTGGACTTTCTACCGTAGGAGACAAACTGTTGAGCACTATCTTCCAAATGCCCTGGGCTTCCTTGGGAGGCCTGCTGATACAGTCCTCCAGACTCTGCAGGTCTGCCCTGGTGCCACCTGCCCCCACCTTACTGTTTAGTCTGTCCCCCACTTTCTCTCTCTAATTAATGATACCGACTACAAGAATCTGAGGGCACCTCTCTTCTCATGAGCTTATAGTGCTCAGGTCTAACACCCCATAATTGTTATTGTAGAATTAATTAATTAACTAATTTATTTCACAGAACAAATAGGATTAACAAAATCTAATGGCCTGTCAGATTAGCCTCTATTGTAAAGAGGTCAGTGGCATGAGAAATTTTGTGCGTATTTCCTTAAAGGTGAATTTCGCAAGTTGTAACAAATAAGACAATACCTTAAGACTGACAAAATTCTTGCAAGAAATGACTCTTCCCCACATCAGGCCAGTTTGTTAGATGTTGCTACTATAGGACACAGGGAGGCTCCCCACTATCCTCAAATGAGATAATAGGGCTTTGATTGAGGCTCACAATGGCCAGTAATTTCAGCCCCAAGAGAAGTAAGTTGTAAAAAGTTCAGAGCACCTCCCGGCTTTGAAGCAAATGGCTAGTTATGTGCCAAATTGTCTGCATCCCTCTGTTCCCACAGAAGCTGCAGGGTCAGAAAGATCTGCTTAGACTTTATGTGACAGTGGGAAAGGAAGGAAGGGAGGAAGGGAGGAAAACTTGTCAGCAGGTGGCCATGGTAATATCTAAGTGTCAAGGAACATTCGGGGTAACCGATGAGTCTTGGTGTCCAAAAATGTACTCCTTATTGTCTAGCTAAAAGCAGCGGTTTTCAACTGGGGACAAATTTGCCCCCAGGAACACTTGGCAAGGTCTGTAGATACTTTGGATTGTCACAACCTAGGAGAGGAGTTGCTACTGGCATCTAGAGAGCTGAGCCTGGGGGTGCTGCTTTAATATCCCACAATGCGTAAGGTGGCCCTCTCTCCCTAGGAATTATCCTGCCCAATATGACCCTGGTGTTGAGGTTGAGAGACTCTGTTTTAAAAGAACTATAATTATTGGGATGCCTGGGTGGCTCAGTCAGTTGAATATCCAACGTTGGCTCGAGTCATGCTCTCATGGTTTGTGAGTTTGACCCCGACATCAGGCTCGCTGCTGTCAGCGCAGAGCCTTCTTTGGATTCTCTGTCCCCTTCTTTCTCTGCCCCTCCCCCACATTCTCTCTCTCTGTGTCTCTCTCTCAAAAATAAAGAAACATGTAAAAATACACAATGAAGCCTCACTCAGGGATTGGGGCCTTCTCTGATGAAGACCGGCACCGAGGCTGCCCCTGGACCCACTCTGGCAGCAGATTGCCCAGAGGGGTTGAATTATGGAGAATTTCCCCCTCTGCACGTGACTGTGGCTCTAAACAAAACCTCTCACGTCCCAGTATAGGAGTGGAGGCCTTTTCTCCTTCTTGTTGGTTGTGGTCAGAAACCTTAAGGGCATTCCAGCACCTTCCCACATCACCACATGCCCCTTCAAGGGCGGGCAGGCTCTGTGCCCGTCACAGACGGAGAGATGTTTGAGACCTTGAGACCATTTACGCTCCTACTCTCTGACTGACCTATCATCTTGCTCTCAGTCTGAGCTCTCTGGCTCTGAAGCAGACACCCCAAAGTTCTAACCACAGTCTGAAGCCCTTGCCCTCGCCCCTCTGGGTTAGCCGGTCCTTACACACGGCCCTGGTTTCTGCAAGGCCCATTTATCCAGTAGTCACGGGGGCTACACCCAGGGCTCCCAATAATTACAGGAGCTCATGAAAAGGTTTTCATTTCATCTACTTTTAAAATCAGAAGAAAAAAGTAATATAATAATAATGACCTATAATAATAGAATAAATCTTTATATTAGCACTGTCATAAAATGAAATTTTACGTGTGTGTGTGTGTGTGTGTGTGTGTGTGTGTGTGTGTGTATACACGTTTAATGGAGGAGGCCCACAGAGGCAACGATGCTTAGGGTCCATGAAAGTCACAGTGGGACCCTAGATTTCTGGAAGCACATGCCCTCTGAAACAGCCCCAGGGTCAGGGAAGCATGTCAGCAGGTGATTCAGGGTCGTGGAAGCTAAAGGGAATCTGGCAGGAATCTCCCTTCCCCTTCCAGGAAAGACTCTAATTTTTAAAGAAATTGTTTATATATCAAGGCCCGCTGTTTTCACCAGGGACTCTGTTAGACTTACTTTATTGAGTTGACATAACCCTGCGCGACCTCAGTTCTCTGTCGGAGGCATCCAGTATTGGAGGGAGCTGCCCCCACAGGTTGTAAATCAAGTTCAGAGAGCTTCCCGGCTCCCCTCCAACTTTGAGGTGGATTCTAGGGCCTCCCAGCAGCTCACACGGGCTAGAGGTTGGCTTTTGTAGTAAGGACACACTCCTGGGTGACAATGTAACTTGTGCCATGTCTGGGTACTACCCTGACGATAAAAACCCTGGGCAAACCCGCAAAGCCTGGCAAGCCCCAGATATGAGCTCTTGCCCCCAGATGGCCTCTATTCTCTCTCCGCACCAACTTGATGCCAACTGGGGGGAAGAGTCAGGAAATATGGTACCTGGAGCAGATGAAAAGCTATAGGATGTGAAACAGGGCCCCAAATGGAACTGTAAACATGAAGTATGATTACCTATGATAACAAAAATATGATAACATTATTATATGCCAATCACAAAAGACACACCTGTATGAAAGTGGCACAGAAGCAAAAGGATGCCTAACCAATGAAGGAAAAGAAAAAGATAGCAGAACGCACAAGGATACCAAACCAAACAATGTGCCTGGACAAAGGGCCACTTGGTAAATGCTAGAGGATATGTCTGCTTCAGTACTCATAACTCTTTATGCGCCTATTAGCACACTGTTGAACTTTAAATATGCAAGGAGAGGGGCACCTGGGTGGCTCAGTCTTTTAAGCATCTGACTTCAGGTCAGGGTCACGATCTTGCAGTTCATGAGTTTAAGCCCCGCATCGGGCTCTGTGCTGACAGCTCAGAGCCTGGAGCTTGCTTCAGATTCTGTGTCTCCCTTTCTCTATGCCCCTCCCCCACCCCCTCTCTCTCTCAAAAATAAATAAACATTAAAAAATAATAAAAATAAATACACAGGAAGAAATTGATAGGCAGATGGCATTATGGGCGCTTGAACATGCCCATGTCACGTTTTAATTAACAAAATAACTACAAAAGCAAGAGTATGGAGCATCTGGGTGATATCACTAATAAAGCAGGATTAATATGTTTGTAAGACTCACATCCTACAAACAGGATCCACCTCCCCTTCAAGACCGGGTATAATGCTACACACAAAACTACTTCTCCCTCTACCACACTCCCCTGCCCCTGGGCCCTAGTTTTCTCCAAGTAAATCTGGGGAGCCATCAGTGATTCCCAAGAGACTTCTAGCTCAGTCCTTTTGGGACTCTACAAAGCAAAAGAGGAGGCAACATAGCCCTTAATTTGCTTCCATTCTAGCTGGGAAGATAAGGTTTGCAACCCGGAGAACACAGCACTGGTCCACCTGGAGGGGAACATAAATTATATGGGCTGGAGAATGAAAACATTCACGCAGACATTTATTGGGTACCACTGTTACGTACTGGCCCTGGACATGCCATAGGCAGACACCTAGGATACATAGAGCAAGAGACCATCTGCTCTCTGAGAGCTCTTAGAGAGGCATGGCCACAGCTTCCCAGCAACTTAATAAAAGGCAGGACATACTGTGACAAGAGTCATGTGGAACCTCAGAAGGCTGGAGACAACAGAACAAGAGTGGCCCATAGAAGGGTGGATTGACACACAGCAGGGACAGTGTTCCAGCCAAACAAGGGACACAGGCAAAGCTTGGGCACTGAGATGAGCACAGTGCTGACCGTTCACAACCCCAAGTAGAGCTGAGGTTGCCTGCTTTCAACTCGCTGGGAAGATAAGACATTTGGATTCTCTTGTTTCTGGGTACAGCCATGCTCTCGCCACCATGGGGGTCCCAACTCACTTCCTGCTCAAAGACAACTATGCGGAATGGGGTGTCTTTAACATCCCCACATTCTGCTCTTCTTCTAAGAATCTTCACCACCCATCACATCAGTCACATAATGCTTTAGATGTTGTTCATGTTCAAGGCACACTTTCAAAAAAAGAAATTTTTGGTGACACACTCAACAGATGAGAAGATTCAGAACATCTGTGACCATACTAGTGGTTGAGAGTGGAGTTGTGTGGGTGCCTCTGGCCCCAAGCCCAGCTCCTTAGGGCCACTGTTCAGCCCGAACCTCAGAGAGGAGCCTCCTTTGCCCCTTATATCTTCTTGGCTGCTTTTGAGGGAGCAAGAGAGGCCCCTGTCTTCCCCATCAGGTTGCGCTGCCTCAATGGCAAGGACCATGATGCCATTGTCTGCCCTCCCCTCCTACCACCCACCCACCAGAGGCATCTGGTCTGTATTCTCCCACACTCTCTGGCACGGTATCATCCAGAGCTCCCTGATTTTGGCGAAAATGGCCTAGCATTCCAGCTTGCCCGACCGGGAAGGCTGGAACATTAGTTTTACGGAATGTTAGAGATCCTCTGGCCCAGCATTTTTCAATCACCAGTCCGTGGACAGGCCCAGGGCCAGGGCAGATTGCTACCGGTGTGCAAAGCCAACTGCATCCCAATTTCTTTCCTCTTAAACCTTCCAGCCTCCACAGACATAGCAGGGAGTCTGGCTGGGACTCCCATGGGGCTGGGGCACTTGGGTGGCAATGTAGCCTGTGTTGAGCCCAAAGCCTGCCCTCTTCCTCCAGCATGTCAAGGGGCCTGTGGAAGCCATACATCCTCCTGTCCAGCCAACAGCACCAGTGCAAGTCAAGGTCCACCTCACTGGCAGGGTTTACATAGGCTGCTCCCTCTTACCCGCTACACCCTCCCCCTTGTCTGCCGGGCAAACTCCTACTCACCTGCCATCATCTCCTGTTGGAATCTTTCCTTGACCAGCCTCCCTTCTCTGAAGATCAGTTGGGTGAACCTGTTCCATGACCCCGTGTACACTACCCAGCTCTCTCATAGCACACGCTCACACACATGCACCCACGCACACTCAGCCTCTGTGACGGTGTAGATCTAGTAGCTTCTGTCTTCTCCAGCAGACCGTGACTTCCCTGAGGGAGGCAGGCTGGGCTCCATGCCACTGCCTTCTCAGGGCCTGGCACAATGCCTGGCATCTAGTAGGTGCCTGGTAAATGCTCACCAAGCAAATGAGGCAGCGGATAGAGGGATGGTTGAAAGGCGGTCTGAACCTTGTGATTTATGCTTTAATAGAAGGGGGTCGGGGGCAAGAGTTTCTGGCTAAGGTCTATTCAGGATGGGGTATCCACCCCTTTTGCTCTACCTGTGCTAGACAAGAAATATATCCTGCATTGGCATTAAAAGATTTGAGGACCATCTATTTGTTATTCCCTCCACTTTGTCCTTCCCACGATGGCATCACGGCAGCAAGAGGGCCAAGGGGGGAACTCAGGTTCCACTCTGCTCCATAGTGTCTTGGGCCTGGAAGTGGCTGTAGCTCTCTTGATGACTGTGGTATCAGAATCCAGAGAACTACGAGTACACGCACGCGTGTGTGTGTGTGTGCACGTGCATATGCACGCGCGAGTGTGGGTGCACATGGCAAGGCGTGTGGAACATGGAGAAGACCTTAGGTGGTTCTCTTTTTCCAGGCTGGCTGCAGGCTGCTGTCTCCCTCCCTGCTGTCCAGTCCATGGACAGTTGTTTCATCCACTGAACCTCCTTTCGCCCCAGGCAGAGAGCTGCTGATGGAGGCTCAAGGTACAGATCACAGACAATAAACACACACACAGGTATTCACACGCTCACTCATGGGCATACTCAGGCACACACCCTTACACTCACTCATATGCTCACATACAAATGTACACACCCACATACGTACATACTCTCTGTTTCTAATTATTTGAAATCAAATAGGGATCAAAGCATCAGGTAAGAATCCCAGTGATTTTCAAGTGTAGTATTCCCCATTGTAGTTGGGTCAGGAACCGAACAGAACATTCTACCTCCTGCTTGCAATGACCTGACCCCTGGCTGAGGGGCTCAGGGGACATCAGGCTCTCATCACAGTCCCCCCCACACCTGCTGCGCATGTCTCCACAGTGCTGGCAGAAACTACTCCATGGAGGACACAGATTAAGAAGCATTATTGTTTTGGTTTCTTTACATCCAGCTGTATTGAGGTATAATTTACATGCCATTATATTCACTGGCAATGCAATGTTGTCAATGATTTCTGCAAGCTCATAGCATCGGCAGTCATCACCACAGCCAGTTTTAGAAGACTCCCATTACTTCATCATCTGTCCCAAGTTGAGCACATTTCTCTCTCTTCTTAGTTAATTGAGCATTTTTATCATTAATGGGAGCACTTTGTTGGGGAACAGTAATGAAATTCTTAGTCATTTATACTTGAGTGTGGGTTAATTTAATGCACTGCTTTTATAAATGTATTTAATTCATTAAGCAACTACTTAGCACTGTTTCTACCATCAGTAAGGTTGGTGATAAACCGATGTCTCCTGGGCCCCTCAGCCAGGAAGTGGGTCGTTCTCTGGTGGCACTTCCTTGAGGCGGGACATTAGGACATCCTGATCTGTTCCTAGATGCAGCTATTCCAAGGAACCTTACACTTGTGAACAGAGATAAGTATTAAGAACCCACTTCCAAAGAGCTTTGTAAAGACAATACAGTGGTCACGGGATCACCATGATGCATTTTGGAAGGCAGTTAGGGGGTTGAGAAAGGTGTGAAATGACAGGGTGCTGTGAAATCTAGAGGGTGGGATGCTCTTTTCAGGGCGGGGAGAAGGCAGCGGAGTGTGAGAGGCCCTGGGAGTGAATGCTAGGAATCAGGGGTCAGAAAGTGAGGAAGGGGGCCCAGGATGGGTGATGAAGATGCCAAACCCACTGGGACATCGTGGGGAAGCCTGCTGTCCCAGAGCTCCTGCTGTGAGGCCAGCCAGCCCAGACACTTCCCCCGCTTCCTCGGGGGTCTTAGATGCCCCCTGGCTACTCTGGTGGGCAACAATGCCTATTCAAGAAAGGCAGGACAGAAGACTTACCCAAATTAGGCCAAGACAAGATTCATCTCTAGCCATTGTCACAGGGGAGTGTGGACCAGGCTTCCTTTGAGTATGACCTGACAAGACCCACTGCCATGGCCTCAGGGTAGCCCCAGCCACACAAGTCAATTCTCGCCTCTTTCTCCCTTCAGTTCTCTCTCCTTCCAGGACTTGGTTCCATCTCATTTTATTTTTTCTGCTATCCCTTGCCCCCACCCCTGCTCTCATTTCCTCTTTCCACAGTGCAAGGGAATTTCGGCTGGAACAGCCCATAGCGTGTGGTGGGCCTGGGGGGGCATCCAGAGGTCGCTGGAGCTGGGAGGGCCCCAGACGGGGACTGAGCAATGTGTCACTGCCAGGGCTTGGCAGAGGCTGCAGCCCTGGGGGGTTGGGAGCAAGGGAGGCCTGGGAGGTGGGAGGTAGAGGGCAGCCGGGAGGCCTGAAGCCTGCCAGAAAAGAGGACCTGAGGTGGGGTGAGAAGGCCATTTGAGCTTGGAAGGGAGATCCTTGTTGGCCACTTCCTGTCCAAGCTACCAGGGTCTTTGGTGGGGCCTCCTGGCTTGAGAGGTACCACCCTAGCCAAGAATTCTTCTTTCTTTCTTTTTTTTTTTTCTTTCACTAAATTAAATAATAGAGGGACTGTGTCTATCTCTATTTCCATATAGCCAAGTCTGAGCCTCGGCTGATCCTGGAAGCCAACCAGGTATGTGGAAAGAGGAAAAGGCAACAGCCAAAGAAAATGAAGCGATGCCTTGAAGGCCAGATGGAGGCTGTGGGCAGGGATCTGCAGGAGGCCCTGGACCAGGGGGCCAAGGAAGGGGGGTCTGTCTAGCCTCTGATCAGAGGGTGAAGGAAAGTCGGGGGTGGGTCTCCCTACAGCGGGCTGCTGGGAGATCGCCTGCAGGAGGTTAGAGCCAGAACAAGGGCAGCCAGAGCATGAATGATCCTTCCTAGATGGAGATCTCTAAGGCTCACTGAGTGGCCTACAAGCAGCAAGAACGTCTCCGGGTTTGGTGAAGAGCAGGAAAGAGAAGGTGGTGGACCCACCTGGTGGGAAGACAGGGTCATTCAGTGTTTGAACCTGTTCCCATCTTGTGTCCCTGCTCATTATAAACTAGAGCTCACTTTGGCCCACAGCCCCTGTCTCTTACCTCCCCTCACTCCGCCTCCCCATGCTAGTTGAGTCTTCCCCTGAGGAACACTAAGCCTGGTCTCAAGAAGGAAAAATGGTGGTGTGGGGCGTGGGGGGAAGCAGTGACCCTGCCCTATTGACATTTCCAGAAGCGGAGAAAACACATACATAACTTCTTTGCTCTAATGGTTGTTCCCATCTGTCCCTTTCTCTCCATGCCTGCTGCTTCTGGCTTGGGCGGGAGTCCTTATGTATGCACTCCAGGGCCCCTCAGAGCCATGTTCCAGATCATAGCCAAGCCATCTACCTCTCCTCAGATACCAACCCCTCCCTTGCATTAAAATTCATCAATATTTTTCCTTATCTCTCACAAAAGAGGTCAAGTTCCAAGTATGTCCCCAAAGGTCCTACCAGACCACTCTTCTATCACTCTAGCATCATGTCCTGACACTCCCAGTTTGCCTATATTCTTGTATCCACTTCACACTATTTGTAATTCCATGAGTGTTCTACACTCTCCCTGTCCCTGCACTGGCTGTCCCCTCTGCCAAGACAATACCCTCTGCCATGCACCTCCTTAATGCCTCTTGTCCCAGCACCAAGGACAGCGCCTGGCACCAAGCAGGTGCCAATAAATAATGATGAACAAAGGAGTATTTCAGACTCTACCCTCCCTCCTTTCCCTAAAGCCAGCTTAGGCATCTCTAGCTGGGTTAGGCTTCCCTAGCTTTTACCATGTTATAGTGAAATAGCCTGACCATTTATGCAGACGGTAGGATTTTAAGATCTTTACTGTTGCACGTTTTCACTTCAGGATTTTCATCCCATGGCTTTCTCCCATTCTATTTAGATTGTAAAGCATGCATGCTTCCAGGAAAGGCTGTTTCAGTAGAATGGCAGAAATAGACTTCTGGTAGTTCCAAGCATAGACCCTGAGAGGATGGAATAAATGATGAGTCTAGATAGGATCCCCCAGATTAGGGCAAAGGGCGAGAAAGGGAGACATGAAGAGAAGGGTGGGGCTGAACAGGAAAGAGGGCTTTGCACTCAGAAAAACCATGTATCCAGGGCTGGGATCAGCATCTGGAAATCTCTGGCCTCTCTTTGGTAGGTATCTCTCATAACCAATAGCAGACAGCCATATGGAAGCCAAGTTGGTACAACCCCAAACTCCCTGATTTCCACTTGAATGAGTCCCCTAGGGTGTCCTCCCTGAGATCCCAATTGCACTTGCTAGGGACAATATCCAGAATGTTGCTTATTGACTATCCAGAGGAAAGGAAGCTTCTCTTCAATGCTTTGCATCCACTCAATCCCCATCCAACTCATCCAGAGTGGAATCCTACAAACATTGCAATACTCCAGGGATGTGGGGCTCTGAAGGGGAAGGTAAGGTTGGGATGCTGAGGAAGGAAGAACTCCCTATGTCCCTTTCCCACTTGACAGTACAGAGCCCATTCAAGATGCTCCTCAGTACAGAACAGTATAGAAGAATGCACCTCCATGTTATGCCCACATCTTTTCCACACCCCCAGGCCAGCCACATCTCCAGTGCTTATCACACTCCGTGGCACATTGTAGGTTCTCAACAAATCTGAAGTAGATATCATCCTCACTCCCTTACTAACAGAATCTCAAATCTGTTCAGGGAAGTGATGTAGTTCATTAAAAGTGTTCAGCTTCCTAGAATCCATTGTGGCTAGGGTGGCATTAAACAGTGTTCTGGATAATAAAGTATAAGTGGGACAATAAAATATAATATATAAAATATATAGTAGATAGGGCTTCTGGGAAAGCTTGTTAAATGGGTAGACTCGGCTGATACACTCCTTTTCAGCTTCTGTCCTTCATCCTTCACCTTCCATCTCTCTTCTGGCCTGGAACATCGACATGCCATTCAGAGGCACAGGAATCAGTTTGCAGCAATGAGGAAAAGTTTCTTACACCAAGGATAGCAAAGGAGAATGGTAGAAAAAGCATGGGTCTCTAATAGCATAGTAGAAGGTGGACTCTGCCATCCCTGGATTACCTGTCTTTGGACTTCTTGGCAGTGAGTGTGTCGGTTAGCAACTGTGCTGCATAACAAATCATCCCAAAGTCCATGGTTTGAAACAATAATCATTCATTCTTATTCTTGAATCTGAGGATAAGCTGGTCTTGGTTTCAATCTCTAGGTTGGGTCAGCTCCATGTGCTTTTCATCCTAAGTCTAGCACCTTCCCAGAGCATGTTCTTCCAATAGTGACCGTGGAATGACAAGAGGGTAAGATCAATTGTGCAAGCACATTTCAAGTCTCTGTTTGCATCACATCTGCAAACATCCTATTAGCCAAAATAAGTGACACAGAGAAGCCCACACAGTTGAGGGATGGCAAAGTATACCTTTACCTCTAATGGTATACCTATACCTCCTAATTCACATGGCAAAGGGCATAAAGAGGAGCCAGTAATTAGAAAATACTTGCTAAAAAAGTAAATGTTGGGTGCCTCTCATGTGTCAGGCACCAGGTTGGATGCTTTGTGTTCATTAACCTTCCCATTTAACCTTTCCAACAACTCTTATCAAGAAAGTCTTACTAAATTTACTTTGCACATTAAAAAAACCTATTGATTAAAGAGGATAAGTAATATATCACTTGTGAAAGGGAAGGACAGGATCTCAACTCTGGCTCCAGCTGCTCCAAAGCTTATTTTCGCCCATTGCATCACGTGTCCTTATTTTTTTCCTCAAGTCTTTTGGAAATGAACAGGTATCTGACTTGGGAAACCAGCACTGGACAGAATATCAACTTGGTATCTTATCACAGCCAAATGACTTGGTATCCTGGTATGGGGAGAAGATCAGCAAAGAAAGGCTCTGAGAATCCAGACTGTCAGTTGCAAGAAACAGAAACTTAATCTGGCTGGTTTAAGCAGAGAAAGGCTATTCAGCATTTCTCAGAATTACCCACAGGATGAAAAGACAGGCTCAGAAGACATGTGGGTTCAGGGAAGACTGAAAAGCCAGAGCACACCCCAAGGCATGGGGTCCTAACACCTGATGGTCCTGCCGCAGCCACCAACAAAATAATCCTTCCCTGTCCTGGGTTTAAAGTCCAGGTAGGTGCCTCCAACTGGCCCAGGCATGGTCAGGCACCCATGTCCCAACTACACAGAAGGTATCTGGCTCCCACATCTGTAGTGAGAGATGAGATCTGACTTCTCTAGGAGTCATTCAGTGAAGGATTCCTCCAAGCACAGTAAAAAGGTTCAGAGGCTAGGAAGCAAAAACAAAGCAAAACAAGCAGGCTCAGCCAGCAATCAGCAGCAAGTGTGGTCAGTGAGCATGTGAAGAAAAGGGGAAAAGGGAGCCTGCCAGCACACCCCTGGCTTCCCACCCCTGTTCATACCCTCGGGGCCGGGGGATGGGCAGTGGTAAGGCAGTAGGGCACAGAGCTAGAGCCTGAGCATCCTGGCCTCTGGTCCTCCCCCATGCTGCAAGGGTCCACTGATGCTCACCAGGAGGCTGATGCTCTTTCTGCCCTCAATGGCTGCCAGGCCTGGAATATCTAGAGAAGAGGGAACTTCTGGAGAAGAGCATAAGGCAAGTGATGGGTCTCAGACTTCAAGAGTTATTAAGACCATGGAGAAGGGATGGGAATGCCAGGGAGGACTTAGCACTGAGTTGGGTCTTGGAAGAAGGTAGATGTTTCAGAATAGGGGTATGAGGGAGGGCATTTTGCTGTGAGGGGGGCTGTGGGCAAGAGGAGCTCCCTGTCCTGCTGGGATGAGCCAGTCCTTCCCCTGGCAGACCAGCCTCCTCCAGGGCCAGGGGCCAGGGAGGATGGGCTGGGCTGTGTTCAGATCTGAACCCTGCTAACCATGAAGCCATAGCTAGCTCTCCGGCTGTGAGAAAGAGCATGGACTTCAGATCTGGTCCTTCCTCTTCTCACTTAGAATAAGTTACTTCACATCTCTGAGTCTCAATGGCCCTAACTTTTTAAAAAAAATTTTTAATGCTTATTTATTTTTGAGAGAAAGAGAGGGGCAGAGTGTATGCAGGGGAGGGGCAGAGAGAGAGGGAGACCCAGAATTCAAAGCAGGCTCCAGGCTCCATACCATCAGCACAGAGCCCAACGTAGGGCTCAAACTCACAAACCATGAGATCATGACCTGAGCCAAAGTCAGACACTTAACCAACTGAGCCATCCAGGCGCCCCTCAATGGCTCCACCTTTAAGGTAAGCATCAGCGGAGAGCCTCGGTCTTAGGTTTGCTGGGAGAACCACAGTGAGGCACCACATGTAAAATGCTGAGAACAATGTCTGCAGGGAAAAGCACAATCTAAGGGTTCATTGTGCTGCTGCTGTTGCTAGCGATGATGGCCACAATGATGGTGGCAGGGTACATAGCCGGGCCCCTAAAAGCCTGTTCCTTTCCTCTTTCCCTGATGTCGGTGCCTTCTCTCTCTCCCAAGGTGTACAGTGTCCTCAGGCCTGCCCCTCCCCAGGAGAGGGACTTGCTCAGGTCCTGACCATCCTTCAGACCTCTCAGATATGATGAAGGACATGAGGAGAGAGTAGAAAAAGGACGTGTACCCCTTTCTTCATGTGCCATATGTTCTGCAAAGCCCAGTAGAGGCCCAGCTCACTGGCCTCCCCTGAAACTGGGCCAGTGTTCCATACTCAGGGCTGAGGTCTAATCCCTCTTGGTAAGCCTACTCTTCATAGACTGGGAGCTCCCCAGGGAAGGGCGACGTGCCTATTACGTGGCTGGGCCCGGGGCCAGAAGTGGAGATAGGGCCTCAGAACAGTGGGAGGCACTGACTCAGCTTTCTGAATATGGTCTCACTTCTCCACTTGCCTCCTCTCCTCTACCATGAACCCCCACGGGAGAAGGAGGCAAGGAGCTTGGGGCAGGAAGGGACATACTGGGTTTCATCCTTCCCTAGAGGTTTAGAGGGGTTTCAGGAGCCCTCGGCCTCCAAAAGTGCCAGAGCTGGGCTGGCTCAACAACCCAAGCCAGCCTCTGGGAAGATGCTCCTGCTCTGACACCCTCCAGGCAGGCACAGCTCATACCCCGAGTTCCTGGGGTCAGGGTCTGGCCACTTTGCAGCCTTCAGCACTGCAGATCCAGGCCCTGAGCCACTTCGTCTCCTCTCCCAACCCTACAACTAAGCATCCTGGGATATCCCCAGCCGCCTCCATGCTCCCCTCCCCACCTCCTCATCCCTAGCACAGAAGCCCCGTCAGGGATCACTGCAAAGCACCACGTGGAGATCTAATCTGGGGCAGGGGCGCAGAGCCGAGGCGGGGTGGAAGGGGTCGACGAGAGGAGGAAATTAATGATTAAATAATGGGTTCCAAATGTAGCGGCTCCAAGTGAAATCCCCAGCCGCAAGCCGGCGGGCTGCACGCTCTCGGCCCTGCTCCAGGAGCCCTGAGGAGGTCCGAGCAAGAGTAGAGATGCTGGTGGCGGTCTGTGTCTCCCCCACCCCCCCACCAGGCCCAGTCAAATGGTCCTGGCCCGGATGTCGGGTCAGCAGGGTGCCTGTGGGGCCCAGGTGATTCCTGATGACAGGCAGGAGCCCTACCACTTGGGGGTCCCCTGCTGGAGGTGGGGGCTTGCAGTGCATAGGAGGCTTAGCCAGGCAGGAGGAAGTCTTGAGGGACAGCCTGGCCAGGGCTGCAGTCTCTGGTGTCCTCTATGCCTGGTACCCTCCCCACCCCCATATTATCCCAGCCCATCATTGTCCTGGCTACCCTGAGCCTTCACTCTTCCTAGAGGAAGCCCTTGCAAGGAACCCAGGGACAGAGGAAGGTGCCCCCCTCCCCAGACAGCCACTCCCACCCTAAACCTTCCCTATGATTGTACCTTCTCCTTCTATGTCCAACTACAAGGCTCCCCACTTTGTGTGGGGCAGACGGTCACCATGCTAAAAGTCCGGCCTTACCTAGAGCAAATTTCATCGCATTGTGCCTCAGTTTCCCTCTGAAGGCTGAGGGCTGGGATTTCTCTATAGCACTCTCCTGGGAACAAGGACCCTCTTGCATGTTTTTCTCTCTGACAGTGCAAACCCCTCACGGGCAGGGAACCTCACCCTGGGTCTCTGGCTTTCTGCCACCTTGTGCCCTCACCGCACCTCCCGTCTGCAGGGGAAGGGCCCAGGCCTCAGAAGCCCAGGACAAGCATCTTGGCCCCTGGGCTCCTTTCCCGCTCCTCTGGAAGCCTGCTTGGAGCCTGAAATTTTCCACACTGAGCCTTTGGCTGCAGACGCTGGAACTTTTGCAATTTCCTGACTTGCAAACTGCTCCCCCACTCCTACGCCCTCCACCACATCCCCACAGGTCTTGTGGGGTGGTCACCTCAGCAGGGGCTCGGAGCCCAGACAGTTGGGAGCACAAGCCGAGGTCTTCAACCGTGACATTGAAAAGTGCACTCTGGCTGGAGTGCCTATGCCATTGTCTGCCATCATCTGCCTGTCTCACCTAGGGCCTCCGGGAGAATGACTGGCTTCAAGGCCCAGTAGCATGGAGATCAGCGGGGCAAGAAGGGAAAGCTATCTCCGGGTAAATGGGCCAGAATGATGGGGACAGTTTCTGTGCATCACTCCAACTAGAGAAAGCAGGTCTCACTCTGGAGTTTGGGACCAGTGCCGCCGGCCAGGACCAGCGGGGGGAATGCTGAAAAGTGTCTGGGCCTCGTATGGTGGCGCACGTAGCCCTGAAGAGCCCTGGGTTGCGATTCGGCACGCAGGCCACACCTGAGGAAAACGGGATGCCAGGAGCCCAACTCAGCTCCCAGCAGGCACATATGGCCCACCCTGTCACAAGCAGCCCTGGCCTGCTTCAGAGTGCCACTTGTGGCTGGGGGAGAGCTGCCAAGCTGACCAGCACCCTGCGGGAGCCTGCAGGTAAGGGCCGAGAGGGAACGCTTGTACGCTTTGCCCCACGGTTCGGGGCCTCTCCTTTTTCCACCCCCGCAGCTCTCCAGAGTGCTTCTTGTATCGTCTGGGGGCTGGCAGCGCAGAGCCAGGCTGAGGCTTGCCGTGGCTTTGTGTCACAGCCCGCCACACTCTGGGGCACCAGTGGTGGGTCACTTTTATGGACTTCCATTCTCTACTACTCTGGAAAGGCAGGCCAAATAAACACCAGGCCGAATAAGCCCAAGGCCTTCCTCTCCCTGGGTCCCCCACACCACCTCATCCAAGATCCACACACCGTCCGGGATTGCGCGTGCAGAAGAATTTTAATAAAAACAAGCAATTCAGAAGGTCTGGCGGGGCAGGCCGGCTGGCCGTGTAGACTCGGTGCTATTCCTGGCCTGGGAGGCCAGGAGGCTCTCCTAGGAACGGGAGCTCCCAAGACAAATACAGAGCAACAAGCAGGCTTTGTCTTCTCCTTTGAAGACGAAGTGTCCAGGCTGGGCCTTGGCCACACAGGAGGCGAGGGGAGGGGCTAGAAAAGAGGGGGCCAGGCGAGGGTAGTCAGGCTGACAGTCATGGGTTTGGGGAGCTCTAATCCTTTGGGAAGCTCCCCAAGGACGGGCATTTAAGAGTAGCTATGTGTAAGCGTAAGAGGAAGACACTTTCCTTGGCTTTGCTGTCTGGCCTCATGCTGTCACTTCACCAAACACCCCCAGATACACACAGCTCAGTCAGGTGCCTCTGTCCCCAACATGAGCATCAGCCACTAAATGCCCAAAGCCATGGCACGGATGGGGTGAAAACAAAAATCAAAAACAAAACTGAGAACTTTTAATCCCTCAGTTCTGGGGAGATGGATTTTTTCCAAAAGGAATTTAATTAAAGACAGAAAAAGACCAACAGAAACCAAAAAATCACACACACATGTGAAAAGTGCCATGACAGCCCTGGAGTCCTGGCCTCAGAGGTGGGAAGTCTGGGCACGGAGTCCCGGGGCCCCCAGAAGCTGAGCCTGTGGGAACCAATCTGGTCTGCAGCAGGCTCAGAAGGCCCCAGGGACACTCAGCCCTTCATAGGGTGGGAGCGGGGCAGTCTAGTGGCCCCGATCACAGAAACTCAGGTCTTGGTGACTGTCCCCAAAGCAGCCTGACCCAGTGGTCAGACCCCAGAGCTCACATCTTGCGACACAGCTGCTCACTGCCTACTTCAGGGCAATAATGCTCCCTGGTACTGAACCAAGCCCACTCTGGAGAAGTAACTAACCTTTCTCTGAAGTGTATCTTCCTCTTTTTAGCAAAAACACGTCCATTTTTGTGATTTTTAAACAACAGAGTTTTCTTTGTCCAAATCAGTCCAACACATCGTGGTCAGTAACTCCTGCTCCCTTTTTTATACAACCAGCACATCAAGGCTTGGGACATAGTTCAGGCTTCTCCCTGAAAACCCCACAAGCCACCTTTACTCCATTTCTGACCTTATCCCAGTCTTCGGATTTTGACATTGCGGTTTGTCTCCTTCCAAAGCCCTCACCTCACCCCTCAACCTGTTGTGCACTTGGGCTGGTGGCTTCTTCTTGGAACCAGGATGCCTGGTTCCTGATGCCCCTGCCCTGGGGAGATGCCTGCCCCTAGTTAGCCTGCCCCCGGGCTCTTGCATCTGGGCACGGCTTCTTCCAGACAGTCCCCTTCCAGGTGTACAAGGGCCCAAAGGGAAATTTAATGAATGAATAAATACCTGAATGGTGAATGGTAGATGCCTATTCTGTCTTGGGCCTTTCCCAAGTGCCTAGGCAGATTCCCTCACTCCACATTAACCCCTTCTTCACCACTCTTGTCACAACGGTGTTCAATACTGCATTATCGGTTAGAGCAATACTGCGTACTAGCTGTCTCCAGGCCTTGCTTACCTTTGCATACTCCTAACAGTTGGGATGACGCCTGGCACATGCAGATGCTCACTTAACATCAGCAGAATCGGTGACTGTGTTGTAACTGGGTTTCCTCAGCCTGAGCGGTGATCTTCGTTTCCACCTTCCGCGTCCACCCATCTGTGCCCTTCATCTTGAAGCTCACACTCTTTCTCTTCCTTTTTGTGATCACAGTCATTCAAGATTCTCCTGGCAGCATAACTCTGAGGAGTTCAGGCCATCAAGGCCTCTGATCTCTATGAGCTTTTCGAGGGCAGTGGCCTTCCATTTTTGTCCTGGTGTCTCTGTCACAGCATCATGCCTGGCACTCGGTAAATAACTGTTGGGCCCACAGATGGAGAAGGACTAATTGACTGAACAAATACTTTTCTCAGAGCTTCTGGAAACTTTCCTGGCTATATCATGGTCCCAATTTCTTAGGGTTCTCTCTCACTTTCCTAATTTGTTCTTGCTGATCAGAACTAAATCTGAAAGATTTATTCCATCCCTCTCCCCCACCTGCCCGTTGCTTTATCAACCTTCTGGAAAGACGACCCTGTGTCCTCTCTCCACTTCCATATTCCCCACACAGACGGCACATTGGGCTCAGCTTGGTATCTGTCAGACCAGGGCATGATATGGTGACAAATGACCTCAAATAGTCACCCTTGAGTCTGGGTGACTCTGCAAGGCAGGCTCTTCCTTCCGTGTAATGTCTTAATGTTGCTACTCCACACCAGCAGGTGCTTCCACAGCCACTAACTACACTGGAAAGGAGAGAGGTACGGAGGTCAGCATGGCCAGTTTAATGTTTCCACCAAAAAGGGGTGCACACCCTACTGCTCACATTGCATTGGCCAAAGCATGTCACATGACCACTAAATTTCTAGGGACGGGGAAGTACATCCCCCCCACCAAGTCCCTAGAAGGCAGGAGACCAGATATTGGGAAACTGTGATGATCCCACCCACAGCAGAGTTGGGGTCAACACCCCCTCCCCCCCGCCCTGGCCAGCTGGGGCTGGGAGAGGTTCCATCTGTGGCTGAGGAGAGATGAGAAACAGAACAATGGTGATCACCCCACCCTAGATCTGAACTCGGTCACTCTAATTACCATACCAGTCACTTCCTGTGATTTCTACCAGGGTTTGCCAGGAGCCCTGAGTAACCACAGCTTCACAGTCAACACCAGGGGAAACGTTGTCAAACTTCTCTCAGGCCAGTGGTTTTCAACTCAGGTCTGTGGGATTGGGGCCTGGGACCTGAGGCTCGAGCTCCTTCCCCTGGGGCCTCTCCTCCAAACCTTGCCCCAGCTGAGGGGCTGCTGCCAGAAGACGGACTACAAGAAGGCAGTTAGCTGGGCTGGGTCACCTACCAAAGCTCTGCCCCTGCTACAGCCCTTCCCAACCTCTGCCTCCCCTCCCTCCACTCCCATGCCTATTACCCCTTTATCCATGGGTGCCTCTTCCTCTCTGGCTTTCTTGGCCAAACCTGTAGCCCAAGTTCCTGAGGTGCAGCCTAGTGGCAGGGCCAGAGAGAGCAGGCTTGATCTTTGGTTTTAAAATAAGGAGGAGGGGAGGAGGAGGGGGAGGGTGCGGAGGAGAATAAGTAAATAAATAAAATCATTTCTAAGGATGATAAGGGGACATGGTGGTGTTGAGGAGGACCTGATTCAGGGCTCCTGTGAAGTGATGGGATCAATGCAGAGACCTAAGGGATGGTAGGGGACCGGGGTGCCTAGGTAAGGAACATGGAAGGAAAGACCAGCCTTTACCAAAGAAAAGGGTCTTTTCTGCCTCTCACCCCAGGGATGTGAGGGTTGGGTGGCCAACACTGCCTTATTAAATTGATTTTCAATACTGCCCTTTTTTTGGTGCTTAGCCTGAGTTCACATACCTCTTACCTTGTTTAAATCTCTGGGTTCAGTGCACAGAGTTGCCAGGGACACTTCTTCAAAAGGCTGACAACTCTCTTTTTTCCATGTTGCTCCCTCTCTGTCTCCCTTCCACAGTTTGAACCTTTCTGCAGAATTTCCACTTGCTTCCCTGGACAGGCTGGGTGAGAGCTGCCTGAAGTCCTTGTCTCTGGGGCAGATAGGAAAGTATCTCAGCCAAATGCTGGCCTCAAGACATGACCTTCTGGGACCTTCTGGTCTTGCTCCCATCTCCTTGATCAATTCTGACACATCCCAAACCCACTCCAGGGCCATACCCTCAGTTCTAGCTTAGCTGCGTGCAGATGGGGTGTTTATTGTAAGAAGTGTGCTGTTTGTACTATCCCAGCCTGCAGAAGGGGGAGGGTAGCAATGAAGGCTTGAAACATCCTCTACTCAGAACAATTCCCAGTCTCACTGTGCTCCCAGGCCTGCCCTGGAGGGACAGAGAGGAAATAACCAGAGTGAGTCAGGGACAACTCAGAGGTAAAGACTGGGGTAATAGCAGAGCAGATATTTGGGAAGTGGCTGACATAATGGTCAGGACACTCAGGAGGCTGGGTCTTGTTCTCTAGGCCCCAGGCTCCCAGAAGAGGCACTGGTGCCCACCCAGGACATGGGGTTCTGGGCGCTGCTGGCCTGAAGAAACCTCATGAGGTTGCAGTCATAAAGTGGGGCCTACTTGGGACAGAAGGTAGAACTGACATGTCCAGGGGGTGGCAGTATCCTTCAAGGTTCACTGTTTCCTTTTCTTTTCTTTTCTTTTCTTTTCTTTCTTTCTTTTTTTTTTTTTTAAGAGTAAATCTTTCCTTTTTTCTCAACCTATGACCCTCAGCTTCACTTGTCTCAGTTTGGCTTTTTGAACCATTTCTTGTCACTGACATCAATCAGTGTTTTTCCAGGCTGGCCTCCACACCACTAAGGACTCTACTTCCCCCTGTCACTCATTTCTGGATGTTGTCCTCTTCATATGGCTTTAGTATCACCCCCCTTCCCCTCTGCCCATGATGAGAGCCCAGCATCCTCCTTCTGACAAGACACATCATGAGCAAGCCATAGCTTACTTCTCCCTGGTCTCTAAAGCCTCTTCATTAATCTATCATTTCCTCATTCTTGAACCATAGCTATGGACAGAGATAAAGGCCAACCTGGCCCTCCAGTGGCTGAGGGCTAGGAGAGACCCAGACCACATACTTCCTAATTAGAGTCTCCCAGAAGCAGACCCTGAAACAAGGATTTGAGTCAAGTAGTTTATTTGAAAGGTGTTTCCAGGAAATACCAGTACTGGAGCAGAAACATGGAGCAGGGAATGGAGGATGGCCAATGAATGCCTTAGAAAGACATCTATCACTGTGGGCAACTAGAATTTAATTCTACTGGGGATTCTCTGGGAGCCAATGGAAGAGACCCACTGAGCTATTTTACCAAAGAGTGAGGGAGCTAGGTATTTATTGGTTGAGAACTATTTTCAGGGAGTGTTAATACCCCCATACTTCTAGCCTGCTACACAGAGTACAAAGCTACTGGTAACCAGATAAACCCTATAGGTAAATAAGTGTGAGTGCTGTTGGTTTGCAGTTGAGCCAGAAAGCATCAAAATGGAAAGGAAAAGAAGATATGGGAACCAACAGCATCAACAGCATAATACAATGTATTATTAAGTTTGTTGAAAGGAATCAGAGGTAAGGGATGGCTCTTATAGGAGTTAAACTGAAGTAGATTTTGAGGTTGGGGTAAGGTTTAAAAACCAGAAACAAGGAAAGGCATTCAAGGAAAGGGGAACAGCAAGCGTAAGTTTGTGGAAAGGAAGCCACAGGAATGGCAGAATCTTAGAAGAGTCATGAACTAAGAAAATTTGTTAGGTGATGTGCAAACTGTGGAAATTATGGGAAGTCCAGAGAATACATGAGTGGAAACTGATGTGGTGCTGTCTACTATAGGACCAAGGTAGGGTTTAGGAGAAAGATGATGAGTAGAGGTTTGGCTATGTTGAGTTTATGTTCTCTATGAGTCAACCAACTGGAGATGTCTGGTTGGTGATTCCACATATGAGCCTGAGCTGGGGTGAGGAGCCTGAGCTAGACTTGGAAATTCAAGAATCGCCTGCTTACAGATGGAGGTCAAAGACATGGGATTGGGAAGACCATCATAAAAAGAAGGGAGTAAAAGAAAGGTCAAAGAGAATATGAGGAAATGTAGGAAAATACATACACTTTGGAAATGGAAAAAAGGAAGAGATGTAAAGCAGAGAAACAAATGAAGAATCAGAAAACTTAAGAAGCTAAAGGAGTAAGTACTTTAACAAGGAGTTGAGGAATAATAAAATATTCTGCCAAAGACAAGGTGGACAAGGGCAAGAGATGCAGCATTGGAGACCAAAGCAGAAGTGTACTTGGGGTACAATGGGAGGGGAAGCCTAATAGGAAAGAGTCCTGAATGGGGTCATGGTCCACCAGTCTTCCAAAAACCTCTGTTTTGTGATTAAGTTGAGAATTAGGGTATTAACTGAAGAGAAGCACAGGTAATGGAAGGCATTTTTTTAAATATGGAAGGAGGTAGGGGTGCCTGGGTGGCTTAGTTGGTTGGACGTCCGACTTTCGCTTAGGTCATGATCTCACGGTTTGTGGGTTCGAGCCCCACGTCGGGCTCTGTGCTGACTGCCGGCTCAGAGCTTGGAGCCTGTTTCGGAGTCTGTGTCTCCCTCTCTCTCTGACCCTCCCCTGCTCACGCTGTCTCTCTCTCTCTCTCCTAGAAATAAATAAAAATATTAAAAAAAAATATGGAAGGAGGTAGCATTTTAATATATATTAAATAGTATAATAAATGTTTTAGCATTTATTATAATATTAATATAAATACTATACTAATACATAATAATAAAGTTTATATATATAATGAGAGAAAGCTTGGACTGTGGCATCTATTAAATTTAGGATTATGGCCTGTTATGAAACTTACTAGCTGTGTGACTTTGAAAAAAATTTGAAATTTTGAAAAAATTTTGAAAAAATCTTAACTTCTCAGAGCCTTTGCTTTCTGATACATAAAAAAGAAGATAATACTCATCTTTAAGGTTGCTCTGGGAATTAAATGAGATAATGGTTATACAGTGTTTAGCAGAAAGCCTAAATTATCTTCAAAAACACTGTTTCTCTTTGTTTATTTTTCCACTATGTGAAAGAGGTTGGTTGGGTTGCCACCAAGATAAGAGGTCATATTGTGGACAGTTTCATATACATAGAGGTTTCTAAACTCAGATATTAAGAAGCTTGGGTTTTAATGCTTATCTGGAAGCAAGAGAGCAAACATAGCCCCTGAAAGTTAGGAAGTTGGAATTTATCATCCTTCATAATGCCAGGATATATCCTTAGTGCAAACATAGAATAGAATAATATTCAACTACCTGCTTTCTCTGTCTATGATCTAGATGTGGAAAAAAATTAACCTCTGGGAATGTTTAACTATTCAACTTCTCTCATGCAAGTTTGGGCTTCATGTTTGCATTCTTTGTAGGACCTTCATGAAAGAAGTTCCATCCCAGGCATATCCCTAGGATGCCTGGCAGAAGCAAACACAAAATTTTTAAAGAACAAATACTCAACCCAGATTTCACTAGATGCCTATACAGAAATCTTCTGAAGATAAAACTCAAGAAGAAAAAAATTTTGTCATGAGCAAGAGTTAGTAAGCAAAATAAGTAGTTGGATCATACTCTTAAGAATTCATATAATAGAGACCCAGCAATAGCACTGCTAGGAATTTACCCGAGGGATACAGAAATGCTGATGCATAGGAGCACATGTACCCCAATGTTCATAGCAGCACTCTCCACAATAGCTAAAACATGGAAAGAGCCTAAGTGTCCATCAACAGATGAATGGATCAAGAAGATGTGGTTTATCTATACCATGGAATACTACATGGCAATGAGAAACAATGAAATCTGGCCATGTGTAGCAACATGGATGGACCTTGAGGGTGTTATGCTGAGCGAAATAAGTCAGGCAGAGAAGGACAAATATCATATGTTTGCACGTATAGGAGGATTAGGAGGAACTTGACAGAGGAACAAGGGGGAGAAGAAGGGTGGAAATGGTGGGGGAAAGGGAGAGAGGCAAACCATGAGAGACTCTTGAATGCTGACAAAAACTGAGGACTGATGGATGTGGGGGGGAGGGGGGGATGGGCATAGAGGAGGACACTTATGGGGATGAGCACTGAGTGTTATGTGGAAACTAATTTGACAATAAACTATTTGTAAAAAAAAAAAAAGAATTCATATAATAGAACTATCAGATAGATAGTGTGAAATAAACTGTTTAATTATCACAGAAAAAAATAAATACATGAGAAAATAACAAAATGCTCCCTAAAAGAGATCAGATGAGTTTGAAAAAGAACTAAGCAGAACTTCTAGAAATGAAATGAAAATATAATCATCAAAATTAAAAACTGAGTGGATGGCATATTAAACAGCTGAAGAGAGCATCTGTAAACTGGAAGATATGTCTAAATTGCAGTACCCAAAAATTGCAGGACATAAAGAAACACAGATGGGAAATATAGATGAGGGATTAATAAATATGGGAGATGGAGTAAGAAAATATAACCTGTTTCTAATCAAAGTTTCTGAATGGGAGAACACAGAGTGAAAAGGATGATGAAGATGATGGCTAAGAACTTTCCAAGTTCTTGCTGAAACTTATAACTCATATTCAAGAAATAACCACTTCAAACAGGAGACATAAAAATAAATCCATACCTAGACCTATCACAGTGAAATTGCAGAACCCAAAAGATAATGAGGAGATATTAAAAGTAGCCAGAGAAAAAAGACAGATTACTCACAAAAGATCAACATTTAAATCATCAGCAGACTTTCATCAGGAACAGCAGAAGTTATTTGACAAGTGGAACAGCTTCAAAGTAATAAACCATACAATTCATTCAATGTCAACTACAATTCCACACCCAGCCACCATATAATTCAAAATGAAAATGAAATAATATTTTCATAAATGCAGAGGGAGTATACTATAGAAGAATACATTTCAGGAGGAAAGAAATTGTACCTAGAGATTAGCAATGGGGTGGAAAAAACTATAATGAGTGAAGAAACTGATCAACATGTAGGTAAATCTAAGCAAGTTTCAAATCTATAAAACAATCGGGGCACCTGGGTGGCTTAGTCGGTTAAGCGTCCGACTTTCGCTTAGGTCATGATCTCACGGTTCGTGGGTTCGAGCCCTGCGTCGGGCTCTGTGCTGACTGCCAGCTCGGAGCCTGGAGCCTGTTTCAGTCTGTGACTCCCTCTCTCTCTGACCCTCCCCTGTTCACACTGTCTATCTCTCTCTCTCCTAGAAATAAATAAAACATTAAAAAAAATCTATAAAACAATAATTATTGTGATGATTAACTTTGGGGCATTACATAAGTGGGAATGAAATTTTGGAAAATAACATGTTAGTAAGAGTTAGGTAGTGTTTGGTCTTTGCGCTGTGTAGAAAAGAGTTGGGGCACCTGGGTGGCTCAGTTAAGCATCCTTAACTCTTGATTTTGGCTCAGGTCATGATCACTTGGTTCATGAGTCTGAGTCCCACATTGGGCTCTGTGCTGACAGTGCAGAGCCTGCTAGGGATTCTCTCTTGTCCCTTCCGTGCTCACCCTCTCTCTCTCTCTCTCTTTCTCTCAAAATAACTAAATAAACTTAAAAAGGAAAAGAAAAGAGTATATAGGTTGAGTAACTTTAGACATTGTCACATAGTAATATAAAGAAAATATAAGTCCTGTAAAACAGAAATAAATATGTATTTTCCAAATTAGATAGATGAATGTGTATCTACCAAATTTGAGGCTCCCAACCTTTAGGCTTCTCTCATGGAGGAAAGTAAACAGTTTTTTTATTTAAGGCATTTGAGTTGGATTTCTAGTAAGGACCGCCAAATCTAACATTAACAGAATAATTATTCAATAATATTTCTTCACCAGTATGCCATAAGACACAATTTGGAAGGAACAATTTCTATTTGTCCCCTCCTATACTTCAGAACTTGATGCGGTGCTTGTACAAACTGGATTCATGTAAAGAAGAACAGGAAGTTAGAAGAAAAGGAAAAGGAAGCTAGGGAAGGGGAGAGGAAGACTTATCTGGATCACCATCAGCAAAGAATGTTTATTAATGAATCAGTGTCAGCCCGAAGAAGAATTTTAGTGTTCAAAATTCTGTCTTCCTCAATGTTTTATTTGGATTAATAATGACTGGATACTAATTTGACAGATGCTATAACTACTAACAGGATTAACTAATGCACTAGGCGGTAGAATCTGGATCAAAATTCTTGACTGACTGTGCTGGGAAGAACCAAGTCCCTCTAATGAAAAAATGTCAGGTTCTATTCCCTGTAACCCATGAATATATCACCTTACACAGCAAAAGAGACTTTGCAGGTATCATTACATTAAACACCTAGAGAAGGGAAGACTGCTCCAATTATCTGGGTGGGCCAGATGTAATCACAAGAATCCTTTGAAGAGTCAGAGAAGGGGATGTGATGACAGAAGTAGAGTCAGAGAAAGGTTTGAAGATGCTTGTTGCTGGCTTTAAAGGTGGAGGAAGGGATCGTGAGCCAAAAATGTAGGAAACCTCTAGAAGCTGGAAAAGACACCGAACATTATTTCCTCCTAGAGCCTCCAGTGTAATGCAGCACTTCTTCACTTTGAAATTAGTCCAGTGAAACTCTTCTTAGAATTTCTGATCCCCAGAATTATAAGATAATAAATTGTTCTAAGCCACCAACATCGTGATAATTTGTTATAGCAGCAATAGAAAACTAATAAATTAGCTGAAATTATAAGATAGTTTAACAAAATATTTAAAAATATAGATTTAATACAAAATTTTATATTAAGGTCAAAGAAAACAACCAAATTCAGATTGCCAGGGTATAGAAGACTACTTTATAATGTGTAAAGGGCTGGGGCACCTATGTGGGTCAGTTGGTTGAGGGTCCAACTCTTGATTTCAGCTCAGGTCATGATTTCATGAGTTCATGAGTTTAAGCCCCGAGTCAGGCTCCATGCTGACAGTGTGGAGCCTGTTTAGGATTCTCACTGTCTCCCTCTCTCTCTGTCCCTTCCTCACTCTTTCTCATTCAAAATAAATAATAAACTTAACAAATAATAATTATAATGTGTAAAGGATGTACAAACTTTAACTGACTGCAAACTCAGCAGGAAACAAATGAAAAAACACACAAATAGTGTGCAGCTTGGAATGAAGACACGCAAGTGCCATGTCATCATTGAGAATGGTCCTGCCAGCTTCACGTCATTGTTGATGAACAGTGATCAGTGGTGGGTTCATCACTTTAAAAAGAATGATGACAAACAGAAAGAACTTCTGGATGGGGAGGGATCTAGAAAGCATTTTTAACAGAAAAAAAAAAAACTAGGTCTGAAAATTTTATCAAAATAAGAGAAAATCTAAAGTATATAATTTTCTTAAAGGATGATATTTATTCTCTGTGGTCCCTGAGGGTAGGATTCAAACCACAGAGCTCAAAGGGGATCTTTCCTAATTCCACACAAAAAAGAAATCTTTCACCCTCTGAGTGATCCTGAGACAGGATAGATTTCCTTGAGAGTATTCTGTGATTCCTGCTCCTAGATGTATCTGAACATAACCTGGACATGTGTTTAAGGTAGCTTCCAGCCCTCAAAGATTGTGCTCCTGGAATGGTAAGTGAGTTACGTAGGGGCCATGGAAAGAAGAAAGAGGACTCTACTTTCTTGCCCAGCCCTTTCACCTCTATCCAAGCGCCAACTGCAGAAAGAAACTGCAGAAACAAACTTGGATAGCTAGAATTTTGCCTCCATCTTGGAAAACCCAAAATCTTACTGATAAAGAAGAAGACTCTGAGTCCTTTCCAGGCAATGCATCCTCACTGCCCCCATCAAAGTTCCCCTCACCAAATAACAACACAACTAAATAAAACCTTCAATTATATCAATAGTATTTCTTAGAATCAATGAAACTTTTGCAATGAGAAAATATAGTATTTTCTAGGCTCTTGTGCTAGTTCTCAGAAAAAAAAATGAAGCACCAAAATGATCAGTTTATTCATCATACAGCCTAGCTCTTCCTGGTCATTTAGAAGGAAGGTTCCCATGTCCCCATCCCTTGAGGACTCTGCATCCAAACCCTAGGCAACCCCAGGACTGTGGGGCAGGACTGGGGTAAAACTCCTTTCCCAAGTGACCTTAAGGATGGCTCAATGCTTTGCCTTCCTCTTGCCAGGTCTCAGCTTTGACATCTGCATAAAGAGGGATCAGATTAGGGGCACAGATTGATGAAAGGGTGGATAGCTCAAGCAGGATTAGGATCTATTTCAGGTTCCAGGGAGCAGAGGGGTTCCAGGAGGGGGTGGGAGGTAGAGCAGAAAACATATCCTTCCTGGAATAGACTTAGAGCCACAGATTAGTAGTTTCAGTCCTACACATGGCATCCCCCACTATTGCCAACTTTAAGGGAATTTCCATCTCCCTTTTGCCCCTCGGTTCACCCTCCACCCCTGCCCAGTCCCCAGGATGGGTGGGAAGGGAACTATGGAAATTCCCTTTTCAGGAACATGGGGGTGACCTAGAGAGCAGGGGCTGGTAGAAACAAAAGGAATATTAAAAACTGAGAAAGACCCCTTGGCTTCTGGCTCCCAACTTTCATCCTTAGCCAGGGAATCATCTAAAAAGAGAAGGGACTCACCAGACTCATCTGCAGGTGCTGAATTTCCCAAGGCCTCCAGCCCACCCTCCTCCAGTCCCCCAGCCAGCCCATCCCACTGGGGAGTCAGAAGGCCCAGCCGACAGCTGGGTTGTGCAATCAGCAGCCCAGATGTGGCTGGGACTCTGGCTTGCAGCAGCTGCCTCTGTCATCACCCAGGGCCTATGGCCTTCATTTCACCCTCGAGCTGTATTCTAGCAACATTCCTGTCCCCATCCCAGACAGGCCGCACCCCAGCCACCACCCTCCTCCAGCAGAGAAGACTTGGCGGCCGAGAATCACAAGCCCAGCTCAGCCATACTGTGCTGTGCTACCAGTGGGAGGCCTTACCTTCCCCGGGCCTCAATAGATATGTGCTGGTTTAAGCCCTAAGTTCCCTACTGAATTTCTTCCTCATTCCTGAAGACTTGGGCTTAGTGATGCATTTGTTGGCTCCCTGCAGGAACTGAATAAAATATAAAACCGCTTTTATTGCCCTTGGGTATTCTAACCAGGGCAAGGTCACATCCCATTCTGCAGCTACCATGACCACTGTTCTCATGAAACTTTGAGTGTGGTCAAGCATCAGGCAACGCCATTGATGCTGGGCTCCAAAATTGGCAGCCAATCAGACTTAAAACAATTTCAGCCTACTTTTTGTTTCACCCAGGACTGCCTGGCTCAGAGAAGATGTACTGTAGTTATTTGCTAAATGGAAAGGTGAAATAAAGATTCACAGGGAGAACTGCCTGTGGTTGTACAGCAAACCAGTGACAGATGCAGGGTTAAAGCCCAGGTGTTAGGTCGTGTAATCAGAATCTTTCCCCCATACCATACTCTCTGCCTTCATAATTATGATGACAGAAATAGTGGTAGTGATTAAGGTAGTGGGGGTGACAATGGTGGTGGCAGTAATAATGGCAGCGATCACAATGGTAGTGGTGATGATGGTGGTGGCAGTGATGATGGTGGTGATGATGCGATTCAGGTGGTGAGAGTGGTGAGGATGGCAGTCGAGATGACGATGTGGGGCTGATGACGATGAGGACGGCTAAGGTGGTTACGGTAGTGATGCCGGCAGAAATGGTGGTGGTGATGCCTTGAGGTGATCAGGAAGGCAGATCCCCCTTCTCTCAAGGAATTCTCTTTAGGAATGCATGGCTTATTCCAATCATTTTGGCTCTGCTATGTAACTTTGGAATGATTCAGTATCTGAGACCTGACCCTAATATATCTTCAGCAGCAGAAATCAAGCCTCTGGAGGCAGCCATGAAAATGCACTGCTCAACTCCTGTTTTGAGAAGCATATGAAAAGACGGCTCTAGCCTTTACCCTGCTGGATCTACCACGTTGTGCTAAGGCCATGCTTCCCAGGGGCTGCTGCAGCCAATGATGGAGCCCAGCAGAGGCACTAATGCTGGCCCATTCCTGGAGATGCAGGACTTTTTGTCCAGCTAACTACCGAGGGACTCCCCACCAGACCCCTTGTTCTGACTGAGACTTTGCTTTCTCAGACTCCTCCTCCCCAGTGCCCCTACCTTCCTTCCATCCTTCACAGGGGGCAGATCTGCACTGCCACATGAAGGCTCATCTCACCTTCTCTAGTCCCTTTCCTTTATTGTTCACAGGCATCTCCCCCAATAAATCTCTTTCATGCCCACTCCTGTCTTCTGAGCTTCACAGAAGTCCCAAACTCATAAACCTGAATGATCAAACTGAGTAATACCATTGTGATACAAATAAAAATAATAGATAAAGTATTTTAAAAATGAGATTAGTTTTCTTCTCTAACTTATAAACTGTCTCTGGGGATGATTGCAGGCTGGAATGTATTGTATGCTTTGAGCCAAGAATTGAAGTTCCCCTTTGGAAGATTAAACCCTTGCTAGGGACTTGAAATGGAGCAGAGAGATGGGAGGAAGGCAGGGGCAGGGGGGAAGCCCAGGACAAAGATCTTGAGACAAGATGAGCCTGCTATGTTCCCGGGATGGAGAGTTACCCTCAGTGAGTGGAGTCGAGGAGAAGAGAAGCTAAAGCTGAACAGGAGAAGGGGAAGAGGTGGGGACCGGGAAGCCAAGAAGAGGACCTGAGATTTGATGAGACAAGAAAAGAGGTGACACAGAAGACTCTCGATGGGGTGGGAAGTGGCATCATAGAGTGGAGGGGAAGAGGCCACCTGAGACTATGGGCTCATCCAACCAAGCATCGATTGAAAGCAGAGACTGAAGTGGTAGGTGTAGGGGCTCCTGGGTGGCTCAGTCGGTTAAGCGTCCGACTTCGGCTCAGGTCATGATCTCGCGGTTCATGGATTCGAGCCCCGTGTCGGGCTCTGTGCTGACAGCCAGCTCAGAGTCAGCTTCAGATTCTGGGTCTCCCTCTCTCTCTGACCCTCCCCTGCTCACGCTGTCTCTTTCTCCCAGAAATAAATCAAAATCAAAAACAAAAACAAAACATTGAAGTGGTAGGTGGAGCATCCGTGCAAAAGACACATTGCGACAGAACAAATCTGTCTTGTCTCACTGGATTGGAGCATTAGAGAGGAAGTGAAGGGTTCAAGGGGCCTCCAGTCTGGGGAGCAGAGATAGGTACCTTCGACTGGAACAAGATGTTTGAACAGAGCGAAGGTTATGAGTTGGTTTTCGTCCTGTGTTTTTCAGTCGTCATGTCTACCAGGGACTTGACAACGTGGGTCTGGAAGGCAAAGAAGCAAATGAATTTTCCTCCAAGGATGACGGAGGGTGTGCTACAGAGGCTGCAACAGATCAAGTGGCTCTCAGGAAGCAGCCATGGTGGTGGCAAGGATGCAGCTGGGTCAGCGACAGAGAGGGGGAGTGAGCAGGGATGCAGGAGGATATGAAGGGTGAGTGCCCTATAACCTGGGGAGTCCTGAAAGCTGGATCAGATACCCCATGTCCCTCCTTAGCCTCCCAGCCTGACGGCTGCCCATGCTGGCCCCGAAGGGAAGTGGGCACGGGCGTCTGGGGCTTTCTCACAAGCGCAGAGGGGTATGCCAGAACAGACCGGTGACATTCTGGTGGAGTCCGGAACTGCGGGGCCTGCCACGGGGGTGGCCTCCCACAGGCTGCTCCTGTGGTCCAGTGGACACGTCGCTCTCCTGGGGTCAGCGCTGGGGCAGCAGCAGCCTCCTGTGAGGTGGTGGTGCTGGCATCTGCTTCGCTGGAACAGGGACTAGGAAAACAGATGACCTCAGGCTGAAAGCTCTCAGAATCATTGCTCAGAAGAGGGCGGAAAAGACGAGGCTAAAAATACATACAGACCCAAATTCTCTACCTCTCCGGAAAAAATTCCAGGCAGAGTGTCCTACAAACGTGTCTGACGCAGGCCCCTTCCATCGACCGTTCCCACACCAGCCTTTTTTCATCACGCTCTTCTCTGGCTTGTGCACCTGCCCTCCACCCAGGCCTGGCTCCTGTCCATCCCTGGTGCAGGCTCATGCTTCTGCCTGCATCCTCCCCTCCACCTGGGGCACCACTCTCCTCTGCCCACCCTTGGAAGAGAGTTACCCCCAAATTGTCTGGGACTCATCTCAAAGATCCCCTGGAACCTTCTCCAAGGAGCCTCCCAGACCACTTCCCACGTCCTAGTTCCTGGACCAAGAACCTGAACCATACAACTCACTATTGGATGGTCTGCCTTTCCCTCCATTCTGAAGACTAGACTGACCTCTTTATAGCCATAATAAAATCTTCCTAATAGAGGCAGGGAGAGGAGGACTTCTGTGTCTTTTCCTTCTATATCCAAAAGCACCCAGTCTAAAATTAAGTACATAATGGGTGCTTAATAAGTGTTTGTAATCAATCAAATAAATAGAAAGGCTTTGTCTATTTGAATGACAGGCTAGGGAGGAAACTTGGAGGGTATATGCAATAGGAGAGGGATGGGAGCTTTATCCCACTGTGTGTGTGTCTGTGTGTGTGTGTCTGTGTGTGTGTGTGTCTGTGTGTGTGTGTGTGTGTGTACACGTGCACACATGGGCATGCACCTGCCCTTGTGTATGATTTGCATGGGTGACTCTACTAAACTAAAAAGAAAGAGCTAGAATATTTGAGATTGCTGAGTAACTTCTGGGGTTCTCAAAACAGCTCTGGACATCCTGAAGAGCCAGTGCCCCTATGTTTTATGCTGAACAGCCTGGTTCCGGCCCTGAGCCCTCTCACTTTGGCTAGAGACCCAGGAGCTCTGCTGGCAAGACTCAAGAGCAGAGGCGTCAGGTCATTTGCTGCTATGGTGACTCTGCTTTCTGTTCTTCAGTGCTGGGGGTGAGGATACGTGGAGTCGAGACTGTGTCTAATGGCTGGCCCATGTTTTACAACTGCCTTTCTCCTAGTACCCTCTCCTTACCATTGCCTCTGTCCCTGCCTCCTCCTAATCTAGGTATCTTTGAACCACAGAAGCCCTGAGCCTAACATAAAATCTGTAAGTACCCCAAAGATGCAGGTGGATGGAAGAGAAGAAGGGAGAGAATGAAAATTCGTTTTCAGGTCTAAAACTTCTGGCAAAAGGATAGTAAAGTTAAAAAATAATAATAAGGAATAAAATACGTCTACTTTCTGTAGCACAACTTGTTATAACTGCAGAACACAATCCGCAAAGTGCCTCAAAAGGACATCGACTGATCGCAGTGTGACTCTAGATTACAATCAAAACCGTGAGCATTATGATATGCCTGGGAAGACCCAAGATTCAGACCCCCACAGTTCAGCCTGACACACAGAGGGGGGATGCCCACCCCAGCTTCTCTCTAACCTAGAGAATGTCAGGGGGAACAATCTGGGACTTCGATCTCATCTCCCTTTTATCTGCCCCTTTCTAGAAGAGCTGGTCAGAGCTGGCCACTCCCCCTGGCCAGGTTTCACAAGGGGTGGACTTACTCAGGTACCACTTTCTTCTCTCCTTCACGTCCTGGGACTCTGCTTTCCTAGGCAGGCCTGGCCAGCCTCCTGTCTATTCTCACTTCCTATGCTATAACCTGGCTTCCAGGAGCACAGGCAGTCATGTCTTTCACAGCTTGCCTGTGGCTGGGCACACAAGGTGTTCCCAGCCTATAGAGGGCCAAGGGAGTGAGTGGATGCTAAGTCTGCCACACAGGGTCGACACACAGAGACACAGGGACTTGGGAATGGGAAGTTCCCACTGGACTTCCAGGCCGAGCCTCCTTCCCAGCCTAGCATATCAGAGCAGCCCCGCCTGAGAAGACACTGGGCACTTGTGCAGTGATTAGGAAGCCACTACTTTATTTCCCGTTTGGACCTTATCCTTATGTTGAAGACTCCCTTGGCAGGAAGGAAGGGGGGTGAACAGTAGAATCCAGGCTCCAAACCTCCTTAGAACCCCCTAGCTAGGAGCCAGCACAAGAGCAACTCAGCAAAGATGCTAAAGATGCCATTCTCAAGGTCACACTTTCCCCATGTTCTGGCTGCCCCACAAAGTTCTGCCCAGAGGTAGTGTGATAATGTGAAGAAAACAAGTTGGGAGAGAGGAGACTTGAGATTTCATCCTGGCTCTGCCCCCCCCCCCCGTCCCCCGGGAGGGGGTGGTCCTTCCTTCTCCATGGCCTTGGTCTTCTCGCAGGAGGAACAAGAAGATGGGTCTAGGAAACCCCAGAAGCACTCACAGCCTTTCATGGGAAGCATCTTCAGGGGTGGAATTTGGTTTGATGCCTGTAGCCTGGTGTGCAGGAACTTAATGGTAGAGTGCTGAGGTTAGGAGAGAAAACTCACATGTGGGAACCAACTAGAGATAAATGCTAGGCAGTTTGATTGAATGCCTGGGTGAGTGGATCAGACCTGCAGTGCCTGGCTTGCGGGCTGGAACTCTTGCAAAGGAGCTGTACATCCATATGCCCTACAAGCATCGACCGAAGGCTGAATAAATAATACAACTTGCACGTGTATGTGTGACTATTTTTCAAATCATCAATGCTGCTGTCACGAATGAAACACAGATTCACTAGAAAGCGGCTCTGCACGCAGACCGCCAATTACTATTCCTCTTCTCAAACAGCAGACCTTATAAAGATGACTGCTATTTACAGTGAAATAAAATCATCTCCGGGCTCTCCTTGAAAATACTCAAAGGGGGAAAGGTGGGGGTGGGGGAGGGGACAAAACCAGGAGTGAATGTTAATAATTACTGAAGCTGGATGAAGAGTACATGGCGGGGGGTGACTATTCCACTGCTGTCTCCACTTTTGTATGTTTGAAATTTTCCATAATAATTCGTTTTTTGAGAAAAGTGCAAATGCTCTTATGTGGTCATTCATAGAATCTTTTGACATTAAAGAAGGGGTTCTTTGTGGACAGCTGTTACATTGTTAAGGTGGAAAAAGCAGTTATGAAACCATATGTAACTATGACTTCTTTTTCTTTAAAAAAGTGTGTGAGTGTGGGGGGGGTGGGGGGGGTTAAAGCCTTCCTTTCAGACCCTCATGAAGATGTGATCTTTTTCGGTTATATCTTTTTGGTTATCTCTAGGCAAAAGGAACCGGAGTGGTTTCTATTTTTTTTCATTTTTTAAAAATTTTTTTATTTGTGTTTCCAATGAACCTACTCTCCTTTGGTTATCGGCCCCAAACTCCATAGTAAGTACTCTAAGATTCGAACCGGCTGGGAGGCACCCGTTTGGTGCTCCCGTGTGGGAGGAGCCAGGTTTCAGGGGCGCGGGCCTCGGGAGGCGGTCATGGCGGACCACCTCGCCCCAGGTCCTAAGGGTGGGCAGCATTTAGAAATCCTGAGGCGGGTGGGAGGGCGTTCCAGGCGACACAAAAATAAGTACATCCTGTCTTGAAACAGCGGCCTTCCCAGAGCAGGGGTGAACCCAGAGGCCAGGGGCCTGCGGGGGGCATGGAGCGGGGTGGAGGGGCTGGGTGGGGCATGGCCTTGAAGGGCCATGGGGTTCTGGGAAAAGAGGAGCCTGAATGTCTAGCTAAAAATTGTCCTGGGTATGTGTGTGAGTGTGCACGCGCGTATTAACTGTGGCATTCGGAACAAGGCATAATTGGAAAAACATGACCGATGCTGAGCCACACGCATTTGGGGACATGTGGCTCCGGTTCTGGGGTTATTTGTCATTCCTCATTTCAGGAAAGCAGGAAGACAAAAGATGAAGCGTCGAACACAACGAAGACTCAGATGTCACGGAGGAGTCAACGTGGGGACAGGACAGCAGTCTACCAGCAGGCAGCTCTTGGGGCTGCTACCCACCCCAGGGCTGTCCGTGTGTGCAGCGCCAGCTGCCAGTCAGGCCCCGGGGCCCTCGGCGATCCAAGCTTTCGCACGCTGGGAGAGGGAACGCTGGCACCTTCCCAAGGGTTTGCCGGAAGGGAGCTGGAGGGGCAGCGGGATGGAGAGAAAGAGGCTTCATTTCAGGCAAACTGGAGACAATCCGGGAAACTCCCAGAAACCCCAGCACAAACTGCGGAGAGAGCCCGGGCGATCCACAGAGGCCTACATGACCTCACGCAGGCGCAGAGGCCACTGGCTTCCAAAAGCAGGCATCTCTGCACCTCTGTCCTTACTGGTAATGACGCGGCGGCATAGGGGTGAGTGCAGGGGCTCAGGTCAGACCTCTTAGAGCACCTGGAGAGGGCAGAAGAAGACCTTAGAGCATCGAGGGACTAGGCTAGGCAGGTGGACTCGTCCTGGGCTGGCCTGCAAGAACCCCACCATTCACACACACCCTTGAGCAAGGTGATGAAGAACAGGCTTGCTAACTGCTTCTCTGAGTTAACCTTCGCTCACTCAGACCTGAGAAACCTGATGGATAGAACTCTGATGTTTTAGGACTGGATGCAACACTACCCAACCTTACTCGGACCTTGGTGAGAACAATGAACAGGGTGCCTTGCTCTGAATAGGGGCTCAATGACCATCAGGTCCATTTACTTTTCCCATCCCAACCTGGCACCGCAGGAGGCTGGGGTGGCCCCCTTCACCAGGAATGCAATAACTTCCTCCTTGCTCTTACAGCCAAGCCCCTTTCTCCCTTCACTCCACCAAAATAAGGTTGGACTTTTTCAAAATGTTTACTAGGAAACTAAGAAACAAACAAAGCAAAACTGAAGGCAAATGACAGAGGTTGAGGAACTATTATAGAATTCCAGAATTCAGCAACAATCTTAGGTCAAAGAATCCAACCCAAACCCCGCAAGTTCTTTTTTTCCTGGAGAAGCGCTGTTTATTTCTTATTCCATTACTCGAATCCTCATTCTCATTCTATATTTTGCTAATATTTTGGAATACATGCCATGTGCCAAGCACTTTCTGATGTGATCATGTATCATTTTATCCACGGCAATCGCTCCTCTGTGGCAGGGGTGGGAGCTGAAACAGGCAGTCTGTTTGTGTGCTGATCACTCTCTACTTTGCCTCTCGTTGGTCACATGTTCACACCCTGACTTGTAACACAAAGCATCTAACATGAGGGAGCCCAGCCAGGGGCTGTATGTGAACCAGGAGCCCATTTCTGGCCAGGGCTCCTCACACAGGCCATGAAAGTTTGCAACCTCTCAAGAAGACAAATGAATGGGACCCCATGCATTTCCTTAACTTTGTTTCCTTATGGACTCCGGGTACACAAAGTTATAGTGAGACCAATTCTGGTTCATGGCACAATAGCGTCATGGTTCCTATGTGTCCTTCCTTTATTTGTTATTTATATCTTTGCTAATTTGTAAGAAACCAAACATCCATACACCACCCCCCAACATTACAGATAACTTACAACTACCTATATTCCTTTCCCATCCTGTCTCCTGACCCCGTTTTCTCAAAGTAATTCTGCTGAATGTTTACCATTCCCTTACCTATTTTTTAAAATGTAGTTTTCTCAGATGTATATGTATATTTAAATATTTTCAGTGTTTTCAAACTTGGGAAGGGGGGTAATTGGCTGAACACTAGCAATTTTCTGAGATTTTTTTTTCACTCAAGATTATGCTACTGATTCTTCCATGTTGTGTAGTCCTTTCTTTGTTTGCCTTTGATTCTGTCAATAAAAATAAATTAATTTGCCAAGATATTTTATTACCTTTGCTTCTAATATATCTTGCAGCATTGCTTGAATTAGTTCTTCAAAAAGTCTTTAATGTGGGTCTTTTGTGGCTGGTGACTGGAGGCCTTGTATCATAAAGAATATTTTTATTATGAATTCACATGGCAATTAAGTTAGAAATAAAAGTCTTTGTTCCAAGTTGTTCCTTCAAGATTGAAACATATTCTTCTATTGTCTTTTTGTATCTGGTGTTTCTGTTCAGAAGTCTGATATTGATATGACTCTTATTCCTTTGTAATTGTTCGATCTTTCTCTACAAAGACTTTTAAAGTGTTCTTTTTGTCTGTTATATTCTTAAAGTTTGCTACTGTGCATCTAGCGGTGGGGGTTTTCTTCTCTCTCTTTGCATGTTATCAATCCTTTTCATCTGAAATTATTTTTAATCCAGGGAAATATATCTATTATTCATCAAATATATTCTTCTTCCTACATATCTTTAACTTCTGCTGGGGCTCCTATTATCTTGATGTTAGCACTTGTACTACCATCCTCTGTATTTCCTAACTTTTCTTATAGATTTTCTATTTCTTTATCTTTTCCCACTGCCTTCTGGGAGACTTCCTCAATCTGATCTTCCAATTCACTAAGTTGTTCTTCAGCTGTATTCATTCTACTATTTAATCTATCATATTCTTCATCTCAACTATTATGTTTCTCTTATCTAATGTTTCCAGTTGCTACCCTTTAACATTTTTCTGTTTTTGTTTCATAGTACCTATTTTGTGCCTTATTTCTTTAAATGTATTTAGTTTTCAGTTTTTTATCTATTTTTCTAAAATTTCTGCTTCAGAGCAAATGTGTTATCCAATGGTGGTCTTCCTAGTGAGGGGGTAGCACTCCCTCAGGAGTCTAGTTATTTTGACACATATGCTGCTGGGGCCTCAGCTACTCTCTGAGAATAGGGTGAAAGGTAAAGACCACACCCTAGACAAGAGGCAGAGAGCCCCAGCCACCTGTTTGTCACCATACTACAAAGCAATTCCTCAGATCAGAAGGAGATGGTCTCTCCAGAGGTCATCCTCCAGCCTGGGGTGGGAGAGGGAAGACTGGAATGCAGACCTGAGTCAGTCCCAACATGTTTTCCCCAACTTTCCCCTGCAGAGAGGTCTATGCACCTCCCTGACACTATCCCAATGGACACTTGCCCACATTCCTGGGCCATTACCTCCAAAGTCAGTAATAAGAGACACACATTGTTTGTCCAAATGTGATATAGGGGAAAGGCAAAGACTTTAAATCTTTGTCATCATCAGCCACCCTCCATCTTGGCCTTTGTCACACCCCGCACACCAGTTCAAAGCAGCCTTCAGTCTCCTAGATAATTCTAGTTTGGGGAGTTTTTTGGTGGTCGTAGTGGTGGTAGTGGGGTGTGTGTGTGTGTGTGTGTGTGTGTGTGTGTGTGTGTGTGTGTAGTGTTGGTGATGGTTAGGGTTTTATTGACTAGATTCTGTGTTTCTTCCTATAGATTTTCTGGGGCTGATTCTTGGAGAAGGAGCCATAGTGTCCATGAATATTTGCAGCTTGGTAGGAAACAGGAACACTAATTTTTGACTATATTTTGTGTAGGCTCTCATCATTTTCTACTTGTACATCCCTGAAAAGCAGATTATCTCTGGTGTAGTTATTTTTTCATATATATTTATATTACATAATTGTGGTAAGAATATATAACATGAGTTCTATTTAATTTTTTAAGTATATATAATAGTATTGCTAACTATAAGCACTATGTTGTACAGAAAATCTCTAGAACTTATTCATCTTACATAATGAAATAGACAAGTGGGACTACATCAAACTTAAAGGCACAAAGCAAAAGCCAACTGCAATCTTATTCTCCTGAGATTCGTCCTGTTAACAGTTCAACGTGCATAGATCCTGCCAAGACCTCCAAGAAGGTTGTAATGATGTCTGTGCCAACTGGGTGCTTGAGATTCCTATTTCCTGAGACCCACTACTAATGTTGGATAATACTGATCTTTAAAAAGTTTTCCAAACTAATGGTGAAAAAAAAATGTGACTACTTGTTTATTTAATTTGTGGTCCCAGATCTGCAGAATGGTTGGGCACAATTTCATATGTTAATTAGCTGTCGGCACGTCTATAAAATGTTCATTCTCACCATTTGCCCAGTCTGCTTTTAAGTTGCTTTTTTTCTTATTGATTTGTAGAATTTATTTTTTTTTAAGTTTATTTATTTTGAGAGAGAGAAAGAGAATACGAGCATGAGCCAGGGAGGGGCAGAGAGAGAGAATCCCAAGAGCCTGACACAGGGCTCAAACCCACGAACTGTGAGATCATGACCTGAGCCAAAATCAAGAGCCAGGTGTTCAACTGATTGAGCCACCCAGGCACCCCAAGAATTTCTCTTTATATTATTAATATTAATCCTGTATTATTAATATTAATACATGCACTTCAAATATTTTCTCCTGTAAAGCAGAGGGAAGGTGATTTTCATTTAACTGTGTTTGTCTTTGAAAATACAGATATTTAACATTTTTATGTATTTGGATCTTTTAATATTATTGACTTCTCAGTTTTGTGTATTGCCTAGGAAGGTCTTCCCTATCCTACAATTAAAAAATGAAAAAACAAAAATTCCAAAGGATCATTTCTCCAAAGTAGATATGCAAACTGGGCAATAAACAGATGAAAAGATGCTCAATATTATTATTATTTTTTTTTACAAATAGTTTATTGTCAAATTAGTTTCCACATAACACTCAGTGCTCATCCCCACAAGTGTCCTCCTCTATGCCCATCACCCCCCTCCCCCCCACATCCATCAGTCCTCAGTTTTTGTCAGCATTCAAGAGTCTCTCATGGTTTGCCTCTCTCCCTTTCTCCCACCATTTCCGCCCTTCTTCTCCCCCTTGGTCCTCTGTTAAGTTCCTCCTAATCCTCCTATACGTGCACACATATGATATTTGTCCTTCTCTGCCTGACTTATTTCGCTCAGCATAACACCCTCAAGGTCCATCCATGTTGCTACACACGGCCAGATTTCATTGTTTCTCATTGCCATGTAGTATTCCATGGTATAGATAAACCACATCTTCTTGATCCATTCATCTATTGATGGACACTTAGGCTCTTTCCATGTTTTAGCTATTGTGGAGAGTGCTGCTATGAACATTGGGGTACATGTGCTCCTATGCATCAGCATCTCTGTATCCCTCGGGTAAATTCCTAGCAGTGCTATTGCTGGGTCATAGGGGAGTTCTAGTGTTAGTTTCCTGAGGAACCTCCACACTGTTTTCCAGAGGGGCTGTACCAGTTTACATGCCCACCAACAGTGTAGGAGGGTGCCCGTTTCTCCACATCCTCGCCAGCATCTAGAGTTCTCTGTTTTGCTCATTTTAGCCTCTCTGACTGGCGTGAGGTGGTATCTCAGTGTGGCTTTCATTTGTATTTCCCTGATGAGGAGGGACGCTGAAGATGCTCAATATTATTAACCATGAGGGAAATGCAAATCAAAACCACAATGAGTTTTCACATCATATCCACTAAAATGGCTATAATCAAAAAGACAGATAATAACAAGTATAGGAATGTGAACCTTAATACAACTGCTGGTGGGAATACAAAATGGTATAGCCACTTTGGAAAACAGTCTGGCAGTTCCTCAAAATATTAAACATAGAGTGACCATATGATCCAGCAATTCCACTCCTAGGTAAATACCCAAGAGAACCGAAAACACATATCCATTCAAAAACTTGTACACAAATGTTCATAACAGTGTTAATCTTAACAACCAAAGAGTGGAAACTACCAAATGTCCATCAACTAAAGAATGAATGAGTAAATAAGTAAAATATGGTATATCCATACAACAAAATATTATTTTGCAATAAAAGGAAGAGAGTACTGACACATGTTACAACATAAGTCAACCTGGAAAACATGCTAAGTAAAGATTATATAATACATGAAGATTATATAATACATGATCTTCCAAAAGATTATATAATACATGATTCCATTTATATAAAATGACCAGAATAGGCATATCTATAGAGACAGAAAGTATATTAGTGGTTGTGTAGGGCTGGAGAGGTGTGATGGTTGTACAACTCTGAGAATATACTAAAAGCCATTGAATTGTATACTTTAAATGGGTAAATTAAATGATATGTGAATTATATCTCAATGAAGTTGTTATTTTTTTTTTCTTTAATCTGCCTTACATGAACAGGAAATACATTTTCTCTGTCCTTTGTTAGGACAAAGACTAACATCAGGAGGACATGGTTTTTCTCCATCCTTATCCTTGATCTTTTGATGTATAAAATTCACTCTCAGGCTTCGTGTGGTTGGTACATGGCCATCACCAAATAGCCCAGGAGAATGGAGTGTTTTGATTGGGTGGACTAGGTTTACATGCTTGACTACTGTTACTAAGGAACGAGCTCCATCCAGATTACACAGATTAAAAGCATATGAAGGAGTGTATCTTCGCATGAAGATTGTAAGCTTTTTCAATGAGGAAAAAAAAGGCAACAGATGCTGGAGAGGTGATAGATTTTCAATATGGAGACAATCTAACCATCTGAAAATGATTTTTTTTTTCTTCTTCATTTCCAATATTTATGCTACTTAATTTTTCTTTTCTTATTGCATTATCTAGGTTGTCCATAACTATATTTTTAAAAATTATAGCAATAGTACTCCCGGACTCTGATGGGAATGCCTCTAGTATTTTAACATTCTGAACAAAGTGATTTGGATAAAGTTTCATACTCTTTACCAAGTAAGAAAAATACCATTTAAAAAAAAATTTTAATGTCTATTTTTTTAGAATAAAAGCATTAAAGATTAATTTTTTTATTTTTTAATAGTTTATTGTCAAGTTTGTTTCCATTTAACACCCAGCGCTCATCCCCACAAGAGCCCTCCTCCATGAGAGAGAGACACACACAGAGTGCAAGGAGGATGGGACAGAGTGAGAGGGAGACACAGAATCCAAAGCAGATTCCAGGCTCTGAGCTGTCAGGACAGAGTCCGATGCGGGGCTCGAACACACATAGAATGAGATAATGACCTGAGCCAAAGTCAGACACTCAGCCAACTGAGCCACCCAGGCGCCCCAGAAAAATACCATTCTAGGGGCACCTGAGTGGCTCAGTTGGTTGAGTGACCAACTTCGGCTCGGGTCATGATCTCACAGTCTTTGAGTTTGAGCCCTGCATCGGGCTCTGTGCTGACAGCCAGGTCAGAGCCTGGAGCCTGTTTCAGATTCTGTGTCTCCCTCTCTCTCTGACCCTTCCCTGTTCACGCTGTCTCTCTCTCTCTCAGAAATAAATAAAAAATTTTTTAAAATTGAAAAAAAAAAGAATGTTGAGGGGCACCTGGGTGGCTCAGTCGGTTACGTGTCTGACTTCGGCTCAAGTCATGATCTCAATGATCTCTCTCAGAAATAAAACATTAAACAATTTTTTAAATAAAAATGAATGTTGAATTTTATTAAATGTCTTTGGCCATAATTATGCATTTTTTCTTTTATTTGTGTAATGAATTACATGAATAAATTTCTTAATATTAGATAGTTGCCGTATGTCTATGAATTGCTTTTATAACTGGAAGGACTGATAAATAGACAGATTTCCAATAAAAAGTAAATAGTAAATTGTGATATTTTTCTATTTCAGGGGAGTTCCTAGTTAAGAGAGAAGATTTTGCTGAGTCCCTGTGGAGGGCATATATAAGTCATGATATAAGGATATAGAAAAATAATATGGTAGCTTGTCCTGTTTTCAGGCCATTTTTAGGCTTTTGCCCTTCCTGGACCCAAAGCACTGAAAGTAACCATGTAAGAGCCAGGCACTCAGAGTAGCCCAATCCACCAACTGCTCCTTCCACATGGGCTCTATTAGGGATGGTCATGGGGATAAAGAATAGGATCAATATCTAATAGACAGAAAGAGGTACTCAGAAGACAGACAAGGACACTGATGCAGAGAGCCAATGACTTGCCTACTGTTACACATATTTTGAGCTCAAGCAGTCTACCTCACATATCTGAGCTCTTAGCCTCACCACTGTATTTCTCTGGAGGCTGATCTCTACCACGCATAACAGGACTATAAATATGCTGGAATTCAAAGTTCAGAAGAAGAAAGCACCAATTTCCTTACTCCTGGCTGCATCTGAGGCCTCTTCTGGGTCAAAGAGCCCTTTTCACCAGGATTAGCTGCCTGGTCCCCTCTAATACTGCTGCCCAAAATGTTCTCAAAGAATATTTGGTATTCCCACACCACCCACATTTTTCTAAACAGGTAGAGCTTTTAGGAAAAGGAAAAATTTATAGAAACCCCAGCCAGACTCAGGCAGAGAAAGAATAGACCCCATCACTATGTTCATGCAACTAACAGTGCTTATGTTTAGAAACACTAGAATGGACATCAAAATGAGTAGAATCCTTGGAAACTTCAGGGCTTTGGTAATTTCTGAAAGGTCTGACTTATTTTAGATATGGTGAAGGGAGAGCAAAAAAAATGAAGGACAAAATTCAGGGATTGCTGAATACAATGTTGGGGCTAGCCAGCTCTTCCTAACAGTGAAGAGTGTTGATTTCATAAGTCCACATAAGGGAAAATACCATCCATTCATGTTTTTGATGAAGAATTCCCTAGCTCTTTCTGTGTGCAAGGCAGCTGACCAGCTGCTGGTGAACACAGTAGACATAGTCTACTTTGATAGAGTTTAGAGTCTAATGAAAGAGGCAGTCAACAAGAAAATAAATTTCAAATTCTACTAGAAGAGAAAGGAAAAGTGTGCTATGATAGAGGAGTGGAACAGGTATAGTCCTCATGTGGGTGAGAAGTGGTGTGGGTGAGAAGAAGCCATCTTAGTGAAGAGGAAAGGAGGCCACCACATGGGTGAAGTCTTGGCAGCAGGAAGGGGTGCGACTTGTTCAAGGACCTAGAAGACAAATGCAGTAGGATCATCATGTTTTGGGGTAGACTCATGTGAGATGCCATTGAACAAGTATCAGGGCCCAATCATGCAGATCCTCTTTGACCATGTTAGGGATTTTATATTATGGGTTTTATTCCAAGTAAGATGTGAAATATATTAGGCAAGTTAATACGGTAATTTGATTAAACTTCCTTTTTGTTTTAAATTGCTCTAACTTCCATGTAAAATGGATAGGAAAGGGCAGCAAAGGAAATAGGGAAAGTAGTTAAAGGGAAATTTCCAGATGAGAAATTACAGAAACTTGGGCCAGACTGGTGTCAGTGGAAATGGAGAGAAGCAAGTAGACTAGAGATGTGTATTGGAGGGAGAATCAAGAGAACTTAATGATGAAGACGATGTAGGAAATAAAGGAACATGGAGAATCCATAAATACTCCCAGGTCTCTATATGGAGCAACTTGCTGGATAGTGATGCCATCTTTAATAGGAAAGCCTGGGGGAGAGGTGAGTCTTGAAAAGGTAAATCCAGAGCTCTGATTCAGGCATGTAGAATTTAAATATCTACATTTAAACTCTCTTTTCTCTTGGACCACACCCTGGACCTTACCCCTGGCAGACCCTAATTTGATGGCAGTGATGTGGATACTACCAGCCAACCACCAAGGTTTTGAACACAGGAGCACCCTGGAAGGTCTCACTGTTGACTCTTTGCCCAGCCCCACAATGACTGTTCTCCAACAGCCCTGTTGGGTCCAAGTACCCCTCCCCCATTTCTCCATCCAAACAGGAGGATGGAATCGACCCTGGGAGTGACTCTTAGCCTCTACTGGGAAACTGGCTCCCAGCAACCTCCTCCCCCTGCGTCAATCCTCTTCCCCTAAATGCTTCCCAGCTTCCCATATGGTCTCCAGATACCCCGCACCCTCTCCCCTGGGTGCAATCATCATTCCTAGGGTCAGTTCAACCCCTTGGATCCCTCAGTCTAGGGAGAGTCATGAGTCCATCTGTCATCACCCACCTCCCCGGGAACTGAGGAGGGCAGAAAGCCAGGCCAGCAGGCAGAGCACATCTGTATCTCCTTGTTAGAGTCCAGCTCTGCTGGTTAATCTATGGGAGATCCCAGCTGGAAAGTCTACCAAAAGTGCAGAAATCACCAGTTTGAGCCTTTTGCCCCCAGATGCCCCTCCCCATCATCACATATGACCTGTTCGTCATCCCAGACTTAGCTCAAAGGTCGCCTCATATGGGAAGGCTTCCTAATTCCCAGAAAGATGCAGTCACTCCCTCTCCCCTACTTCCTTGACAAGACCACAATGGCAGGCCTGATTGAACTGTCCTAATAATGTAATGGTCTGATTCCTTGACTCTCTTTTCAGTTATGTACATGCTGTCTAATATGGTTCATATTGGTCACATGTGGCTATTCAATTTAAGTTAATGATAATTAAATTGAATAAAATTCAGTTCCTCAGCTACTCCAGCCACATTTTAGGTACTCAGTAGCCACATGTGACCAGTGACTCCCAGAAGAGACATCACAGAGAGCATTTCCATCACCACATAAAGTTCTACAGAAGAGTGCCGCATTAGCCTAAGGACTCCCTAAGGACCAAACTAGGTCTTATTCATCTTTGTACCCCTGCATAGTATCTAGAACATAGGAGATGCTAAAAATATATGAATTGAGTGAGTGGATGGGAGAGTAAGTTCTGGACACCACATGTCAAGAGGAATAAAGACAGCCTGTATGAAGTATGTTTCAAAAACAGGAACCAGGAGAAACTACATAGGGAAAAGACAGAGAAGACAATTCAGTGTGGGCACGGCAGCCTTTATAAGTCCTGAGACTACAGTGAAGGGCGATTGCCAATGCCCTTCAATAGCACCATTATACTGGCACACTGCTGCATAGACTGCTTGTTCCTATCAGCCTCACCTCTGCAACACCTCTTTCCACCTCTCTACCAATCCATGAGCCCTACTATCCCTGAAACCCCCTGAGAAGACTCTCCTGACCACCCTCCACAATCTGCTGAGCACGCCTAGCACAGTTTCAAGGAGCTCCATCTGGCAGCTGCAGTTATTACCCATCTTATGTTCCAGTGCATATGCCTCATCTCCATGGCTATTCTCTGTTTCAGGCTGACCAATGGACCCCCCAAGGGTGTCAGATCTGGGCTGTAAGACCTGGGCTTTCCAGGGGGCAAGAACTGTACTTTAATGATCAGGACAGATAGGAACTCCCTAAAGACGAGTGTTTGTTTTCTCATCTGGCAAAGGACTTTTAAAGGACCTTGAGATCTGATCTTGTGGGAACAACTAATCCAGTCTTGTCCACCAGAGCAGACACAAAGCAGGTACTTAAGGGAGCTCAGGATGACTGTGTGTCTCTTCTATAACCTCAAGTGAACTTTATACAAAAGTTTCTCCTCAGGGCAAGTGACTGGGCCCTGGTCAAAGTGAGGGACACCGAACTGAATCTTGAGGATTTGACGAAGCTGAATCTCTCCTCTACTGCTTTTGTGTTTTCCTATATCATCACCTATTTCAGCACCTTGGATCCCACAGTCTTCCTTTGTTCTCTGAGAATCCATGGGAGATGAACTGGACAGTCCTGTGGCTCTGGCTTGGCTCTTTAAGGGTTCCTCATGGACCTTAGAGCTATCCCTGTATTCACTGCTTCACAGAAACACACTTGCCATCACAAACAGCTCTCCGGCCCTGGGCCCACTTCTCTGTGGCCCCTGAGGTTATCTGGAGTTGGTGCACAAAGAAAGTGGTAGTAAAGCTCTGCTCTGTCCTTGCAGAAAAGTTCAACTTCTTCCCCTAGACCTTTCTCAACAACAGGCCCATGGCCCAGGTGGCAGCCCCATCAATGCCAAGGTTGTGGATGGTGATGTAGTATTCAGAATGTCTTTTTTCATTCACTTTGTCCTTCCACTGGGCTCTAAATATGAACCTCTTTGACCCAAACACTATGCCCTAAAGAAAAAAACTGTTCTCTGTCCCATAAAACAGTGTTTGGTCCTCAACAGCTCAACTTTGGAACCTAGAGGGCGGACATATACTGTGCTCTACGCACAATCCCTTCTTATTGGTTCTGAGTGACAACCCTCCCATTAGAGAGAAGGCTCTTACAATCATGATTTTAGAGATTCAGCACAGTCCAAAAACGCACACTATTGCTATAAGGAGGCTTGTTCATGCACTGTTTTGTGTGAGGTGTTGAGAAATACAAATCTGTATTTTCCCAATAGATGAGTCCCTTTGGGTTGAGACTTGCCTTCCTCAAGGCTTTCTTTTTAAACAATGGTATCCCTGTCTCTCCCGAGGGGCTCTTGGTGTTGGGCCCACAGAAGCTCTGTGCATGCCACATAACTGCTCCTCAAAAAGGCAGTGGGAGTAAGTGACCTTCCCAGAGCCATCCCCTGTCCTTCTCTTTCCTCAGCTGACACATCTGAGAGCAGAGGCCGTCTTTCCCATGTTCAGGGCAAAGGAGGGGAAGAGCTGGAAGTCATCAGGGTGTTGTTTTTGCCAGTGAAGCCCTTGAAGTGGAGACAGGAGAAAAACAAACAAACTCATGTCATCTCCCCAGGGCCTTGGAAGAGGTCCCTTTCACAGCCAGGAATGTGACAGGGAGTGAAGTCAGCCAGGAGTCTGCCTGCATGCAGAGGGAGGGACACAGCAGCCCCAGCTGAGGTTCGGAGGCAAAAAGCAGGGAGAAGGGGCCAGAGCTGGGAGGATCCATCGCCACTGGACCCCCAAAGAAGGGCAAAGATCCACCAGAGAAAGCTGTACCCCCAGCCTGGGAGGGCTCCATGACACAGAAAGATGGTGCATCTTAGCGGAGCCACTTACAGTCCCCTCGAGGAATCCAGCCAGTGTTCCCTAGAGGCTGGTTTTTTGGCACAGATGCGGCAACAGTCACATCCATTGGTCATTGACTGGTCAGGGAGATCATAATTAGGAAGAAAAAGAGGGTCAGAAGCAAGTACAGAGGGAGCAAAGATGGTCCCATGTTGAAGACAAGGTGCCGGAAGGGGAACCAGCCTCAAGCTGAGAGGCATCACTAAGAGAGATAAAGTGGCCAAGGGTCGTTATGCTGAACTTGCCCAGTGCTCTGGCACAGCAGAAGGCCTCTGCTGGGCCAAAGCTGGACACGTGTGCCACACTGCTGTTCTTTCAAGAATCTTGACCAGAAGTCCCCTGGCATGTACCACCCTCATCTCTCTACCTTGGGGCAGGTCACCAGGGAGCTCTGGTCCCCAGTCTCCATTCTCAGTTCACTCCAGCCCTTAGGAACCAGGGGAAAGGGAGTAGAGGAAGACATGGAATTTCTTTACACATGTTCCTTCTTCCTCCAAAGTGTGCACTTAGAGTCTTTCATACCATAGCCACCACCTTGAGATCACAGGGCTTGGGTCCCACCTGTTCTCCTTTTCCTTCTACATCTGAGGGGGTCTAAGGTATGCTCCACCCTGGGCTCCTGCTCTGGGCCTCAGCTGTGTGAGGAAAGCAGCCAGGCCAATTCTGCTAGAAGCTCACCATGAACGATCAGGGACTCAATATGCCCATTTGCAAACTGGAGACAAATCCCAACCCCTCACATCTGTGGCGGGGGGTGGGGGGGGGAGGTTGTTATGAAACCCTAGATGCCAGAGCACCCAGGAAGCAAACTAAAGCATCTGAACCATTCCAGGAGAAAGGCCCCTCTTCGGGGATCTTCTGTTGAAACTGCCGAATCTATCACAGCCGGATCTCAGCTTGTCAGAGCTACCTGGTTCAATTCCTCTATGTGCGGGTTGGGAAGACTGAGATCCACATAGAAGAAAGGACAGTCTGTGCTCCAGGGAGAGCCACCAGCTCAGCACACGCCCCCAGGGGGGCCAGCAGAAGGAGGGGCATGAGGAGAGTGGGCGACCCTCTGGCAGCCTTAATCTTACACCTTCAGTCTGATAAATATCTTGTACCTGAGTTCTGCCTTGTACCTGAGACTCAGGATCTGCTCAGACCCATCCCCCAAGTCCAAATCTCCACTTTGAGATCCTCTTAGCACTATTTTGAAGCCAAGGCCTAGGCCTTGTTCTTGTGTCTCCTTCTGGAGGCCAGAGGCCCTTCCCTGCTCCCAGGCCTCCAATACCTCCCACCCACTGCTCCTCCAGACTGCCTGGGTTCTCACCATAATGTAAACCCCATGAACGTAGGGATCTTGGTATCTCTTGTGTACTGATGGTATCCGCCACATCCCTCAAGCAGTGCTGGTGCAGGGTAGACACCTAATATTTGTTGACTGAATGTGCAGAGGGTGAACCCACTACAAAAGGATTGATGAGGAAATGGAGCCCATGACTTGATGGGAAACAGACAAGGGAAAGCAGTGTGTGATGGACACCTGCTGTCTCACCTCCTTTGTCCCTCACCCAGAGTGTGCCACCTCTCTAAAATGAATCAGACCATCATGCAGAGGACCACTTTCCTCCACCAGCCCAAGTCCTGCAGCAATCCATTGCCTGGTAGGCTCCTGGGTCCCTCCTATCCTCCTGGATGCCAGTGTCACCACGGCCTTGGGGGTGGTCCTCCAATCCTTCAGGTTTCCCAACCATATGGAACTTGCCAGACTCCATCAAGTGGCTCCATCCTCCCAGACTGGGGTGTGGGTGCTCAGAGCTTACCCCTGTGCCAGAGGCCTTCAGGAGTGAGGAGTCCCAGCTGGACACAGCTCTTAAAACCTAATGACTATTGTAGAGGAATTGAGTTTTTCTAGCCTCCCTCAAACATGTATCCCCAGCTCCACTGCCCTGCCTCTTTTTCCCTATCCTTAGCACCCCCTTCCCCAGAGTCCAGACCCAAGGCCACTTCCTGCTGCCAGCACCCAGAGCACAGGGAGGCTGCTATCTCTTATCCCCAGGCTCCAGACCACAGGAAGGGCCAGAACCTTGTATTCTTCTGCCGCATTCCAGGGGGAGTAACGGAGGCCACCAAGGTGGTCTGGGCTCCCAGGAACAGCCTGCCTCCTTCCCCACCCACCACACTCAGCCCTCCAGTCACCTCTCAAGTTTTCTGGCTCTAAGCTGCCTTCAGGAATCTTGGCCCACATCTCCACACCCTCTCTCCCCACCCCCTCCAAGGCTTCCTCACCCTCTCCCTCCCTGTCAGGGCCCTGAACCTGTTATCCCGTATCTGGTGCTTCCTTCTCCTGTCTTCCCATCCACATCCAGGCTGTCTTTCAGTAATGGTTCTGCCCTAGCCTGATTCAAGGAGGACATCCCTCTCACTTTACCAAGTGGAATTGCTGATATGTATCTGCTTAATATGAAAAAAAAAGGTTTTCTTCTTCTCTTGGCTGTAAGGTATATCCTACTACTTTGAAATTCCGAGTATGCCTAGTCATCTTTTAAAATGTAAAACAATCTTTGGGGCTCCTGGTTCGCTCAGCCAGTTGTTAAGCATCCAATTTAAGCTCAGGTCATGATCTTACAGTTCTTGAGTTTGAGCCCCGCATCGGGCTCTGTGCTGACCGCTCAGAGCCTGGTGCCTGCTTCAGATTCTGTGTCTCTCTCTTTTTCTGCCCCTCCCTGGCTTGCGCACTCTCTTTCTCTCTGTCTGCCTCTCTCTCAAAAATAAACATTTTTAAAAATTAAAATGTAAAATAATTTTCAGAAAAATGACAAGTGCTTTCCATGTGAAATGCTCTTACCTTGATTACCTGAATTTCAAGGGACTTTTATATATTCCTATGTTCAAAAGTCACAGCTCTCTGGTTTGCTCATTACTGAATGTGCTGTAAATGAAGGCTTTGCAATTAAAGTGACGTTTGCCCACATCTGAGGAAAACAAAGTCTATGGGTCTCTCCCCTGACCCTCACCTGGGTCCCCACCTGCACTCTGAGTCTCTCTAAGTGTGGATGGCACTTCTTTCGTAACTACCTCACCTCTGGTGCCCATGTGGCTCCTGAAACTCCATCTGCCAAGTCATGGTCTGTCTGGTTGTATCTGGGTCTCTGGGACAGGTCCAGAGAGTGTCCTCAACGGGTTGAAAGAAGAGTCCCAGGAATATGTTGGCTCCAGATGGCCAGCATAGCCCTGGATGCCCTTCACTCCCCTCCTGCCCTGCCAATGATGACCATGGACTCAAGACAGGAAGTCCTGAAGCTCCAGGGGGGAGGGGCGGTATGGAGGGCACAGTGGGGAAACCTGAGGTTCCTGTGGCAGGAACACTGGGAGGGTGATCCCAGAGGTGGCCCGAGTCCCAACCACCTCAGTTCTTGCCCCTGCTCTTTGCTTCCCCTCACCCCGAATATACCTATTAAGGATTTGTTTAATAATAATAATCTTTTTACAGGCATGCTCTTCTGCAAAGTCTAGGCCCTTCTTTCCTTTCCCCATATTGACCTTGCATCTCTACTCCCATGACCTGTGCAGAACTTTATTAAACTGCACAAAGATGGGCATCTCCACGGCTGTTTTTCACTGTAGTGAAAAACTGCCTTGTATTTCTCTACCGCTCTTTCATTTGCCAGATACTGAGCAAGACCCTTTAATGTGCAAAGTGCCAGGCACCTCCTGTTTCTGTCTTCTTTCTCCATTTTAAAAATATGGTCATAAAGGAGAGCTAGGGATCCCAGCCCAAGATAAAGTCTGAGCAAGAATAAAGTTGGTCCATCCCAGACCTAAGGCCTACAGTGGAGACTAGATGCCCAGAAGCCTCTTTGAAGAGGAATTCCAGTGGGCACCTGCCTCTCCACTGCCACGGCCTTGCCGATACAGCCACCACCAACCAGCCTGCCACCTCCCTGCCCCCAGTCCGCTTGCACTTGGTAGCTGGGGAGATTTTTCAGAACACAGACCAGCTCAACACCCTCCTGGCCCCTGACTATGCTATGGTCTCAGAGAGTGCATGTCCTCTCACTTACTGCAGCCACGCTAGACCTGTCACATGCTAACTTGCACGTGCCTTCCTCACACCACTCACACGTGCTCTTCCCCTCCCCACCACACTTGTCCTTTCCCCGTGCCCATCCCCACTCTGTTCACTTTGCCAACTTTTCCACATTATTCACATTTCAGTACAAACGTCTCTTCCTCGGAAAGGGATATCTTACCTGGACTTCAGGTAAATTCCTCATTATATGCTCTTATCATTACCCTTATCATCATGATACTTCAATAATCCTTTATGTAATCATGGTCTCTCTCCCTTGACTATAATAGGTAACTCAAAAGCAGGCCCCGTCTGTGTTGGCCGCAGGTACTGGACTGACTCAGCTCGCTTCAGGCCCTCACAAGAGAAAGCTCAAAAGACACTGTACCATCCCTCCTTCTAACTGGCTGAAGCCTGCATGTCCTATAGCAGGGCACAAGCCTTGATGAGTAGAGTCTGGCCCGGCTATACTTCAGCACCAACTCAGTCCTTGGGCAAGTACCTTTTATAGGATATGCCTTCATTAAGACCCTGGTACAGAAAGGAGGTAATTTTCAAGCTAGCGAAAGACCCTAACCCATGTTCTGAAACTCTGCAACTTTATTAATACGCAGTTGGAGTTCAAGAAGTTGTGTCTTCTCTTTCCCCATAGGGCCTTTGAAACACCTCTCAGAGTTTTATCTCCTACTCTGGCTCTGCAAACATCTCAAGATCTTCCACAGGCTCTGGGCACTTCCCCTCCCTTAGCTCCTCCAAATCAATGATACACCCTCCCCTACTCTCTCCCCATTTCTGCTGACACCTGTCTTGGGTCAGAATCATGTTTGAGGAGGGGGCTTTGCCACAGGGACAAGGCATCCCGAGGCCAGCATACTCCACTGAGTTCTCATCCTATACCTCTGTGTTTAGTGACTGTGGGTGAGTAGATGGGGGGCCCATTCGGCCAGGGGGAAACATAGGTGTGCATTCCCAGAGCAAGGTCCTAGGAACAAAGAAGCTAGAACTGCATTCAACAGACCAGCAGGAGGGCCCATGTTCAGTGATGAAACCACTGCAGTATTTTCAGTCCTCAGCAAGGTCTGGATGACCGGTCAGGGAGCAGCTGCACTGCAGCTGGGACAGCTCTGGCCCACCCTGTCCTCCCCACGTCTGACCTTCACATGACCCCGAGGATCACACTGCCCCCCAAGCCAGCAGTCTGTCGTCAGCATCTTATTTCACTGTCTCCCCATCCTCTGGCTCACGGTGCACTGCACAGCTCATACTCCAGCATGACTAGGGAAGAGCTAAGGCACAGTGGGCTCTTTCCAACTCAGGTGACAGATGATAAGCATTCCAAGCCCCATCAAGACTGAGCCTTTGGCCCCTTGGGGCCTTTCCCATACATGGCCATGTAACCCAATCTGGCTATATAGGGCTATGGATATTCTCATTGTCCATGCCTCTCTCTCTAGCTGCTGGGCTCTTTCCAGGGCAGAGGACCATGCTTTTGGAGCTCCTAGAGACCCAAATCTATGGCTTCTGGCTTGAGGTGATGTGAGAACTGGCTTCTCTTCTCTCCACCAGCTGACCAGCCTTTAGTGTGCCCTGCGTAGGTTTTTTCTCATTCTACCCTCAAAGAAGCAGCTGGTGCTGACAGCCAAGGTCCCTCGTTCTTTTTCCACTTTGATTTAAGTTCTAGTTCATCAGTTCTTACCAAAAATGGAACTGAAGCTAGGGATTCTAATCTTCTCAGCTCACTGAATTATTTTCTCAGAAAACCCCTTTGGCCTTAGGCGCTAAGTTTTGGTGTTGAGTTACAACAGGAAGGAGAAATCCAGGCCACGGGGCTTGCTCACCATAAAGCTCCGGGCACATCTGTTAGCTAGAGACATCAACTTATTGCAATCGAAATCATCATCTTCATCGCCATGATCACCGTCACCGTCACTATGGTCATGACAACCATTATCACCATTGCCACCATCCAATAAGCATTACCTCTCCTATCATCATCCTCATCTTTGTCACCTTCTCCATTGTTTTCACCATGATTATCATTGACATCACAGGTGGTCATTATCACCACCACTACCACTACCACAGTCACCCCCAGCAGTCATTACTGTCATTCCTAACATCTCCACCACAACCACTGCCACCATCATAATCACTTTCACAAACATCAACTTCTATATCACCACCCTCACCACTAGTTTTTATCCTCAACACCACAATTACATGCTCACCATCATCGTCACCACTGCTGTCACTAACAGTCCCACAACCATCAACACCGTCACTAGTGTCAACACCCATGCACCACTATTCATTTCATCATCACATTCCTCTTCATTCATGTGACTTTCTCACGTGAATGGATCCTGGTGAATTCACTAATTCATAGAATCTAGTAGTAGATTCTATGAAATTGGGCTCTATTCAGAAAACTTACTGATCACAATCTTATGAGTTCAATACAAAATGAATTGTTGAAGTTGAATTAGTTGGCTTTTGCTGCATAATGATCACCCTCCGAAAATTAGTGGCTTAAAATAATAACCACTTAATTAGTGAGCACAAGATTCTTGGGTCAGGTGGGAAGTTATTCTAGTCTAGGCTACATCAATTGATCTTCATTAGGTTTCCTTGTGTGTCTATAGTCGGCTGACAGATCAGCTAACAACTGGATGAATAAGGATGGCCTCACTCGTATCTGATGGGGTACCTCAGTTCTCCTTCTTGCGGCTCCTCATCCTCCAGCAGGATAGCTCAGGCCCATTCACTGACACAGTGGTCTTAGGGTTCCAAGCTCAGCAAGAGGGCAAGCCTCCAGGCACAGGGCACTTGCCAAACCTCTACTGGTATCATATTTGCTAATGTCCCAGGGTCTTAAGTAAGTCACCAGCTCAGCACAGATTCAAAATGTGGGGAAACAGACCTGACTTCTTGATGGGAAAATCTACAATGTCACATTGCAAGGGCATGGATTTGAGGAGGAGAAGAATTTATGGCCTTTTTATAATTTATCACACAGGTGACCATAGTAAAAAGAGAAGACTTATTCTTACTAACAGCAAACACTAGCTAAGAGGGCTGGCTCTAATTTAATGTGACTTTATATCCAGAGGAATGCCCTTGGAGTAGGCAAGAGTAACTTGAGCAACTGGAGTCACTTCCCACCCAGAGCTCAGCCGACTCAACTTCCTTCTGCTTGGTCTATTTCAACTTCCATGAAATCTTCAACATACCAGTTTGGTCTCTTCTATCCAAGATTTCCTTCTGCTCTGACTTTCCCTGATCTCTAAAGACCCTGGCTCTTTGCAGGGACCTCTTCCCAACCTCTTCTTCTAAGGACTCTCTTCATTCCACTGGACACACGTGAATCTTCTCAGATGCTCTCAGACCCTTGGGCATTTACTCCTCCTCAGCTGCCACCAGAGTCAACTGACTCCTTCCATGCCTGCTTCGTCTTGCCATCTGAGGTTGACCAGCTACCTTGTTCCATAAGCACTTTCAAACTCGGAAGAAGCATCAATATGCACAAGTCAGGATCTGGCTTTGTAAGCAGCTGCTGAAGGGGCAGTGATACAGTCAGGAAGTTCAGATTAGTCAGCTCCCTATGAGATGCATTTTGAGAGAGAATATGGAATAGAGCTTCAGATAAAATTATCTCCCCTTCCTCGTTCTGAGGCACACTTTTTCTGCATAACATGCCCAGAGGTGTCCTGCTTGGCTGATAGGAAGCAAATATATCTTGATAAGCAGTGCCTTTTTGCAACTTGGTCAAGAAGCCTTGGCCAGTGCAATAATGTGTCATCTTACATTGTTTCCTGTCCCTTACTGCTTCACTTTTACTTTGCCTTACCCTTTCTGTCCCAAATAAAGCACTAGCACTTAAGTCCTGCCTCAGGTTCTATTTTCTAGGGAACCCAAACAAAGATATCACTTTGAAGGAGTTCACTGCTAGGAATGTCTTCAGAGAAAGCCAAGTCCATCAGGGGGCTATGCCTTTTAGAAAAAGAAAGCTCTAGAATTGACAGAGGTTTGCGGTGTTACTGAGAGTAGAGATGGTAGGACATTCCTTCCCCTCAAAAAAATCCAGTAGTCCATTTCCAGGATGCCAGGAAAGATGAGGGTCCAGGAATTCCCTGTTGTTCCAGCTCACTGGGTAAACGACCTCTTTTTTTTTTTTTCCTTTGCCCTGTCACAGTGCTCAGACACAGATCCAAAGATTCTTAGTCATGCAAGTATTAGAACTATTATCTTATGCTGGTGCCTCTGCTTTATTATTTGTATTTTTAAAAAATTTATTTATTTATTTTGAGAGAGTGAGCGAGCAGGGGAGGGGCAGAAAGGGAGACAAATGAAACCCAAGGAGGGTCTGCACTGTCAGCACGGAGCCCAACCCGAGGCTCGAACCCACGAACTGCGAGATTGTGACCTGAGCCAAAACTGAAAGCCAGGCATTCAACCGACTGAGCTACCCAGGCACCTTCAGTGTCTCTGCTTTATATCTGAGCCAATGAGCATGAAACTTCTCAAGTCCAAGGATCACCTAGAAGCTCCTTAATGACTCCCTTGTCAGGCTAGGGTTTCCCAAGGGCAGGAAATATGCTGATTCTCATAAAATCCAGCCCAAGATGATTTAGATGGATTATGAGAACACAGCCTCAGCCATGGGGCCAAGGCGAACTCTCTCACCTTAACGTCTCCACGTCCACAAGGGTCCTTCCCCAAGCTGTGCTCTCCTGCACAGGGTCCAGCTCTCAGTAGAGAACTCACCATCAACCTCCCCTCAACCTTCCCTGCCAGAGATGAAGGCACATACCTAGAACTGTGGCTCCATTTGTCTTTCTGCATGTGTTCATGAAACTCAGTGTCCAAACTTCTAACACAAGTAAGAAAAATGCTTACAAGTAACCCTACAGAGATAGAAATGCTGGGAGATAGAAAAATGCTCACAAGTAACTCTACAGAGGAATTTATACAATTGGAAAACATTTTCATTTGTAGAAATTTAAGCCCCCCCCCCCACCAACTCCAATTACTTTGAATTTGGGTTTCCTGGAAGTCCCAGAAAAAAAGAGAGACCACATGATACTTCAGTCTTGGTATTTCAGAACTGAGACTGAGCACACACATCCCTCTCCAGGCCTGGAGACGGGCCGGAGGGGCAGAAGGGCAGTCAACCCTAGCATCTAGCTTAGAAGTGCATCAGTTCCAAGCCTGTCTCCTGAGTAGCCCTCCTGCCTTTAACGACACGGAACCTAAAAGAGAGGCAGAGAAAATGTCACTGGTTGCCCTTTTTACCAGCAGCCCATGCATTTTTTCAGGACGTCTCCTTGTACTCACCAAAACCCTTCTGGCTGCAGTTCAAGCTTGTTTCTACCTGCCAGTTCACGGTGAAACTTGGAGCCCTGCCACCACGCTTCATTTGTTGGCTCAGGCTTGCAGGGCGCGAGGTTTAGCTGACTACTTGGAGCTCCAGGTACCGTTGAGTTGAACTTACACTCAGAAGTCAAGAGCACTGGACAGGTGAGGCCGTGTTCTGTCCTTTACCTTGCTGAGCATGTCGTCACCAAGCCCAGGGCCTTGGTTGCCAGTAATCTCAAGGGCAACTGCTAGGGTGTGGCTTGGGCTGCTGAGAGCCGACCTCAGCACAGCACGGCATGGGCGGCTGGGGCTATCCCTGAGGTCGTGCAGCACCTGTGGAGGGGCAATCTTTGTTTTCCCGGGTCCACTAAGAGATACAGTCCACCCGCCAATGATACTAAATCATAAAATACGGTGCTCCGGCCACAGCCGGGCTCTGGAATGCCCCTTCCTGTTGAAAGCCCGTTGGATCTGATTGACTTGGGATTGAGGGCAGGCGTGAGGCCTCAGTTCCCTCTTCTAGACTACTGACTACCTTCAGTATGCAGCAAGGAAGACATACAAAGACTGTCTTTGCAAGCAAGACAGCAGGGGAATGGGGAAAGGAAAGACCATACCATGAGCCTTTGGTATGTGTGTTATTGAAGACAGTACTCAGAATGGCCCAGAGAGTATGGGCAGCCCTGGCCATCCCCATTTAGTCTCAGATGGTCTGAGACAAAATTCAGATCTTTTCTCTTTCTGAAAGAAGGAGGGAGGGAGAGAGGGAAAGCTCTGGCAGCAGGCGTCCCAGTTCAGCAGCAGCCGTGGGGGTTCTCCAGGCACCACCCCAACTCTCACTCTGCCAGGTGGCTGCTTTATAGCTGCAAATAACATGATATCCATCTCCAAGCAGATTAAACGGTAAGAGAAACTGATGATCTCTTATTGTAAGAAGGCTCATCAGGACTCCTGCTCCATGTTTCTGCAATGCACTTGATCTTCTGTGTCTCAGCTTCACTCCCAGAGGAGTATGCCCAGAGGAAGGCAAAGGGCCTGTCTTCCTGTATCTCTGTCTTGGGAGGCGGGAATCATTTCCTGTGAGCCCCCAATAGTCTTTCATCATATCTCATTATTGCATCAGTGACAGGCCAGAGAATAGAATTGTCATGATAGCTACATTAGAGGATGTCCTGGGACTCAGGCTCCAGGAGCGCTATAGGTTTTCTCTAAGAGGCTGCAGCAAAACCCCCCAGGAGCATCTGCTCTGAGCCTCAGCCTGCACCAAGCAGTGTTATGGGGAAACAAAGGAAGGGTCCCCACAACCCTGCCCAGGGGCTCACAGTACAAGGCTGTAAGACAAGAACTACAGAGGAGAGTAACTACCTAGGCAAAGCCTTGACTTGTTCCTTCCCCGGCTTCAGTCATCGTGTTCTCTGGAGCAGGCAACGAGGGCCCTTGGAGAAGGTGGAGTCTTGACTGGGCCTCCTAGAAGCCATTTCATCGGGGCCCAGAGCAGAGGGGGGACTGGACTGGACACTCTGGGCACGTGTGGAACCAAGCAGGGAGACATAAGAAGTGGGAAACATAAGACTAGGAGGGAGGGAGGAGGCAGATCTGGAAGGAGGGGAGGCTGGGGTTTGGAATGGACCTCACAGCCAAAGTGCAGCAATGCTCATGTCAGCCCTGTGCCTGAGCAGGTGTCTCCCCTCACCCAAACCACATAGATCCATAAAAGATTTTCCCTGTGAAGACCTGGGGGAAGCCAAAGGCCAGTACAGGAGGAGGGAGCAGCTAGGAGGCTGGAGGTGACCCTGACAGATGGTGAAGGAACAGGCTTCCGCTCGTTTCCCCCACATACCCCAGGAAAGTCCTGGCAGGGGAGAGGCACCAGCACCCCTGCACATTCCCTCAGGTCCAAACGCCAGTGGAGAGAGGAAAACTAGGGAGAGTGTGCCCCCCACTGGTCAGCAAAGACAGGACCTGCTGCTAGTGCAAGGCCCAGGCCATCTCCCCCAGGGCCAGCCTCCAGGCCAGCTGTCTTCCTTGCCCTGTGAAGGGTGAACGGGGCCTCTCCCTCTCTGGAGCCCAATGTCTCACTGCTTCTGCCCAGGCCTTGCCCTTGTGGTCAGAGAGCCCTTGGCAGAGGCCTCAGTGTGCATGCTCAAAAGGGGGCATCTCGAATGCTCTCTTCCTCCCCTGATGTTTGGATCAGCAACTTTCCAAGGATGGAAGGGTCAAGAACTTGGTCCTCCAGAGGGCAGGAGTTAGGAAAGCTCTAAATGGTCTTCTGAGGAAGGGATTCCAGCTGGGTGGGAGGCAGCACCGTCCCAAGGACTTCCCAGCCCAGATGGCTCCAAAAATGAGGCAAACACTCAGGTTTCCCCCGGCCCAAGTGGGACTGGGGCTCCCTTCACGATTCTGCTAAGCTTCACACAGGAGAGACTGGCAGCCAAGGTCTTCTGGACTCTGGATTCCCGTCACTCAGGTGTTCAGGCTCATCAGGGGCCCTAAAAGCTGAATGAGTTAATTTTTTTCTCATTTACAGGAGAAGTCATGCCTTTTATAAAGCTTTCCCCAGACATTCCCAGTCATAATGATGTCCCCCACCACCTTCTTTTTCTCCCTCGCCTAAATCCCTCCTGTTGTAGTTAAACCTCTGGGACAGAGTGATGAACTGGGCCAAAGGCCACAGAAGAAGAAAACATGGTTCCCATCTTTGAGGGCCCCCTGTCTCAGTGTTTCTGTCCTAAAGGGCCCCACAGCTTCTGGGAGAGACAGTCTAGGCACTCCTCAAAGGAAAAGGCCTGCAGCAGACAAATAATACAAAGTAGAGCAGAAATCATAAACACATTTTATTTCTAAATAATTTTAAAACCACTGGCATTGTAGCAAATTGGAATATATTTCCAGAATCGACTCAAAGAGTTGGTTTTTTTTTTTTACAGCAACATATGAAAAACGTCATTTAAATATCCACCAGCAGCTGCACCACATGTTGGGCTCTTAGGAAAACACTTTCTTTCCTTTCATCAAAGTCCTCTGATTAATGTTCCACTTTTCTTTGACACTTTTTCCATAGTTTGGAAAAAAAATCAAAGGCTGTACTATTATCTGGGAGAAAATTAACCTGATAAGATTTAATGTCTACTATATTCTACAGTGGTAGGCAGAAAAATATCATTTAGGCCTGGGGCCAGATGCAAATGAACATTAAACGGAGGGTACATCCCTGCCTAAGGCTTTTGGGAGGGGTGAGGCTGGGGCAGATGGGGGAGCAGAAAGGGTCCCAAAGGGACAGCAGTGGGGAGGGGCTGGTGAGGAGATTTGCTGGCCGCTGGAGGGAAGGCAGAGCAACGGGACAGGGCAGAAGTGATTCTCCCGGACTGCGGGCTACCGGTGAGGGAAGGGGGCGGCCACAGAAGGCCACCAGTGCCCTCCTGCCTCGGGGCCTCTGGATTTTGTGAATGGGGACACCTGAGGAGGCAGTGGTCAGGTCAAAGGAGAGAGAGGGAGTGGGAAGGAGGGAGGGGAAAGCAGCGAGAGAAGAAGCTGTGCCAATAGAAGGCGAGGCAGATGGAGTAAGGGGAAATCACAGCGTGTCTGGCACGGCAGCTGATGCCATAATTTAAAGGTCAACTCAGTGGAAAAGGAAGAGAAAAGGGGGGAGGGGGTGGTGCTGAAATGGCAGCCTTCATTATATGGCACTTTCTGCTTCCCTTCCTGTGCAGCCCTACTTGGCCTTTTCTCTTTCCTTGATGTCCTCTGCATTCTGGGGTCCCCCTCACCCTCTCCACGCCACCCCCCTCCCCTGGCATGGGCTCTGGAAGCTGCAGACCTAGCTCTGCATCTGTGTCCCTTTGTTACCTCACCAGAGTAGAAGCGACTTAAGCTCCTAGGACATTAGTTTCTTCATTCATAAAACAGGGATGGTAACACCTAATCTCCCTGGCTTATTGTAAAAGTTAAGTTGTATAATGGCATAAATGCTGGAAAAACTCACTAAAAAGTTGCAAATCTTTCCCGGCTTCTCTAAAGGACATGGCTCGAATTTGCCTTTGGGGAAAAAAGTGTCCCTTTGTTCTGGGCAAACCACCATTTGGGTAAACAAAAACGAGTAGGCATCCTTGGCCCTAAGGCACCCCCTTCCTTGGAGATAACTGGTCACCCTGAGACTGAAGGGCTAGGAGGATGACATCACCTCACTTCCTGCTCTCCCAATTTCTTTTCCTACTCAGTCTTGTAAATGGGTGTATCTTTTAGCAGAATCCACCTCTCCACCACCTCCAACTCAGCTGGCTGCGTTTCTTCTTAAGGAGGAATGTTACTTTTTTCTGCATGGATTTGGGCTGCCTGGTGCCTATAAATTATGGCAAGTTCTTGGGAAGCTATGGAGGTTTTTGTTGGAATGGTGTTTTGCCAGAGGGCTGGAGAGGAAACCCCATGGGCTACAGGAAAGACTTTACAGGCGTGGGTTTCAGCTCAGGCTGGGGGAGGCTGTCTAAAGTAACTGGACAGACCCACAGACTTCCTACTGTGGTGCTAGTAAATGATAAGAAGCCCAAACTGAATCAACGTGGAGTTATTCCAGGCAAGGGCCGGGAGACAAGCCCACACTGCCTGCTGTCTTTGGCGTGACAAAGTGCTGGACAGTGTCGTGGCATTCTTGTGTTCCTGGGCCTGAGGGTGCTGGGGCAGCTCCAGATGCTGAGCTAGAGTGCCCTAGTCACATGGAATTGGCCCAACGGCTGCCTGGAGCTCCACTGGCCCCTTGCTTCCCATCCATGAGCCCCAGCCATTCAGTGATTCTGATTTGAAATCTCAGCGCAACCTCTACTATACGGTTTTTCTGTTCACCTACCAAGGCATGGCTTTGAAAGTCTTCAGTTGGAGAGACGGTGGATGTGGTCCCAGTGGTGTGGTTGGTGATGGGGAAGATGGCGGGTCCTCCTTCAGAGACCCAATCACTAGAGCTGCAGTTCCAGCCAATATACTATGGGAGTGACCCCTTCTCCTGGTCTCTCAGCTGTGAAAAAGTCCTCTTCTCCTTTGGACTGACAGCGGTCAGGACATTTCAGCCCAGAACAGATTTGCTCCTGGGCTGGGCTGTCCAGATAGAAGGCTGAAACACTGGCCTGACGGCAGGCAAGGATGGCATTGCCTTACTTGCTGACTTTCCTCTCTCTTTCCCTGTCGAAGGTCCCTTCTCCTTCCTAGTGATGAGTGCCGCTCTCTGTTAAAATGTGGGGGGCGTTCAGCATGGAGATCTCAGGTTCACCCTGAAGACATGGCAGGGTGGGGTGAGAATGTTCAGGAAGAGGTGTCCAAGGTGCATCACTGCCGGGAGAAGAAGATGAGCCTTGACCTAGACCTCGTCTCTGGCGCCCACCTAATGCATGGAGGGCCACAAGGAAACTCTAACTCAAGGGTCTTTGCCAGCCCCAGGGAGTCCCCGTTGTCTACTTAAGAGCTACCAAGGAACCAGTGGAGGGGCGGGGGGATGCACCTTCACAATGACCACCAGGAAGCTCTAGGGGATGCTGTGGGAAGTGCTGTTAGAGGAGAGCCTTCAGTGACCCCTGCCCTGCCCTGTGGCCCCAGAGCAGATGACAGAACTTAAAATCTCCCAGCAGATGGTGAGCTCCCTATCTCCACAGGTAAATGATGGATACTGATGGAGAGTTGTCATTCAACAGGGGAATTTCTTTCTCATGCAAGGGACAGACATGAGTCCACCCTTCTCCAAGATCCTGTTGACGTGGCCCGAGGCAAACTGACACTGCGTTCACATTAGCTCATCTGGACACACAGCACTCTGCCACCAGCCATCCAGGGGACAGTGAAGGCTGAAACCAACCAAGACCATGACAGAGAAATCCAAGTTTCATTCATAGTCTCAATCTAGCCAAATGTAGTTGTTGGCAATTCCTTGCAGATAATTAAGGAGACAGCTCACATTTGCCTAAAATAACTAAAGAACTGAAGGAGTAAAACCATTAGTTCCAGGACAAAGGAGACCTGTAGGTTATGATGTGTCTGTCAACTGCTCATTACTCTGAGGGCAAGGGCAGCATCTCCCCCTTTGGGAGGGAGGCTTCCTCAGGGCAGGGTCTCTGTCCCCGGCTGGACCCCACCCACCACACTGGGCCAGGAAATGCTCTGGGACCATTTGAGAGACCTGCCGGCTGGGGATCCTGAGAGGGGTCATGGCTGTGAACACTGCACCCCTGCAGTGGCCCGAGTAAAGGACAGCCCACACCAGCCCCCAGCTCTTAGCAGCATCTGGTCCTCTCTGTGCAGCCCTGACCCTAAGGCCACAACAGAACGTTATCCCACCCAGAGTGTCTGGCACCCAGTGCTGCTACCAGCTCTTCTCTGGTCAGCATTTCCAAGAGCCAGATGCTTCCAGGATACGAGTCTCCTCTCCAACCTCTGTTTCCTTCCCAGAGCCTGCAAGTCTCCTCAACTCCCTGGGGTCCCCAATGCCAACTGAAGCTGCTTCTCTGTGCCACTCTCTGCTCGACTCTTTCCAGCTGCTTGGACCACTCTTCAGCTTGGGTTATACCATGTGCCAGGCCTGCTCTGGGCACTGGGGACGAAGAAGTGGGCTGCTGTCCATGAACTTCTTATTCAGGCTGATGACAGCCACAAGAATCCTCTTGGGGCTTTGCTTTCCAGAGACCTGTCGTAGGTCACAGACCCTGGCAGAGCCCTAAAACTATGGCTGAGTGCAGGCGTTGGGGGCAAGAAGGGACAGTGAAAATCAAGCTTGTCTGGATCAGGGTTGTCAGACTGTTTGGAGTGTCGGCCAGGAAACTGGGAAGTGGGGTGAGAAGGAAGAGGATGCACCAGCTGCCAGGCTGAGCTCTGGGCTGTCTCTCGAAGTCTTGTTGGGTTCAGAGAGGAAGCATATTGATCAAACTCACACTGAACTAAGCAAGCCTCACATCTGGGCTCTAGCCCACACCCAGCACTCACTCTCTCATGTACTCATGCACCCATTCCTCAGTTTCCTCTTCTGAAAACAGGCATGTCCCCTGCCCCTGTCCTCTTACAGAAAGTAGTATGGCTCACAGGAGACCTAAAAGCCATTATGAGGGCAAAAGATTTTATTCTCCAGCTCACACTTACATGCCTTCAGGACAGGGAGCTCACCACCTCTCGGGTGAAAGCTGAATGTATTTGAGTGGGTGCCATCACTGAGCAGCTCACTGAAGTCCACGGGGAAACCAGAGAAAGAAGGACTGATAGAGCTCTCAGCTTCACTCAGAGACATGACTCCATTAAAATCAAGACCATGACTGGACAAAGGACAGACCCCATAAAGCCAGAAGGTGATGCTCTCTGCCTTTGGAGACTTCCTGAACAATTTTCTCAGGCCTACCAAACACTTCCCTGGCCTTGACCTGCTTTACCTTTTTCCAGTGGCATCTGCACATACGCTCAGGTCTGGGGTCCTCTCACTCACTCTGAAGCCACACACCTGAAAGGCTGAATGGATTCTGCATGGTGAGCAATGGCTGTGCACCCCCCACCCCATCTCAGGAGACAAAGCCCTGAGACTTTGAGGAGGAGCCCTCTGGGAGCACGGGCATTTGGGGCAGCCCAGGGGACTAGGATGAGAAGCAGGCAGCAAAGGCAGGCAGCTGGTTCAGACCCGTGGCAGGAAGTCCCAACCAAGATTCATCCTGGAAAAATGCAACTAATGCTGCACAGCTGGGGCCACTAATCAGAAACACAGGCCCAGAGGTGGCAGCAGGGACAGGCCCAGAGGGCAGGGCCGACAGCGAGGTGATAATTGGCAGCAAACTCTAGGTCCGTCTCCCCACCCTCTCCGGCTGGCTGCCGTTTGGAGGCTGCAGTCTGAAAGGGGCAGCGTCTCCCCTGCCCTGTCTGCCTGGAGGGGGACGCGCAGCCCATTCATGGCCCTGATATCAGCTTAAACAAGAGCTGAAGCCTTGGCCTTGTCTCCAGAGGCTGGACCCAAGAGAGTTGACCTTCACCTCTGGAGTCCCCTTCCCAGGTGAAAGGCCTTCCCAAACCCTTGGGGCCTGAGTCCCTTCTCCCAGCACAGCCTGGCATCAGAAGTTCTGAGGTGAGCCTTTCAATGCACAGTGGGCTCCCTCTCCAATTGGACACAGGCTCTGTTCCCTGGGAAAGATATGAAAAGGGACCGCTCTGGGGGTGATATCATGGGCAGAGAGGTGAAGGATTAGGCTGGACCACGACCCCTGAGAGTGCCATTTCTTTTTTTTTCCCCCTTTTAATTTTTATTTAAATTTGAGTTAGTTAACATACAGTGTAACATTGGTTTCAGGAGTAGAATTCAGTGATTCATTACTTCCATACAACACCCAGTACTTCTCACCAGAAGTGCCCTCCTTAATCCCTATTGCCCATCTAGCCCATCCCCTACCCACCTCCCTCCATCCACCCTCAGTTTGTTCTCTACAGTTAAGACTCTCTTACGGGTTCTCTTCCTCTGAGAGTGCCATTTCACTGAGCTCATGAAGCACCTATTAAGTGCCTCCTGTTCCCTGCATGTCAGGCACTGGGTTCGGAGGTAAATGTTTGCATTCTCTGTCCCCAAGAGGCTCACAGTCTAATTGGAGAGAAACAAGGAAAGAGGAGATGTAGGTGGAGGTCAGAGCAGTGACGGCACAGTCTGAGTGCAGAGGGGTAGAGAGGCACTGCCCAGGAACAGGGTACAGGGGCTGCCCACCGGGGTCCTCCAGGCCCCCAGGGTGCTCTACTAGATCTCATCTCCCAACCCTTTTCCCCAAGCTTTCCTTCTGCCCTCAGCTATAGCTGGCTCTAGGTGCGCCCCTGGGGCTACAGAGATAGCTGGTCCTCCCTGGGAAGACAGAGAGCCTTCTGCAGGGGAGAAGAAACCAGGCCCTGCAGACCTCACACTTCACACCTCCCTCGCTCTGGCCCAGACAAATCTGTTGGGGCCCCAGGTCATGGAACACCCTCCCCCCAGGGGGTTCGCCCAGGTGACAACAGAGTCCTGCTATCCTCAGGATGAGACCCAGGCCCTTCAACCTGTCTCAGGCTGTCACGGGCTGACATTCTCTGGCAGCCCCTCCTGTGGGTAGGACCTTTTATTTCACTACTCAAACCTTCCGACGATGCATCCTGGGGAAGCAGAAGTCCTCAGAGCCTCCTGAACACCCTGATGAAGATAGCAGGCCAGCTGCAACCTGCCCCTCCCTGATCTTTTCACAAGCCCTGCTTCCCTCCCCTACGGTGTGCCTACAGAATTGACCCTGAAGTGTCAGACTTGGTGTCCAGCTGCCCCTCACAAGTGAAAGGAAGCATGGGAGGAGTGAGGCAGGGGTCTTTGGTGGAGGTTTGAGAAATGGAAGAAAGGATGGGAGGACAGGAGAGGGATCCAGAGGCCATACGGGGAAGAGGGGGTTGGGCCTGGCCTCCAGAAGCTGAATGGAAGAAGCACGGGTCAGAGGTGTGGGAGTAGGAGAGGCGAGGAGGAACCCAACGGCAGTGGCTGGAGCTGGGAGCTGCCGTGTTGGAGGTTTCCTTACTGCCTGAGTGTTTGCCATGGAATTTCCCGGCCTAATAAAGAAGAATTTAAATAGACCACAAGTTGCTTAATGTTGACTGTATAAATAATCCAAATCCCCAGCTCCCTTTGTTCCACAGGCTATTTGTGTCAAGAAAGAAAGGGGATGGGGAGGGAATCCAACAGAAGTCACCGCCCCAGATCGCAGGGTTTGGGGACTCTCTGTTCTCCTCCATCAGGGCCCCAGGGAACAGGGGTTGAGGCCTGGGAGGGGGTGATTTGGGTTTCCCAGCCAAGTCTTCTGTTTGTGAGTGTGCACACATAGGCACATAATCCCCACACAGACACACACATACACGTACATGTGTACATGTACACACGTAGCACATTACTCCCATGCTCGTTCATGAGCACACGTACACACATATGCATATTCCTGCCCACTTAGGTGGACTCTTGTCACATGGGAAAATACTTGCACGTGTGTACACCCAGACACACACACAGTGAGGTTCAGCCAGAAGTGCCAGGTCCTGTCATGGGTCGAGTCCCAGCCATTTCCCTAACCATTCTGCTGCTCAGCAACCCTAGGGCACATGGCTCAGGAACAGGGACCCTTGGGAATCCAGTTGGGTATGTGGCAGAGTAGCTTTGATCATACTGAGTCACTTCCAAAGAAGGTCGCTGTTGAAAACCAAGCATGAGCACCAAGTTCAGAGTCTTCCAGACCCCACTGCTAGCCAGTGACTAAGGAATCCATCCCCTCTGCCCCCACATGCCCAGTCCTGCCATATCTGCCTATGCTAAGGCTTCAGAGGAGGTTGGGGAGACACAGCCATCTTTCAAGGTCAAAACCTGGGCCAGCCTGGAAGTTTCTAGCCCCTTAGCAATAGGCATGGAAGTAGGAGGGCAACTGGTACCACTCAATCTGCAGCACCCAAGAGAAGAAGAAGGAAGAGGGAGAAAGGGAGGGAGTGCGGTTAAGGCAGGGGAAGGAGGGGAGGAGAGAAGCAAAAGGGTACTGTGGGGCTAACTTGTAGCTGCTTCTGCCTGGACTCCATTCTGACTGCTCCATCCCTGTGTAGACCAGACCTAAGTACTCTAGATTTCATTCTTGAATGTGCTCCTGAGCACACCTGCACATCCATCACACAGAGCAGGTAAGAGTAGGGTCTGTGGGCAAAAACTGAGGACTGATGGATGTGGGGGGAGGGGGTAATGGGCATGGAGGATGACACTTGTGGGGATGAGCACTGAGTGTTATGTGGAAACTAATTTGACAATAAACTATTTGTAAAAAAAAAAAAAAAAAAAGAGTGGGGTCTGTGGGGTACAGGAGTGGGGGGTTCCTGGCCTCACATGTATTTTCAGGTTGGTAATGCCTGTCTTAGTCCTAATGCTGCCTGTTCCCCAAGCCCCAGCTCCATCCTCGCCACAACTAAAGCATGCTGCTGACCCACCTGACTGTCCACTGGGGCGCAGCTCAGACTGGAACAGCAACTGCTGTTCTGTGTCCAACCCTAGACTCTGCAAGGCCACAGGGGCTAAGTCCAGTGGCGGGGACTGGCTGAAGCCCAAGACCAAGGATATAGGAACTTTGTGGGGGTGGGATCAGGGCTCCCACCCCAGGAACCACAATTTAATTCCATGCTAAGAATTAGAGGGTGGAGAAACCACCTCAGATAACCCAGTGGATATCAGCAGGAAGGAATAAAAAATAGAAGAGCCTCAAAAATAAGACTCTGAGTACAGAGGAAGAAAGGCCCCTGGGATAGAACTATCAAGGATGTTCATTCACAAATTCATCCATGTGTTCATCAAATACTCACTGAGTACCTACTATACACACACACTGTGCCAGACCCTGTGTGCACAGAATTATGCATGTGTGTGTGCATGGATCTGGGTTTAGGAATTGCCCCCCACACACAAACACACCCTCCACAAATAAACACAGACAAGAGCAAGATCCCAGAGCCACCCTCAGTCTCAGCCCCAGTCTGAATCCCACCTTCCAGGACCAGCAGGGCCTGTAACTCCGTCGCCTGAACCAGCACTGGCCCCTGGCTTCACAGGAAAGTCAGGGTGGGAGGGGCCCCTACACTTCTGCAGCCTCCACCAATTATACTTAGGTCCATTAAGCCCTATAACCATTTTGCATCCAGTCTGCCTGCCTTATTTCTATGAAGCCCCCAGCCCAGGCCTCCCCCTGGTCCCCTTTCGGGGGCTCCAGGAAGGGAAAGACAGGTCCCGCCAGTGGCTCCTTTTCTGGGCTGGCTGGGAACTTGAGGTCTGGGGCTGCCAGCAGATGGTGTGCATCTCCCAGGCTGCCTGGGAGATGGACAGGAAGGGAAGCAGGGCTGTCCACACGCTCAGAATCTCTGGGCTGTCACCAGGTCCCCTTGATCCTCCTTCCAAGAAAGGGGGAAAAAACATGTCTTTCCGGGCCCTAATCCTCTCCACATGGGCGGGCACCACAGAGAGCCAGGGCCCTGCTACAGGCACGCAGGCTGGCAGGGGCACTGCTGTCACTCTACACAAGGACCCCTCCCCCGAAATGCAGCTCTGTGACTGCAGAAGCCTCTGCCTGCCCTGCCTTCCTTTCAGAGCCCCCACACTGCCCACCTCCTACCCTTGGCCTGGCCTGCACCCGGCATCCCCTTGCATACTTCTGCCAAAGGGAAACTGAGGCAGCACCAGCTGACAGATGCCTGGGTGGAAGGAGCCAGGCAAGAAGCAGTTTGCCCTGAGCTGAGGCAGCCCCCTGAACCCGAAGCCCTCCCAAGAGCCTCACAGGCGAAGGTGCCTAGGAAAGCGTCCTTGGTAAGTATGGGACCCTTACAAATCTATGTAGTACATCAAGAGGGGCTCACTTGCACCCCTAGACACTCAGAGCAGAACTCCAGGTGACCCTCCACTCAGCAGTGGATGACCCCTGGGGCTACTTCCGTGAGGGGGCTCAGGTCTGGTGGAAACGAGAGCAGAAGAATGGAAGACCTCCCAGAATGGAGCCCTGAAGGTCAGTAGGGGAGTCAGGGGGTCCCTCTGAGGAAGGTCTGTGTATGGGGACTCTCCTCTAAACCAACTCTGAATCCTTCCCAGCTGGGAGCCCGTGAAAGACCAGTTTGCATGGCCAACGTTGCAGCTTTCTAGCTCCACCTTCTGCCTTTGCCATAGGCTGCAAGCGCTGAGTCTTGGCTCTTGGCATTGATCTGGGCCACATGGGCCCCGGCCCCCCACGGCTGGGTGTTAGTGACCTCTGGAAGCCAGCGTGACAAGCACAGGCATGCAGAAACAGCGGATATGAGCCATGCCCACAGTTGCAGCTCTTGGCAGCCCCACAGTGGGAAAAGGCCCACATCCATGCTGTTCTAGCTCACTCGGGGCCTACCATGGATGCCCCACAAGCACAACCACACAGCCTGGGCCCTGAGGGCAGTGAGGAGCTGTCAGGAGCCCAGGAGCCCAGGAGGGCCCAGCCCTGCTTTGATGGGGGTATCAAAGGCCAGGAAACGCAAGGAGGAGTACTCCAGCAGGCATAGGCCCAGACCACTCCTCTGGCTAGCCCGGGTCCTAGCCCAACTGGCCAAGGGCCCTGGGCAGGGGGCTGGAAAGGCCACCCCCATTCCCCAACCAATTCAATGGCAACTCTTTGAATAAGAGCTAATTCTGCTGACATGGCATCTTCCTTTTATACCCCCCACCCTGTTTGTGTCTAGTTCCCCTCCAACCTCAACCCCACCCCCCACCCCAGCTGCCCCCCTGACTTTGATTGTCCCAGACATTTGCGTGAAAACAGGAACTTTGTGCTCTGGGCTCCATCTGCTCCTGCTTATTCCTCACTTGGAGCTGCAATCCTTGGTCACACATGCCCCCTCCCCACACACTCACCCTCCTCTACACAGCTTACCCCCAGTGTCGGGGTTGTGGGATCTCTGGTTCCTAACGCAGGCTAGTGAGGCTGAGACAGTGGCCTCCTATCCGGGGGTTGTGGACACAGTGGAACTGGACAGCTCTAGAGCCTTGAGACTAGCCTTCCCTCCTAGACAAGCCCCCACCCCTGCCCACCCCATGCCTCTTTCAGTCCCAGAGGTACAGAGGATCTCCCCAACACCCTGGGAAGAATCCAGGGAGCCCAGGGGGACCTTCCAGACGTCAGCAGCATCTTGAATGAGAAAGCTGGGTATACTATACACATCCCAGGATCTCTCTTCCTGAAAGGCCTTGGCCCTTGGGCCAAGCATCGAGGTGTCACAAGCTTGACTAAACGCCATCTTGTGTTGCTTATAGGAATTAAAATGAACAGTACAAAGAAAACCATATTGTTAAATATATAAATAAAAATACATAAGCCTCTCACAGGGTACTTACTACATGTCAGGCACTAATGTAAGAATTTTACAAATATTACCTCACTTTTACAAATATGGCCTCAACTATCTCGGATAGATGCTATTATAATCCTCTCTCAACAAGTAAGGTAGAGACAAGTTAAGGAACTTGTCCTGGGTCACACAGCTGCAAGAGTGACAGAGCCTGGCCTCCTCCATATTAAAAAAAAAGCAGTCAGTGCCCAATCAACCCTCTGAATCTTCGCTCATGCTTTGCTCTAGAAGGTTCTCCTTGCTCTTCCTTCCTATCCTTCAAAAACCATTTCCAATTTCCTTAGGAAGCCTATGTGCCCTTGTCCCCCTTTTAAAGAGGAAGGAACTGAGACCCAGCAGTCACTGACCTTATGGTGATCTTACAGGGGGGACTGGGATACCTTCTAAAACTGAACTCTGGTTATCTACAAGTGAAAAAACCTTTTAGTTGGAGATTTTTCCTTCCCAGCTGCCCTAAGTCAGAAGTCCTCAGATGCCAAGTGAGCAGGTCAAGAGCTAGATCAACCAGTCAGTGTGCAGGGGAGGCAGCCAGGGCCCTCTGAGTAGGGGTCAGCACTGGTGGGCCCCAATTCCTTCCTTTGAAGACTCCACCTCCCACCCCCACCCCTCGCCTCAGCCAGCAGCCAGTCCTGCCCATTCCTCTAAGGTTTCTACCTTTCAGCTTCTGCCAGCCTCTGCACCCAGGCAGCACCCAGGCTGTGACAGAGCCCACATCAAGTCAGCAAACCAGAACTTGAGGGCTCTCTCTGGGCCTGTGCTGTCAGACAGGGGAGACAGGCCCAGCCACATGGACATGCTGGGAGGGCGGCAGACCCCTGGATGGGAGTGGAGGGAAGCTGGAGTCTACTTCCATCTCGGTTTGAATTAGGGCAAATTGTTTCGCCTCTCTGGGCCTCAGTTTTCCATTATGTAAAATAAGAAAGGAGGGCTCATTAACCCCTAAAATACTCTTCCAACCTATACTGGATGAAAAAAGAGAAAAATTGCAAACAGACCAACCTAGAACGGAATTGAGAGAACACATAAAGGCCAGGTGTGTGTGTTCACAAAGGGGGTTCCCAGGAGGAGATGTGGCTCTGGAGGGCTTCCCTGGGGAGGCGAGCTGTGCACCCATATGTATGAGGGAACAGAAACCAGCTCCGCAATATGTAAGGAGCCTGGCTGAGCAGAGCCTGGGGAGCAGGTGAGGGGCTGGTGCACCCAGAGAGGCAGGGGAGGGGCCAACAGCCCCACAGGAAGCCCCAGCTTGTTGTTGGGTAACTTCTCCTCCTGTTTTCTGGGAACAAGCTATTTGGAGAAGAGGGGGAGGGAGACCTTAAAGGCTTCCAGATGGGGGGCCCTTCTGCCCAGGCCTGCTGCTGTGCCGCCACAAAGTCTGTACAGCGCTTTCTAAGAATCTCAGCAAATGTGAGCGGGGTGGTTCTGGGACCGCCTTCTAAGCTATTCCCCTGCCTCTGTGATTCCCACCATCCCAGAGCTAATGGGGGCCATATCCTATCCTTTACCATTACTCTCTCTTGCTAAAAGGCTGCAGAGACAGAGTTGTGTCTCATCTCTGGTTGCTCTCTTCCACCCCCCACTCCAAGATGCTCTTTCAGTGTCTTGGAATCCTGACAGCCCCTCTATACACTTCGTGGGGGCCATTTGCCCTGAAAGCAAGGAGCTGGAGAAAAGAGGCATCTCCCCAAGCCCGGGGAGGCCACAAAGTTCAAGAGAGAAGAGAAAATAGAACAGCCCCAGGATGGCTATGGAGAGCGGGGAGCAGGGGCTGGGACAAGGGGGTGGGGGGGCAGAAAGGAACTGGGGTCTTAGGGACATGCAGCCCCATCTTGAGGGAGCTGGCCTCATCTGGGCTGCTCAGGACAGAGCCCTGGAAGGATCGCAGAAGGCTCGGGGCACAGACACTGGTGTCAGGGCTCAGCCGCACAGAATCCCTCACCCCCACTGTGCCTGCTTTGGGATTTGTTCACTGGCCTTCTGGTAGTGGGATGGGGTGGAGTGGCACAGGTTAGACAGGGGGACTGAGCAGTGAAAGGAGACTTTGAGAGGAGTAGGCTTCCAGGTCCTACCCTGGGAAAGGGAAGAAGGGAACCCCCAGGTCTGGCAATGGCAATGGGCTGGAAAAATCCACCCCAATCCTGTCAGAACTCTGGATTTCAGGAGCAGCAGGTTTCCCCCAAAGCTTACTGCTCCCCACACGGTTGCGACACAAGCCTGTGATGAGGGCATTCTGAAGAGTCCATCAGAAATATATGAAGTACACACCACAAGGGTGAGGGACAGAAGAGCAGGGACAGGGAAGGGGGTAGACATGCAGAGCCAGAGGTATCCTATGTGGGCAGAGCAGCTCCCTGACATGGTCTTCAGCTAGCCCTGGAGCCATCTGGGAACACTGGGTCCCAACCATGGGGCTTCTCCTCAGAAGACTGAATGGGGCCTAAGGTCAAGGAGGGCAGGCTAGCTGGCCCTGCCGTGGCCCTACTTACCCTGAGAGCCTACAGAGATCTGAGCCTCAGCTCTAGGGTCCTATCTTGAGTGAAAAGGAACCTGAGGGATAGGCTCAGTGGGCACTCACCCTTGGACAGGGCCTGTCAAAAGCTGCCCAGAGAAGCCATCCCTGAACAAATAAGTGATGCTCTCAGCTACAGTAGAAGTTGGACTGATGTTGGGGACGTGAAGCAGGGGAGTTCATGCCGAGTAGAAAAATCTGGCTGCTCCACAGGCTTCCACCAGGTCTTGGCCCTTCCCAACAGATGATTCATGTTCAGAGAGGGGCCTGGCCATAGCTGGCACCATCTTGAGGCCAAAGGAGCTAGAGGGAGCCCTGGTGTGCATGCTCCTAACTCTACCCTCAATCTGTCTTGCAAGGACTGCCTGGGCCACCCCACAAGTAGCACCTACTCCTCCAACCTCTCCTATTCTGCAGAGGGGCCTTCTGGTGAGCCCCCACCATGGCCCTTCCCTCAAGGGCAGGCCTTTCCTCCCTCTGCTGCTCCCACCCCTGTGGAAACTTCCTGAGAGGCGTCCTCTGGCCTCCTGGTGCTGGCCCTTCCCCGGTGCTCTCCCACTGTCATCACCCTGTAGCTCCCCGCCCCTCAGCCTAGCCAGAGCCAGAAGCTTGAATTTGCCCACTGTCCCTCACTCAACTTCTGACTCCTGGGTCTACTTCTGGCTAAATCTCTCCTGGGCCACGCCCCAGTCTGCCTCTGCCTTCTACTGTGCCACGGACAGGTCCCTGTCCTCCTGTTGCCTCAGTTTCCCCTTCTTCCACAAGAGTTGGGACAACAGAAACTCCCAGTCCCAGTAGGCTCCAGGATTCTGTGAGTTTCATCGCAGGCAATTTGAGGGGCAAATGTATGCAGATGGATATGCAAATGGGCATCTCTAGGATTTATGGGTGGCCTTAATTCCAAGGGGAGGAGGTGGGACCGGTGGATGGGGCATTTCAATGAGGCGGCCTCAGTCTGGCTGGGCCCACTAAATCCTGGCCGGTGTCAGCGCCGTAAAGCACTGTGATGAAGGGCAGGCAGCCCACGGGAGGGGACGGTGATTTATAGCCGCCTGAGCCTCCTCCCCCAGGCTGCGCAGGCAAGCGCCGGGGGACAGGGACTGGGAAGGATTTATGTTGTTCGCTTCCCCACCCCAGTGACGGGTGGTGGGGTGGAGGTGGTGGCGGCAGCGGGCAGTCGGGGAGACAGCGGGGAGAGAGCGAGAGCGGGAGAGCAGAGCTCCCAGTGAGGTGACTTTCACCTGCAGAGGTGGCACTATGGCCGGAGGGAGCGGGGAGAGGGAAGCGCTGAGGGGTGGGGGCATTTCCAGCCTAACCCCTGGCCGGCTCCTAGCCACAGTGGTCTCCTCCAGGCAGCCTTCCTGCATTAACACTACCCCCTGCACCCCAACCCACCGCACCAGACCATCCCTTCTCCCCGGGGGCCGAAGTCTCCAGGGCCTGGCAAGATTCAGCCCTGAAAGACTGGAGGCAAGTGGGCTCTAGCGAGTTTCCTTGACTGAACAGAGCTCTCCTGAAGTTGAACCTCGCTCTCTTAGGCAAGAAAGAGAAAGGACAGTCCACTTTGATCTATTTTATGTGGCCCAAAAAAGAGAGGTTGATCTCCCTCAACTTCACCTGCCTGAAAGGTAGTTGTGTGTTCTGCCCCTCTAATTTCCCCTTGTCTCCAGCAGGTGAATGGCCTGAGGTGGGGCACCTGGGCCTGCAGGCTCCCCTACCACACAATGCAACTCCTGAGGTCACAGGTAAGCTGAATTTTGGAAAGGTTACAGTGTTTTTCCAGTGACTCACCAGAATCTCTCAGAAATGACCGATGTGTCACTCAGCCAGGGACCCCTACTGAGTGCAGGGGCTAAGGCATGAGAGACAGAAGGCTCAGAAGCAAAATTCTCCCCATTCTTAGGGCTGCACAGCCCCCAGCTCCAAAAGCCTCTGCCTCCTGGCCCATCCCAACCTCTCTATAAACAAAGTTTACGTGTCCTGTTCTCATAATTAAAGGAACCGGGCCAAAAGTCCTCAGGTAAAAGAAAAGCTCCTTTTGAGGATGTAAACACATAAATCAAAGGCCTGGTTCCATTGCGTTGCTCATCTACTGAGCTGCCTGCTTTGAGCTGAGGCTGTCTTCCTCGAGTTCATTTTAGGTAAATGTGTCCTGGCCTACCGTCTGTTTGGGCCAAGCAAGCAGGGATGTTTCTCTGACCCAAGGCTTCAGCTCAGAAACCCAGCGGCATTTCACACCATGCTGGAGTCCTACAGTACATTTGTCTCTAGCTCCTCCAGACCTCTCTGCTCTGGGCATATTTCCTGAAGCCCCAAAATATTTTGTGCCTCTCTCTATCTCTCCCCAAAGACCAAACTCAGTTACCGTAAATGCTGTTGTCTCACGTAAATCTCTGTGATACTGAATTATTACCAAGAACAAGAGTGTGAATGTAAGCAGGGTTCTCTATGAGTCCAAACAAATACCAAACTCCAAAGACATTTCCTCCAGTGGGATTTGACCTGGAGACTGGTGCTCAAGGGCTCAGAGACTCAAGGTGCTGGTGGTGGTGGGTAGCAAAGTCACCAGAATGAGTGAGATGGCTGCAGGGGAGAGGTGAGCACACACAAGGCCCCATTGACAAATACATTCGCTTCTTACTTTCAACTTCAGGGTGCTTTCGTTGAGAATGTGTGGGACAAAGAGAATCCCTGCGAATAACTGCACAATTTGTGTGTTGCCAAAGCCTCCTGGTCTAGGGAACAACAGCATCAAAATGCAGTTCCCAGCATCCTGGCCCAGGCCTGATCAACCCAGAAAAAGGGGCACCTTTACCTTAATTCATGTGAAGACACTGTACAAATAGCATCCGTGGTGCCAAGCACTGTGAAAATAGGTTTATTTACATCCTTTGCCTCATTTAATCTCCACCAAGGTAGGTGTGACATCCCGTTTTACAGGTGAAAAACTGGAAGCATGGCAAAGTTCGAGTATTTTGCCAAGCTCACAGGGCTGGTAAGCAATAGCAGTGAAACTGAAACAGCACGGTGCATTCTCAAACCCAACCTCTTCCTTCTTGGTTCACTCTCCACCTACACCCTCAACTCCAGCTCTGTCCCCTTCCTCTGGCTGCTGTAACCCATGAGACCTCAGCCCTAATTCAAGATTAACAATACCAAGTGTTGGTAAATAGGCAGTTGGAGGGAACATAAAATGGGGCAAGTACTTTGGAAAACTATTTGTGAATCTGTTCCGAAATTAAACATACACCGACTATATGATTCAACCATTCCACTCTGAGATATATACCCAAGAGAAATGAGTATGTCTATATAAAGACTTGTGCATGAATGTGGCTGGGCAGAAAGGAAGAGCAGGGCATGCAGGGGCAGAAGGGGGCTGGAGAGACAGGCCCACTCCTGTGCTGCCTCACTTCACTCCACTCCTCCTCAATCCAATCCAAAAGCTCTTGGGAGCCCTGAGCCAACATTGTCAGGGCCAACACGAGTGAAGGGAGAAGCCACCGGAGGTCTGGAAAGTTCTCAGAGGGCCTGCTGGTAACTGTGCCCCAGCTCTGGGCTTTCCATCAGGAACGAAGCAGGGTCCAGTGGGAAGAGCTGGGCTGGCATGGGGGTCAGGATGGGAGAGAGGGTGGGGTGGCCTAAGTAAAGAATAGCAAAACCAAGAATGAGGCAGACAGCGGAATTAAGGCCAACTGGGCTTAAGAGCCCACAAAGTGCCCATTAGCCAAAGGGCTGCAGTATGGCCACTCTGTGAGAGCCCAAAATTCACCTGTGCCACTAAGATGAGGTGCTTATTAAGGACTCCAGCTGGGTAAAGTCACAGGATGGATGGATTTGCCCCTTGGATGGGAAGCACCAACTTCTAGGCTGAAAGTTGTAGGGAACTGATGCTGGGTAGGGACAGGCTGGAGTCTGACTCCTTTCCCAGCTAGGCTACACCCCACCACCCCAACTTCTACCCCATACTGGCTCTGAGTCAGAACACTGGCTTAGGAGAACACAGGAAGCCCCTTCCTCTGCTGACAACAAAAGCCTGTATAGGTCCTGCTCTGGTAGCCGGGAGTGGGCAGAGCTAAAGTACACTCAAGAGCCTCTGGACGTGGCGTGGCCCCTTCCTCACCCCTCCTCCTGCCCCTGCCCCTGGCTCCTTACTTCTGTGTCTGCTCTCTGCTGGGATGGAAACCTCAAGTCTTCTGTCCCCCAACATTCCACTCCAGTTGCCCTTTATTCCCCCCTTGACAGCAGCCAAGGTGGAAGGCAGGCCGTCTATAGCCTAAAGAGAAAAGACAGTGCCACTGGGGCTAGTTCCATGCATCCTCCAAATGGCATCGGCTCACCTGGGGGAGACTGGAAGCAGGGAGGGCACAACGATTCCCTGCCCTGAGGCTGATGTCCAGGATCAGGATCGGTTTACAGTTCCATCCTTCTGTCACTTGAAGCACTAAAGTGCCTTCCAAAGTCGATCAGGATCACTTACTTTTTCCACCTACTATTTTGGATGACTTGGGTCAGCAGGGGGAGTCCAGTACCTGCTGGCTTGGCTGTCCCGCCAGGAGAGCACAGAGGAGCAGGACTCCTTGCTGTGGCCAGGACACTGCCCCGCCCCACCCCTCCCCATCCCAACTTGAAGGTCATTCTGCGCTAGGACTCCCATGCCTCTCACCACACTTCCCACACGAAAGCGCACAGTTCTCAGCTCCAGTTTACAGAAGCCCCCCTTGTTTTCAAAACTAATTTCTCTCCTTGTCCCAAATTTCACTTCTACTGCCCAGTTCCAGTTCAGGCCTTTACAACTTCTGATCAGAGCTCTTACAGTCCCCCCACCCCAACACTGAGGTCGGCCTGCTCTCACCCACCCCCTAAATCCTCCCTCTCACCAGTATAGCCGCTCAGGAGAACTGTCAACCTATGTGCCAGGGACCACAGGAACTGGAGCAAGGACAGATCTGTCTTCTGGTGCAGAAGATGGATGTGAACCAACTAGTGCAGCAGAGTTAGCCTGCAGCACAAGGCATGCCCTGGGGGCAGGCTGGGTCCCAGAGTCGTGGAGTGTGTCTGGGACACATGCATTACCGAGCCCTGGAAGAGGACTAGAGCTCTGCTAGAAAACAATGGTGTTCTCAGTAGTGGAACAGCCTGAGCAAAGGCTCAGAGGCTGGGTATCACACTGTGCCCTGATCACATTTACTTACTGTACTGGTTGAACTCTTGTGTCTGTATGTGACAAAAAGACCACTCAGACTGACTTAAACGACAAAGGGAATGTGCTGAATTTTAACCCAAACTCTACAGATTGAGCCAGAGAAGCTCGACCCAGCAGCTTAACGGACATCACCAGAGTTTCGGTTTCTCTTTGTCTTTCTTCTAATATCACCTTTGCAAGGTGACCTTCCAGCACCTTCCAGCTCCAGTTCCAACATGCACCTGGAAGGGAATGGGGCTGGGACTTTGGCCACCTGTTTTGCCCAGGGCAAGGCCAGCCCTTCTCCCCCAGGGAAGCTACAGCCCCAGCCTCTGGCACTTCCTGGGACAGACTGAGGTGGGTGGGGTAGTCTGTAAGGGTCTCAAGCCTTCAATTCCACAAATCATCCTGTTTTAATGTAAATGGCAATTGCCAAGAGTACAGCATGTTTTCCTGTGTCAGCAGCTCAGTGACTAATGTCCCAAGATAAATGGCCTTGGTTTGCCTTGTTTAGAGTGATTCTGTAATCTTTCCCTCCTTTCTGCTGCGGGGACTCCCCAGATCCTTCCCAAGTACACTCCAAGGCTGAGGAAGCCTGGAGGTCAGGGCCGCCAGCTGTGTCGGGGTCATTCCATGTGCAGTGAGAGGCAGGGGCAGGGGAGAACCTGGGCTGAACAAGTCTGGCGCAGACTGGCCATCAGTCCTCAACAAATGACGGGAAGAACCGAGAACAAGCTCTACATTCAGGCCAGTGTGGAGCTCAGGTTGGAGGGAGAATCCAGAGTGCCCAGGATTATGGGAGAGAAATTGGGGCCCTGGGATAGAGACAGGGAAGAATGGGCAAGCAGGACAAGGGAGAGGTTCCACTGCCATCTTGTGCCCGTGGGTATTACCAAACAGCCAGAGGTGGCCCAGTGGGGGAGGGGGAGGGTATTTTTATTTATTTATTTTTTAACCAGTGAAGACTTAGGGTTTTGGGAATCTTGGTCCTAGCACCTTGGCTGTGGCATCTTGGATGGTATTACTCCCATTTTACAGATGAGGAAATGGAGGCTTACACTAGCTAAGCAATTTGCCCAAAGTTCTATACATAGTTCTTGGCAGCCTTCAAACTTAAACCAGCACAGTCTAGCTTCAAAGTCAATAGTGTTGAATGAAGCAGCAATTTGGAGAATAGATCTCCCCAGGTACCTGATCACCTACCTAAAACCCCAGCTCCTCACCTTTCTAGAAATGTGTCCTTGCTTAACCACAGTGCAAATGTTGTGGTTTGTATTTCCACTCTTATGCCTTCTGAACACATTTCCCAGTCCCCTGTGGATGGTGGACCATGTGATGTACATGACTTCCAGGCCAGAGCATTTCACTGTCAGTGTCAAGCCCTCCAGAGCTCTCCCTTTGTTACAGCAGCAGGAGCTATTCTGAATCACTACTCTCTCAGCCTGGGTCCCACACAAGAACATCATGGACAGGACCCCAACCAACTCACAGTGGACAATGGAACATGAGTGAGAAATCAGTCTTCACTGCTCCAAACCACTGGGATTTGAGGTTTGTTAATGCAGTTTAACTTATCCCCTCCTGACTAATAGTCTTCCCTTTCTGGGAGAAGGAAGCAGATGAATTCTAGATGTACACAGCAGTGTGCGGCAGAAGGGAAGGACAGGGAGCCCATTTCCATCAGCCACACTGTCCTGTTTCAGAGAGGCCAAGTAGGACAGGGAGAAATGAGCATTTAGGGAAGACAAGGATTCCAAGAGCCCTGAGCCAGAGAGCTTTCAGACTACAGGGTCAACTGGCCTCTCTGAGGTCAGGACAGCAGGGTCAGGGAAGTCTATTTTACACAACCCAAATCCAGGTGGCTGGAGCCTGGAGCTGTCCAGGCCTCATGCAGGAGAAGAAGCTAAGTTGCTCCTGGGCCAAGCATCAGCAGGCCTTCTCAAAGTAGTGGATGAGAACAGATGCAGATGGGCATCTTGGAAGATAGGCCCAGGGCACTGGTGCCCCAGTTACCCGAATGCAGACTCCCTTCACCAGGCAAACCTCGTGGACGGTCAACAGGGTCCGCCATGGGTACGAGCCCTGGAACACAGACTGCTGTGGCAGGAACGGGGATGCAGGACACGGGAAGGAGTCTCCTGGAAGTGGTCTGAGCCCAGTGGAGAGTGTGGGCACTAATCCTTCCTGTGAGTTGTCTTCCACTCCTCTGGCATAAGTTCACCCATCTCCCATTTCTGAAAGATGGCTAGAGGGGAAGCAGGAAGACTATAAGTTAGCCCCTCTGGATCAGGTGGTTCTGAAGCTGCATTTGAATTGGGAGAGATCCTGGAAGCTGGTGCTCACAGCCGATGCCTGTAGAAGAGGGAAGGGATGGTATAGAGAGACTTCCCATAAGTGAAGGCTGCCTGGTTGGTGTGAGTAGAGGGGTGCTTCAGGCCGTAAGTGACCCCCAAACATCTTTCCACCACTTCCCTCTTTCCCTGTGGTCAGGGCTAGCCTTTACACACTCTTTACCTGACATCTCCTGCCTCCTGGCTCCCCAGAATTACCTCCCTGCCTCCCAAATCTGACAGAAAGATCTCATCAGCCTTCTTTCGCAATGCGCTGAGTTCCTTCCAGAAGACCTTGGAAAGGCTTTGCTACTTTCTAGAAAAGTGGTGAATAGTGGAGTCTTTCTCCCCCAGCCATGACTGACAATTTGGAAGCTGCCTTGGAAGCAAACACTGATATCACAACTGCCTCTTATTGTATCCTCAGCAGAAATGTGTGGAGGAAACAGCCCAGCCTCTGAGATGAGACGAATCTGGGTTTCATTACCAGCTCTGCCATGCATCAGGTATGTGAATTTGGATCAGGGGCTTTGATTCTGTCAGCCTCAGTGTACTCATCTATGAAATGGTGATAATGTGAATCCCCACACTACGATAGCACCCATTCAAGGGTCCAACAGGAAAAGAAGACACAGCCCTTAGCACAGGGTCTGTCTGACATGAAGCACGTATATGTGCTTAATAAATGATGTTCAGGATTAGTGTGCTCTCCTGAGTGGGCAAGAGGCAGAGAGGCTCTTACAAGTCTCAACAAGAAAGCAGTGAGTTTGCCTGACTCAAAAAGGCAGGAAGAGGGTTGGGGAGCCAGGCAAGGGGCCCAGGCAACAATACCCTGGAAGCCTGATCAGCGGCAGCACCCAAATACTGAGCACTCTGATGCCAGAGCCCACACACCGAGAGGAGGCTCCAGAGCCTAGGAGTCCCCCCTACCAGCAGTTCTAGCGCCAGCCCAGCACTACCTCGGGCAAGTATCTGAACACATCTGTTCAGTGTCCAGAACAGTTCAGAAATTACCCCTGGGAAAAGCTCCTCCTTAGCCTTACCCCTGTCCACCTGTGTCACAGCAATTTTGTTTCTGCTATTGCATTGTCATGTTGCCTTTTTTGCCCTTCAAACTGCTTGTGGGTATTTCAGGAGAATTTGTTGGACTTCCAGTCCAGGCCAGTGAGGTTGGAAGCAGGGGCAGTTAAGGATGGCCAGGTCCCATCCAAAGAGCTCAGAGAGAACGGAAAAGGCACAGGAGAAACCAAGAAGATGTGGCTTTAGGGTTGCTTGATGAGGATAGGGCACCTCCTTCTTGAATCTTCCCAGAGGGGAATTTTACCCAAAAGTGTTCCAACATGTATGAGTCATTCAGCTGCAGTCTGATTTATGCATGAATAATTAATATGGGACTCTCAGGTCAAGAGGCCCACCTCCCGCCTCCATGTCAACATATAGGAATGAGAGATATGCTTGTTAATGGAATATATATGTATATAACCATGTTAAAGAGAATAAAGAAAGGAAGCTATTCCCAGGCATATAACAGAGAAGGACACCAAAGTGAAGTGCAGTAAGAACTGGAACAGAGATCAGTCGCTGGCAATAGGGTCACTGTACCAGGTCACAGCCCAGCTCCCTGGCTTCACACAGGAGCCCAGAGCTTGCAGCCAGCCCACCAGGGAAGTCTGGACGGACTCTGCCCACATTAGGCAGGCATCTGGACACACGCAGTTTATCTCAGGCCAGAAAGAGACACGCAGCCCAAGAAAGAAACTAAGCCCACGTCCCTGTGTAGGTATAAAGTTCAGAACTATTCCATCCACATGGAGAAACATGTAGGCAAAGTTGTTCACATGACATCTTGTCCACAACTCCGAACCCCATGGAGCTGGAGCTGACGCAACCACAAAATCACGCTGCAGGGAAGGGCACTGGACAGAACACCGCCACGAGAGATGAACTCTGAGAGTTCAACAACATTATCCACCAAAAGGATAGAAGTGAAATGTGTGATTGACAAGCATGTAGAGAAAAAAATGAACCAAAAAACTGATTCAACAAAAAGTAGGAGTGGAAGGGAAATAAAGAAGCAAAATAAAGCATGGTAAATAGGAACAAAAATCATATTGCAGAAATAATTTCGAATATACTGATACTCATAATAAATGAATTTGAATGGATGAAACCTTTATTAAAAGACAAAATTTGGGGGCACCTGGGTGGCTCAGTCAGTTAAGCATCCGAGTTCAGCTCAGGTCATGATCTTGTGGTTTGTGAGTTCAAGTCCCACACTGGGCTCTGTGCTGACTGCTTGGAGCCTGGAGCCTGCTTTAGATTCTGTGTCTCCCTCTCTGCCCCTTCCCCCACACACTCACTCTATCTCAAAAAAATGAATAAACATTTTGAAAACTTTAAAAGACAAAATTTTATAATGTTTTCCCTTTAATTTATATATATGCTACTTATGAAAGAAATATCTAGAATTAAGCCAAACAGAAGGGTTGGCAATAAAGATGTGCAACCACATACACACACACACACACACACACACACACACACACACTGCTAACTAAAAGGGGACTGGTGAAATATTAATTAGTAGAAGAAAACCTTATATGAAAATGACAAACATTTCCTAGTCTTAAAAAGAGGTATCCATTAAAATGGTATAACAATAATGCCTCACATACACCTATCAATATAAACTCAAAACACCTAACTGGCAGTATTGAAAGGAGAAGCTGAATAGCCAGAATGGGCCACTCTCGCAGAAATGAAGAGATCATGCAGTTGAAAGTTGTTCTTAATTATAAAATATTTGAATACAAGTATTAGAGGGGCGCCTGGGTGGCTTAGTCGGTTAAGCGTCCGACTTTCGCTTAGGTCATGATCTCGCGGTTTGCGGGTTCGAGCCCCACGTCAGGCTCTGTGCTGACTGCCAGCTCAGAGCCTGGAGCCTGTTTCAGTCTGTGACTCCCTCTCTCTCTGACCCTCCCCTGTTCACGCTGTCTCTCTCTCTCTGCTAGAAATAAATAAAACATTAACAACAACAACAACAAAAAAAACAAGTATTAGAAAGTAACATTTTAGATTTGCTGTAATAGAGCCCTACAGTACTTTGTATCCAATAAATAGAAAACACATATCATTCAAGCATACATGGGTCATTTGAAATATTTGATCTGAACTGCATGTTAAAGCTGGTCTCATCAAATTGCGAAGACTCAAAATGAAACAGACCACATGTTCTGACTGCCTCACAATAAAACCCCAAATAAATCACTAAAAGAGGGCACCCCCAAAAGCACATATATTTGGAAACAAACAAGCAAAACAATCCCACTGCCAAATAATGTATAAGTTAAAGAGGAAATCATAAAAAAACCTTTAAACATTTTAGAACTAAACAAGAAGGAGAGCATGGCATCTCTAAATTTCTGAAGCTGTCCCTACAAAGAAATGTCTACATCCAAATACATTTATTAGAATCCAAGGAAGATTGAAAATAAGTAGACTGAGGCTTCACCTCAAGAAGTCGAGAATAGAATAACGGAGCAAACCAAAAAGAAGAAGAAAAAAAGAGAATTATAAAGATGAAAGCCAAAAATAATAAAACAAAAATAAATAACAAAAATAGAAAGGAACAATGCAACAAAAAGTGGTTGTTTGGGAGAAAAACACCCTCTAATATGGCTGGGAAGAAACATGTTACTAATATTATTATAGTATTATAATACAATCAAGCAAACATAACTATAGATACAGTAGAGTTATTTGGGGGGACTTCTGGATTAATCATGCCTTTCTATTTTTTCTATTTCCTGATGGTTTGATGGCTGAGGCTCTGCTGTCCCCAGGTACACTGCCCCTCCTGGGGCGAGCCAATTCCTAGAGATAGGAAGACTCACCTACAAGCACCTTTCAGGAGCAAACCAACAATCTGGAGCCCATACCCAACATGTCCTTTAACCACCCCAGGGCCAACCACAAGGCAATCAGAGGACAGCCTTTTTGCCCCAGAATCTGCTGAAACTATTCAAACTAGCCACTCTTGAGCCTACTTACTCTGCTCATTCCTTCTTATAGAAACCACAATGAAGGCTCTTGCCCATGCTTTCCTCTCACGCTCTCTGCCTCCTGACTGACCCTGGTGCTTCCCCACATGGCCCTGTGTGGTGTGGCGTGCCCCTTCCTCTTGGGAACTGTGAGTCACAAATTATCCTTTCAATGCTAGTCATCTCCTGATCTGTGGCCTCCCTATACCGGAATAACAACAAAGCCTACATTTTAAAACTACTTCCCCATAGCTATTCCAGAAGGAGAAAGAGAAGACGCATCAGATGGGAAGTGTGAGAGATGAAATCTTGAATCTTACAGGTAGAAGGTCCCATGGAGGACCAAACACTGTTTATGAGAGAGGAACCGTGCTTAAATATTGCCCAGTGAAGTTTTAGGAGGTCGAGGATAAAGTTTAAAATCTTTTAAGTATCTGAGGGGGAAAAGTTTACATGTCAGGGTAAAGAGGGTTGAACTGGAATCAATCTTCTCCTTTACAAACATAAATACACAAAGAAATATGATAATCATATAATAATATCTACAAAGCTCCAAGGGGGAAAAGACTGCATTCAAGACAAGAAAGCTATGATTCACTTGTAAGGCCAAGTAAAAGACAGTTTTCAAACATTTAAGGATGCAGAGGTATACCACACACTCAAACATATGAACAATTTGCTCCAAGTAATGTTCTAGCTGAGCATGAAATGAATAGGAAAATTAGCAGAACTCCAGGTTAATTTATAAAAACTCAACATTAGTATTGTTGATGTCCAAATGAAATGTCTCAAATGTCCAAACTAATGACTGAAAGAGAAGGTACATAAATGTCTAAAATGCTTAATGCAAGAGAAAGTATACATACATGTAAGACATAAATTCATAATACCAATCTTAATGTTGTGTATCAAGAAAAAGGGGAGGTAGACGTAGGGAGGAAATTTTAAAAGCTTGAAATCGTCATATATAGGGGAATAAATATACATGTTCTTTTGAGGTTGGTAAAGCAATAGTACATACATAAAGTGTGTGTGTGCATGCGCACGCACACATGTCTGAAAGAACTAGGAGTAGGCTAGAAATGAAATGTGTGGCTTTCTAATTTCTAAATAGAAAGAAACTTGCAAAGCAAACCTGAGAAAATGGCAAAAGGAAAAAGGAAAACAAGGAAGCATAAAGAGGAGAAAGTTATCATGAGACCTGTGATAAAATATCCCGACCCCAGAGCCTCACGACTAAAATAACACTGAGAACTCCATACTGGGGGCTCCCCTGGCTCTCACGGCTGGGTCTACTTTCTCTTCTCCCATTCGCACTAATTCACTCCCTCTGGTTTCCAGTCTGCCTATAGGAAGACGGCCATGGAGCAGGCAGCAACCCAGTGTGTATCCCCTTAAATCCTGAGACTGACAAAGCTGAGTGAAAATCCTTATCCCAGTTCCCGCCACACAGGGAGGATTCTGATGGGCCCAGGGTGCATCAGATGCCCATTTCTGGAGCAAACAACTGTGGCCAGGGACGGAGTCTTATAGAACTCCCCACAAAGTAGAATACCTTCCAGAAAAAGGATGGACAATCTACTAGGTGCCCATCACCAAAGGAAAAGCAAAAAGAAAGCAATATTCATATCAGACAATGCAGAATTCACAGCAAAAAAAGCACCTCACTATCTTAAAGGGGAAAAAGGGTTATCTTATATTGGTACATTGTAGAAACTAGGGAGAATGTAAGAACCATGAATCTGTGTGTACTGAATATTGCATTAAATGTACAAAGTCAAAGAGGTTTAAATTAAGGAGTAACTGAGCAAAACCACAGTGATAAAGGAAGGATTAATACGCCTTACCATTTCAGAGAGACTAAATGGACAGAAATTTCATAAGAATACAGAAGGGTTCAAGCCTATTATTAAAATTTTGATTTAATAGCTCTATATCAAAATGTGCTCTCTAGAACAGAAAATATGTATTCATTTTAAATGACCAAAGAATAGTTACAAATTCAATCATATCTTAGGCCACAAAAAATGTCTCATTAAAAATCTCAAAAGCAGAAATAGTACTATGCACAAATTCAAACCACAATGCAACAAAAGTAGAAGTTAATAACAAAAGAGAAACAAAGAAACAAAATGAAGCCACTCTGGAGGGCAGGGAAACTTGTCTTAATAGCCCAAGAGTCAAAGAGAAAATCAAAACCACAATTAATGATTGTTTATGAAACAATGAGGAGCTATAGCAAAGAGAAAACACAAAACTCTAAAGAACAGAATAGCTCTTTATATAGTTTTGTTTTTCTCATTAAACAGAAGAAATCAAATGAAACAAGTATTCAAGTCAAAAGCAAGTAAAAGCAAAAAAGTGAAGCTATGAAAAGCTAGAGGAAGAACTTGAAGATAATGAATAAGAAGGTGATAATTTAAAAATAATAAAAACTATAGATCTGAGAAATTTAAGAGCTGGATCTTTGAAAAGACCATAATTAAGATAACAATAGTGACTACTGATGGGGCATTCGGCTAATGGCCAAGTATCCTGCTAACCACTTTAACATTCACACATGCATCTCAGGATGGCCCCATGTGATAGAAAGTACAGATATCCCCATTTCATAGTCTGAAAAACTGAGGTCTTGGGAGTTAAGTGTTGTGTCTCAGATCTGTCCACGCCCAGAACCCATGCTCTTAGTCATCCTACAGTTTTTCTCATGGGTCCAATCAAGAAGACCTGGAGGCTCACAATGCAATGGAGAAGAAAGGCATACAACCACTAGAGAAGACAATTTAAAATTAGGAGGAAATACTACACACAACTTGATACTACAATAACTGTTTTTTCTCTCTTCTCTCTCTTTTATTTTTAACTGACAAGTTTATTTGACACAGTGGGGATCATATGCCTAATCCAGCTGGGTCTCCTTTTTTTCTCCTCTTTCTTTGTAGAAATAATTTCAAACTTAAAGGTTGTGAGAACAGTACAGAGAACTTTTTTCCCTAAACCATTTTGGAAAAATTTGCCCATGGGATGCTCCTGCACCTCCCAACAGGTGAGTGCGCATTTCCTTGAAGTAAGGGCATGCCCCCACATAATCTCAATGTCTATCAAGTCACTTCTACCATCCAATCTGCAGACCCCATTCAAGTTTTACCAACTGTCTCCACAATCTCCATAAATAAACAGGTCAAATCCAGAATCACATGTCACATTTAGTTGTTATTTCTCTTCTATCTGGAATGATACCTCAGTCTTTTCTTACTCTTGTTAAAAAGGAAACAATAAGCCCAATAAGGAGTCATTTGCCCCCCATGACACCAAACTGAGACTTACAGTGTCAACTTTACTCTGGGGAATGCGACATTTTAACAGTCAGTGTGAAATTTCCTGATGAGCACTAGGGAGGCCATCTGCAGGGTGGCCTATCATCCCTCTACTCCACCACCCGACTCCTGCCTCCAAAAATAGATGTCCCAGCCTGGAACAGCCCTTCCTTCTCTTTGGCCAATATCTTCTTTGCCCTGCCCTCCTGACTAAAATCCTTCCATTTCATACATCTCCTCAGAGCATTTCTCTACTTGCTGGATGACACACTGCCCCATTTATGAATCACTTAATAAAGCCAATTAGGTCTTCACAGTCACTCATTGAATTCTTATTCTTTGACACTTCTTAATCTTGATATATTGGAAGATACAGACCAGCTATTTTGTTGTAAGGCCTCAGATTGGATTTGTCTGGCATTTCCTCATGTTACATATTTTGAACAAGAACAGCATACGCTATGGATCACATGATTTCAATTTGACCTTGATTACTGAATTAGGTGAGTGTCTTCTACTGTTAAGTGACTCTTCTTCCAAAGCCTTTTGTAATCAATAATTACTTTATGGTAAAGTATTTTGAGACTATGTAAGTGGTTTCTCAACTACCCTTGTAATATCCACTGATGGTTCTTGGCTGAAATCATTTATTACTACTATGGAGGTTGCCAAATGATGACTTTCAAATTCCATCATCCCTTCTATGTTAGTTGACATTCTACTTTTAAGGAAAGGTTTTTCTCTCCTCAGCACTTATATATCTACTTATTTATTTTATCACTATGGACTCCCAGATTCCTATTTCATTTCATTGTAAAAATCTGTTACTATTCTCTTGTAGTTTGTCAAATTATCACAGATTTGGCTGGTAGTGCCCCTTCAATCTGATCTCTATGTTCTCTTGACCTGTACTCATTATTCTTTGAGCACTTCTTTACTCTCTGGAACAACAGGATATTCTAGGCTCATCTTGTACTTTTTCTTCCCCATTCCTGGAATCCACCACTTCTTTAAAAATCCTTTTAGTGGAGAAAGATGCTTAAAAAACACAGATCTGGACAGTAGGTGAGTTCACTGCTATTATGGCTTCTCAGGGCACAAAGGTGAAAAGTACCTATCCCTATCTACCTATCTATCTATCATCTATTTATCAATGTATCTATCAATCGATCTACTTCTCTATCTATCTGCTATCATCTCTGTCTGTGGTAGGCAACCCCAGGATTGACCCCTAAATAATCCTTACCTCCTGGTATTCAAATTCTCAGAATCCTTTCCTCTCAAAAGTAAGGTGGACATAGTGACTCACTTCTAATATGGAATATGACAAAAGTTCCAATTCAAGTTTAGGTTTATGTCACATTCCAGTTCAGGTTATAAGAAGACTGTGACTTCTATCTTAAATATTTGCTCTAACTGTCTTACTCTGAAAGAAGGGATGGAGGGCACTTCCAGCCAACAGGCAGCGAGGAAGTGACCCTGCCAACAACCACATGAGTAAGACCAGAGGTGGGTCCTTCTCTGATAGAACCTTCAGATAAGACTACAGCCCTACCTAACAGTTTGATGGCAGCGTTGTGAGTTCTTGCATCAGAGGCACTCAGCTAAGTTCTCCTAGATTCCTGACACACAGAAATTATGATATAATAAATATCTCCTGTTGTTTTGAGGCATTAAGTTTGGGGCTACTTTATTACACAGCAATAGAAAACTAAATACATGTACACACACAAGACATGCATTTACTGCTAGATCTCTGTTCTATATTGAAAACCAGGAGTCCACCCCGACCTCCAATTTCAACTCAACACCACAGGATCCACTCTACTTTTCTTTCTTTCCATCTGTAAAACACTTCTTAGAAAGTGAGAACTTGGCTCTCATTATTCTTAATACACTGACTTACTGGATCACACCCCCGCCAGGACAAGTTTCCTCTTTTCACTGCCACCACCCCCATGCAGGCTTCGTCCTCAGCCTGCTTGAAGCCTCACACCCCAAGTTAGAGCCATGGGCACCACCTACCCTGTGTGGACTCCTACTTTGTCCAGGCCCACCCAGTGGCTCCTGGCATTTAAGAAGGGAGAAACAGAAAACAGCAAGGAGGCTGGAAAGAGGCAATATAGAACACCAACACTGACTCCTAAAAGATAGAAAAAGGACACAGAAATAAGCTTGAAATAAATTGAGAAACCTTAGAGAGGTACCCATCAAAAGGTGTTAGGTCCAGAAGTATTTCAGTCTCTCAGGAAATAGATCATTACTGCACTATATATAAACTCTTCTAGGACCAGAGAACAATATAGGAAATATTTCAAGTCATTTTACAAATCTAGCAAAACTCTGATATCAAACCTGAATAAAGAAATAAAAACTTGATGTAAGTAAATAAACTTAATTCGGCAATACATTTCAAGAGTAATGCATTACCAAGCAGATTTACCTGCAGGAAAGCAGGAGTGGGTCAACGTTAGGAAATCTTTTCACTTTAAATGAGTAGATATGAGGACATAGATGGTGATCACAGCTGACATCAAATGGAATTTTTAAAAATTCAGTCTTTTCCAAGACATGTTAGTCAGAATTTTGGGTTGCAAGTGAAGAATCCGAGTCAAGTTTATTCATGTAGGGCTATCTCATGGAAGTCAGTAAATCAGAACTAAGAAAGAGTAAATATTGGAAAGGAAAAAGCAAAACTTTTTCATATCTGTTCATTGAGAATAAATACTATAAAATCAATAACTTTCCCATAAATCAACAATACCCAGCTTGAAAAGCCAAAGGGGAAAATTCCATTTACAATATCAACAATGGTACCTAAAGGTTTGATGCCAGTGATGCGCATGAAGAAATGTAGAATATTTTCACAGGAGGACATAAAGGGAGACTTGAGTAAGAGGAGAGACATGCACTGTTCCTGGGTAAGAAGATACATATTATAAAGATTTTCATCTGCCTTGAATAAATCCACAAATTCAATGCAATCTCAATCGGACTGTTTTTTAAATTTGACAAAACAATTCTAAAATTGAGGTGAAAGATTAATGGAAGCCAGGAAAAACTTGAGATGTTGCCTCCCAGACACTAAAAACTTAACATCTATCAAGTGCTTATACTGTACTTAGCACTGAACTGAGTGTTTCATGCATTGTGGATCTTTGCTCTTTCCAAAAACTCAGTGAAGTACAATTACGTGCACCTGAGAGATGTTCACAAAGTTTGCCATTATTACAGAAGTACTAAATGTCAGGAGTCTGTACTTGAACCCTGGACTCTTCACTTCAGAGCTTCAAGTGCAACCACTATGCTAATTAAGTATATTACAGAGCTAGAGAAATTAAAACAACCTGGTACTGAGAGAGAACTCAATTGAACAAATAAATTTTTGAAAATATGTATGCCTAGGGGCGCCTGGGTGGCTCAGTCAGTTAAGTGTCCGACTTCTTTTCAGGTCATGACCTCATGATTCATGGGTTCGAACCCTGCATCTGGCTCTGAGCTGACAGTTCAGAGCCTGGAGCTGCTTCGGATTCCATGTCTCCCTCTCTGCCCAACTGTGTCTTGCTCTCTCTTTCTCTCTCTCAAAATAAACATTAAAAATTTGTTTAATATGTATACCTATATTATTCACACGTAAGAATCAAATTACAAATTTACTTTTCTTACACTTTATTCTTCCATGATTTATTATGATGAACAGTATAAGGAAGAATTTATTTTATTACTTTTTTCAAAGAAAGAGCTATTGGTTATATTTATCAATTCCACATTTTTCTTTTGTAACTCATTGCTTTATTACTCTTTCCCTCCTTATTTCCTCTGGTCTTTCTCTCTCTCTTTCTTTCTTTCTTTCTTTCTTTCTTTCTTTCTTTCTTTCTTTCTTTCATTTCTTGCATTGAATGCTTAATTTTTTAGTGTAATAATGAAGCACTTCTTGCCCATTTATTTTTCCAAATGAACTTTGCATTCTCTAGTTCTGAAAAACTTCCATGAGATGTTCAGCAGAATTTTATTAAAGGTATAAAATAATTTGTGGTACAATGACATTTTTACATATTGAATCTTCCCAACAAGGAACATGTCCTTCCATTTATTCAAGACCTCTTTTCTGTCTTTCAGTAACGTTTTATGGTTTTATTCCTATGGGTCCTACACAGTTTTCAATAGTTCATGCCAGGGAAATCTTTTTTGTTTTCTTAACTAGCTATTGCTATTTTATAAGAAAGTTTTTACTGCATTAACTGAGGTCATTTTGTGACCGGTTCCTTTATAAACTTTCTTCTCCTGTTCCCTAGGGTTTTCAAGGTAGAAAATATTTATTATATGCAAATTATAATAATTTCATTTCCTATTTCTTAGTTTCTTCTCTCAGTTTCCTAAATAATTGTATTAGCTAAAACTTCTAGAACAATATCAACTAATAATGGTTATGGTGGGCATCTTTGTCTGGCTTCTGATTAATGTAAATGCCTGTTTCATTTTTTAAATTATACTATTTATTTTGAAGTAATTGTAGATTTACATGCATTTGTAAGTCAAAAAGAGACCTTATTTATCCTTAACTAGGCTTCCTGCAAGGTTATATTTTGCAAAACTGTAGTTACAACCAGAATACTAACATTGATTCAATTCATCCATTTTATTCAGATTTTCCCAGTTCTACTTGTATTTGTGTGTGTTTTAATTCTGTAGAATTTTATCATACATGTAAGTTTTTGTACCTGCTTCCATAGTAATAAAGGACAGTTCCATCATCATAGGGAACCTCTGCGTTGCTCTTCTATAGATGTTCTTATTCCCACTCCCTAGCCCCCACCTCCACTCTCTAGCCCAACAACCAGTAGTCTGCTTCTCCATTCTAATTTTGCCATTTGAAGAAAGCTATATAAATGGAATCATACGCTATGTAACCTTTTGAGGTTGGCTTTTTTTCCACCTTAATTTCACCATAATTCTCTGGTAATTCATAAAAAGTTGTTGCATGTAATGTATTAATAGTTGGTTCCTTTTTATTGCTGAGTGGTATTCCGTGGTATTGACATACCACTGTTGCCTTAACCATTCACTTGTTGAAGAACATCTGGGTTGGTTCCAATTTGGGGCTATGATGAATAAAGAAACCAGTAATGTTGAATATCTTTTCAGGTGCTTATTTGCCATGTGTATATTCTCTCTATGTGAAATACCCGTTTTTCCCCATTTTCCAACTTGATGGTTTTTTTACTATTAAGTTTTGAGAGTTCTTTACATATTCTATATGCCAGTCATTGTTGAATATGTGATTTGCAAATATCTTCTCCCAGTCTGTGGCTTATCTTACCGCCTTCATATGAACCCTCACAGGGAAAAATTTTTAACTTTGATGAGGTCCAATGTATCTTTTTTGTCTGTGTGTATGGATCACAGCTTGATATGAAATTTAAGAACTCTTTGCCTAAATCCACATCCTAAGATCCTCTATTTTTTTTCCTAAAAGTTTTATAGTTTTTTGTTTTACATTTAAGTCCATGATTAAGCATTGGACAAAATCCAATACCCACTCATGATAAAAACTCTCAGCAAATTAGGAATAGAGAAGAATTATGTCAACTTGATATTCAGCATCTATTAAAAAACCTACAGATAATATCAGACTTAATGGTAAAAAACTGAATGCTTTTTCCTACAATCAGGAACAGACAAGAACGTCTGGTGTCTTTTCTGTCTGCCTTTATTCAGCATAGTACTGGAAGTCCTAGCCATTGTAATAAGGCAAGAAAATGGAATAAAGGCATATAGTTTAGAAATAAAACTATCTTTGAGGCACCTGGGTGGCTCAGTCAATTAAGCATCGGACTTCAGCTCATGATCGATCTCCCAGTCCATGAATTCAAGCCATGCCTTGGGCTCTATGCTGACAGCTCAGAGCCTGGAGCCTGCTTTGGATTCCACGTCTCCCTCTGTCTCTGCCCCTCCATGACTTGCACTCTGTCTCTCTCTCCCAAAATTAAATAAATATTAAAATTTTTTTAAAAAAGAAATAAAACTATCTTTACTTGAAGATGACATGATTGTCTGCATAGAAAATCACATGGAATCTATTAAAAAAACTGTAATATCTGAGTTTAGTAAGGTTATAGGACACAAAGTCAACACAAATTAATTGCATGTCAATATACTAACAATGAACATGCAGAAATTAAAATGTGAAACAGAATACCACTTACAATAACCCCAAAGAAAATTAAATACTTAGGTATACATACACTAAAACATGTACAGGATCTACATGCTAAAATTTACAAAATGCTGATGACAGAAATCAAAGAAAATCTAAATAGATGTAAAAACATACTGTGTTCATGGATTAGATGGCTCAACATAATAAATATTTCAGCTCTATTTAAACTGATTTACAGATTTAATACAGTGCCTATCAAAATCCCAGTAAGATTGTTGGCATACATGGACAAGCTTATTCTGAAGTTTGTGTGGAAGTCAATGGCCCTAGAATAGCTAAAATGATTTTGAGAAAGCAGAATGAGGTGAGAATCACTCACTCAGTTTCGGGCTTAACTGTCTTCAAGTAATTCTTTTTTTTAAAAAAATGTGGATAACTGACTCTTACCCACAAAACTAAAAAAATTGAAACATTGTTATCCTTTCTTTCCGCAGTTAGTGTTGCAGATGAAAAGTATAAATCATCCTGACTTGCAGACAGTCTATTTTTTCACTTCTTGATTCCTGTATAATATTTTTCCTTATTAAATACAATTATTTCCTTGATATGTCCAGATGAGATCTCTTTTTATTATCTTGCATAAAAATAGAGTAAAACACTTCTGGACACATACCTGGATTCCCCTTTGACTTCTAAGAAGAAAGAAAATTGTTCTGACTGATCATCACCTCTTCCAGTTACCCTGGTGTCCGTTCCATAGCCACACCTGTTAGTCTCTGTTCGCATCCTTGTACAAGTCAGGGATCTTACTTCCAAGCAACCCAAACTAACTCTGGCTGTGTTAGTAGTGAAAGAATTTATTAAACAGATATTAGGAATCTTACAAAAACATTTTTAAAAAATACAAACAACAACAACAAAAACACAAGACCTAGGCTCAGAAAAAGGCAGCATAGAATGAGGCAGTGGCAACATAACCACGCTGCACCACAGAACACATCCAACGAGGCCTCCGGGCTGCTGCCACTAAACACTGGGCTGCTCATGGCTTTACCTCTGTGGTACCGGACTCTGGACACTGCAGCTTGTGCCGAGGCTTCTGCTGTCCTGAACCCAGCGCCACCAACATCCATGTAAATTCTCCTCAGTCCTTTCATCGTTATGCTACAAGCTTCCTGGTCAAAGTCCCAGATGCGTGTGCCTGACAGGCTGGCCCAGGTCATGTGCTGGTACCTCAGCAATCCGCCTGAGAAAATGGAATTTTGGCCTTTTCAGACTCTATGTGTGAGACAGTTCTGCCACCAAGACACCTAACGTGGGAAGTTCCACAAGCATAGAAAGGAACTTCTGTTAGGACCTTGCTTCTTTGTCCTCTGTCTCTCATTCATTTTCATCTCTATATCCATTCATACCTTCTGGGACAACTTAAATTTGTTTTCCACCTCATGATTCCAATTTTCCATAGTGTCAACTCTGCCCCTCACCTCCTTTAGTGTGGATATTAATTTTTTTAAGTTTCTTTTCCATCCTTCCTTTAAACTTTCAATTCCTGGGTAGACTGACTGCAAAAATGGCAGTCAATAATGCCTCCTAAACCTGTGTGTGCATGCATCCCCTCTCATTAAGAGGTACAGACTATTTCCCTCCCCTTTAATCTGGGCTTGTCTTATAACCTGATTTAACCAACAGCATGCAGCAGAAGGGATATTATAAGACTTCCAATCCTCAGTCTTAATGTCTACTTATTTTTGAGAGAGAGAGAGAGAGAGGGGCAGGCAGACACACACACACACACACACACACACAGAATCCAAAGCAGCTCCAGGCTCTGAGCTGTAAGCACAGAGCCCAAGGCAGGGCTCCAACTCATGGACCTCGAGATCATGAGACAAAGTCGATGCTTAATGAACTGAGCCACCCAGGTGCCTCTCCAATCCTCAATTGGAGGGGGTTGGCAATTTCCATTTTCTTACTTTGAGGTCCTGCTGCCATATAAATAAACTCAAGCCATATGCAAGGGGCAGGGGTGGTGCCACAATTCTCTACCCACCAGGCGCCAGATGTGAGAAGTCAAGTTATCTTGAACACTGCAGCTCTAGCCACTTCCCAACTAAACGCTGCCACCTCATGGGGCAGATCCCACCCCATGTGAAGCAGAAGAACTGATCAACTCACTCTTCTCTAACTCCTTCCCATAGAATGGTGAAACACAAAATGGTGCGATTTAGGTCACTAGGTTTTATCATAGTTCCTTTGGTAGTAGCAGATAACTTGACACATTCCAACATCTTACCTAGTTCTCACTTTAGCATCTTTTCACTTCATCTTATTTCATCTTGGTCTTCTTTCTCCTTGTAATTCTCTTTAGCTGTTCAGAGGCCACATCTATTTATTTATTTTATTTTTTTTGCAACTTAGTGAGGGTTCCAAGCAATTTTCTAAAATTGAATTCTTGTTACTCTCCACACATCTGAGTCATCAAGATAAAGTTTCCTTTCTCATATTACACAGTTCATTTTTTTTTTTAGTAGATCAGGTTGAGTGGTTTCCCTTTTTATTCATTTTCAAAACAAAAGAAACATATCAAGTTTCCATTTTAGCATCAAACAAAATGTATACATTTCCCATTGTGATCCCATTGTTTAATTGGAATCAAATGAATCCTCTTCTCATAACTATGGCAGTAGGGATTTGGAGGGCTCTATATTTTATACAACTCCTGAGGTCTGGTGCCCAGGCTTTCTTCTAATAAGCTACTGTCCTAATTTGAGAGTGATTTGCCCCGCCCCTTACTTTGTGGCTTCCTAGAACTTTGAAACTATGATTCCCAGCATGCTTTGGTACCTGATCTAAGGGATCCTATATCACCCTGCTGTTTTGCAGGAGTTGGGTCTCCAAATGAATATGTAACTGTTAGTAGGAAGGCAAATAAGCAGCACTCACCCAGTTACTGGGACAGTTTCATAGTTGTTTAGTTAGTTCAGTATCAGAGTGTCTTAGGGCAAGCAGGGGAGAAGAAGAGAAATGATCTGCTTTGCGGCACCTGGGTGGCTCAACCGGTTAAGCGTCCAACTTTGGCTCAGGTCACAATCTCATGGTTCGTGGGTTCAAGCCCCACGTCAGGCTCTGTGCTGACAGCTCAGAGCCTGGAGCCTGCTTCAGATTCTGAGTGTGTGTGTCTCTCTCTGCCCCTCCTCCACTCTTACTCTCTCTGTCTCAAAAATAAAAAATAAACTATAAAATACTTATTAAAAAAAGAAATGTTCTGTTTTACATTAAGTGGAACATGAGTGTACCATTTGTTTTTGCTTTTGTGATACAGCTTTATCAGTATTGTGTTTAGTAAGAATTCCTCTTATAATCTGATAATATGTTGTTCATCAGCCTTGGTTTTCAGTGATGTTACACATTTTCATCTCTTTCTAAGTTTTTCTAAGACTCTTAGAGGGAAAGTCATATGGGACACACCAGGGGCTGCAAACCTGCCTCCATTAAAATCCTTAGCAGTCAAGAACTGCTGTGTCTGATAGAGGTCCACATTACATTTGCTGGAAGAATTGCATGAGTGGAAGAAATTCTAGAAAGGCATTGTGAGAAGGAATGTTAATCCCATTTCTCAAAAGATCCAGATAGACTGTGAAGGAAAGCATTAGGAAGGAAATGTCCTAGGTTAGGGAGAGGAGCAAGCTTGAGGAAAAAGATTTTTTAGCTACAGTCAGGATATTGGATCAAAAAATTATGAATCATCATAGTGCCAAAGTTTAAGCTTAACCTGTATCAGAGTAGAGATCTTGAATGCTACATTTTGAATGTTGGAGTCAACATCAGTAGTTAAATTTGGGCCAATAAATTTCCAAACCATAGAATTTCCTGAATCTAAGTGCAAAGAGAGTAGAGGTAAGGAGCTGGCTAATATAAGGCATTGAATAAAAAACTTCTGATCGAATCATGCAGTGTAGCTCTAATCTCTTTCCTCCCACTATTCTGGTTATCTACCACTATGTAACAATCACTCCAAAATTTAGTTGCTTAAGACAATGAGCATTTTATGGCTTATAACTCTCTAGGTGGGCTGCCCCCAGCTAGATAGTTCTTCCTTAACAGAATTAAAGATTGTGGATCTCCAGATTGAAATTCAATTTTGTTTTTAAATCCACACCAAGACCCACTGTCATGAAATTTTCTAATACCAGGGGTAAATATCAGAAAGCTTTTAAAAAGAAAATGTAGGTCGGGGCGTCTGGGTGGCTTAGTCGGTTAAGCGTCCGACTTTCGCTTAGGTCATGATCTCACGGTTCGTGGGTTTGAGCCCCGCGTCAGGCTCTGTGTTGACTGCCAGCTCAGAGCCTGGAGCCTGTTTCAGTCTGTGACTCCCTCTCTCTCTGACCCTCCCCTGCTCACGCCGTCTCTCTCTCTCTCTCCCAGAAATAAATTAAAAATATTAAAAATAAAATAAAATAAATAAATAAAAAGAAAATGTAGGTCAAGCAAAGGGCCAAGAATAAGAATGGAGGTGGGCTTTTCAACAGCAACACTAGTAGCTAGAAATTATTTTTACCCTACAGTTCCCTACCTATATTCAACCTAGTTTTTGAGTGAAGTAAAGGCATGTCAGACATGCAGAAATTCCTAATTTATATCTGCTGTACTATCTCTCAGGAAGCTGTTGGAGGATGTGCACCACCAAAGCCAACGAAGTAAATCAAGAAAGAGGCAGACATGATGTGGAGTCAAAGCGACAAAGAATAAATGTAAGACAAGCGCAAAGGCAATGTCAGGATAAGGCTGTGCTGCCACCAGAGAGAGAAGTTGAGTCCAGATAGAGCAGCAGATCTCAGAGTGCAAGAAGACATGACTCCAGGGGAGACAAAATAAAGATGGTGAATTATCTGGTGGACTGGACCAATCAGAAAATTGCATTGAGAGATATTTTACAGAGCTATGAAATGGTGGGAAATTACTTAACCAGATGTTCAAAGAAAATAAAATGAATGAAAAGCTGAGGCAATTATTAACTCCAAAAAAAGCTAAAAGTTGTACAAGAAATGACATATAATTAGACTGTACCATTTGTGTCAAAAGTGAGCAAAATTTATAGCTATAATGATGAAAACTCTGAAAACGAGAATCTAGATATAATGATTAGGAGAAGAGAGGATGTAGAAGAGTGTGTATAAGTGAGTTTAGATTTTCATCTATCATAATAGAAAGTCAATGTCTGAAGTTAATGTCTGAAGTTAATGGATAAAGAGAAAGCCATGCATTTCATTTTAGTTAGAAATATAGATATAGGGGCACATGGGTGGCTCAGTTGAGCATCTGACTATTGATTTCTGCTCAAGTCATGATCCGAGGGTGGGATCAAGCCCCACATTGGGCTCTGCATTGAGTGTGGAGCCTGCTTAAGATTCTCTCTCTCTAGATGCTGGCGAGGATGTGGAGAAACGGGCACCCTCCTACACTGTTGGTGGGAATGTAAACTGGTACAGCCCTCTGGAAAACAGTGTGGAGGTTCCTAAGGAAACTAACAATAGAACTCCCCTATGACCCAGCAATAGCACTGCTAGGAATTTACCCAAGGGATACAGAAATGTTGATGCATAGGAGCACATGTACCCCAATGTTCATAGCAGCACTCTCCACAATAGCTAAAACATGGAAAGAGCCTAAGTGTCCATCAACAGATGAATGGATCAAGAAGATGTGGTTTATCTATACCATGGAATACTACATGGCAATGAGAAACAATGAAATCTGGCCATGTGTAGCAACATGGATGGACCTTGAGGGTGTTATGCTGAGCGAAATAAGTCAGGCAGAGAAAGACAAATATCATATGTGTGCACGTATAGGAGGATTAGGAGGAGCTTAACAGAGGACCAAGGGGGAGAAGAGGGGCAGAAATGGTGGGGGAAAGGGGGAGAGGCAAACCATGAGAGACTCTTGAATGCTGACAAAAACTGAGGACTGATGGATGTGGGGGGAGGAGGGATGGGCATGGAGGAGGACACTTGTGGGGATGAGCACTGGGTGTTATGTGGAAACTAATTTGACAATAAACTATTTGTGGAAAAAAAAAAAAAAAGATTCTCTCTCTCCAGGGGCGCCTGGGTGGCTTAGTCGGTTAAGCGTCTGACTTTCGCTTAGGTCATGATCTCGCAGTTCATGGGTTCAAGCCCTGCATCGGGCTCTGTGCTGACTGCCAGCTCAGAGCCTGGAGCCTCTTTCAGAGTCTGTGTCTCCCTCTCTCTCTGACCCTCCCCTGCTCACGCTGTCTCTCTCTCTCTCCTAGAAATAAATAAAATAAATAAAATTAAAAAAAAAAAAGATTCCCTCTCTCCACCCCCCAGCCCACTTGTCCTCTCTAAAATTAAAAAGGAAGGACAGAAGGAAGGAAGGAAGGAAGGAAGGAAGGAAGGAAGGAAGGAAGGAAGGAATAAATCCCAAAAGAAACACTAAAATAACTTAAAAGGCTTCCTTCTGAGCAGTAGGATGGGACTGGGGTACAGTCTTGAGAGGTCTCAACAGGGCTTCTTGCTATGCATCTAAATAACCCACTCCTTATCCCATGCCCTCTTCCCTTTCCCAGCTAGGCACCCCCTATTATAGCTCCTTGCAACCCATTTCCACTCGGTCATAAATCCCCTTCCTCATTTACTCTCTCCCGCAACCCAGGTTGAGACACTGCCCAGACGACCTTTGCTTTTTATTCTGTTTGCACTTGTAAGTCTTTGAGACAAGGATATTTTGTTGTCTGCAAGTTCCAAGAGAAAATGCTGATGAGAGACTTTGAGAAACTGAAGACCTGGGACCAGTAAAGTCAGAGGAAAGATTTTACAGCCTGAAGCTCAGAAAGCAAGTGGACAGTCACATTTGTGAGGCTGAAGAGAGTGTTATTCTAGCATGGATAGTCATGCTTACCAATTTCCCCTCCTTCCCAAACTCATCCTTCAAGCCTCACCTCCTCCGTGAAGACCTCCTCAATTCCTAATCTGTAGCGACATCTCCTTTTTAGGACAGTAGTACCTTCAGACTTGACTGAACACAGCCTATTGAATCTCTAGGTGTTTGTCCAGTCAGCCTTGGAGAAGAGAGCACCATGCTACCATGCCTTCTCCATTTATTTAGATCATAGTAGTGAGCAGTAAAGGCATTTACAAGCTTTCAACAGAGACTGAATATATTGCCTTGCTTGATTCAGCTTAGCAAATGCCCAGAGTCTGCTCATGTGTCCTTCTCTTCCCCACTGAACTATGAATTGGGATGGAGGTCAGTGCCCGGCTTTTCATATCTGTGTTTTTAAGTAGGTGTCAGTAAATGTTTATTGAATGAATGAATTAATGAATTTAATGACTGCATATTTTATGGATGGTCCCTGCCCTTATTAGGTGATGTTAGAGTAGCAAAGCTGGGTTCAAGTACACTAAGGTAGTGATTCTCTCCAGGTGTTATCACTGGGCCAGAGGCATCAGCATCACTTGTTAGAAATGCAAATTCCCAGGCCTCACTCAGGAGCTCCTAAATTAGCAGTGCTGGGGGAAGGGGACAGAAATCTGTTCTGTTCTGATAAACCCTACAGGTGCTTTTGATGCAGGCTCAAGTTTGAGAAGCAGTGCACTAATGACTCCTCTCATGCCCCAGGCTATGCCTTGCCCTGCATTTTCTCACACAGAGATCTTAGTGAGTGAGATAGAGAAAACCACAGCCAGAAGTAAGACTAGCAGAGGCTCAGTCTGGATTTTGCATTCCCACTGCCTGATAGCAGGGCTTTAGGCAGATCATTTGTTCTAAAGAAATGTGATCTGATATTTTCAAGTCCTGTTAAGAATTGCCTCAGGCAGACAGTCTGGGCTTCAGCTACAGTAAAAGGTGTCCAGGTTAGAAAAGAGGAGGATTGCTGATCCGGAGCAGCCAAAGGAAGACATAGAGTATCATCATTAAGATGCAAGGAAATGGACAAGACGACTTGCAGGGGTCATTCCACAGCACACCAACAAGCAGGGGTCAGGTGCCTGCTTGGAACTGCCTGGCACCTTGAGCACTTTGTCCCTCCTCCCCCACCCTTTCCCTCTGTCCTCATCTTCCAAGGCAGAGCCAGAGCCAGCTCCAGGGGCAGATTTACGGCTCTCCTCCATGAATAATGCAGCAGCCCAGCTCTCTAGGCAGAAGCTTCTGGGGAGCCTGTAAATCATTGCAGACACTGTGCCAACCTGCTTAATCAGCTGTCCCCAGGGCACCTCAGCCGAGGGAAGGAGGGCACCCTGGCTGCACTCAGTGCTCCATTAATAAGGCCCCAGGCTACAGCAGCCAATTCCTCCATGTTAGCCTCACAGCCCCCACACTGTGGCCCCATAGAGGACAGACTCCCCTAGAAGGGACAGCCAAAGGACACAGAGGGAGAGGAGATAAAGTCCTTGATCCAGAATCTCCAAAGCAAACACACACACACACGTGCGCTCACGCGCTCCTGTTCCAAGGCTCTGGGCCACAGCATGAAGGTTATGCATTCATTGCATAAGGGCTGGACAGGAGGGGTACACAGAAGGCTGAAATCCAGCCCAGGCATTGCCCACAGAGCCCTGCGCTCTGGCTCAGCACTGTGCTCTGGCACCTTCTTTTGATTGTTCAAAGGTGTGGTCTTTGCTCACAGCTGTATCTGGACATGTATCTGGGTTCTCCCTTCCTAGCCCCACCTCCTCCAGTTCATGGCACTAGAACCTTGCCTCCTCCTGGAACTCCAGTCTCCCCAGGTGCATCCCCTACAGCTTGTCCATAGCCTGAAGCCCTGTCCCCCATGACCAACCATTTCTTGGTGCTGATTTTTCAGTGCTCTCTAGCCTGCACTGCCCATCTCTAAGCTACTAGGAATGGAGAGCCCATAGTTGGCATGTGCCCATCATTGTGGTTCACAGATGCACAGAACTGCAACATGACTTTCCTTGAGACAGCCTGAAGCAAGGTTATTCTCAAATTCCCTGATGCACAGGCCAGGACAGCCCCTTGCTGTGAGTAACCAGACAGTACATGACCCTCCATACTGTTTGAGTTTCCTCCAGTGTATTTGCATTCCAAAAACTGCACGTTTCCCACCAGGACCCCTCAGGCAAGCCTTAACCATAGTCTAACAGAAAGACCTTCTCAAATTAAGGATGGTTCTCAACCCATTGGAACTCTGATTCATGCATCTACTAATGATTCTTATTCTCCACTGGAAAGGAAGATACTGCTCATAATAAATGGGTATGTTTGGGGAGGGGTATGCACAGGGGAGCAAGCATCTGAAAATAGGGTCAGGAATTTTAGAAATGTACAAAGTTCCCAAACCATGTCTCCTATCACATGACCCATCTGGTGTCTCCGGAAATCCCACATGGAAAATTGGACCAAAGCAGGGAGACACAGCTTCCCCAGGGAGGCGGGAAGGCTGGAAGTCGGCGAACCCAGCCTCCCTGGGAATGGTGGTGCCCTTAGACTTGTGGTTTAATGAATGAGCCAGGTCACTAGCTCTGGGAAGAGCCCCTGAGGCCCAAGAGGTCATAGGGACAGCCCGCCCTGGCCACAGCAGCCCACTTCCTGCCTTGGCCACCCTCCCTCCCCCAGTCATACTGCTAACTCCAAGTGTTACATGACTCAGCACCCAGAACCACCAACCACTGAGGTCATCAGCACCCCTGGAGAGGCCAAGGCAACCAGAAGTCCCCAAGTTCACCAAAACCCAAACCCACAGGCTTCACGTGAAATGCTCTCCCTGTCCTGGTGGAGAAAATGCAGCTCCTGCCCTTAGGGGGTGCCTGTCCCATCAGCACACCATTGGCCACCACAACCAGGCACTCAGAGAACAACACTGCATAACAACAGCAGACCAGGACTCCATGGAGGAGGCAGGCCTGTGGTCCTTTCTCTGGCTATGAGTCAATCATGTAGTCATTCAACACATGCAGCTGAGGCCTACTGTGTGCCAGGCACTGGTAGCGCATGCTATGCTAATCTAAATAATTAGGACTAGAACAAACAAACAACAAGTAAATAATTAGGGCTACACTGGGGGGCCCAACTGGGCCCCGGTATTCTTCTAAAGGGCTGGAGATGTGTCAGCCCTTATAAGCCTGAAGGCAGCCTTTCATATATCATCCTTATTGTACTGGAAATTGAGGCACAGAGAGGTTAAGAGATTTGCCTAAGGCCACAAAGCAAAGTGACAGAACAGGTTTTAAACCCAGACCACCTGGCACCTGGTAATGTCCCTCTAGAATATACAGCAGGTGATGCTGAGGGCTCCAGGAAGCAGCCCACCTCACTCCTTCAGTAACAGGTTTCTTCTCTCAATAGCTCATGATCTATGAGAGAGCCAGGCAATGAACCAAATAATTGAATACTGAGCCTCTCTAGCTAAAACTGCTAACTCTAAACGTGCACCTAAATTGAGAGTCAAAGTGGGATTTTGCCAGGGCAGCAGGGCCTTCCCTAAAAGGGAGTAGTCTGGGAGAAATCTCAGAGGAAGAAGAGCTTGGCATTTCCAGACAATGACAAGATACACTCCGTGACTGTAGTCGTGACCAGGTGAGCCATAAGGCTGGAGTGTGAGGGGCCTTCCTTCTGTGCCAGGCTGGGGCATGTAGGCTGTGTCTCGTGGGCACCGGGGAGCCACTGAAGGTTTCAAGCAGGGTGGTGACATAAGTCCCTGTTCAGCAAAAGGCCCTGGCACAGGGGTCAGGGGGCCGTGTGTGGCCAGCCTATGGCTAAGGACCCAGTGGCTGGCTCCCCCAGGGCCTGGCCTGGCCTCTGCCTGTCCTGGGCCTGGGGCAGGGCAGGGGGAGCCGGCCGGCTGTCTCCAGATGATTAAGGAGCTGGCAGCAGCTCCTTGGTCCAGGGAGGCTCCAGCCAGCAAAGCACAGTCTTCCCTCTTTCCCTTTTGGCACTGGGTGGGCCTATTGATGTTTATCAGCCCATGTTTATTATTCTTAACGCTGTTCAGGATGTTCCTCCCAGCTGGGGAGGGTGAGGCAGGCCAGCAGGGAGAGCATGGGGCCAGGACCTTGGCCTCGCTGCCACCCAGGGTGTGTGTCAGAGCTGGAAGACTCACAGCTCAGCCAACTTAGCCGCCTCATTGACAGATAAAGAAGTTGAGTCCAGGGACCAGGAGAGATTTGCTCAAGATCATAAGCAAATTAGATGCAGATTATTTGCAAAGAGAACTGAGCCTGAATGCAGATCTCTCAGTCCCTGAAACCCCCAGATCAGGGCTTGGGGTTTTGCTCAGCAAATGCTAGTCATGTGCCTGGGATCTGAGGAGGCTCTGGGAGACTGAGTGGGATTTATGCAGGGCATGAAGGCTGACATGGGGTTAGGAAGTTGGTAGGAAGAGTGCTCTGAGTAGAAAACACATCTTGGGCAAGCTGCAGGTGATTCCAGAGCCAGAGAGGCCTGGAACACTGGGGCGAAGGGTGGGGGTGGGCAATGAAAACCAACAGTACTGACTCCTCTCCTGGCTGGAGAGCTCCCCAGGAGGGCTCCTGCGCACACGCAGTGTGGCCAGCTGCCTTCATCTGCCCAGATAAACCTCAAGCGCATCCCTGCTGCCTCCAGTCCTATTAGAACCACACCTCTCCATCCTCATTCCCCTACACATGCACTTGATCTGGACTGGGGTCAGGAGGAAAGCTGGGAACTCAGCTCTCCCTGCTCATTGAGAGACTTTGTGTCTCTCCAGAGACACAGTCTGATGGGACAAGGGCTGCCACTTGAAAGGAGAGCTGGCTCAGAGGGCCACAGGGGAAACTTGCTGGCAGGGAGGTAATGTCGCCCCAGAACCTAAGGTGAGTGAGGCTGAGGGCTCCACGCCAGGACACCAGCCTGAACGGCCTCTTTTAGGCTGAATCTAACTCCCCCTCCCTTCCCATCCACCTGATACAGGGCTGCGATGGTGATACTCCAGCCCCAGCGCTAATCAAGATCTCAAGAGAAGAAGGCATCTTTTTTTTTAATGTTTATTTATTTTGGGGGTGGGAGGGAGGGAGAAGAAGGGGACAGAGGATCTGAAATGGGCTCTGCGTTGACAGCAGAGAATCTGATGTGGGGCTCAAACTCACCAACCATGAGATCATGACCTGAGCTGAAGTCAGACACTTAATCGACTGAGGCACCCAGGTGCCCGAGAAGAGGGCATCTTTTGCATCCTTCTGGCCCCTGTCCTTCCTCTTCTCTGAGGCCATCTCTGTCCCGAAACTTCCCAGAGTTTATCCCCCTCCAAAGAGCCCTCCCCAGGTGAGGACACTTGGGTGGTAAAGACTCAAGACTCAAGCCCAGGGGCTGCCGTGTGTTTATTCACACTTGTTTCCCTTGTTTGTGGCCTGTGGCTGAGTGTGTTCTCCCCCAGTTGGCAAGTGCCCGGTGGCCCTGCTGAGATGAATGGGCCTGTAGTGGCTCCACATCAGTCCCTTCTCAGCCCTTTCTGAGCCTGCCAGACATGAGAAGAGGATCCGAAAGGCACTTTGATGGCCTTCTACCTTAAATCTGTCCCAAGAACTTGATTCTATGACCTAAGACTCAAATCCACTGTCTGCAAAGCTGAGGTCTTATTGTGCCCCCAACAGAGCCCGGGCCCCAGGTGCTTGATGGGAGGCAGAAAAGAAACCAGCAAGGCAGCCAGGAACTGTGGGAAGGGCCTAGGAGGCTGTGGAGCCATCAGCAAGCCCAGGGGGCTCAGGACTTGAGGACAAGGGCAGTTGCAAGAAGAGGACACTGAGTCAACTACTCAAGGCAGTGGGTTCACCAATAACCCCTGGGGTTCCAGAGCCACTCCTCCCACTACTGCTAAAGACTCTGGACCAAACCTTTGTCTCCAAGGGCTTCGTCTGTATGGTGAAGGCACTGATTGATCCAGAAGATTCCTACAAGGCTTCCTAAACCTGACAGTTGAGATTCTGTTTTGCTTTAATACTCACACTCTGATTGCAGTGTGCATGGAAACACAACAGAGGAATGCATTTCCAAACACAATAGCTCAAAACCAGGGCCCTGGAAACCCACAAGAGTAAATACTCGTGCCCCTCATACAGTGTCTAAAATGGCCAGTGTAGCTCAGGGTAGAAGAGTGAAGTCTCCTTAATAACCAAGGTAGCAAAGACCAAACAGCCAACCCACGCATGGAGCTTCTGTTAGTCATCTGTGCTCAAGGCCAGTTGTTAGTTAAGGCCCTTGGCTTTGGAGGCCAGAAGACAGCAATGAAAATAGGGCACAGTTCAGAGCGTGGAAGCAGACTCAGCATACATTCCTGTGTGTGCCAAGGGCTGTCATAAGGGCAAGGTTGATTCACCACTCCATTCATCTCTTTGGCCATGCATCGTTCACTCCTTGAGCTCTCCCCAGCAGCAGTTGCATGACAGGGTTTGTGTGGACAGGGAAGATTAGGTAAGACAGTCTCTGCCTAGGGGTGCATGGCCAGGCTGGGGACATGGATGGGTAGCAACAGTTAAAGGCCACAAAGGTTCAGGAGGCCAAGGTTGGTGTGTACCTGGACGAGGTGGCCCTAAGGCAGCAGGATGCAAGAGGGGTAAGCCCTGGGCTGTGGTGAGCAGACAGGTGAACAAGAGAGAAGCCAGACAGCTTCAATGGTGCAGTACCAGCAGGCCTGGGGCCACACCAAAGGGAGTGGACTTTAGCCAGAACAAAGGAGGAGGCCACAGAAGGGTTATAAATGCAGCTGGCTCAGACCCGTGCCATCAGGTGAGGGATGGTGGTATCCTGAGCAGGTATAGGAGGTGGGGGAAGCAGCGTATCATCCTAAACACCCAGTGTTCTGGTCTGAGCAATGAGGGAGGTAAGTGTTAAACACACAAGAGGAGGTTTGGGGGAAGATGGCAAGTTCAGCTTTCCCTGAATCACACACGCCCATATTTTCTTCAAGCATTGAAGGTTTCATTGATAGTCTGTAAATGATTTATTGTGCCTCCCTGTCTGCATCCATTATCCTCTGGATTCTTAGTCCTTTATACCTAGAGACAGAGAGAGGCACAGAGACAGGAAGAAAGCCCCAGGGAGTGTGTTCCAGAGAGAAGTAAACCTTTCCTTTTCCTTCCTTTGGCCCTTAGACCATGCCTCTCACAAGTGTGAGCCAGTTCCGCTGCCCGCAAGGCACCTGCACCTACTCCCCCACCTGATTCCGACAGTGACCCTGGACGCCTGTCAAAATGGAGGCCCCGTGAGAAATCATAACTTGCCAGAGGTCACACTTCAGGCAGTAAATGTTTCCTGATGCTTACAACGTGGTGGCCACCAGGGCATGCAGCTCTGCCTCCCTTTGTCACTGTCAGGGTACAGAACCTGGGACTTGCCTGCAGGACCTGGGACTTGCCAAAGACTTGCCTTGACCCATGGGTCTGTGTAGCCAAGAGATACCTCTGGTGGATGCATTAGGGGTCTCCAGCCCAGATGAAAGGTTGAGAATATGGAAAAAAAAATGTCAGGTCTGAATTCCTGTGGAAGTGCCTCCTGACCTTCTCTAAGGTGGTGTGGTTTGAGTTTTCCGGAAACCAAGCCCCCCGACTAATGGTTTTACTCTCTTTTCTAATAAATACGTGGCCCCAGGCCTGGCTCCCTTCTCTGCTTTGTCATGAGGGACCCGTTATTTATGACTTAAGGATGAGTCACAGGCCTTGGCAAGGAGCTCACGGCTGTGGGCCCAGTGTATTTTTCCACTCAGTAGCAAGTGAAGGAGGACGGACGCTTGTAAATTCTCCTGTTGAAATGACTGTGTAGGTATCTTCACAGGGATGCTCTTCCTAGCTCAGCTATAAATCTTCTCCCTGTTGGACATTTCTGGTGGTCTTTGGCTGCTGCCCAGGAGAGCGGGTGGGGGCTGTATGGACTCTAGACTTGGCCCCCAGCTCCAGCTCCCAGGCCACACAAACAACTATGTACCTCACAAAAGTGCCATGTATTCTGTGGGGATTTTTCCAAGGCACCTTGGGCACAGTGAGTCGATAGCAATAAAGGTATCAGAACAGTAAGTCCCAGAGAAGATAAGGGTGGTGCATAGGACACACATGGGTGGCATGGTATAAGGGCTTCCAGGGCTCTCCATCACCCCCAGATCTCCTGACTTTAAGTGCTGGGGCTGACCCTCCCCCATATCAGGTGTGGACCGCTTTGGACACTCCACACTCACTCCCAGCCTCCGTGCTTTGCTCCGGCTCTTCTCTCTCCCTCCAAATCCCCATTGTCAAAGCCCCTACTCAAGCACTATGCTATTAGTGATCAGACCATGTTGCAGATGATTTTTTACTTCCTATTTACTTGTCTTACTTGCCCAAATAGATTTTGAGCTCCTGAGCAGGAGGTTTCATGTCTCTTTACATCACCTACATGATGACCAAACACTTGATGTGGGGGGCAGGTAGGAAGGTGTCAAGAACTGTAAAAGGACCTGAGGTTTGCACCCTTCTTGCAAGCTAGAAAGCTTGCCTGACACAATTTCCCAGATACTGGCAGAAGACATGAGACTCCTGGGTCAGAGACAAAGGACTTTATTACTCACAGTGATAACAACCTGGAGGATCAGCATTTTCATCAGTCCAGGGAACCCTAATTTCTACAGAGTTACACAAAGAGGACTAGCTAATACCTACACTCACTGTGGGTTGCATTACAGAAGACCTCTGAGCTTAGAGAGCCTTTTATAATAGGCAGTAAGCGTGCCTCAAATTTGACATAGAAATAGACATTCTCTTTACTATTCTGGACAGCAGACAAAGCTGTGAATCAAAGCTGTGTATCTGTGCTGGCAAGATGTGCAGAAAAATGAGACACATAGAGCGTTATCTTCCAAAAGGGGGCTCAATAGATTTTTTTTAATTCCTCCCATGACTATATTTGGCATTATCCAAAACTGTCATAGCATACCAGCCTAGAGATCCCCAACCCTAAATTGCACATCAGAGCAGTCTTGGTGAGGTTGAGGGCAAGAGTAGGGGATATACCTCATTTGTAAAAGCATACTGCACCAGGCGCCCTTGGTTCCCTGCCATAGTCTTCAGTGTCACCCCTACAGACTGAAAACTGCCTGCTACACACCTGTCCCTGCCTGTGCACAGGACAAGTCAGAGTTGATGGAGGCTTAGTGCTCCTGAAGGCATTCCTCGGCCAAAAATGGAGAGATGGGGGGTGCCTGGGTGGCTCAGTTGGTTAAGCGTCCGACTTCAGCTCAGGTCATGATCTCACGGTTCATGGGTTCGAGTCCCGTCAGGTCTGAGCTGCTGACAGCTAGCTCAGAGCCTGGAGCCTGCTTCGGATTCTGTATCTCCCTCTCTCTCTGACCCTCCCCTGCTCACACACACTCTCTCTCTCTCTCAGAAATAAATAAAACATTAAAAATTTTAAAAAAAGAAATTAAAAAGGAAAAATGAAATATGTATTATCCTCACAATACAAGGTATAAAACATAGTTTACCACACTGTGCTTGAGTCATGGAGATAAACAAAAGATAGTGATGATTCTCTCCAAGAGAAGGGCAGATCAGTGGAGGGCAGGGAGGGAAACAATGGGATGAAAGAGGCCAAGATACCCTAATGTAGACCTGCGCTGGCTCCTGAGAACACAGCAGCTGAAACTATCTCTGCCAGTACAAAAGAGAGACATATAAGGACCATTGGCCAAGGAGACATTGGCCTACAGTCTTCCCTTCTGTGGAAGGGCACTCAAAGTCTACCTACTTCTTAGCCCAGACTTTTTCCTCACAGGAATCTCAATCACGCACAGGCATGAGTATCTGAGAATAGCTATGAATGGGATCCCTGCAGCACTGACTTTACAATAAGCTTCAAAGTCTTCAGTGAAAGTGAAGAATAGCCAAGAAGGGGAATGGGGTGGGAGTCAAGAGCTTCAGAACCACTTGGGGAGCTTTCCAAACCACACACCTAACAGGTTGGAGACATCCCAAGAGTGGGCTGAATGTCTCCAACTCAGCTACATCCCTGTATAATTTACATTCTGCCCAGAACAACACTGCCAGGCTTCCCCCTCAGCACATACACTGGAAATTCTCCCCTTCCAACCCTTCAGCAAGCAAATACAGCGTATTAAGAAACTACTAGCACTAATTAGCACTTACCATTTTGCTCACTATCATTATTATCTCTTGAATTAGAAGTTCTCTATAGTTTTCAAAGCTTTATCACATTGACTATATGTCATTTGAGCTTCTTTCTTTCCATCCCCCCATTAGATAATTAAGGAAATATATTATCCTGATTTTATAGACAGTGAAACTTTGAATTAGAAAAAGAAGCTTGATGGAAATGCTCTGGCCTTACAGATGAAGAAACTGAGGCTCAGAAAGAGTGGCTTGCCTAAGATCACACAGCACATTAGTATCACAGAGAGTAAGAGGAGCACCTTGTTATATACTACTGTAGTGGCTATCACCAGTTGGATTTTAAAATCTGCCAGGTCCTGCATGCTGAGTACATTCAGCTCATGATCTTCATTAATCCTCGTGACAACCCTTCCAGGTAGGTGCTGTCATTATCCCCATTTAATGTGTGAGGACATCAAGGCTCAGTGTAGTTAGGGCTCTGCCCCAGGAGGAAGGCAGATCCTGGCTGGGTGGGCATGGATGTGTGCGGAGTTAGGCTTCACAGCCTGCCAGCTCCCTCCAGGCATGAGCTCAATCAGATCTGACAGCCAGATGTCTGGGCTGTGACGTCAGGGCTCAGGGCAAGGGGCTGGGGGGCAGCCAAGCTCTGGTTGGTAGCCCCCACCCAGACAGCTCCCCATGTGCTGGGCCACATGAGAGCCAGAGTGAAAGAGTCTGTCTGTTCCTCCCTGCTGAAAACACCCTGCTGATGGGCCTGGGGCTGGTCTTTGTACTAACACCAGCCTAATGTTTATGGGTCCCTGGTTGGAGTGGGCCCTTGAAGAGTGCTAGACTCAGTTCCTGCAGCCGTAGTTAAAGTGCAGGCAGCTGCACCAGAAAGGGCCAGTGACTGCTCGTCCCAGTGGTGCCCAGCAAAGCAGAGGACGGTGCCTCCCCTCTCCCATCAAAGCCTCCTCTGTTCAGCCACAACCATTTGGCTATTGCTTCTTCTATAGATTGGCCCCATGGTCCCTTCCCAGGGAGACAGCTCACTCCCCTCGCAGGCGCAGCCCATGGCTCAGAATGTACACCCAGGCTGACCTCACCACTTCACTTCAGGAACAGTTTGGTGTGAGTGCCAGGCAAAGTCTTGGGTCACTGGCAGTGAAAGCCTGCTGTCATGTCCCGTTCCCCCAGCCCTGACACTGTCCTTCGGAAGCGGCCCTTAAAGCCTCCTCAGTATCCAGATGTGTGGTGTCCTACAGTCTGGCTGATGTCCAGCCACACCGCGGCGGCATTAATGGACCGTGCAGGCATGGAGGCTTCTGCTGGAGAAGACTGGAGGTCAGTTTACTTAGCTCAATTATGAACAAAAGCAATAATTAGCCTGGGTGAGGGAGGGAAGGGGAAAGGAATAAATTAAGCCCAGGCTGAAGAAACACCTGTGGAAAGGACTCCTTAGCCCAGGGGAACAGCGGCTACAGTAAACAAACCACGAGTGACCTTGGCTCTCAGACTATTAATTTGCTGATTGTTGATGGGTTTACACAGCCTAAAATGGGAAGAAAGCCATGGTCGGGCAGCAACCCAGTCACCCTGTGTGGGAGCATTTAGTCACTGAATTAGCAAAGATGAACCAGCTCTGGTGTAGGGCTGTGGGCCTGAGAGGGGATGCTGCCATACTGGGGGGCGAGGGGGCAGCCAATGAGGGCTGCACCCTCTACAAACTCAGAGACAGACTGGGGGTGGGGTCACATTTGCACTCAGCTACAGTACTAAGCAGAACCAAACTGGTATATGTATTAGTTAGGACTCTTGGTTGCAACTTGAACCAAATTAGGAAAAAACCAAGTCATGGCAAGAGCAGGAATCCTTCAAGCTCCTCCAGATGTGTGTGTGTGTGCACGCGCACTCCGGTGCCTCTCTAATACACACACACACACACACACACACACATCCATGCCATCCATGCCTCTCTATGCATTAGCTTCCCTCTCTTACTGCACAATGGCTTCGATCACACAAAGAAGACATGGCCTCTAACAGCTTCTAAATTTTACATCATACTACTTCTTTCTCAGTTTTTAAAAAACATATCAGGGAATGACTCGGAGTAGCCTGTATTGAGTGAGGTGGTTGGTCTTAAACCGGTGAACTAGAACCAGAAAGGTAAGGATCCACGATTGACCCAGTTTGGGGAAATCCCAACAGTGACCATAAAGGCAGGGCTGCCAAACACCAGAGAAGTCCCCTCTTTTCAACTGTGTGATGATGGGGACAGCAGAGAAAGGAGAAAACTCCATATAGAAGGAGGGGTGAGAGATGTTAATAGCATAGCTGGACAGTGCACTCCATTGACAGTAACAATACAAAACTATAATGGTAGCATGAGCAGCAGAAACCCAGAGCAAAGAATATGTGACTGAGTTGAGCAAACCAAATAAGGTAGCCTACAAGTGAGTTTTGAAGGATGAGTATGTGTTCAACAGGTGAATAAAGGGGAAAGGCCATCCTGGTTGGGAGAAGCAAATGACAAAAGATACAGGAGCCTAAGAGCATGTGGGTATGACAAGATATGGTATCTCTTGGGGTGCCTAGGTGGCTCAGTTGGTTAAGCATCCAACTTCAGTTCAGGTCATGATCTCACAGTTCATGGGTTTGTGCCTCACATCAGGCTCTTTGCTGACAGCTCAGAGCCTGGAGTCTGCTTCAGATTCTGTGTCTCCCTCTCTCTCTGCCCCTCCCCTGCTCACACTCTGTCTCTCTCTCTCTCAAAAATAAATAAATATTAAAAAAAAATTTTTTTTAAGTCTGGGTGATGGAGTGAAAGGTAAGCCTGAGAAACCTTACAGTCTCATCACTCAAGGCTTTGAATGCCTTGAAGAAACGTTTAGACTTTATTATATAGTCAATGAGGAGCCACTGACATTTTTTGAGCCATGGAGACATGATCCTTTATTCATTCAACAAATACTTTCTGGATGCTTGTTACTTTCTAGGCCTCGTGCCTGATGCTGGATCCAGGGAGAAGGAAAGTACGTGCCTTCAGAGAGCCCATGGGCAGGTGACAGAGGAATACAGAAATGGATCGTCACAGTTCTGCTCTGGCACAGATAGAGGCTGTGTCACAGAGGCCGGGGGTTAGAGTTACATCTCAGAGCTCCCAAAAGGCAAGGGAGTGGGTGAGAAGGGGCTTCCCAGTGGGGTAGACACTTAGGCCAAGTCCTGAGGTCTGAGTAGGTGTCTGCCAAGTTGGGCAGATGGACAGAAAGGGATGGGTGAGAAACACAGGCCGAGAAACAGGATGTGCACTTTTCAGAGCTCATGAAGCCATCTGGAATGGCAAAGCAGGAATAGGGAGCAGCAGGGCAGGGCAGAGACTGGGGTGTGCTCTGTAGTCAGTGGGGAGCCATGGAAGGTGTATGAGCAGCAGGTGCACAGTTTAGACAGTCTGGCTGCTCTGTAGACATGGGGGGCCAGATGCACAGGGACAGTTAGCAGGTAGCTGCAGGGCCAGGAAAGAATTGAAGATACCTGGACAGAGGCAGGGGGATGGTAGAGGAAGGGATGGCTCTGAGGGAGCTTGAGGGATGTACTGCATGGGTACTGATGGAGAGCCTGGGGCAGGAGGGCTGGCACCACACACAGAAGCTAGGGCCCCACAGGGAAAAGGAGGTTAGGGAAGAAAATAATGAGTTAGGCTGGGGAGCATATTGATTTTGAGGTGTTTGTGGGACCTCCAAAAAGAATTACCCAGTTGTGGGGTGGAAGTGTGAGTATCAAACCAGGAGGCACTTCTGTGCTAAGATGCAGACTTGGTAGCTGCCTTACTTCAGGAAGGTGGGGTTTGAACCTGTGGGTGCTTTAAGTCCCTGTGGAGAACACATAGAGAAAGAGAGCAGGCCAGAAAAGGGAACACCAACATTTAAGGGATAAGATATTAACAAGGGGCAATCAGAGGTAGTTGTCCACCAATATCTGTTCTCTCCTCCTTACATGGCAATGAAATTTCTGCCTGGCTGGAGATCACAGTCCCCAGCGAGGTGTGGCCATATGCTACATTCTGGCCAGTGGGACACGAGCTAAAGTGACATTGCAGCTTTTGAGTTCTTTGCAGCTTCTACAGGGAAGTTGTGTGGTGTTTCTCCTTCTTCATCTCCCCTTTCCCACAGATGACAGGATCAGGAGCCATCATCCAGGACCAAGAAATGGAAGCGGCATACGGTAGATGGCAGAACAAACAGAAGGACCCAGGCCCTGACACCTCAAACTGACACACCAGCCATGCACCCAGCCTTCTTGAGAGACAAATGAATTTCCATCTTGCTTAAGCCACTGTATTTTGGGATCCTTTGGCTCAGAGCATAGCAGAAAGGCCAAGGAGGAGGATGGTCAGTGTAACTACCAGAGAGATCAGAGTAGCAAGGTCAGAGAAGGCCACTGGTGACAGCAGCAAGCACACATTCAGTGGGCTTGGGGGAGGGGTGTTGTGTCTGAGTGGAGCAGGCTGAGCTGAGAATGGAAGTTGAGTAGAGAAGAAAGTGTAGACAGCTTCAAGAAGGCAGGCTGAGTGGAGACACAGGCTATGGGCCAGATACCAGCAGTGTGTAGACGATGATAAGAGGCTTGCAGTGCTAGTAGATGAGGGGGAGTGACCGAAAGAATACAGGGAAGCCCTCTAGTTGTGGGAATGCTCTTGAGTCCCAGGCTAGAGCATGGTGGCTAGGATGGATATTGGGAGTGTCGTTACCGAACAGGGACATGCCAGTCCACAGGCCCCATAAAGCACCCCAAGATCATGAAGGAGACCAGGAGAATGGAAGGAATTGCAAAGGCAACATGGGTGCGGTGGGAGAATCGACTGGGACTAGACAGAAGGCAGATTAGGACGAGGACTGGAGTGCAGTGTTTCATGGCAGGTGTGGGAAGGATAAGCAAAGTTCCCACAGTGTCCATCATCAGCGTGCATGGACAGATCCACGGGCTGCCCACAACTGCTTCTCTCAGGTAGCTTTCATGGAGCCATAACTGTCTGGCATTGGGGACACTGGCTCTGTCCAAGCTGATGTCTGCTGGGCAAGAAGAGCCAAGGAGTCGGGGGACAGACTGGGGACTTGATGGGGAAAGGAGGAAGGCAGAAGGGAAAGCTAGGCCAAGGGAATAGAGGATCCCATCTCTTGGTCCTGGGCTTTCCATCTCTGGAACAGGAAGAGTGGGGACTGGAAAGGTCTGGGTCAGGAGGAGGTGCCAAGTAGACGGCTGGGGACAAGCTGGGCCTGAGGCTCCCCTGGAGAGTAGCGGGGAGACAGAGGGTCGAGGGTTCTGGTTCTCACGTCGCCAGGGCTGAGGGGAGCATGGCTGGAATGCACTACAAGCCAGCGTCCATCCCCCGGGGCGGCCAGTGGGGAATCTCCAGCCCTGAAGTCATCGCCACCCGAGGAGCCTGGACCCCGCTATGGAAAAAGGGTCCCGCAGGGGCGCCCGGCGCCGGCCAGTTAAGGATGAGCTCATAGCAGCTTGCCGTCTCTTCCCCTCTTCCCCTCTTTTCCAGGCATCTCAGATTTCTGGATGTCAGGAGCATCTGAAGGACAGGAGCAGAAAACAAGAAGGGGGCTGGGATAGAGACCCAAGGTGGGACGTAGGGAGGTATTCCCCTCCACCCCAGCACTGCTCCTGCCTCCCCTGCTTCATCCTAGTCCAGATCGAGGGGTGTCACTGCCCCTACTCACTTCCCATGTTAAGGCACCAAGAAAGCCCAATGACAAGGCCCCTAAGAAAACGTATCTATCTGTGTTACCTGGAGAGATGACACTGCTCTCCTCTCCCATCAGCCCACACCACTTATCATAGACTTGCTTTGGAAATGAGGGCCCTGGGCCCAAAGGGAATAGGAAACAGAGTAGAAGAAGTAGTCAGGTTGGCAGGAGCATGGTGGGGCTGGGGACATCTGGTAGGAGACAAGGAGCTGCCACACAATGCTGCAGTCAGAGCACGGTGCGAAGAGTCTGAGCATAGGGCCAGCCCCAGCTCCTGCTCCACTAATTCATAGCTCTGTGACCCTGGGGAAGCCACTTTCTGTCTCCCTCAGTCTCCCCCATGTAAAATGGAAATGCCACCTAATTTAGGGTGTTTTGAGGATCAATGGAAAGCACAGAATTGGATTTTAAAGCCTACAGATCTTTGCACTCAAGGGGAGCACATTAACGATACAAACAAAGTGTACTTCACTTTATGGCTGCTACATTATACAACCACAGGGGCCACCATTCACACTGCAGCCTTTAGAAATGGAGCACTTCTGTGATGTGAATGCTGCTCTTGGGAGTGGTGCAGACCCACAGACCCAATCCTATAGCTGGGAAAATGGCTGTCCAGAAGTTTCCCCGCACAGAGAGTGGGGCTGCCTTAATCATCTGACCATTGGGTGGCTCTCTGGGAGCCAGGTCTCTGCAGAACAGTACTGCCTAGGAGATTCTAATCTAAAGGAGAGCATGCTGCCTCCCAAGGGAAAGCCAGCCCATTGTATCTCACAAAGTCAGGACAAGATCAGACAGAATGCAGTTAATGAGACAGTCAATGAGACTGCAGCAGAGACAGTGACACCCTGGCCAGGTCTGGCACTGGGGAGACTGGATCAGACATCCCTAGAGGACTACCCAGAACCCCTGTGAGGTTACAACTATAAAGACTGATGTCCTGTCTATACAGGGGACATAAGACTGTCAGAGTTATTAGCATTGCCCATCACAGAAATGGCCTTGGAGGCTGAACACTTGGGCATGATCCCTCTTTAGGTCACTGTCTCCACAGTGGGAGCCTGAGGGATAGGGGTTTGTGCACTCAGGGGCAGCCAATCCCATGGTTGCACAGCTCTCCTCAGCATCTAGAACTAGAGGCTTCTTGGTGGTAAGTGTCATTTCATCTGCAGGGAGAGTTTTCTAAGGGAAGGGAGAGAAAGAAATGAGCAATGAGCTACCAGTTATTGCGTCCTTGATCTGTGCTAGGCACTTCACCTATGTGCCCAGGACATAGCAGGTGATCACTAAATAAGGTGCTGAATGAATGGATGGATGGGTGGATAATAGGGAAGAATATACTAAGTCAACTAACACCCTAACTAACTGCAGTGATTCTTCCTCCTACAGGAGTAATATAATGTCCTTCCTGCCTGCCTGCCTTTCTTTCTTTCCTCTCTATTTTTTTTAATTTGAGAGAGAGAGAGAGAGAGAGACCAAGTGGGGGAGAGGAGCAGAGGGAGAGAGAAAGAGAATCCTGAGCAAGCTCCATGCTTAGCACAGAGCCCAATGCAGGGCTCGATCCCATGACCCTGGGATCATGACCTGAGACAAAATTAAGAGTCAGACGCTCAACTGACTGGGTCACCCAAGTGCCCCTAGTGTTTCTTCTAAGTAGACACCTTTGTGTGAAGCAAAGTGCCTTGAAGAACCATATGGTTTGCAAAGCTGCAAACCTAATGGAAAAGAGATGGGAGGCTAAGGGAAATCATTTTCTCATCATAGGAAAACAAAACTTTCACAGTTTCCAGAACACAGGGCACAGGAAATGGTGCAGGGAATGGGGAGAGGGTTGGCGCTTGGCAGCACAGTAGCCAGGCTGGGCCTACAGAGAAATACACCCAATAAGAATGGGCAGCAGAGGTGAGGGTGGACTTTTCAGAACAGCAAGGGCCAGAGATCACTCTTTAAGCTCCTCCCTAGACAGCACTTGTAGGGATCCAACTTGTAAAACATTGCTCTCAGAGTGTAAGCAAAAGCTATCACATATGTGGCCCCGATACCTAGGAATATGAAGAAATTTGTGGGGGTGAGGTGTCCATCAAACAAAACTAAGGACCATCAAGGTGCTGAGAAAGGTATGGAGATGGGAACTGATGCAAGAATTAAAAATACATGCCTTTGCTCGTATGCTCTTGTTCACAGTTCTGTGTGAGTTCGGTGGTCAATACTTCTAGCCATCAGAATTCTGGAAATGAAACAGGCTACCTCATCCATGGAGAATGCTCGATCCCTAAAAAGAGTTCTTAGAAATGAGTCTCAAGCCCTAGATTGGGGATTGAACCACACCAGGTCCTTCCCAATCTGGACAGTCCATGATTATGTTAAAATGGTCAAAGAAATCCTTCCATTCATTGAGCCAGCATCTGCCACCCTATCTCATACTGAAAAGTTTGGGCCTTCATTCACTTTCAAGTCCTTTAAAGATGTGAAACAAGTTGTTATGAAGGGAACATTCGCTGCCCTCCAAAACTTCCTCTCTCCTGATTTGGGCAAACATCTGGACTATACTTCCCAGCCTCCCTTGCAGCTATGTGCAACCACATAACTAAGTTACGTCCAATGTACTTCAACAGAAGCAATGTGCACCATTTCCTGGCCTGATCCATAACATTCTCCCATGCCCCGACTCTTTGTTCTTTCCCCCCCTGCTGACCAGGGTGTTAACACCCAGAGTACGGGAAGCCATGTGCAATAAATGGCAGAGTTCTCACCAGTGGGTTACCTGGTGCAAAGAAAATTAAGGTACAAGAGAGTGACATGGCATGAAGCATTCCTCAAGCTTAATTAGTTATGTAGCATTTTATCTGTGGTTTATGTTGCAAAATATCTCAGCATGGCATTCAAAGCCTCCATGCCATGGCTCCAGCTGACCTTTCCATCCTTATACTTTGCTGCTTCTGTCTTCCAAACAAACTTTCCTAGAATATGTTAGATTTCTGGGAAGCCAGAAATACCCAGGGAAATGAGGAACAATGGCAAGCAGGTTTATGAACTTTGCCATAACTTGTCCTGCCTCTAGGTCTGGTGTCTCCTCCCTCTAAATTGTTTTCTCCTTTCCATGAGCCCCTCCACACTGACCAAGTCCTTCTTTCATGACCGTAGCAGCCTTCCGTGATACTTACATTGTCCCTACTCCCTCCTGTACCCTATGAGCAAACGGCGCCTGCCACAGTCATTAAAGAGTGCACAAATATTCCAGTTCTTCTCTTCTAGGCACCTGAGAAGGTTGCACTTCCTTGCTTCTTTTGAAAGTAGTCTTGCTTCAACCAATAAAATGTAGGCAGAGATAATATGTGTCACTTCTGAGCCATGTATGTAGAACGTGAGTAAGAAGTTCTGTTGTTAAAAGCTGGAGAGATTTTGGAGTCCAAAACCTAGCCCAAGCTGACCAATACAGAAACGATGCATGATTCATCACATTCTCTTCTAAGTGCCACAGTGATGCTAAAAAACACATAGAACTGGATCCTCCATCAGCACAATCCACGGGTTACTATGAAAGCAGAACCACCTTTTAACATATAGTATGAGAATTAAACTTTCACTATGTAAACTCCCAAAGAGTGGGGCTATTTGTTACTGCAGCATAACCAAACCTATTTAAACTGTTGTCTATAGACATTCTACATATGTATCTGTCTTATGATTCTGATTAATATCCTCATATTTATAATATTGTGTTTGTCATTGCTAAATCCAGTATCATTGCCTCTGTTGCCAATACCACCATCCTTACCATCGTGAGATCCACCATCTTGGCCGAAATCACTCCAGCATCCCCACCGCTGTGAACTCCATCATCATTGCCAACATTCCCACCACTACTACTTCCAGCATCAGTGCCACAATCACTCCCATCACTCCCACCATTATCACAACCAAGGACCACCCCTATCACTTCCATCTATCTTCCAATTATAATTACTATAATTATCAATGCCATCCACATTACTATCACCTCCCCTTGTTTGATTCTCATTACTGCCATCAACCCCACTAATACCATGTTTCTCATCATGCCACTGTCACCACCATATCACCTCTGCTACCACTGCTAATATCCCCTCCTCTAACATCTCCATCTTCACAGCCACTATCACCTCTATCATCATGAAAACAATCACTTTCATCATCCCACTGCAATTATTTGCACCATCACTCCCAATACCATTGTCAACATCACTTCACTATCACTGCATCTATAGCTTCTCTAGTCACTCCCTCTATTATGCTCATTATAAATCCCCATTGTCATTGCCTCTTTTTCACCTCTATCAGCTCCATCATCACACTATCACCTCCAGCTTCACTGCTACCATCACTGTTGGATTCTAGAAGATATTCACAGCTCCCTCCTCCCTCATTGCTCTACACTCAAGGAGGAGTGTTGCAACAGTATTCTGGTCTAAGAATATCTTCTAGTGCACTGTGTTAGTTAAGGAGATAGAGTGCCAGACTGAACATCTAGCCCACATGGGTGCAGTATGAGGGCTAGGGCTTGCTCCCCCAGGGAGAAGGCCCAATCATCTCTCCTTTTTTTGGCTTGAACCTTCTCTCCCGATTCCCCTCTCTTTCTTCCATGTGGCAGCCACATGGTCCTGGAAAGGTTTGAGAAATGAAGCAAATGCAAGATGTTTCTGTGTTTCTTGTGCTCCCTTCTGCGGCTTTCTGGTGAATGTGGACACATCCAAGACTTGGGTTTGGACCTAGAGGCAGTAGATGGAACAGGTCTTTCAGCTGATTTTGGTTCTGAGCCATCTGGACTGACTTATTTGGTCAAGAAGTTCTCCACATAATCTAGCATGGCTCACTAGAGTTCTCATTTTTATATTCTATTTAAATCTTTATTTTTTTAATCAAAGTAATACATGTACATATTTTTGAAAGTAAAATGTTCTACAAGGTTTATAATGAAAACCATAAGACTTCTCCAATCCTGCTCACTTTTGAGTCCTCTTTTCCTAAGGCAAGCACTTCGAATTATTTTAACTCTTTCCTCTAGTATTTATTTCCATAGTTCTAAACGACATGGTAATACTGATATTTCTTACATTTTTCCGTATTAGGTTTTATCTACTATGATTAGGTTTTATCTACTATTAGGTTTGACCTTCTACTATGGGAGATAAGAGTTCAGCTCTTTTACACCATCTCTTTCTCTCTCTCTCTGACACACACACACACACACACACACACACAATATTGGTATTTATTACAGTACTGTTTAGGATTTGCATTACTATTGATATACAACTATCACTCACAATTAAACCACTTTTCCTTTCTTGTATAACTGTTTGTTTTCTCTTGGAAATAGTAATAACCTTACTTTGCCATTTGCTTAATTTTCCATGTATCATTTACTAATTCATCTCCAAAGTTTCCAATGGAACTGAAATTTTCCTTGGAATGTACATTACTGTCAGTTTCATTTTCTTCTTGGAGACCTCCCTCCTGGAGTTCTACATACTCATGGCTACCATGGATTGACCGTTCTCTACATATTTTACATGACTGTCATCCTGACATTTTCCCTCACCATCATTCTTGAACTTCCCTTTGTCTCTATCCTGATCATGGGATCTTTTGCCTCCCTCCTCTCCCTTGGTTTACTTCCTAATTAAGGTGGATAGCATTCCCCAAGATCCTCCTGGAAAATTCTGTGTAGGAGGTAAATTTGTAAGACCATTCTTGTCCAAAGGTATCTTTATTTTTATTGCTGTACTTAATTACTAGTTTTCCTGGGTATAGAGCTCTGTGGAAATCATTTCCCTCAGGATTTAGAAGCACTGTTCATTTTCTTCTACCTTACATGGTAGTTGGAGAGATTTGGGATACAATTTGAATTCACAATAATTTGTAAATAAACTTCTTTCCCCATTCTGGAAACTTTTAAAGTTTAGAGTGACTTTAGGGTGAGTTGTTTTTGTTTTTAAATCCAGTTTGCCATATACTCATAGAAAAAACTCATCTGTAAATTTATGTTCTGTAGTTCTAGAAAATTTTCCTCCTTTTAAAATGTTCTCTCTAGGACTATATTTTTAGATGCTGCTCTTAGACTGACCATCCAACTTTTTCTGTCAATTTCCATTTCTTTGTCCTACTTTTTGGGACTTTGTCTTGACTTTATATTATATTCCAACTCTTCTTTTGACTTTTAATCAAATAAGGATGTTATATTTGTATCTCCAAGAACTTCTTGTCTTCTGCTCCTTTATGAAAAAATCACCTCTAGTTCTCAGAAGACATAACCTTCTTTTATCATTCTAAAAATGTTAATCATAGTTTTTGAGCTTTTCTTATTCACTGCTTTTTTCTATATTCACTTTTTCTCTTTGTTGGTTTGGATGTCTGCCTTTCACGTTGAAGGCCTTCCTAAAATATCAAGAAATTCTTAGCTGTCCATTCATATTGATATGTGAGGCACTGCAATTCTGATTGGAAGCAGTGGAAGAAGAAAGTTGTTGACATGTGGGCCTTACCAAAGGGTAATTGGGTGGGACTTGCAGATTCACAGGGAGACCAAATATCAAAACCGGTTAGGTCTTTTCTCTTGGGAAAATCTGTTTCCCTGGGAAATTTTCCTCCGCTATCTTGTCCATGTGGTATCAACCTAGGTTACGGTTTTCTGAGGATTAATGAGGAAGAGAGAGGAGATTCTTACCTTTCAGGGAACAGGCTTACCTTTAATCCCTATTTTTGTATTTTATTTTTCTAAATAGTTTATTGTCAAGTTGGTTTCCATATAACACCCAGTTTAATCCCTATTTTTAGAACGGCTCCTCTCTTCTCCCCTGGCTGTGCCTGGTGCTCTTACATCCAGAACTCTTCAGGTTCAACATCTCAGAGCATAAATCTTCTGTCTTATACCAGCATGGAAGGGGAGGGTTGCCTGGATGTGTAGGGTAGAGGAATAAATCTGGGATAGGGAGGTTCTTACTGCTTTAAAAACAAAAACAACAACAAAAAACAATCTTGTAACCAATCCTCCCATTTTCCACCCTCATTCTGAACCTCTGCCTTTGGAAGTAACTGATGCTTCCCATTCCCAGGCTTTTCTGGAAATCTGTGGCTACAAATGTTTTGCTACCTATTGGTTCCTGCCATCTACCCCTGCAACCTTATGGGCTTGGGTTTCAGTTTTCTGTGGACTGCTAAGCCAGGTATCACATATCCAGACACTTTCTGATTCTCAAATTCTTGATTTCTCTTGTCTGCCGCTGTTCCCTCCCCTATTCTCTTTTTCCCTGTGGGTTTATGCCTTTCTTTTTTAAAAAGTCCATTAATGACATTTTAGTGGGGCTTCTGGAAGAAGCCAAGATAAACATGTGTATTCAATCAGCAATGATTAAGAAGTCTAATGCTTTCTATTGGAGTTTAAGGCCAATGTAACAGTTAATCATAAAGCATTCTTCCACCTTGCTTTGCCTGCCCCCTCTGTGCCTTTCTCCTGGAGCGGATAACTGCTGAAGGCAGTCCTGATCACAGAGCACCATATCTCACCATGACTCCAAATCAAATGAAACAGCCACCGCAAACAATACAAACATCATCACTATCAATGTTAGCCTCAGCCCTGGCATTTTCCTCACCTTTACTTCATTGTAGCCCATACCACTGTCTCCACCACTACACCCATAATCACCTTAACACCTTCTCTATCATCTACTCCATGGCATCCATCACCACTATAATTTCTGACACCATCTCCACTCCCTCCACCATCATCTCATCATCATGACTATCAACTCCACTGTCACCACTTTCATAATTTTCACCAAAACTTCTACCATCCTCTCCATCATTATCACCTCTAGAAAATTTTTAACTATATATTGACTATATCCTCTCATATGAATTGTAATAGTGATTTTCAGTAATGTGGGGGAAGGAGTGATTTCTACCTTAGAACACACAGCACCTTTCTTTTGACAAAGAGAGAGGTAGAAAAGAACCTACTGGTTTCTCCAGCTCAAATCACCTACATGGGAAGAGGGAGGGGGAGAGGGAACATTCATTGAGCCCTTTCTAGGTAATAGGCATCCTACTAGGCACATTAGTTAGTGTATTTTCTCCAGTAAGAATCATTGCTCCAGTTTTACAAGGAGGAAACTGAGATTCCCAGATGCTAAATAACATACTCAAGGCCACACAATTAATAAGTGGTGGAGCCAAGATTCCAACCCTGTGTGACTTCAAAGTCCATATTCTTTCCATTACACTATGCTGGCAAGAAATCTCAGGAGTTTGATTTAAGCACAATGGGTTATGACTCTAAGCAAAGAGAGCCACAGTCATGGTCCCTGATCCCAGGGAGACCTGAGCTGATTAGGCAGAAAGAAGTCCCTCTCTCAAAACTACGATCTGATGTAGTTAGACTATGATCTGATGAAGAATATTCAATCCCAGACTCACCAAGTCTATGCCCTGTCTGAAGGCCTCACTCAAGCAATTCTTCACAATGCCCAAGCCTGCCACCTCTCCCTGACCTTGAGTTCCCAGAGGGAGAGGGAGGGAGTGTGGACATCCAGTCCTGGGAATGCCTGGGGTTGAGAGAGCTGAGTTATTTTGGGATTGTTTACATTTGGAATCTTCCTGATCTTTGGTCCCAGAAAAACACCCACATGTTGGAAACTCTTCGGAGTTATTCACTGTTGGGGTTTTTCTTCATCTCCTTCAGCTTTTTCTTCTTCTTGGATGGAAAAAAAATCTGCTAGTGATTAGTCACAACCTGTGAGGCTCAGCTTTTGACAGCCCCACTGAGAAGAGAGAGACAAAGAGGCTCAGAGAGAGGCCCATGGGCAAAAGCTGCTGGGAAGGAAATGTGGTTCACAGCGTTGACCTCCCGGGATGAGGGATGGTCCATTCGCCTCTCTCTGCCAAGGGACAATCACTCCCCAGACCATGATTGTTCCATTCCAAGCCCTCATCCCAATTTCACTGGGGAGCACAGGCCAGAGCATGCATTAGGAAGAAGCCCAGGGGGTCAGGACCCGGACAAGAAGGCTGAAAGAGAGGAAAGAGGAGCAGGTGCCAGGCACAAAGGATGACTGCCCCTTAGGTTCCTTCTGGCCACATTCTGCACTGACAACCCAGAGTGCCCCATTTCGGATGGAAGTATAAACTGACAATCCCATACCTCCTTGGACAGCATTTGATCTCTGACAGGTTTTATGACATCTTAGGGCTCCGAGAAATCCCAGGGTGTGAGAGGGCCTCCTGCTTTTTTGCAAGAAGGCTAAGGGTCGGGTGGGGCTGAGCACTGTCCACAGAGGCCAGGACAAAGGGAGATTGTTTGAGCTGAAGAATTAAGGCCTGGAAGTCAGATCTGGATCCAATTTTAAAATCTAAGGATTGTGAAACATGATGGGGAGGGGGTAATAAAGGGAATTTGGGAAATCTCCCTTGGTGTAGGTCTTTTTAAAGAGGTTTCAAGGCAACAAAGGGAAAATCAATTAATACAATGAGCAATAATACAGCAAGATGGCTTAACATCAGGGGAATGGCAGAGCCGACCCTAAGGTGCACGGGACCCCAAATTTTTTTTGCCAGGCTCCTGTCTACGTAAACAATTTGAATCCTTCAAAATCAGCATGTCTGCATCATTCTGAAAGCCCAGTCCTGTGTGATCCCCCATGAAAAATACTTCACCAGCCAGGGGAGCAATCCACTTGCCAGACTGCCTGCCTGGCATGGAGTATGGTTGTGAGACCTCAGGATGACTGCACAGGTATGAGTCTCACTGCCTCTGGGAATCTCTGGCCAGTCCCACACATGGGATAAAGGGTCGGAGGGCACTTGAAAGAGGATAAAGAGGGGATGAGGCTCACATAAATCTCAGTCCCAGCTCAGAGTGACCCACTCAGAGGGCACTGCCAGCCTTGGTCAGTTCTAACACAGAAGGGGACCTCAAATACCTCAAGAAAAGGGCTGCAAGGCATAGGGCCCTTCATGCCCAAGCCTTAGGATGGTACAGGGACTGAAGGCAGTAGCCTCATAACTCTACAGTGAGGAGTGCTGAGGGGCAGGCCGCAGCACCTGGTTTTTAGTCTTAGCTCTTTCACTGACTGTGCGACCTTTATTGGCTCTGTTCCTCTCTGAGCCTCTGGTTCCTCATTCGGTGTTGTAACGCCTACCTCAAAGAGCTGTTGTGAAGAGTAATCACCCAGTGCTCTGGTCCTGCCTCTGCCTGAAAAGGGTGGACTTGCCTATGGGCAGTACGGTCCCGGTCTAGAATCTTGCCCCTGCCTTCCAGAGTCTCCAGGCTGGGGATGTGCCAGGCAACACCGCTTCTCCTTGCCTCTAATGCTGGTCCGGGGATCAGAGCTCTGCTTCTCTGGAGGGGTCTATAAGGTCAGGCCCCCTGGGGGAGGGAAGAGGGCCAAGGTAAAGGTCTATTATCCAAAACAGGCAGTTGAGGCCAGCAGGGTTCAAGATGACAAGCTTGACAGGACAGGGAGGAAGGTCCAGTCTGGGTCACCTAAGTCAGGTTCTAGAGGATGTCACACCTACAGAAATGCTGCCTGCTTGGACTGAAGGAGACAGAGAGGATGAAATAAGAGTAGGAGGTATGACCAATGAAAGAAAGACTGGAGAGACAAAGCCACGAACCACAGAAAAGGATAGCATTCATCTTGGAAAAGGGAAGGAAATGGATTCTTGCCTGTGGGGGCTATAGGGCAAGAGGCTGAGGAACTTGCAGGGCTGGAAGTCATCCTGACCTTGTCACAGAAAAAGAAGCTCGCAGCTAAACCCTCAAAGAAAACTATTCAAGCCTCCCTCTTGATTCAGCCTTAGGTGTGACTGAATCTTTGTGGCTGCCCAGTACAAGCACATTCTGCTTCTTATTCCCGAAGCAGACAGGATCTGGGGACCAGGTGGGGAGTGAGGAACAGGATCTGAATACATCAAGCATGCACACCCCTCTGAATCCCTTTTTATCTCCTGATTACCCACGCCCCTATACTGCATGGAGGAGCCTCTTGGAAAATTCCTTCTGTTGTCATCTCTGCTCATGCCTGTGGAACTGGACTTAGGTCCCCAAGACCCTCATCATGGTCAAACCAAGCTAGAACAGTTCCCAGAAGTAAAGGCAAAGGAAACCCTTGGCAACAATCCAGCAAGGGCTCCACAGGAACCTGTAAGGAAGACACTCCATGTGGTTGCCATCCTCAGCGCTCTACCCTGGCAGGTGGCTAGCCTGGCCTTCCATCCCCTCTCTTCACATTGCAGAGCTGTCTGAATCAGCCTGGGAGGCAGCCCCCTGGCCTAACCCCACCTCCATTTGGAAACACCTCATTCTTCCACCTATGGATACTTTAAAAAAAAAAAAAGTACTTTGCCAGAGAATTGTGTTTTCTCACTTGCAAATTTAAATGAAAGTCTTACCAAGATATAAAAAAGCAATTCCATTTATAGTGGACATTCAATAACTCCAGAATGAGAGCTGAAGCTGCAGGTGCAATGTCATACACACCAATGCAGCCCCAACCTGGTAATAAAATATGGGACAGGAGGGCCCCACCCTAAGAGAAGAAAGAGCGAAGTGTGCCTTCTGGGTCCAAAAACCTAGAATTGAGGGAGAAGGGGTCTCCGGGGCCTCAGTGAAGAGAAGGGTGGGAAGGCACTAAGAAAGCAGAGCAAATGGGGGTGCCTGGGTGGCTCAGGAGGTTGAGCATCTTGGACTTTGGCTCAGGTTCATGATCTCACAGTTTACAAGTTCGAGCCCCATGTCGGGCCCTCACCACTGTCAGCCTTTCAGCACAGAGCTTGCTTCTGATCCTCTGTCCCCTCCTCTCTCTGTTGCTCCCCCACTTCCATGCTCCATCTCAAAAAACAAATAAAACATTTCTAAAAATTAAAAAAGAAAGAAAAATGGGCGCCTGGGTGGCTCAGTCGGTTAAGCATCTGACTTAAGCTCAGGTCATGATCTCACGGTTCGTGGGTTCGAGCCCTGAGTCAGGCTCTGTGCTGACAGCCAGCTCAGAGCCCAGAGCCTGCTTCGGATTCTGTGGCTCCCTCTCTTTCTGACCCTCCCCTGCTCATGCCATCTCTTTCTCTCAGAAATAAATAAAAAACATTAAAAAAAAATTTAATAATAAAATAAAAATTAAAAAGCAAGCAAGCAGGGCAGATGAAAGAACTACACTTGAAGGGAAAATTGAGGCCCAAAGCATGGAGACTAGAGTCCAGGAGGCTGGCCTCGCTCAGGCCAACCAATGCCCTTCCTCTCCAGATATCATTACCATTTGCTGTAATGATAACCCTTTAGATCTTTCTCATAACTAACAACTCCAGAGAGGGAGGTTGTGCATTATTTTTGTCATTTTACATATGGAAAAGCTGAGGTAAAGTGATGACATTTGTGTCCTTCCCTTTCTGACACCCTTCTTCATAGGCAGGAGCCTGACGGGGAACTGACGGAGGGGCATGGAGCTACTGGTCCTAGGCCTGCATTTTGGTGGAGCCCTGTTCTTGTCTCTCATCTCCCTGGATGGGGTGAAGTGGACTCAAAGCTCCCCCAACCAGCTCATAGAGGATGGCTCTCAACAGGACAGGAGGGGACACTGGTCACCAGGAAGTAGCCCAACCTTCTTGACCAGGTGCTCCCACCCACACTCACCAGCCAAACTGCCTGGAGCAGGGCCTCTGGCCGGGACGGGGTGTCCAAGAGAACTGGCATCTTGAGAATCAGCCCTCACTCTGTCAGAGCAAGATTTAGCCTCATCTCAAATACCGGTGATCAAATGTGCCCACTCCATTCTGCTTAGGCCACTCTGTGCTGGCACTGAGACTGGGCCCAGCCTCCATCATCAGACTGGGAGCTCCCTAAAGGCAAATTCTGGATCTTTATCCCCTCCACTTTTACATGTTTACTCCCAAGACTGTTTCTCGCTTACTCTTTGCTCATTAATACCCTATCACCCCTGCAAAAAAACGCATTTGATGGTTGATACTTTCCCCTCCCAGATACCCACCTGTCTAATTTGGATTTCCCTTCATAGACTGACAGAGACCCATAGTATATGTGTGCCATTTGACAAGTGGTTCTGAGTCTCCTCATTTCCCGAGGGAGAAAGCACGTCTCAAGGGGTTGGGTGACTAGCCTGTCAGGATGCAGCCAGTCCTGGACCTCTGGCCTCCCAGCCTGCAGTCCTTTCCCCAGACAGCCTCACCATAGCCTCCTGGTGTTCACCCCAAGTAAAATCCAGGAGCCGGGACAGGAACTGGGACAAAGAGGACGAGGACACTGGGGCCCAGGCCTTGACCCCAAGTTCCTATTTATAATCCTCATTCCGGAGACGGCCACTTAAACACACATTCCTGATAACTGAATAATCTTTGGCACCAAGCAAAAAATAGCCTGTGGCCCAGACCGCAATTGCACAGCTGGAGCAGGGTGAGCAGGGGCGACACGGGGCTCCGATGGTGCAGGAAAGGCTTCTGAGGGGGGAGAGGGGTGGCAGGCGGGGCTGGGGTTGGGACAAGTGAGTGGAACTGCAAATATAGCAGTTAAATATAGCCTTGCCGACCTGGACATGGTGCCAGCCTCCTCTACAGGGAACACTTCCCAAATTGGTTTGGATCTCCTTTTCCCAAAAGGAAATGAGAGCTGGAGACTTGAAGGGAGGAGCAGGAGGGATCTTGATGGCGATGGAGCCCAAGGCTCTGGAGAAGTCTGCAAACAAACTGCAAACCAAGAAAAGTGGCTCCGCTGGCATCTTCTGGAACTTCCAGTCTGATGGCAGAGGCATGGCTATGCCCTGAGGCAGATAACAGAGAACATCTCATTCCCCAAACCAGCTGATCAAGACCCCATGCATCTTCTAATTCCAGGAGGGCTGATGCTGAGGCCTCTTCTCCAAGAAAGCTCAGGCAGGGGCAGAAATGGAAGTGAGAGACAGAATCCTGAGTGATCTCTGAAGCAAGCAGCAGGGGCCTGATCCAGGCAAGGGCCTCAGAGAAAGCAGCCACGGCCCCTCCCTCCCTCAGGACTAGCTGGTCCCAGGATGAGCCAAGGTACTGCTAGAGCTAACAATCTTGACAAGCATTTCTCTGCTCTTCACTGTTTCCTCTCAGGCCCCTTCAGTTGCTCCTTTGGGGCACAAGTTCAGTTCTGAGTTCTAAATTTTGGAAAGTCTGTGTGCCTCTTCAGTAATGAATAAGGTGCATGACTCCAGGCCTCGGGCCCTCTGCCTGTGTGGAGGCATCCCCTATACTCTGAGGTCATCCTAGGCAGGGGCTTGCTCACAGCTGGGGAGAAGTCTCCTCACTTATCTGCTTACCATAAGCCATCTGAAGAAGTCCCGCCCCAGTCTCTGCTGCCACTGTCCTTTGAGACCCCCTTCCATGCCCAGGTGTCTCCAAGTTCTCAAGGTCACTAAGCCTGCCGAATGTTAAAGTACTGCTTTCCGTCTGATCCTCCCTAGGTGAGGGTCTGATTCATCATTCTTTGGAGAGAAATGAAGGGAAAAACATCCCCACCTCCATTACTGTGCGATGGGTCCTGAAGCATCACTTCCGGGGCCCAAACTCCATGATGTCCAGCAGTCTCTATCAATAGTATGATCCACACTTAGCACACTGTGCTTGCCCTTTCTTCCACAGCCTTCCAAAAGGAATCCCTCTGGGGTGTGGTCTTGTGAGAAGCAATGCCCCACTCCCCACTTGAGAAGGTAAGAGTGCCCAGGCCTCCCCTCACTGTCCCTGACAGCCAGGGCCAGGTACTCAGTACAGCTTTACAAGGAGCATGCCAAGAGCCACCCCTCAGCCTCCCCAGGATATGGCTGTCACAGGTTCTACAATGCTGCAGGGGAAGGGGCCAAGTCATGCAAGTCTGGTGCAATCAACGCTGGGCTCCCAGTGTAGAGGCACTGGCCCTTCACTCCGTAGAGGTGCCCCAAGAGCCACCATGTGTCAGTTACTGAGAGCGGCAGAGGGAACGGAGCCAGGAGCCGTCCTGGAAGCTGCCCCCACCAGGGGTGCCTCGAGAACTGACGGACATCAGCAAGGAGCCTAGCCAGGGGCAGACAGGGACTGGGAAGGCCTCTGGAGGCCAGGGAGGAAGTGGAGGTGGAGGACCCTAGACAGCGAGCCTGGGTCTAAAAGGCCCTGAGGAGGGGAAAGGAGACCAACTGAGGATATGGAAGAAGGGCAATCTGGTGCTCAGAATGCAAGGGGAGAGAGAGGAGGTTAGAAGGCAGGGCGTGGTTAGAAGACAGAGTGGGGGCTAGATCATGCCCTGGGGCCAGACTCCTCCTGAGGCCAGCAAGGAGCCCTGGGAGGGTTTTAAGCAGGGGCTGAGTTGATCTATTTATATGGAGATCTATTTATACAGTCCGGAGAGTGGACAGGAAGGGCCTAGTCAGGATGAAAGCAGACCAGTCAGGAGGCATGTGCAGATGTCCAGGTGAGCAGTGATAGTCGGCTAAACTTAGGTAAAAAGAGGAGGAGGTAGAGAGAGGTGAGCAGTCCTAAGAAAACATTTAGGAAATGGAAGCCGAAAGATACGGTGACTACTTGACATGAGAAGGAGAGACAGAGAGAAGTAGAACATTCCCCCACTCGATCATTCATTCAACAGTGATGCCAAGAGTTTCTAACACACGTGAAGTTCTTTGCCAGGCACTGGAGACACAGTCGAGCAAGACAATACATCTCTGCTCTTGGAAGTTTAAATTTCAGTGGCATGGGTAAAATAAACATATAAACAAATATGAGATCATTTTAGGTAGTGATAAGTGCTATGAAGATAATAAAAAAGGATAAATAATAAAGACAGATTTGGGAAAAGGGCCTACCTGAGGCAGGGTCTTCTTTGAAGCCATTTTCAGAGCAGAAGATCGAAATGCTTGAACAAGCTTGCAACAGAAGGAAGACTGAGGTGACCAGGGTGTAGTTTCAGAAGCTTGGGGAAAAGAAGGTTAGAAGATTAGGCACGTGCACATGTTCAACATGCGTGCACACACACACACATACACACACACACACACACACACAGGCACACACATGCCTCCCAGGATTGTGCAGAGTTGACTTGATGCAGCACAGATTTGAGGTGAAAAGAAAGAAAGGAAGGAAAAAAGGAAGAGAGAAGAAAGAGAAGACAAGAAAACCCATCACTGAGAAGTCAGAAAGCAAACACTGGCTCTCCACTAGCACCACCAACCAAATTTGCATCACTGTGAAATTTTATGTAACTGGGATCATACTTTTAGTCTTTTTTTCACTATTATATTATGAAAAGAGATAACTTTATAGTCCAATTAAATGTGTTTATATAAGATATCAAAGACCTAAGGATACATATCATGGACTTCCCTACCGAAGAAAAGCTAAAGTAGCTGTGTTAATTCAGACACAAGAGATCTTAAGAAAAAGGCATTGCTATAGATAAAGTGATTCATTCACAATCATAACAGATTTAGTTCATCAGAAAGGCATAACTAATTTAAATTCTAGGCACCTAACAACAGAGCCTCAGAAGTGTGAATCCAAAAATTATCAGTACTTCAAAAAAAATCTGACAAATCCACAATCACAGAGGGAGATTTTAAGACATTCTGTAATTGACACAATAAAAAGAAAAAAAATATCAGGGCAAATAAATTTTGAAAAACAGGATTAACAAACTTTGCCTAAAGCAAATATGTAGGAAACAGAACTCAACAAGTGCAAAAGATATTTTTGTTCAAACACATTTGGAAGATTTCTATAAACAGACCTTCTACTTGGTTCCCAGGTCAATCTCAACAAATGTAAAAGAATGAAATCATCATTGAGCATGCCCCCTAATCCCAGTGCAATTAAACAAGAAAAGCATAGCAAAAAAAGAGGACAGAAAAATCCCCTTATGTTTGGAAATCAGGAAAACATAGTTCTATAAAACCCAAGTGTCAAAAATAAATCATCTGGAAACTAGGAAATATTTTAAACTCTCCCATAGTGAAAATATATATGAAAGTTTGTGATGTAACCAAAACAGGAAGAGGGAAATTTATTGCCTTATATTAGATATATTTTAAAAGGCTGAAAAATAATGAGCCAAGGTAGAACAACACCAAAACAAACCCAAAGATACTAAAAAGGAAATATCAAAAGGAAGAGCAGAGGGGCACCTGGGTTGCTGGGCTGGTTAAGTCTCCAAGACTCTTGATTTCAGCTCAGGCCATGATCTCACAGTCATGAGATTGAGCCCTGCATGGGGCTCCCTGCTGAGCTTGAAGCCTGCTTGGGATTCTCTCTCTGACTCTCTCTTTCTCTCCCTCTGCCCCTCTCCCACTTGTGTGTGTGAGCTCGCTCTCTCTCTCTCTCTCTCTTTCTCTCTTGCTCTCTAAAAATAAACAAACATTTTTAAAAGGGGGCAGAAAATGATGAAATAGAAAACAAACATATAAGAGAGAGGTTCAACAGAGAAATTTTGAGTACTTGAAAGAATACAATTGACAAACCACTAATGAGAATGACTGAGAGGAGAGACAAAATGAGAGATGACAAGACTAATCAACATTAGGATGAGAAAGTGGAAGTCTCTGGAGATGCTCAAAGATTCAGGAGGACAAGAGAATGTGCTACAAAACAAAATGTATGAGAATAAAGTTGGGTGCTGCTGTGGTGTCAAGCCAAATAAGAGCCAAAATGACCTGTAGGGGCAGCAACCACAGTGGCAGCCAGCTGCCTGTCTGCACTCCCCCAGCCCGACGTCCTCCTGGCTCCAGCCAGCCTGTTTCAGGTGGAAACTTTTTCCTCTCTAGTCCTCAGAGGCTGAAGGGTCTCCGTGAACTTGACACAGACTTGCATTAACTCAATTCACCCAAGCCAGAGTATAAACCACTGCCATTTGTTCTTCTGCAGCAGGGACTATCCCTATCCCTTCCTAGTGCCAAAATGCACCCCCCACCCCCCACTCCAGAACACCCTTTCCCAAGGTCAGGATGTGGAATGGAATAGCAGAGAAGTTAAGTACATAAGGGCAGAAGCCAGGCTGCCTGGGTTCAAATCCTAGCCCTATATTTTAACTCAAGCTCTCTGTGCTTAAACTTTCTCACTACAAATTTGGGATAATACATTATTGTGAAGATTTAAAGAGCTACTACCCATAAAGAGGTTAAAACAGTGTCTGGCTGATACTAAGCGCTCAATAAATATTCATCATAACAACTGCTACTACCTGAGAAGACGAAGTCCTACCCAGAAAATGGCTTGGTAAATGTGGAGTTCAAAAAGAGTTGTGGATTGGTTTGGAGGGAAATTTTGCTCTGCTTTTGGGAAGCCCAATAAAACTTCTCAACCCTATAAGCCTCTCTTCCCTGAACATGGCTGGAAAACAGCAAGCCACTCTTTTGTTTCTCTGATCTTTTTAATTTTGATCTCACCATTCCAACCTATGCAACCTCTCGTAAATGAGCTGAGCATCAGTGAGCTAAGTTTGCAGTTACTGCAACCCAAAGGAGTTTCTTAATGCCCTGTACCTCAGTTTCACATGAATGTCACAAAATCACCTAGATGGCTGGGCTGTTGTCCCTGTTATTTGTCACTGCATAACATACCACCTCAACTCTAGTGGCTTAAAACAGGGGTCAACAAACTATGGGCCCACTTTGTGGTTCTGTACAGCCCACAGGCTTAGAATGGTATCTTAGAGTTTTAAAGAATTGCAAAAAATATCAAAAGAATACTATTTCATGACATGTTTAAATTATATGAAATTCAAACTTCAGTGTACATGAAGTTTTATTGGAACACAGCCACACCCATTCATTTATGTGTTGCCTGTGGCTGCTTTTGTGGGACGACAGAGTTGAACAGTCGCAACAGAGACCTAAGGACCCACAGAGCCCAAAATATTTACTATCTTATCCTTTACAGAGGAAGTTTTCTAGCCCCTGGCTCAAAATATCAACTGTCATTTATTTCCCTCACAAATCTGCACTTTGAGCAGCACTCAGTAGGGATGGATTTTCTCTGCTCCGTCCAGTGTCATATGAGGTGGCTCGAGGCTGGGAGTGAGTCACCCAGGGGAAGGAACTGTCTGAAGTCCTGCTCACTCACCTGTCTGGTGGTGGGTGGCAGCTTTTAGCTGGGACTTCTGCGGGACCCATTGGTCAGATCACCTATGTATGACCTCTCCGTGTGGCTGTCTGGCTCCCTCACTGAGTGGTTCCACAAGTAAATGTCCCAATCCCAAAGGCTGCCTTTTCTCTTGAGCAGAGAAACAGCACTGCAGAGGGTCACTGGTTGTTTTAGGGGCTGAAGAATGGGCCTGGATGGGATGAGGGTTGTCACCCAGCCGTGCTGAAGGCCCACACACAGCCACCCACATCTGAAGAGCCCTTGCCATGGGCCACATTCCATGCCAAAGCCTGGCCTCCAGATGCCAGGCTCTGGTCAGGGCCTCCATCTGCCATGGTTCCCATAGGACCCCACAGATTGCAGCCATATGCAAGAGTCCCATCACTTGTGAGCTCGGGCCTTCCAGGTACAGGGACACATGGCCCGGCATATCGGCTGCTCCCCCAACCCTTGGCCTCAGCAAAGTGGTCACAACTCAGACTTGCAAACGTCAAGGCATTGCATGTGTTTCCACAAGGAGGACTGGGCAACCTTTGGCTTTGTAAGGTCACAGTCTCATCCACATCAGTTACATCGTAGATAAACTGTTTCCCAGTCACACTCAGTCCTAATTCTGATCACATCAGTGTGACCTCAGACTGACCACAACCGTGGCCACAGACCAACCCTGACTCAGAGTGATTCCAACCCTAGCCAAGACCAACCTCTGACACTGGCCACAAAGTCGACCCTGTCCAAAGACTAATCCTGACCCTAGCTACAAAACTGACCCTGACCCTGAACCACAGACTGACCTCTGACCTTAGAATAGGGTTAGAAGAATGTACCAAACCATAGTACAGCCTCCTGGGCCCAAAGGTGCACCAGTCTAGCTACACTTGAGTGACAGCCACATGGGCCAGGAGCAAGAGGATGTGTCCCAAGCAAACCCAGGGCTGCCCGCAGCAAGCAGGTCCTGAGTGATGGCTCACAGGCAAGGTGACTCAAAGCACCCTCTGGAACATTTGAGAGGGCCAAGAAGTTGCCAAAGACACGAGCTTTGCTTGGCTTCTGGACCTTTGCCTTGGAGTTCCCTACCGAACAGGCTTTCTTGGCTTTTGCTGATTCTAATCCTGCTACATCCAGTACCACCTGCCCAAGGAAGCTGGTCCTAGAGCTCCACTTAGGTTTTCAAAGGTCTTTGCCCCACATGATCTTGATGGGAAGTGTCCTGTAAGAGGGTCACTGAAGAATTTTTCTCTCCAACTTTTCAACTCAATACTACAGACAGCACCTTCCACTTGTTTCCCCCAACACAATTCAATAGAGACCACTCTGCAATTACTTAAATACGATTTCACTATCTTCTTGTGTACACTGTTGCCAGGGAGAAGTCTGGTGCCAATCTGATTTGGGTTTCTTTCTGTAGGTAATCTGTTCTCTTTCTCCCAATGAGTCGGGAGGAAAAGGAGAAGAGGCAGAAGGGGCAAAGAGAAGTTCATCCCTTGGGACAATGGGGGTGTGGACAACGGGGTGGAGCCTGCTGAGGGTGCCTTGGTCATGCTATCTCCCCACCTCAACTACTGCACCTATGCTCCAAGCACCACCCTCTTTCTTCTCCCGTATACCTGAGTCTTGACTCCTTAAGAACTAGGGTGCTCTCCATTCACAGCTTCTATTCTCAGAGCTCTGCACTTCCCCTCTGTCATGGCAAAAGCAGTCCCCATTCTTACAGCGCTGGCCAGGGGACACTGCACACATATGTGAGTATCTGCTATGCATATTTATCTGAGAGCATGTGTGTATGAATGTGTGTGTGATCATGTGTTTGTACATGTACACATTTAGGTGTGTACGTATACATAGATACGGATGAGCATGTGGAAGTTATCTAGATGTTACTGTGCCTGTGTTCAGTATGCATGTGGGTGTGCACGGATTATGCAGATGCTGTGAATGTGTTATATATGAGATGTGTCTCTATGTGTATTTGAGAATATGTTGGTCTTCCATCCCCGACCAGCAGTGTGCTTTTTGGGGAAGGTGCCCTGCGGCGCCCCTCACCTGTGTTTCCTGCAAAGTCCCTGGACTGGATATGGCAAATTCCCAGCAAAGCTTCAGGGCTTGGGTCCAGTGGGACAGCATCCCAGGCCTCCCGAGTCTGTGGCCAGTAGCCCTGATAGAGCCAGAAACCTGTCAGCAATTCAGTGCCTATGGGTGGCCTAGGAGGAATAAGGATACCAGGAGCCTTTGGGGGTGGCCTTTTGCCTCAAAGTTGTTACCCCAACACCAAATCCAAGTTCATGGGGCAGTTATTGACAGCATATAACACCTGCAGCTAATGCTGTTCTTCTCTCCCCAAATCCTGCTCCCAGGCCCCAAATCCTAAGCCCGCCAGCACGAAAAGCACTAGCTCCTGCTTCCCGGCTCCACCACTAACTCCCAGATGCACCTGCTGCACTCCACATTCCATACGCACCCTTACAGAGACCTGGAAGAAGAAGCCTGTGTGCCTTCCCACAGCCAGGAAGTTCAGGTTTCCCACAGCCAGGATTCTGAGCAGGCCTGAGGGGGAAAGCCACAGAGCACCCTGAGAGAAGACCCTACTTCTTACTTACTTCTTACTCCTTTACTTCAAGGTAAAACTCCAACCTCCATCTCAGCTCTGCCACCCATGAACCAAAATCTGAGGCTTCAGAAACTTCTCCAGATTCTGCTGCACCCGATAGGTGGGACAGATTCTTGGCGAGTGGAAGTGACTTCGTCTGTCTCTCAAGGCCTAGCAGGAGTTTAGGAGCCCAGCACACAGACTCACGCTCCGGCACACACTATCGTGACCAGGTACAGGGAGAGCAGAGAGTGAAGCATCCTGGGAGGGGCGTGAGGCATCCTGGGAGGGGCGTGAGGCATTCTGGGAGGGGCATGAGGCATCCTGGGAGGGCTGTGAAGCATTCTGGGAGGAGGCTGTGATTTGGGTCCCATTCCCGCTGAACTGCTTATTAGCTTTAGGACCTCCGGCGAAGCGTTCTTTAGTTTAGCTTCCTTATGTCGTAAAATCCAAATTGGAACAGTCATGACAGTGACACTATTAATAATTCTACCCAGACAACAGGTATGAATCCCAACCATTCCAGGCAAATGGGGATATGCGCTCACCCTATGACCTGCGATCACCCTCTGTCATCTACAGTAGTGAAAATGAGGAGCAGGAGGGAAAAATTCTAAAGGGAAGAGCCCCGGCTAGATTTTCAGGCATTCCGTTAGGCCACCAGCCAGGGGCTGAAGGTGAAGGGAGGGAGAAAGGGCTGCAGGCCGTCCCACCGCCTGGCAGCCCCCCTGTGCTCGGGCCTCTTGCCCTCTCCCCGCCCCGCTCACCTCCGCATGCCCCGACTCTGCGACTGGAAGGCCGCGCTGATGCCTTTAGCAGCCGCCCAGGTTTATCTCCAAGGGAGTGCTAGGTTCAAAGATCAGATAAATATTCTGGCAGACGTGGGACTGGTGGCCGACTGCCAGAGGTAGGAATGGCCCCGCTGGCGCGGGGTCAGCCGGGTTATTTTGACTCCTCGGCATGGGGTGAGGGGCCTTGGGAAGGAGAAGTCTATAGTATAGAGGGAGAGAGACTCCCATCTCTGATGAGCTGGACTTGGCTTTGCCTTCCAGCTTGGAACAGGAGAGGGAGAAGGAGGAACCAGGACAGGGAGCTGGAAAAGGAAGGGGGAGAAGGAGCTGGGAAAAAGAAACCTGGAGAAAGACCTATTTTAAAAGTCACTCCTTTGGTTCCAGCTCTCCCCCACCACACCCCAAAGCCCAGGCATTGGGCCATAGGGTGTGGTGACAAGGTGTGTGTGGTCTGTGACAGGAAACCCCTAGGCATCCAGGGCAGCAGGGGAGAGGCCAGGTAGGAAGGGGGTGGGCAGGGCCGGGTCACCACAGCCTGTCCCCTGTCTCATCACCCTGAGTGTCTCTAGACCAGCATCTTCAAACTTTTGATAGTGACACACTTTTTATGCTGCAACCTAGAACACATAAAGATTCTCCCAAAATACTTGCCCTTATTAAGTCAATGTATCCTATATTTTGAATTCTACTCTTATTTTAAAACGCTGATTGTAACTCAGGGCATTGTTTTCACAATCTACTATGGGTCATGACCTATTGTTCTGAAAACCAGTGCTCCAAACTAGTACTTTCAAACTTTAATGACCCTGCTTGTAAATTACCTGGGAGTTTGCTAAATGCAGATTCTGGTTCAATGGGTCTGCAACAGGAACCTGAGATTCTGCATTTCTAACAAGCTCCCAGGTGATATAATGCTGATCCTCAGATCCTGGAGTAAAAGACCCTGGATCACAACTTCCTGATCAGCACCAATTCTAGCAAAGGGGCTTGGGGATCATGCACACCAGGTGGAAGGGGTAGGGGGGACCCGTGCTGAGGGTTGTCCATTACTCAAGGGGGGACCCACGCTGAGGGTTGTCCATCACTCAGCAGCCTCCAGGCAAAGCTGCAACTGAAATGTATGAAAATATATGAAAAGACATCATGAAAGACATGATGGCATAAGATAGCAACAAACTGCCCTTTAGGGACCCAGGCTGTACCACTGTGATGGAGGAGCCAAGTGAGAGTACAGTTACCAGTCAGCATTACCTAGGCTTCACGCAAAAAGGAAGGAAAGAAGGTAGGAAGGAAGAAAGGAAGGGAGGGAGGGGGGAAGGAAAGGGGAAAGAAAAAAAAGGAAAGAAAAGAAAAGAGAAAAGAAAAAAGAAATTGTAGGGGCACCTGGGTGGCTCAGCTGGTTAAGCCTCCAACTTTAGCTCAGATCGTAATCTCATGGTTCACAAGTTTGAGCCCTGCATCAGGCTCTGTGCTGACAACTCAGAGCCTGGACCCTGCTTCTGATTCTATGCCTCTCTCTCTCTCTCTCTCTTTCTCAAAAATAAACATTATAAAAAAATGTTTTTAATAAAAAAAATTGTAGGTTTGGGGACCTCACTCAGCAGTCTAGCAGGCAAGGTTGACAATGTCAAATTGGGATTACTCTTCAGAAATCTAGCATTAATCAAGAAGAGCTGCCTTGTTACTGTTCCATTATCTGGATGCAAGAATAATGCTGACCTTGCCCATAAGTACTTAGGTTAAACAAGCTATGCAGCGATTGATTAGGGCAGTGGGTCCCAAAGATAGCTCTACAAAACACTGTTTCAAGAAGATCAACAAAAAATGAGTTCCAAGGTCTAATATCTTTGGGAAACACAGAATGTTATCTCCTCCAGCCCCACTTAGAGCATCCTTGTTTACAGTGGAAGGCAATGATAAGACCTGTAGTCAAGAGCCCTGTTTAACATGCTTGAATTCATCGTTTCTCACACAACTGTGGTACTCTCATTCTCTTTAACCTATTGGTATGGACTGAACTGTGTCCTTCAAAATCCTTACGGTGGAGCCTCCAGTATGACTGTATTTAGAGATAGGGCCTTTAAGTAAATAAGGCTAAATGAGGTCATAAGAGTGGGGCCCTGATCCGATAGGACTGATGTTTTTATAAGCAGAGGAAGAGACACTGGAGCTCTCTCTTTCTCTCCATGTCCTGGCCCAGAGGAAAGGCCACGTGAGGACACAGTAAGAAGGTGGCCATCTGCAAGCCAGGAAGAGAGGTCTCACCAAAGACCAACCCTGACATCACCTTGATCTTGGATGTCTAGCCTCCAGAACTGTGAGAAAATTAATTTGTGTTGTTAGTATTCTGTATGGCAGCCCAAACAGACTGGTATATCTAGAAGCATACCGTGGAATTTGCTTCAAGAAATCAGGATTAGACTTGTACTCTTCATGCCCTTGATCTTCTAGGAGACTTATAAGTTCTTGTAGCCAAGAGAGGGACTCTGATGCCTATTTTGAAGTTAGGAAATGAAAGCCCACAGGGATGAAGTGAGTGGCCCAAAGTCACATCACTGGGCAAGACTGGGTACATGGAATTCAAACTCATTGTAATTGACAAGTCCCCCAGTGTCCAGCAGCTGTAGTCTACTAAGCATGGTATGATATTCCCACTCACAACAGATAACGTGCTGCCTCCCTAAGCACAGCCTATGTAGTAAGAAAAACTGATGCTGATCAAAGCATTCCTGGAAAAGATAATTTTATAAGGGGGCTCACAGTAATCATGTTGGAAATAACCAAAATCAAAACTAGTAAGACCAGTTCATGGTCTTAAGTACTAGGCTGAGGACCACATACCATCCTGGCTGGGCAGTAGAGAGCCAGTGTAGATTCTTGAGCAGTGGGGAATGACACAGTCTGAGTTGGTCTAGGTGTGTGAGATGGCTGGGAAGAAACCTGGATGTGGGAAGCCCAGGGGCCAGACCAGCAGCAGAGCGACCCTGCAGAGGTGGACGATGGAAGGAGTGGGAGGTTAACTTCAATGCTCTCCCTGCTGAATGTCTTGCCTAGGGTGGGGAAATAGGGTCCTGGGGGCCGGTTGGATTTTCCAGGCCTTGACATCCTGGAAGCCAGCTCCTCCCAGTCTCCTGCAAGGGAAACTGACAATGAGGGGTGGAGAATAGATGGAAAAACTATTTAAGGCACTAAACACACACACACACACACACACACACACACACACACACACACCCCATGGACGGCTGTTGGGCAAAGAGGCTCTGTCTCTGCTCCCCTTCTCTGTTCCCCACATGTAAGCAAACCCCAGCTCACTGCTCTCATTTCCATGTTTCCTCCTAGACTAACTGGTTCAGCCCAGAATTGTCTCCACACGAGGGAGGGAGAGAGTCCTAAGGCAGACTCTAAAGGGACTAGCTGGTTCACCAACCAGGGTACCAGCTAGCTGCCCAAAATATGGTCAATTGACCCTTCAGGACAATGACTCTGAGGTCTGGGGAGTCGTAGGGCTCTTCGGTTGCCCTGGAGGACAGAGCAGTGCTGTGGGCCAGCCATCCCACATCAGCCGCTCACCATCATCCCCATCCAAACTGGGCCTGAACCAGCTCAGCTCCCACTTTCACCTGCTTTAATAAATTGGGGCCCTTGGGGCACCTGAGTGGCTCAGTAGGTTAAGCATCTGACCTCAGCTCAGGTCATGATTTCATGGTTCTGAGTTTGAGCTCTGCATCAGGCTCTGCACTGACAGAGTGGAATCTGCTTAGGATACTCTCTTTCTACCTCTCTTTCTGCCTCTCCCCCAAGCACTCTCTTGCTCTCTCAAAATATATAATAAACTTTAAAAATAAATAAATAGAGGGGTGCGTGGGTTGTTCAGTCAGTTAAGTGTCTGACTTTGGCTCAGGTCATGATCTCACAGTTTGTGGGTTCGAGCCCTGCATTGAGATCTGTTCTGACAGGTCAGAACCTGGAGCCTACTTCCAATTCTGTGTCTCCCTCTGTTTCTACCCCTCCCCTGCTCTCACTCTCTCTCTTTCAAAAATATACATTAAAATTTTTTTAATAATAAATAAACACATAAATAATAGAGTTGCCTGGGTGGCTCAGTTGGTTGAGCGTCTGACTTTGGCTCAGGTCATGATCTCATGGTTCATGAATTTGAGCTCCACATCGAACTTTGTACTGACAGTGCTGAACCTGCTTCAGATTCTTTACCTGCCCCTCTCTGCCTCTCCCCCTCTCATGTGCCCAGCATGCTCTCTCTCTCTCTCACTCTCTCAAATAAATAAAAAACATTAAATAAATAAGTAAACAAACAAACAGGGGCCCTCATACATTCATTAAGTGAAAGGGATCTACATCTCAAAAGAACCATCATCCTAAGGATTAGGGGGAGGGGAGCAGAGGTGCTGAGCTGCAGCTGAGGCCAGGCAGGGATCACATGGTGACAGAGGAAACATGGGGAAACTCTGCAACTCTCTACTTACTGCTCAAGGTAGTTCTAAGAGCTAAGGATGGTTCTTCCATTTTACACTGTGGATACTGAGTCTGGAAGACATGAACTAAGTCTTCTGCCCCTGACCACACAGCCAGAATGTCCCATCTTCCCTGGGGCAGCAGCAAATCCAGCAGCAATTGGTTACAGAGAGGAAGCCTTAAATAGGACCACCACTGCCACACTCCCAGGAACACCACTCATGGTACATTCTCGAGAGGCAGCAGGACATGAAGCCTGTGAACAAGAGAAGTAGGGATTAGAATCCTGTCACCGCAGCGTCCTATAAGCTTGCAGACTTGAGCAAGCTGTTCAGCTGCTCTGGTTCTCATCTGTTAAATGAGGATAAATAGTACCTAGTTCATAGGGTAAATGTGAGATGAAGTGCGTACATATTTGCAAAGCTCTTACAACAGTGCCTGACTCCTCATAAGTACTGTGTAAGTGAATAGTAAATGAATTCATTCATTTGATTCTATGTGGTTGGTGCCCTGGAGTTGGTGCAAATCAGCAGACTCGGTGAGGGAATTGCTACCAGGGCCAATCTAAGTTCAAACCTGGGTCATTTTCCATGACCTTGGATGTGACCCTCTTTCTGCCACTCACTGAGTGATGATTTGGGCTGGCAAATCTTGTGGGAAAACTCGTGGAGATCAAAGCCCACCTTCCCACAGCCCCCTTTCTGAGTTGTCTGCTCTGCATGCGCCCTTCTTGGACACAACACACATGCAGAAGGTGACCTCTCTGGGCCCCAAGCAGTCCTCTCAAGGGGGGCTCTCATAGGGCCTCAGCATGGTGAGGCTGAAGAGGACTAGAGACCTGCTCCACTGGCCATGACAGGCAGGGGGCATCATCCTCCTCTTCCTCCTCTGCTACTCTGTCTTCTGTGCTGTGGCCACAACTCACTTTCCAGGCCTCCCGGCAGGGGCCCCTCTGGTGGCCCCAATCCTCCGTCTGCTGAACAGTCGGCTTCTCCTCTCCTGGTCTGGCTGTTCGAGGCCACAGGGAGGGGCTGGAGTTGGGACCCTGGCTGGAGGCCTCAATGTCTTCCAGGTGTGGGGGAGGCCCAGCTGGATGGGCAGGTGTGGGGAGGGCCCGAGCAGCTGTGGGGTGTCTGGAAGGCATTTGGGCAGCTAATGAGCTCAGGATCTAATTAAAACATTGGAGGAGGAATCTGGGCCCAAGCCATGTGGCACAGGAAGTACAGGCCGGGGGCCTGCCTGGGCCTGGGTTAAGTGGGACGAGTGCCTGGCTGAAGAGCAGAGGCCAAGGGGGGACTCAGCTATAGCCCTGACCCCACCCTTCCCGGCCCCACTTCTTCCTCCAGAGCCTCAGTTGCTTGGATTCTGAAGTGGTTGGGCACTTTTGACACCACATCACTGCACTCTGCATAGAGAGTCAGTCAGCCCTGGGCTGAGGGTGGACTGCAGAGGTTCAGGGTGAAGACCAAGACTCTGCCCAGCTGAATCCAAAGTGTTTCTGAGGACTGGAGATCTAGGTAGGATCCAGGTGAAGAGAAAGCCAGGGAAGATTCACCAGCCCGATATCCCACCCCACCCCAAAACTGCGGGCATCCAAATGGATCTAAGCTGAGGACATCGGTCTCCGCCATTATTACCTCATCACTACCATCACACTGTCACCATCAGCACCTTCACAACTGCAATCACCAACACCACTGTCGCTATCCCTATCTCCTCATCGACCTGCAACGCCCTTGATAGCCTCCCCACCTCATGTTGAACACCTACCTCATTGCTCCCCCAGGTCCTCCTATTTCTGGTCAAGCAGATCCCAGCTTCCTTGTACACTATCCAAACCTTAATGCAAGCCCCCACCCTTCACACCCACTCCTGCTGGTGCCCTGAGGGGCTCAAGAGAAGGGGTATGGTAGTGTGGGTCCCCAGTGTCCACATGCTGGGGCTTCTGCTTAGGCACTCCCTAGATAGAAATGGCTCTTGCTTCTGTGTACCCTAAATCTGGAGTTCCCTTCAGTCTAGACCGAAGGACTTCCCACGAAGGAGATATTGCTAAAGAATTGGGTCAGGACCCCCGTGGTCTGGGTGAGGGTCGCCCCAGTCCTTTCCCACGAGCCACCCCACCAACCCCCATGCCTAGGCCGACCCTCTTCCTCCTTCACTTCCCTGCCCCTCCCACCACCCCTTCCCATCTGCTCCCAATAACTCCAGCTGACATCTCCCAGCATGCTTTTCATTTCCTAGTCCCTGCGGGAGGACTGAGGAGGCACGACACCCCCCCCCCATTCTGGTCCCAACTCAGGGTGTTAACAAGGAACAGGTTTTCACCCCAGCTGTGGGCTGGGCTCTCAGACGGGAGTTTCCTCCCTCCTGCCTTCTCCTTTATTCTTCAAATGGCCCAATTTCCCTAACAGATGCTGGATGTTGAGAGGAGAGAGGCAGGTGGGGAAAGTGAAGGCTTCTTTCTGGAGTGGAGGTGACAAGGAGGGGAGGAGAAGGTGGGTGCTGGAGAGGCAAGGGGGACACATCCTCTGGAGGCACCTGGGGAAGCTGCAGTCCAGAGGTGAGGGGAGAGGCCAAGCAGAGGTCCAGCCCACAGTCCTGCGGGGCAGTCTTACGGGAAGGCTGGATGCTAAGGTCCCCCTACCAACCCAAGCCTCCTCAGCCCTCAGTCTCACTTCCTGCCTCCCCCATCCCCCCCACTTCTGCAAGCCCCCAGGGAGAAATCCTTCCCCCCAAAGCATTCCCAGGGAGCGCCCACACTCCAGTAGGACCGACCACAACACCCCTGCCCCCACCTGCCCAAAATAGCCTTGCAGGGCACAAGAGCACTTGCTTGCGCAGGTCTATCCATCTGCTGCCCCAAAGGCAGCATCAGCCTCATTCGTCCGTCATCTTCACACAGCCTCTGTGCCCAGCACACGGTCCATAAGTGCTGGTTGACTGAATGACTAGGTGAATGCAGTGGTGGTTCTCACACAAACTGGCCACCTGGGAGACAGAGTGTGGAGTGCTGTTTTCTCTCTCCCCCCGCTTGACTGTGCAGGTTTAGGCAACTTCCTTGCTGCCTCTGACCTCAGGGGGTTGGGCCAGATGCACAGGGAGTGGGGGTGCTGCTGTCTCCCAACATAGTAGGATCCAATGGGACATGGCTGAAACGTACACATGGAAACTGCTTTGTGACCCTGATGACCTCCCACAAGCATGGGGTCCAACCCTCCCCTGGGAATGTCCCCCACAGACTTCACTGGGGAGAAGGCTGGTGGGCTGCCCAGGAACAGAGCAGCACTATGGACACAGCCGTGGATGGGCCAGGATTTAATTCGCTCCTCAGAGGCCATGCAGGGGTTTCCCAGGATTCTGCTTGGCGGGAACACCATGAGAGGCTCCCCCAAGGTCTGGCTGCCCTTGCCAGGCCAAAGGAAGATGCAAGAGACAAGCCAGCATCCCACAGCCATGCTCTCAATGAGGAGGGGTGGTCTCCAAAGCAGATCACTGACCTCACACAGGTCTCGGGGCTTTCCTTCTCTGCCATTTGGCTCTGCCCGTAAGCACTCCAGCAACTCAGGAGGTGAAGGAAACTGGAAAGATCATTCCTCATATGGGCTCCCCATGGGGTCACTGTAAACTAGGAGCCTTGAGAGGGCAATGTGCCCCCACCCCTAAGGAAGTAGAGCTCTGGTGGGCAGGCAGAGTTCTCAGAGCTCCGAAAGTCCAACCCCCTGAGCCACCTCCTCCAGGAAGCCTCCCCTCATAGGGAAGTCCTTGTGTTCCGCGGCCATTCCTTGGCCCTCAAGGGCAGGGGCAGAGCTACTGCCACTTACTTGCTTTCCCTGGGGTCTGGAAGGCAGGTAGCCCTGTGCCCAGTTACTAACTGATGTTCCTCCTCCTACAGCACCCCCACCCCTATATGCCCTAGGGAATTCCGTAGGTCCCAGGGTCTCCATGGGTCTAGCCCTATGGGGCTTGCCATGCCCCCAGCCTCCACTGCGTTCTCCACCCAGTCCCAAGCGCACAGGGCCAGCGCTGCTTTGTGTGGAGAACACTGACGTTCATGCTTTCCTGGGGCTTCTGCCCATGCTTTTCCGGGGCATCCAAGCTCTGCTGTTCTTCCTGAAGTCCTCAGAGAAATCCTTCCGGTCCTCCTCGGACCGCCCTGTCCCCCCGCAGCCAGCTTGCACCGCTTCCAGCATCAGCACCACTGCCTTCTTCTCCATCATCTCCCCTCCTCTCCTGCCAGGGCCTCGGCCCAAGCTCTTCCCCCTCAGCAGCTCCCACAAGAATCAGCCTGCCCGGGGGTCTCTTGCCCTGTTCTTGGTCAGACCCCGCACACCCACCTGAATGCCCTTGAGTCTCAGCTGGGACTGGCTCTGCTACCCATGTCTCTCTAGTCTTCACCCTCCATTCTAAGGATCTCCCTGGACAGGGGCTGTGTCTCCGCCATTTGACTGTGGAGGCTTCAGTTCCCCCATCAGAATATGTGCTCTCCAAGGGCACTGCCTTCTCCACTAATCTTAGGTCCCTCCAGGCTCAGGGGCTGGTGAACTGAGGCTCCCTGAGAGCAAGGATTTTGTCTCCCACATTGGGCCGGGAGCTCACGAGTGGCAAAAGACCCTGTCTGTCCTCGGATGGTCTATACCTCTTCCTCCAGTCTATGGGATCCCTAAGGGATAGAATGTGCCTCTCCCATTTGACCTGTGTCTCCTGCTCAGACTAGTGGCCCCAATGGAGCAGGCTTGGCTCCATGATTCACGGGACCCAGTGCAAAATAAAAATATAGGGCCCCTTATTCAAAAAGTATTAAGAATTTCAGGCAGCAACAGGAGAGCATTAAAGCCAAGGCAGAGCCCTTCTCGGCACAAGGCTCTGTGTGGGGGTCACACATCCATAAAGCTGGTCCTGTGAGGAGGGGCCCGTGCCTCCTCATTGAGGTGGAGGGCAAAGAGCCGAGAGGCTGGACTGGCACAAAGCCAAAGGGAATGGGAAGAGACCTGGAGGTGAACAGTGCAGGCCCCAGGCCTGGAGGAGGGACCCACAGGGTCACCTCCAGGAACAATGGGGCATTCAGGAGCAGCCGGGCTTCTCAGCAGGGCCCTGACGCCAGGCTCAGCCCAGCGATTCATGCTCCCCTCACTGAGCGAGCCCTGGCAGGGGCTCAAGTAGGAGAAAGTTGAGGCTGCGGAGGTGGCCGTGGTGGAAACATCTATTTTTACCCATGCGGGTGGGGAGGCAGGTCAGCGGTGGCTTTGAGTGAGTCCCAGAGCAGCCACCACAGGGGCCAGTGAGGGCCTGGGCTGGGACAGTCATGAAGAAAGGGGGGCAGGCGGCCCATGGCAGCTGAGGGCCACCCAGGCAGCCCACCCGGGGAGCACCAGGTCAGGCCTGTGTGGTGCCAAGGAGCAAGATAGCCTCCCGGAAAGAGGCCCAGGAGGGCACTGCATCTATCCCCAGTCCTGCTCCCCCGACCCTCACTCCAGGTCCTTGCGGCCTGACACAACTGGCCTAGAACAGGGCCAGAGGCTCCCGGAGCCTAGCCCCCAATGCCCCAACCAACTTGTAATCAAGGGCCATCTCCTGTTTCCCCCTAGGTCCCCGAGGATGCTCTGGCCCAACCAAGTTGGTAAGGGTACTGGAAGGAAGAGAGGGTCTTGGCTAACTTACCCTGATGGGGACACCTGCTCAGTTACCCTCAGCTGGAAGTGGAGCGTGGGTTCACCTCTAAATAAGGAGCCAGGAGATGTGGTCGCTGAAACCAGTGAGTAAACACCGATGGGGGAATTTCAGGCTCTGCACCAGGTTGGCACCCTGCTTGGGTGGCCCCTACCCAGCCTCTAGGTGAGGCCAGCCAGTCTCCAGCCCCTGCCTCCAGCAGCCGGCATATGAAGCCCCCACCTGTCCTCCCCGCCAAGGGAGACACTGTGTGCTGAGGTGTTTACGTCACATAAACCTAACCACACTCGTCAAGACAATTTGTGGCTCCCCCGGAGTAATGAAAACTCAAACGCCTTCTTGTGCAGGGCCAGGCTGGGCTTCTGGCCACAAACCCTGGATCCACTTCTAACTCCTGGTTTCCTCTGGGCCCCTGCCAGCATGGGAGAGGAGGAGGGACCCCCCTCCCCGGAACCCCTCTCTGCTCACCTCTGCCTACCCTGCTGGGCTACCCTAAGGAAGGCAAGCAACCAGCCCTTTGGGCAGCCTGCTGAGACTGCACCAGAGGAGGACATGGGTCCCCTGCCTGCGGGAGACCCCAACAGGGTTTGGGGATGCCATGCACAGCCCTCGGGAGCCGTGTACTCCCACTCTGGGCAGGCTCTCTCTTCATTTAAGGACAGTCTGCCATCCAAAGGTCACTGGCCTCCCTCCTCAGCCAATCTTCCAGATCCATCACCTCTTTGACATCAGAGCAGGGATGCCTGGGAGGCTCAGTCGGTTGGGCGTCCGACTTCGGCTCAGGTCATGATCTCACGGTTCATGGGTTTGAGCCCAGCATCGGGCTCTGTGCTGACAGCCCCGAGTCTGGAGACTGCCTCAGATTCTGTGTCTCTTCTCTCTGCCCCTTCTCTACTCACTCTCTCTCAAAAATAAACATTAAAAAAAAAAAAAAGACATCATAGCCAACACTTCTGTAGGGTCCCTTCCTCCCTGTCATCCCTTCCAGGTGAGCAGGAAGGGGACAGAAGTCCTGGCACAGGAGCTACTCTGGAGGCTAGGGCACGGGTGGGGAGGAGAGAACTGAAAAGGATGACCACACACAGCTGCGCTGCTTGTGTCCCACACAGCCCCGGGGAAGGAGAGCCCTTAAGGTGTCCTTAAGGATGGGGTCCTTGGAGGTGTGCGGTATGCAACTTGTACAGCCTTCTCAGACAGCCCTGTCAGCTTCTAAGGAACAAGGGGCAGATCTGGGCTCCCCCGGGGGCATTGCTCACTCTTTATAGGTCTTCTGAGCAGACCTGAGGCTGTCCCCTAACAAGTCCTGCCTGTTCCATGGGGCCCAGCAGATTCGGATCTAGCTCATAAACCACAAAGGTCTGAGTGCAGACAGCCGATGGGAGGAAAGAAGGCGCTGGCCCCGCCACCAGCTGGGGGAGGAGGGGCAAAGGGGGCTGTAGACAAATGGTTTTTACACTTTGAGTTAATGAGGGTCAGGCAGGGGCACCCACTGGCAGGAGAGGAGAAATGAGAGGAAAAGTTGGGGGAGGGGGCAGGAGGAGGAGGGGAGAGGACTCCAAATAAGGGAGGTGAGCGGACTGCTTACGCCGTCATAAAAACCTCTGCGAGATACACGCGTGCACAGGACAGGTCAGCCCCACACAAGCTTCCAGAGCCCCGCTGGGTGCCAGGCCTGGTGCTGGATGCCGTGAGGCAGCTCTCTCCAGGCCCCTTCCTAGCAAACCCCTATCAGCGAAAAGTCCGCACTCCCAACATATTTCTCTCTCCGTAATTACCTCTAGTCCGGCTGCCACGGATTCGTTTCTCAGGGCACACTGTGTGCTTAGAACAAGGTTTGGTGCAGGTACTGGATGTAAATCCCAATTTCAACTAGTCCTCGTGGTATCTCGGTCTGTATCACTGACCTCTTTTCGGATCTGATTAGAGCTTGTGTTTTCACTTCCTAGTGCAGCTTGTCAGATGAGCGCTCCTGGGGCAGGTGGTGTGCATGTCAGGCATGCCGGCTTTGCCTCATTAGCTCATCTGCACCCCACTAGTCTCTTCTGTCTGCATTGTTAGTTTGTCTTCCATCGGAGTGTTTCATGGCAGGAATCTGTCTAAGCCGCATAGCCATTTTTGTGAGGGCTGTTATAGTTCAATCGGATCCTGTAATCTGTAAATCCTCCTAACCAGGCTCACACCAACAGCTAAGACACCAAACATTGATAGACCAGAGTGATGCTAGCTACCAAGACCGCTTCTCTCAGGATACCTGTTTACTTGGCATAAATCCTGTATGGATTTGTCACATGTCATAAGAGGAGTCCAGGATCAATCTGAACAGTACATACTAGGAAAGAGTAGTAGCTTTGATTTTATAAATATTTTCTTCTCATACCCCAGTGAACTATTGTGAACCTCGGAGGTCTATGGGGACCACCCTGGGGGGAGGGGCAAAACACAGAGGTGGAGAAGACATTTAATGTTTTAATTATTTTTGGATGTTTATTTATTTTGAGAGAGAGAGAGAGAGAGTGCATGCATGCATGCACACGTGGAGGAGAGGGAGCGAGAGAGAGAGAGAAAGAGAGAGAACCCCAAGCAGGCTCCACACTATCAGCACAGAGTCCGATGTGGGGCTCGAACTCATAGACCGTGAGATCATGACCTGAGCCAAAATCAAGAGTCAGGCACTTGACCGACTGAGCCACTCAGGTGCCCCAAGAAAACATTTTATATCCCCTTAAAGACTTAGCCTAAGGCAGGAGAAGAAAACATGAAAGGAATATTTAAACAATGAACATCTACCATGTGCCACATTCTCTGTTCCTGTCCTCTGGACCTCACCGTAACCCTCTAAAAGGAGCTATGATGAGTCCACATTTAAAGGGGGAACAGAACTTCCCCAGGCCTCACAGATGGGGAGGAAAAACAAGAGAGGTGGGAGTCAAGTTCAGGCTGACCCAAATCCTACTGTGATAGTAAGCAGGGGGTGGCGAGGGCGCTGAAGGAGACATGGGGCATGAAAACAAGGTCTCCGAGCCTGGCCTGGTGGAGAAATCAGAGGCAGCCTCGTGAAGGAGATAAAGGAGGTTTTTCACAACTGGTGATGCTCAGAAAGGCTCCCTCATCCATATGGTACCCACACTCCCACCCTCCTGGGGATCCTCCCCTGACACCCACTGCCTCAGCACCTCACAGCTTTTCTGCAGTGCTTTCTGGAGAAGCAGCAGCCTGCAGACTCTCAGGACTTTGAGCTCCCCCCACCCCACTGATTCCTGTCCCTACCACGCCCTCCCCCCCAACCCCCCCAAGCGTTTGTGGGCAGGCTGGAAGTCCAGAATTTCCTTCTTCCATAAGCAGCACTGTTTGTGGACAGCTGTAGGGAAAACACAGTTTTCTTAGTAAATCCTCTCTCCTCAGTCTTGCCAGTGATTCAGCCTTTGCCAGGATTGGCCAAGACACCTGAAGGGCTCCTGCCCTAAACGAGGAAGCAGGGACCCATTCCCTCATCCCAGACACCTGTCCTGACCACTGGCATCCTAGGGCATCTTTCCCCATCCCGTATCTCAAGGACCGCTTAACACTTCAAAATGCCCTCCCAGAATGGCTGGTGGGGGGGTGGGAGTGGGGCGGGGGGGGGTGGGGGGTGGAAACCTATGGACAAAATTTTCCAAAAGAAAAGGAAACTACCTAAAAGCCCATCAATAGGGGCCTGGCTAAATAAACTATGGCTTATCCAAATGGTGGACTATTACGGACCTATAAAACCATGTTGTAGCAGCACGCTCAGTGACATGGATGGAGAGTGATTGCAAGCCACTGTGTACGATGAGATCACAGTCTTTAAAAATACTAACATATATTTCATACTCACATGGAAAATTCTAGAGATACCAATGTGCCAACAGTGGTTCCTTCTGGGTAATAGGATTAGTGGCTCTTTTATACTCTTCCTGTTGCTAGCCATTTTCTCAAATTTCTATAATGAACACATAATACTTTTGTAATAAGACAAAAACCAATAAAAGCTATTTTTAAAAATAAAATAAATAGTCACCCTTGCCCATCTGGAAAGAGTATGTTGCCCGAATCCCCAGCAGGGGTTAGAGTGGGTAGTGAGGAGTGTGAACACTGGAAGCATTCCCTCAAGTGGCCAACCATAGGAAAGAAGACAGCCAAGGAGGCTCTGTGCCACACTTAGCCTAGCCTAGAGTGGGTGAGGGCACCTATTTCGTTCCCAGCAAGGGGAACACAGAGAGGGATAGGAATGAACTGGATGACACTTGCCGAGATGCTGCCTTCCCTGGTTGGGAAGAGTTGAAGATGAGCTGTATAACCGATGACAGCCAGCTCCCAGGTAGTGAACAGTATGACCAGACCAGCAAGTCAACTCCTTCCTGCCTCAGGGCCTTTGCACTTGCTCTACCCTCTGCCTGGAATGCTCTCACCCAGTTTTTGCATGGCTCACTCTCTCACTTCAGCCAGGTTTTACTCTGATATCACATTTTCAGAGGGCTTCTCCCCAGAGCCTGTGGGAAAAGTCCACTCCCCACCCATCGTCATTTTTATCTCCTCCCCTGCTTCATTTTTTCCTCCTCGTGTTCACTTCTTGCTACCTGAAATTGTTTATTGTCTGGCTGCCTGACTGGGAGCTTTTACAAGGGCAAGAATCCTGTGCTTACATCAGAGCCTGGGCACACCTCACAGTGCCATGCTACCTCCATGCACAACTGCCCCTTCTTGACTCCCATGCCTACTCTATTGAGAAGGGGCTCTGGGTCCAGCCGAAAGTCATGAGCTGTGAGATTGGCCATTGGCAGCAGAGCACCTGGGCCTGTGGCAAGGCACGGGGGCAGCGTGCAAAGAGAGATCACTCTGAGTCGGTGTGGCTGGGCTGGCCTCAAATCGGCAGCTGTGTGGCCTCTCTGAGTCTCAGTTTTCTGGCTTCTAAAATGGGGTTCAAAATAGCTCCTCACAGGCGAAGATTGAAGGTGACAACGTGCCTCATACAGCACCTGACTTGCAGTTGGCACTCAGTAGCCAAGGGCTCCCCCTCTGACCAGCCTCCAATTTCACCCTAACGCCTGAACTGAGCCAACTCCGGAGGCCCAGTACCCTGCCCCAAGCTTCCCTTCCATCACTGGGAACGGGAGGGTAGAGCTGCCCACTGGGGACAGGCTTGTCCTGGGTGCGGCAGGCCTGAAAGCCTGGCCTGGTGGGAGGGGGGTCCCCGGCGTGTGAGACAGCCTGACTGAACAGGGAGTACAGCCGCCCCCCGCCCCCAGCGGCCCGTGGCGAAGCCCGACCCAGGCCCCTAAGGCTGGCACTGGCTGACCAGGGATGACAGGGCCAGCTTTCCCTCTCTCTCTGTCTTTCTTCCTCTCTCTTTGTGTCTCTCTGTCTTGATTTCTGCCTCCTTCACAAACACACACACGACACACACACACAGCATACACACATACACACCACACACACCCCACGCATACACACCATACACACCACACACACACCACACACACCTACCATGCACGCCTACCACACATACACACTACACACACTACACAATACACACCATACATAGACACCACACACACCACAGACACACACTATACAAACACGCCACACACCACATACGCATAAAACATACACACATACACGCATCCCTGCCTGCCTGGCCTCCCTCCCTGGCCTCCTCCCTCCTATTCTCCATGGTGGAGGTGTTCCCTCAGGCCCATTTTTCTCATTCTTCTGGCAGCCTGAGCCTAACTGTGAAAATCCAGCTCTCCCTGGCCAGGCCGGGGTTATGTAAGCGGCCCCAGAAGCGCCGGGGGAGGGGCAGACAGAGCCCCCACCTCCTGTGCGAATGGGGGCAGCTCTCAGCTCCCGCTTCAAGCCTCTCTGCTCAGGGTCACCAGGGCCATTCCTCCCTACCCGCTCCCTCCCAGCCTCAAACTCCCTCACTGCCCACTCACGATGCCCCCGTGCAAAATCCAGTCTCCGCCAATTCACCCACCCTCTTTCAAAACTGACCTTCAGGAGTGCTCGTGGACTCAGCCGCGCCCATCCTTGCAGTCCCCCGAGAGTAACTCAATTCCCCTACCTGCCGCTTCCCGGGGTACCACTCCTCGGTCTGAGAGGGGATGCACTTCATTCCTGGTTTGGGGCAGACAGGAAGTCCCAAACCTCCCACAACCGGAAGGAAGGGCATTGCCAAGGAGAGGCTGGTTTCATCTACCCCCGCCCCAGCAGGCTTCTCAAGGGATATTCACCCCCAGGCATGCATGCCAGCGAAGCCCCCTGATCCTGTGGGTCTGAGGGAGGGGAGTCCAGCTTTAGGGACCCTTTAAGACCCTCACTAATGGAGCTCAGTCAAGGGTGTGTAAAGCGAATTTCCAGTGTGGAAGTGTCTGTCCAGTGGGCGGCACAGCTGGCATCACTGCCCGCACACCCCCTGCACGCAGGCCTGCTGGAAGCCAGAGCGGCACCAGAGCTTTGCCCGTCAGTGAGGAGGGACAGGGGTAAGTTCAATGCTTCACAGAGCCTTGGGGGATGGAAAGCATCGCCAGGGGCCTCCTAGCCAGCCAGGTCTCTTTTCCTCGGACACGGTCAAGGTGGGTATCTGAGACTCACATGTTTCTCCCTAGATGGGTGAACACGTGCTCCGTTAAGGCTTGCCCGGCCCTGGGCCCAGTCACCTCATCAGGGAGCCTTTGCCAGCCTGCGCTCTGGACCTGCACGCAGTCACTTCCTAGTTCAGCTCTGAGGGCAGCTCCGTTTCCGCCAGTTCTACATTCTTGGACGGCACCTTGCTGCCGCCCCAAGGTTCGGTCCGTGCGGGGGACCCAGGAATGACTGCACCTCTTTCCTGGATCCTGGACAGCAGGGAAAGGAAACGAGGGTGTGGACCAAAAAGGGTCCCCTGCCCTGCCCCATTTTCCAGGCTCAGCCACGTACTTACTTGTCCCCTCATTTCAGTAGCTGGCAGAGAGTCATAATTGAATTTGCAGTAGGGCTGAGAATGAAAAAAGAAAACCCTTTACATGTCTGGGATTAATTTATCCCTGATGATGGCCACATTCACACGCTCCTTTCTGCTTAGGTTTCCAGAGCATTCTGGCTGACAGTGTGAAACACACACACACACGGAGAGAAAGCATGTGTGCCCTGAGTGCACGCTGGGAGTGTGCGTGCGCCTGCATTCGTGACTGTGTCTGAAAGCATGGGGGCTCCCTGGGTGGGTCTGGGCGTGACGGACGCGGCCGTCTGCCTGAGGGCATCTGTATGGGGCAGAGGGAGTCCTCGAGGGTGCACACCCGTAGGGACGCCCAGTCTGGTCATTTGCGGGCAACTCTCCTGCCGCTCACCTGAAGCCAAAGTGGAATAACCGAGGCCATGCTGCTTCGCTAGGAAACGAAAGCCCGGACGTGGTGGCACAATGGGCGCTGCCAGGGCGTCAGGGAAGCCGCACAGCTTCTCCCTCCCCCATCCTCATGCAGACAGCAGCAAGCCCAGTCCCCCCCTGAACAGAGAAATGGGGTCGCCACCACCCCCGCACTGGAGAGGGGAAGCATTTCCCACCTGCCCTGCCTTCTTTAGTGCTCTCCCTCCTCCCTGACACCCAGGCCGGCACAGAGCTCCTTTTTAAAATAAACTGAGTGCTCGCTATGTGGCAGGCACTTTGCATCATCTTGGGCAGTCCCCACAACACCTTGCTAGGGAAAGGCGCCCGTCATCCCATGTTGCAGATAAGAAGATAGAGGCGGAGGGGTAAAGTGACTTGTGCTCACACCAATGGGTAGCAGAGGCAGGGCTTGAGCTTCTGTGTGCCTGCTGCTAAAAGCCACCCTCTAGTGAGCGGGATAAAGAGGGCACTTTTAAAATTGTGGTGATGAGCACCAGGTGATGTACAGAGGTGTGGGATCACTGTATCGAACACCTGAAGGTAACATTACACTGTGTTAACTGGCATTTCAATAAAAACTTAAAAAAAAAAAAAATAACAGCCACACTGTAGTAAAATCTCTTCCGACCAGGAATCTGTCAGGCTGGGAATCCTTCTAAGGCTGGGCTTTTGGTCCTCAAAGCCCTGGTCCCAGACTGTAGCTTCCAGGTGAGTTTGGGTCTCTGCAGTGGGAGTGATTCTCACATCCAGGGAGACCCAAGAGGGGTGCCCTCCTGGAGTTTCAGACAGTATTATCCTTCTGCTTCCCCTGTCCTGAAGGGTCTCTTGACACCTCCTTCCTGTTCTCTGGGTAGTGAGCCTGGATGGTCAAAGTGCTCCAGGAAAAGGAGAGGAAACCGTAGATTACAAAGAGGTAAAATATACCAGCATTACCCATCATAAGTGTAGGTAGGGATTTCTTTGTGGATTTTGGTCTTTTGTCTCATCCTTGGTTCTTGGTCAAGTTCCTTTTGAAAAGATCCCAGAACATCTCTGCCAAAGCCATCAGTAAAGGGAAGAGTTTCCTCCATAGGCCTGAGCTCAAAGGATGGCATGGGCCCAGGAGGCTGGGGATAGGGCCACCAGTGAGCTTCCGGAAGGCCCCACAGGGATCCCCTGTGTCTGTAGGAAGACGGGGCAGCCAGGCTCTGGCCCCAGGCTGATGGTAGAAACATGGAGAATCAGCCAGGCTGGGGCAGCACCCAGGCCCTCTGCACAGGAGCAAACAGAACCAGCCATGGCCCCCAACTCCACCCCACCCCCAAACACACACAGGCCAGCCCTGCAGAGCCAGGAGAAAACATGGGGCCAGGATAATCAATGGAGCCTACCGTGAACCACTGTGTTGTGAGGAAAATGTGACGTGAGGCTTCCCCAACTGGACTTGAGGGGACCAGCGCAGGGGGATTTGTCTCTCTCTTCCATATTCTGTTTCTAATCGAATAAGCCTGGGAGCCAATGGGGAGGGCAGAAGGGAGCCAGCTCTGGCCCCTGCTGGAATGACAAGCCAGCTGAGGAAATGCTCCAGCAGTTGCGTGAGGCTCTGGTCTCTTTCCTGTCCCCACTGCCTGCCACAATCTTTCTGTTCGTCTATCTCTGTCTCTGTCCCTCACCATGAATCTGTGTCTCTCTACATCTGTCTCCTCAGTTGTCTCTCTTTTACACACACATACACACACACACACGCAGAGCCTGAAAAACTGAGACCAAAACAAAGGCAGAGAAATGGTATGAGACCCACACTGGGCCAAGCCACAGGGAATAGGAGCTGCAGCTGCTTGTCCCAGAGGAAGGAACAAATGGGGAAAGAAAGGAGAGGGAAGTTCCCACCTGTCATGTCAGTATCTTGGCCACCATTTAAGGGCAAGCACATCAGGCTGAACCCTGGCCCTTACCCTGTTCTCTTCTGCAAGCAGGAAACGTTTCCTGGGCTCTCCCCGTGTCCCTGTCAGGGGATGCCCACCTGGCTCCTCTGGAAATCCCATAATCCTACATTTATGAAACACGTGGAGAGAGGATTGAGACAAGTTTGAGTTCCCTGGAGGTGGAGGCAAAATGGGGAGGGGTGTGTGGGCCTAGGGGCAGGCCAGGGCTGTGCTTATAGCTTTCTGTCTGTCCAACCTCCTTGTCACCCTTCCTGGGCTGTCCACATAGCCCTGGAAAAAGAACAGAAAATGGTGTGTGTGTGTGTGTGTGTGTGTGTGTGTGTGTGTGCGCGCGCACGCATATATGTGTGCAATGTGTACACACAGAACATCTTTCTCTAAAACACCGACAGAGAAAGTAAAGGCAGGGAGCCAAGTATCCTGGATACAAAAGGTTTATCAAGTTTTACTGAACCATTTTTTTAAGTTTATTTATTTTTGAGAGACAGAGTGTAACCAGGGGAGAGGCAGAAAGAGAGAGAGAGGGAGACACAAAACCTAAAGCAAGCTCCAGGCTCCGAGCTGATGCACGGCTCGAACTCATGGACCGTGAGACCATGACCTGAGCTGAAATCGGAAGCTTAACTGACTGAGCCATTCAGGCGCCCCTTCACTGAACCATTTTTTAACAGATGAGAGTTATTCTTCACCTTGCAGCAAGAGTGGGTCTCAAATGTTGAGAACTAACTGAATTTCATAACATAAAGATCCATTTTGAAATGGCTCTGAGAGCCTAGCTCTTTAAAGAGAACTTTCAGTGAAACACTCCATCAAGTCCCTTCCATGAAGGAAGCAGACATCTCATTAAGGACCGTGATGCAATTTCAGCCCTGGAGGCACAGACTGAGGGTTGGGGGAGGCAGAGAGAATCACGTCTGCCCGTTTGCAGTGGTGGCTGCCGACCAGAGCAGGTCAGAGGAAATGAAGAAACACCCCAGAGGAAGGGCCAACCAGAGACCTGAGTGGTGGGCAAAGGCCAGGTCTGAAAACGGTTCAGCTCAGGAGAGCAAAGGGAAGGGAGACAGAGGACACAAGAGAGGTGAGTGAGGGGCGGCCTCTGGAGAAGCCCTGCGCCACGGTGGCTGACCTCCCTCCTGAGGACGGTGGAGGGCCCCAGGCCAGGTTTAGTTTTGCTGCTCGTGGACAGTGGGTCACCGAGTGGAGAGGAGGCCTGAAAGGAATGGTCCTTGGGCTTCCATGATGTGGGCCCACTGGTGGCCTCACTGCAAGTGCAAGTGGGGCCACAACGGGAAGAGAAGTGGCTTGATTCGGAGAGCTTTGAGAGCCAGAGTCTGGGGTGCAGGGAGGCCTTGGATAAGGGGTTAGGAGGGAGTAAGGCTCAAGGATGCCTCCCACACGTCCTGCTCCATTGACGGAGTGTCTGGTGGGAACTGTTCTCAGGGGGTGGAGAATGCAGATGCTGAGGGGGAGGTCTTGAGTTTGTGGAGCCTGTGAATGACCCTCGGGGCGATGCCCCTTGGGTAAGACGTTGGATAACATGGCTCCCACACAGAGCAGAAGGGGGGCCAGAGGTAGGGATTCCAGGGTCAGCAGCCTCTGGCGCGCAATCGAAGCCAACGGAGCATGTGAGGTTGCCAAGGAGATGTGCAGTAAAAAGAACAGCAGGCCAGGGCGGGAGTTTGGGGAACACCGTAGACCAACAGAGAAGGATGCCTAGAAAGGAGAAAAATCAGACAACCGTGATATTGTGGAAGCCAAAGGTTGAGAGTGTATCACGAAGGAGAGAAATAGTCAGCGCTGCCGGCTGCTGCTGGAAGACCAGAAGGCTAAGTGGCCACAGACTGAACAACCCAGGCTAGATGGGGCCCCAGTGTGAATTAGAAAAAGGTGCCCCTTCCTCAAGGTAGTTCACTTCTATCAGCAAACTACTGTAACACACTGATTTTATTAGAACAAAACACTTTACTGCCATCTGTAGGAAAACTGTTATAATAAATAATAAATGTATGATGCCTCAGATGTGGTGCCTGTGCAGGGTAGCCCTAGTTATTGGCGACGCAGTAAAAACGGTGTTCGGGAAAGCACAAAATTTGCCAGGGAGAATGCTGTGAGCGGTGGGTAGCACACTACATAATCAACAATGGCTTAAACAATAAGGAATTTATGACCCCCGTGTAACAAGACGACTAGAAGTTAGGGCAGTTTCAGAATTGGTTCTTTCTCAACCAGGTGTTTGCCATCCTGTGTGTGCTGGCTTTCCTCTTCAGGCTGGTCTCCTCATGATCACAAGGTGCCTGCCTTAGCTCCGGTCATTACATTTTTCCACAATGAGATTAAAGGTGTGTCTCCTTGTGTGCCCTTTGTTACTGGGGATAAAACTTTCCTAGGAACTTTCCCAGCTGCTTCCCACCCCCCATAACCACAGCACCACCACCTTCCCCTCAAGTCTCATTGGTCATAAATGAGTCACATGCCTCTTCCTAAACCAATCACTGGCAGAGGGAACAATGTCACTGTGATGGTTTGATCTAATAAGACTCTTCCTGCCAGGGCTCTGGCAGGGCTCCTTTCTCAGCTGTGGGCAAAGCTCAACAGTATGAGGACGCTTTCAGCAAGGAGGAAAAGAGAGGAGCGTGCCACAAGCATAAAGTCAGGCCACAGCAGGTGGAGGGGTGGATGCGAGGTGTGGACAGGGAGTCACAAATGCAGAGGATGCTTTCTAGAACTTTGTGAAGGGAGAGGAGATACCATAACTGCAGGGACACGTGACTCTGCCCTAAACATGTCTGAACTTTCTTGTCCAAAATTGACTTCCCGAATGGTACCAACATTCATAAGGCCAAACAATTGAGATTTATCCCATTTGGAATTGATCTCCTATCATACCACAACTCACTCCCAGCCCTAACCAGTCGATCCCCTGGGCCTATCAAGTCTAATGTTCAGTTATCTCCAGAATCCACACACTCTACACCAACTTTCTCAACAGCAACAGAAATGGCATTTTGGACTAGATAATTATTTGGGGGTGGGGGCTGTTCTGTATCTTGAAGGATGTTTAGCAGCCACTGACCGCAAGCAGCACCCTCACCCCACCCCACAGTCCAGTGACGACAATCAGAAACATCTCTGGGCACTGACAAATATGCCTTGAGGGGTAGGACTGCCCCTAGTTGAGAACCACTGCTCTGTGCCCACATGGAAATTCTTCCAGATCTTTGAACTAGTTTCTATTATGGCTAGTCTTCACATGCTCTGTTCCCTCTATTGTCTTTTCCACTCTCTGCCCTTGACCCTGTAACCCCTGCTTATCTATCAGTGCACTATAATTGCCTATCTATCTGTCTTCTTCTCCTACTCAATGGTAAGATGTAGGAGGGCAGGAACCATCTTTATAAACCAATGCTTATCTTGATCAACATTGCATTTCTAGAGCCTAGCACTTTGCCTGGCACACATATGCCCCCCCCCACACACACATTCTTGAATGAATTAATGAAAGGCATGAATGAATTAATGAGTAAATGACTCCTGCCCTGCCTTTCAGAGCCTCGCTAACTGGACAGTGAGGATTACTTCCAGCCTGAACTTCTCCTGAAGAAAGAATTACTCAGTGTTTGAGATACAGTTCACCCAGGAGGGTCCAGGACATCAGCCCTGTCCCAATGAGGGGGGACGAGGCAGAGCCTCAGTCTGGGTCCCAGAGTGAAGAGCAACGAAGAGCCAAGTGTCCTGGGAGGGTCACTCTGGGGCCTTGGGGCCTGGGCCAGGGGAGTAGGCTCACAGCAGGAAACAGGAGAAGCCCTCCTGAGTAACAGGAGGGGAGGCGGCCAGCCGCTGTGCTCCAGAGTTCCAGCCCCTCGGGCGAGAGAGGCAGAGGCCTCTGTTTTGGAAACACAATGTTTTCAAGCTCTTTGCTTTTTCTCTAAGTATGTTCCTGCTGCCCCTGTGGATTAAGCCTGATTCCTGCAGGAGACAACAGACCCACAGCTAATGCTAGGCTTCAGACCACAAGAAAAAGGTGTGTTTGTGCAGACCAGATCTTTAAAGCAGAGTAAGGAAGCAGAGGGATGGAGCCACAAGAAATCCCAAACGTGTAGGGGATAAGGTCACAGCGAAAGGTCCAGGAGCCCTCCCTTCCTGGAGAGTTTCCGACCCAACCCTTTACGTGGTGATCCACTTGTATAAAGTAGAGCCTCTTCCTGAGCGTGGTCGAAGAAACTAGAAGCGATAGGTAACAGCCCACCTGTGCAGAGCACAGCCTGGGAAACGAAGAGGAGAAGCCTAAATGAGGAGGGGCAGGGGGAAAGGGGAAAGTCCTGGAGAACCAGAACATACTGGGTCTTTAGGCAGACACGACAGCAAGCCTCAACCCTCACCCCTCCCCTGATCAGTCTTGTCAAAGGATAAAGTTCCACTCAGAATGCAGAGTCAGAGATGGCCCATGCCCCACTCACATCCCACCCACCCAGACACATCCTCTACATGGTCACACCTCATTCAGCGACTACAGGGACACACATGCCAACAGGGCCCTGTGGTTCAAACTGTTTTATACTGAAATACACATGAGCTGATCCAAAAAGGGCTGGGTTGAGGGGGAGAGAGGGGGAAGAAATGATGAAAGGAGGGTGATCCCAGGGCTCGATGTCACCCACGCTTGCAGCACGTGCCAGTCTGTCCGTCTGTCTCCCCTGGCAGGCCGGGCAGGCCTGGAGTTCTGGAGGAGCTCAGCTAAGCTGGGTGGAGAAGGCAGCCGGTCCTGGGCCAGAGTCCTCAGCTGAAGGGCTTCACCAGCTTCATGGCGGCATAGTTCTGGAGGGAGGGGAGGAGCAGGGACATGTGATGACAGCTGCCAAGGGGCCAGAGCTGGGAAAGGAGTCTCACCTCCTCACCCAGCTGCCTGTACCTTACCCTCACTACCCCACATGTCACACTCAGCTCAACACCCCACCTCCTGGCCCTCTTGCCCATCACAAACCCACCCCACCCCACCCCCTGAAACTCTGCTTGTACCCTCCAACCTGGGGCCACATCTACCCGAATTGCTGTGTTTTCTCCCCTACCAGCCCAAGGCCCACTCCCATGTTCTAACCACCTGTCAAAAGGATTCTGACCATCCAGGGTCTGGTCAGGGGCAGGCCTGCCCTGACCTCTTCCATCAGACAGGTGGCCTGAAGGCATGGCTATGATTCTCCTGTCCCCTTCCCCCCACATGGGAACCCACATGGGCTCATTGGCCACCACACTCCTGTCCAGAAAACAGAGAAAGGGGGTTGGGGGGTGGGGATGACCTACCATGCAGGTCAGCACCAGAGATGGGTCACCCCTGATTAAGCCCTGCCTGCTGCAGGACTGACAGGAATCTCCCCTCCCCACTCCTCCCCCCCAAAAACCATGAAAACACATACAACACAACATAAGACTCCTAATTGGGACAGTATGTTCCCCAGCGCCGGCCCGGGAAAGCCAACTCTGGAAACAAAGCCGCTGCTCCTTCCCCGCCAGATCGCCTCCTGCCTCCCTACGCTGGCCCTGCTCCCGGCTGGCTCTGGTGATGGGGGCGGTGGGGGGGGGGGGAGCTGGGAGGAATCAGAAAAGGCTGCCCTCCATGTCCCCCTCCCAGGGCAATTTCCAAGAGCGTGGGAAGTGAGGCCAACCGGAGGAGGGCAGTGGTGGCTTTGGGCCCCTCTCTACCAGGCCCTCTGCCCCCAAGACCTAGAGGCCAGGTGAGGGTCGGGGACCCAGCAGCTGGTTGGGCGACTTGGCTGGAGGGAAGCAGGACTGGCCCAGGTTGTAGCAAAGAGCTACAGATGAGAACAGTCTGCAGCCTCAGGCCTAGGCCGCCCGGACCCCTCACCTAGGATTTGTGAGGTGAGGGGTGACCCTCTGCGAGGGTCAGGGTTGGTATTTTAAAGAGGACAATTTCCAGCAGTGCTCAAGGAGAGTGAGGCCATAGCCGGGGGATGAGACAGGGGAGGGGCTCTGAGCAGGGCTACTGGCCAAAGTGCTCCTCTGCTCCTGCCCACAGGGCCTGGGGCTAAGGCTGCCCCAGAGACAGGAAGGACCATAAGCTGACACTTCCTGGAAATCTCTCCCCCCTCCTGGCCAGGTAGCAGGCCTTCTTACCCCAGGTCCCCAAAGACTCATGCTGCCACCCAGATACCTGGCAGGATAGGGCCCAGCTGGCCAGGGGCTGGAGCTAGTCGCAGAATGGGCAGTGGTGACACTTCGGACCCACCCCTGCTGGCTTCATTGTGCAGCACCCTCAGGGAAGGCAGAAGAGCTCCCCTAAGCACAGTGCTGTCACAGCAGGTCAGAGCGGTCCTAGCCCAGCCCCCTCCTCACAAAGAGAGGAGAGCCTTGCCAAAGTCACACAGGAAGTCACCTGCAGAGCCAGAACCTAGCCAACATGTGACTCCAAGCACAGAGCTCCGTCGTATACAGCAGTGAGGCACACACCTCCATGTGTCCAGGGCGGATTCCCCTCCGCAGACCCAGGGCTGGGCCAGGACTCTGCATTTCCAACCAGCTCCCTGGAACTGCTGCTCGTCTTCAGACTACCTCCTTGAGGAGTTGGGGTCTGTGCCTGCCTGAACTCCCCTGGCCCGAGCCTCAGGATGGAGGGACCTGAAGAGTGCCTGTCCCTCCTTCCCTGGCTGCACTGTATCTCCTGGGGAGCCACGCTCCCCAGCGGCACAGAGCTCGTCACCTCCTTCACCCCCACAGCACTCCCTCACCTCCTGGACACACACCTCGTGCTTAGTGAAGGCCTCGCCTGAACTGAGTGGCATCCGGATATGCCCAAAATGAGAGGAGGTGAGCCTGAGGACAGGCGGGCAGAGGGAACCATGCCTCCCCACCTTGGCAACCTGGGCCTCCCCAAATGCGGGGGAAACACTGAGCGGAGGCCTGGGCCTGACTCCTGATGCCAGGCCACCACATTTGCACATGCCCTTCCGTGGCCCTGTATCTGTGATTTTGCTTCCTTTGCTTCAAAAAGGTCCCCCAAACTGCACGTGTTTCAGGGCCCTACAACCTGGACCCTCACCCTAGACCACAGCCATATTTAGCCAATTGGCCATGACTCTTCCTGGAACACGTTTCAGCATGGCGCTCCAGGTGACCACAGCCAGCTTAGAGGGCCTGGCCTGCAGCCCGACACATCAGCCCTCCTGGCTCTAGACCCTCCTTTGTCACTTATGGCCCAGAAAGTAGCGGGAGCCTGGACGTCCAGACCAGACAGAACTCCTGCTATTCCTCACGGCCTGTGATATTAGGAACTGGAGCGGATGGCCATGTGGTTTGAACTGTCTTCCTGGTAGGAGGTGTGTGCTGCTCATATGAGGCCCGGCCAACTACGGCTGGAGAGAGCTCTCCATCCTCCTTCTCCTCCTGGAGGAGTCACAAAGCAAAGAACGTACAGACAAGCAATTCCCAGAGCAGACAGGCCACTGTGGGGACAGTGCCCTCGACTGGCAGCTTGGTGCTGAGCAGGACTGAGGCCCACCGTGGCCAGCACCGCAGACGAGGAGCTGTGTGCGGATTGTCAGGCAGACCTGAGCCAGTCCCTTCCCTTCGCTGGATGGGTGTTCCTTTGCCATTAGAATCAGGGTGACACAGGGTTGGTTATGCCATTCTCTCTACTTTTATATCAATTTAGAATTTTCATATGAGAAAGTTTTTTAAAAATTTAAAAAGCATTAAAAATCGGGAATTAGCCTGAGAACACCTCAAGGTCTGAAGTTCCAGAGACATAGTGGGATGGGGGACTGGAGCGTCCTCGGGGCTCCCCTGATGAGCTGTGAGGTGGGGAAGCACAGACAGGGAACAGAGCCCCTGATATTCCTCCCTGGGAGGGACCCCGTGAAGCTGGGGGTACAACAGCCTCACTAGAGTGGCCCCTGCAGCTCTTTGCCAGGCATCGGCTGGCTTCTTACCAGTGCCACCGATGTTGCCCTGGTGAGAAGCTCCCGGGCCAGCCTCCTGCCAGCCCACGCCTTCTCCCAAACCCAGCTCACTGCAGGAGGCAGGACACACTCTATCAAGGTCCTCAGGTGGACACCTCTCTCCCGGCCTTAGGGCCTCCATTCCTCTGGATCTCAGCAGGTGCCATTGTTACAAACAAAGGGAACTTCACCTATGCCATCCACAGACCCACTTACACACGCTCCTTCAACAAGGTTCCCCTGCCCACCCCTGCCCAAGGTGCCTCACCTTCTGCCAACATTGACTACAGATTCTACAGGCTTGCTTAGGACAGCCATATCTCCCCATCGAGGGCAAAATCCCAGTTCCCCCCACTGGAAAAGTAGGACTTTGTCCCAAGGGTAGGACTTTGTCTCTACCAGCTTGAGGACTCCCCAGAGGAGGGGCTATGCATCCCTCATCAGACCAGGGGGTCCTCCATGGCAGAGTCTAGGCCTCCCCCCAGGCCTACTCACCGGGAAGGCATAGACGAAAATGCCCAGGAACAGCAGTAGGATAAAGAGAATGATGAAGAGAATAATGGCGCACCGGAACCGCCGCCATAGGATGAACTTCATAGTCTTGTACGGAGAGGTGAACCAGAGGAAGGAGGTATCAGGGCGCCTGGAAGGGAGACCCCAGAGGTCAGCAGGGCACTCCCTACCAGAGCCGCCTTCTCTAAACCCTGCTCCCACATCACCCCAGCCCTCCACCATTGGTCCCCAAAACCTGCTCAGTCTCAGGACCCCCAGCCCTTTTCCTGTGCATCCCCTTGTCCTCTGAGCCTTTGCCACAGCATGAGCCTCCCCCATGCTTCCCTCCTCTTCCCGGTGCCGCCAAGCCTTAGGCACCCTCAGAGCCCCAGTTTCCAGCCACCAGCTCCCCTTCCTGACTCAGAACTTAATCACAGACTAGAGATTTGGGAGCCAGGCAGAGACTGAAGGAGCTGCCACATTAGGTGAGCTATGGCCCACCGAGCCCCAGCTAAGCCAAACCACCTGCCTAGATGCACATGGCTGGTCCATGGTCAGGGAAAGATGGTGGGAAGTGAACCCAGAAAGCTGCTTTTCTCTCACTCACAGCCAAGAACCTCAAAACCTTCCCCAAGGCCATCTCCCAACTTAAAGAGCACGCAGGATGTTGTGTCTCAATAGTGGCTGTTTTAACATCCCAGTGCACACCACAGGGCACACCGGACCTCTCACTTTCCACCCGGATCCCAACATCCTGGGGCAGGGACACTCCTCACAGCTCTGCTGGCCCCATGGCACTGGGGACAGCACCAAAATCAAGTGGTCCATCTGTGCCTAGTGCCACCCGAGCCAGAGTGCGGAGGGACCCAGCAAATATAGCTCTCTGCACTGCCCCCCCTCCCAGCAGTCCTCCTGCCCCCAGTAACTGCTTTCAAGTCTTCCACATCCACTGGATTGGTCTACATCCTTTAGGGGCCTATGAGGCAGGGAAGACAGGGACTCACAGACGAGAACATTAAGGCTGAAAGGCCATTTGAAAGCCACATTGACATCATAGGTAAGCCATGGTAGACAACCTGGTCAAGGTAAAAACCTTGATTGGGCTCCAGAGCCAATCAGAACAGGTATGAGAATTTTAGCTTCACCACTTTCCTAGCAGAATGACTGATCTTTAACTTTGCCAACATGATTTCCTCATCTGTAAGATGGGGATGTTAACAACGCAGCAGGGAAGGTTCCATTCCGCTACATACACATACCATGTGACCACATGCTTCACACACAGTCAACACCTACCCAACAGTCTCTGCTTCCTGAATGAGCTGAGGGGCCTGGTATGCCCTAGAATGATGCCTGTCACCTGCCCTAACTTACCGTGTGGCTTAGGACAAGTCACATCCCGCTCTGAACCATGTGGACCTTGTGACCTCTGCATGGCTATGCAGTGGCTGCCTCCTGAGTCACAGCTCCCAGCCCCCTGGCCATCAGGGGTAAGGACTGGGCACTAACCTTGGGTCCTCGAGCTTGGGGTTCATGTTGGGTTCATCCCGGCCCTGGCCAGCAGGCCGCTCCTCGTGCTCACTCTCTGCTACGATTTCCAAGGTCATTTCCAGTTTGCCCTGAGGGGACAGAAGGGACCTGGTAAGGGACACAATGCTCTGCATCATGGCTTGGGGAGGAACCCGGCCAGAACAGACAAAGAAGAGAAGAGAAGAGAAGAGAAGAGAAGAGAAGAGAAGAGAAGAGAAGAGAAGAGAAGAGAAGAGAAGAGAAGAGAAGAGAACACAGGGTTGATCTGATCACAAAAGCACAACTGCTCCTTGTTGAACATTTAGAAACTACAGAAATGTATGAAGGAGAACATCACCCATACTTCCACTATGTGGAGATGAGCCGTTCATATTTTTATACATCACAACAATTTTCCTCTGCAAGTATATGAAATATCTCACTGTGTATATAGAGTTCTAGAGCTTGCTTCTTTCACTTAGAAATATATTATGTTTCACTATATAATTATATATTCTTTAAAGTTTGCTTTTTAATGGCTATAAAAACATTCTACGGGATGGTTGACCACAATTTATTTAGTAAACCACTTATTTTGGTTCATTTAGGTTGTTTCCAACTCTTTGATGTTATAAATAATGCTGCAAAAAAAAACACCCCAAAGCCTACATTTTTAATTGTGTCTGTTTATTTCTTTAGGAGAGATTTTTAAAAGTGGGATGACAGAGTCCAAGGCATAAATATTGTTAAATCCCTGGCTATATATTACCAAATTGCTTCCCTAAATGGTAAAACCATTAGCCTCGCAGCAGAAGTAAATGAAGGGCCTGTCTCCACATCTTCACTAGCAATGAGCATTTAGATTTTTTTAATGTCTAATTTAATAAGCAAAAAATGTTTTCACATTTAAAATTCTTCCTTTAATTACTAGGGGGAAATGAACCTTTTTTAAAATGTTTAATGGCCATTTGTACTTCTTTTGTGTATTATCTATGCAGGCCCTTTGCTCATTTTTCTTTTGAGGCGCTAGCATTTCTTAATAAGTGTTCCAATTCCTTCTTCAACAAGAGTATTTGATTTCAAGGTCCACTTTAGAGGTTGGCTGGCTGCCTGTGGTTTCTCAGTAAACTGTCAAGGGTCCACTTCCTCTCCAGAGCAAGGACTGTTCTCCAGGGTGTCACAGCATCCCTGAGCAGACCTCTGGGCCAGGAGAGCAGTACAAGGATGGTCCCCGTAGGATCCTGCTCAAATGGGAGAGGCAGTCCTCAGGTTCTCCACAGGATGCCCAGGCCACAGATTCCCAGGCACCAAAGAGCAGAGTATACATTAAACAGGGTCCGCAGGAGGTAAGGGTATCTTTCCATTTAAATAGGCTTCCTGGGACGAAAGCCTCAAGGAGAGGAAGGCTGGGAACAGGAAGAGAAGAGGGGCAGTGCCTTGGAAGACAGAGAGAGGCAGGGTAAGAGAGAGGGAGAGCACCATATATGTGCCCAGTGATAGGAGGCTACTTGGGCACCTGCACTAGGCTGGAGGGAGCCGACTTACCGCCAGGATCTTCTTCTCGCCCTCTTCTGCCACACAGGGCCACCAGCCCTTCACAGTTTTCTGTTCAAAAAGGGACACAAACCACTCCGGGTGGAAGGTGTCATCCAGCTGGTCCAAGGAGCATTTCTCGGCTGTCTTGGCAGGTTTGGGCATGTAGTTGAGGTCCAGCTGCAAGGAGCCTGCAGCAGAGGGGGGTTATTCTGCCAATGGTTTCTTAATCACTGCCAGCCTAGGGCTACCCCTGGGGCTGAGCCGTTTCCAGAAAAACTGTCACCTCCTCCACTTTGATCCATGGGCTTAGCCTCAGGTGGCATCCCATAAACTCTCCATTTCCCCACCCATTGCCTCTCATTACATGTACACAGCTTCCCATACAACTACTCACATACCCATATGCTCATTAATCTACGCTTATTGGTTCACCCTTCACAGGGCTTCCCACATGCTCAATTTCAGCTTGCATTGTACAGATCCATTCATTCACCCATTGTCTCCATCCATCCATCCATCTTTTAAATTGCTTTCATGGTGGGGGCGCCTGGGTGGCTCAGTCAGTTAAGTGTCCAACTTTGGCTCAGGTCATGATCTCATGGTTCGTAGGTTCAAGCCCCGCATCTGCTCTGTGCTGACAGCTAGCTCAGAGCCTGGAGCCTGCTTCGGATTCTGTATCTCCCTCTCTCTGACCCTCCCCTGCTCATGCTGTCTCTCTCTCTCTCTCTCTCAGAAATTTAAAAAAAAAAAAATTAAAAAATAAATTGCTTTTATTATGGTAAAATATATGTAAAATCTGTCACTTTAGCTATTTTTAAATGTATAACTGAATGGTATTAATTACATTCACAACATCACGCAATCAATCACCACTACCAATTTCTAAAACTTTTTCATCCTCCCAAACAGAAACTTTGTACCCATTAAGCAATATCGCCCCATTCTCCCCTCCTTTCAGCCCCTGATATTCTCTAATCTCCTTTCTGTCTCTATAAATTTGCCTATTCTAGCTATTTCATATAGGTGGATCATAAAATATTTGTCCTTTTGTGTCTGGCCTATTTCACATAGCAAGCTTTCCAGGTTTACCCATGTTGATGTATGTCTTGGTACTTCGTTCCTTTTTATAGCTCAACAATGTTCCATGGTATGGATAGACCACGTTGTGTTTATCCATTCATCCGTCAATGGGACACTTGGGTTGTTGCCACCTTTTGACTGTTGTGAACAGAGCTGCTCTGAACTTTGGCATACAAGCGCCTCAGTCTGGGTTTTCAATTCTTTTGGGTATATAACTAGGAATAGAATTGCTAGGTCATACAGTAATTTCCGTATTTGGTTTTTTGAGGACCTGTCAAACTGTTTTCCACAGCAGCTGCACCATTTTACATTCACACCAGCATGTTTGAGGCTTTCCAATTTCTCGACATCCTCTCCAACACTTGTTGTTTTCCACTTTTTGTTTTTATTTTTAAAGCCATCCTGGTAAATGTGAAGTGCTATCTCACTGTGGTTCATCCATCCATTTTTTTCATCTGCCCACCTACTTCTCCAAGCAGCCATCTTCTTATACTGTTTATCTACTCATCAGTTTTATCGATCAGCTCCCTGTATAGTTCCATCTCTTTGGTTGAACCATATGAAAATGGTATTCAACTATCTTTGACCTATAAAAGCAGCAATTTCATGTGGTTTCACCTAATCCAATCACAACAACACGTTGAAGTCAATGGGATTGGAGCATGAATTGCTGAAGGGATTCAGTGAGAGAGATAAAACTAAAAAATGTTTTCTGAGGCCAAATTAAAGAAATTCTTGAATACCATGCAAAAGAGATTAGATTTTTTTCAGTGTGGAATGTTCAATTACTGTAAGTATCCACTGATTGGATCTATTTGTCTAGTTTTCTTTTTTTCCACACATCCATTTGGCCCTCCACAAACCCATCTGCTTTGATCTAATTATCTCCATCCTTCCATAACTACCATTTGTTGAGCATTACGTCTACCCAATAATCAGGCTGTTATTCTATCCATCCATTTGTTCAATTCTGTATCAGCGTTCATATGTCTATCAGCCCACCCACACGTCTCTCCATCCCTCAGGTGTAGGTGAACATTTATTTCCCATTTTAAATATGGGCCTAGTATAACATTAAGAAAAATCAGGATATTAAACCATACGTGTGTGTGTGTGTGTGTGTGTGTGTGTGTGTGTAAAACATGAAATTATCCCAGCATGATCTACATACAAGACTCTAAGGAAACACAGTATTATCTCTGGATGGCAAGATTATAGATCTCAGCTATTACTTTTTTTCAAAGTACTAAGTATTTTTAAAAAGCAAAATTGTAACTAGAAACACATTATGAAGGAGAAAAAAGTGGTAGTTATAATAGTTTTATTTTTAAAAACAAAAGATGAGCCCATTTAGTTTATTTTGAACACTATTTTCTCATTCAGTAAAAATGCAGCTTTCTTTGTTTTTCTTTTTAAATTAATTCTCTAAAGCCTCGTCTCATAAAGGAAAGGTTGACAGAAAGATGCCAAAAATTTTTTAAGTCTGTAAGCAAAAAAGACTCCATAAAAAAATTAAAAAGCAGCTGAAAAACTAGGAGAGGGGTGCCTGGGTGGCTTAGTTGGTTAAGTGTCCGACTTTCGCTTAGGTCATGACCTCGCGGTTTGTGGGTTGGAGCCCCGCGTCGGGCTCTGTGCTGACTGCCAGCTCAGAGCCTGAAGCCTGTGTCAGTCTGTGACTCCCTCCCTCTCTGACCCTCCCCTGCTCACGCTGTCTCTCTCTCTCTCCTAGAAATAAATAAAACATTAAAAAAAAAAACCTAGGAGAAATTATTTGGAATGTGTCCTTACTATATAAAAAGCTCTGAAAATCAAAAATAAAAGACGAACGAGCTGAATAAACCCATGAAAAATAAAATCTCACCAACAATACGGATAATAAGTACATTTTTAAAGTTCTACCTTACCAGGAATAAAGAGATGCAAGTAAAAACTTAAAACAAGGTTTTAGATTGGCTTTTTTCTTTTTTTTTTAAAGAGAACACTGGTAGCAAAAGTTTGGGGAAAATGACACCCTTATCCAAAATGGGCACAGGTGGGAGTAAAATGTAAACATAAAAATGTAAAAACATTCTAGAGAGCATTTGAACAAAGTATTTCAAAAACCACAAAAATGTATAAAGACCCTAAAAATCGACTTCTTACAGTTCAGGAAAAATATATAGGCTTCAGAGATGGGTGCCTGAGGGTGACACTCACATTATTAGATCTAAAGAGGAGCTGAGTACCCACCAAGAGAAGAAAGGCAGAATAGGGCCCACCAACAGGCAAGGATTAAGGATGATGAGGCAGATATAAATGAGGCAGGAAACTACCAACAGAAAGGATGTTCTTGAAATATTGAGCTTTCCCCCAAAAGAACAGGGTATAAAACATATGTGTGCTATAAACTCACATTGCTTTCTCTACATGCCATGGATGATTATATGTGTATGTGTATAAATACACACATAACATATATGTGTTTGCTTATATATGAAATAACATATGCCAAAATATTAGTGGAGGTTATCTCTAGTTAGAGAAATTTTAATACAGAAGTAAAGGGAGGCATTGTTGATCTATATTTCCTAGTTTTTCTACAGGAATTATGTATGATAGGAGAATCGGCAAAATAACAAAAGTGCAACCGATGCCCTGATTTTGACAGGCTGACTCTTTTACAGTGACATTCTGCAAGAGCCCCCCATCCTCTGAGGACGGGTGACAGGCCAGGGGTGGCAGGGGCAGGGTGGGGAGTGGAGCTGGGGGAACAGGCAGCCCTCCTCCTCATCCCTGCTGGGGCTGCTCCTCAGAACGTCCCCTGCAGAGGCCCAAAGGCTCAACAAAGATCAATTCACCTTTCTGCAATCAAGGGCCACCCAAGAAGGGCTCCAGTGATTCGTCCAAAGCTGCCCTGTCCCCAGGTGGCAGAGTGGAACAGGAACCCAGGAATGCCTCTCTTACAAGGCTCACGTCTTTTTTAAATTGAGTTAAAACTCACGTAACATAAAATGTACCATTTTAACCATTTTTGTGTAAAACTCAGTGGCTTTTAGGATATTCGGAGTTGTGCAATCACCAGCACTATCAAATTCCAGAACATTGTCATCACTCCCAAAAGAAACCCCATCCCCATCGGCACTTTCAACCCCCTTCTCCCAGCCCCTGGCCAGCACGAGGCTACTTGCTGCCTCTGGATTTGCCTACTGCAGACGATTCCTATAAATGCAATCACACAGTATGAGTCCTTTTGTGACTGGCTTCTCTCGTTTAGCATGGTTCATCCCTGTGATAGCACGGATCCGTATTTCCTTTCTTTCTGTGGCTGAATAATGTCCAATTGTATGGCTAGACCACACTTTCTGGGTAACTCTTGCAGTTGTGACAGGGCTGTTACTCACAGTCCCATCTGCTGGCCCGGTGCAGCCATCCTCCTCGCCCTGCATCTCACCCCGTCCTTACCACATCCTTCAGCCCAGCTCAGGTTTCTGCGCTCTTCTCCCCCACAGGAATCCTGCCTGGGAGCTTGGAGGATGGAGCCGCGGTGGCTCGTTCACTCATCACTCAGGCACAAGGGTGAAGACTGACTTGTGGCCCCCACTTACTAGGCCCGCTCTGCCCGGTCTAGACAGGGGTTGAGGTGAGGGCATCCCATCAAGTGTGAGGCCAGAGAGCCGGCGACAGCCTGTTCACGTTTGCCCTGCCTTCAAACCTGTGCTTTTCCTCTCTTCCTTACGTGCCTGCCTCCTACCATCCAGTGTAGCCCAGCGTTCAGGCCCACCTCTGCTGACAGGCCCCTCTGACTGCTCAGGCACTGCTCTGAGTCACAGATCTTACTCAGTAACAGGGGGCGGTGACCCTGAGCCACCTGAGGACAAGAAGTAGGACCACTCCTCCTGCCAGCCTTCCCAAGTGTGACACACGTGTGTGCACATGCACGCACACACACACACACGGGGGGTCTGGATCAACTCCCAATGTGCAGGATGGTGCTGACCAGAGACGGTGCTCACCCAGAAAGTCGTCAAAGGAGAACTTGTCATTGTCCCAGATCTGAAATACCACTCGTGCTGGGATTTTGCTCTCGGTCTTGTCCAGCCTCCAGAAAGCATCCTGGCCCAAAGGAGGAAGCAGGAAAGCAAGATTAGAGAGAACTGTGGTCCCTTCCAGCCTGGAAGGCTGCTGGAGGAGGCAGAGAATGGGACATCTCTTAGGGACTTGCCAGAACCAGGACTTGGAAGGCAGCTTGCCAAGATCCCCGCAGAAAATGTTCAAGGACCCAGGAAGGACCCATGCAGGCTGACTTCACATGAGGTGGCTCCTTTAAGTCTCCCAAGTCCATGGATGGAGGCTTCATTCCCATTTTACAGATGATGAAGCAGAGACTTGCAGAAGTTAAAAATTTGCCCAAGATCTGACAGCTAATGATGATAATATTAATCTGCACTTCCTATGTGCCAGCCCTTTACTGCCATGAGCTCAGCATCTATCCTTCCAACAACCTATACAGGACATGCCGCTGGCCTTATGGCTGTCAAAACCAGAGCAAGTAGCTTGCCCGAGACACACCACTGAGAAGCAGTGCACCGGGATTCAAACCCAGGCAGTCAGGTTCCAGTCCTGCTCTCGCCTCTAAATCCTGCTTTGCCCGTGTGCTCCTGCGGACAGGGCTGGCTAGCTGGAAGCCTGGGCCCCAGCCCCCACCCAACCCTGCTGTCACCAGGAGGATCCCCCTGACACACTGGTGGAAGGAGCTGACACCAGGGCTTGTAACTTCAGCTCCTCCCTCAGCGTGGCAACCCACCCCGTCTTTACCTCCAAGAGCTTGCCCTGGAGCAAATCCAAAGCCCCAGGTGCTGTCAAGTTCACCACCCTCGTGCTCTTCCTACTCCACCTCCCTCAGACCACTCCCTGGACCAGCATTATGCTGGGTTTCATCCCACAGAGGCCTTGCGGAGGAGCTGAGGGGTAAGGACAGGCACGCTGCGGCCTGGGTCCACCCCTGAATCCAGCCACACTCAACCCGGAGGACCATCGCTGGGGCTTTCCCGCTCACACTTGTCCTCTGTCCTCTCGCTGGAGCTTCTGCTGAGTGAGTGGCAAGGACAAGAAACACTGCGACGATCTGGAGTCCTGGGGGACAGACTGGGGTGTTGGGGAGCACTGCTGATACAGAGGGCTTGCCTGCTCCTGGGCACACTGTACGCACAGGCTTACCGCCCAGCCAGGGCTGTGCCCGCCGTGTGGCCACCCCGGGGCACATAGACCCACGGGGCTCCTGAACCAAAATCCATGCCCTGTGAGGAATGGTCACCTTGCAAAGCACACAACTGCAGCTTGGACCGCTGCCTGATTTGGCGAGGGGCTCGTGCCCCTAGCTGGCCCCTGTCTGGTGCCTCCCCTCTTCCGCGCCCCAGCCCTCCTGCAGGTGCCTGCCTTCTCTGGCGGGGCTTTTATGGCCAGCTCCGCAGGCCCGCCTGCACAGGCCGCCAGCATCCTCCATTCCTCCGGCCGGCCCGGTTTATGGGCTCAGTAATGAGCCAGAGGTTCAAACAGCCCCTGGTGGGAGCAGCTGGGCTGGGGCTCCAGCCTGGGGAATGGCCCCCCAGGTCCCAGGCGCTCATTACGCTCCCGGTCTGGGCCCTTTTACTAGCTGTTTATTTGCAGGGTGGGTGCCTGACGCGCAGGCAGGCCCCAGTGGGTGTGCTGGGCTCCAGGTGGGGAGCCAGGCCGGGGCGACCCGCGGTGGTTCAAAGCAGCCGGATGAAAGGAGACCTTGTGCTTTACGACAGTCTCGTCTGGTTAATGGGGTCCCCGGAGGGCCTGCCTGCCAGAGGCCTTGAACCCCTCGGCAGAGGCCTGGCTCTGCGGCAGGACTGGGGCGCCCAGAGGCCGTGCAGTAATCCCACACTCTCCCATCCCCAGACTCAGTCCTGTGGCCCAGGCCAGCTCATTGGTGCCTCAATAGGGGCACGGCTCCACCTGCCTCCTGGGTCCCTTCCCCCCACAGAGGGGCCAGCTAGCTCTTCCTGGGTCAAGCCAGCTCCCCCCTCATGTTCCTGCTTGACTTCAGAGCTCCCTGGGCTCTGTTTCTCAACCTCCTCTTCTGTCCTCCACCCGTACCTCCAGCTACCCTCTCTTGGAGCATGGTACCCTCTGGAATTCCATTCCCCTTGCTCCCCCCCCCCCGGGGGGGGCTCTCCTGGACTCCCTGACCATCTTCCTTCTCTCCACCCTAGCAGCCCTGGTAGCCTTCTCGTTCTTCCAGGGGTAGCCCAAGCCTATGGGTTGGGCCACGGTGGGTCAGCCCAATTCTCTCCTTCTTCCTTGCCGGTACCTGTAATACTGACATAAAACGCCATCATTGCCAGAATGCAACCACCTCAGATTCTTAACCAGCAACTCCACTCGGGTCCTCAGAACTTCCAGGTAACTCTCTCAGCATCACAATGAGCTCTCTCTCTCTCTCTCTCTCTCTCTGTTCCCTCCCTCACTCAGCACAATGGTTACTTCCAGCCTTTTTCATCTACCTCAAGTCACCTGCCTCAGTGCCAGGATATTATCTCTCCTCCTACTTTGTAGAAAAAACAGAGCCTCTGCTTCCTGTGACTCCTTGCCTACCTCTCCACCTGTCACAATGAAGGGGATAGTCCCGCCTCCCATCTAAACAGGCCACTCTGCATCTCTCATGCTCAATTTCCCAGGCACACCTGGCCCCTTGTATGTCGTGCCTGAGCCCTCCCTTCCCCATTCCCGGCCCCCACTCTCCCTCTGCCCACAGCATAGAGGCAGTGTGTGTTCGATTTGGAGCTCTTCCCCAACAATGCAGCACTTGCTTTGTTATGGAAACAACTCGTGCTAGACAAACACCCTGAGCAAAGGCAAACAAGATTAAACCTACAAACAGGCTACGTTTTCCTTGACTGCACAGAACCCAAGGCTGTTGCTAAATTCTGCCTTCTGGCAGGAACTACGCAGCAATCCCTGGGTGAAAGCATTCATTTAACCTTGTTTAACCCTCTTTTCTTTTGTTTGATGGTTTCAGAATGCTCAGTGGACCATTTTGGTTTCTCTAAAATGCAGATGATCCCTTGTGTAAGGCTGGGAAGGGGTCACGCGGAAAGAATGGAATGAACAGAGCTAAGAAGACCTAAGTGGTACATAGGAAGTACATTCTCTATTTCCCTCCTTTAAGTCACTCAACCATTCAGGAGAGAAAGAGGAGTCACAGAAGCTTTGTGGCCTGAAGCCTTGAGCCACCTCAGGAATGAAATGGGGCCAGAGGAACCTCAGAACACCAGAGCAGCATTCACTTTGCTGAAGAGAGAGCGCCCCAAGGTGGAATGGTGCTAAGTGGGATGCAGGTGGGCAGAAGCTCCAATGGGGGTGCCCTCTGCTTCCATTCCACCTGTGCTCTGGGGCCTCCCCGAGGACAAGTGCAGTGCCACCAGGAAGGAGGCCGCCTGCCTTGGGATCTGCCTACTTTAGGAAAAATGAATTTGTTGCCCAGGTAAGACCTAAATGGAGAGGTGCTGAGACACAGAGAGCTGAGGGACCCACCTCTGCCCTCTGGCTGATGCACCAGGTCCCCCAGGTGCTTTCTGCCTGCAGTGAGGTCAGGGAGGGAGGAGGGCAGTGTCTTCGGCCTGGAAGACCACAGCTGCTCCCAGTAACTGTCCAGCGTGGACAGTGACCACAGGCACCAGACACAGAAATGTGGGGTATGAGGTAGCAGGAGAGACTTAACTAAGCAACCCCAATCCTATGGACAACCCAACCCATAGGCAAAGCTCCGAGGAATATCGCCCTGTGGGGTTTCCCCACTGCCCCTTCGATAAGCGTGCTGGGCTTTCCTACAAAGGTTCTTCCCACTCTGCCCTATGACCCTTCCTGCTGCTTGGTTTGTCTGGGGTCAGGAGGAAAGCAGTAGTTTCAGGATCTGGACTGAGCTGTGTACGATGGTTGTGGAACTGGTGTGGGGGCATTTGTGGGGTGGTAGCGATGCCAGCGATGGCAATAACAGTAGAAATGGAAGAAGTGGGGGTGGGGAGACGAGTGATGGGCTATGGCAGTAGTCATCACGCGGTGGTGGCCCGGGGGTTCCAACACTGGGGGCAGTGGTGAGAGCTGACGATGGCAGGGCAGTCACAGGGACCACAGACAACCCCAGGACTAGCACCGCGGGGGATGGGAGCGATGCTCACCTTCTTGGAGACGGTGCACACTTGCTCAGCCGGCAGGTAGTCAAAGGGGAAAACAAACCTCCAGTTAAAGTTGCCTTCGCCTCCCAGGGACCGATAATGCACATCGGTCTTTTGCTTGTGCTCTTCAAAGCCAACCATCCAACTAGACAACATTTTAGAGAACATTCCTAATTAAGGCTTCCACCACACTATGCCTCCTCCACATAACATCCTCAGGCAGTTAAGAAGGTAAATGAACTCGGTAAAGGATAAAACAAAAATAATTCCCAAGAAATCTCCAGGAAGTACCGAATGTGCCATAAATTTTAAGGCATTCTAACTTCTCTCCTGAGGGACAGCCTCAAACCTTATATGTTCAACACAGAGATTTTTGTAGAAGAAATATGGTAGGAGAATGACTCTGTAAGGGCAGAGATCACTGCCATAAGGCCCTCCTTCTTTTCTTGTTCTCTCCCTCCCCTGCACCGGAGCCCCCCACTTTCCACCACCCCAGAGGAAGCAGAGCAGCACCATGGGGCCAGGACAGGCAGGAAGGGGCATGACTCCCTACCCTTTCACATAAATATCGCTCATCTTCTCCCCCGTGATGCTGAGGTCATCCAGGATCACGTCCTTTGTGTTCCATACAATGCAGCGAAGGAAAAACCTGTGAAGAATGGCTCAAGTCCACATGGAGTTCCCATCCAAGGGTGGGCAGTCCTTGACTGAGAAGCTAAGAAGCCAGCTCACCCAACAAGACCCCGATGCTTGCCTGGCCGGGCACCTGGCCACGCCCATACAAGAGTGGTATCCTGTGGCCCAAGTGGCCTCCCGCCCGGCCTAAGAGTGGCCTCCAGGTCCCACCCACAGCTGGCTGCAACCATTCTGCCACTGCACTCGGCTCCAAGCCAATGGCTGGGGTAAGTCACCTTCTGGCTCTCCGTGGAGTGATGTTGAAGGGAGGTCCAGGCCGCCCCAGGGCCTTTGGAAATAGGTCGATCCACATCTGCAGCTTCCCCTAGGGGGACAGAACTCTGTTTTCTCCCCACCTTTTTCACTCCACCAAACCTACCAACCACCTGCTCTGTGCCAGATAGGCAAGGCACAGAGCAGGGAACATCCAAGCCCTGCCAAGGAGAGGCTCACCACCACCCCAAAGAGGAGGTGCCCTGCATGGGGCTACAGGGCCAACTGCAGCAGTGAGCCGCTTGCCCCAGGGCTGATGACGTGGACCTGTGCCTGGGGGTCAGGGTCAGGGCAGGCTTCTCAGAGACCATGATGTTTGAGTTGAGTCTCAGCGTGCTGGAGGGAAAAGGGAAGAAGGGCATTTCCAGCTGAGAGACTGAACAAAGTCACGGAGGGTCAGTGAACACAGTTTAGCCACAGGGGATTCAGAGGACTTCCATGACCAGAAACCGCTCTACCTGCCACCTTGGCTCCCTCCCTCTGCAAGTTGGGTATTACTTCTGTCCCCATCTCACAGAGAAAGAGCAGGGATTGAGGTAACTTCTCCAGGATATATAGCTCAAGAAGGAAAGTTCACATTTCAACATCGGCTGTGCCATTCTGGGGCAGCCTCATATCAAGGGGAAGAGAGCTCTCTCCAACAGCAGAGATGATGTCCCCTGCATGTCTACAAAGGCACCTTCATTGCTACCTTGGCCTCTCTCTGCCTGTAATCTTTTCTCTCCTCCACCTCCAAAACCTAGCCCCAACCTCACCTCTTCCAGGAAGCCTCCCAGTCTCAGCCCTGGGCCTGCTGCCCTTCTGCTCACCCTCCCTCTGCATGGAGGATGCCCTTGGCCCTCCTGGTGACAGCTCTCAATGACAGCTCTGCCATTCTGTCACAGGGTGCTGGCAGCCCTGTCTGAATTCCTCACTGCAGCCTAGCCCAAGGCCAGCCAGCTGGATGTCACTCACCAATGGTAGGGGAGGGCATCCTGGGCCATGCTGAAACAGCAAGGCTTTTGCATGACTCATGGGAAGTAGGAGGTCTATCCATGGGGATAGAGGAGGTGACTTGGGCTTATTCCCCAGATCCTGAGGGCTGTAGGTGTCTGGTGGAGGGGAGAGACAGGTCTCAGAGGCCCCCCACCCCCCACCCCCACCACATAGGCTACAGTGGTCACCACCCAGACTGCGGAAAAACATGTCAAGGAGGAATTGGCCAAATCCTGAGCTCCCTGCTCAATGCCTCTGGCATGTGCATGCTGTCCTTGGGGCAGAGCCAGCTGGGGGTCAGGGCTCAGAGGCCCAAGGGTCAATGTCTTACCTGCTCAATGTCTGGCTGCAGGGGACTGTAGAGGGGCCGGGATTCCACATGCTCAGGGACCAGGCCCTGCTGCTGGAGGACATATAAGGCTAGGCGCTCTTCCACTGGGCCCAGGTGCGGGTTCAGGACCCTGCCAGCCTCTGCTCCAGAGAGAAGACAAAAAAGTTGTCAGAGCTGAGTGAGCAAGGAATGGTAGGGCTGCCTGGAGGCCTCGGGAAGCCCCTGCCCCCTCCCCCCTCCCCCCTCCCCCCTAGCCAAGACACACTTCTGATCCTCAGGTCTCACTCTCTGTAAGGGAAGCCTCACTGTCCACTGGCTCCAGACTTAAAATCCAGATTCCTCATTGCCATCACTTCTACCAAGCCCCTTCTGGAAAGCTCTTCCTCTTTTCCACTAATACAAATCCTCCCTGCTCACCAAAGCTCATCCCTTCCAGGAAGCCCTCCCTTACTGCTCCAAACTCTGATCCTCAGCAACCTCTACTCCTAGATTGGGCATCTAAGTGCTTTCAATACTACTATTCTCTGGTTCACACAATCTGTTCTGTTACTAGCAGTAGCTAAAATAATAGCAATAACTGTGAACTGGAACAGGAATCAGGTACCGTTCTTCATAGATATTAATAAGTTCTATCCTTATAATAACTCTATAGGGCAAATGCTATTATGGTGCCCATTTTACAGATGGCAGAAATGAAACACAGAGTAGTTACACAGCTGGTCAGCAGGACACCCTCATTTAGGAGGGTGCATGACTAGATGTGAACACCCTTCCCTACCCCCTCGTGCTTCCCAGGTACAACTCCTCCCTGCCAGGGAGTGGGCTGAGGGCTGGCGCTGTGGATGAGATGAGGACACAGGGGTGATTCTGACCCACACAAGCCTGGCCAACCAGCCAGCAACATGAACTTGGAGCCCCCACAATAGAAGTTTTGACTGGGCATAGGTGGGCCCACATTTGTCCAAACACACATGTACACACACAGGTATGTGCACTCAGATGTGCCCTTGTTGACCAGCACAGACTCTCACAGGCACACAAACACACACACACACACATGTTCATCTATCAAGCCTGCTCTGCCCACTTCACTAGATACCACAAAGGAAGGGGCACAACACTGCAGAAGGAACACTGGGCCAGGAACCTGGTTCTGTTCCCATAACCGGCTGGGTGACTCTGGGCATATCGTTAACCACTCTTGGCCTCAATGGCCTCATCTGCAAAACTAGGCAGATGTCCGACCTCACCATCAATAGCTTTCTGGCGTTCCTTTCTTATGAATTTATGACCATGAGCCCTGGTCCCTGTGCTAAAGCTGCTCATAGACTAGCAGAAGGAAATGAGACCACCCCGAAAACAGATGCACGTTCTATGGGAAAGGAGAATGGGGGTTGGGTTAAGGCCTAATGGAGAGGAGCTGGCTCAGTCACGACCTAGAAGAGTCAGGAAAACAGAACGAGAAGAGGTGGGGGGGCTGAGGGAATCAAAGCCGCCATTCCCCGTTTACAACCTCAGCACCAGCTCTGACATCAAACATCTCTGAAACCAGCAGGAAGTAAGGGGCCCCCTGGGCCTGTAAACACCTCCAGGGAGTCGGAGCTGCTCCTGATGGGCAGTGTAGGCCTGTGGGCATCCCAGACACACAGGGAGCATGTGGCGCAGTTCTCAGGCACGAGCACTGGGCAGATCCAGGGGCGAGCACGGACGCGTCAGGTTCTCTGGACCCCCTTTTGGGTGCTTTAGGTATAGGAGCTATGAGTGTTGGGGAAGGAAGGAGGGATGTGGGGGGAAGGCTCAGAAGATATCATGAACGCAAAGCTGGCAGGCTAGTGCAATTCAAGTAGAAAACTGTTTCGCAGGAGTAGTCTGCACCCCAAACTCCAATTCAAGTCTGACCAGCCAAAGCCAGAAGCAAACAAATCCTAACCATGACCTGGCCCCTGGCCCCACCCAATCCCTGACATAGAGGGCGAGCCCACCGTGGTTCTGGGGGCCTGTGGCAGCTCACCTATTTCTTCAATGGTATACTCTTTATCCTGAAACACCACGCGGTCTGTGTGGTACACAGGAGCCTTGACTCTGCGCTGCTGGCAGAAGAGGTGGAGGAGCTGGGAGGGGCGGAGCTGGTCCCTCCACTGGTTGGGTCCAGAGCTGAGGCCGAAACACAAGGCAAAGAAGAGATGCTCCAGGGCACTGCCCATAGCAGAGTGGTGCACAGCGACCTGTGTACCACATGCATGGTATCACCCGCCCTTGACTTTTATGTGGGCACACTCACTGGCTGTGTCTGGGGCACCCACTTTAAACACAGAGAAACTGAGGCCTAGAGACAACAGAACTTGTTTAAATACTTACTGAGTTGGGGGGGTGGTGCATGAGTGGCTCAGTCAGATAAGCATGTGACTCTTGGCTTCAGCTCAAGACATGATCTCACAGTTCGTGGGTTCGAGACCCATGTCAGGCTCTGCACTGACAGCACAGAGCCTGCTTGGGATTCTCTCTCTCCCTCTCTCTCTCTGCCCCTCCCCTGCCCTCTCTCTTTCTCTCTCTCAAAATAATTGAATAAACTTAAAAAAATAAATACTGAGTTGGAATCTAGATGTTTCCCATTTCCAGATTTAGATAATCAGACCCTAACAAGACCCCAATTGGTAAAAAGTGGACAGGGGATGTACACACGAGTTCACCTGACATCAATTCCTTGAGGCTCAACTGGCACCCATGTGTCTCACTGTCTCCTTTCGCTGTTCCCTTCTTTTTTTTTTTTAATTTTTTAATGTTTATTTTTGAGAGAGAAAGAGACAGAACATGAGCAGGGGAGGGGCAGAGAGAGAAACAGAATTCGAAGCAGGATCCAGGCTCTGAGCTATCAGTTCAGAGCCTGATGCAGGGCTCGAGCTTACAAACTGTCAGATCATGACCTGAGCCAAAACTGCACATTTAAGTGACTGAGCCACCCAGCCACCCCTGCTTTTCCCCTCTTCTTGATTCTTCCCTCTACAGGGGCTCAATAGTGTCTTAAGGAGAAGTGGATTACAATAATATGATAAAGAGCCAGGTTCTTAGAGTCAGACAAACAGGTTCACATCCTAATCCCACCATTTACAAGCCGTAACATTTCCTTATCTGTACAGTAGGGATAAGACCCCCAATTGGATGGAGCGAGAGAACACCTCTGAAGTGCTAAGCACGGAGCTGACACATATGAAGTGCTCCATATGCGGGGGGCAGGCCTGTTGGCAGAGAAGCAACCAGCCCCCGTGCACCTACACACAGTAGGTCTGTGGGAGTCCGCAGCGAGCTCCAAACTTGGACAGCAGCCTATTCTCCAGGTCGATGACTGTCTCCCCAATCTTTTCATCTTTGGAGAGGAGGTCATAGTCATAGAGAGTGATCTTCAGGTCCTTCTCGAGAGGCAGAGTGCAAGTCAGCTCGAACATCCTGCAGGGGGCCCAGGACAGATGTCAGGATGCTGTAGGCTCCCTGCTGTTGTTGGACACAGCAGGTACTCAAGGGAGGGAGAGCAGGACAAGAGCAGGGGCTTGAAAGCCTTCCTTGGCCCCCTCCTCCCCTTCCAAGAGTGGTCCTGGGGCCCACCCTCCTAGGTCTCTTATATATCTTAAATTATTACCCCCAGCGCTCTACTGATACTGGCCTTTTCAGTGTGTGTGTGTGTGTGTGCGCGCACGCGCATGCATATACACATGTGTGTCAGATGCTCCCAAATCCTCTGGGCTGAGCTTATGGTATATACCTGCCTGATAAACCATAAAATGAACAAATGCATTGGAACAGAAAGTTAACACTGAAGCTTCAACCAGGACAACAGGAAGCAAGAGATGTGAAAGTGGCAGAGCTCTAGAATTTACCAGAGGCATGGCCCAGAGTCCACTCTGGGGACACTTGGGGGTTCACACCTGCTTGCAGGGTGAGAAGGGTGAGGATATGTGAAGAGATGTCTTTGGAGAGAGCTCCTGCTGTGCTCTGAGCTCTCCATCCCCCACCCTGGTCAAATGTAGAGGTAGAGTCCCTTTTCCCCTGAAATAGTTCCCTGCAGGTGGGAGGCAGAAACCTGGCACCTGACTCCTACTCAAGAAAGAGAAAGCAGGCAGCTGAGAGGAGGAGGAGGAGCAAGAGGCTATACACTGTTTCCCTCCTGGCTGGGGCCCCATGAGGCCACCCTGAATCCTACCCCAGGGGACCCGGGGCTCCAGCAGTGAGACTGTGGACAGGCCCATCTGAAAAGGGCCACCAGTAAAGGGACATAGCATCTGCCACATCGTGGGAGCTTCAGTGGGTGGGCTCAGAGGAGCCTTCTGGAAAGCACACACAAGAAAATATATCAGCTTTAACATCTGCCACCCAGAGAGTGCACCAAAAACAGAGACAGTGAGCACACAGGGCCTTCCTCTCGCAGGGGCTCCCCTAGTCCTGGCCCCACACAAACTAAACCTCGGCAGCTAGTCGGGGTTTGGGGGGAGTCATCAGTCAGGAAAGGGAGAGAGGCAGAGCCCCCTCCCTCCCTTCACACATACACCTACACACTGCAAGCATCTGTACCCATAGTGGCATAGCTGTACCCTGCTGGGAGAGGGGACAACTACCCTAGAGCCAGTCAGGTTCCTGACTGCACACAGAGGGGCATTCTGGTCACCACCTTGACACTGTGGGTTTAGGAAAAAGCAGATTGTCTGCAAGTAAGCAGAAACATCACCTGCCTGCCCAGTTCCTACTCAGGAAGCGAGGAAGGCAGCCCCCACGAATACATGTTTACAGGATATTGGCAGATAAAAGCAAAGCTGTGTTTTCATTCAATTCCACGAGTTGTGCTTGCTCCACACATGAGTTAGTTATACAGTTTCTGCACTCGCTCTCCCACCTTGCCCTGGGCCCTGACACTCACGCCCGCCCCACTGGTGGAACTGGCCCGATTATGATCTGCCGCCAGGTCACCGTTAGCCTGTGGTTCACGCAGGCCACCGGACCTCACCAAACAGAGCTGCTCCCACCTCCTTCCCTGCAGCCCCTCCCTCCCAGTCCAGCTTGCTGCTGGCTCATCACTGGAAGGACTGTTTCACCTTCAAAGGCAGCAATTCTCCAGGCTGACTTGGCCCTCACTGCAGAGCTCAGTGACTGCAACTAAATCTATAGGCATGGGTTTATGAATTCAATGTGTCACTTGACAATATCAAAACAACACACCTTCTCCTACAGAGGCTAGAGAACTAGCCACCAACTTCCCTCCGTAACTCCTTCTCCAGCCTAAACAAGCTCACATCCAAACTGCAAGCAATTCACAATGCCTGGGAGCTACTCCCATGCAATGGGCACGCATTCTTCCTTTCCTTGTTCTTGGATTTCAAGAAGCATTTTACTATCTCTTGCTCTATCTCTCCGCTAGAGACGAACATGAAACAAAAAAGAGAACAATTAGTAAAGGCAATATGGGATACTGGATTAGATTCTAGAACAGTAAAAAGACATCATGGGAAAATTGGCCCAATCCTAATAAAGTCTAGAGTTTAGTAAACAGTAACGCACCACTATCGATTTTTTTTTTTTTTTTTTTAGTTTTGACAACTAAGCCGTGGTTAGGTAAGATGTTAATGGCAAGGGAAACAGTATGAAGGGTATACAAAAACTGTACTAGATCTGCAACTTCTCTGTAAATCTAAATTTACTCTAAAGGAAAAATTAACCTAGGAAAAGAATAATTAGCCAGTGTGCTCTGAGTTTCCATTTAGATTTCTGATCTTTGAGGTAATTGCTTATGTGATCAACTAGGAGCTTCTGCCAGGACTCAAGACTTAGTACATAATGAAAAGCTAGCTGAGGTTACATCCCAATAGACAAGCAGGATCAGGGGACCACAGCTTTGCCGCAAGACCTGGGGACTTCCCAGCAGCAGCCACAGCTCCACACTGGGGGAAAGGCGGGAGGCAGCAAGGGGAGGGGGGGCGTTGTGCTGTGCGGGGATTGTTATCCAGATGGGCCCCTCCACCCAAGCTGCCTCCAACCTACTTTCCAAACACAGGCTCCAGAGTACAAGGAATGTAGTTATCCTGGTCGCTCACTGATTTCTTCCCTATGGAGATCTTGATGTAAGGATCACACTGAAGGAAGAGACAGAAAGACATCAGGGAACCCACTTTCCCTACACATCTCCAAGGCTTCTTCAGTCCTCTGCCTCCCCATGGGGTTAGGAGGCCGGCCATCAAGAAGCTGTCATCCTGTCATTCTGCCAGGCCAAGGGCCCCGTCCTGCACGCCGCCACACCAGGTGGCCCTGACATGGACTTCTAGTCACAGACTGGCAGTGGAAATGGTGTACCTAAGTCCTCCACACTCCCAAACCACCGCCCCACTGGGAGTCAGTGAGTGAGGACAAGACTTATATCCTCAGAAAAATAGTGGCTGCTATTACATGTGACTGAGCTAGCTGGGGTCCTCTCTGTGACCTCTGCTTCAACAGGCTGAAGGGAAAGAGATGGCCGGACTTTATCAGCCCAACCCAGCTCAGTTTGGCCTTCCCCGAAGCCTCCTGCAAGAACTGGCCTCCAGGAGCAGCTGCGGCCAGAGAATGCTCAGGGTCAGCAGTGAAGTGTATGAACTGACCGCTGGCCACAATCACATCTTGTAGGCCGTTGGTGGTGCCTAGGTTGGGGATGGCTCTATTCTGTTTGCCCTTTGACAGCCCAGCAGGGCGAGGGCAACTATGACTTCTCACCTTGAAAAGCAGGGCTCCAGGAATAGGACACCAGACCTCCACCCACAGCCTCAAGGACATACGCAAGGCCTGCACCCATCTAAGGGGATGAGAGAGGACCCTGGCCTCACACCTCTGAACTCCAGTCATCCCCACATCCTCCACTTCTTTCCTCCTTCTCTCTTCCCAAGTTTTCTCTACCCCTCCCCCACCATCTCCCCAGAGCTCCAGACTCCTGCCCTCCCTCAGGGCCAAGGTCAGATGAGGGGATGAGATACTTGCCTCAGGCACAAAATTTGAGTGAGTGCCATAAAACCCCTCAGTAATCAAGATAAACAAATTTTGATGCAATATTTAAAAAGTGAAAAATCAACGCCAACAGGCCATGATGAACAAAATACTAAATTTTAAATAAAGACAGGATCAGTATTACTGATTTTTCCTTTGGCCTCAGGCTCCACCGTGGCTAGGCACCACACAGTTACTGAGCCCTTTCCTCCCCGCACCCCCACCACCTGAAACGTGACAAAGCCCAGTCCCAGCCCACACCTTCCACACGGCCTCCTCCTGTGCCTCAGCCGCGTGCTGAATGGACACTAAGCAACCTTCTCACAAACTCTTGCCAAGTTTTTTGGCCCATCCTAAAATACTCTTTTCTTCTTCCTCCCAGCCTATCAAAACTCCTTCAATCCTTAAGAATTCTATGCCTTCTATGAAGCCTTCCTCATTATTCCCAAGTCTTAATGCTGCCTGGCCTTTTCTGACCTCCCAGAGCACTTGGCTGTAGACAGAAGTGCATCCAGTCAGCTCTCAGCACGGCGTGTGTTGGGCTGGTTTCCACAGCTTACTGTGAACTCCCCAGGACAGAGCTGTTTCCAGATTCCACAGTCCGTTTGTACCCCAGCCTGCTGTTTGGGAAGAGGTGAGAGTCCCAGGATTGTTACCTTCCCATTGGGGTCCTTGGGCTGCAGGCCAAATGCTCGGATGATGTAGATGCGGACCAGGCACTCCTGAGGCCCCTGGGCAGCCAGCTGGTGGAACTGTCTCGGGGGCATGGGGATGGCGGGGTCTTCTGGGAGGGGATAGATTTTGAAGAGGCCCTGAAAAGAAAGGGGCCAACTCATTCATTTTCATTGTCACAAACACAAACACCATCATGACCGTTCATTACCCTCATCTCTACCAGAGTCATCTCACCTGGGACCACCAAGTCCACCACCATGCCTAGAGGGATGCATCAACAGCGTCAACAGCATCACCCTCACTGTGACCACCTCCATCACCCACATGGTCACCAACGTCAACACCACGGTCATTACTGTAGTTACTACAGTATCTCTGCTCTTGCCTCCTCCATTTATTGCTGCCATTTCACAGTCTTAGGCCTCCCAGTTAGGGACACGTTCTCAAGGACTTACCTTAAACTCCCCAATAACAGATGGGTCCTCGGTCTCCTCCTGAGTCTTGCCCCGGTAGAGCTTGAAGGTGTTACAAAAGTCAGAGAGACCCTCAAAGGCTTCCACATTCTCCAGTTGTGTGTCATAGACCTGCCATATGTGGGGGCAAGAAAAGGGGACAAAGGAGAGAAAGAAGAGGAATAGCAAAGGAAGAGGAAAGATGACAGTATTCAAGTGAAGAAGGATGAGAAGGCATGGAGAAGAAAATGAAGGGAAAAGGCCATTTGCAAATTAGAGAAGCAAAGATGGGTAGGAGAGGCGAAGGTCAGAGGCCAAGAACAAAGAGGGTGGAGAAGGAAAGCACAAAAGCAGAGATTAAAGAATACAAGTAGTGGAGAGGAGAGAAAGAGAGAAAGGTCAGGGACAGAAGGGACAGGAGAAGGGAGGAAGAGAGGACGCCATTCGTTCAGCACCACTAGGTAACACTTTTCTGTTCTAGGTATCTAGGAGTCATCAGGTACATGGGGGGATAGTTTTTTAAGAGAATAAAATCAAACAAATTAATGGAAAGCTAACTTATGTGAAGACTGCAACAGAACTCTAGAAAATTTATGGGTCTGCATTTCAAGCCATGATGCTCACTGTCCAGGACATCCAGATGGCAGTAGCACCAAACACCTGGCCAAGGAGGCCTTTTGAGCATTACTTTATTTTTTTTTTTTTAATGGTTTATTTATTTCTAGGAGAGAGAGAGACAGCATGAACAGGGGAGGGTCAGAGAGAGAGGGAGTCACAGACTGAAATAGGCTCCAGGCTCCGAGCTGGCAGTCAGCACAGAGCCTGACGCGGGGCTTGAACCCACGAACCGCGAGATCATGACCTAAGCGAAAGTCGGACGCTTAACCGACTAAGCCACCCAGGCGCCCAGAGCATTACTTTAAATATGTGAACCCAATTTATCAATTTCATTACCCTTTAACACCCACTGTTACTTGCTAGTGTTTTGGAATTACTTAGGCTTAAATGAAGCAAGAGTTTCCTATTATAGATGATAAAATGTACCCAATAGTGCTGTTAAGAACTTAATATACAGAGGCGCCTAGGTGGCTCAGGTGGTTAAGCGTCCGACTCTTGATACCAGCTCAGGTCATGATCCTGCAGTCATTGAGATCAAGCCCCATATAGGGCTCTGGGCTTAATGTGGAGTCTGCTTGGGATTCTTACTCTCCCTTTCTCTCTCTCTCTGACCTTCCCCTGCTTTCTGTCTCAAAATAAATATCTAAATATTTTTTAAAAACCTGCTAAGTTGTTTATACCTGAAACTGATAGACAAGACACTTCAGGTAAATTCCTTTCTCATATTGCTGAGTATTGTAGCTCATTTAGACCTGGTCCAAGTTCTGTCCCTTCCAAGAAATAATTAATGATGCAAGCAGAGGCAGGTTCATTGTTAAAAAATAGTAAATACAAGTAAATATAAAGCAAATACTATTATTATTGCCTTTCATTTGATTCTCAAAAATAACAACTACTTATTTGGTTAATATTTGAGATGTATCATTTTGAGTGTGCTCTTGATCCACTTACACAGTTTATTTCTTTCAAAGGACAGTTCTTTCATTTGTCAATTCTACCATATCCTCTGTTCCAGTTTCTTATTTCTGCTTTTGTTTTTATTATTTTGTTCTTCCTACTAGTCTCAGGGGTTTTTTTGTCTTTCTGTTCTTTGTAACTTGATGAGTTGAAGCTTTATTTACTTTTCTCCCTCTATTCTGATGAGGAAAATGCTTATTGCTATGAAATTGCCTCTACTTACCACTGCCTTGGCATTGTCTCATTTGTTTTGATCATAACATTATCATATTCATTTTCTTGCCATGCCATAATTAGTTTTATTTTTATTATTTGATTACAAGCTAGATGTTTTTTCATTCTTTTATTTTAATTAGGCTTTTAAGGCTATAAATTTCCTCTGAATGCTGCTTTAGCTATAACCAGCAAGTTCTAATATGTAGCATTTTATCATTGTTTCCTACATAATCTGCAGTGTGGCTTTGTATTTCCTCTTCTACCAAGAACTGTTAAAAGAGAGGTGTGTTGGGTTTTTGTTTTTGTTTTTTTTAATTATCTAGATAGGAGAGAACTTTTGGGCTTTTGATCTTGTTATTATAAATCTCATTTGAGGCACCTGGATGGCTCAGTTGGTTAACTGTCCAACTCTTGGTTTTGGCTCAGGTCATGATCTCACGGTTCATGAGTTCGAGTCCTGCATCAGGCTCTGTGCTATCAGCACACAGATTCTCTCTCTCTCTCTCTCTCTCTCTGCCCCTCCCGCACTTGCTCTCTCTGTCTCTCTCTCTCAAATAAATAAACTTAAAAAAATAAGGTCTCATTTTGTGGCATTATAATCAAAAACATTGTCAGTGGTATGCCACTTTTTGAATTTTATCAAAGTTTTCTTCATGGCCTGTTACGTGGTCAATCTTTGTAACTGTGCCAAAGGCATCTCTGTTTTCAGGCTACAGGATTCAATCAGGTGAATGACTATGCCAGCTCTCTATATCCTCTTACGTTTGCATCCCCTTGACCTGACATGAACCGAGAGAAGGGAAAAATAAATCTCCCCTTACCTACTATTTCTTCCCATGTCTCCTGTAACTCCTGTTTTGTGAATAATGATATTGTGTTATTTAGCACATAGTTTATTTTCATAACTGTCACCTCGTGGAATGGTATCATTTAATGTTATAAAGTATCGTTCTTTGTCTCATTCATTTGAGGGAACTAATTCGACTCTCATCTAATAATAAGACTGAGACTTCCACTTTTAATGTTGCTAGGCACACATTTTTACCAGCTTTTATTTTCAACCTTCATGAATCTCTTGAGACCAGATTTAAATTTTATAATTAATGAACAATTGATATGATATGCACTGATATAATATGTATATTTGATCTGGGTTATATTTATATTTATGTAGTCATATAATATGTTTGTTACATTTCCCAATTTCATCAATATTTTTTAAATCTTTGCCTGCATGGTCTATTTTCTGTGTGTGTGTGTGTATGTGTGTGTGTGTTTCTGATATCTAGGATGTGCTGCATTTATATTCTAATATTATTATACATTTATATATACTACTATTTCTCTAAGTCCTCTATGTCTTTAGGGACAGTATTTATGAGTTCCCCACTATAGCAGTAATAAAATAATAGAATTCTATCTCCCTCCTTGCTCTCACTCCCTCACTCAGGTTCAGGCAGTATTGTCTTCCTTAGTATTTACTTTGTACTTCTTGCTTATAATTTGCTCATGGTCCTGTTATTTGATTTGTCAATTTTAAATACAATCCTATTATTTGATTTGCCAATTTTAAATACAATCTCTTTATTCTACAACATAACATGCCAATCTAGGTCCTCACTCTGTATACCATCATCTTTTCTCCTTCTGTGCCTAAATTTTGTCAGTTTTGTTACTTCCACATTTTCACCAAACATATTTATATTCTGTCCTGTTACCCTAATCCTGCCATTTATTTTCATTATAGGTCTAAGGTAGTATGGTCACAACTAGTCCCTTTGTTCTGGCTTCCCCCATTATCTCTGAACTGAGCTCATTCCCTAGGAGTTCCTCGAGATGGGGGCATGGGGCCCATATCCCCAGTTTCTGACTATGCCACCTGGTTGTCTATAGCCGTTGTGCCTGAAGGGAAGCTTGGCTGAATATAAATCCTGGGCCACCCTTTCTTTCCTTGATGACTTTACACATGGTGCTTTACTGTCTTTGGGTATTAAATGTTGTTGTGGAGAAACTGAGGCCACCTTGATTTATTTCCTATTTTAAATGGCTTAATTTAAAGTCATTTAAAGACAAGAGAGAAAAGAAGAGAAAAGGGTATGACTACCACAAAAACTCCTCCTTTATCTCCAAAGTCCAATAACACGTACCAGGATATGTCTCAGGGTTGACCAATCTGGGTTGGTTTTTCCTGACACACAGTGGACCTTGTTGTATGTATATTCAGGTATTCTTTCACTCCAGTGACATTCTATTACACTCTTAAGTGTCTTTTTGTTTTAGTTCATTGTTTTGGTTGTCTTTCTCAAAGACTCCAATTATGCAAATGTTGGATCTCTTTTCCCTGATTTTTATATTTGTTATTTTCTCTTCATTGTTTTATACTTCTGGTTTTTTTAATTTCCATATCCTTCAGCTGACTTCCATCATTTCTGTCCTCTGCCCCTTCCTGTGTGATCCTTCTGCCCTGTGCCCCTTCCAACCTGCTGTGTTCTTCTCTTTCTTTCCTGAATCATACCAGTTCACATATCAGGTCTCCTCCTTCCACCATCCTGTGAGTTCTTTCATCTCTGCTTTGCATTCTGACTGTCCCACCTCTGAAAAGTTCACAGTAAAATATTTCATTTCATCTGCCCCTTGGAAAAATTTTCCTGGTGGGTATATATCCTCTTTAAGTTTTGATTTGTATTTTTTTTTCATAGTATTTTTAAATTAATGCCCTGAGAGTTCTTTTATTATTTCTCATCATGAAAGGTGTTGGATTTTTCTAGCCTGATTATTTCCTTCCCATCCCCACACCCCACAGAGGCAGACTGCTTCCTGCAAATATGGCTCATCTATGTGATTCTTGGGTTGTCCCATCTTCTCTGTCTCTCTGAACCAGCCAGCTCTAAGGGGCATTTGTCTGAACCTTACTCCGAAGTTCCCATATCCATTACTGCGAACAAAGGGGGATAACTTTCACATTTCATGGTGAAATCTCAGCTTCAGGAACTATATTTTTAAACTACTTATTATGAAAGTTTTCAAGCACACACAAAAGTAAAGATAATAAGCACCCATGTGCCTAGAACCTGTCTTAATTCATTCTCAACATCCTTTTATTAGGAAGGATGGGGCTTTCTGAGACCTGCTACCACTATGACCTTTCATCATTTTCTCTTCATCTACTGCCTAGTGGCTTCTACCCAATCTTGGTTGCCTTTGGACAGCCCTTACATGTATTTTGGAGTCTGCGGGTTTTATTTGTTTCCAACTTTTACTGAAAATGGAGTTTGTGGGTTTGAATGATTTCCAGAAGAAAAGGGGGAAAATGCTGACTTATGCAGCCATGTTCATACTGGAAGTCTCAATAAAATACTTTTTAAATTTTCAAGTGGTTGGTCTTTTTGTTTAAACTTTTGTTATTAATTTCTCATTTTATTGCATTTTAATCTGTCTTATATGATTTCTGCTTTTGGTAATTTATTGTTAAACTAATATGTGATCAGGTTTTGTAAATATTCTTTGAGCATTAGAAAAAAAAATAGCCTCTATTTTTTAAAATTATTTTTCATTCTCTATTTTAAAGCTAGTTTTGATGTAACTCAAAAAACATTTTACCTTATTATTCAGACCTCTCAGTTCCTTATTTATTTACTTGTTGCTTCATCTGCCTAGGAGAGAGATGCATTAAAATCCCCACTGCAAATTTAATTTTTCTCATTTCATGCTTTTATTTCTGTGAGGTATGTGTTTACATATTCCTACCATTTTTGCTTTAAATGTGTCTAAGGTTTATAGTCCTGTACATAAATGTTTGGGCATTTTCTCACTGAAGTGTGTATTTTTTATTTATATAAAACACACATTTTGTTTCCTTTGCTTTTTACTTTAAGTTCTGCTTCTTTTTATTTGTACTTGCCTTATTTTGTTTGCCATATTTATTTTTTAGCCATTCTAAGTTGTACTGTTTTAGACATACCTCTTAAGGACAGTCTAATGGGTTTTGAATTTGATATAGTCTGAGAGTCCTTATCACTTAGTAGAGAAGTTTAATCCATTTTCATTTATTAGGAAAACAAATATGTGTCATTCTTTTTCTGTTATGTTTTTCTATGATTTCTGTTTTCTGTGCTTTCTTGTTTGTATCTTTTGTTTTCTATCTCTTGCTACTGACACTGAGTTGTATTTTCTTCCTATGCTAGTAATTTCTAAATTATGGGTTTTTTTTTTTCTCACCCATTGTGTTCTCCATTCTCTCCATAATGCTACAGGCTATTTTTCAAAAACTCATGGTGGTGGTGGTGGTGGTTTTTTCTATTTACTTATCCTTAAAGGATAGCGTTCTTTCCAGGTCTGGTTCCAACCACCCCCCACCTCCTCCCTTCCCCTGGAAACAGGTTGAATGCATATTATTTTGGATGGTCCATGTTCACTTGGACACTGTCAGAGATCTCCTCAGGGAGGTCAGGCAGGAGGGCTGTGTGCCAGTTCTATGTCCAGCATCTGAGGGAGCAGCAAGGGGGCCAGGGCCACAGGCCACACTGGCAGAAGTCCTCATTCTTGGTTTCTCTCATTTTCTGGCAAGGCCACAGTACCACATGCCAGACCAAATGTGTCGGACCTTCTTCCTGGTACACAAATAGTTCAGTCTCTTTGCCCAACCTCACACACCCAACTGCAACTCAATGAAGAATTTGCTGCCTCAGGAGGCCTATGCCTTCAGAGCCACTGCTGCTGCCTGAGGCCCAGTCAGGCCTCCTGGCACCATTCACCCAGAGGCCCCCAATCTATCAGAGACAACTCTTGCCACCTGTGGAATCACCCTCCAGAGTGACCACCAAAGGCTTTTGGCCAGCAGAACCATCTGAAAGCTCAGACCACCACCACTCCAACTGGCCTCAAATCCCGTTCATCCAGTGCCCTTTGGGGTGCTCCCCAGAGCCCCTCCCTGTGTCTAACAGCCCTCGCATACCTTCTCTAAGGAGGCTTGCCAGGCAGAGCACAGCAGATACAGGACACCCACTCACATCTGAATTTCAAATAACTAACAAATAATTTTGTTAGATAAGTGTGTCTCATGCAATATTTGAGGCATAAGATGTATTTATCTAACAATTATACAAGATACATGAAAATATTATTCATTATTTTTCTGTAATTCAAGTGTAACTGAGCACCCTGAATTTATCTGGCAACCCTCTCCAGGACCCTCTACAACTCCTCTGGGGTGTAACTTTGAGTCACCTCTTGTTATCTTTTTTTAAAGCAGTCTACTTTTAAAAAGGATAATTGTATTTGTGGAATTTCCTGAAAATACCAGAATTTGGCTGACTCATCCCTGGCTTTGTTTTTGTTTGGTTGGATGGTTTTGGGGGGTTTTCTTTGCTTCTTTTTTCACAGAAATGAAATTTACCATGTTTTTATATTTGCTAGGTAATTTCTGTTCCAATTGCAGGGGTGAAGGAATTGGAGCTACATTCTCAAGCTGACTCTCCTTTTAACACAATTTTTTAAATCATAGAAACATTCAAATAACTTTAAAAACAGAATAGTATAACAAATCCGTAAGTACTCATCCTCAAGTTTTAACAATTTTAAATATTTTGCAATTTCAACAATTTTTAATATTTTGAAAATCTACCAGAGGGCCACTCACATCATCTATCTATCTTCCCCTTTCTTTTTCTTTCCTTTCTTTCTTTCTTTCTTTTTTTTTTTCAGAATTTTAAAACAAATCCCAGGCCAGGCATGATTTCATCCACAAATACTTCAGTATTTTTCAACATTCTTCCAAAAGTACTTTCTTCAGTATTCCAACCCACACTGACTTCTTGCTCTAAGTCAGTGAGTGACCTCTCTCACTTCAATTGGTTCACCAGGATTCATCAGCTCTCAGGCACCAAATGAGGAGAGACACATATGTGTTCAAAGGAGGTGCCACGCATGTATATGTACTGTCTTCTTGTGGCACCCTCCCCATTCCCTAGTGTCCATTGTGCATGCCCAGGGGCTGTTAGACTGAAGAGCACACTGTGGGAAGGCCTCACCTTTAGTGTGTCAAAGCCCTTCTCCAAGTATGGACCGCACTTTTCCCTCTCCCCTGTGGAGGCAAAGAATTTGCTCCACCAGTCGATGAACTCCTCCTCCTGAGTGGGGAGAAAGAAGGAGATCACTTCAGAAACGGAACTTACCCAGCAAGGTCCTTCTGGACCAGACACCTGTCAAGGCTGATGGGCTGCCGTGCACTTCCAAGCTCTCCTGTTGGGTGAGTTCAGGGGAGCAGACAGCTGGAACTCCCCACCTCTCGGGGAGCAGACTGCACAGATCAGACCAGAGCACCTGCTTGGCACTGAGAGGCAGAGGCTCCAGGCCTGGCTTTACCCTCCACTCATTGTGTGATTCTGTTAAGCTCCCCGGCCTCCTTACTCCATTCTGCGACATGGACATTATCATCACAGTGCCCCCTGCATCCCAGGGACAGACTGGGGCTGAAATCAGAAGGTACATACAGTAACTCTTCAGAGGAAAATGTCAACAATGTGTCATTTATGAATAAAATGTGGTAGACCCGGAAAACTCAGACCTCAAAGAATTGTCCTGCCTCCCCAATTCCAGACAAAGAAAAAGCATCAGAAATCAGAACTTAGCTTTCCCAAAGGCAAATCAAGACAGAGTCCCTAAAAGTCAACAAATGCTCACTAAGCACCCATTATCCAAACGACCACTATGCTAAAAGAAGTTTGTGACAACCCACTCTCTGGCCTGTCCTTCCTCCACTTGCTCATATTTGTAGGAAAAAATGGACAGGTCTGTTGTGGCACACACTGGTCTCCTCATCTCCTGTATGTGGTATGTCTACAGGCCCTCTTAGCTCTTGTGTCTAGAATATTCCTCCAGCTGTGTCCTGTCTATCTGTGTGTATCCTATCACCCAGGGAGTCTGCAAGCTTCTTGAAGGTGGGGTGGTCACTCTTTCTCAGGTCTCCCTCCAAACCCTGCCTAGAGCTGGGCGCTCAGTCTGTGCCTGTCAATACCCTCAAAACTCACCCAGTTCTGTGGGAAGGGCCAAGGATGAGGTGTTGGGAGAGCCCATCTGGAGCCTGCTTTTCCTCCTCTGTATGAGGGAATATGCCAGATCACCCAAAAGTCTGCTCTGATTCTATAAAGTCAACTGAATGTCTATCACTAACTTTCTGGAAATGCCAGTGGCTACCTTTAAACTAATGCTCAGTCCTTTGAGTTCTGGCTTATTAAGAGTGAGAACAGACTGGAACCAGGCCAAGGGTACCTGAACAGGCACAACGGAGAGCGGGTAGGGTGAAGGTCTCAAAGTCTCCACCCACCCTGACAGTGTGGCCCTAATACCACTGTGTGGCCAAAACATGATCCCCAGATACACGGCACAGAGAGTGAGTACCAGAGCGAGGCTGAGGCTACAGCGGGTCACTGTTAGATGAACTTACCAGGAGGGACTTCTGCAGCCAGGAGAGAGGAAAAGCCATTCAGATGGGTTAAGATACAGTGTAGCAGAGCTTTCTGGCTTGTAACCACTCCAGAAAAAGCCAGCATAGAACAAGGCCAACCCTAGCCCTGATTTTTAAGTTCAATTTAAAGAAAAATATGCCAGGGGTGAATAAACATATGCAGACACATATATCAAACTCATAACACAGAAAAATACATTTATACAGACATGCCCAAGAGATATGTATATACTGCAATGCACATATGCCCCCACCAAAATACACACACGAACACACAGGCATATATGTGCATACAGGTGGAAACAGTTAGACTGGAAGTCAGTTTAGTTGTCTGATTCCTCCTAAATCTTTGTTTTCTTCCCCAGCCCAGATACTTAAAGATTTGAGTTTATGATTCAGGCTCAGAGTCAGGCACAAACAGGCAACGAATCAGGGTGTTCCATACAGTGAAATAACAGAAGTAGTAACAGAAGCACAGTTGTTGTGGGAAAGTTGTTATATTTCCCACAGTCTTGAAACACCAAGTAATCTTTTTTAAAACAGGAGTATGGAGACAGAGAATCTGAATAATACCACTAACAATGTCAATTAAGAAGACAACATTATGTGATCTAAAAATAGAAAATATACCTTCTTTTCTGGCACCATTGGAGCACTTAGAAAAAATTAAAAGCCACAAGCAAATCTCAATAATGTCCAAGATAAACCCATATCAGTCACATTCTTTGACCATAATGCAGTAAAACTAGAAATTAATGAGAAATTTAAGAATTAAAAATCTGAACCTTTTAAAAATTTAAAGACACATTCTTAAAACCTTCCCGGGTCAAAGAAAACCAAACGTAAAATCATAGGTACTTAGAAAATTCTAACAGTGAGATGGTGATGCCCCCAAATTTGTGGATTATAGCTCAGTCTGTCTCAAATTCAGTCTCAAATGGTCTTGCTTTTATACAAAAAGAATGAAAATAAATCATCTGATAGCTCAAGAAATTAGAAAATGGAAAATAGGAAGACCAAAATTTGAAAATGATAGGCAGAAATTAATATAGTAAAAAGGATACTATAATTGATAATTAAATCTCAGAGCAAACTTTCAAAAGACCAATAAAATAAACATTTATCAAATCTAATGTTTAGAAGTAGGTACACGATTAGGAATGAGAAAGATCAAATAAAACGACATTATGCGGAGAATGAAAATATTAAAGGAGTTGCTACAACCAGTGACAACATGAAAAATGCAGATGAAGCAGAAAATCTTCTAGAAGAATATAAATTCCTGAAACTGATTCAAAAGCAATAGAATATGTGAAGAGATCAGTAACTCTAAAACCGGAAGAGCTCTCAAAGAACTACCTCCAAAAAAAGATATCAGGTCAAGATGGTTCCTTTGGGACAAAGTTCTATCAATCTTTCAGAGAATAAATCTGAGCCTGGGTGGCTCAGTTGGTTGAGTGTCCGACTTCAGCTCAGGTCATAATCTCACGATTCATTAATTCAAGCCCGCGTCGGGCTTTGTGCTGACAGCTCAGAGCCTGGAGCCTGCTTCGGATTCTGTGTCTCCCCCTCTCTCTCTGCCCCTCCCCTGTACTCGTTCTCTCTCTCTCTCCCAAAAATAAATAAAAAATAAAAATAAATTAAAAAATAAATAAATAAAGAATAAATCATTCTTTGTTTACACACACACACACACACACACACACACACACACACACACACACACACACATTAATCCCATTCCTGAAAAGAGTCATTAAAATACTAATAGATTACAGCAGTAGATCTGCCATGCTCAAGCTGGATTATTCGAGAATGCAGGAGTGGCTCAATGTCACTGAGTAAGAAGAGAAAACTCACAGGATCATCTCTAACAGAAATTTGCAAACTATTGCCCACTCGCCAGCCACCTGCTTTTGTAATTTACGTACTGTCTGTGGCCGCTTTTTAGCTACAGCTGAGTTGAGTAGTTGAGACAGAGACCTTAAGTTCCCTAAACCTAAAATATTTATTCTATGGCCCTTTAAGAAAATGTTTGCCAACCCCTGATATGTAGCATGTAAATACGAAACGAAACGGGGTGGGGGGGAATGAGAAAACTTTTCAGTTATTCCTAAAGGAAGCTCTCAGTTCATTCACCCTCATTCACTTGTTTTCATTCAATTAAGAAAAGGAAGCTTTCTATCTTAAAGCAACAGCCAATAATCATACCAGAAATCCTCCCTTCTGGGTTTCTGTACATAGGGCTGCCCTTGCCGATAATTCTCAAGTGATGTGGATATAAAAAAGCACTTGAGGGGCACCTGGGAGACTCAGTCAGTTAAGTGTCTGACTTCAGCTCAGGTCATGATCTCGAGGTTCATGAGTTAGAGCCCCTTGTCAGCCTCTGTGCTGACAGCTTGGAGCCTGGAGCCTGCTTCAGATTCTGTGTCTCCCTCTCTCTCTGCCCCTCCCCTGCTTGCGCTGGCTCGCTCCCTCCCTCTCCCTCCATCTTTCTCTCTCTCTCTCCCCCCCAGAAAAATAAATAAAACATTTTTAAAAATTAAAAAGAAAAGCAGATGAAAATCAGGGTGGTTGGGAGCCAGGACTTGGGAGACAGACTAGCAGAGTTCAAATCCTGCCACCCCTACCTGTGTGACCTTGGATAACTACTGAACCTCTTTGTGCCTTAAATAATAGTGCCAGTTTGGTAGAGTTATGGTAAGAAATAAACCAGCCAACAGGTATAAGGACCTTAGAACAGTGCCTAGCACGTAAGTGCATTGTCCGTGTTGACTGCTATCGCTGATCATAGTATTGTTGTGTCTTTGGTGTGGACCAGGTTAGCTTCTTGGCCAAGGACTGGTTGTCTCACAAACTGCCTGCAGGCACATAGCTAGCCACAGTCTTTCCAGAAGGCAATTTGGCTGTGTGTTTCCACAGCCTTAAAATTGTGCATACACTTTGACCTAGCAGCCTGTTCTAGAAATCTATCCAAAGAAAGTAATCATAGATAGGCATAAAGACTTAACCTCATTTATAATAGTGAAAAGTTGGAAATAACTTACGCTGCCACCAATACGGAACTGTTTGGGTACACTGAACATCCACATGAATAGATGTTATACAACATAAAAAATGATGCTGTTGAAATAGATTTATTGCTATGGAAAGCTACTTATAACTGATGAGATTTGTAAAAGGTTAAAAAATGAATAACATGACTTCATTTTAATAAAAGGACCAAACCCAAAATGTTCACAGCAGTTACCTCTGAATGATAACATTATGGATGTTTTGTTTATTCCTTTTATTTTTGTGTATCACTCAAAATTTTCTAATTCTTCCTGTGTGTATGTAGTCCTTGCATAATTTTAAAAATTAAATATTTTTCAAATAAAGAACAATAGCAAGATGCTTTGGGGAAAAAAACACCAAGAAAATTAAAATGTAATTCACAGAGCAGGGGAAAATATTTACCAATTATATATCTGATAAGAGATGTGTAACCAGAATATGTAGAGAACTCACACAGTTCTATAATAAAAAGACAAATAACCCAATAAAAAAGGAGCAGTGCATTTAAATAGACATTCCTCCAGAGTTGATAACCGGATAATAAGCACAGGAAAAGCTGCTCATTATTAGCCAAAGGAGAAATGCGAATCAAAACCACCATGAGAAAACGCTTCACACTCACTAGGACGGGGATCATAGAAGAGTCGGCTAGAACAAGTAAGTGTTGGTGGAGATGTGGATAAATTGGAACACCGCTGATGAGAACATAAAATGGAACAGTCACTTTGGAAAACAATCTGGCAGTTCTTCAAAAGGTTAAACAGAGAGTTATCATACGACCCAACAGTTCGACTCCTAGTCGTATGCCCAAGATAAAGGAAAACTTACATTCCCACCAAAACTTGTACAGGAATGTGTGTAGCAGTGTTATTCGTAACAGCCAAACAGTAGAATCCAAATGTCCATCGACTGATGAATGGATAAAGAAAATGAGATATATCCATACAACGGCATATTATTTGACAATAAACAACACTGATGAACTGATGTGCAGCATGGATGAACCTTAAAAACACTATGCTGAGTGAAAGAAGTTAAATACAAAAGACCATACATTCTATGATTCCATTTATATGAAATGTCCAGAATAGACACATCTGAGACCAAAAGTAGAGGAGTGGTTGCCTAGGGCTAGGAGTGGTTGGGAGGAAATAGCAGATGACTGCTCTTGGGTACGGGGTCTCTTTGGAGAGATAAACATGTTCTAAAATTGATTATGGTGATGGCGGCACAACTCCGTGAATATACTAAAAACCACTGAATTGTATACTAAATAGGAACTTTTATTATGTGGATTATCTCAATAAAACTGTTGAAATAAAAAAGAACAAATGGCCAAATGCAAGCTTATAACCTTTAAAATGACAGCAAAAGCAGCAATCTTAAGTATGCGTTCTAAGGAAATAAGAGTTAAATATTTTTTTTAGAACAACCAAATGATCACCCAAAACAAAGACCCAAATCTTAGCACACCCAGTTTTCCTGGAGAACCTCTCTCAGCTAAAATTTTGTCATCCCTCAAAGTTCCAGGCAGCATCCAGTGGCTGGGCCGTCCCCCTCCCCACTCCCCCCCAGCAGACCCACGGGTGGTTAGGAGCACAGCCCAGGGTGCCTTCCTAACTCCTGGTCACACCAACTGGCCCGCTGCTCTGTGGCTCCCATCCCCCCTTCTCTTCCTGCATCCCACAGGCTAACCTGCTCAACTCTACCCCCTTGGCAGGAATTATATGTGCAGCAGAATCACAAGTTGTATATGAACTAGTTTATTTTTTGCCTCTACCATCCTCTGTTTACTCCTCTGATCTTCCCTGTGTCTACTCCTCTGCCCCTCTCTGGGGCATTATCACACTTCCGGCTAACCCAACCTGTCATTAACCCTACTGCACATCCTCTCTGCACAACCCAACGTGGCCGAGGGAAAGAGCAAACCAGTGGCTCCAAGTTCATGTCACTGCCTCAAGTGGGTCCCAGTGCTATCCGTCCACCCCACCCCAGTTTCCCACTCCTAGAACTCTCCTGTCTCCTAACAACCCCATCCGGTACCTTTTGCTTTGTCCTCAGACCTTGGGCACCTCTTCCCTCTGCTCACTCTTGGCCAGTGACCCTGATTCCTCCTTCTCTTGGAAAGCAGAAGTAATCGGAAGAGATCTGCCACAAGCCCTCACCAGCACCCACACCATATCCTGCCTTCCCTCCTGTCACCGCACATGCTCGGGTTGCACCCCACCACAAGGCCAACCCCTGCACTCATGCCCTTGGTCCTGTGCCCTCTGCCTGCTCAAGGACACCACTCCATGACCCTCCTCAGCCTTGCCCAGGTCATCCCACTCGCATGTCTACTGGGTCATTCCATCAGCTCGCTGTCACTCAAAGAAAACTCTCTGACTTTCTCCTTTGGCTCCCAGCTCATTTATTTCTTACCTTTACAGAAAAATTTACAGTTATCTATACTTGTGTCTAGTTCTTGTTTTTCCATTGTCTCTGCTCAACCAAAACGTGTCAAGGTCATCAGTGACTTCAGTGATCAATCTAGCAGCAGTATTTGATATAGGCAGTCACTCCTCTGTCCTTGAAACATCCCCTTTGCCTGACAGAGGATCAGGGTGGTGTCCTCCCCTGTCACCTGCCAAGCCTTCTCAATCTCTGCTGTTCCTCCTGGTCACTCACCTTTTGGTCATCTGAGTGCCCCGGGGCTCTGTGCTCAACACTCTTCTCTCCTTCCACTCTCACTCCCTGGGGTTCCGCTTGAGACTTACATCTTTAAACGGCAAAGATGCTAATGAATCCCATGTGAAGCCCTCTCCAGCCTAGATGACTTCTCTGAACTCCAGCCCCCCATTTCATATCTTCCATTGGACATCTAATAAGCATCTCAAATGTACCACATCCTGAATCCAATTCCTGACCATCCTCCACCCACCTGCTCCTTCTAGTTTTCCTCATATAGGTCAATGACAACACGTTCTTTCCAGATGTTCAAGCCAAAAACCCTGCAGTCATCTTTGAGTCCTTTCCTCATGCCACATGTTCAGTCTAACTGCAAATCCTATTGGTCTCACCTTCAGTACATACTCCGAATCAGACCGCTTCTCCCAAATAACTACCACCCTGTTCTCATTATCTGGAATATTACACCAATCTCCCAACTGGCCTCCCTGCTTTCACCCATGCCCCCAAATCTATCATCAACACAATAGCCCCCCATGCTAGAACACACAAGCTCTCAGTGCGATCCCTTCAGGGATTTGCCATCCAACTCAGGACAAAGCTAAGCCTCTTCTGATGCAGTCCCCTCACCTCCCTGACCTCATGCCTTTTGTATTTCCTCCTCTTTCATGCTTATCCAGCCACAGTGGCCTGCTTGGTCCTTGAGCACTTCCAGCACCTTCATGTTCTTGCCAGAGGCTCTATTCCTCCCATAGATCCATGGGTCACTTCTTCACCTCCTTCAAGTCTTGACTCAAATGCAATCTGCTTTACCCACCCCACACCATATTTTAAATCACCACCCCTTCCCCCAGCAAATTTGATCAGTTCTTCTTTGCTTTTTCTCCCTAGCAACCATCACCATCTGATATTACATATATTTTACTTAGGTATTTGTTTATTGTGTCTCTCTCCTCATGAGGGCAGAGATATTTTTCTTTTTTAACACTATATCCCCAGTACTTAGAACATTTCCTGGCACATATTTTGAGTCCAGTAAGTCACTGATGAATATATGAATGCCTGAACAGCAGAATGAAGAGGATCTTTGGCTTTTAAATTTCCAAAGGAAGATAACACTGCTTGCTATTTAAAAAAAAAAAAGGTTTAAGAGGATGTCTTGTCCAGCCAGTTTTCCCAGACTATACAGAGGAGATGAGAGTGTACAGGAGGAGAGGAAGAAAGAATAGAGATCTGTGATGGTTTTGATAATGCATCCCCACACCTGGGCCTCAGGTTAGCTCCAAAGTTTATATGGAAGAGACCCCTCCTTAACTTCAGGGATCTGGCAAACAGTGGCCCAGAAGTTGCCAGAAGAATTGGGATATGAGGCACTTGGCAGAGATGGCTGCATGGGTGTCATGGGAGAGAGAGGTTCCTGTAGACCCCAGAGTGTCATGAAAGAGCTACCAAGTTGTAACATGTTCCTCAGAAAGGCTTAAAAATTAGATGAGAGCGAGAGCCGGGGGACCTGAAAGGGTCTTGTGCCCAAGATAACAAGCTATTGTCTGTGTGGTCCATGCACCCAGACATCAGTGGGCCTATAGATACAGGGCAGACACATACTGGGGACCAGGGGTCCCTGTTCATGGAGACCATGACGTTATGGAAGATCAATCCAGTAGGTAGCTGCCTCTCAAGGGTAAGGACAAGGAAGAAAAACCCAAAACTGACTCAGCTTAAACCTGAACTATTGAAGGATACCAGGCTTTTTTGCCATCAGGAAAAATATCGGCTCAAAAAGGAGATTAAGCTGAGTTACAGAAAAATACAGTTATGTTTTTAACACACTCACAGACATGACTTGAAAATACCATTCCTGGGTGATGGGCATGGAGGAGGCACTTGTTGGGATGAGCACTGGATGTTATATGAAAACCAACTCGACAATAAACTATATTAAAAGAAAGAAAGAAAAAGAAAGAAAGGAAGGAAGGAAGGAAGGAAGGAAGGAAGAAAGGAAGAAAATACCATTCCTGCTATTTCACTAATTTGGCTTCTGACAGAGTTATTTCAAGTCCACTTCTTCCTTCTATTCCACAGGAAGTCCAAGCACAAGTTAGTACACCCATAGGAATGAGCCCCACAGGAACGAGACAGCCCGTCCAGTCTTAACCCTGATGTGTCAAAGCCAACCAACCCTCTGATGTCAGTGGAATCCCATAATCCAAAACTCCAAGAAGGTAATGGTCCTATGTTCTCAAATTCCAAGTGTGTTTTTGACCTCATTTTGCAATGGCTAAGCATCCCGTCTTGGCACATGGCAAGGAGGAGAAACCAATGCAAATGGCTTGATTGCTAAGTGTCATCTCGGGCTTTAGCAAGAAGTCTGGCCGTTAAAACTTTATATCCCCATGCCCATGGTTCAAGGCCCCTCATCATTCAGCCAGCCAAGCAAGTAAGTCTGATCAAGGCACGGACTGGCAGCCTCTCCAATTTCACTAATAGCCAGCATTCAGTTCCCGAGCAGCCGGAGCCTTGTAACAAAGACACGCTTCTCTGGGCTTGATCCAGTGTAATGGGTACTCTAATCCCTCCGAAGACCCAAATCAGCACAGCACATTCTGAACATTTAATCTCCCATTTTCATTCAGTGGGCCGAACACATTTCATGAATATAGACGACAAAATTGACAACAATAATTCTAAGCCTGCCTTTCTGTAAAGTGAGGAAAACTGAACGGGGGAGGGAGGGGTCTCACTGGTGTTCTCTCCCAGGATGACCAATTGAATCAAACAGAAAAATCCCTGATCAAATTCACTTATCACCAAAGTTATCATGTTCAACTTTGCTTGGGTCACTATATGGAACTACCCACACCCACCTCTAAAACAGAAGTCTAATTTTTTTAAGTCATTTGCTTTATAGTATTTTTTTTAATGTTTTATTTATTTCCAGGAGAGAGAGAGAGACAGCGTGAGCAGGGGAGGGTCAGAGAGAGAGGGAGTCACAGACTGAAACAGGCTCCAGGCTCTGAGCTGGCAGTCAGCACAGAGCCCGACGCGGGGCTCGAACCCACGGACCGCGAGATCATGACCCAAGCGAAAGTCGGATGCTTAACCGACTAAGCCACCCAGGTGCCCCGAAGTCTAATTTTTTTAATAGTTTTAAGCAGACCTCCATTGTCTCTGGTTGACCCAGAGATGGACTCCCTAGACCGGGTTGAAAGTGATTTCTCTCTTAGCATAAATCATTGTCATCAAGATGGTAATAATAAAACCCAACAATGGGTTAGGGTGTGAGGCTATGAGACTTGTGCAAAGAGACTTTATGACCTGCAAAGTTGACCATGAAAAATATCCTTGTTGATACGGCCAACATCCCGAATACCACAGCCCCAAAACTCGACATCTGCATCACTAGAATCATGATATGATGCCTCTAATTCTTTAATTAATGTTCTAAGTTTTGAGCAACTGAGACTATGTTCTCATGCACACACAAATACAAACACTGACATAACATGCAACTCCTTATGTCCATATAGACAGACAAACCCCCAGACATGCAAGCACCCTAATTTCAAACCTGCCACACCCCATACATACTAAACCTCTCATGCCCCCAAAAACCACACAAACATATGCCCACAGCCAGCTACCATGTTGATTCAGCAGAACTCTACATACTCATAACAAAAATCACTTAATTATTTCCACAAGTGGAGCTAGGCTTTCAACCTCTTGTTCACACTCCCCGTAGTCCTGCCTCTGTGTCTGTCATAGAGATCATTATTCCGCTTACTCTGACTTCAAGCTGGACCAGCAGAGGTGGGAGGGAAGGGAAGACCTTTAACCAAAATGCTGAATTGTTTCCAAAAGGCCCAGTGAGTAAGTGTGCCTGAAATCTAGCAAAGTCAAGCAGATGGTGACCAGAGAAGGGTCAGGGCCTGATCACTTGACTATTGGCCTATTCCAGATGGGAGACCCAGGTGGAATGGCAAACCTCTGGAGAATTCCAGCTTACTGGCCCTCTCCCGACCATGGGGCCTGAGGTAGAAAAGATACATGAGCTCATGACTTGATCCTCTGAGGAGAGCAGGACCACATATCCCCATGCAGACAGCCCAGAGGAATGGGATCTATCCAGCTGGGTGAGTGAAAGAAGATGCCATCAGGGTCCTCTAACCTATGAGGAAAGCAATGAGACATCACTAATTCGAAATCTGTGAGGATTCCAGTAGGGCCTGGTCAAAAGTGTTCCTTATCTTCTTCATTCTGCTTATGTAGACGCTTTTGCTTAGCCAGAGTTCCAACAATCTACTTAAGAGAAAAACTATTTTTGAAGGCTTTCCCAGGACTGCTGAAGCATTCATCAAACTACAGACACTAATCTTAGCTATCTCAAATTCAATTTTTAAAGTATTTTGGGGGAGCCTACTATGTGCCAAAGTCAACCCACTTTCCAGTTACCGTGTGCATTTTCATACACAAAATCACATTACTTTTCAAATATTTCCTACTTTGAACTTGCTGCTACTTCAGTCTGGTTTCCCCAGCCCTCAGTCAATATAAAAGAGGTGTTAAAGACACTGGGTTGGTTAATAAGCTTCAATGAGTATCCTGGGGGGATTTTTACTCAGCCATGAGCACTGTATCAGTTCTAAGCACTGTCCTGGACCCAGGCTAGGGAACAGGAGGGGACAGGGACAGGAGAGTCAGGGGTAGGAAGGCCTAAAATTAGACTTCAGAGGGAACTTCTTGTCCTGCAGATTTCGACAGAAAGCTGAGAATTTTTTCTCTGACAATCGACGAACCTCTCTTCGCCGGATGGGAAAACAGGTCCCCCATGGACCAGAGGAAAGACCTTTGGGGAAGAGAGGAGTATGGCGGGGTGGAGGCAGAGACAAGGAGGGCTGGTTGAAGGGGCTGGGGCCTCCTCCAGCCTGATGAGGCCCTGGAGTTTGCCAGACAAGGTTTCACCCCGGGCTGTCCCCCCTGCAGTGTGCATCGAGGGAGGAGGGGTGCACCCCCAGAGGAGACCACAGGAATGCCAAGCAGGGGAAAGGCGCCCGGAGCCAAGGGCTCCGGCAACGAGGATCCAATATCGGCGGGTGACTCCAGCCCCCGTAACAGGAGAGACCGTAAAGTATGTGCTCTGCTTCCCAACCAGCAAACACAGCAAATAACCAATTACTCCAAATAGCTAACAGATTTCGGCTCTGATTTCCCTCCCCTTGCCTCCCCTGTGCCTTCACTTGTCATTTGATGGGCGATTTGTATTTGCTCTGAGAAAATGAGAGAAGGAATGACTCACAAAGGAAGGTCCAGATTACACGCAGTGACAGGCATCAAACCTCCCTCATCAGAACTAATGGGAGTGGGGGGAGGCCAGGCTGCACTGGCAACACATCTGAACCAGAGATATTTTTAAAGAAGTACAGTTCTGTACTTTCGAGCACATACAGTAATTCTTGCTGAACCAATATTGCCAAATACATGTCCTCAGGAAACCTACTTTAAAGAGAAGAGAAGGATCTTCCTAATGAGCACATCTGCTAGATACCAAAGTATAGGTAAACTGTTCATGTTATTAAAGTCAAAATACTCCCCCTCGAGCTCTCAAGTTCAGAGGTGCAACCGTGAGGTTCTGAGGCAAACTGCCTTGGATACCTTCTGGAAATGCTTCCTCACTTGGGAGCCACACCCTGTAATTGATTCCTTTGCTCAGAAAACCTTTGCTTCAAAGTCCTTGGATAAATTGTTGTCAGTATTCATGAGCTGCAATGAGGCATTCCCCCAAAACTTGGAATTAAGGGAAATAGGGCTGCCCTGGGAGAATTAGACCGTGAAATCAATGCATAGTGGTTCAGAGCAAGGACAGGCAAAATCACCTCAAAGCAGAAGGGTGGCTCTTACGCTAAGCCTTAACCCTAAATGGGTAGGTTGTATTAATACATCCAGAGAAAGAAAGTTAAAACAAGGAATTGGCCAGGCCTGGAAGTACAGAAGGAAGGGTTCACTGTTGACAGTTGTTCACATCAGCACCCTCAGGGGGTGGTCCTGACCTTTGGGGATAGATGGATCTGTCACTCTTGGTCAGCTGCTACTACATTTCAAATCACAGAACCGTCTTTCCTCATTCTAATTCTTTTTTTTTTTTTAATTATTTATTTCTAGGAGACAGAGAGAGAGACAGCGTGAGCAGGGGAGGGTCAGAGAGAGAGGGAGTCACAGACTGAAACAGGCTCCAGGCTCTGAGCTGGCAGTCAGCACAGAGCCCGACGCGGGGCTCAAACCCACGAACCGCGAGATCATGACCTAAGCGAAAGTCGGACGCTCAACCGACTAAGCCACCCAGACGCCCCTCCTCATTCTAATTCTTTACTCATCTCCAATCACAATATGGTTTTCCAACTGGTAAACCTGTAAGATAGCACGGGCTGGACCACAATCCAAGGTCACGTCCCCTGGGATGAAGTATTTCTGCCATAAACTGGCACCCTCAGTTTGAGACTTGAATCAAGTATCCAGCCCAAAGGAAACACCCTCATCAGGTGTCTGAACCCACAAGATTGAGGATCCGTTCACAAGACTGTTGACTCCTCCCTAAAGAACACCCCTGCCTTGTGGGCCTGGTGAGAGAGGGTCAGTCAGCTCGCCTTTACTTTAGCAACTCCTTACATAGGAGAAGCAGACAGGCAAGCACCGTCTGCAAGCACCGCGGCCCTGACCTGGATAGTTAACACCTCACCGCCACAACTAATATAAAAAACAAGCTCTGTAGTCCTATGGAAAAGCCTCCAATCCTGCTTTCCTTCTTACCTCTCCTATCCTGCTGGATTCCTAACTGACAAGATAAAGATATAGCAACCTTAGACTGTTCTCTTCTTCTTTTTATAAAACTTTCATAAAAGTTTGAAGTTAGAAAGGGGCCCATGTACTAAAGGACAGAATCATCTGAAGCTCCCAGTCAGTACCTGTACAGACAGAGAGAAAGAAGAGGAGAAGGTTCAAAAGAAGGGGAGCAACATGAGTTTTAAGACAAGGGTTATCTTAATGAATTGAGTGAAAGACAGAAGACACACTGTCTTTCATGTGTCTTTCATGTGAAATGACTACCTCATGTTCATAGAAAGTCTCACGAAGATACAAGAAGTTAGAGTATGCAGTCCTAAGAAATACAGCCTGCGTGAAGGCAAATAGGACTGTCAAATATAAAACTATAATAAAGACATTGATGTCTAGCAAAATTACAAACGAGAGGGCCAGAGATACTCTCTAAGTAAGAACACCTAAATTAATATTTAAGGTATCTTTAAAATCCTTTTTAAAACCATTTCTAAATGCACGCTTGAGCTGATGCAAATGTAAAGAAAATCCTTGGAGGCAAATGAGAAAGCAAAAATGCAGAGACTGAAGGAGCCAAAATGCAAACTAACTGCAGGGCCCAAAAAGCCCAAGTCGAACATTTAGTTTTAGTTGAGTCTCAGTTTATAGTGTTTCCAGGCATCTGGTAAAGTAAACGCATAGCCTCTGGGAAAGAATGTAACTTTCATCCAGGCCTCAAAGAACTCTCCGATAGTTTCAAGGAACATGAGTTCACAATCAAAAATAGTGTAACACATAAGGAATAAGGGACCATGAGCAAGAGTCAGCTAGAAATACCAACTGCGTATCAGACTTGCTGAGATACAGAAAACAGAATTGTCAGAAATAGGACTTAAAAAAAAAAAAAAAACAACAACCACTCTTTAAAAAACCAAAAAACATTAACAATTATGGCAAAGGGACAAAAGACTTTCAAAAATAAACAAGCCAGTTGCAGGGGATAGCAGGGAGAAGAACTTCTAGAGCTAAAAATATATTACTTAAGATTAGAAACTCAATAGATGGGGTTAAACATAAGCCTTTGAAAACAACTGAAGACTCTGGCCTTGAAGATCTATCTTCAGAAATTAGCCAGAGTGCAACACAAGGAAACAAGTGATAGGAAAGAAAGTCAAACATGGAGAACAGAGAAGGTCCATGGTAGATCTAATCAGAGCTCCAGAAGGAAATGATAGAGAAAATGTGAACTATGTAATATTTAAAGCAACAGTGATTGAAAACTACACAGAACTAATAAAAAGAAAATAAAAATAGTTCTCTGGTTTAGATTTAGGAAGACAATAGCACAATGGAAACAAAAAGATAATAAAATAGCATCTTCAAAGTGCTGATAATATAAGTGTCAGTATAACCAGTATTTCCAAAATAAGGATGAAATAAAAATATTTTCAAACAATAATTTAAAAGTGAGAAAATTTACAATGAACTATTCCTAATTATAAGAACTTCTATAAGCTCTACTTCAGGTAGAAAGAAGATGATCCCAGGAGGAAGAAGACTGACCTACAAAACAAAATAGTAAATATAGGTATAATTAAAATAAAATAGATTAAAATAGATTACTTTTAAAAATGATATTGTTTTGGGGTGTCTGGGTGGCTTAGTCGGTTAAGCATCCGACTTTCGCTTGGATCATGATCTCGCAGTTCGTGGATTCGAGCCCCGCGTCGCGCTTTGTGCTGACTGCCAGCTCAGAGCCTGGAGCCTGTTTCAGAGTCTGTGACTCCCTCTCTCTCTGACCCTCCCTGCTCACACTGTCTCTCTCTCTCTCTCTCTCTCTCTCTAGAAATAAATAAAACATTAAAAAAATTTTTTTTTAAAAATGATATTGTTTTGGGGCAGCTGGGTGGCTCAGTTGGGTAAGCGTCCAACTTCAGCTTAGGTCATGATCTCACAGTTTGTGAGTTCGAGCCCCGTGTTGGGTTCTGAGCTGACAGCTCAGAGTCTGGAGCCTGCTTCAGACTCTAGGTCTCCCTCTCTCTCTCTCTCTGCCCCTCCCATACTCATGCTCCATCTCTCTCTCTCTCTGTCTCTCTCTCTCTCTGTCTCTCTCTCAAAACAATTTAAAAATAATAATAAAAATAAAAAGGATATTGTTTTTAAAAGTCACTTATACAATTTAAAACATTGATCAGAAGTTTGTAAATTGGTATGTGATTGGAATTAAAGCATTCCAAGTTCCTTGTAATATTCTGACACAGGCTATAAATATTAATTAGACTTAGACTTTGCTAAGTTGAATATGGCATGATGAAGTTTCTATACTAAATCACTAAAGGAATAGGAACAATGTATAGTTTTGAAACTGAAAAGAGAAGAAGGAATGTAGGGTGGGGCGGTAATCTTTCAACCCCCCCCCAAAAAAAAGAGGGGAAAAATAGGCAGAATGAATAAAGACAAAAAAGCTGGCAAAAATAAATCCAAATATACCAATAAACACAATTAATAATTGGACTCTTCAACTTGCTAGTTAAGAAAAAATATTGCCAGAACACATAAAAGAAAAACAGAATCCACCTATTTGCTCTAGAGAGAGCTAAAACATAAAGTCACAGAAAAGTTGAAAGTAAAACAATAGAAAAAAGGTATACTAGGAAAAAACTGGCCTAAAGGAAGCTGGTATAGCTATATTAACATGAGGCAAACCAGTCTCATTAGGAGAAATTTTAAAAAGGCAAAGGGCCAGAAGTTCACTACATATCATTAAAAGATTCAATTTGCTAGTAAGATATAAGAATTCTAACAGTGCTTGTGGCTAATAACACAGCATCAAATATATAAAGGAAAAGTAGGCAGGATCATAAGGAAAAAATGATAAATATCAAATCAAAGCATGATATTCAATTATACTCAGAAATTAATGAATGACACATACAAAAATCACAATAAAAATCGATCTAAATAACGCAATTAACAATGGTGCCTGGGTGTCTCAGTTGGTTAAGCATCTGACTCAGTTTTGGCTCTGCTCATGATCTAATGGTTTTGTGAGTGTGGGCCCTGCATTGGGCTCTCTGCTGGCAGCACAGGGCTTGCTTGTGATTCTCTCTCTCCCTCTCTCTCTGCCCTTCCCCCACTTGCACTGTGTCTCCCTCAAATAAATAAACTTAAAAAAAATAACACAATTAACAAGTCTGATCCAAATGGACATGTGATATGCAAAACACATTTGGAGAATAAACATTCTTTCCAAGGACACACAGGACAGTTAGAAAAACTGATCTTAGAACATAAAGTGTCAAGAAACATAACATACAGACCACATTCTCTGAACCATAGCTCAATTAAGCTGAAACCAATAACAAAGAGATAACTTAAAAACATGAGCTAGGAACTTCTACTTTTATGCAATTCAGGTGTCAAAAATAAATACACCAAAAATCAGTAAATACTGAACTGGAAAACTAGAAAATAACAAACAAACAAAACCAGTCATCAAAACCTGTGGGATGCATGAAGTAGTGCTTAGAGGGAATTTTATAGCCTTAAATGTTTTTATTAGAAAAGAAGTTTGAAAATTGATGAACTAGACATAGCACTTAAGAGTTCAAAAGTATAACCCTCTCCCAAAAATAAAAGGAAGGAAATGATAAAGAAATTAATAAGCTAGAAAACAAGGAAACAATAGAATATCAATAGAGCTGAAAACTGGTTCTTTGAAAAGACAAAATCTGACAAATTCCAGCAAGAATAATAAAATATAACCTTAGGAACTAAAAGGAACATAAATAAAAGAAGAAAAATACTGAAAAAGTAAGAGGTTATTGTGAGAAGTGCTGTGTCGATAATTTTTAAGAAGAAATGTATAAATTCCTATAAAATATAAATCACTAAAAGTGACTCACATAGAAAAGGAAAACCTCAAAGGTCCTATAAACATTATTTCAAATTGTATCAGCAGTTTAAATATCCCCAAGAAAAATACTAAGTCTAGACAGTTTTAGAAATGAATCTACCAAACATTCAGGCAGCAGATAATGTCAATCTTTTGTCAGAGATTAGAAAAAGAGCATATATGCCCCCAAGTCATTTTTAAAGATTAGTATTATCTAGCTACCAAAACCTGAAAAAAACCCAGTATCAGAAAAAGAAACCTCATAAACTATTTGTAAAAAATAAAAATAAAAAAAAAATAAGAGATGGACAACAATAAAAAAAAAGACAAAAAAAAAAAAAAAAAGAAAAAGAAACCTCAAGCAATTACCACTCACAATAGTTGATGCAAAAAAACTTCCCTAAATTAAATATTTGCAAACTGAACGTAACCATGCAAGGGAAAAAATAATAACGATAATGATAATGATAACAATAACGTATTATGATCAGGATAGATTGTTTCGGAAATGCAAAGCTGTTTTAGCAATTTTTTTAGAAATCTATTAATGGAATTCACCACATTAACAGATTAAGGGAATGCCATATTAACAGATTAAACAAATTACATGATCCCCTCAACAGATACATAAGGAACATGCAATAAAGTTTCACATCATTCATTACAAAAACTCTTCACTAACTAGTGATCATTCACCTGAAACACCAATGTGTAACAGAAAAATATTCACTTTTAAATTAGAGCAGATAAGAATACTCTCTATTATAAATTACACCGAACATTAAATTGAATGTCCTAGCCAGTGCAATAAGAAAAGGAAATAATAAAAAAGAAAAAGAAATTGAAAGTACACAGAAGAATAAGAAACTGTGATTAATCACAACTTATATGATCAACTACACAGACAACACAGAAAAATGATCAAATTGGTGGAATTAATAAGAGAATTTAGCAAAGTTTCTGAATACAATATCAGCATATGAGAATAAATTTCATTTACATATGAGCAAAAAATTATTAGAAACTATACCTTAAAAATCCAAGAAAAATACAATAAAGCATAAAATAGCTAGAACTAGATCTAATAAAAGTTGTACCAGACTTTTTTGGAAAAAAATTATAAAATTTATAGAAAAACATTAAAGCATACCTAAATAAATGGAGATAGATCATATCCATGTTTAAAAGACAATATTATAAAAATGCTTTCCCCAAATTGATCCAAGAATTCACTCAATCACAAATCACAACAGTTTTTCTGAAGAAGTTGACAGCTGACTGTAAAATAGACATGGAAAAAGAAAATAAAATAAAGTTGAGATGGAAAAGCAAAAGACAGGAATGGCAATGACACTCTTAAAAATGAACAAATGATATTTCCTTTACCAGATATGAAGGCTTGTTATAAAGCTATAGTAAATAAGACAGTGGAGTATTAGTACAGAGAAAGACGAGTGGAACAGATTAGATAGCCACAAACCAACCCACATTTATATGGAAATCTGATACATGACACAAATGTCGTTATAGATGAAAAAAGGATAGGTCATTCTGTGATATGAAGTCACTGGTTATCTATGTGGGAAAAAATAAAGAGATCTAGTCTCTACCTCACACTTCACACATAACACAAATCAATTCCAGATGGAATAAGGACTTAAGCATGAAAAAACCAAGATTTTAGAATTTGAGAATTTTGAGGACAAAATGTAGACTAATATCCCCTTCTGAAAAGAAAATTTAAACAACACAGATAGGGAAGGACGGAGGAAGAGAGGGAGAGATGAAGTAAAAGCCCAAGAGATCCAAAATATATACAACAGGAATTTAGATGAAAAGGGCTTAACAATGACTAGAAATTAAGGAAACTAACCTAATAGCAGAATTTTTGGAGAGCTGATTATTTGGATGAAAAACAACCACAAAAGTAAAAAAGATAAGTAACATAAATCACAAAATTAGGAATGAAGATGAAAACAGAACAAATACAGAAATGTTTTCTTTTATTATAGTAATAAATACAAACCCATGGTAATGTAATAAGCAATATCTGGGGACACCAAGCTTCCAAACTGACAGAAGTGGAGAGTGATCAAAAAATCCCCTTCCCAAAAAGGCCCCGGGCCCAGTTTTACAAAAATGTGCAGAGTAATAGATACATCTTACAATTATACAAGAAAATCTAGAATTCAAAATTCACATAACATAGTACCATTTTCAAGAAAAAATGATAAGTATCCTACCTATCAGCTAAATCATAAATACAATCCACCACCTTTTAAGTTACATAACTGTTAATCATTTTTCACCTTTAGGTTGATTCATATTACTAGACATTTTGTACATAAAACAAGACCATTAAGTGTTTATTACACCATGCAATTTCCAACATGCATAATTAAGATTCATAGAGTGGCTTCAGTGTATTTTCAAACCTTTGAGAAACAGTAACTCCCATGCCATAGAAACTGTTCAAGAGCACAGAAAATGAGAAAACACCTCAAAAAAGTATTTTATGAAACTGTTATAATTCTGATGTCAAAAACCTAATAAAGACAACTTAAAAGTAATACTTATTAATAGAGATACAAAAATCCTAAGAAATTAGGAGCAAATCTAACTCACAATATAGACTAGAAGTTCTTTTAAACTTGTCCTTACCCAAGATCGACAATACTGTCCTTTCTCTCTGCTAACAGTATAAGGTGCAACGCCCGCTGAGAGCCTGCAGTTAGCCTAGTATGCCCACTACGACACCCACAGAGGTACTGCGTGCTTAAGGATCACTGTGCTGGTTCCCAAACCTGTTGATGCCAGTCATACAAGCAGGGCAATTAAAGCAATAAGTCAGTATTACAAAAACATACAAAACTTAAGTTTAAGGGGCACCGGGGTGGCTCAGTCGGGTAAGCATCCAACTTCGGTTCAGGTCATGATCTCACGGTCTGGGAGTTCAAGCTACGTGTCAGGCTCTGTGCTGACAGCTCAGAGCCTGGAGCCTGCTTTGGCTTCTGTCTCCCTCTCTCCCTGCCCCTGCCTGTTTGTGCTCTGTCTCTCTCCTTCTCTCTCTCAAAAATCAATATTAAGAAAAAAAAAATTTTTTTTTTTTTTATTTTTATTTATTTCTAGGAGAGAGAGAGACAGCGTGAGCAGGGGAGGGTCAGAGAAAGAAGGAGTCACAGACTGAAACAGGCTCCAGGCTCTGAGCTGGCAGTCAGCACAGAGCCCGACGCGGGGCTCGAACCCACGAACCGCGAGATCATGACCTAAGCGAAAGTCGGACGCTTAACCGACTAAGCCACCCAGGCGCCCCAAGAAAAAAAAATTTTTAAGAAAAGGCATCTATTCTAGATGAATTTTATAATTTTTTTAACTTGTGAAAATTAAATACGAGTGAGACTTTTTTAAAGTTTTTATTCAAATTCCAGTTAGCAAATATATAGTTTAATATTAGTTTCAGGTGTACAATACAGTGATTCATTCAATCGGTGAATTTAAATAGGTGGGGGGGGGGTTAAGGAATGCACCTGCTCTGATGAGCACTGAGTGTTGTATGAAAGTGTTGAATCATAAGTGAGATTTTTTTAAGGAAAGGTATGGGAGGAAGGAATCTTAAATTTTTAGAAGGACTCCACAGTCTGATTTTTCTGCAGGTATCATTCAAACCTCACAAAACTTGGGGCTCCTGGGTGGCTCAGTTGATTAAGCGTCTGACTTCAGCTCAGGTCATGATCTCACAGTTCGTGAGTTCGAGCCCCACATTGGGTTCTGTGCTGACAGCTCAGAGCCTGGAACCTGCTTCAGATTCTGTGTCTCCCTCTCTGTCTGCCCCTCTTCCACTCACACTCTGTCTGTCTCTCTCATCTCTCTGTCTCATCTCTGTCTCTGTCTAGTCTGTCTTGTCTCTCAAATATAAAAAATAAACATTAAAAAATTAAAATCTCACCAAACTTTGATAAATCTACAGGAAAAATCATAGATAATGCATTTTGGATATAGTTTGTACCAGGAGGATGACATGACACTCTAATAGCAGATTCAGATTTAAAGAGGCCTTGGCACACGTCGAATGATTAGCATAGGAAGGTATGTAGACGGCATTAGAAGTAAAATGCTTATGCGTACACACTAATTTTAATCAGTCCCCATTCAATCACCTTTTTCAATTAGCCAACAACTATCTGTCTTCACTGCAATGGATAAGAGAACTTCAATTATAGGAAATTATAATACCACAACCAATTGATTGATTTGGGTTTATCCCAAGAAAGCAGGAAAATTATACATCATATTAACAGAACAGTATAAAACAAAATAATCATCTTGATAAATGCCAAATAGCAGTGGATAAAGTTAAACTCCTAAACCTAATTTTTAAGCTATTAACAGACTAATAATGAAGGACACAACCTTGGCAAAATCAAGAATATCTATCTGAAACTATGAATCATTACACAACTAATGGAAAAATGGTAGCTTTTCATTAGAATCAGTAATTAAATACGTTTGCTCACTAGCATCTCAATTATCAAATGATATTCTGGAAAAAGGTAGAAGGTATACTTATCAGGGAGACAGTGATGTATTTATTGCTATTTGAAGAAAACAATCTTACCTGCCTGGAAAATCCAACAGAATCAATGAACTCTCAAGACTAATAAAGGAGCTTACTAAAGAGCATGTTTCAAAGTATATATACAAACTATTGTGTCCCTATATGCTAATAATAAATAGTTAAATCAAATTATTTTTAAAAAAATATTCCCTGTAGGGAATAAACAAAGGCTATAAAATGCCAAGGACTTAACACAAAATGGGCTGGAACCATCTAAGGTAAACAAAAATAACTCCTCTTAGAAACAAAATATAAGACACAAGTGGAAATTAAGATTAAAATTAAATGGGGGCGCCTGGGTGGTTCAGTCAGTTGAGCATCCAACTTTGGCTCAGGTCATGATCTTGCAGTTCATGGGCTCAAGCCCCACATCGGGCTCTGTGCTGACAGATCAGAGTCCAGAGCCTGCTTTGGATTCTGTGTCTTCCTCTCTTTCTGCCCCTCCCCTGCTCGTGCTCTCTCTCTCTCTCTCTCTCTCTCTCAGAAATAAATAAATGTTAAAAATTTTTTAAATTAAAAAAATTAAATGTCCAATGATATGGAATAGTAAAACTTTATGGATGGCTATATAATGGAATGACATGTAGTCATGTTTTTAAAGAATATAAAGATATAGAAAAATATTCATGATATATTTTTAAGTAAAAGAAAGTGCAGATTACAAAAAGGTACAATGATTCCTATTTTGTTTTTAAACAAAAGTATGCACACATGCCTAAAAGATATCTAAAAATGTGAGCACATCAAAATCTTTTAATTTTTTTGAAGTTTACTTATTTATTTTGAGAGACAGAGAGAGAGTGGGGGAGGGGTCGAGAGAGAGAGAATCTCAAGCAGGTTCTGTACTGTCAGTGCAGAGCCCCATGCGGGGCTTGAACCCACGAACCGCGAGATCACGACCTGAGCCAAAACCAAGAGGCGAACGCTTAACCAACTGAGCCACCCAGGCGCCGCAGGAGCACATTAAAATCTTAACAGTGCTTATCTCCAACTGGTAGGAATACAGGTGGTTTTCACTTTCTGCTTTACACTGTTTTGTGTTTTCTAGATTTTCTACAATGGATACATCAGAAAAAATTAAAAATATATACTGCCTCTTCCTAGAAATCCGTAAGACACCTACTATAGGAATCCCTCCCCCTGGCACCATGAACAGAATTTAACTTTGGTCAGGTTCCAACTCTTAGGGTGCCCCTCACAGCTCAGGAACTGCTTTAGCTCTCGGCATGGGACTTCATGAGGGCATGGTGAGGCCCAACACCAAGTCATCTTCCTGCAGGGACCCATGATCCCTCAAGATGACGCCAAGGAAATCAGCCCAGTTGCAGACTTCTCAGAATCTGCTCAGGACAACCAGGGTTCCTAAGTCTCATGCCTTTCACGCCTCTGGGTGGAGCAGAGAAAATCAACCTGCCATTGCCTACAGAAGCTTCTCGTGTCCCATGGTCAGGATCTAATCTAGAGGCTTCCCTGTTTCCACTGGCCCATGTGATCCTAACCAACCCTCTAGTCCTCATGCAGCTAAACAGGATTAAGGTAAATCCCAAGATGTACTAAGAAAACTCAGGGATGCCTGTTTCTGAGAACCTTCCCTGAGCTTGCTCCCTGCCCTCCACCACTGTACGGGGCAAGTAACTGTTTTCTGCTTGCTCTCAGGAAATACAGTTGACCCTTGACCAACATGGGCTTGAACTGCATGGGTCCACCAATACACACATTTTTTCAATGCATACAGTACAGCACTGTAAATGCATTTTCTCTCCATTATGATTTTTCTAACATCATTTTCTTTTCTCTAACTTCCTTTATTGTAAGAACACAGCATATTAGACATTTAACATACAAAATATGTGTTTATCGACTCTTTATGTTATCAGTAAGGCTTCTGGTCAACAGAAAGTATTAGTAGTTCAGGTTTTAAGGGGTTAAAAGTTATCTGTGAATTTTCTACTGTGAGGGGAGCTAGTATCCCTAACCCCCACATTGTTCAAGAGTCAAATGTACTTCCTTTCTTCCCTTCCCACTCTCCTTCCTCTGTTCCCTTCCTTAACTCCCTACCCCTGCCCCCAGTCCTCCCCCCACCCCCGGGAAAGCAAAGAGCCCACGAATAGATAAACAATACATACATGAGGACTGGATGGAGAAGACGCCATGTTAGTGGGGGCAGAGCCCGACAGACCATCTGCAAGCTACAAATTAAACACGCTGGTTAGAAACAGGGTTACAGAAACAACTTCGGGGAAGACTGGACAGCCCCAAGGACAGAAAGCTCTCCAACCAGGGAGGTTGCAAAAGAACACGTGTTTTGAAGTTGGATAAGACTGGGTCCAATCCTGGCCCCATTGCTTTATCAGCTGCATGACCTTGGTCAAGCCCCCTGACCTCTCTGAGTCAGCATCCCCCGAGAGAACAGGCACAAAGCCCAGCTCACAGGGCAGCAATGAGCATGGAGGAGATGCAGGCCATACACACCCAGCAAGGTGAGGCACACAGAAGGGCTCAGCCAATGCCCGTCTCTTGCTGCATTCTCACTACCCTTGGCATCACTGCCTCAGTGCCCTCCCTGCCTTTCAAACCTCCCCATCACAGACGTACTCCAAGCTCCCCATCATCCCTGATGGCTTCTTCTAACAGCTGAACTACACCAACCCCTGCTTGGCCTTGTACATGTTTCTGAGTTTGTTCTCTTCAAAGACAAGAGCTAGGGCATCATATGGCTTCCCTGAAATCTCTATAAGGGGGGCTTTATGAGTCTTTTAGTCCAAGACGCCACTGCTATATTAGAACTTTCTGCATCCTTTTCTGGCTTCAGATCCTTGCCTGGAATCTTCTGGTTCTGTGACTCAATACTTTACTGTGTGAATCCCTGGGCTGCAGGGTCCAGAGGGCCTCAGAGGTCAGGACTGGAGACAAGTGACCACTCCAATGGTCCCAGAGAAGGTGATGGGGCTCTGGGTGGATGACTACTAGTCTAGGTAAACAAAGACAGGAGATGCATTCCAGGCAGAGAGGATAACAAGTGCAAAGGAGCAGGGGGAGCCTACCAGGCTCAGTCGGTTAAGTATCTGACTCTTAATTTCGGCTCAGGTCATGATCTCTCAGTTCGTGAGTTCAAGCCCGACCTTAGGGTCTGTGCTGACAATGCAGAACCTGCTTGGGATTCTCTCTTTCCCTCTCTTCCTGGCCTATCTCCGCTAGCCCTAGCTCTCTCTGTCTGTCTCTCTCTCTCAAAATAAATAAACTTTTTCTAAGAAGTGGAAAGGGATAAAGGAATAAAATACAGCACATTCAAGAAAGCAAATAGCTCAGCTTTGGAAGGCAGGCACTGGGCAGGGGGCAAATAAGGCTGGAGGGCTCAGGAGACCAGCAGGGATGCAGACTCCCAGGGTTAAGCCCTCTCTGCCTCTGAGCCCTAAGCAGGGGGCTCTGAGAGACTCTATAGGAAGCTGAGCTCCAGGCAGCCCTCCCCTCCATGGCAGAAAGAGCCTGGGAGACACACTAACCTGGAGGTCAGAAAGGGCTCAGGAAAGACAGGAGAAAGACCCGGACAGCTGAGATCCGGAGGGGAGTCCTAGAACCCACGGGCCCATCCCTGAGGGGGACCCTCGCCTCCCCTAAACTAGCCTCGTGGCTGTTCAGAGCCAGAAGCACAGGCAGGAGGGCAGAAGGGCTGGTGGGCACCAGGCCAGGCCGCTGGATGGTGCTGGGGGGCTGGCCACATGTTGCTGGATGTGGTGTGACCCCTGGCATAGACTGGATGAACTCCACGCAACCCCCGGGGCCGCCTCTGCCCCTCCTGCTCTCATCCTGAGCCTCACAGAAGCCTTATTGTTATTTTTAATACAGTTTGTTTTTAGAAAGGTGAGAGGGGAACCGGCAGTTCACCAGAGCAAAAGGGAGAAAAAATAAAGCTAAACATAGTGCTCCAAAGATCTGGTCCCGCTTCTGAAATTACACGTTCTCCTTTGGGACTCGGGCATAATTTGCCGCTCTAGTTCTGGGAGCACGTTGCCACCTTCATGGTGTCCCAGAGACTATAACTGGAGCAGCAGGCTCAAAATGAGCCCAAGCTGGGGAGCCGGGGAGCAGCCAGCTTCAGCACCCCACCCACAGCGTGGGGAGGAGGTCTTCACACCTTCCAATGCCTTCTCCACACCGGCCTGCATTTCCTCCACTACCTGCCCACCTCATACACGCGCGCACGCATGTACACACACGCACGCACACACGCACGCACCCACCCACACACACACACACACACAGAGTCCCACTGCCAAGCCTCTCTCCTACTCCTCTGCCCACCAGGAAAGCTCTCCTCTCCCTTCTGCTGCTCTAACTCCACCAGCCTTTACAGCCTTTCTCTTACCCGGCCACCTCCTCCCCAGAAGCTCTCCTGATCACCCAGCCCATGCCAACCCACAGGCCCAAGACAGTCCACGGTCTTTGTCCCTTGCTGATAAAGCACCCCGTAAGAGACCAGCTACACACGTCTCCTCTCTCCCAACCAGCGTGAAAATCTCAGAGTGTTCTCCTCTCTCTTTATCCCTCCTCAACATGCATGTAGTCCCCACCCCCAGACCCAGAAATTTTCCTTCTCTGGAGACTTACAGAGGAGATCCCCTTCCCAGGGTGGGCTCTCAGAATGATGAGCAAGAGTCATCCTTGATCGGGTGACTCCAGGGGCATCTCAGTGCCTGCAAGGTGGGTGAAGTGCCCGGTGGGCAGGAGCACCACCTCTACCTTGAGCTTCAAGACCCGCTGCAGGAGATAGGGGGAGTGTGCTCCACGTGTGTCCTGCACACTCTTTCTCTCCCCCTCATCTTAATCAGAACACCAAGAACCAGCTTTATGAAAAAGCAGATTAGTAAAGAGAGATCTCAATTTTGTTTTCAGGAGAGAAACAGAGTCTGATTCAGAGTCACAGACAGAAAGAGAAGCCCAGGGGGAAAGGAAAGGGTGGAGAAGGATATGTTGGTAGCAGTTCACTCAGACCGTGCCTTGGTTGGAGATGATGCCTATTTGTTCATAATTATCCTGTGTTTTCCAAATTTTATATAATTAACATGTATTTAGAACCAGAGAAAATTAAGAGATCCTTTTTAAATTTTTGTTAACATTTTGTTTATTTTTGAGAGACAGAGAGGGACAAAGCGCGAGCAGGGGAGGGACAGAGAGAGCCGGACACAGAATCTGAAGCAGACTCCAGGCTCTGGGATGTCAGCACACAGCCCGATGCAGGGCTCAAACCCATAAACTATGAGATTATGACCTGAACCAAAGTTGGAGGCTTAACCAACTGAGCCACCCAGGTGCTCCAATATACCCTTGTTTAAAACAGAGCACTAAATGGAATGAAATAAAAATGTTAATGTCAAGGCCATGATACCTGCAACACCACTACTGAGTCTAGACACACCTTCCAGAGCTTGTACACACAGCTGCTCCCAGCCTCCCCCACGTCTCATACACACGCATGTGTATACACCGCACACACATGCACACACACTATCCCACCCCCAAGCTATGGATCTAAAATCTACACAAAGGATAGGCACACAAACCAAGAATAAACTGAGGAATTAATTCCTGTGAGCCTATCTCCTCCTAGCCTTGATCACCAGAGGGGAGTTCAAGAGGCCAGGCACCTACTCACACGGGACCCTCCTCACCCCGAGACGGGTGCTAACCTAGGAGCCCTACAAGGCCGAGTGGACAGATCTGCTGATAGGTACACTGTGGACCGTCTCTAGAACTGGCCACTCCTGACAGAAACCAAACATTTCTAGAAACCTGAAAAACTCTGCTGCGAATTTCAGCCCAATGACAACATCAGAAAGAGCGTGAGATGATATTTCTACTGTGCCGGAAATGAGCCGATGATAAGGAGGATCATCAGCAGAGAGAATGTACAACCAAGAAAGGGGATGGAAGGGACCAAGACAGAAGCGGGATCTCGTGAGAGCATATCTGAAGCTGGGGAGGAGTCCTGAGCACAGTCCACAGCCAGGACCTAGCGAGCTCAGCCGTGAGGATCACATCACCGTGAGCATGAAACCAGCTGCTGAGAAACAGGGGTTGGACAAAGAAGAGCCAGGCAAAATCCAAATTCTGCCAGACGTCTTGTCCCTCCAGCCCCCAGAGGTCACAGACTTCTATTTGGGGAAGGGGAGAAGGGATGAAAGCCCAGCCAGAATTATTGGGCACACCACATATGCCTCCGCATAGCTGGTCCTCTTAAGTGCCAAGAGGTGTGCAGGGAGGGCGGAGGGAGCAAAAGATTTCCTGATCAGCCAAATACAATCCATGGATCTCAGAGAAAAACATAACACAAAATTGGTTTTCTCCAAGTCCCCATCAGACCAGGGCTTCCTGGAGACCAGGACTGGTCTCCCTGCTGCCTTCAAGGTTCCTTGAGAGTAGGACTATGTCTCCTACTCCTATTGAGCAGACAGGGTGCTGAATGAGGGCAAGGTCCAAGCCTCCTCCACCGGAGCAAGCAGGCCTCACTTCTTCCTTCCCCCAGCCCACCTCTGAGGCCCTGTGAGCCCAGGCCCTCTTCGTGCTCGTGTGGACACGCCTCCAGGAGCCCAGATAGCAGCTTCCCACCCTTTGCCTGGCCGGCAGCTCTAGCCATGTGCTCCCACAAACAGTACAGACCCTGCACTGGCTCAGACCCCAGCCCCGGGGTCAACACGGGGAGGACGTCCAGACTGGGCCTCCTCACTGTCTGCCTCTGGCTGTGCTCGTAGCCAGCAGGACTCAAAATAGTCCCTCCCCATCTGAAGTCTGTAGACACTTTGAGCAGCACACACAGAACGGAAATCCTGCTGGGCAAGCCCTGCACTTCCCCGCACAGACTCAGACAGCCCACTGAGGGGGTGGCAAACAGGAGCCAAGGCTGGGCAGCCTGGAGTTTGGGGCTAATTATCTGCCTAATTCGGCTGCAAACACCCACCCAGGCCAGTAGCAGTACACGTAGCTGAATCTTGGGTAGGGCCATCCAAAATTTCCACTTGGGTTTTCCCAGTCTAGAGAAGCTCCTTCTTAGACCCATACAGAGAGTAGACAGGCCATCCATCCATCCATCCACCTACACATCCACCCATCCAGGTAGACTTCACCGAGCACCTCCTTAAAGCCAGTCCTGTGCTGGGCACACAAGGAATGCACCCCAGTGACTGCCCTGAGCCTGGTCTGGGGAAGGTGCTGACACTTGCAGAGACAATCAGGACCTAAGGCAAAGGCAGGGACCAAGATACAGACAAGACTTTCAGGTAGAGGCTGGGGTGGGGGAGGGGTAGGAGGAGCCAGGGATGAATCCTGGAAGGAGGTGATCACACCTAAGCTGAGTCTTAAAGGATAACCGGGAGAAGAACAGAAGGTGTACCCGGCGGAAAGGATGGTGGGCAGTACCCCGGAGAGTCACAGAGGTGGGAGAAACAGAGAGCGTGGTGCTGGTGAGGATTCTTAGCATCAGAGAACCCACAGAGCAAGACCTCAGCTCAGCTCAGCAGCAGCGAGGCCCAGGTGCACAGCAGATGTGTTCCGTGGAAGTGGCAGAAAGGTGAAAGATGCACGAGTGAAAAAGAAGCAGAAACCAGGCCCACGTGTCAGAGGGAAAACCCGTGATGGGGCAGCTGGGAGGGTCCCGAGTCCACCTTAGCACCCCAATGTGTTCTCTTGCTCCCAAGGCCAGTATTTGTTTGGTGGTTTAAAGAAACCAGAACCTCACAAAATGGGATGCCATCTCTGGGTGAATAAATAGGCCAAGAGCCTGAGGACACAATTTTCTAGAAGTGTCTACACAGGCGGAAGGCTCTCCCTCTGGGTAGCTGGGAAGCTCTGGGAAGCCAACCCCAGGCGCCAGGGGAGTGACCAGTATCATGCAAAGCAGGGAAAGGGGAGACAACCTGGAACAGACGCAGGTCAAGGCTAGTGCTCACGGTGAGGCCTTTCTCCATCTCCACTGTGAGAAGGCCTGGGTGACCCTGGCCCTCCAGAAACTAGAGCAGCCCAGGGCCCAAGGTGGGGAGAGGGCCCCTTGCTCAGTCAGAAATGCCACATACTTCCTGCCATTCTGTTTGGCACTGGAGTCTGGGTCGCCGGCTGGCCCTAAGTTGCTGAGTACCTAGCAAAAGGATGCCTCTTACCTGCCCACCGGGTTGGATTCCCTTGGAATACGATCGCCCTCCTGCCCTCTCTTTCTCTCTTTTCCTGGAGGTGGGGGGGGAGGGGAGGGGAATGGGGCAAGAGGGACTATTGGCTTGAACACAGCCCCCTCTTTTTCAGCTGACTCCAAGGTACCACCCAGCATGAGCCCACAGAAGAATCTACCCCTGTGGAGGGTTGTGGCTGATATAAGACGGTGGGGCTAGAGCACCCCAAGACTGCCTGGTCACTCATTCCCATCTTTCTTCACTTTTATTTGCTGCCCCCACCATGATTTCCAGAGTAACCTGAGGGGAGAAGCCTCAACACGGCCCTCTAGGTAGAGGGTCCATTTTTTTTTTCATGCTTTGGGGAAAATGATTGGGTCTTGCCCAGGAGACCACACACAGACCTCCCCAACGCCTCCACCCCGATCCCGACCAGACTGAAAGCTCACATCTGGGTTCCTCCACCTGTACGGTGTCCAGCCACCAGGGAGGGAGATGTCTGATAGAGGCTGTGTGATAAGGAGGGGAGGGGGAGGGGCAGGCAAGGCCAATGGAGCCGATGTCTTTCCCAGGGAGCCCAGTTCTCATCTTACCTGGATGGGGATGAGGGGCTCCTTGTCATCAATGTCAATGAGCACGTCCTCCCCAGGACTGAGTAAGCTCACGTCATCTGTAGGGAAGAGCAACGTCCAGGCCTGAGTGGACCTCCCTCGGGGGCTCGCCCCTCTCCAGCCACAAGACTCACCCAGGATGCTGAGCCAAAAGGCCCTCCACCTTCCACACTTCTCAGTCTGTGTCTTTCTCCTCCCCCCACCCAATTCTTCCCTCTCCCTCGGTCTCTCCCACCTTCCCTCACATTCTCTGTCTCCCCAGTTCTCTCTCTCCCTCCTCATCCCATGGAATCCATGCCTTTCTCTCTCCCTCAACTCTTCCCCTACATCCTCCCTCTGCAGCCCTGGCCACTCAGTAGCCCGGAGCTAGGAGATGCCCTGAGGAAGGCAAGATGCCCACCCTTCCAGTCAGCTGAGCAGAAACACTTCTCACTCACGTCATGGTAAGAGGAAGGCCTCAGGACACATCTCACCTGGGAAGCCCCACCTGCCCCAGCCCCTCGGCCCCACCCTCTCCGTCAACAGCCCCACCCCTACCTGGGCCACCCTGAGGGGACGGACTCTCCTCCGAGTACTGGTCACACATGAAGCTCTCCAGGGAGCGGATGGTACACTGGCCCACCACAGGCCGGCGGCCAAACTGACGGTTATCAATGACCTTGATCACGATGGGGGGACAGTAGAGCTCCTCCCTGGGCAACATCTAGGCAGAGCAGGAGGGAAGCGCTGGGCAGTGGCCTGTACCCATCTCTGGGAGGTTTCAGAGGAGGGGTGCTCTCCTTCACAGGACAAGCTCAAAAAGTGGAGGACAACCGTAAGCCCGCCCATAACCCCCAACAGCCATAAATCCAAAGCGGTGGTTGGCCGAGCCCAGGTGCTGGCCTGGGGACCAGAAGCCACACACCTTTTCTGTCTGCCTCCTGTATGTTGTACACAGAGGCTGACTTTTTGCCCACAGCTTTACCTTCCAAACACAGATCTAGCTCAGCCCAACGTTACAAGTCTACTTTCCTTGAACCTTCACTGGCCAGGGAGGGGAAGAAGGGAGAAGTTGGCCCAGGACTCAACATTTCTTGCAGACAGTCCCCCCCAAGTGGATACTCAAGAGTTGGCTCACAGACCCAGATTCTTCCCCTCCCCACCCCATCCCCAAAAGCACTTTGAACACAACTTGAAATAATTTATACGCTCTCCTTCGGTGGCGGCTTTGGCTCAGCCAAGAGGAGGCTCCTGTTGACAGCCACTGGGCCTGGAATTTCTACAGTGCTTTCATCTTGCAAACCATTTTCCTTTCCTCAGACTTGCCTTACTCTGGCCACTAGGCCCAGGCAGCCCGGGGAGCTGCAGAGGGCTGGGGGCCTGAGAGCCATGGGGTGAGCCCACAGCAAGGCTGGGAGAGGACCCAGGCAGGCAAGGTTTGGAGGAACCACAGAAGAAGCCCTGTGGGCACGGGGTTGGAGGGGAGGGGTTGCTCCAGCGGGCTGAGACCTGACCTGGAGGGAACGGTGGGTCCCTAGATTTCTGTGCACTCGGGATCTGGTCAGGAAGAAGCGAGCTGCCCTCATGTGGGCTGCCCACAGGCTTCCACTCTCCCAGTGAGGAGAGCATGAGCTCTGCTTCCCCATCTTCACAGACAGATGAGGCGGGGGAGACACCATGACCTAGCCAGGATCCCACTGGGAGTCAGCGCACACACCAGAGCTGCCCAGGGCCCTGAAGAAAAGTCTAGGCACCGGGACTCAGGAAGGAGACAGCAGGGAGGCCAGGCTCACCACTTCCATGAAGAGGGTACAGATGTCAAAGTTGGGGTTCTTCCGGAGGTTCTTGATGACACAGGACTGCACCGTTTGGCCCCCACACTCCACCACAAGGCTGGGGGAGGAGACACTGGCCAGCTGGTAACTCTTCATGTTCCGCAGGCCCCATGCCAGGATCTGGGGACACAGAGTGAGGAGAGCAGCTGGAAAAGGCCCAGGAAAGCCTGGGGGCCACAGGGGGAGGGGCCAGGCTGCCTCCCCCCCCCCCCGCCCCCGCCCCAGCTTCACCTCTATGGCGGTACGCTGGAGCACCGGCTTGATGTTCTGGGGAACCATGTAGATGTTGGCCTCCCTCTGAGGGGGCGGGTAGGGCAGGTCTGTGTCCTCCGACTGCAGGGGGCGGCAGGTAGAACAAAGACAACGGTGGGAGGAAGGCCAGAGAGATTAAAAGAAAAGTGGGGGGAGGGAAGGACAGTCCAGACGGAAAGAAGGACATGCATGGAGAGACAGAAACAGAGAGGTAGAGGCACACAAGTAGGCAAACGGGCAGACAAAAATGAGAAAACCAAGTCAGTTTTTGGCAGGCACCATCTTCGCCAGGATCACAATTTGAGCAGCCTGGCCCAGGATTCAGGCTACCTTGTTCCAAACGAACCCCAGGTCACCCCTCCTCAAATAATGCAGTCTCTGATGTATCAGTGAGCTGCTAGGGGTCTCCCCGTCCCTGACACACACACAACCATACATGCACGCGCGCGCGCGCACACACACACACACACACACACACACACACACACACACACACACACAGCCCACTTTCATCCTGGCGCATCCAGGCCAGCCTCTTTTGGTCCCAGGGAGGACCACATACCGTCCCGCTGCTAGTCTGCTTGTCCTGCCTGCAGGCTCCGACCCTCCCAACATACCATCCACCCTGGTGTCCCAGCTCCAGCCCCCACACCACAGCCGACACCTGCCAGCCCCACACCCCCCACCTCTCGCCTCTGGCCACCATGAGAACAGAACGCTTGCTCTGTGAGCCAGAAAGAGTTCACAAACAGGAGAAGGGGACAGAAGTGCCCATCGTTCACAGGCACTGAAGGGAGCTGCTGGGGAGGCTCTTTCGCTTCCACAGACCAGAGATAAGGACAGCACGTGTCAATCTGCCTCTAAGGGTTTGACAGAAAGACTTGGGCAGGAATCCTCAGTGATTACAAAGAAATACATGAGGAAGCAGCAGAGGCAAGGTAGGCAGGTCACTGTGGAGTAAACTACCACATCTCACAATGGTTAGCAACACAGGCTCTACTCCGCCAACTACCAAGTTAGATAAGTTACTTCATCTCTCTGTGGCTCAATTTTTTCATCTGTAAAATGGCCATTAAAAGTTGCCAACCTCTAACAATTAGTGTGAGGCTTGAAGAAGTTAACACAACACTTAGAAGAATGCTTAGTTCACGTGAACCCTGGACAGGTCTACTAGCCCATGTGGCACCTTTGTGACAATTAAAGAAAGATGTCCCTTTCTTAAGACTCTACTTCCATGTCAGAAAATCGTCATATGTTACTAGTTTATTAGTACAAGACACTTGACTGCCACCTACTGGAAAATTGTTATAATAAATACAAATATGTGATGTCTGCACTGGAAATTGCATCTCTTGAGACACAGTGCCCTTGTGCAGTGCACAACCTACACATCCATACAGGAAGGCCTTGACACTCAGGAAATGTTACTATAAATAAAAGGACTGTGCTGGATACTTCACAGAGCTTGCCTTGTGTAATCTCATTTAATAAACAATAGAATCACTAGATTAATCCTCCAAGTGACTTGCTTTGAGTTCCTTCTTAAAAGATGGTGCATGTACAACCACTCTGATGTAGACGGTGGGAGCAGCTGGAGCACTGAAACATACTGGCTTCCTCCTGCCACAACCAACCCCAGCTGTCACTCCTGCCTGGTGACACCCTGAGGACACTACACTTCTCTGACCTGCAGCAGTAAGAAGCTCATTTCTAGAATCAGACAGACCTCAGTTCTAGTTCCAGCCCTGTTGCTTTCTAGCTGTTTGACCTTGGGCAAATTACTCAACGTCTATGACTCATTACCCTCATATGAAGATCTGGGATAACAATACCCTACGAGCTTGCTCCGACAATTCAATAAGGGAACAAACATAAAGCGTCTGGCACCCAGGAGCTGCTCAGTAAGCTGTAGTGACTGTACGGATTACGTTATTGTTGCTGGTACCATTGTGTTCACCATTAGCGCTGTTGACCTCCCGTGGTGACTTGAGGAGAACCAAGCCACCAGAAGCATCTCTCAGAACAACACCGGATTCACAACTATCCCTGTGTCACGAGGGCATAACGTGAAGGAATTCAGTCTTGCTCCAGACCTTCAGTGCAGGTAGTGTGGTGTAGGAGGCGCCTGCGTTTGTTGACCGGCTGAGAGACAAATGCTGTCAGGAGGAGGGGTGATATGCACTTCACAGTTCACACAGGGACTGCCCTGGAGGCAGGGCCCTTTAAAAGAAAGGTAGGCCTGCTCACCGTCTGTGCATGGCCTGCTTAAGGCTGATGCCCAGTTCAGTGGGGCGGTGGGGGGGGAGGGGGGCAGGGCCAAAACCCAAGACCAAAAGGAGCCAAAAGAAAGGGATCAGGGAGGCAGAAAGATCAAACCTTTCTCACATGCCTGTAACATTCTCTAGATCGCCAGGAAAACCCACTATTATATTCCCCTGCCCAGAACATTCCTGTCCAGGCCCCCAAACTCTGGACAGTGTCCCTCTGATTCCTGTTCGTCCCTCATTTCCATGTTCCGTCCTTCCTCCCGGCTCTGTTGAGCTCTGTGGTGATGCTCCTCTCTACAGGAGGAGGACCAGGGTCCCCATCTTCAGGAACCTGCTTATGAGGAGGACAGGAAACAAGAACCAAGAAGGCTAGGCTCCGGTACCGTTTGCAGGAGGCCCTGGAGGAAGAAGGCAGGTGCACACAGCTGTGGAGCGCCAGGCCCGGCGGAAGCAGGAAGGAGAAACAAGCAGAGACAGTCATTAGAGGCGTGTCTGTGGGCAGCTTCCTTGGCACGGCGTCAGGACACCATTCTCATCCCAATGCTACCTCCATTCACCTCACTGTCCCCAGGGCTCCAGGGACATCTTTGCTCCCTGCCATTTGTCACCAGTATCCCTGCCTCTGCACTCCATCCCCCGCCCAGCCTGCAGGCTGTCACCACCGTCTTCTGTCCCCTTCCGTGCTGTGCACACTGCACTGCCCAAACCCCCTATGGAGTTAGCCCTGTACATCTAAACCTAAAGGCTCTCTTGTTCCCTGACCCTGTCCCATCCTGTCCCCTCAAATCTTCACACTGTCTGCTGGATCTTTCCCTTCCCCATTTAAAGATGGTTCCCCCAGATCCATCCCCAGCTGCTCTCTGCGTCTTCTGGCAGCCTCCTTCCCTCTCCTCTCTCTCCCTGAAAAGTTCTGCCTCCATTCACTGCCTCTCAAGTTCGCTTGCATGAGGGCCTCTGCCCAGCGCACTCAGCTCGTCCCCCTGCACTCCTGCCCTGGAAACTTCTCTGTCCAGAGTCACAATGACCTGCCTGTAGCTCAGCCCAAAGGCCACTGGCAGGCTCCCGTCTCTCCCACTCCTTCAGCCGCATCCTGCCAGCTGACCTTGGCCTTCTTTCTGAAACCGTATCTCTGGTTCCTCTCCACTGCCCCTCACTTTCTCCACCCTGCTCTGCTGGCTGAGTCTCCTCCTGTGCCCAGCCCTCTCCTGGGCTTTCTGCCCCCAGGCATTTCCCCTAAGCCCCAGACCCACAACCCCAACCTCTCACTGCTCAATTCCCCTGGGTGCCCTACTGGCCCCTAACAATGAACTGGTCCCAAACTGGATTCTCTAACTTTCTCCTCAAAACCTGCTCTCCCAGAAGCCAGCCCCGACACCCACCTTGACAACCAAGCCAAAAAACCCTGCACCACCCTTGGCTCCCTTCCCCCACATCACCATGTCCAACTGGCTGCCTGGGGCTTTGGTGATTCTGTCTCCCAAACTTCTCGCTTACCCATCCACCGCTCTCCTTCCCTTGGTTCACACCTGCACTCTCTCTTGCCTGGACTCACCAGCAACCCCCTAAGTAGTCTAGCCTCTGATTTTGCAAATCCCTTCCCAAGAGCCAAAGCATGCTGTACTCTGCAGCCAGCGAGAACTTTCTAAGAATATTATTCTGTTTCAAACCCATCCAGCGTTCCCCAGCCACTCAGGATGAAGCCCATACTCCTTAACACGACCTCCAGGACCCTCATCTTCTAGCTCTTTCTGACTTCCCTGGTCTCGCCTCTCACTAGATAGCCTTCTCTTCCGGGGTCCCGGTGAGTGATGAGAGCCACCCCCCCTTACATGGTCCTCAACACTAGCAGGTTGCAGGAGGCAGCACGCTCTCTTTACCTTGGACGCCTGGAGGTGCTGGCCCCTCTGTCTGAAATGCTCTTTTGCCCACTTCATGTGGCTACATCCTACTCAGACTTCAGATCTCCATTTAAATCTTCCCTGGTGTCTTGAGCTCAAGGTAAATCTTCCACAGCAATGTGACTCACTCCCACTGGGAGACACACCACCTGGTGCCATCTGTGTTAAACCCGTAATGCTGCACACAAGGACCACAGCTGAGACCCCTGTCCCATGACTGCAGGACTGTGAGTGAGTAATTGGGGGGCGAGGGGGAGCGGAGGGGTGAATGGGTGGGTGGATGGTTGAATAAAAAAGGACTCCAGCATACTCTCCCCTCCTTCCCAGCACTCCTGTCTGCGCCAGGCTGCTTCGTGGGTCTTCCCAAACCCCCTCCCCAGTGCCTGCCTGTCACTCCCTCTCAATGGCTTCCCATACCACCCACCTTCTTGAATCTAACACATCTTTTTTTTTTTTTTTACAAATAGTTTCTTGTCAAATTAGTTTCCACATAACACTCAGTGCTCATCTAACACATCTTTAAAAGGGCCTCATTCAAGTTCTCCATCCTCCAGAAAATCTCCCAGTCACTCCAGAAACTTCTTACCACCCTACTCTCCAGATTCTTTTACCTCTAAGTGACACTATGGCCCAGTTTCCCAAGGTCCTGGCTGCTCTCTGACACCTCACTGTGAGAGAGTCCCATGGCCCTGGCCAGACGGTCAACTCCTGAGCCCGAGTCTCCCAATCTCCTTCTGGTCCAGCCAACCAAGAGGGGTTCAACACTTTCTTCAGGACAGAGATTCTCAGTGGGGCTAGGCTGTGGTGAAGCATATCTGGGGAAGCATATCAGCATTGCCAGGCAGGGGGTAGATGTAGACTTAAAGTGTCACCAGGACGTCCTAATTCACTGTGCCAGGTGAGACAGGTACTCTGAGGACCACGGACCTCAAGGGCAGCCATACAAGAAGCCTAATTAGATGAAGCCACATCTGACCAATCCCTTCCTTGGTCACCCTCCCCACCCACCCTGAAAGCAGGGCAGCCCCGGGGCTGCTCCACTGATGGATCCAACAGGTGTGCAGGGTGTTTCCCGCGCTGCCTCAGATCAAGGGGACAAGAACCCAAGGATAGGTGAGGCTCTCTCCCCTGTCAGAGCAAAATTATCTGTCCAGCAGGCCAGCTCAGTACAGAGAGCTGAGAACAAGGCACGCGAGGGACTTCCTCTCCCAGGTCCTAGGGCCACCACACGAGACAGACATTCATTTCCAGGGCAGCTTTGAGGGAAGGGTTGAGCTCCCCCAGCCACCTAGGGTGTCCCGTTACCAGTAGTCCATAGACCGCCCCCCACACACCTCACCCAGCAGGGCACAGTCAGAGGACCCTCTGGACATTCAGATCCTGGCTCCTAGGGGAGGGGAGCTCCCTGCGGCAGCCAGGCATGCTGGGAGGGCTCCATTGTCTGCCTGCCCCACCCAGCTCGTTAGGAACAACATGTTGCTCTAATTACACTTCCCAGGAAAAACAGTGTTTTAAATTAAGGCCTTGGGGGAGGGAAAGGAGGGATGGGGGGACCACTGGGTTTATTTTCCTGATTGCAAAACACCAGAATTTTCCTTCTAGTGGATTTGGGGGTGCGGGAGAGTACCTTGTGTACATCTCAGATTCAAAGCCCTACCCAGGATTTGGAAGGGGATAGAGTGACATCTGGTTGGCCCCCTGAGCCCCTGGTGAAAACATCCACGGAGCATGCAGTCCCTTCTACCAGGGCATCCCCTGCCACGGAGCAGGACGGAAGCAGCAAAACCAAGGTTCTGAACCATGCCCTCTTCAATGGTCAAATCTGCAAGTCCCAGCCCACCCCAGGTGGGATCTCTTTGCACATGTTAGGCATCCTTGGGGCCCCTGGTTGTTAAGGAAGCCTCCACCTCTTCCACTGCCCGTGTGTGCGTGTGTGTATTCTTGCGCATGTACACGCTCGTACACACTCACACGTGCATGTGCATGCTCTCCAGTTCTCAGGAAATCTAAAATTGCAGTTTCTTTGAACTCATTCCCCTTGGCAGCACGGACCGCCTTTGTTCTCCAGACAAAAAAGGAAAAGAAACGAGACAGAGGGCTCAGAAGAGGCGGGGAGAAGGAGGGAGAGAGGGAGCCAGAGGCCAAGGAGCAAACAGAGGAAGAGGGAAACAGGAAGGGAGAGCGGGAAGAGGGGAAAACGGGCAAGGCTCAGGAAGAGGGGGGATTCTTGCTCTACTCTGACAGAAGGACAGACATGGGAGCTGGGGAAGGAAGTCCTCCCCTCACCCATGCTCTCTGCAAGAACCCAGGTCTCCCAGATGTCACCACAGCCTCAAAGACACAAGACAAGAGACTCAGTTCCCTACCAGAGCCCCCCAGAGAGGACTGCTCCAGATGGGCATAAAGCCTGGGGGAGGGGAAATCCTGTCACCCAACAAACTGGCCGCAGGCAGTGCCAGGCCCCTAGCCCCAAACACTGCCACCTAGACCCTTTCCCCAACCCTGTCTGCCAATCCCCGCCTCCGATGCTGGCTCAGTGTCACCTCCTCCAGGAAGCCATCCCCACCATCCTCCATCTGCTCCAGGAGCCATCAGCACAGCACAGGCACATGCCATTCCCAGACACTCCCACATAGGCATGAGATGTTTCTGGATGCAGAAAGGCCATCCTTAAACCATACTTCAGCGTCACAGAAGCCTCTTATCTGGTCCTGCCCCTTGCTCCCCAAACCCACACCCCCCTGCCGCCACACACCACCTAACAAGACCATCTGCCCTGTCTGCTCCCAGACTTTGGAGGCCCCCGTGGCCAATGGCCCACGCTGCCAGCTGGGCCTTCTCACAGTCCTCAGGGAAAGCAGAGCACTCTGCACAGGGATCAGGCTGGGAGTCTGGAGGGTGCTGAATGGGAGAACACTGGCAGGAGCTCGGCCACAGCAAAGACACAAAGCTAAGGTGTCGGGCTTCCTGCAGGACAGCAGCCGCAGCTGGACTAGCCTCCCCTATCCCGTCCCTGGGGACCCTCAAAACTAAATAGGACACAAGACCTTGGCATGAGGCTCAGCCTATAAGTGCAGGCAAAGCGGCTGAGCTGTGGAACCCCAAGGCTGGCGGAGGGGCCCCTGAGAAAAAAGGGGTCCACAAGATCATCTTCAGGGATTGTTCCCTGGACCAGCTGCTCCTCCAGTCAGCCCACCGGGCCTCAGACCCTTTGAACCTGCTGACTCGGCCCAGCCCTGTGCCCAGCAGACCCCCAAGATTTGCTGTCCTCTGGCCCTGCTGACCCAGGCCCCGCCTCAGTCTGTGGCCTGGCTGGTTCTGCAGCAGGACACTTGGCTCTCTTCGGGGTCTGGCCCCAAAGCGGCAAATTTTGATTTGCTTCCTGACAGTGATCCCACAGCCAGATCCCTGCTCTCGGAATCTGAGCCTTCACTGTTACATATTACAAATCCAGTTATTAAGGATTTTAACTTTTTTTTAATAACTCATCCCTGGGCTGGGTCTTCTTCAGAGCAGGCTGTGGGTTTTGGCCACAGAGCGCTCTCAATCAAGAGAAAGGGCTCCGTGCTGCTTCCCTGGACAGGGCTCCGCTCCCCTTTCCAAATCGGCAGTCTTTCGCAACTGCGGCCAGAAGCAGGAGGCTGCCTGTCAGGCCTAATTACGGCCAGCTCACTTGGCGGACCCCACCTCGGTCTGGGAGCAAAAGGAAGTGAGGTAAGGGGCGCGGGGCCTGCGGATCCCACATCCTGACCCTGCACTTCAAGTCTAAATTGCACTGAAAATGTCAAATGGTGTCCGCTCCCAGCCTGGGGATTCCCTGATGGCAGGAAGTGGCTGCCCTTTACCCAGTCCGTCTGACCAGGGCTCTCCTTCCTGTCCTCTTGCCCAGGCCTCTGCCCCCACTCACCCCTAGGACCTGCTCACAGATGTGTAGGAGGCCATAAGGGAACGTGCCTGTCAGTCCTCATGGCAAAGGGTAGAGCCCTGCTTCCTCTGGAAGCAAACCTCAATCTCCTTCCGAAACCTAGGAATCCCCGACCTCACCAGCCCCTAAAGCAGCCACATCCTAAACTGGTGCTTGGCCCCACGGGCCCAAGACACGTTCCCGGTCTTCCTGCAACAACGTCTGGCTCATGCTACCTTCACCAGAAAGGCTTCCTTGACAACTCTGGCCCCTTATGAACGTTTTATTCTTGAAAACACGCCACCTGGTACTCAGCCAGATGAGACTGTGTTTCTGCCAGGAGGTCTGGGTGAATCCGGCCTCCAACAGGGCAGCAAGCCTTCTGGGGCCAAAATCACACCAGGACACACCCCAGGCAGCCACGGATCCGCAGAGGGTGGGGAAGGAAATCCAGCCAGATCTCTGAGTGGCAGATGCCCACTGGGGCACCAGGAACCCAGAAGGCTCTGGGGCACTTGCCCGTGAGCAGTTCTCCTTCCCTCTGTCCCTGCCCTCCTCCTCCCAGCTCCAGGCCACAGCTGTGAGGGTTCAGCTCACCTCTTCCAGGATTCCTGATGTATCCTGCACCTGGGCGGCACCATGGGATAGTCCACATGAAGAAGATTGGTGGAGGGAAGAGAGGAGGGAGGGTAAAAGTTTGCCATTAGTGACAAGGAGCGCTAGGCTGGGGCAGAGATCCGCACACCAGATGTCATCCTAAGAGAAGCCAACAGAACCCGCCTTCCATCAAGGGTAAGGGTGCTAGGCTTCCAATCATGCCCTCCCTCCACATGGTCCCTGAGAAAGTGTGATGCGTCTCGATGCAGAGACTAGTGGGAGGGGCTAAAGCACAAACCTCCAGCCCAGGCATCTCTAGAGGTGACAGGAGAAAGGAAAATGACAGGTGGTGGGAAGGGTCCCAGACCCTGTGCAGCAGCCCCAGGAAGCAGACAGGCCCGACCCCCTGAGGCTGCTATTTCTCCTGGAGCCTGTGGACTTGGAGAGGCAAGAAGAAACTGCTCCGATCCCCAGAGACTGGCAGGCCTGAGAGCCGGAGCTTGGACTGGACAGGAGGGGGAGAAGGAGAAAAACTAGAGGGGCGGGGTGGGGGGAAGCAGAGGGTGAAGTTGGGGGGCAGGGGCAAAGGACAGCCCGCAGGGTAAGAACTGTCCGCAAATTGCATAGGCCGCCTCGTAAGCAGAGGCATCCAAATGGAGCCCAAATGACCACTTCTCAAAACTGCAGCTGAGTCTGGCAGAGAACAGTACTTCTTGAATCACATCAGCAGGGGTACCAGTTAAGGGTCTGCATTTTCCACCATGACCCCCAGAAGAAGAAAGGGGAGCAGGAACGAAGTTTCCACCACTAGCAGAGGGAGGAAAACTGGGTCATGGTGGAAATGAGGGGTTGGGGAAGAGAGTCTAAATCACAACTCTGGGAACTCAAGCGTGCATCAGAATCCCCCGGAGGGCTTATTAACACACAGGTTCCTGCGCTACACCCTCAGGGTTCCCTTTAGTAGGTTTGTGGTGGGACCTAAGACATTTCCTATCATAACCCAGGTGAAGCTGCACTGAAGACCACAGAGCTGAGCCAACAGTTTTCAGCCCTGGCTGCTCATTAAAATCCCCTGGAGAGCACAGAAGGATACCAATGCCTCAGCCGCTGCCCCAAGAGATTGTATTCTGTTTGGTCTGGGGTGAAGCCTGAGCATTGCTGACTTCTAAAGCTGCCCATGGGATTCTTTTTTTTTTTTTTTTAATGTTTACTTATTTTGAGAGACAGAGAATAAGGAGGAGTGGGGGAGGGGCAGAGAGAGAGAATCCCAGGCAGGCTCTGTGCTGTCAGTGCATGCAGGACTCAAACCCAGGAACTGCTAGATTATGACCCAAGCTGAAAATCAAGAGTCAGATGCTCAACCAACGGAGCCACCCACGCCTCCCAGAAGGGGGTCTTGCCTCTCCATCAGGGAATCGAACCCTGGTCTCCCGTGACAGGCAGGGATACTCAACACTATACTAACAAAAATGTTTATTTTTGAAAGAGAAAGAGAGAGCACGTGCTCAAGCAGCACAGGGGTAAAGAGAGGGAGACAAAGGATCCAAAGCAGGCTCTGTGCCACTGTCAGTGCAGAGCCTGAGGAAGGGCTCAACGCAGGGCTCAAACTCACAAACCATAAGATCATGACCTGAGTCAAAGTCAGATGCTTAACTGACTGAGCCACGCAGGCACCCTATCTAAAACTGCCCAAGGGATTCCAATATGCCTACTGCTGAGAGCCACTGGGCTAGGTGACCATGAGGTCATTTCATTCAGAGAGTCTGTGATACTTGGACTTCTCAGGGAAGAAAGGCTAAGAACGGCCAGAGCTGGGCAGGGACCCCAGCCCCTGCCCACCTGGTCCCTGTGGTCCCACCGAGGCCTTCCTCTGCTTGAAGGCAGGATGGTAGTGGTGTATGCTTGATAGCACTTTCTAACCTGGCAGGGACTGCAAACCAGGAGGCTGGCAATCAGTTAAAGAAGAAAAGGTAAGGGGCGTCTGGGTGGCTCAGTCAGTTAAGCATCTGAGTTCGCCTCTAGTCATGATCTCACATTCCATGGGTTCGAGCCCCACGTCGGGCTCTGTGCTGACAGAGCCTGGAGTCTACTCTGAATTCTGTGTCTCCCTCTCTCTCTCTGCCCCTCTGCTACTTGTGCTCTTTCTCTCTCACTCTCTCGCTCTTCCTCTATTTTCAAAAAAATTTAAAAGAAGAAGAAAGGGTAAAAGCAAGACTTACCTCAAAACCAGGAATATGGTGGATGGCCGGCTAGGGTACAGAAAAATGAGAGCTTTCAGTCAAGTGCTTGTCACCCGAGGCCCCATCACCCCGTCCTTTCTGCCCTGGCCAGGCAGACACAATTCCAACCACAACATGACACTCGTGGGATGGGTCAGTGATCAGGCAGCACAGGGGTTTGCAGACCCTTCTTTGCAGGACTAGGGACTCCTCAGAGGAACCTGGAAGTGGTGAGCAACTGCACGGGGAAGCCCGACACCTGACCCAGAGTAGCCCTATTTCTCTCCAGCTGACATATTGAGGTTCACATTGCAGTCAGATATGGCTCTAAACCAAATGCCCTACTTCATGGCAGGGAAGTGGCTGGCCCTGGGTCACTCAGCGAGACCCCATACGAGGCAGCACCAGAACAGAAGTCTGGCTGTACCTGTCCATGGAGATGCCCTCATCACAATTAAGCTCCCGCCAACCAGATCATAGAGGTCCTACTCCCAGGAACCACATCAACTTATGACCCAGAGAAAAATACATCCAATGGCCAGAAGATTCAAACATTCTAACACAGTCCAGATTCCAACACTCTCCCCAATAGTTAGATCATGTCGAGCTTTGGGGTTCAGAAAAGATGGGCAACCCCATCCTCGGCAGGTGACTGTTCAGTGTTCCCCACTGAGTTCAGGCCCCTGGTTGGGGAAGAAGGATATCTGCAGCCCCTCTCCTCCACTGGGGCATCCTTTCCCCATGCCCCCCACATTCCCCCACTATGTACTCCCTGCCTGGGCCTCCTGGATCCAGACATGAACCAGTCTCACCTTCTCTCTCTGGATGAGCTCAAAAGAGGCCAGCAGCTCACCCGCTGGCTGGCTGCCCCTAATCAACGGGAACCAGGCCAGCCGGGGCATCCGTTCCAGACTGGGCTGACAGATGCAGCGTCCCATGAACTCATCTGCACCCTAGACCAAGCACGAAGAAAAAAGAGTCAGCATCTCCCAGTCCCGGGCTCTGGGTGGCCCCAGAGCAATCGCCAGACCTGTATCCAGCCTCCTGAACTGGGGGCTCAGAAAGGGACTCAGGAGTCAGGGCAGCCCCCTGGTGCAGAACGGTGAGCTCTGCTCCCCCCTTGGAAGCATGTGGGGACAGTATGCAAGTGGCCTCCTGCCACGGTTGCTAGATTTGAATTCCCATCACGGTGGAATATCCCTCTATATGTCTAACTAGCCTTCACCTCAATTTCATCAAGGTAATCAAGCTCCGAGCCCATTAGAGACCAGAGTAGCAGCCCCTCACCCCTACACCCCAGCATTTTTCCAATGCCCTCAGCATAGCAGGGATTCGACATCTCCAAGGGTTTTTGCCTCTCTTCTAAATTCCCCCATTTCCAGCTGGGGAAATGGTGATCAGTCATCAAGTTAAATGGGTCTTGTTAAAATGATGCTTTCATCTTATCATTCCCTTGCTCAGGCACCTTCTATGGTTCCCACTCCATAGGGGATAGAGCCCACATCTCCTCCTGGCATGGAAGGCCCCTCAGGGAACCCACTTGCCTCTGCTGCCCTGCCTCATTCTCTCTGCACATCTCTTTCTCCAGTCTGCTGGCCTCCGCTGCCCTCTCAGCCTCTGGCCTTCACATGGGCCATCAACCCCGGGCCGCACTACCCTCTGCCCCCCTTCTTAGCCGTCACCCACAGCCCTGCCCAAGCTTGGCCCTCTGCCGGGGGCTCTGTGACCTCACCAGCCTGTGATTCCAGCCTTGTGATTAGCTTCCCCAAGGGGGCAGCGGCAGGACCTGGGTGTCAGCCAGACAGTGCAGCGGCCCTCACAGGCCCTAGTGTGTTGCCCAAGGCTCTCATCTGGAAAGACCCAGAGCGAAACTGGGCACCACTGCCTGCAGTCACACCACCGCCGGGGACATCCCAAAGAGCTGCCCCAGGGCGGCCAGAAGCTCCTGCACGAACACCCACACAGCAGGTGACAGCCCAGCATCGACCTCTCAGCGGGAACAGCAGCCGACACTGGGAGTGGCCCTGGAGGCCCCTCTGGCCCTGGTATTGGCCGTAATTGCTGGGTCATGGAGAGGTTGGAGGAGGGATCCTGAGCAGCCAGGCCAGCAGGAGCTCAAGGCCATGGCTATTTACCAACAGGCATGGAGTCATTTGCCTGTTAACAATGCACACAGCCTCTGCCTCCCCCAGGACCCTGGAGCCCAACCACCCAGAGGAAGCCATGGCTCTTCTCCCCCTGGGATCCCTCCCCGGCACTGGCCTGCAGGGGAGAGACAGGGATGGAGCAACATTGTGAAAGAGGAGGTGGGATGCTATTGGAAGGAAGAGTCTGTGTGCTGCCGGCCTCCTGGCTTGCCCTTCTCTAGAACTGCCCCTGCTCCTCTGCCTGGTTCCGGGACCCAGCACAGCCCAGTCCTCCTGTTCCCTCCACTCCCGACCCCAAAAGTGCCAGGCCCTGTGCTCTTCCCCAGACAGGCCCAAGCAGACTCTTCCTCCAGTTGCTCATTTCCCTCACTAAGCCAAGGGAAGAGCTCACAGGTGGGCCTCCCCAGCCCAGGCCCACACTGCCCACTGCAAGCAGGCCCCCCGCCACCTGGTGGAACACCTTAAACAGCATCGCCTTGCCCCACCCCCTGCTTACACAACACCCTCCCAGAGCACCTGACATGCGGCCATGGCGACTCTTTCTGGAAACATTTTCCAAACCCTGCCCTTCCTCTGTATCTGCTGCCACACCACCAACCCAGGCCGGACCTCTCTGCTATACACTCTGTCAGCCAACCCAGGCTCTCCCTTCTCTTATGTTGCTAAGCCCCCTCACTCCCTTCCTCCCCTGGCCTCATACTCCTTTCTCCTTCCTCGCCGCCTGCCCTCTGCTCTCCTCAGTCTCCCCCTGCCCCACACTATGCTGCAATGCCCCTGTGCCTGGCCCCAACACCCTCACCACATTTCCCTCAGGGCCTGGGTCTTCCCCACAGTCTTCCCTCACATTCCATCCCACATTTATCTCTCCCTCCCGGGAATCTTCTAGAGCCGTGCTGCCCAGAACCTGTAGCTATTAAAATTTAAAGTTTAATTAATTAAAACTGAAAGGTAAAATTCAGTGGTAAAAATAGCCACTTTTCAACTGCTCGATCACCACGTGTGGCATGGGCCTCCCATTCTGAACAGACGGCTGTAGAGCATTCCCAGCATCGCAGGAGGATCTACTGGACGGCTCTAGAGGGCTCCGCCTGCGCTCCTGGAGGATCCCCTGCTCTGTGGGTGATTCTTGGCTCCCACCTAGACTGAGAACCCCAAGGACAGGGCCACTCAGGCCAGCACACAAGTGCTTGATAAATGTTTGTGGAGTCAATGCAGCTCTCAGATGAAGAGAAGGAATTGGCCTGGGATCTTACAAGTGGGCTAGAGGCAGAGAAACCCTGACCAGAGCCAAAACATCCTTTCCAGTTCTGTCCCCTCGCCCTGCTGCCGGCACAGCACATGTGTGAGCAATCCATTTTTAATTACTCTAGAATAGTTCTAACCGCCTGCCCTGTAGGCTGTGGGGTTAGGGAAGAGGCTACCTGGCTGGGTAGCCCTCACAGTGGGGTCTCCCCCTGGCTCCGGCAGGGCATGGGCAGTGAAGGGACAAGGGAGGAAGGCAGGCAGACTCACGTAGGTGTCATGGTCATACAGCTCCACCACAATGCTGGGTGGCTGCTCGGCGATGCTGGCTGGCTCACCGAAGATCTCAATCTCATAGAAGATGAGTGTCTGGTCCCAGGTGGGGTTCAGAGTGTTCTTCACCACCACCGTCTTCTGGCTCTGGTGCAGGAAGGAGACGATGGCATAGGGATCTGTGTGGGCCGGGCACAGGGAAGGGAGGGAGGACACAGCAGAGACCGTGAGAGTTGCCTGCTCAGGAGTCATGCAGGCCACAAGGCTGGAGCAGAGTCATGGCCACTGGTCAGCAGCAAAAACCTACAGGTGGGAGCTCATTTCCCCAGGGCCCCCACCTAGGTCTCTATAAGGCCAGCTAGTGGGCCACAACGGGGAAATAGAGCCAAGGTCCAGGAGAGCAGGCCCAGAGATGCAAAGAACTCCCCTTCTGGGCTGTTTCCTGGGCTGGCTTCTGGAGGCCGGGCCCAGCTACAGGAAGTAAGTGCCCAGATGATGCATTCAGTCCTTCATCCAACAAGCATGTATTGAATGCCTTCTACGTGCCAGGCCAGGAACTAGGTGCTAGGGGCTGAGAATGCAATTGAAGCAAAAACCTAATCCATGCAAACAACCATAAAACCACAATCCAGATCAGCACTTTAAAGAGTGGATATAAGGTGCAGCATGCATGAGCGAGGTGAGAGAGGGACTTATCTCCCTCGAGGAAGGGAGAGTAGACCCTGTTGGTGTCATCAGACCAGGTGACCAGGTCTGCATTTCAGCAAGCTCACTCTGGCGGCCACATGGAACACAGCCTGGAGGGACCAGGGACATCAGTTATGAGGCCTCTGAAAGATTCTGGTGGAGATGCTGATGCTTAGGAGACTGACGACACCAGAGGGAAGTGCACGGGCTCACGAGCTGTTGTTTAGCAGTGGGTGGGGTTCAAGGAATCCTGAGATGCCTATAGCTCCCTGATGCCCCGAACTACTTTACAGCCTTCCAGCCCCAGCCACGCTGGCTGGGGGCCCACGCACTGGCGATTCCCCCTGCCTGCTTCCAAAGGGAAGTTGGGTGTCACTAGAGAAGATTCTAGGGCAGTGGCTCTGAAACGTGAGCTTACAGCGAATCACCTGGAAGGCTTACCCAGACTGCTGGGCCCCACCCCCAGAGCCGTATTCCTCAGGTCTGCAGTGGGGCCAGAGAATTTGCATTTCTTACAAGTTCCCAGGGGTACTGATGCCGTCTTCCAGGGCCAGACTTTGGAAACCAGTGCAGGAGAAAGTCCTACAGAACTGAATGCATGTAATTTGGGAGACGAGCAGTAGGCTCAGAGGAGGGGCACCTTCCACTTCTCCTGTTAGGATGTCAGACTTGGGGAGGGTCCAGTTTGCTGCCATTTTTTAAGACCCAAAGTACCAGGCACTTGGAAAGGAAAGTCTGGAGGTGCAGGAAGCTGACAGCTGGATGCTAGAGGTCTGGGAGGACTGAGCCCAAACACCCTAACACACACCCTATGCCCTTGGCACCTGCTCCAGCCTGCAGCATCCTGCATCCTCTGAGCCTCACAGTTTAGCCCCAGCTGTGCCCTAACCCCCTTGTGGCCTCAAGAGACCCTCAGCACTAGAGGCCGGGCTCTGGGATGTCTAGCTAATGGGAAGAGTAGGGTCCAAGATTCTGGTTGTTGGTCGATGGGCTAGTTTTAAGGGTGGGGGAGACCTAACTTGGAGGCAAAAGCTATGGGAATTCATTGGCTGAATAATGCTGGGTTGGGCTAACAGGACGTAGCCACCCGCATGGAACCAGACTTTAGGCACAAAAGCACAGTGCAGTCAATCCTGCAGGGCTTCCTGAAGGAAATTGGTTTTGAACCTGATCCTGGGAGAAGAAGAGGGCCATACAAGGCCCCTGACAGGGGAAGGGGCAGAGGAGACATGCCCACCCATCCTGCCACCTCCACCGGCTGGAAGTCTCCCTGGCATGGGGCTCCCCCTTCCGTGCACCAGCCCTGGCAGGGTGGGCCCCAAGCACTTCCCCTCCTGCCCCTGGCAGGGCCCAGCGGCGTCTGTGCATTTAATGAAACCGTCTGGCTGTGATACCATCAGCTCCAAGCTCGGCAGAGAACCTCTCCCTGGTTCCAGTAAGGCAAAGAGGGCGCGTTCCGATAAATAAAACCATATTAGAGAGCCGGCGAAAAAGCCCCTTTTGTTCCCACCCCCCGTGCTTCCCAAGGCTTTATTTTTATAAGCGCGAGGGCCCCAGACCGACCGCGTTTACACGAAGATCACAATTGCACATTGTAGTGGCTGTGCACGCAGTGTTGGTGTTGCCAGCACCCCCCACGCGGCCCCCCCACCCCCAGCAGGCCAGCTCCTTCCAGCAGCCCCAGCAACGCAGGCAATGAGCTCAGCGCTGGGGGGACGGGGAGGGACCCACACACGCGCCCCACCCGCCCATGGGGGGAAAAAACACACAACAAAGGCATTGTAAAGAGCAGGCCTGGAGGCCTGGGGCCTCAGACACTGGGCTACTGTGTGCTGGGGCCTGGCTTCTCCCCCCGCAGGGCCCAGCCCCTCCAAAAAAAAGAAACAAGGGGGGTAGGGGTGTTGCTGAAGCGAGGTGGTCAGATGAGGGAAGGCCAGACAACCCCGCAGACACATGCCTCTTCCAGGAGAGCCAAGGGGAGGGAGAAGCAGATTCCAAGGAGAGGTGGGGGGAAGGTAAGGGGCTGGTTCTTTTCTGTCCGCCCAGCCTCGTCCTCTCCCCAGGGCCACTCCCAGAAGAGAAGGGCAGCACTGACCCTCGGGCCTCACCCCCCAAACCCACATGGAGCTGAAGTGGAAAGAGGCAGAATGGGACTCTCCAAGGCCCATTAGCTGTCCCAGGAAGTTCCAGCCATGAACACACATGGTTCTACTGGACGCCATCGCCTGGAAGGGCCCCAGGCAGGTGGTTCTTTTGCTCCGACTAGAGCCCTGCACCTGAGCTCTGCTGCTGAGAACTTCCTAGAACCTTCCTAAACCTTCACAGTACACTAAGTGTTCCTCATAGGCCCTCGCACCTTCCTAGGTCAGACCACCGGCATGGGCCACAGGGCAGGTGGCATCATCCCACTGGTCCCCATGAGGACTAAGTTACTAGCCCATGCTCAAACATGACAAGCTAGACCCCCTGACTCCTAGTCTAGTGCTCCTTCCACCGTGCCACACTTTTAGGAAAAGAACCCTTAAGAGAGAGGGGAGTAGATCACAAATAAGGCAGTGCAAATGAAAACTACAATATTGCCATATTTTCCCTATTAAATTACAAAAAATTGTTCAGAATTATAAAACCCAGTGCTGGCAAATATTAGATGAAATAGGTACTCTCCCTTTTTGCTGGAAGCAATTCGGGAAAGCAACTGGGCAGTGTGCCCTAAAACACATACAACTGCTTATGCGTTGTTTCCTGTACTCCTGGGAATCATCCAAATTAACCAAAAAGCAATATGCATAGAGATGTTCATTCCAGCAATATTTGTAATCCATCATTCATTCAATATATGATTTTTGACTGCCCAGCATGTGGTCAGTAAGCACAGTATTAGGAATACAAACATAGATGAGATGTAGTCTAGGAGCTTAAGATCATGACTACGGTTGGAAATAGCAACTATACAACAGAATCCAAGGTGGCGTGCAACTTAACTGGGGAAAGTATTAGGTGCTGGGGGTGAAGGATAGCCCATGTAGCCTGGTGGCATCAAGGCAGTCTTCCCAAAGGAGGTTTCCTGCCCTGAGTCTCAAGAAGGAAGAGTAACCAAGGCAGACCAAGGAAGAGGGGGCAGTCTAGACATCCAGCACAGCACACACAAAGACACCAAAGAGCATGGGCATTTGGGAAACAACAGGAGCTGGTCTGGCTGAGGAGGGGAAGCCCAGGGCAGTGGCGATAGAAAAGGGAGGAGGAAGCAGGGGAGCTCGCAAAGGTCCCAGATCCAAGACGAGCAATTTGGACTGAATCCTATAGATCAGGGTTTCCCAAAATGTGTTCTTCATAAATGCGAGTTCCCTGGGGTTGCTAATGAGTGCTTAAACAAGTCAAACAGGCTCCTTTTCTGCAGCCATTGCAGGGCCTCTCAATGCCACTGTGCATTGTAAATCTTCAAGTGTGCACTGTTTCCCAGTCGCCCTTGCTCAGGGACCCTTTTTAAGTGGAGCATTTCACAAGCCTCCAATGCACTTTGGAAAACAGCTCCATAAGCTCAATGGGAGAATTCCCCTCACCAGAGCCAAACTTGACAGAAAGCTGCGCTTCATGAGGGGGTGGGCCATGACTGGGGATCAGACACGGTAAGCCCCAAAGCAAGAGCTCCCCGGCCCCACCCAAGACAGAGTCTGGATGTGGGTGAAAATGAAATCACTGGCCCCCCCAGAGGTGACCTCAGCTGTGGGGCAGCCATGGATCATCAGACCTCATTGAGGCCTCCCTGGAGCAACTCTTCTCAGGACCATCTGCCTGCCATGCATCTTTGACCTCCCAGGAGCCAAGAGGCCAACAAAGAGGGCTTAGGACCTTCTGCTTTCTGAACAGATACCCCACTCTGGTAAATTAATAACTTGACATCTGGTCTACTTACCCTCCCTCAGTGGCTTGGTTAAAACCAAGCCAGGCCGCCTCAGCCCAGTGACCTGAGAGATCCTCAAAAAGGAATGTCTGATTCTCTCCATGCTAAGGACCACCTGCTGATGTGTGGCCACCTCACAACAGAGCTGCCTCCGGGGTGTCTGTCTTGGTGGGAGGTGTGTGAGCAGAGCTCCTGCAAACCACAGCCATGGTGCCCAGCTGGAGGAGGGAGCAAAGCAGAATTCCCTGGGGAACAGTTTGGCACGTGAGACAGCTTCCTTCCCACTTTTTTTAACTTTTTTTTTTAATGTTTATTTATGTTTGAGTGACACAGAGGGAGACAGAGCATGAGCAAGGGAGGGGCAGAGACAGAGAGGGAGACACAGAATCCAAAGCAAGCTCCAGGCTCTGAGCTGTCAGCACAGAGACCGACACAGGGCTCAAACTCACATACCGTGAGATCATGACCTGAGCCGAAGTCGGACGCTTAACCGACTGAGCCGCCCAGGTGCCCCCCCCACCCCGATTCCTATTGAGAACTATCAGTCTACACCGAAGAGCAGTTTAGCCCATGCTGCAGCTTAAGGAAGCGATCGTGCCCGCAGGATATGGTGTTGAGGACATGTGATTTCTAAGTCCTCAAGAGTCATATCTTTTCCAATCAAACTGAATTCAGTGCGCAGTACAGATGCTCACCAAGCAGGGGCAATCCCAGCGCCAAGTCAAAGAGAAGTCATTTGAGTTAAGCATCATTTTACATCTTTTAATGCCTAATTGCTCCACAGGTCACACACATACCCACAAGCCACACACGCCCTTCTAGTGTCTGGAGAATAGATGCTGGCTATATTATTCAAACCCCACTGGAGGCAGAATCCTCAGGGAGCCTGGGCAGAACATCACAAGCTGCCTGAGTTTAATATTATTCAGCAAGTATTTCCTGGGCAGTGCCTGTGTGTCCCCCCTAAATCCTGGGGCAGAGAGAAGGAAGCAGGCACAGCCCCCGCCTCTGGACAGCCCTGAGGCCCACCCCTCAGGGCAGAAGCAGAGAGCCAAGCTCGGGGCCATGGGAGCCCACCAGTGCAGGAGAGGCCCAGGGCACCACAGGTCAGAGTCAATGGAGCACTTCTGGAGGAGAGGCCTCTCTGCCCCAGACACGCGGCAGCCAGGCTGAGGGTGATACCAGCGACAGACACTGCGCAAAACCCTCCCCTGGCCCCAGACATTCCGGATTCACACAGGAGTTTCCTCCAAGAAATGCCAGCCGGTGGCCACGCACAGCCTCCGGCCGCCAGCCGCCCCAGGGTCAGTGCCAGGGGAGAAATTGCTTTGGTTTAGGGCTTGGGAGTGAAAATAAACACTCTGGGTTTTATAGGTTCACCCATGTTGGCTGCTGTTTTCCTTTCCAGCAGCTGGTCAATCAGGCCTTTCATTCAAAAGCCAGTGGCCTCTGAGGAAGCCCTGGGCAGTGCCCTCAAAGCTCAAGGGATGTTTATTTGGGGGAGGGGGTGGGACTGGGATGGAAAGTGTGACATCTCCCACAGGCCAGCACCAGGCCAACCCTGCCTGCGGTCCCTGGGGTGTGTGCTGCCTCCTAGTGCGTTCCTTAAGAGGGCCCCCCTCCCTGCAGGGTCCTCGGCCAGCCCGACCCATAGAGGACAAGGGCTCCCCCTCCTTGTCACATGTCCACACAAGCCCCCACCTGCACCCCCACCTCTCACGACCCATCCCCCAACCCCCACAATGAGAAAGGAGCAAGGCTGTGGATTAGTCTACCACTTTTCCCTGGGCTACATTCCAATTGTCAGCAAGCATCCTGGCAGATTCCCAGCAAGGGGCAATTGCGTATCTGCCCCGGGCCCGCCAATCCCTGCGTGCTGGTTTTGCATATGCTTCTCAGAGGGTACGCTCAGCACCCTGGGCCCAAAGCACAGAACAGAAATGGCTCTATCCACCGTGTGCCTTGCTGCAAAGGGCTGGAAAACAGGTCACTGAGAGGACAGAATGCGACGAAACACAGCTGCTAGGGCTAAGGAATGAGAGTGGGCCCCCACGCGGGGGAGGAGCGGGGCCAGGAGGAGGACAGGCAGGTGGCTGTAGGCTGCAGTGCCTTTCTAGGAACAGAAGGTGTTCTCATAGAAGAACTCAGTCCTCAAGTAAGCAGCAAGCTTTGGGAGGGTTGTATGTCACTTGTCAGCTATTTTAACTCAAGCAATTTAGTTACGCATCTGAGTCTCAGTTTCCTCAACTGTAAAATGGGGGTGTGAAATACCCACTTCATAGGAGAGTTGTAAGGGTTACATGAAATAACGCCAGTAAAATGCCTAGGCAGTAAGTATTCACTTTTCAGCTACCAATGCGGCAGGTTCAAAGGCAAGATAAAGCCCCTTCCTTGAGGTGTTCACAGTCATATGGGAAAGACAGATGGTCTCTGATCTATGCCGTGGTCGGGGCTCTGGGAGAGGTGTTGGTGGGGCTCTGGCCAAGTGTTGAGGGAGAAACAACCAGCTCAGCTCAGAGAAGAGTCAGAGCATCTGGGCTGGGTCTTAAAGCATGAGTAGGAGTTTGCAGGGTTCAGAATAAAAAGGGAATGCATTCTAGGCAGAGAGAACACGTTATACAAAGGTCAGGGACATGGAAGAGCACCACGAACGTTGGCAAGAGCTGGTGAGGCCAGAGCTAGTGATCAAAGGGAAACAAAGGAGCTGTCTGCCAGGCTGTGAGCTGGGGACTTCTCTCTCGGTGCCTACAGTTGAAATCAGAACAGTGACATGACAAGTCTGAGGCAGTGTGGAAAGTGGCAGAGAAGCCAGGAGCTGACCAGCGTGTCCAGATAAGAAGGTACGAGGCCAGGCCTTAGGAATATCTCCAAGAGAAATTCAGAAGTCAGAATCACCAGGACTGGATGACTGATAGTTTCCAAACTGGTGGCCAATAGACACATGCTGATGTGATGTCAGGACCCAGGTAGGCAATGAAGGGCCGCCTGGATCAGGGGAGAAGGACACAGGGAGTTCATTGGACAGGATGAACTAAGGAGCCACTAAGGCATCCAGGGGGAGCTACCTAAGATGTGGCTGGACATTAGGCATTCCTATCAACTAAAGGACCAGAAGCTTCCCTGACGTGAGTGGTCCAAGAAGCCGGGGAAGGTGAGGGGACCCCAGTGCCCAGAGAAAAGGACACAGGCCATCAGGACCATCAGACTGAGAAGGCCATGAAGCCCTGGGAAGGAGCAGGTAGAGGAGCAGGAGGCTGCAGGAGACCCAGGAGAGAGGAGTATCCCTGGGGGTCAAGGCCAGAGGGGCTTTCACAAGGAAATGGTGGTCAATAAAGCCAAACCCTGTAGAAGGCCACCTGACAACCAGAAAGCCACAGTGACCCTGGCAACATAAGTCACCTCCACAAATCCAACAAACACAGCCAAAGCCCCCACCCACAGACAAAGCCCCGGGGCCATGTTTCCCATGGTCCAAAGGTCTGACGGCTCAGATCCCAACTCTCTCTCTTTTTTTTTTAATGTTTTATTTTATTTCTAAGAGAGAGAGTGTGTGTATGAGCAGGAGAGGGTCAGAGAGAGAGGGAGACACAGAATCTGAAACAGGCTCCATGCTCTGAGCTGGCTGTCAGCACAGAGCCTGATATGGGGCTTGAACCCATGAGCTGTGAGATCATGACCTGAGCCGAAGTCGGACGCATAACCAACGAGCCACCCAGGTGCCCCTCAGATCCCAACTCTCAATCCCTGGTCCTTGGCTCTCCTCCCACCTACCAGCAAAAGAGTCCTTGTCCATCGAGGGCAGGTCCCGGGCCTGGTACATGTAGCAGCGTAGGTGGTAGCGGTTCCCATCTGCACCAAGGAAAAACCAGAGATGCCAAGTGAGGGACTACGAGTGGCTAAGAGCTGGGGCTGGGGTGAGGGTTGAGTCTATCCCTAGGAGGGGCAACAGATGAAGGGTCTGAGCAACAGAAATGACACATGTCACACTATGCAGCCATGAGGGAGTGAGCCGCCCACAGGATCAGAACAGACTACAGTTCAATGGCAGACACCTAAGCACTGTGTCCTTGGGCCTGGTGAGAGCCAGTGAGAGAGGGATGGAGGGATAGGAGGAGCAAAGGCCAAATAAATGACAGGGGCAGCCAGAATGCACAGGGCCTTGAATGCCTGATTCCAAGCATCGAGTTGATGCACATGCCACACGTAGATAGAGGTGCGCATGTGCTCACAGACACCCGCACACACATACACACCCCCAAAAGGCACTGACCCACCACCAAGCACACAGACTCAATTCTGCCTAGCCCCCCATTTACACTGGACCATACAGCCCCATACAAACAAGCACAAGGTTGCACATCCATCCGTATCACCCCTCTAGACACCTCCAAGCATCACTTACAATCAAAGATGCAGGAAATCGTGGGTCTGTTCACACCAAAGCTCAAGGTGGACACGGACATGGAATCTTCGCTCTTGTCATCCACCACGCCGCCCTGGAGACACAGAGCAAGTCATGGCTGATTCTGACCCCAGAGCCTGGGCATGGCAGGGGGACTGGCCCAGAGAGTCAGGTGTCCAGGTCAGGAGACCTCTAGACACTCCTCGGATGCTGAGAGCTGGGCCATCAGCCTCTAATGTGCTCTAGGGTAGCACATCTTCCTACAGCACACCCAGGCTCCAATGTCAAGTCCACAGGGGAACTGTTCTCTCTCTCTCTGATGGAGACTAGACATGCCAGGATGGAATTTTGAGTTATTCGGCCCGAGAGGTTAGAGTCTGAGAGAAGGACTCTAAGGGAGAGAATCCAGTTGGGATTTTCCCACTGGGATGAGTCAAGACAAGCCAGAGTCTGCAGGGCCCAATCCGCCGTCTGTCCATCCCCTATGTATCTGGACACTAGATCTAGCTCTGGGAGGGGCAATACCACATCATCACCACGTCTCACCAGTGCCCCCTGAGCTGAGGGGGAAGAGAGTGCAGGCTGAGGCCAGGACGGGGACAGGAGCAGGAGACAAGGTGGGTCTGCACTGAGACTCAGTCCGCAGTTTGCTGTACACAAAGCTAGCCAGTCAGTCCCCTCACTCTGTCCCCATCAGCACTGGGCTCCAACCACCAGGCCATACGCCAGCTTCCTGGGACCAGAAGCCTGCCTCCCTGATGCATCCAGTGCCACCTCTGCCATCCTGCAGCCTCTCATTGGGGTCCTGCATGGTTTGGGGGGCTCAGAGACCAAGCAGGACACCCCCTTCAGTGACAGTGAGAGATAGTGACTGGCTGCCCTGTGACCACAACTTCAAGACAAGCTCTAGAACCAGATTGCTAGGATTCTAATTCTGATCCTGTCATTACTGGCTGTTTGACCTTGGGCAGCTTGCTTAACCTCTCTGAACTAGTCTCTCTGTAAATTTGAAATAATTCTACAGTCTCTATCTCAGAGAGTTGCTGTCATTAAGGAACTATGTTACATGTCGTTCTTAGCACAGCTCCTGGCACATAATAAATGCTCAACCAATGTTTGCTGTTAATGATCTTATCAGAGAAATGAGACACCGGTGGGACAAAAGCAAGATAGGTCATAAACTATAAAGTTTGCAGTCACACTCAGGGGTGGTTCATATACCTCATATTTGTTCATAATTATTCCAGGAGATGGAAAAGTGGACATTTCAGGAGCCATAGCCCTGTGTAGGAATCAAAAGCAATCAATCAAGCAATCAGTCTCTCAACACACACACACACACACACACACACACACACACACACACACACACACACACACACACACGAAAGCAGGCTAACAGGGAGGGGTGTCATACTACAGACAGGGAAAGACCCAAAGGCCACCACGCCTGAATTCCTCCCTCTTGAACAGGTGTGGACCCCAGGCATCCTCGGTTCCCACCAGAAAAGGCGTCGGGCCTGGCCACGCTACCCTGGCCTCCCACCAGACCATGCACCAAGTTCAGCAACTAATGGCTTCCAGTTTCAGGATCTGCAAGGCACACATAGGGCTCGACCGGGGGGCCGGGGAGGCCAGCATGAGGTACGGGACGCCAAGGAAAGCAGTTCAGAACAGGACTTGGCCAGCCCCCTGTGTGACAGCTCATAGCATGTGCCACCCAGTGCACCTTGGTGGGGGGAGCACGAGAGTGGGTTCAGCTAGAGGCAGGGTGGAGGCCCGGGCCCCCTGTCACCCCTCCACCTCAGCCTGGCAATGCACTTGCCCCCCACAGGGAGGATCCTAAGGTGAGTGGAGGGAGGGAGGCAGGCTCTGACCCCCCAGCCCTGTAATTCCTTCACTCCCTCTCAGTACCTACGGGGACCTCCGTGCTCGCGGCTCACTGCCAGTGCACATCCCCACTCACCTCACGCCTCCTCCAGATGGCTCCCCCAGCCTCCTCTCAGCACCACTCCTACCAAGAGGCCTCTGTCTGGGGCTCTGGCAGAAATTTCTGGGTCTCTGTCCAAGGGCAGTCCGCCCTCCTATGATCAGAAAAGGTGTCTCCCTCCCTGGGATTTCCACGCAGGCAGGCGCCAGGTAGCTGAGGCCTAGCTCATGTTTGGCCCACAGCAGGCCCGAGAAATAACATCCTTCAGAGGGAGGAACCAGTGACCCCTTGGGGCACACCCCTCACACCACTGGGGCTTCTCCACCTGTCCTGTCTCCAGAGTGGGGGGCCCACATGGCCCTTAGCCACCCCCCACCCCCTAAGCTACCCCCAAAGGGCAGACCTGCCTCTTCCTTCCCTTCTCCCCCAGCTCAAAACAACAGATAGGGATTGCTGAAAAGAAACTGGGAGAACGAGAAGCCAAGCTGAGGGACACCTAGTTAAGTTCAGTCCCTCCCAGTGGAGCCCCAGCCCCACGGCCACGCTGGTTCCCAGCCTGGGCAGAATTCTACCCATACCGCTGGCCAACATCTTTACATCCTCTGGCCCACTGACCTTCCCAGGATGCTCTGCACGCATCCTCCTCAGACCCTGGGAGCAGAGGGGAAGCCAGCTTTCCACCCCGCACCCCCCGCCAGCCCGGCCATGGCCTCTGAATTGAGTCTCCAGCAGTCTAGATGCTCCCAGACACCCCCATCGCTGATGACTTCCATGTTCAAACCAGCTGAGACCCTCTGGGGTCCCTTCCTTGTCCCCGTACCTCTTGCACATAAGTCTTTCTGCCCCTTTCTTTCCCTTCTTTTCCCTTGGGTGGCCGGCCTCATCCTCAAGGTCACCCTGCCAGGATGAGTTAAGCGCCCCTCCCCCGTGCTTGCACGGCGCCCTGGTGGCCTTGCACCCTGCCCTGTTAGCACCCCCCGTTTACCCGTCCATCTGCTCCCAGTAAGAGCTCTGTGAGGATTCTGTCACAGGCCTGGCACACCTCACACACACAGGTGCACAGGACGGAACTGGAGAGCAAGTGAGTAAGTGAACACATGAATGAGGACACCTCTGGAGATAGCGACAGCATGAGCCCTGGACGGAGCCTCTGCAGAGGGCCGGCCTGTGGCCTGGGCTCGGTCCATACGTTAACATGGATAATCCACTTCCTTCACTCCCAAGTATATCTTGCTTTTCATGCGTAGGCATACAAGGCTCACGCTCCAGGAATTTCTCTCAGAGCAAACAGTGAAACCCCATGAAAACGCGATGTGGGAGCTGCTGGGAAGCATCTGCCTCCTGTCTGTCCTTCCCTCTGCCCTGTTTTGTGCCTTGCTGGACATTCAACAGCATCCCTGGCCTGTACCCATAAGACCCCCATAGCTTCCGGACCCCTCAGTTGTGATGACCAAAAATGTCTTCAGACATTGTCGAATGTCCCCTGAGGGACGGGGTGGGGGGTAGAGATTGCCCCCAGCTGAGAATCACTGGTGAAAAGGGAATGCAGTGGGACACCCACAGCCTGTGGCAGGTTCCAGAGCACAGCAGCACTCGGCAAATGGTGCTAGTTTAAATCTTTCAACTCTCCCATCTCATGCTAAACGATACCTTCCCACTTTCATCTCGGTTTTCTTTAAATTTGGAATCCATCATCTTCTCTCTGCCACAGGACCTTTGCATGGGGTGTTCTCTCGGCCTTGAATGTCCTCCCAGGTGAGCTAACTTGAGTCTCTTCCCTCAGCTCACTCATCACTGAGGCCTGGATAGTGCTGTGGCAGCCATACCTTTAGCCTCTCCTAGCTTCTCTCCCACCTCCATCCCTCTGTGACATGCTCCTTTATCCCGGGCACCCAGCGCGGCATCAGGCACTTGGTAGTCCTCCAATGAAGATTTGCCACATAAAATGAATCAGCAGCATTCCCTGCCTAAGCCACATGGGCAGCATTCAGGCCCCAAATCCCAAGGGAAGGGTCAGGAAAGCATACATCAGATAGCACCCTGCTTCCCTCGGGACACTCAGAGTAAGATGCCACTGCAGAAAGAGCAAGTGACAGGGACTCCACCCGACCCCCAGGATGGGACCATCTCAGAACAGGGTGGACCCTTGGCAGAGCCCACGCAGGAAAGCTTCCTGGGGGAGGGGAAAGAGAAGAGGTGCTGGCTCAAGGGGAGCAGAACTGTGCTGGATGTGTGCCCCCCACCCAGAGCTCAAGGGGCGACGCTGGGGCAGGGCAAGGCTAGGAGAGAAAGGCTGGCTTGCTTCTGCTCCCGCTCACAGGGCTGGGTGGAGAGAGCCAGGCTGCGGCGGCGGACGCTCCGCTTTCTGTCCACCCACCCTTCACCCCCGCTCCATGCACTCGCTCTTCCGCAGCCCCTGGGCCAGGCCCTGGGCATTGGGTTTCCCACAGCCACATTCCTGCTTCCATAGCTCATGCCGATGCGACTCCCAGACTGTGGTCTGTGGCCGCGCACTCCATCTCGGGGCTAGCTGTGTAAGGGATCCTGCTGCTCGCCCGGGGGACTGGGCAGCATCCAACCCGCTGCTGCCCGGCTGGCGGCCACGGATCTCTGGAGGAGCCCGAGCTTACGACTGTGAGGAGCTCTCTCCCTCCTAGATGGTGTGGGGGTGCCACCAGGGGTCCCCAGAGCCAGCGGCCAAACCCACTTTACCTGCTGAGGACTCCTGCCCTAGCACCTTAGTGTGGCCACCGCACCAGGAGGAGGTGGGCAGGTTCTGGGAAAACAAGCAGCCTATGAGGGGACTCCTGGGCCCACCTAAATCGGATCTGAGACCAAGCACCAGACCGCTAGTGTGTCTGAAACCCCTCCTGCACCGCTGCCGTCTGTCACACACACACCTCCTCCCTTTGGCAGCGGTACCATGCCTCATCCATACAGGGCCCAGAGACCCGACTCAGGAGCACGAGCAGCGGTAGATGCAGCAGTGAGGCCGAGCAGAGGGCCCCTGGGGCTGAGCAGGCAGAGGACAGAAGTCACACCAGGGCGGCCAGGAAGCAAACAGCAGAGCGGGGATTCCCTCGGGGGGGAGCTACGAGGGTATCCTCTACCCCATCAGAGTCAGGCAGGTGGGTTTTGGGGGCCAGCTGCTCTCCTGGTTTCACGAGGAGAACTCAATGCCAATGCCTGATGGACGCAAAGAGCACAGGGGACAGAGTGTCGGGAGGGCTGCTAGGATTGAGGCCCTTATCTCTTATGCAAACAGGATCAGAGGACCCCCTAGCGCAGCAAGCGTGGGAGCTGGCCCGCGTGGCTCACAAGAGCAGATTATCAAATCTTCAGGTGTACTGCCGGCTGACTGTTACACCCAGCCATTTGTAACAATTACACCGCATAGATTTATAACTACGGGCGTTTTTTAAAAAAAACGAAGATGATACTCAAAGTCATCACTTCTTAATTATTTTACAACCTTTGACTATTATCCTGCTCCTGAGGTTATTTACACCTGGTGTATCTGTGGGGCTGAAAATACTATCTAACCATCTGCCACCGCTCATCTCTTCCCATCTCCACTCTCGGTGATGCCACATTGCTAGCTTGAAATCGGCCACAGCGGGGGCATTTACACCACAGAAACCAGCAAGTGCTACAAACCAGGCTGAGTTTGTGTTTTGGATGTTTTTTCTGGAGAGCCAGCTGTTTAACACTGACCAGCACGCCCCAGGGTGAACTGCCGGGATCTCTTTTTCACTACAGGTTTTGCTAAGACATCCAAATAACAAACACCAATGTAGGGGTCGTATGCTAGAACCACTGAACAACCCCACCATTATCCACAGAATTTTTCATAATGCTCCTGTGAGGAAACACTGCCGGGATCATTACAACTTGCCTTCTCTGTACCTCAATTTGTCTATCTGTAAAATGGGAGTGGTAATTAAACCTATCTCTTAGGATTGCTGGGAGAGGTAAGGGAGATTACACATAATATAGGGGGCAATGCGTGGTACGTTTACATGCTCTGGAACAGCTGGTAAATGTTCATAAAGGGCCAGAGAGGAAATACTCACACCTTTGCAGTCCATACGGTCTCTGCTGCAACTATTTAACTGCCACCGTAGCAAGACAGGAGCCACAGACCGTGCGTACACAAATGACCACGGCCATGTGCCCAGACAGCCCCATATACAAACAGGCAGAGGCCACACTAGGCTTGTAGGCTATGGTTTGCCAACACCTGTTCTGTAAGGGCAGGTTCTTACTTTTGCTGTGCTGGTATTACCCCCCTCTAGGAAGTGAAACCACTGGGGCCCAGAGAGGTAACATCTTCCCTAGGATGGTACAGCAAATTAACTGACAGAGACCGGGGGGTCTCCCGGCAGCCCCTTAGGGCTCTTCCCAGCTTCTGCTTCGCCATCAGAACTCAGCACCAGAGCAGAGATCAGGGGCAGGACAGGGCTGAGCGCCAAGTCCAGGCCTTGGGGAGCCCAGGGCCCACACCACTGCCCTGGCTACCCAGCCTCGGCTTCCAGGGAAACCCCACATAGGCGAGCAGGCCAGGCCAGAGGAGGGGAATGCTTTAAAAGAGGGAACTCGGGAACACAGACCTCCCTTCCTAATCAGGGCTGATTGCAACCTTAAGTAGAATAGCAGGCAAGGGTGCACCCCCGCTTAATTTACAGCTGGAGCCGGGGCTTGGAAGCAGCTGCAAAAATCCTTGCAAAACTACTGGCCAGCCCCCGAGGAGCTTGGGAATGGAATCAGGAAACCTGGAGAATCCACGATGCCACGTGTGTGTGTATGCGCACACGCGTAGGCGCCCCTCTAGGCTTTCCACGTCTCCAAAATGTGGAGGTTGCAGAGAATGCTCAAGCAGGTTTTATCCAATGCCAGGGCGCCTCCATAGTCAGGGCCATGACCAGGTTCCAGTGTGTCTGGGATGGCCCTCGCTTATGCCTGTGTCCCAGCATGATTACACATGGTGTAGACAATAAATTATAAGGTCACCCTAGCAATTGTGGATGCAGACCCCAGTGCATGTACCATGACACACATGGGGCACCCAACACATCCGTCCGGCTGTGACACACACCCCCTCAGCACCCATGCATGCCTGTGTGCTGGCATTTTGTCTTGGATACCCCGACACACAAATGGGCCCTCTAGACTTCAGCATCCAAATCTGGAGTGAGACCAATGCAGGGGTCCACACGTTTAAAGGAATTACCCAAATGGTCCTCCTGTGGGGGGGCCAGCAGAAGGGGTTGGAGCCACCGGCCAGCCTCAGATAGCTCCCGCTAGCACAAAGCCAGGTAGAGAACAGGTGCTGGGTTAACATATTCAAAACACAGAACCCAGGGAATCTTGCAGCCGCCTTCCCCCGCTGTGCAGACCATCGGGGATTTGGAGGACTTAATGAGGCAAAGCCCTCTCACCTCCCAGACGCTGCCCCTGGTCAGAGTACCCGCCCTGGGAACCCGCCTGCACTCTCTGAATGCAGCACAGCCTCACCCAGGTGCAGAGACAGCCCCTCCCTCCCCACTCGCATCTGACCTCCTTCTCAGACAGCTCAAATCCCACACTGCTCCTCTCTGGCACCCGCCTCTCCCTGACCCCCCTCCCAGCACTTCCGACTGCCAGCTGCTCTCCTCTGCCCCTAGGCTTGGTCTTGGAATGCCTGTCTCCGTAGAGCCTCTCGACTTCAGGTCAAGACTCAGCTTCTGACAACCAACTGGGGGCTTCCCAGGCTGAGGGTAGTGGTGCCACCTCCTCTCCAGGGAAGCCAAGCCACATGGCTACACCACAGCCAAGGGCTCTAGCCGGCTGCCCAGGACCCTCTCTAGGACCCCACTCAAGGGCCCTCTCTAGGAGGAGCACATTATGCCTATTAAGGAATGGAGATATGAACTTGGGGAGAGAGGACAGAAGAGCCTGTTGTCTGGCCATGGTTCTAGAATTGACTCACGCCAGGCCACTAGGCAAACCCCTTCTCAGGTCTGTTTTTTCTGGAGTAATATGAGGGGCTCTCAGAGTTGTTCTAGAACAGCACTGTCCAATAGAACTTCCTGCAGCAATGAAACTGTTCTAGAGCTACACTGTCTAAAATGGTAGCCATGAGCCAGGTGGGGCTACTGAGCACTTGAAATGTGGTTGGTGGGACAGGGGAAATAAATTGTCTTATTTTAATTACTTTAAACATAAATTTAAATATGCACATGTGGCTAGTGGCTACTGTATTAGACAGTGCAGTTCTGGAACCTCAGTCTCCCCAACTGTAAAATGGGTATAATAATAGAATCCAGTCTTCTGGGGTCACTGTGAGGATAAAATGAGACAGTGCATATAAAGAGTTCAGCCTGATCTTTGGCACAGGGTAAAATTGATTTTAGTAATTCTTATCCTCTTTGGGGTCCTAAATTCTCTTGAGAACTGGAGAAAACTGTGGGCACATCACACACATGTGCACAAATTCACACACACGTGTACACATTCACACACACGTGTACATACATATCACACAGGCGCATTGCATGCATATTGTGTGTGCACACACAGATCCCACACACCCACAACTATGCATCCGGTTTCAAAGGGAGCCAAAGCCAGGTGGAAAGCACCTTTCAAACATGAAAGTTCCTTCTAGCTCTAAAAATCTCTAAGACTATGAGCACACGTTGCCGAGTCCCCGTCTCCTTCCCTCCCACCCAGGCTCAGGCATTTCAGAAAACCCTTCCGAGTGCTTGGGGCCAAGCACAGAGGCAGGGCTCTGGAAAAATCCTTGCACATGGAGGGCAGGCCCAGGGCAAGGGAGACAGGAAGGATTCCGTGAGCTCACCCCAGCAGCCGTCACCAGAGTTCCCAGAGAGGCTGGTGGCGTCGGGAAGGGGTGCTGGGTGGGAGCCGGCGGTGGCGGCAGCAAGGGGTGTGGGGCGAGGAGAGGGAGGATGGATGGAACGCGCTATAATAGCAGCTTTGTGCTCTGCTTCCCAGCTCCCTGGGAACGCCAGGAAGATTATGAAACCGGTGTCTTTGGGAATGCCAGGATATTAGCTGGAAAAAGAATAATACGAAAATAAAATAATGCTCGGGATGGAGACAGCAGACGATTAGCAGACGGAGCCAGGGCCTCCCGCTCCATGGAAGGAGCCAGGCTTGGCCCCGGCAGAAGGTTTCAGGGAAAGGCTGCCCGTGCTAATGAGCAGACAGGGCCTGCCTTCCAGCAAGATGTCTTCAGGAGGGAAACTGGCAGGCAAGGCTCAGCCTGCTGGTGGACCTGTGGGCCAGAAGAGGGACAGTAGGAGGCAAGGGGGCGCCACAGGCCTGGTCCTTGGGCCTGGACAGCCAGAAATGTCAGATTACCAGGAAGTCCACCACCCACAGCCCTTCCCTGGACTCCTTCAAGGTCCACCTCCCAAAGTCCTTCTCTAAGAAGCCTCCCTCATTAGACCCCACCATTCTGGAATGACTCTTATTCTGCCCTCCAGCACCTCAAAGATGCAGATCCTACTGGGTTGATTTGTACTCACATGGGAGTGCGTCTCTTGTCAGACAAGACTTCCCCGTGGGCCAGGCCTCCACCATCAGATCAGGGCATCATTAGAAGTAAAGATCACTTTGCTCCCACCAAGGAGCGAGGAGAACACATCATTATCCCCTGCTTCCCTCTCTAGGACCCTGGCCATGCCTTCCCCACATAATGGATACACTCTGCCTCTCTCAGAAAGGCACCTAAGGGGACACCTGGGTGGCTCAGTAGGTTAGCATCCAACTCTTGATTTTGGCTCAGATCATGATCTCACAATTCGTGAATTCAAGCCCCAGAGGAGCCCTGAGTCAGGCTCTGCACTGGTAGCACAGAGCCTGCCTGGGATTCTCTCTCTCTCCCTCTCTTTCTTTCTCTGCCCCTCCCTTGCTTGCTCTCTCTCTCTCTCTCTCTCTCAAAATAAATAAATTTTAAAATAAACATTAAGAAAAAAAGAAAGGCATCCAAGTAGGGAAGGGGGACAACGTGACCACCCCCCTCATCTTCCTCAGGCATGATGTACTTCGCAGCCCTCTCAGTCAGAGATGGTCCTTGGACCAGCAGCACTGGCATCACCTGGAGTCCTCTTAGAAATGTAGACTCTCAGGTTCACCCAGACATGGAATCCAGAATGTGCAACAAAGCCACCATATTGCTCCTATGTTGACTAAGGCTGAGAAGCACTAAAGAAGTATCATGTAGTTATTCCTTACGATGCCTCTAGGATGTGGTGACTTTCACGGGTGAGGTAACGGAATTGCTAAAGGGATAAATGACGTATCTACAGCTAGGAAGCAGAGGGGGCAGAATCCAAACCAAACCTGCTCCCCTGAGAAACCTCACCTATCCCACCATGCTCCCACCTGGTGAATCAGCAGACATCAGTGACCAGTGGGTAAGACCAATCCCCAGGTGAGTAGCCGGGTCCTGGCACCCAGAGATCCCTGCCACCTGGTCCTATGATGCAGGGTGGACTTTAGTCCCTGTGCCTTGCTGGGGCATCAGTATGTCCCAGGACGAAAGTGGCAGGGGCACATAAAAGTGGCGCTGGAGCTGAGAGAGAGAGAGAGAGAGAGAGAGAGAGAGAGAAATAGAGACAGAGAGAGAGAGAGAGAGAGAGAGAGAGAGTGTGTGTGTGTGTGTGTGTGTGTGTGTGTTGGTGCTGATCGAGGTTTGATGGTTTGATTCACTGAAGTACGGAATGGTCCAGACAGTTACTGTCAAATGGGCCTGTGGCCCTGTCCAAATGCTGGCCACACTTAAAGACTTCCAAGGCTGTATCCTCCAACTCCAGGTTTGTGGGATCGAGCCTCTCCAAACACTGTCTGCCTCTGGCTCTCCATGTCAGCCAAGTTCCCCCAGGACTCAGAGGGCTTCACTATGTTGGTTTCTTCTCCGTATCACAGGCGAGTCACATCTGCTTCACAACCAACCACCTCCCCGTGTCTGTTGCCTTGACGTTTGATTTCAATGATCCCTTGCAACATTTTCTCCCACATGAAGAATAAACAGATTGGTCTCTCTGTTTCTGGGAAGCACCCCCGTTCATCGTCCTAGTCACCGAGCCATGAAAGCTTGGCAGTGGGGCCCCAGCCTAGTTCATCGTCTTCCCCCAGATCCTGGCCAGCCCCAGAACCCATCCACACTTCCATCCATGTGTCTCTGGCTACCTCTGGCCTTGCATCCTCTCTCCCACGGCCCTGGCCTCCCTGCCCTGGGCGGCCTGGCAAGCGCTGCCTGATCCGCCTTCTTCACACAGCACTTAACCACGTGTGTCAGACTCGCCGGGGCCAACCATGAACTCATCGCAGCCCCAGGCCCAACCCGCCCGCCCCATGACCCGGCAATGGGAGAGGCCCTAGCATATGCCCAGCGGAGACTCTAGGCCCATCTGACCCTCTCCAAACTCTGTCACTGAAATTCCCTCTACTCCTGCCCCTAGCTCCCACCTGAGATGGTCACCTCATCCCAGATCACAAACCAAGACCCCTGATAGCCTCTGCCCTTCCACCCCAACCATCCTCCGTGACTACTTGATTAATGGCCCTGAAGCCCAGCTCTGACCAGAGCAATTCTCTGCTTAACCACCCACACTGGTTCCCTACTGCTCACTGAACAGAGTCCTGTGGCCATCATCAATAGCTCTTTGCCCAGCACTGTTTGGGTTTGTTTTTTTTTTTTCCTTTCCAGATACTCTTCTCCCTATCCTGATGGTGCCGTCAACCTCAGAAAAGGGGCATGACCGAAGATGGCCAATCAGAACATCCATTCCACACCTTCAGGCTGGCATGGGCACATGACCAAGAGAGCTAGTCAGTCACACACAAGACTGTCACAGCATTATGGAGAAAATAGCACCCTCCTCTCTGGGACCTCCAGCTGTGAGGAAAACAGGATGCCAGGCGGGCTGGGCTACTTTATCTACCAGGACTTCACTGGCTGTCAAGTTGATGGCAGTCTTTTTGTGGGCGCCATCTTTGTTGCCACACAGAATGAGGCAGGGAGAGAATGAGGCCAAGATGGAGGAGCACGTCAGAAACAGAGTCCTGCCAGGCTTAATGCCTGTTTACCTTCTGGGGCTCTCCCATCAATCTGAGCCCTTCAACTTCTTTTCTCTTTTTAGCCCATTCGATTGAGTTTCTGTTTGCCTTAGGGTGCCTGCCCAGCCTTCTCAGACCTGGCCCTGACTCAGTTCTACCACAGAGGCCTTTACCCTCTCACCTCTCCGCTGGAGCCACAAGACCACCCCCAGGCCCTGCCCTGTGCCCAAGACAGGCCCTTTCCGATGGGACAAAGGGAGTCGACAGACACCAGCCCTGCCCCACGAGCCCTCCAGGTGTGGCTGCTCCAGCTGGGGCAGCAGTTACCTCCCGCCCAGCCAGAGCACGAGCCCAGCAGCCCAGAGCTCTGCTGTCTCCTTTCAGCCTCCCACCACTCGGCCCCAAGACATCATCAGACATCTGGCATTATCCGGCCCCCAGAGGGTTTCCTCTCTCACACTGCCACCACGGGACCTGGCCCACCATCAAGGCCTGAGAGGGCTGTAGCCAACGTCACCTCCCTTCGCTGTATCCATCCCACCAGATTCTGGGCCTGTCCCCTGTACTCCCTGGCTCAGGGCAACCCACTGCTCCTCACGCAGACCAAATCCTCATGTATGTGCGCACGTGCACGCGCACACACACACACACACACAGCTGGTGCGCACATACATGATCGGATCCCATCCACTATAGAAGCTGATGGGCCCTGCTCCCTAAGTCACCGCCCAAAGGCCCAGGGGGATGGGCAGTCCTGGCTGGATTTCAGAGAAAGGGTCTCAGGCTGACATCTCCTCCCATCTCCAGGAATCCCCAGGCCGAAGCAGGGCAGAGAACAGTACTCCTCAGGCCAGCCAGGAAGGGCCTACTTATCTTTTGGGGGAACACATCAGCCAGACCCTGGGTAACCCTAGCTGCCCCAATTTGGCTCCAGAGAGTGTGCTCTAAGGTAGGACAGCCAGCCTGAAGATTCAGTTTCTGAGGTATATCTCTCCCCCAGAATTCCCAGGGATGCCATGAGATGCCTTCTGTCCAATCAAGGACATTCAGGGATTATTAGACCTCTCGGGCTACTCCCTGGGGTGAGGCCAAAGCCTCCCAGACCCACCCTGCAGCAGCCGGCCTCTTCAGGAAGAGCCAGGGGGTGTGTGGATGGCTCGGTCAGTTAAGTGTCCAGTTCTTGATCTCATGTCTCACGTCATGATCTCACGGCTCGTGCGTTTGGGGCCCCGCATTGGGCTCTGTGCTGACCGTAGGGAGCCTGCTTGGGATTCCATCTCCCTCTCTCTTGGCCCTTCCCTTGCTCGTTCGCTTGCTCACTCTCTCTCTCTCTCTCAAAAATAAATAAATAAACATTTAAAAAATTTAAAAAGAAGAGCCAGGTCCCTCAGCTCCAGTCACAGGTCAGACCGAGACCTCTCTGCCTGCTCCCAACCTGACTACACAAAGAAGCAGTGGGTCTCCCAGCACCAAGAAGGGAGCCATTTTATTTCAGGAGTGCCTCCAGACTGCCACCCCACTTTCCCCACAGGAAACCCCAAGGGAACTGAAGCCAAGGTGACCAGCTGGTGCTGCATCTGGAGTCCTATCCCGCACGCTCCTTCTTCAGCCCTGAACAGCCCTCGGAGAGCAGGTGCACCGCGCTGACCCACCATGGGCCCAGAGACCACCTACCAGAGCGCCCTCGAGGGCAAACACAGCCGCAGGCCCCGTCTTCTCCAGGGGCTCCATGCGGCGGCGCCAGCGGCGGCGGCGGAAGGCATCCGTCTTGCGGTACTCCAAGTGGAACTTCCAGCCAAAGAGCGAGGCGTACTCCCAGCCCTCGCCCTCCGCCTCCGCCTGCCTGTGCTGCGTGGGAGAGAACGGGCAGACTCAGGCACTGCTGGGTGGCTTTCAGGGAGTCCTTGAGCTGGGCTCCTGCTGTGCCTCTCTGGCCTGCCCTCCACGATTCCCCACCGGCTCCACACCAGCACCCTCGGGTGGGAAAACCTGGGAAGGCCACCTGGAGGAGGGGGGCTCTGAGAGACTTCTGCAATGACAGGAGCCCAGGTCAGAAAATCAGGAGCCCGGCTGTGAGGACCCGAGGAGCCAGAAAGGGAAGGTCGGCTAAAGCAGTGCTGAAAACACTTGGCTTTGGGTTTGTTTGTTTACTTGGATTATGAGTGGATTTCACGGATCCAAGGTTTTCTTGTCATTTCCTTTTTCTTCTTCACCTCCCAGCTTATAAAAATAGGAGTGGATAAGTGAAGATCTGTTTCCTGGCCCCAGGCTCTTTCTTCCTGAGGCTAGGCCTAGGTCAGCTGTGGAGGGAACCCCACTCTGCATTTCCTTGAGGGGACCCTTTCCCAGACCTGGAGGGAGCCCTGGAAGTCCCTTCTTATTCAACTGGTGACCTGACACTGTCCTTAGATGTCCCTCAGGCTCAGGCCATGAACTAAGCAACAAATGCCGGTCCTAGAGGGCAGCTGAACCGGGTGAGCCACACTGCCTGACATGGTTCCCCTCTGTCCCCTGGGTGCCCCTACAGGGAGAGTCGAGTCTGTCTGATTCATGGCAACAGAAATGGTTTGTTGCCTCAAAACCTTCCTTCTCCCTGGACCCAGGGACATCCTTGTCAAGATTCTCTGTGCTCAATGAGAAAGGAAGAAATGTGGGTGATGCCAAAGGCTACTTTTGGACTGGGGGAGGCCTGGTTTTTAGGCCAAAGTTCAGTGGTGTGCTTGGGAAGGAAGAACACAGAGCAAGAGACCCCGGGGAAGGCGGGCACTGAGGCTGTGCAGGACCTGAGCAGCCGCGGGACTCCAGGAGCAGGCGCGTGCGCTGTGTGCACTTGTATGTGCCCACGCTACACCTCTGTCCTGTGGGTACCCGGGCATGCCTGTGGGCATGGGTGCTTGCACCGTGTACACGGCCTCTGGTAAATGCTGAGGGTGCCCACCAAGGTCACTCTACCAGCCGGCACACTCACACAGTACATACCTCCCCACCTGCCAGCTCCGGCAGTCCCCTTCTCCAGGGTGCTGCCCATGCTGAAGGAAGCAAGCCCCGTGGGGAGAGTACGTGCCTCAGGCCACCTCCAGCAACCCCCAGCCGATGACACAGCTAAGAGGACATAAACTCCAGTCCCCTTGCCTCCAGGTGAGAATGATTCTCTGCCGCTCCAAGGTGCACTCCTCCCCAAGCCACAGCTCAGGCCAAAACTGACTTGATCTAACCCAACATCTGTGCTCCCAGCACTCCTGAGAGCACTGCTTCAATAAACTACCTGCAGCCAAGCCTGTTCTCAGACTCTGCCTCTAGGACACCGAGCCACAGCCAGAGTCTGGGTATATCTTTGTACCTTCCCAGTCTGTGTGCAATTCCAAGTGCATCTCCTTGCATAGTCATGGGCATTTGGGTGTTCTCTGTCTGTGAGCAGCTGGACATGCATGGTAAGATCTGTGTGCGTGCTGTGCATGTGGTTGGTGTGATCTGTGAGCATCTCGAGGAAGCTCAAGTGCCTTATACGTGTCCCGAGCACACACACTTGTGTCTGTGCACACAGGTGTGCTCCTGTGCCCAGCTGGCCTCCCCCAGCCAGGGCTTCACCCCCACCCACCACCTACTGGGCTCACCCTCTTCAGCGCCTCCATCTGGCTGAGGTCCCTCCTGCGCAGGCGGACCCAGCGTCGCCGACGATGCGTGTAGTACATCTTCTCAGCAGGAACCCAGTGCTTTGGCTTCCGATCCGGGGGGATGGGGATACTGTACTCCCAGCCTAGGGGAAGGGCACCTGCCAGTCATTGCCCGGCCATTCCCCATCTCTCCGGAGGCTATCTCTCCCTTAGGGGCACACTCACAGGCTCATGAGTGACCACTGACTCTTAATTTATAGCTACAAGTACGGGCTGATCCACGAAGTCTCGTGGATAAAGCAGCTCATTGAAGGCCAGTTTCCCAGGGCAAAAGGCCCAACACTCAGCTGTTGCACCAGCACACCCTTGAATTTGCTGGGATGGGTCTCACCGGGCCCCACGTGCTGCCCACCTTGCTCGTCAACGGCCCGATTGAGGTCCGTGGACCACTCTTCATCTTCCCACTTCCAGCCCAGGGGACACTCAATGTCATCCTTGGGAAGCACCTTCTCCCCATTCTAGGACAGGCAAGTGTGAGAAGATACAGGTGTTAACAGGGAAGCAGAAAAGATGCAACTTGACAACATACATCCTCAAAGCCCCAGGTGCCACTCCAGATCAGCGTCCAACCCCCACTGGTTCTCACACTGCTTCTCTGGAAACCAGAGCATGAAGGGGAGAACTCGGGAACAGGGAAGAAAATGTCCCATCTTCTCTGAGCTACAGGCTCAAATGTCCAGGACCCAAGGAAAGAAAATCGCACCTGCCACTCAAGCACCCACTTACCACATCCGTATAGTTGTCACTCATGTAGATCCACTGGCCTCCAGGAAGCCGGGTCTGGTTCTCAAACACCTCCTCCACGAAACTCAGGTGGCCCGCATCAATGTCATGGAGCAGGCTGAAGTGAGGGAGGGAGGGCTCAGAACCTCCTCACCCACCCACCACCTCCAGCAGAGGACCTCAAGGCCTTGGCCAACCTTCCCAGCCTCACACCACCAACAACAAGAGGGTAAAGAGAAGAGGGAAAGGAGGGAAGAGGGTCAAGGGGAGAGAGCAAAAGGGGATGCAGGGACACCTAAGACACTCACAGACAGAAGAATACGCCACCACCAAGATAAAGAAAAAGAAAGACATAGAAAAGAGAAAGAGGGCTGAAGACATCAAAAGCCTGGTGAGTAGTTGAAACTCAACAGATAGATAGTTGTTGAAATGGAAAATGCCATCAAGCTGTACGTTTAAGATTTGCATGCTTGAGATAATATATATTATACTTCAATTTCTTAAAAGTAAAAAAAAAAAAAAAAGAAAAGAAAAGAAATCCAGTTGTTGAACATCAATCAAACAGGAAAAGACAGAGGAGAAAGAGATAAGGGATAGTGATGCAGGTAGCCAGCCTTGTTCTGAGAGGCACTTAAGAGAGAAGGAGGGGCCTCAGGCATGGGAAGGGTTGACATGGAGAGGAAGAAACAGGCTGTGGCCTCTTGGATAAGAAGGTTGCAACCAACAGTTGCAAATTCAAATGGAGGCCAACTTTAGTTTAATAATAAAGGACTTCCTTGGAGCACCTGGGTAGCTCAGTCAGTTAAGCCTCAGACTTCAGCTTGGGTCATGATCTCACAATTTGTGAGTTTGAGCCCCTGTGTAGGGCTCTATGCTGACAGCTCAGCCTGGAGCCTGCTTTGTATTCTGTGTCTCCCTCTCTGCCCCTACCCCGGCTCACTCGCTCTCTCTCTCAAAAATTAATAAACATTGGGGCGCCTGGGTGGCTCAGCTGGTTAAGCGTCCGACTTTGGCTCAGGTCATGATCTCACGGTTCGCGGGTTCGAGCCCCACATCAGGCTCTGTGTTGACTGCCAGCTCACAGCCTGGAGTCTATTTCAGATTCTGTATCTCCCTGTCTTTCTGACCCTACCCTGCTCACGCTGCCTCTCTCTCTCTCTCTCTCTCTCTCTCAGAAATAAATAAAACATTTAAAAATAAATAAATAAATAAACAAACATTAAAATAATAATAAATAATAAAGGACTTTCCAATTGTTAGAGCCCTTCCAGAAAAGAATGGCACCTAGCCAGCCCCTGGCCCCAGAAGGGTTCAAGTGGAAGTCCCCATGAGCATAGGGGCAATAGGAACAAGTAGAGCAATTCATAGGACTGTAGCCTTTCAGAGAAAGGACCAGGGCAGATAGGGGTCCCCCAGCCTCCCTGCCCATGACTCACGTCTTCTCCGGACACACAAACCAGTCTCCAGCCCAGGTCCAGCCAGTCGAGGGGCGGAAGCTATCTTTGGGTAGCTTGATCTTTCCCGTGACATCAGAAAACTTGGGGTAGGTGAGGCCTGTTGTGCCCCAGTTCCCAACCAGGGCCAATTTGGTCTGGTTCTCATACTGGAGAGTAAGCAGTAAAGAGAAGAGAGTGGGGACCAGCACAACTTGGGAGGAGGGGGGCAGACAGGCCAGGCCAGCAGCACTCACGGTTTCAGCAAAGACGGACAGCTTTCCCTCAGCAAACTGGTTGAACTCCTTCTCATCCACAGAAAGCCCAAACCAGAGCTTCACCCGTATCTGCACTGGCATCCGGGCTCCAGGCACCCCCTCCATTGGATACTAGGTACCAGAGAAGGACAGAAACCCATCATTCCCTTTAGGATCAGGATGTCCCAAGTGAGACAGGAGCGGTGGGTGGGTGGGGGAATCCTCCAGGACTGGACCTATTAGCCTGACACCCACTAGATATACGTCCTATTGGAGGACTTACCAGAATTTCACAGAAAGAGAATATATAAATTTTTTTTTTTTTTAATTTTAATGTTTATTTATTTTTGAGACAGAAACAGAGCACGAGCAAGGGGAGGGGCAAAGACAGAGGGAGACACAGAATCCAAAACAGGCTCCAGGCTCTGAGCTGTCAGTACAGAGCCCGACATGGGGCTGGAACCCACAGACTGCGAGATCATGACCTGAGCCGAAGTCGGACACTCGACCGACTGAGCCACCCAGGCACCCCGGGAATGTATAATTAAGGTTTCTCCCCACCAACCAATATTCCTCCTCTCCAAAGAAGACTACATCATCCACACCTAGGTGCTCTCTGATGAGTCATGCCTAGACTAGGGTCCCCCAATCTCCCCTCCCACCACATACCATTTCTGTTTCTTCTAGAATAACACTGCCCAATGGAACATGGAACATTTCTGTTATAATGAAAATGGTTTATATCCACATGGTCCAATCTGGTAGCACAGCTTCCATGGCAACTGAACACTTGAAACATAGCTGGTGTGACCAAGGAACTAAGTTTTTAGTTTTATTTCATTTTAATTAACTTAAATGTAAATAGGGGCACCTGGGTGGCTCAGTTGGTTGAACGTCCGACTTTGGCTCAGGTCATGATCTCATGGTTTGTGGGTTCGAGCCCCGCATTGGGCTCTGTGCTGACAGCTCAGAGCCTGGAGCCTGCTTCAGATTCTGTGTCTCCCTCTCTCTCTGACCCTCCCCTGCTCACACTCTCTTTTTCAGAAATAAATAAAACATTAAAAAAAAATTTTTTTAATGTAAATAGCCCCTTATGGCCACCATATTGGACAGTGCAGTTCCAGAACATACGTCTAAAGGAGATAACAATGATCCAGGTCTGGAAGGGGAAGTTAAAGCTTCCTCCTTAATTTTCAGTTTGTTTGAGACACAGGGTTGTGTTTTTGTTCATTTTGTTTTGGCTCAATGTTAGTGTATCATCTGATAGCCCTGTCCTTTCAAGCGCTTATCAGCATGTTAACCACTCGTCACTGGTCTTCAATTGCTTATTATCCTGAAACTTTCAGAAGCTCTGCCAAAATGGAATAACCACAACAACCCAACATGAAACATTTATTCTCCGCAACCACTTCACTGTTTGACTGAAATCAATGGTCAGATACGGCCTGAGGAACAGAAGTTCACTCTTAGAACAACACCCCGTCTCTTATAGGACGAGGCACATTAAGTACCTAGGTTTCGTGAGCAGGAGCCTGGAGGGGTACTTCCTCCTCTGCAGTGGGGGTGGGGGCTGAATGAGAGGAGAAGGGAGTTTTGATGGGTTCAGAGGAGGAAAACGGGGCCGAGGTAAGAGGTCCCCAACAGGCAGAGGAGGCCTAGACCCCAGGAGGGGGAGCCCAGGCCAGGTAAGGGGTCAGAAAGGGGTGCAGGACATGCCAAGACAGTGATGGTCTCACCCTTCACCCGGCCTCCCTGCTTTTGGTTCATCCATGGTAAAGCCTGGAGGAGGCCCTGACCCCACATGTCACCCCCTGGAAACCTCCCATGACTGCTGGCTTCAGCTGTCCCCTCCCTGGGGTGGTTAGTGGCCTTTTTCCCTCCAAACCACGAGCCCCAGGGAGATGGCAGGAATGCCTGACCCTCCCTTCCCCCTCCACCCCCAGTCTCTCCCCTGCCCTCCCCCAGACGGGGCCAGCCTGCCGGACCCAAAATAGCAACAGCAAATAAAGAAATGTCTAGTTTGGGGCTCCTCTCCCTCTCTACTGGTGCTCATTTTTTCCAACTTTGGTTTAAGTTAAGAAACACCAATGTTTTCTTGGTTTCTGCTTGCTGCCAACATTTTTGTAGAGCTTGCTCAGGAGCTACTGGCGGGGCTCGTAAACTCAGTGGGGAAGACTTCGAGAAACAATTCTATATCTCTTTTTTTCTTTCTTTCCTTTTTTTTTTTTTTTTTGCTTGGAATCGGGTAAAAATTTTCAGTTTGCGTTTCCCCAAGGCTGCAGGGCCGAGAGGTCAGAGCCTGAAACTCATCCTATTCAAGTACATCCCCACCTGCACTCTAGCCAGACAGCCTTTCCTGGTTAACCCCACACCGACGCGGCAGCTCCTTGACTTCCTTTCCCTTCTGCCCTGCGAGGCGAGGAGCTGGCTTGGGAGGGAGAAAGAGCAAGATGCTAGGAGGTTAGGATTGTATGGGGAACATGCCCCAGCTGGCATGTATGCAGGCGAGAGGGGGCAGCCCACTGCTTGACACCTCCCCACTCTCTCTCTAAGCAAAGCTGGCCTCCCCCATGACCCCAAGTCCAAGTATCTGCTCATCTCTGCCTTTATGTCGGCCTCCGGTCATGTTGGTGGAGGCTCTTCTCCCCTGGGAGCAAGGGAGCTCCTCAGGGGGATAAAGAGGAGACAAGTGGGGAGAAAATGACACTCTTTGATCACCTCGTTCCAGCAAGACCCATGACCTGTGTCACCTAATTCAATCCTGGAAACCTATGAAGTGGGCAGCCTTGTATTCATTTTACAGGGGAGAAGACAGCCAGCAGTTCAGAGACGTTAGGCGACGTAGGATTCCAGCCAACCCTGTAACCTGTCCACATACACTGCGCCATTGAAACCTGTCCTCTCTACCCACCCCAGGGAGTGACAAGAATGACTAGCCAATATGTGAATGGCTGGAGCAACAGCCACTGAGAGGCTTGAGGCTAAGGCTAGCCAGCAAGGACTTTGTTGGAAGAGGAGAGGAAGGTGCTGGTCCTGGTGTGGATGGAAGGAGGGGTGGGGGACGGAAGGCTGAGAGTAAGGGCCTGGGGCAGATGGGCCAGGTTGGGAAGAAGGCCAGATTGCTTATAATGTCTACAGAACCATCTGGAGTGAGCGGTGAGTGGCAAGGGGCAGGCCTGCCTTCCAGAGCCACTCCTCCTCCGGCAGGACAGCCTCAGTGGCAGCCCTCCTAACAGGGACTCTCTTCTCAGACCCAGGCAGTCACAGCACAGGAAGGGATTCCCCTGAATTGTGTCCTGGCCACCAGGTCACAGTATACTCCAAGCAAAGTGGCCTTAGCTCTCTATTCCCACATTAATCCAGAGAGGAGGGTAGGGGACCTCAGGTACCTGTTCACATCCCTGTGACCTAGCCCAAGGCTGGCCAGTCAAGAAGATAGACAGGGAGCGAGGATGGGGGTTGGAGGAGGAAGAAGGAGAGGAGAGGTGAGGGCAGGACATGAAGGGTACTGGATTACTTGCCCCCAGCCCCCTGAGGGGCCAGAGCCTTAGGTACACTCGGTGCCCAGACACCAGCCTTCCCACAGGGAAGAACTTGAATCTGAGCATGATCCCAGCTGTAGTCAAAGCACTAGGGCAGGGCATGGAGGTCTGTGCCAACGCTCTTATAGGCCGGGATGAGGGCTGAGAGCCGAACCCCTCTACTAGAGACCTGGCTGGGAAGATGGAGAACAGCCTCGGGAGTCAGCCCCTCCCAGAAAGCCGGGGGGCAGAGGGGCACAGACCCTGCCTCATTCATTCCCAGCGCCCCTGGATTCCAGCTCTCACCTGCCAACTTTCTAGACCAGGTGTGTGGAGTCTAAAGACTTAGCAGGGGAGAGAGAAGGGAAATGGTTTTTCACAAAGCCCTTGGCCCCTGCTGAGGGTCAAGCCGAAAGGTTTTTGGTTAGATGGAGAACAAGAGGGGACACGGAACACGAAGGGGACAACCTGGGAGAAAATACGATCACAGCTTGAGAAAAAAGAACCTACTTTCAGAAATATCGTCTGTAGCTTCCCACAATTCTTGCCACAGTAGCTGGCGCCCCGCCGGGAGAAGAGGACCTCATGGGTGGGCACCCGCTGGTACGCCACTCGCTTGTCTCCCTGCAGCATCCAGATGATGATGTCCGGCAGGCTGTTCTGGGGCTGGAGAGAGGATGGCGGTCAGGGTGGGGAAGGCCCACGCCTCACAGCCCACCACGAGACACCCAAGCCTCTCCTCCCAGCTCCTGGCTCTCCCACTGCCCACTCTCAAGGGCCCCCTTGACCTCCCAGGGCTGGCTGGGCACCTCTGTCTTCAGCAGCTACGAGCCCCCAAGGACAGGGCATGAGGCTGCCTCCGCTCACATCAGGAGCCTGACAAAAATTCACTGAGCTGAGTCCACATTTTCTGCGAAGAGATACTCCTGCCTGGAGCCCAGAGCTTATGCTCTTGGATCTCCCTCCCCTGGGTAGATGGATGCTTCTTGGCGGGGACAGAGATTGGAGGATTTCATTTGACCTGAGACAGGACATCACACTTAAGATGCTATCCTTCGTCCTCATCCCTGAGAGTAGCAGCGAATCCATAGATTTCCCCCTTCCTCCTTCCCAGAGGACACTCCCAACCTCCTCTCTCTAATAGCAGGGACTTGTGGGGTCTGGTCCTTTTCTGGGCATAGTGACAGTGGATTCTGAAAATGGTGACTGGCCCAGAACAAAACCACAAGGCCCTGAGTGAGAGCCATTGGGCATAGCCCATCTGCTTCCAAAGTTGGTGAGCAAAGTGGCTCAGTGAGGTGGCCCTGGGTCTCTAACAAGGGCCACCACTGACAGCTGATGCTTCTGGAGCCTCACTGGGCACTTCCCGACTGCACTACACCCTACAACAGGGACAGGCAGCCCTATTCGCCAGGTGAGGAAATCCAAGCTCAAAGAGGGTAGGAGGTACCCAGGTTCCTCTGACTCCAAATAGTGGTTCCTAACCACTCTTCCAGTGTGGTGCCCAGACAGCAGCAGCTGCAGTCACTCCTGGGAACTTGCTAGAAATGCAAATTCTCAGGCTCCACACCAGACATGCAGGATCAGACGGGGTTTGCAACCTGTTTTAAACAAGCCCTTCAGGGGACTCTGATGCACACTCAAATTTGAGAAAGACCCTCTCTGGGTTCCCTTGCAGTCAATAGCACGCACTTGACCTTAACCCCTCCCAGCCATATCACAATCTGTGCTGAGAGTTCCAGGGTCAATCTGGGCCAAGATGATGGAAGGCAGCCTTTGTCAGATTGGTTCGTGGCCACTGCATAGGGTCAGCCTGTGGCTGGGCAATACAGTGTTCCCCCAGGTAGGGGGCCACAGCTCAGGAACGAGTCCTAGACTCACTCTCAGGGACCAACTTTTTGGGCTGCTCTGAGCAGCCTCCTACCTCCTGGACCCCGCTCTGCCCTTCCACAACTCGCCTCTCCAGAAGTCCCTCTCAGGCCCTGCCCTTTGCCACATTCCTTCTGGGGAGATCCTTCCTCATCATCCCCACCCTCCTCCATAGGGGGGACCACACACCTCTGGTCAGAGTGGGCAACAGCTGCTCTGCCCATGACATATGAGCAGAACTTGGTCCTAGTTCTGGACAAATTTGGAGAATGCTGGCTTGCCCTGGGAACTGGGTGGGCACACTGGACATGGGGTGGGGAAGGGGGTGGTATGCAGGTGGGGACAAACTGCAGCCACTACTCTCTGATTCAATATAACCAAGTTCAGAGCTACTGCAAAGCAGCCTCCTCAGGCCTGGGGCTCAGAGGCACTCGGGATAGCAGGAAATGCAGGGCCACCAGAGAGAGAGGCAGGTTCAAGGCCAGGTGCAGACAGGTGCTAGCTGGCGGGTCCCCAGGGAAGCAGACCCCAGCACTGAACCTGGAGCCAGGCATCCCGGACCCAGCTCTGTCTCTGACATACTTGGGTGACATTTACTGAGCACATTTGGGGGCACCTAGTGAACAGAACTACACGCCGGGCTCTGAGCTAGGCCCCATAACACCCAGGATCTCCTGCTGCTGCAAATGGGGGCACTGAGGATTAGAAACATTGAGCCACTTGTCCAAGCTCACCCAGCCAGAGCTGGATCACACTCCAGACAAGTCCCCATGTCCCTCCCCGTTCTGATGTTCTCAGGGAAGAGGAAGAAACCCTCCAGGGTTGACTACCTCCTCCGCCAGGGCCCGGAGACGTAGCAGCCAGTCTTCCGCCTGCTCCAGGGCAGCAGGGAGCTCGCTGTGGCCAAGTTTCAGTGCCAAGGCCGCCTCAGCGATCTGGCTTAGGTGACGGCTGCGCAGCCTGTACAGGTACTGGTCCAGGTGGGTGGCAGAGGGTATCTCTTGGACGTCGCCTAGGGGCTGGCTGTAAGGGACAGACAGATGAGATGAACCCAGCAGTCGGCCAGGTTCAAGTACACGTGCTGTACACACACATGCACACAGACGCCTCCCCCAAATAGGCCCTACACCCTCCACCTGCCTGTTGGGTACTCCATGTGCCCTGGGTGCCTTCCCCAGCCTGACCCACAGGCACAGTCATCTCCGTGTGACCTGCTCCATCCTCACCTCCTCCAGGAAGCCTTCCCTCACTACACTGGTCTGTGTGCCTCTTGCTCTGAAGTCCTTCAGCTCTTTATTCTGGAGCAGCCTGTTTGGAACTTAGGAGCTCTTTTGCATGTGTGTCGCCTCTGCCCAAATGACTGCAAGCCCTCAGAGGGCCCAGCAGGTCCCTCCGTGCCCTGCATCCTCCCAGAGCAGGGGCTGGAGTGCTAAGTTGCCCTTGGCTGAAATGAATCCATTCTGTTGTATGCACACGTTCTTCAGGAGGGAAATTTATGGACCCCTGACAAGCCACTGCAGACAGACACTGTGGGGAGGCCGGCAGCCAGCAATACAGATGTGTGACCTGGGGCAGCCCCACGACACCCCTCCCAGAAGCCTTTGGAGAGGAGGTGCGGGGTACATACAGCCCCAGAAATACAACCCTGGGCCCCAAATGGGGGTTGGGTTTAAACTCAATCCTATTTGGAGGCAAAGAACTCTGACCCTCCCCATCCCTCTGGGCTCCCTAGAAGTCTTTCTTCACATGGCCCTTCCTCACCATACTAAGCCTCCGGGGCCAGTCCATACACACACAAGGGTCATGCAGGGAGGGTGGGGCGGGGGTGTCTGCGCTCTCCCTCACCAGGCAGGAGCCCTCTGGATTATCCCTGCCTGGGGGTGTGGGGGCCGCTCCACCCCTGCCCCACCCCCACTGAGCCCTTGACTCCCAAGCAGGACATCAGTCAAACCCGCTCCACCAGTCCTGCCCCCACCACTTGCAGCCCCCCCACCTCACACTCCCCTCCCCGCGGTGTCTCGACTCCGGCTCCCGGCTGATTTATTTTTCTGCCAATTTCCCCGAGCTATGCAGAACCAATTACCGCCGGAGCGCAGCGGCACCGCCGCCGCCAGATACACCACTCTGGCAGGCCCTCGGCGCACTACATTTTTCCTGTTATTTTTTTTAATTGAATTTTTAGGGTGGGGGGAGCAGTACGCAAACTCCGTCTCGGGGAAACTTAAGCCCCGGGGCCTGTCTCAGCTCACGTACTGCACACCCTGGAGTAATGTAGTATTTACTGCCCCGAGGGTGCCGCGGATGGGGCTGCCCCAGCCCACTCGCTCAGGGTGGAGGGGCATGCCGGTGGGTAAAGGGGGGACTGGGCCAGAGTCCTGGGCTGGGGCCTGCCTGGGAAGGAGGCCTGAGTGGGCCTGAGGGTGGGGGCAGGCAAATCTGGAGTTGGATATGGAGAGCTGAGCCAACCAGGCTGATTTATGCTCCCAGGCTAGGTGGGGAGCCGGGAGGGACTGCCACCAAAGGGAGATTTTCATAGGGGCCACCAGTCCAGCCAAACCCCCCCAGAAACAGCCAGGACCATGACTGCCACCAGCAAGATGTCTTGGCCCTTTCCCACCCCAGGAAAGCCAAAGACAGAGGGTACCGAAGGAAAGGGAGGCTGGAAAACGGAGGTCAGATGCTATTGTGCCCCCGACCCCAAACGGGGGCTGTTGCCCCGCCAAACCTGGCTGACTCGGGAACAGTAGGTAGGCCCAGGGCAGGGTTCGGTGCAGGCTGAGAGCAGAGCTGGACACTCAAAGCCGCTGCTGCCCCCTGCAGTGAATGCGTGTCCTTATCAAGAATAGCCATCTGAGGGGCGCCTGGGTGGCTTAGTCGGTTAAGCGTCCGACTTTCGCTTAGGTCATGATCTCGCGGTTCGTGGGTTCGAGCCCCGCGTCGGGCTCTGTGCTGACTGCCAGCTCAGAGCCTGGAGCCTGTTTCAGTCTGTGACTCCCTCTCTCTCTGACCCTCCCCTGCTCTCTCCTAGAAATAAATAAAACATAAAAAAAAAAAAAAAAAAAAAGAATAGCGATCTGGGAAGGACAGTGTCTGGCCTGAAAGATGAACTGGTCCAGGGATCATTCATTCCATTCCTCACGAGTTAGTCCTGTCTCAGGGCGGGGGGTGGGGGGGGGAACCCCGGCCTGCCCGCAGGGATCACCCAGAACAGAGAGGCCAACAGGCTACATCCCCACTTAGCAGCCGCAGAGGCAGAAGTACTTCCTGGAGGAATCTCGTCAGGCCAAGGGCCAGATGGCGTTCTGGCCGAAAGAACAGCACGTGCACAAGACGAAGGCTCAGGGGCAGGAGGGAGCACACGTGTGGTGGTGAGAGGCTCCAAAGGGCCGGAGGGTAGGAATTCTGGTGCGCATGAGGCAGAGGGGGGGTGGGGACAGAGAGGCCCTCCTGCCAGGATGAGAGCTAGGACTTTTCCTGAAGGCAGCGGGGGCCACGCAGCCAAGGTGGCGTGGCGCGGCAGAGTTTTAGGAAGACTCCTGAGAATGAACTGGATGTGCCGGCAGAACATTCAGGCAGAGATGTGTAGCAGGCAGATGGGTCCGCAGGTCTAGGGACCCGAGGAGAAGGCTGGCCTGGAAGAACAGAGGAGGCACCACTGGCAGGGGCAGACGGGCTACCCGGGAAAAGGGAGATGTGAAACCAAGGACACTGATTTCAGAGGCGGGACGAGGCTGGCTGAAGGAATGGTGAGCAGCTAGTGGTCAGCGCTGGTGCACTGGCCTGGGGCCCCAGCACTTGTCAGCACGGAGCCAGAGGCGAAGGCAGCACTCTTGCTGCTGTCCTGGGGCTATTGGTGACCTCAAGTGGTGCCTGAAGGAATTTGTCCCGATGCTCACTATTTCTCCCTGGAAGGCCATTTGTGCATTCCAAGAAGATGGGAACCTTCCCCCCAACTCCTGATCCTCTAACTCAATGTCCCCAGGGGGCCCCCAGGACCCTCTATCCCCAAGAGAGGGACTCTAAGGGGACCAGGCTTTGGCAGAAATGTGAGACCAGAGTCCTGAGGGGGCAGCGAGGGCAGCCCAGGACTCTGGTCCCACTCATCTCCAATGTTTCAGGCACCTGAGACCTCCCAAGGTCCACACGACCCATGAGTCAGTCAGGAGCAGTGCTGCGAGTAGAGCCCATAGCCCTGGTGTGCCCGCCACACCCAGGCTGTCAGGCTCCAAGCCCCTCCCTGTGCTGACTGCGCCCCATGTGCCCCTCCAGCCTCACTCTGTCCCTCAACCCCCAGACCACAGATGTCCTCAGGTACTTCCCACCCAACACGGCCAGTCCTCGGGTCCTCATCTTCCTCTAAAGCTGCTCTTCTCCCACCGACCCCCTCTGAGAATAGCCCTATGTCCACCCAACTGCTCTGGCCAGAGCTGGGGGATTATTCTGGACGTTCCTTGAGCCCCCACATCCAACCAGACCCAGTCACTTGCTAGAGGTGTGAATCCTAGCACAGAAAGGGTTCACTATGAGGCCACTGTCATTATGATGCCTCCTCAGGAGTCCACACTGCCCTGTGCCTCTCTCGGCCCCCATCCGTCCCCGTGCCATGGCTTGGGTGACACCTTCATCCAATGTCCGCTTACCACCCCACCAACCCCCTGCCTTACACTGCAGCCAGGGAGAGCATCTGAACCACAAGGACCCCTGTGGCCCCACCCAAAGCCTCCCAGAGCTGAGCTCACCTTGGCGGACCCCTGAGGCCTGTGTGTCCCATTTGGCCTTCATCTTCCCCTGCCAACCCAGGGAGGAAGCGGGCATTTTAGACTTCTGCACCCTTGCCTGGACAGTTCTCTCTCCAAAAGCTGGCTCCTACTCTTCCTTCAGAGTTCACATCGGGGGCATCCCCTACTCCAGGAAGCTTCTCTGAATTCAACTTGAGCTTGATGCACCTGCTCTGAGCTCCTGCAGCACACGCCTCCAACTCCCCAACATAACGCTGCTTCATTTGCTCACTTTTGCCTCTGTCACCTCAAGAGGGCTGAAGCTGCAGCCTTGTCAATATGCTTTAGGTGTCTGGCACGGAGCCCACCAGGCTTCAGAAAGATTTGGAGAATGTGTGAATGATCTGCCTGGAATTCTACCACTGAGGGGCAGGGGAGTTTCTTTGGGGTAATGTTTTGTTTGCTAAAGACGTGCTTCCCAACCAGGATACAGAGAATGAGAAGGCACTGTGTCAGGCAGCCACGGTTATCAATTTCTGAGTGTGAAGGCACTTCTCAGACATTCAGCACGAGGGGGAGGAAATGATAAGATTGAGAGGAGAATAGGATAGTTTCATACATTTACACTTAACTCCACAGAGAGTAGAAAAACAACTGTGTATCATTAAGCCCATTTAACAGCTGAGAAAACTGAGGTCCAGAGAAATGAAGCGCCCAAAGCTACAATGCTGGTTAAAGGGACAAGAAGCTAGATCTTCTGACACTTTTTCTTAATGGTCATTATAGCTCCCATTTATCAAATACTTCCTGAAAGACCAAGCATTTTGCTTACATGCTATTAGAAGCAGTTCTTCTTAATATGTGGTTGAAGATGAAGAAACTGAGGCTCAGAGAAGGTGGGTGGTGAGCCCCAAATCACCCAGCAGTGGAGGGGAGGCTGAGATGCTCCCCTTTGGCTGGGCCTCTGAGCACCCCCGCTTTCCATCACCCCCAGAGCCCTCTTTTCCTGAAGCTAACAAGCAGCCGTGTTAATAGAAGGCTAAATAGAAAACGGGGTCCCCAATGTGGCCTTGGGGAGGAGGGGCACTGTCACCCCCACCAGCCAGCTCCTCCTGGAGATTCCATCAGGGAACTAGAAGGTCGGGGATCAGAGACACAATGGTCCCCATTCAGGTGAGCTGGGCCGCGCCAGGCCCGCAGCTGCCGCTGCTGCAGGGAGATTTATGACCTGCTCTAAATGTCACCTTTTCAACTCCCCGCGCTGGCTCCACCACCTTTGGACTCAGCACAGGCTGGACTGCTGGCCAAGCGTGGCTGGGGAGACGTGCCGCCACTCACTGCCACACACGAGCACTCCTAGGGCGAGGGCCTGGCTGAGCCAGGAGGGGAGGGCACGTGGGTGCCAGGCACCACCTACCTGCAGTCTGAGATGAGCTCATCCATCAGCTGAGCCAACAGGGAGCCCAGGTCCTCACTGCTGCACTGCGCCTTCAGGGCCAAGTGGACTTGCTCCAGGCCAGCTTCCTGCGGAACAGGCAGGCATACTTGGGACCATCACTTAGGGCAGAAGATACACACCAGATCCCCAACCCCCAGGCCCCGTCACTGACATCTGAATCCATCACCCTGAACTGAAGGAGAGAACAGGTAGAGCAGAGAAGGCAGAGCCCAGACCCAAAAAACTAATCTGTCTCGCCTCAAGAACCTTCCTGGGCTCCCCACACCAAACAGATCCAAACTCCCAAGCCTGGGACCCCAACCGCAGGCCTGGCTGCAGGACTTGAGTGCCATGTGCAGGCTCCCACAGGACTCCACCCATTCCACTCCTCACGGGACCCCCTCAAGCCGGTCTGACATCTCACAGGTAAGGACCTGCTGAGCCCACACTAGTCCCCACCCGAAAGGGCGCATCCTTCCAATCATCCTGCCATTCCTTCAGGAACACTCAGACAACCTCCAAGAGCAGGGAGTTCCCTCTCCAAACTCACAGCCCCGTCCCTCCCTGGTCACATCCGTCTCCTTCCGGGGCTCCTCTGCAGCTATCTCCATGGGCCTCAGCCCCAAGCTGCGAGGCAGAGAGCCCTCACAGGATACCTGTCAGGTCGAGGGCTCGCCCCTCAGTCCTCTCAGGTCCCCTCCCCACCTGTCAGCCTCCCTGAGCACATGCCATTCTGAGGACAGGCCTCGGGAAGGACGCCCAGTCAGGGCCCTCAGGGAGTGTCTTGTGGGAGAACGGCTGAGCCCCAAGGAGTCTGGACCTGCAGAACACGGACACCAAGCCCTCCAGAACCTGGGTGCTGACTAGTCTCCTCCTTCCCCAAGAGCTGCCAGTCTCGAGAAGTCTGGCCACCATGCCTTCACATAGGCCTGTATCCCCTCCCTGCCCCTCCAAGGCCCCAACCCCCTAGCCCTCCCCCATCCTGCTCACTTCTGCACCCACAGACATGCCCAAGCCTCTGCGACCCCCTCCGCCCACCCCACTGCTCCTGGCCTGCTCCAGCAGCATGGCCGCCCCTGCCTCCCCGAGGTTCCCGTGGGCCACACTCCTTGTGGATGAGCCTCCGTGCACACACAGAAACAGCCTGGGGCCACCACCAGGATCACAGCTGCACGCCCTTGGCCTCTATACCTGTGTGCACTTTGTTCTCCTCCACTCTGGCCAAATGCCAGGCCCTCCACTCTCAGCACCCACAGGGAAACCCCCCAGAGGGCCCCGTGGTCACGTCCAAAGCAGGGCTCACCACCTGACCTCGTACCCTCTGCTTCTCTCTGCCTTTCCAAGTCCTCAGCCACCAAGTCTTTCTAGCCCAAGTCCTGCAGCTGTGTTCCCGAGGTCCCTCCTGCCCAGCGCCTCGTCCACCGCAATGGCAGCCTAACAGGGTCCCTGCCTCCCATCGCCTCACGGCCTCTGCAATGTCCTCCTAACGCTCCTTGGCCCTCCCCCTCCTCTGAGCCCCCATCCTTCCCTATGGTTCTCCTAGAGTGTCACCTGCACTTCCGTTTGGAACCTCTGGATGAGAAGTGTGGGGTGAACCTGTGCTTGCCTTCACTAAACTGGCTCCTGAAGGCCTTCTTGTTCAAGTCTACCCGTGGCTGCAAGCCTCCAGCACAAACCCCTGCGTGTGGTAAGAGTCAAAGGCAGCTGGTGAATGGATGGATGGATGGATGGGTACGAGGCTCCATCCTGCTGCTCCAGCTTGCTTCCACTCAGCTCCTTCTCTGCACGGTCTCCTACCTCAGCCTGGGCTCCCCAGTTCGCTCTCATTCCCTCTCTCTGGTCCACAGGCCCCCCGTGGGGGTAAGGGGCGTGCACAAGGTGTGTGCAGGCGTGAGGCAGTTTCTACTCACCAGCCGGTCGGCGACCCTGAGCAGCTGGTTCTGAGCCTCGACTCTGTGGCTGATGTCCTCCCAGTAGGATGACAGCACCACCACGGGCTTCACGTTGCCCCAGGGCAAGTAGTAGTAGTGGCACCCTGGAAAGATGAGAAGGGCCTGGTACTGAGCCAGGAGCGCAGGGTGGGTGGGAAAGGGCCCAAAGGTGGGACAGATTCAGGCACCTGCTCCTTCCCCCTAGGAACTCCCTTGGACACACATGCACAGTCCATATTCCCCAGGGTCCAAACAAGGTGCCTGAGCCCCCTTCGTGTGTGGAACAAACAGCGGCTGCTCTCATTAGGGCTCTTTAACTCATCCCAACAGAGGGGTTGTTAGAAGGACCCTGGGAAACCCACACTCTCCAAAACCTCTACGCCAAGCCAGCACGGAATCGACTATTGTCTTAGGTCAGGATCAGTGCCGATCACAGCCGGTTTCAGGAGCCCCACTTGAGGCTCTGGCAGCAGAGACCCATCGGGAGGTGAACAGGGAGTGGGGGCTAACACAGGGGGACCGAGCAGGGGGTCACCCCAAATAGGTTTGCCTGGGTCAGGGCCTTGGGGTGGGCCTCCAGCAGCTTTCTGTGAGAAGCAGGATTGAGGGTCCAGCCCTGCTCTGTGGTCTGGGCCCCAGCCAGGCGCACAGCCTTTGGCCTCACCGTCAAAGACCGCCCGGCTGTACTGGGTGGTGGAGGCCAGTGGCAGGCAGGTCGTGTCGAACTTGTTACCGTAGTTCCCGATGCTGACCTCAAACTGGATGGCATCGTCAACATCCTGGAGCATGGAGGCCGAGTAGAAGGCAGCAAAGAGGGAATACTTGCGCCTCCGGAGGTACTTCTGGGAACAGGAAGGGCAGCCGAAAGGTCATGAGGAGCAGGAAGGAAGACACTGGAGTGAGGAGGGGTCACGAGTCTGGCAGGCCCTGGCCATGACTGGCGCCCAATAAATCCTGGCTGGACAGATGGGTAGTGAATGGTCCAGCTAAGCAACAGTGCCCAGATTTGGTTACTAACGGAGCAAACTCATTCCAGGCCTGTGTGTTTGGCCACGTTCCTCTAATACGGTCTGATCCTCCAAGGTCATGCTTCTCCTTAATCCAAACCGGCAGCAGCAGCACCGCCACCCTGGGGGTGCCTGGTCTCCTGCATCCGCCACTCAAAAGGGCCAAGGGCCCTAAACCACCATGCCTCTGTGCAGAGCTCCCAGCCCATGCCACTCAGGGTCTCCACCACACCATCCAGCTCTGCATTTTACACAAGCCGTCATGTGTTTGGGATGAATGTCCCCTGTGGGCATCAGGCACAGGGCTGAGGACATGGCAGGCACTTGATCACACAGCCCAAGACAACTTTGCAATCCCCTTCACGGAAGGCAGAGAGACAATGGTTACACAACTGGGCTTTTGAATAATGTAAATAGAGTGGCGCCTGAGTGGCGCAGTCGGTTGAGCATCCGACTCCTGGTTTCTGCTCAGGTCATGATCTCAGGGTTCATGAGACTGAGCTCTGCATGGGGCTCTGTGCTGTCATACAGAAGGATCAGCGCTTGCTGACTACAGAATCTGAAAGCTTAAACCACCATGCAAACCCCATACAGCTGTCTCCTGACACAAGGCTCAGCTCTACTGCTTGCTGCTCTGATACATTCGAGCCTCAGTTTCCTCATCTGTAAAATGGAGATACTAACAGCAACCACCTGACAGGTGCTGGGAGGCCTCAACGACATCAAATGTCACTAGCATAGTGTCTGACATATGGTGAGTGATTAATAAGCATTAGCTGTCTTTACATTATTGTTATAAAACAGATCTCTCAGTTTGAATCAAGCTCTAGCCTTTTAAAATATTTTCATTTATTTTCTTTGAGCCTCTGAACATCCCTCACGAAGGCAGGATAGCTGTGGGGTTGCTCCCATTTCACAGCTTAGGCACTGAGGCCCAGAGGGGTGAAGGAACAACCTGTGGGTATAGCCGAGCCCTCCTCCACTATGACAAGAGAAGCCAGCCCCATTTGGTCACCACCTCTTTCGCTCCTTCCAGAGCCACACCCCTTACCTCCACCCGAAGGATGTCATCCGCAGGGAGGTCCTCCACTTTCTGCTCGCTGTGCTCCACCAGCTTGGTCTCCAGGGAGAGCAGAACCCGACCTCGGTAGGCCACGCCTTCCCCCTAAGAGGGGAAGTTGGGTCACCAGAAGCAGGGCGGGTGGATGGGAAGAGAGGAAGAAAAGGGGCCTGATCTGGCCCTGGCTCATCTACCAGACAACCAGGAAGGCCCTGGGTTACCCCCATCACTCTGCAGATAAAAAACAGTGGCCCAGAGAGCATAGGGGACATGACAAGCCACCCAGATGGTCAGTACCAGACTCCAACCCAGCCAGAGAAGGGATGAAACTTGACACAGACAAGGCCTCAGTCCTTCGGGGAGGCCAGGAAAAAGGTGGCAGGGGGAGTATTAGGCTGGTCCTGAAGGGAAAGCAGAAGGGAGTAAGAAGGAAGTAGGAGCCAGGAGGGGGCCCGGTGGAAGGAAGGTTCTCTGAGGGGACACTGTCTGGCCCTGTGCTTCCATCGTGCTCTTGGAGTCCAGACCAGAGCAGAGGTGGCCCAGGCTGAAAGAGCCCCACATGCAGGCCTGGGGGTGTGGGTTTGTGGGGGTGCCGGCCGGCTCACCTTGCCCATGTTCAGTTCTACGTAGGGGTCCGGGAAGCCAGTGAACTCCCTGGGGCTGCCGTAGAGGTTGACATAGCAGGGCCCGAAGGTGGGGAGGAAGCCCAGATGGTCGTCCACTGGGAGATACGGGTGGGAATCAGAAGAGCCAGCCCAGTGTGGCTTTCTAGTGCTCAGCCCCGCCAAACTCAGGCCCGAGCCCATCCCTGGCCCTCAGCTCCCTGAACATGCAGAGGATGCAGCCCCCGTAAGTGTGTAAAGAATCGTGACACTGACCATTGTCTCCCATGGGCCCTTTAATCCTCACCACTATGCTGAGACGTGCAGATTTTTATTACTTTTATTATCTTGTTTCACATATGAAGAAACTGAGGTTCAGAGATGCAAAGGAGCATGTCACTACAAAGTGGCAGAGCCCAAAATGGTCTAACCCCAAAGCCCATGCACTGAGCCTGCACACAAACCTGGGGTCTGGGGCCCTCCACTGCCCTTCCTCTTTCAGGCCGCACCCCAGCCTGCACCCCCATCCCTCTTCCACAGGAGTGAGGGGGACACACAAAGGAGGCCCCAGAGTCTGGTGTCCAAAGAAGCCATCACCCAGGGAGCCAGGGTGGAGACCTGGCCAGATGCCCCAGTCCACAGGGCACTCCCCCGGCATATGTCCCCCATACCTACCATATCGTTATGAAATCGAGACAGATCACCTAATAGCCCTGACTTGCTCCGGCTTCTGCCTCCCTCCCTGCATTGTACAAAGAACCACCTTTCAGTGGACCAGGTTGGAGGACAGTGTGAAGGAGAATCCCACCAGTGATGAGGGAAATCTTGTCTCTACATCACTGTCTCCTCAGAGACTCTCTGTTGTTAGGTCATAATTTCCCAGCCAACGGTTAAGTTTCCCAGGACAGGACTTCACTGGACAATAAATACTCTGGGAACCCGGAAAAGCCAAGGTGTCTCTTCCAGAGGAAGGGGGGAGGGGCTGTTTCCAGAATGCCAACAATGGAAAGTGGGCCCGCGAGCAGGAGCCATCTGGGATGATCCAATCCTTACGATCATGGAAGGGGAAAGGTAGGTACAAAATAAATGGCCTCAGCAAGGAAATGCTTGAGCCAGACCTAAGGGCAGCAGGAGCTGTGAACCCCAAGTCCCACCGAGTGCCAAGACCCTGGGGTAAAGAGACGTGGGCAGGGACAAGGCTTGCGTGCAGGAGCGTGCCTTCCCGCAGGGCCAGCTGCCTGTCACCACTCTCCCTCTGGTCTCCAGCACAGACAGGGTTGTGGCATTTGGGACAGAGGTGGAGGCCCAGGCTAAGGAAACTAACATGAGCTTTACTAATTATTTGTACTAATTGTCTCCATTATGGTTTACCCTGTAAACTCCAACTTCAAGAGTTTTCCACTTACCCTGGCCTCCTCCTGGTCCCGAGATGCCTTGCCCAGGGCCTTGCCCCCCGCCCCTGCCTGAGAGTGGACTCTCATTTGAGCCTGAGCTGGAGCCTAGCAGATTCCAGAGGGGGTTGCGTGGGGAATTGTCTTTAAAGCATTCCAAGCGATTTTCATATTCAACCACGGTACAGAAGTAACAGCCAAAGGTAAGCTCAGGGACCATGGTGGCGTACCTCGATCCCATCTCAAGCCAATCAAAAACTCCCCAGCAACCAGCACCCTCTCCCCTCCAGCTAAAAACCCGCAGCCCACCCCACTGCCATCCCCAGGAAAGCACATACGGTCCACGGCTGGAGAAGGCTTGACCACACCTGCAGGCTCCTCTGAAGCGTAAAGAAATGGAAAAGGGGTTAGGATGGACATGACTGGGAAGACTGGTTACATGAACATGCATGTGGATGGAGAGTTGGCAGACAGACAGATGGAAAGACGGCTCCCAGGTGGGAAATAGATGTGGCCCAAGGCCCCTCCCCGCTCCGATCTGTGAATTTATCACACATTAAGTCATTACCGTACCACCACCGCCAACCAGACACAGTCCCCAGCAGCAAGATGAGCCCCCAGACCCCTGCTCACCAGTGTCTGCCTGCCTATGTCTGCATGTTCTGTTTGCCAATTGAAAATGGGACCTGAAACTTGACTCAATACATTCAAGTAACAACACAGAAAAAAAAGTTGCGCTTTTTTTTTTCTGTATTATAGCCAAATAAGTGAGGGTAACAAAGCACAGACACAAAGGAAGGTGGGGGAAACATGAAAGGCGGTGAAGCATACCCAGGACTCCACCCAACAGGCAGGTTAACACTTGGGACCAAGATCCCTGAGCAATGGCATTTCAAGGTACGACATCTCCATCTAGTGGCCATTTTTAGTATTGCAGGCAAGGGCACCATGTTGCATTTTCACAACAGCAGGCACTGGGATCTGGCTTCCAGCACCTGCCACTTCAAGTGAAGCACAGTCCCAGACCCTGTCCATCAGCTAAAGGCTCTACACCCTGGGACATGCGCCTACACTCTAGTAAGGGGTGTGCATAAATGAGAGAAGCAAGGAAGGAGATGCTCTAGCACCCTTCTCGGCTCTTAGAATCTGTCCCTCATTTCTAAGGTAGATATAAAATGCCCCCAAGAGAGTGGGCACCCTTCCATCTCTTTCCATGGCCCTCTCTGATCTGAGCCTCTTCCTGCACTCTGACCCTCACTGTTTCCTCCTACAACTAGCTGAGTGTGCCCAGGTCTGGGGGCATGACCAACCCTGTGGATACGGTTGATGAAATCTTTGATTATTTTCATTTGTTGGTCGTCTTTACCTATTTGTCTCCTTTCAAAAAATATACCCATGGCTATTCTCCCGTAGCTTCATGGCTATAGTTAAGAGCCAAGAGTTGAGCAAAATATCATGAAGGAAGACTGAATAGACATACAGACAGAAAGAGCGAAGAGGAGAGAGAAGGGGAACCTGGAAGCCCACATACGAGGACAAGGCTGACCCATCAGTGCAGAAGGCAGCAGGAGGCGAGGCCCTGGGACCCGGCCCCGCAGCTCTCTGCAGCCAGGCCTCGGCTAGGAATGCCGGCTGGCAGAATTCAGGGCTGCAGAAACCATAACTCATGGCCATTTTCATATCCACAGGAATAGGTTTTCATCAATGGGGAAGCCAGGCCTCTGGTCATAGGGGAGCTTCCAGCAACAGGGAGAGGACCCACACGGGTACAGCTGCAGCTCCGAGGAGAGCCACGGGCAGCGTCCACCGGAAGGAAACAGATTCCATTTTAAGCTCCTTCCAAATGATTACAAACAGACCCGGCCAGTTATCTCAGGCTAATGAGGCCGAGGTCACAGTTTCCACCGCCATGTGCTTCTGGCAGAGGCAAACTCCACTTCACACCCACAGACTGACTCTGAATCCTGGCTGTAAACCAGTGTCCCACCTAGACACAGATGTCCCCCTAACCCCACCAGCCATCTGACCAACACATGCCTCTAGTGTCCAGGAGGACCAAGCAGTGGCTTCCGAGAAGTCTATTTCCCAATGGCACCTTTCATTAATTCCTTCATCTCCTCATTCATTCATTCGTCCGTTCAACAAATGAGCCTAATCAGGCACAGTGCTAAGCACCTAGTAAGCCGTGGCCCTGCTGACAATTTAGACCAACAATTCTTCATTTGGGGGCAGAATCATAGGTGTCCAGGTGCTGAGGAGACCCATCCCAGGTTCTCTCCTCTGTGTCTGCAGGCAGCTCCTACAGTCAAGGGCAGACTGACCAGTGAAGCTACCAAAGACAAGGCCTCTATTTAGTCCTCATCACCCTTGTGCCAAAATGCAAGTGTTTTGCTGTGTTTCCCTAAGCCCAGGGAACCGTAGCTGCAGAAGCCCCAAAACACAGATGAATGCTCCCAGTTTTGTGGCCTGAGCCACGCAGCCCAACTCCTTCACCTGAGGGAAGCTGGGGAAGACCAAGAACAGGCCCTCCCGGCCTGGGCAGCCACACATCACAGCCCTGCAGACAGTGCCCTGGGACACCCACGTCTCCTCCTGGAGAAGCTGAGGTCGTTACCTGCCGCCAGCCCTGCCGGCTCCTCCTCTCAGCAGTCTCCCACGCCCACAGTTTGGCTGCCTGACACCAGCCCATGCCAGAGAGGAGGAGAAGCCGAGAAGTGCTGGGAAATCATCATCTAGGCTCCAAAGACCAAAGGAAAAAAAACCCCAAAAAAAACAACCAACAAACAAACGTTATGGATTTCTTAGCTGTGGAAAAAACTGTAGGTGAGCAGGGGAGGGTCAGAGAGAGAGGGAGATACAGACTCTGAAACAGGCTCCAGGCTCCAAGCTGGCAGTCAGCACAGAGCCCGACGCGTGGCCGAACCCACGAACCGTGAGATCATGACCTAAGCGAAAGTCAGACGCTTAACCATCTAAGCCACCCAGGCGCCCCTCCATGGGCCTTTTAAAAGAACTGCAGCTTCTAAAAAAAAAAAAAAAAAAAATGCAGCTTCTAAGGAAATCACTCCTTTTCAGAAAACAAAATTTTTACTAAATGCTTCGGAGCACAGGGTCCAAGGAATACTTAAGCGTGCCCAGGCAAACTTGTGGGCAGCAGTGCTTAAGAGGTTAGTGTTAGGTCCTGTCCTCACTGGAAATAAAAACAAAAACATGACAACAAAAACTCCTGGTTGTGCCAAATAGACTGCTGAGCCACACGGTAGAGGAATATAGAGAAACAACACGTTTTTACAGTTTGGTTTAGTGGGGGTTTTGAGAGCAGTGAGAAAATGGTGTCGAGCACTGTGCAAATATGCTAGACCCCCCTAACGGGAAGAAAGAATACAAACAGCTGAAAGGAAAATTGGAATGACACATTCTGAGATGGCCTCGGGACAATGGGAGAAGCTGGGCGGGGATCAAGGCAAATACCAACTTTCAGGGTCTCAGACGTAAGGGACATTAGAACAGTCAGGAAGAACAGTTCCATTTTGAGCAGTAAGTTAAACTCTTGTATTGTTTCAGAGATCAAGCTGTTTAATAACACATTTAAAACTGGTTAGCTTGTTGCAAGGAGAGTCTCACTTATTCCCAAAACAATCTGTGGGAGAGGATGAACCCACCTAGGAATACCTCCCTGAACCATGCAGGGTTGCCCATGACCTGAGCGCCATCTAGTGGCCAAGTAAACATCTTTCTCACGTTCCCTTTAAAACCTTTATAATGACGCTGGAAAAGATCAAGGCCAACAAAACAACAGAAATGAAGACTGATGTGGGGAGAGGGATCTTAACTCTTCTTTGGGCAGCTGATGGCAGGCACAGCGGTAGCTTCATGAAATAGTAGCCATCAGGAAAGAGTCAGAAGGTCATTTTGTGCTTCTACGAGGGCCTGTCCCTGGATTCTAAGGCAGGAGACAGCACCAATCAGAAAACTGGAGAAGATTCCTTCCATACCAGGAGTTTCAATCTGCAAGGGATCCAGAATGCCCTCCCTCCCACCCCACCCTCATGACCCCACCTCAAATCCTTCTACCTGTACATCCAAAATAGCCATTCTCGGAAATTACCTGAACAGCACCTGCATCCTGGGATCATTGTTCCCACAGTTAATGAGGGAAGGGGACTGAAGCAGGAGGGGCCCTCACAGCAGTGCCTTGTGGATGCTAGTTTTTGTGTATTCTGCCAATTAAAAGTATCAATGATGAAATCAGAATGGCAGAGAGCGGTGAGATATTAAAGCTGCCTGAGGACACCTGAAATTTCACTGCACAATTCTTTACTTTCAGGTGTGTTTGAATTTTCTATAATTAAAAGGTGAGGTTTTTTTAATGTTTCAGAGAATATAGAAGAAAGGATTGCTCAACTTCAAGAGCACTAGGTGGAATCTTCCAGAAACTGGACACATTAACCTGTGCTCCAGGTAAAGATTTGTCAAGGTGAGTGGACAGAAACAAGGCACCCTGTCCATAGAAAGACACCACCACTGACCAGGTCTTGCCAGAGAGTGAATAAAGGAGAAAGGAAGAATCACAGAGTGTTAACCAAGGTAGAGAAGCAGCATCTGTAAGACTCCAGAGAACATTCACCTGAAGCTCTCGGGAAATGATTTGGAATTCTCAACAGAGTTCAAGAAGACATAGGTGTTGTGGAACAAAGCAAACCTTCTGGAAGAGAACCGACAAAAAGGAAAATGAAAAATATAAAAGGAATAACAGAGGGGAATGGAGGTAGGGCAAACTCAAAATGTAATGATCAATTTTATTTTATTTTATTTTATTTATGTTTTATTTATTTCTAGGAGAGAGAGAGAGAGACAGCGTGAGTAGGGGAGGGTCAGAGAGAAAGGGAGATACAGACTCTGAAACAGGCTCCAGGCTCTGAGCTGGCAGTCAGCACAGAGCCCGACGCAGGGCTCGAATCCACGAACCGCGAGATCATGACCTAAGCGAAAGTCGGACGCTTAACCGACTAAGCCACCCAGGCGACCCTGACCAATTTTAAACTACCTGGAAAGCAGGAGGAAGAACTGGTACAGGGGGAAAAGATCAGATCAGTGATGCAGAAAGCCAATAATAATGATACTACACAGCAAACGTTGCTTTACTTTAGGTTTTCAGGCATACTAGACACTCTAAGAATGTTCCATTTATAATCTCACTGGATCTTTACAACAGCCTTATGAGACCAAGCCTGGCGAGAGGGGAGGAGTGACTCACTCAGCTACAAAGAAGCAGAATTGGGACCCAAGCTGCCTGACTCCAGAGTCTTATCCCCTACCCCACCCTGCCTTCTGCTGCTCCTGTTCCAATGTTAGAATAAATCCCTCTTCAATGCAGATTTAAGAATTCACCACGTCTCAGATAAAATTCAATGAAAAGAGTCCCACTCTTAGCTAGATCAAAGTAAATTAACTGTGAGAAAAAAAGATGCATTCCTACAAGCATAATCTAGTTAGAAAAATCAAATCAGACTGCTCTCAGAAAGTGCACCTGAATAAATTCAAAATAGACTAAATATTTAAGTGTAAAAAAAATCTTTAAAGACCGTTAAATATAACCTTGGGGTTTGCTGAAGGCCTTCCGAAGCATAACATATGGGGCAAAAACCCATATCATTTAGACAAGAGATTTTGACAATAAGCACACAAAGTTAATTAGAAAGTTTTAAAAGGAAACAACAAAATAAGCTGAAGAGAAAAGAATAAAAAGATGAGAGAAGACAAAATTTAAAAAGAGAAAATCAGAAAATGAAGAAAAAATATTAGAATTGATAAATAAATCTCAAATAGATTCTTTGAAACAAAGCTGGGGGCGGGGGGTGACTTGTAACAAAGTTAACCAAGAAAAAAAAAGAAAAAAAATTCAAACACGTATCATTAGAAATAAGAAAAAGGAAAAGACCACAGGTAGAGAGAATTGTTTAAATTACAAAAGATTGTTCTATACAACATTATGTAAATAAATTAGAAGAGCTCAACATAGTGAACACTTTTCTATGAAAAAATAAATTACCAAAATTGACTATAGTAGTAACAAACTAAAAATAACAGTAATCACAGGAGACACTGAAAAGTTTTCAAAAAGAGCTAGTACTATAATACCCACTCAAAAAGGGCACCTAGCCCATCTGGTTTTATGGGTGAATTCTTTCAAACCCTCAAAAGACTATATTCTTATGTTATATAAACTACTCCAGATGTTAGAAAAGACTTTAAATCTTTCCAATTAATTTTATAGAGCCAGCATAACCCAGATACCAAAACCTAAGAAATAACAAGCAGACATACCAATTAAAGATAATAGAAAATCAAGAAACAGGCCCAAGAACACATTTAAGAATTGGGTAGAGGATAAAGGTGGCATTTCAAAATATAGGGAAAAGATTATTATATATAGTGGTGGTATTAACAAAGAACAACTGTGAAAAAAGTAACGTTAGATCCTTGCCTTATTTACTAAGGAAAGGTTAAAAGATTTAGCTTTATAAGAACTTTAAACTCCTAGACATCAAATTCTATTACATGGTAAAATAAAACAGACAAGAATTATTTACCACATATACAACAGGGAAAAGTTAACATACATATATATACAGAACTCTTACAAAACAGTGAGAAAAATAACAAACATACTATCAGAAATACAGACCAGGACAATGATTAGGCAATTTACAACAGAATAAATAAAAAGTATACAAATATATAAATAATATGTAAATATGAAATAATTATTAAAGTATTTTTAAACTTTCATTCATCAACTTAACCATCTGTTGACTAAATGAAGATTAAGGCAATGATGAAATTCACCTATCAAATTAACAAAATTCTAACATTATTTTACCCCGTGTTGGTGAAGGTAGAGCAAAATAAGCTTATGTGAGTGATTAGAATGTACATTAGTCCAGTCTTTTTTGAAGGGCAATTTTGATGTATACAAATAGCTTTAAAATGTACAAATCCTGGGGCGCCTGGATGGCTCAGTTGGCTAAGCATCCAACTCTTGATTTCGGCTCAGGTCATGATCTCACCATTCATGGGTTCAGGCCCTGCATTGGGCTCTGCACTGAGAGCATGGACCCTGCTTGGGATTTTCTCTCTCTCTCCCTCTCCCTCTATCCCTCCCCTGCTCACGATTTCTCTCTCTTTCTCAAATAATAAATAAGCTTTTTAAAAAACGTGAAAATCCTTTGATACAGCAATTCCATTTCTAGGTATTCATCCAAAAAAACCATGAATTATATAAAAGATTCAGCTACAAAAATACTCAATATAAAATTAGTTGTTTATAATGTAGAAAAGTTAGAAAATACCTGAATATTCATCATTAAGTAGTTAATGTGGACTAAGTTACATTCACACAAGAGAATGTGTGTATTCGTTTCAGATTATATTGTAGAATATTTAATAACGTGAATAAACATCTGTGTTATACTGCTAAGTGACAAAAAGCAATTTTCAAAACAGTTTTTAATGCACATACACAAGCACATATACAGACACATTCAGGTACATATGCATACGTACGTACAAAAAACTCCCAGAATATTAATTAATTAGCTCTTCTCTGGAGGTAAGCATGTGGGTAATTTTATGAGCAAATTTTATATTCTTCTCCATTATTATTTTTTTTTTTTTATTTTACAAAATGATCATGGCCTACTTTTTAACTGACCAAAGAAAGCTATTTCAAAATAGAAGCTGCTGGGACACAGTCAGCCAACACAGAACGTGATGCACAGACTGGCTGCAGCCACCCATGTTACCGGCAGCAGTGAATCATCCTCCCTATGCCATTTGTGGATCCCACCACCAAGGTGTAGGGAATCCTAAGTGCCTGTAAGCCCATCTTTCTCATTGGCCACAGCCCTTCTTCATGGAAAATGGGCTGCAAAAGGCCTTATAATTAACATTCCCTTTTCTGCACTCTCAAAACTAGAGGTATAAGACAGGTAGGGGCAGATCAGGGGAGAGTGTGGAGGACTAGAAGACAGAACAAGGGGGGGAAACTTACCTTCTATTTCTCCTCCAGGGGCAGAGATTTTCGACATACTCAGGTAGGTGGTGGCCACGATGTCATTGTGGGTGAGGCGGTCCCTAGAATAAGGGGGCAGAGAGGGCCTGAACACAGGAGAGGGACTGCACGCCACAGCCCACCCAGGAAGCAGAGGGCCTCGGTTATACATCTTTAGGGGTCCCAGTCTTCATACTGGGTATGTCACTGAGGCCTGGTCATCCTAGGGAAGAAGAGACTGGAATGAAAGTGTTGGTCAAGACTCCTCCGGAGGGAAAGAGTCCATCTGGCCAACCACCAGCATCCCATCAGCCGACCAACACTGGGATGCCAGCCTGGATGTCTGAGGAGACATCTTCAGGTTGAAAGGAAAGAGGCCAGAGGCAGGGGGGAGGGCAGGAGAGCAGAGGAGGCTGTTTAGGGAACCAGACCCCCAGACGCAGGGAGAGCAAGGTTCTAGAAGCTCAAGAAATATCCAAACCAGGCAATCCCAAGAAGAAACTATCTCCAAGGCCACAGTCTTAAATTAGCTTTTATTAGCTAATGCAGGATTACTTTTTGTATCTGACTTGATGTGTGGTGAGGCACTTTTAACCTCCTTTATCTCAAAGGATCCTCTCAACAGCCTTGAGGAACTAGTACTTTTTTTTTTATTATCCTCTCCATTACACAGATGAGAAAACTGAGGCTCAGAGATGGAAGGTCTTGCCCAAGGTCAGCCTGGGAGGGAGGGGCAGAGCCAGAACTGAAACCTTGGTGCCCTGACTCCTGATCCAGTGCTCCTGCCATGGTACGTGCTGCCCCACACAGGGGCCTGTCCCTGTCCTGCTTCCTCAGAGGAAGGCCTCTCCCTTCCCTAACCAGCATGGGGGACTACAGGTAAGAGTTTGAGCAGACTGACTGTAATGAGTCTCTTAGCCAACAACGTCCCATGTAGACCCTCCCTCTGGGTCCCAAGCCTGCCCCCTTGACAATAATATAGAGAATAGCTGGCACTTATTAAGCACCTACTGAAAGTCAAGCGTCGTGTTAACATCGTCGTATGAATTAGCTCGAACCCTCACTCAGCCCCATGAGGCAGGTACTACAATTGGTCCCAATCTCAGATGAGGAAACTGAGGTTGCCAACGTGACAAAACTGAGGATTTGAGCCAGAAATGTCCACCCCCAGGGACATTTAGCAAATTCTGGAGACAGTTTTGAATGGGGATGGGGCAGGGGGTCGGCGGGAGGCAGTAGAGAGATGCCATGGCTGCTGCTAAACACCTTGCAATGCACAGGGCAGTCTCATCCAACAAAGAATTTTTTGGCCCAAAACGTCCTACTGCTAAGTTGAGAAATGCTGGACTGGGCAGCACCTATCTCCTTCCTGAAATTTCCCGGGGCCCCATTTTCCTTGGAGCCCTGTAGGCACTCACTCTCTCCCTCCTATGAGCACCTAGGCCATAGGCAGCTTCAAGCAATGACACTCCTAAGCCCCATGGTGAAAAACCCGCTTGGGCAAGGCTATTCTATTTTTCTTTTAAGTGCTGTACCCATCAGATACCTGATCTCTGCTGCTCCTTTCCTTCCTCTTCGCAGTTGCCAGGTTGATGATTAAGCTTTGATTTTAAAGTTTTCCACCAGGGCAGGGACTAACTAGGAAGAATGAATTGTCAGCAGAGATCTTCATCATTTTGCCTGATGAAGGATGGTAATAAGCTCTGAGAAGTAAAAACTTCCCGACACAATCTACAGTGAGATCATCACCTCACTGGCAGCTGCCTTCGTGACTGACCCCTGGAAAAGACCAGCACTGAGAGAGGGATGAAAATTCTGATCTCTGGTCTTATCTGAACTGTGTGAGAAAGGAAAGCAAATGGGAGGAGAAAGATTCTCTTTTTATGGGGTAGAAGTAACTTCTTGCATTTTTATTCTTTAACAAAAAAGAGAACATAGAAGAATTGAGCAGAAGATTAAGTTACAAGGAAAAGGCCATGTGGACCAGATCGTATTTCCAGGACTCAGGTGATAACAAAAGTTTATCTGCGTTTTCTGGGAAGAAAGCACTTTTCTGGATAGGAACTTGCAGGAGCAGAACACTTTCTGGCCAAGAGCTGGGTTTTGGGGCTTGGGGTTGCTTTTGGAAAATACAGCAAGTCTGAAAATAGACTCACAATAAAAATGCCACTTCAACCCAAACCAGAGATGCAACCACCAGATTCCGTAATGTGTTTGGATTGTACAGTATGCTGATGCCTTCGACACAGCTCACACGGACCCGGGCAAGGCCCAGCCACCCCACACACGACACAACCGCACCCATGCACACATCCGCACAAGAGCCCCCAGGCGGGCACACACACAGTGGTGTACAGCCAATCAGCCATCACCGCACGGGTGCACACCCGCATCGTGAGCTGCGATACAGAGGTGGTTCCGGGGACGTGAAGCACATCTCTTCCCCACGACCGCTTGCCCACGGAACATACCTGCGGTCAGGGCCCTGGAGGCCTCTCCCTCCTGGCCCTCCTGGCTATTGCTTTCCTCTCTAATTCCCACAAGCTGTTTTCTCTAGGCCTAGGGAACTGGCGCACACTTTAATGGCTCTGTGGCCTGGGGGTTTTCCCTGGTCTCTTATTACCCTCCTGGCTGGGGGTACCATGGCCCGAGACCAAAGGAGAACACACTGGGAACCGCATGGCCAAGACTTTTTGGGGGCAGAAAAAGGACAACTCTCTTTTTGGAAAGCCTGATGTCTGAAAGGTCCCGGAGCTCATGCATGTGGACCCCTCACCACCCTCCAGGTATGAAAGAGATCACCTTAACATAGTGATAAGCAGACAGCCCAGCAGTTAAGAATACAGGCTTTGGGGGGCGCCTGGGTGGCTTAGTCGGTTAAGCGTCCGACTTTCGCTTAGGTCATGATCTCGCGGTTCGTGGGTTCGAGCCCCGCGTCGGCTCTGTGCTGACTGCCAGCTCAGAGCCTGGAGCCTGTTTCAGTCTGTGACTCCCTCTCTCTCTGACCCTCCCCTGCTCGCGCTGTCTCTCTCTCTCTCCTAGAAATAAATAAAAATATTAAAAAAAAAAAAATACAGGCTTTGGGAGCAGCAGGCTTGGGTTCAATCCCAGCCTCAGCTGCTTCCCAGCTGTCCCTTCAGACAGATCACTCCCTCATCTATAAAGTGGCCAGGACTTGAGCTGAGGATCACATGATGTCACGCATGTAAAATACTTGCTGGGCACAGGACCTGACACACAGTAGGTGCTCATTCCACATTAGCAGCCAATGGCGGGGATGAGGAGGAGGGGGGTCACAGCCCATCCTCCCAAAAGCTCTACTCTTTTCAGCTTCCTTGCCTTTGCTTATGATTCTCTCCTCATTGGAATGCCTTCACTCTGGACTTAGCAAAATCGCACCTCCTCCAGGAAGCCTTCCTGACAACCCCCTGCCCTCGGGGATCTCAGGCTGCTGGAGATGTCTCTGCTCTACCTGGCTGCCCTCTGTGCCTTGGAGGAGGGTGGTGAGTAAGCTTCCCAAGAACAGCCCACGCCCTCTCCTTCTCTAACCTCCCCTCAGAAGAAACTCCCTTACCTGAAACAGACTCTCCCACTATGTGTCCTCAGCTGAGAAAAACTGAAGGACCCAGTGACCCCTGAAGATAGTCACCCCCAAAGACTCCAAGACTCAGCACTCACCAGTCTATGACGCGAATCCTCATTTTTTCACACATAGAGGGAAACTGAGGAGGGAAGAGAGACATGTTGGGGTGGGATCCTTTTAAAGAAGGGGAAGTCCAAGTCCAGGGGTACCTGGCTGGCTCAGTCCGTGGTAGAGCATATGACTCTTGATCTTCAGTTGTGAGTTCAAGCCCCATTTTGGGTGTAGAGATTACTTAAAAATAAAAATATTTTTTATAAAAGGGGTGATACCTGGGTGACTCAGTCAGTTAAGCATCAGACTCTTGATTTCCACCCAGATCACGATCTCACAGTTGTGAGATCAAGCCCCAAGTATGTGCTGGGTGCATAGTCTGCTTGGGATTCTCTCTCTCCCTCTGCCCCTCCCCTGCTTGTACTCTGTCTCTCAAAAATAAATAAATAAACATTAAAGAAGGAGAAGAAGAGGGAGAGGGAAAGGAGGAGAAGGAGGAAGAGGAGGAGGAAGACGAGGAGGAGGGGGAGAAGGGGAAGTCCAGGATATAAGCAGGATTGTGGGGAGGCCAGGAGCCCAGGGTCTGCTGGGATGGGCCCGAGGAGGCAAGGCTTACCATGGCAGGCAGGGTGATGCTCTGGTTCCACTGAGGGTTGGCTGTCTTCTCCAGGATCTTGCTGCAGAGCTAGAAGACACAGAGGACAGGTGGATAGAGCTCCAAGGGAACTATGGTCTCCTTCGAGGACCACCTCACCAGCAAGGGTGTCCGCCACCCTTCAGGCTGGGCAGAAGACCCTAGGGGCCTTAAAGGCTCAGACAAAGCCCAATGGTAAATCTGATCCAGAGCTGGCGAGTATGGGGCGGGGTAGCAGGAGAGTTCAGGGGGTAGGGGGGTAGAGACAGACTGCTTGAATTCCACAGTCCTTCTACCCTAATCTCCTACCTCTGACTGGAAATTCCACTCCCCCAACTCCCATATGGCCAGGACCTAAGTGTGGAGGCCCCTGAGTCCAGACTGGCTTTCCCAGGGGTCCTACAGAGCAAGGCACTAACATCTATCAGTTAGCCCAACCACCTGTCCCTTTGGAACACTGTGAGCCCTAGGAGATTAGAGATGGGGGAAGAAGGGGAGAGAGGAGCTGGAGGGCCAGGGCTTGGGGGCCAGGGACCAGCATCTGAGAATAAGAGACGAATGCAATGAACATAAAACCCCCATAAGCCACAGTCTGCCTCAGATCAGCCCTGCTCTTAAGACTGGGCTTTCCACAGGGCACCTGGGTGGCTCAGCTGGTTAAGCATCTGACTTCGGCTCAGGTCACGATCTCACAGTCTGTGAGTTCGAGCCCCACGTCGGGCTCTGTGCTGACAGCTCAGAGCCTGGAGCCTGCTTCAGATACTGTGTCCTCCCTCTCTCTCTGCCCCTCCTCCACTTGCAGTCTGTCTCTCCCTCTCTCTCAAAAATAAATAAGTGTAAAAAATTAAAAAAAAAAAAAGATTGGGATTTCCACAATCAAGAAACCTAGCAGAGGTGGAATCTAGATCCAAACCAGTGACTTGTGTGCTCTGCATGCGCTAGGAATACCCCAGGACGTGCCACGGGCACAGCCAGCTCCAGGACATCTGGTACCTGCACAGGGACAGCAGGTAACCTATTTCAGATACATAGATCCTAGTAGGTTTGCATGTCCTGCAGCCTTTCTCAAAGCATTTACTGTGGGCCCTGCATTGTACTAAGCATTTATGAGCATTATCTCACTTAATGAGCATCTCAGGGGCTCTATCAAATGAGGGTACAGCTTCCAGGACTTTGTCTCCACCCCTGATCCACCCAATGTCAACCCCTGTCCCCACCCTCCCCACCTCTCTGTGAGAACAGCCCAGGCAAAGCCTGGAGGCAAGTCTGGATGCCAGGATTTGCTCCTTGTGTCAGCAAAGAAAGGAGTGAGAAAAGAAGAGAGACAAACAATTTCATGGGACAATGGGCAGAGAGTGAATGAAAACTCAAAGGGTTGTAAAGCACATGAAAAGATGCTCAATCTCCCTCATAAGAAAAGAAACACAAATAAAACCAAGACACCATTTCTCACCCATCAGATTCATAAAACTCTCTAAAATCCGGCAGCCCTCTGGCGGCAGGGCTACAGGGAGACTGCACTCTCATACTGCGCTGGTGGAAGAAAACAATAGCTCAACCCTCCACAGGACAACTGGCCACTATCCACCCGAATTGCAAATGTAAAAACCCTCTGACCTACCAGTTCTACATTCACTTCTAGACATTCACCATACAAAAATACTTGCATATGTGCAGAATGACACGCGTAATGAAGTGATTCAATGCACATAGCATGAAGTATAAAGGATATGGAACAATCCATGTGTCCACCAACAGAGGGCACGTTACATAAATGACGGTCCGTCCACACAGCGGGCTACTATGCAGCTCTGAACAATGAGGACTGCTCTGTGATACGAAACAATTTCCAAGTTATATTATTGATTGAAAAAGGTAAGTACTGGGGCTGTTAACGTACTACATGATGACTATAGTGAACATTGCCGTATGGCAGGTTTGAAAGTTGTTAAGACAGCTCCTAAGAGCTCTCGTCACAGGGATGAAAATATTTTTCTGTCTTTTTTTCATAATGCTGTATCTATATAGAGGTGGGTATTAACTAAACTTAGGATAATCATTTTGCAGTTTGTAACTCAAGTCATCATGCTGTACATTTTGAATTTATACAGTGCTGTATGTCAATATCTTAGTAAAAGTTGGAGGGGGAGAAAAATTAAAAAGCAAAGTGCAGAGCAGTGAGTATAACATCTAACCATCTGTGTTAAGAGAATAGCACATAGGAATTTGTAGTCTGATCTGCTTGCATGCGCATAACAAAACCAGAATGATGCAAAGGCATCTAACTGCAGTGCTTCTCTCTGCCGGGGAGGAAGTGATGGATGAATGGGATGGAGCAACAGGAAGAGCTTTCATGACAGCTGCTGCATAGAGGATGGGGGGAGAGAGAGATACATAGATACATACATAGAGTCTCCATAATAAATATATTACCTAATTCAAATCTTTGATGACGTATTTTTTAAATAAAAGTAAAAGAAAGGACTCTAACCAGACACAGCCAAGAGCCCCTGCCAACACCGTGCCTCAGCTCCCTGGGACGAGAAGACACAGGCTGTCGCCACACTCCCAGGAGCGATGCCCTCAGGGCCTGCTTCAGCCTTGGTCCCAAGTTGCTGAAGGCGTCCTCTCCAGCAGGCGTTTCCACCTGGCCACCCTGGGCTGTGGGTCTGGGAGCCTGAACATAGCAGGTCCCCTGCCACACCCAGGCCAGCCCTGCCTTTGGCCCTAGAAAACCCCAACAGTCTTCCCGCACTCTGCTCCACCCCCGACACACTTGGCGGAGCCAGCACCAAGCTTCCTCCCCTTCCCCTCCCCCTTTTCTCTAAGCGTGTTTTCTGTTTTACTCTCCTTCACTTCTTGATAGAGTGTAATGTACCACAATCCTGGGGGGGGGGGGGTGTTATTTGGCCATCTATATCAAATACTTAAAAATAAGCATGCCCGCTGCCCAGTTCTAGAAACCTCCCTATAAAAAAGCAATCTGAGTATGAAAAAAAATTCTGGTACACTGATTTGTCACTGAGATGGTCGTAAAAGAGGAAACTGGTAACTGTAACAAAAAAGTCATTCCCAAATAGATTATATGTTATGTCATTATCATCTAATAGAATACTATACAACCATCAGAAATTTATTTCAAAAGCTGTTTAATAACCTAAGAAAATACTAGACTATAAAAACAGTTTACCAAACTGAGTAGATATAATTGATTCTTTTTATTGATGGTAGTTATATATTCTATAAATCACCAGGAACACTGAATTTGTGAATATTAAACCACTGTTTTGGGGGAAATACACGGTTAGGCTCCTACCAGCCTCAGTTGCAACAGTTTTGTCAACTAATCAATATATAACCTTGTGTCATTTGTGTTTCTGTTTAAGGATTCTTATTTAATATACACTGTTGTGGGGCACCTGCGTGACTCAGTCGGTTAAGTGTCAGACTTCGGCTGAGGTCATGATCTCACAGTCCATGTGATCCAGCCCCTCATCGGGCTCTGTGCTGACATCTCAGAGCTTGGAGTCTGCTTCAGATTCTGTCTCCCTCTCTCTCTGCCCCTCCCCTGTTTACACTCTGTCTCTGTCTCTCTCTCAAAAATAAACGTTAAAAAATTTAATATATGCTGTTGATTCATTAACATTGAACTCATGGTCAGCAGCACTACAACTCATGCCTGAATGAAGCTTATGTAACATATCTTTACTCTGTAAGGTACACTCAGCCTTTTTACACAGAGGAACACTTGAAAGCCCTTCAGCCCTACACTAGGGGAGCATTTTAAATAGTCAAATCACCAATAAAGAGCACAAAAATGTGAAAAAACAACACCAGGCAGACCAAGAAAAGGACACTTATTTACAGCATGAGAACTGAGACAAAAAGGCAGTTCCAAATTAGCTAGCAACATGGGCCTTAGTCATACTGCACAGGCTGCAAATGATCACGAAGCAGCATGACTATTAATTTTAGGATTAAATAGGGGTGCCTGGGTGGCTCACTCAATTAAGCGTCCAACTCTTGGTTTCTGCTCAAGTCATGATATGGTTCGTGAGTTCGAGCCTTGCATTGGGCTCCACACTGACAGCTCAGAGCCTGGGATTTTCTCTCTCTCTCTCTCTCTCTCTCTCTCTCCTCCCCTCCTCCACTCTGTCTCTCAAAATAAATATACTTTAAAAAAATTAGCGAGTAGGTGAATTTGCAAATATTCACAAATAATGAAAATCAACTTACTCTAAACCTAATTTTTTCCAGTGCAGGATTGGGGAGGGTTGAGAGTGAAAACAGTGCAGAGAAAAACACAGTACAAGGAAATACCCACAAATGTTAACAGTGGTAAAAAAAAAAATGTTAACAGTGGTTATCTCCAGAGTGATGTGAAGTACAGAAATATGGTTCTTTTTTTTCTTTGGTTTTCTCTGATTTTTTTTCATTTTTTTAAATAATTGATAGTTTTTTTTCCTTCCATTCAGAAAAAAACTTCCTTTAAAATCTTCCAACCTACTCCCCAAGTACCTTTCCTTTCCTTCTCACATACCACCAAGAATGTGTGTGTGTGTGTGTGTGTGTGTGTGTTTAATCAGGTATGGTTCACATCTTGAATAATAGTGCCACCAAGTGTCCATAAGAGGAAGTGCAATGAGGCCCAGGCTGGGGAGGGTAGGCACACAGAGGACAAAACCCCAGGACTCCAGATTAGGAAGTAGTGAGAAAAAGTGACATAATGGCAGGCTGAGAGAGAAGGACAGAAAGAATGAGACAGGCAGTAAGGATATCTGGAGGAGAGGGTGACACAGTGGCCAGGGGAGTCCAACAGGCTGAAGTTTTCAAAAGAGAGGGTCTCGACTACCCCGGTCACAATAAGCCCCGTCCTTCTAGGGGCAAGAATGGGGGCTGTTGCTTCTTGCAGAAGCCCAGTCACCAATAAGCTTTATCTGTAGCCCCTTGCTTTGGCCAGGTCCCCTACCTCCATCACATGTGCACCTACCTAGAAAAATGCCCGGGACCAGCCAAGGGCATCTCAGAACAGAAGACCTTGGGAGGTCGAGGTGCCCGCATGGACACAGGAGCAGCCAGGAGCCCCAGAACTCTGAAACTCGGCTCTAAAAGAAGCCATTAAATTTGAAGGCAGGTCAGTCTTGGTTCTCACCACCATCAAAGCACCCTACCACTTGGAGGAATGTGGAATAAAGCCAATCTTGAGACATGACTTTCCCTATCTGTCAAATTGGGAAATTAATCCCAGTCTTTGGAAGAAGTGTCCCACAGGCCTATCCAGCCACACCCTCCCTCTTCCTTCTTGCCTTCGTTCATTCTGTTACAGTCCTTCCTGAGGCCAAGTACAGGGCATCAGACCCTGATCCCAAACCCACACTAACACGGCACTTGGGTGAGGACCCACAGTGAGCATTTACACCTCCGTGTGGAAGAGTTTAAAATCGGAGTTACCTCTCCCACATACATTTTCACTGAGACCCCGAGTTAGGTCGGGATGGAGGAGCCAGCTTGAAGGGCCCCCAGTGGCCAACTTCAGGACGGTTCATGCAGCCAACACAATCATGACTGATTTTAACACACTGAATTAATAAAAACTATTGAGGTCCATAGTAATACTTAAAGGCACCAAGGCGGAGGAAAGCTCTTCTTTCCCGAAAAACCCCAGCTGGTAAAGAGAGAAGGAATGATAATGAGAAAATCACCACATTGCAACCCCAAGAAAATGACTTATTCAGGCAAGGAAGTCAACGGCTGCATGGGCCATTAGGTAAGAAGCTGCCGAGAAACGAGATTCGCAGCACCAAGACACGTCCACAGTTACTTGCCAAGTACACAAAACGGAGTGTGTTATTTGACAAGAGAGTGTTCTGGAGACACTATCTCAAGCAGATAATCAGACAACCATCACTAGTGGCTGGACAACCTCTCCTCGCTTCCTGTTGTGATGCAGTATGAGGTACACAACACCACCTGTGACACATCCTCGTCGAAATACTGAATCTGAATCTAATCTGACCTCAAGATCTAACTTCCTACTATTTGTAGGAAATACAGGGCCTGAGGAACAAGTTAAACAACACCAGAAGGAAACAATCAGACAAATCCAGAACATGGACAAATGGCCTGGGCTCTTAAAAAAATCGATATCAAGGGGTGAGGAGAACTGAGGGGGAGGTGCAGGGGGGCGAATGGGGAAGTGGGGCAGGAGGGCCTGTTACAGAAGAGACTAAAATAAAGAGGCCCAAGGACCAAATGCAGAGCATAAATTATTGTTAGGTCTTCGATCAGCATAAAATTAAGCCAGCTCTAAAGGAAATTTGGAGTGATAATCAGAGTAAATTTATATGAGCCAGTATGGGATACTATTAGGGAATGACTGTTAATCTCATAGGCATGATAAGGTTACTGTAGGTACAAAGAATTTTGTCACAAAGAGTTTTCTTTTCCTCAGGAGATGCATGTTGAAGCCTTTAGGAGTACGGTCTGCAGCTAGGCTTCAAATGATTCTGCCAGAAAAAAAAAAAGTATCTACACACAGAAAGTAAATGTGACAAAATGTTAGGGAGTGCTTCGTCTAAGTGGAGGTCATACCAGCGGTAGGTGTTCATTGAATAACTCTTCTAACTTGATGTTTTAAAATATTCAAAAGAAGAGTCACAAAAATGTCTATTATCTACACATGGGTAAAAAACCTAGAAAGACGGGCAACAAAAATGAATTTTGTATGGTGCATTATGTGTCATTTTACTTTTTTCTGTAATTTTCAAAATGTGTATCAGTAATAAAAAGAGAAAAGAAGCAAAAGGTGGGGAGTGAGTCTGGGCATCAGATAATAAGACACCTCCCTCTCCCCCACCCCACCCCCATCCCAGGGCCTCCCTTTGTTGGTGGGATGGGCTGGCAGACCCTGCTCCTTTTCAGAACAAATCTACGAAGAGATTAAGTGAAGGGAAAATGGCAAAGTGCTGTGGGAATGGGACCCACACCACCTCCATCACCACCCTCACCTTTTGGTGTCAATTGTTAATTTTTCAAACTTCTCTGCAGTTGTCCTGTAACACCCGTGGGTTGTCTTCCCCCTCCTCACCTCTGCCTAGGGAGGGAAGGGGGAGCCCGCTGGCCCGCACCCACCCTCCAGCCACCCAGCTCGGATTCTCAGCCCTTCTCCCCTGCCCTGTTCCCAATTTTTCTGTTAACATCCAAGCCATCTGACTCAACTCTCCCAACCCTGGTTCTGTGGCAGGTGGAACTCTCCACAAGGTTAGCACGACCTCAGAGGGCCCTGACCCCACCCTTACCAAGCCCCTGTGGTCAGGACACAGAGGCCCCCTGCCAGGGCTTCTGAGAGCGGGGGCAGTCTGCACCCACCTGATATGTCATTTTCCCACCATTTCCACCACAGTCTCTGCTTTGAGGTTATGGACTAAAAATGATCGGGCTCTTATCCACAAGTCGGAGAAACAGATGCTAACAACGACTGTAATGAAATGGAAAACCTCCAAAAGAGGGCACAGGGCACCAAGGACCTAGCGCATCAGGCCTGGGAGCCCAGGGAAGCTGAACATTGTAAGATGTTGGACTTAGGGCAAAGAGTGAAGAAGGGCACAGCATGTGTAAAGCCTAAAGGTGTGACCTCGGAGAGAAGGAAGAGGCAGAGCAGATGAGAGGACAGAAGGCAGCTGTGTGAGCTATGCAATCTGTATGCACGGGAGGGTGAAGGAAGGGAGCCCCAGAGGCTGAACACCCTCCCCTCCCCCTCAAAACGCAGCGCGGGAGCCGGGGCTGCAGAGCTACATGTTCCCGGCAGGGGGCACCATTCTCTCACTCGCTCAAACACCGTAGCGGCTGACTTTAGCCATGAGGAGGCTAGAAAGTTCAGATGCACAGCACCTGGTCGGCCGGATTACACTGTTTGAATTTCATTGTGCAAACAGGGCTGTTTTAGACTAATTATTCTGGCGGCTTTCTATGGGGAGAACCCAGAGAAGAGAATGAAACCCAAGGCTGCTGTGTGGTCCTGGGAAGAGAGGACAGTGGGCAGAGGAGAAGGAAGGGCTGGGACATGTTTGAAATCAAAAGCTAGGGTGGCATGTTTGATGTAAGGAGGTTTAAAAAGAGGGAAGAATCAAGGCAGGCCCACGTTTTCTCCTTTTGACGGTGGCACCTGGTTAGGAGGGAGGTTCTTGATGAAGGGCATGGTGGGCAGGAGAGGCTCTTCTACAGGACCCAAGGGGCAGCAGATAGAGCTGTGCAGAGGCCGGCGGGGGTCTGACGCTGAAGCGGGGGTCAGAGTTAAACAGAGCTGTGGGAGTCGTCTGTGGAGGGGTGAGGCTGAAGCCTAGGAGTGGCCCAGCTGCAGGGAGAGCCCAGGGAGAGCCCAGAGGATGGGCAGAGGAGAGTGCAGAGTGCCTGCACCTGGGGGGGGTTGGAGGCGGCGGGGGGAGGGGGGGGGTGTGGGGGGGGGCACGAGACAGTGTTGGCGCTGGGCCGGAAGGTAGGTTGCAAGGAAGAAAAGTACCTACCAGTCACCCCCAGGGCCCCCACCAGAGTGGTCTTTCTCCACTCAACTCCTGCCACAACTTTTTAAAAATAATCATTATGTTTTTATTCCTTTTTAAGTTTCCCTCTCTTTGTGACTTCACATCTCGCTTCCATTCTACTGCTTAATTTTCTCGCAAATACTCCTCTATCTATCCACTGTCTGTCTGTCCTCGCCGCATCTCTCACCTGTGTGTCTGTCTCAGATACCCCAAGCAGACCTGTCCACGTGTGTGCCAGAAAGCCAGGCAGGGATGAGTGTCTCACCGTGCACCCCCCAACCAGCCCCTCCGTGCACAAAAAGGGCGCTGTGTGCCCCTCCCCTTGTCTTTCACTCTGCCCGGCACCCATCTGCAGACACACCCAGCAGTCACCCTCCCGAGATAATCCTCCTGCTCCCCTGCTCCTTACCATTTTCCCTGCAAAGCTGACTTCCATGAAGGGATCCACCAAGTTCTTCTTGTTACTGTCAAAGCCAAAGATCTGCTTCACGTTGTCCATCACGGCATCGTCCACTGGGGAGAACACGCTGGTCACTGCCCGCCTGCTGTCAGCCCTCCCAAACCCCAGCATTCCACCTCCCTGTCTCCAGACAGTCTTGGGACCCCATGAGGGAGACACTGTGCCCCTCCCCCAGCCAGGGGACACCCGGAGCAGCAGCTCCTGAGGGCAGACGCTGCTCCTCTACCCTGCCCAAACAGCTTGTTCACTGGCCCTTGCTCTCAAGGGCTTCCTGAACAGACCCAACAGACAATGGAGGGAGGACTGACTGATGACTGATTGATTGATTAGCAATCCACATCACTAAGGGCAGTTAACAATCCAGAAAAAGACTGGAAGTCGTTATAAGAATATCCCATAATTGGGGCCTGTTTCACATTTTCCTTTATGTCTGTTAGCACAGGGATTTTACCTGACCTTGACCAATAAGTCAATTCTGCTTTTTAAAAAAAAGAATTTTTAGTCTATGGTGCTCCAAATCAATATTTAACTGAATTAGTCATATTATTTACAAATGTATATATAGAGATAAATAGACGTGTGTATATGTATACTTATGGCATGTATAGATGTCGGTGTGTATACAAATGAGAGGAAGGGCAGTTACAGATTATAGACCAGCTGCTGTCTACATGAAGACAACAGGTAACAATTAGCAAATACTTATGTCCTATTTACCCACTTATTTTGTTTTATTTATATTTAAACAAGATTGCAGATAATTAAATATAAAGCACATTCACCTTGAATGAAGCCAACATTTCTATTTCCCCAGCCCCCCATGGGGAGCTCACCAGTCTCACTTCTACATAGTTTCAACCCATAAATGCAGAATGTTCTTAAGCATATATTTTAATGCCCATTTAAAACCCATTACTTACTTAAAGGCTTTCTCCTTGATTTGGGTACAATTAAGCTTGTACAGAAAGAATGCATTACTCCTATTGAGTCACTAGTCAAAGTTTGAGCAAAACCTCAAATAAGTAGCTTTATGCAAAACTTAGAAACAAAGACCTAAGTTGCAAACGCTCTCAGTGACTCTGCTATGGACAGAAATTGGCTTGATTATGCTAATACGTGCTTCAAAACAGAGGCTCTCCCTATAACAACGACCAGTGTGGGAGCCCTGCTCCAAACCAAATCAATGTGAAACACTGGAGGTGGGGCCCAGGTGTCTGTACACCTTCAGGGGTCCCCGGTGACTCTAAAGTGCAGCCCAGACTGACTCCCACGGCTCTGAAATAGTCAGCATAATTCCTCCGCCAGGTCCCGAGCACACAGGGTGGGCCCAGTGCCGGTCAAGTCACAGTGAGAAACCAGGCAGTGGCTACCCTGTCACTCTTTCTTGGGAAGATGAGGACAGGGCCACAGCTCAGGTAACCCAGTTCCCCAGCCAGCCAGCAATGGAGGGGGTCCCCAGACTGTGGGACTTTCAGTGCTGAATCCCAGTCAAACTAGCATCAAGGGTCAGCACATGGATGGATGCTTTTCATCTGCGGAGACACTGAGCCCTCCCAAAGTCTCAGTGACTGCTTCCCAGGGTCCCCACTCACAATCTAAATCCTGGGCCTCCAACCCAGGGAGGACGCCAGACTCACTCTGTGGTAGGTCCTCAGCTCTGAAGACCTTCAGGCAGAAGTGGGCTCCTCGAAGGGCCACGCCCGTTGGCCTGAGCAGATTGTTTTCGATGTCCTCCTTGTCCTCAGAAGGGTCCTTTCTCTCCAGCTACAATGCAACCAAATATGCACTTGAGCACGACAGTCTCTCTTCTTCAGTCAACACCCCTTAGATGGTGCTTTTTGAACAAAGGTAGATCTTGCCCTGCTGCTTACGAACATGCGACCTCAGCAGGTTCCTCCCTCGAAACTGCTTCCTCCCCTAGACAGTGGAAACAATAACACCCACCTTGCAGACTGCTAGGAAAATCAACTTCAATAACGTGTAAATGCGTGTGGCCTACGGCGGACACCACCAAGCCGAGGACGCGTGCTCAGCTTTCCTCGATGACTCCAGTCCCTGCCTCACCACTTTCCTATTCGTCTTTTTCTCCCAGCACATAACCAATATCCATGCGGACAAGTCAGTCACCAGCATGGTTTCCTTCCTCCACCGGCAGTGCCTTAATCTCCCGTCCCCTTCAGCAGCTGGAGGCATGGCCACATCTCAACTTCCGGCCGCCCAGAGCCCTTCCTCTAGCAAAACTGTGACCTCTGAAACCCTTCTCTGAAGACAGCTTGCAACCCATCTGTCTCCCCCAACCTCCCAGTCACAGAGTGAGGCTCCCAACGCAGCCTGGCACACTTCAGGCGTTCCCTTTTCTCTGCCCCCCTTTCACCAATTCTAAGCCTTGCACCCCTGCATCCTCCCTGCCTGGCACCACCAGCCACGTCCCGATGCCCCAGCCCCTCGGCCCAGTGCTTCCACTGCTCCTGCCTTGCATGCCATCCACCTTCCTCTCCCCCGCTGCCAGGCCACTGGCTATTATGGCGCCCCACCACAAAGCTGCCAACCCGGAGCGGGCGCTCTCGTGTCTGCTCAGAAACCCTTCTGTTCACCTGGAATGAACCCCTCATTCCTCTCCCACGACCACTCCAAACTTTCTCTCTTCTTGCCAAGCACACAAAGATGCTGTTACCTCTCCAGTTCCACACGCCTCTCTTGTTCTTCCCACTCTCACCTTGTAACCTGACTTACTGGCAGGCAAAGAGGATAATGGTACATGCTCAGCCAATAAAATTCAAGGTGGAGGAGATATAGAGAATGATGTCACTTTTCCAAAAACAGAGAAAAATATACAACAGATAGGTGGTTGCCAGAGGCAGGGCGGAGGGGAACTGGACGAAGGGGGTCAAAAGGTACAAACTCGCAGTTATCAGAGAAGTAAGTCATGAGGATGTAATGCACAGCATGGAGACTCTAGTTAATAATACTCTATTGCATATTCGGAAGTTACTAAGAAAATAGATCTTAAAAGTTCTCATCACAAGAAAAAAGATTTTTATAACTATGTATGGTGGTAGGTGTTAACTATACTTATCTCGATCATTTCACAACATATACAAATAATGAATTGTTTTGTTGTATGCCTGAAACGAATATAATGTTATATGTCAATACCTCAATTTTTTAAAGTAATAAAAAATAGGGAAATACACATGTATATCCTCCTTGGAGAATATGCAACAAGACATGAATCCCACAGCTGTCTCTGAGGGGTAGAATTATGAGTGATTTATTTTTTATTTACACTTGTCCACGTGTTCTACAATTCTCATAATTACCACATATTATTTTAGATCAGAAAAACTGGACACATGGGTGGCTCAGTTGATTAAGCATCTGACCTCCACTCAGGTCATGATCTTGAGGTTCATGAGTTTAAGCCCTGAGTCAGGCTCTGCACTGGGATTCTCTCCTGCTCCCCCTTCCTCTCAATTCCTTCCCCACTTGCTCTCTCTCTCTCTCTCTCTCTCTTTCTCTCTCATCCCTTCTCCAGCTGCACACACTCGCTCTCTCAAAATAAATAAAGGTTAAGAAAATAAATAAATAAATCAGAAAAACCAAGCTGTGTTTCTGTTTGTTTGTTCGGTGCCTCTCCTGCCAGGTGAGGGGCTATGAGGACGACCCAGGCCATGGACTCACCGGCGCTTCGTCTCCGGGGCCCAGTACGCAAAGGCTCGCTTTCAGGTAACCTCTGGCCCCAGCAGAGAAATCGTCAGGGTCCGCGAGTAGCAGCCACTTCCTGAGATAGGCGTGTCCTACGAGAGACAACTTCCGTTGGTGATGGCAGAATTGGAAGGGGCCCAGTCTGCAACCACATCTGGGAGCCCAGGGCCAACTACACTTGGGAGAGAGGAGGGACTTACTCATGCAGACCTAGGGGCCACACTTCGAATGTTCATGTGGGTCCAAGTTAGAAATGTCAACATAAACACCTATAAGAGGCTACCAAAGCCAGACCCCAGGCCACTTTCCTCCCTCTGAGGAAGTGACCAAACCAGAACAGAAACCAGGGTGTGGAGAAATCCTAGACTTGTTATCAAAATGCCCCACCCCCTGTCGGAGGTAACCCCTTCCCCACCAACCCTTGTTTGACCCTTCCAGATGTAGCATCCCTGACTGAGCCAACTGAGACCCACGTGAGGGTCTGATCTCCCCAAGGGCCTGTTTTACTTGAAAGATGGAAGCCTGCCTTCTCTTCATTCCTGCAGCTCTCATCTCCAGGATCAGACTCTATCTCTAGATTCTAAAACCCCCAAGGAAGAAAAGTGATTGTCCCAATGGCTGTCCCCAACAGCCTCCAAAACCAAAATGCAAGGATAATCCCAAGGTGATGGGGACATGACTCACGGGGCTCTCTGTAGATGGTACCCACGTCCATCTGAAATCAAACCGAGAAACACAAATCAAGCTCTTGCCTCTGGAGTGTTAAATGAAGTATGGAGCATTATGCTGTCATGTTAAAAACCATGCTTTGAAGATCATTTGGAGACATGGGGAAATGTTCATAAGCTGACATGACATAAGGAAAAAAGCAGAATACATTTCGATCAAAGTTTGGTAAAGTGTATCTATGCATAAGAAGAAAGAGCAAAAGAAACACAACAAAATGGTGACTGTGCTGTCTCTGGGCAGGAGATTCAGGTGGTAGATTGATTATGTTTTTTTATTTTTCCTTTCCTATATTTTACAATTTTCTATTAAAGTTCATAGATCAGAGGGACATTGATGGTCAGGGAGGCTATGCATGCGGGCAGCTGGAGCTATATGAGAACTGTCCTTTCCACTCACTTTTGCTATGAACCTAAATCTGCCCTAAATTTTTTTTTTACCATGGACTACTTTTATAATTAGAAAAAAAATAATTTTTTACCTTAACCTCTCGGTTCTCAAAACAAGAATATACTTCAAAGATTAGAGACTCAATTAGAGACCCATTTATTACAGAAGGACTCAGGTTAGATTCCAGTCGTTTTTAAAACGGCTTGTCCAGGAAAATTGACTTAGTTTTCTATCTTGTGACTACTTCCCAGAGAAGGGGCCATTTTTTACTTGGATAGCATGGGGAGGTTAAAATATGCCTGCTTTCCATTTGATAGATGCCTGAAGATTCAGAAGTGCGAAAATCAGTAAGAATCGCATTAAAATGCCACTCGCAATGGTTTCCATTGCTAGTTGCTTTTGCTTTATGAGAACTGCTGATGCCTTCCTGCGAGCTGAATCATACTGTCAGTTCTGGGTTCTCTGCAGCACAGTCTGGGACAAATGGAGGGGCAGGCTCCCCCCTTTCCCCTGCATTGCACCCTGATCCCCTGGACTCCACATGTGGACCCCGCTCCAAACCAGAGCAGGGGTGCGCTCTGGGCACAGAGCGCTGGTGTCACGCTGGCCCAAGATGGTCAGAATTAGGAGAACGGTCACCCAACTGCCAATTTCATGCTGTTTTCCCAGATGTAACAACCGACAGGAATCAGAAGAAGCTGAATTCCCCCTGCTGGATGCAGGGAAAGAGATTTCCCCCTTCTTCCTTTTTGTCAGAACATTTATCTTAGAAACTTGTAATGGAAACAGAGATATTTTCTCTGTTTTTCTGTGGGAAAGGAGGAATCTACCCAAAGCACAAGCCCAGCTCCACGTTGTAAAACAACCCTCATCATAAAATGCAAGCTTTTCTGTCTTTTTTCCTCTGGATATAGTCAGCTCGCTAGCACAGAGGGTCAACCCAATTACCAATAGGTAAGATGAGTGTGTGTGACCGAGGGTGCTGTCCTGTCGTCTTACCTGAGGACTAGCTGCCTTGAGAACATGTACGGAATGGGTTGCATCTGCTTGGCTGTGTACAGGATTTCCTTCCTTCTTCCCTTCCAGTCTCCTAGCAGATTGTCTGCCATGTGTGTAGGTGAATGCTTATTCAACAATAAAAGTCTGTTCTTTCTCTACGGCCATTGTCGACAGTATTTCTGAGTTCAGAGACGATTTTGTTTTGTTTTGTTTTGTTTTTTAACTAACTTGGGCACCTGGGTGGCTATGTCAGTTAAGCACCCAACTTCAGCTCAGGTCATGATCTCGTGGCTCATGAGTTCGAGCCCCACATCGGGCTCTGTGCTGACAGCTCAGAGCCTGGAGCCTGCTTCAGATTCTGTGTCCCCCTCTCTCTCTCTGCCTCCCGTCCCCCACCCTGTTCATGGTCTCTCTCTCTCTCTCCTTCAAAAATAAACATTAAACAAACTTTTAACTATATTTCTCCAACACAGACAAGAGGAACAGGACCCTTAAAGCACCAGCCTCTGCACATTATGTACAGAGTTTCTACTAACGTGAATTAGCGAGAACTGATTTCAAAGAAAATAAATAATTACCCGGAATTCCCCAATGAGAGCATCTGTCCTGAGAGAACGGGAGTCTACCACCTGTGGGGGAAAGATGAATTAAAACTCTCACTTGAAAGTAAATGTTGGCCCAGGCAGGACCCACACAATAGACTTTCTCTCCCAAGCAGTAACAGCCAACACTTGGGTAGCACTTTCTCTGTTCCAGAGATCGTTCTGAGCGATGTTTAACCCTCACATGAACCCCACGAGTAGGGAGTATCATTGCCTCCTTTCTACAGATGAAGAAACAGAGGCACAGAGACATTACAGGACTTGTATGGAAGCACACAACCCCTAAATGCACAGGGAGAACCAGAACCCAGACAGTTTGGCTCCAGAGCCCACACGTTCAGCAACTAAACTATACTGTGTTCCAGAAGAAAGACCCCCCCCCCCAAAAAAAGAGCTTAGGCCCAAAGAAAATCCTGGCCAGAAGCAGGCACACGGGCAAACAAAATAAAATGAAAACAAGTGTCCACTGCAGGAATGATTCCAGGGCCCTGCCCTACAGCATCTGGGGGTTGCTGACCAGCTGGGCAGCAGAGGCTCCCCACCCCTGAGCTACAGAAGGCATTTCTGTGACCGGCAGAACTTGACAGTGACCTGCTCCACATCGCCCGTTGCCCTGGGCTTTATGGCTTCTTTCTCGCAAATGCCAACACTCATGCCAACAGGCATACATGAACGCACATGCACGCTGACACACACATGTGCATGCATGCACACAGACATGTGTGTGAGTAGACATGTAACCCACAGAGAACACTGATGCCTGACACGTACCGTGATGAAGATGGGCTCGTCAAACAGCTCCGAGGGAGAGTCAAACACATTGAAGAAAAGGGTCTGTGGTCCAGGGTGAAAGGGAAACAAATGAGTAGCTGCTGACCCCAGGGCTAGAGACATAGAGGGTCAGCCACCACCCACAGCCTTCACATCTGGTCCACACAGAAGTGTGGACAGAGAACAGCTCAGCAACGAGCTCTGGGGATTCAACAAGTTCCAGGGTATTCCATCCCTGACCTCATGGAGGCTGTCATCTCAGGGACAGGGTGGGTGGCTGGCCCTATAGCATGACAGAGATATGGAGCATCAGGAGGCCAAGGCAGGAATAAGAGCTAGAATCCTCCCTCCAGGTCCTCAGATAAACTACTCAGCACCCGGCACATCCTTCCCCACAAAGTTAGTGCCATATACAGAAATGAGTAGATCGCCAGGTATCTTGTGTGCTCCCAGTCGGGAAGGGCCACCAAGGTCCTAGCCCTGATAACCAGCACCTCCCACCTCATTGAAGACTGGGTTGTTTCCCTTGTGGATCCGCGTCCTCTTGGTCTGCCCGGCAGCAGTGACCTTGACCACAGGCTTGATGTTCACCCCCGGCAGCTGACGCCCCTCGATCACTTGCACCCTGATCTGAAAGCCAGGAGAAAGCATGAGCAACGGGAAAGGGGAAGCAGTCAGGCCCCAAAGAGAGTCAGAAATCACTGCTGGCTTCTTGGAAGGGTATGAAAAAGGAATTAGGGGGCACCTGGGTGACTTGATCGGGTAAGTACCTAGCTCTTGATTTTAGCTCAGGTCTCGGTCTTATGGTTGGTGGAATTAGCTCCACGGGGGCTCTGTGCTGACAACACAAAGCCTGCTTAGGACATTCTCTCTCTCTCACTCTCTCTCTGCCCCTTCCCCACTCACGATCTTTCTCTCTCTCTCTCTCTCTCTCAAAATAAAGAAATAAGCTTTAATAAATAAAAAAATAAGAATTGGGAAGAGCATTATAAGAACAATCGTATTTTCCTACCAAGGTCCCTTGCATCTATCAAATCCCACAATTCCACACACAAGCTGCCAGGATCCACAGGGAACCTTCCAGCATTAAATTCCAGAGCTGGACCGAGGACCCAGACCCCAGATCGTTTTATGCAGCCATTGGCACAAGTCCTCCCTCAGATGCCTCGACACCAACACATCCGAGTGGTTTGAACGTCCTTCACTGATAATTCTCTCAGAGGCCAAGCTTACATAGTGGAAATTAACCCCAATGTATTCTTTATAGGATGCAATGCTTTTTCATGTTCTGAGAAAGAAATTAAGAACTTTCTCTATTGAACTTTGAGTAATATAAGGTTTCAGGAATATCTGTGCTTTCACATTTAGGCAAGATATTTTAAAACAAGAACTTTTAAAATATTAGAACAATTTTCATGGAAAAATAAGATATTTACTGGTTTTAAGTTTTAAGCAGCAGTTATTTATTGATAGATAAATCAACACTTCTTTTTTTTAAGCCATACTATAGAGGCACCTGGGTGGCTCAGTCCGTTAAGTGTCCAACTTTGGCTCAGGTCATGATCTCACAGTTGGTGGGTTCAAACCCCGCGTCAGGCTCTGTGCTGACAGTTCGAAGCCTGAAGCCTGGAGCCTGCTTCTGATTCTGTGTCTCCCTCTCTCTCTGCCCCTTCCCGACTCATGCACTCGCGCTCTATCTCTGTCTCAAAAATAAACATTAAAAAAATTAAAAAGCCATACTATAGAAGAATATATTACTAATAACAGTGGGAAGGTAGAGCCATGATTTTTATTCTTTTCATTTTCCTGTATTTTCTAAATTTTCTACAAAAAAAAACATATATCCATTTTCTAAAGAGAAAAGCAGTAAGTACATATCTTGAGAATAATAATAATGTTAGAATTTTGTCTCTTAGACATATATAGTGGTTACAGCCAGGACTTTCACTTAAATTACCACAATTAAGAACTAAAATATATTATTACAATTTGTTGCACTTAGTAAAGAGCTAAGTTTCCTGTTTTTAACTTTAAAAGTAATTCTAAGAGGGGCGCCTGGGTGGCTTAGTCGGTTAAGCATCCGACTTTCGCTTAGGTCATGATCTTGCGGTTCATGGGTTGGAGCCCGGTGTCGGGCTCTGTGCTGACTGCCAGCTCAGAGCCTGGAGCCTATTTCAGAGTCTGTGTCTCCCTCTCTCTCTAACCCTCCCCTATTCACGCTGTCTCTCTCTCTCTCTCCCCTAGAAATAAATTTTTAAAAAAAAAGTAATTCTAAGAGTTCTTTATCACTAAATGTCATTATATCAACATGAAAAACTTTGTGGAAAAGAAAAAGAATAAGCAAAGGACCAAAATTGAAATGCAAATAAAATGAGATGGATTTTTGGATTACAATATGTCAAAGGGTTAATATTAACAGTTTTATTTTGTGAAGAGCTTGAACAAATTCAAATTCCACATGACTTTTCAGAAGAATCCTTGGCTATCAGGAAGAGAATGGATCAAGAGAGAAAAAAAGAGAGCTAGACAGAGTGTCCTAGGTTTGGGGATCTTGTTAAAATGCAGATTCTAACTCAGCAGGGCTGGTAGGGGCGGGGCCTGCATTTCTTTTTTTTTTTTTTTTTTTGCTTTTGAAAGTTGGAATTTCTTTTTATTTATTTATTTTTTACAAATAGTTTATTGTCAAGTTGGTTTCCATATAACACCCAGTGCTCATCCCTACAAGCGCCCTCCCCCATGCCCATACTCTCCCTCCCCTCCACACCCATCAGTCCTCAGTTTGTTCTCAGCATTCAAGAGTCTGCATTTCTAACCAATTTTGGGTGTTGCTTGCGCTGCTGGTCCAAGGATCACACCCCGAGTAGCAAAAGCTAGCTAGCCAGATAAACCCTGGTTGGAAATCACAGAACAAATGTAAAGACAGGCTGAATCTCTGCAGTGACACTCCCCCACACACCTCATTTTTTTAAAGACCAAAACCAGGGGCTGCATTCTGAAGCCACAGCACATGAACTGCTCATTCGGCATCTCTCAGGGGCCCAGGGAACCACAGCCTCCTGCCTAGGCGAGCCCTTAGCACCCGGCCCAGCCTGGACAGAGGAGACTATGGGCGGACAGTCAGCCCGTTACCTGGAAGTCCTGTGGTTTGTCCGACAGCAGCTTTCTGGACGTGGAAGCACTTCTCTTCCTTTTGCTCCCAGAGTGGTAGGGGGGTGGATGGGAAGGTGGCTTCCTCGGGGTGGCTGGAGCCCCTGGGCCTGGGGCCCCACTCTGATCTACTAACGGCTCTGCCTCATCTCCTGTGAGCCCCTGGTCCTCAGTGTCCTCCTCTCCTCCTGTGTCTGGGAGGAGAGGGTGATAGTAAGGGCTGGTCCCTCTGGCCCTGCGCTTGGGACCCTGCCCAGCCAATGAAGGAGCCAAAGGGCATGGGCGCTAAGACCCGCCACCCACCTCCCCTCCCCTCCCCAGTGAGCCAGGATGGATGGGAGAAAGAAGAGGAGCTTCCAACAGCTGAAACTGGAGGGCAGTCAGTCCAGTTAGTGAGCAGGGAGGGAAGAGAATGGCCCTAGCCCTCCCCACTGTGCCCTGCAGGATCAGCTCCTCTGGCCACCTCGTCCCACTCTTGAGAGCTGACGGATGGCCGCAATGAGACGGTTACGGGTGGTAGGATCAGGTTCAGGACAGCCTGGCCCGTGTCTCACCCGTGGGGGCCAGCCACTTCTTTCCAGAGTATCTCGTGTCCACGGTGCTGTCACTGAGCAGGGACCAAGTCTCAGCCCGGCTCTGTCCCCCACCTGGCATTCGGGCAGGGCACAGCCCCAGGAGGGGAGGAGGGAGCTGGGTGAAGGCAGCCAACCTAGGGCACCCCACCCCAAGCCTGTTCTCCCTACCTGCCCCCAGCCTGGCACAAAAACTCAGAAACCATTCCCATGCCCACTGGGGACTGTCCCTTTCTCACTGCCTTCCAGGCAGGACTAGGAATGCGTCACTTTTGGGAGCTTTCCCTGAGTGGCCTGACCCTAACTCTATCAGACCTATCTCCACAGTGGCCCCAGAACACTCGAGTCCCTTCACCTTCCCCACTCTCTGTCCCCCGGAGCCACCCTTCTTTCTGCCCACCGCCTCTCCTCCCCGGCAGCCTATGCCCCAGTTCACATCGATTTCCCTATCCCCAAGCTCCAACAGTGCAGCTGGGCAGGACAAGCTTGGGGCACACCCCCACCAGGCGCTGCTCGGGTTCTAATGTGGCATCTGCCTCTAGCTCCCTGCACCGTGGGAGAAACTGCAGACTCGTTCCAAGTCCCCACCTGGCCCATTTGTAGAGCTTCCCGCACATTCAAGTAGGCTGGGCCACATGGAGGCCTCCCCAGCCCCACACTGGCAAGCCAACCACCCTGGGCTGCATCCTCCCTTGACCAGGCTAGCAGAAGCAACGGAAGAGGGCTGAGGCAACCTTGCAGTCTGCTAACTCAGTCTACTCATTTCGCCAGTGATAAATTGTAGGCCCAGAGAGGGAGAGTGGCTGGCCCAAAGTCACACAGCTACTTGGTGCCAAAGGCAAGAAAGGAACTCATGTCCCTGACTTCGGCCCAGGGTTCTTTCAAGGAAAACCCAGCTCTCTTGTCACATGCCATCACCAAAGGCCTATTAAGTGCCAGACCAGGGCAGCATTCACTGCTGGAGTGGGCGGGGCCTCGGGGATCATCTGGGACAGACTCCATCCCAGCACAGGTGTGCCCTCTGAAGCCCCCACACAAGTGAGAGCTGCACAGTACAGAGCACCAGCCCAGACCCGGCCCCTCCCCAGGAGATCTTCCTCTCACTCATCCTAGTGACACTTTTTCTGCACGGCAGAAGGCAGCTCTCAGGATCCCCCCTCCCACTCACTGGTGTCTTCTCGTCTCTGGACGGGGCAGCCCCCAACCTGGTGAAGGCAGCAGAGGCTGCCTGAAGCCTCACTATGCCCCCCACCCCCAGGCTCAAGCACTGCTGCTGGGCTTCTTCCCAGCGCCCTGCCAGGGCGGGTTCCTCACCAGCCAGCATATCCATGTCCGGCAGAGTCGGGGAAGGTTCCAGCGACGCGGAGGGTGGGAACAGGGGCACGGCTCCAGGGAGTGGCGTGTAGGACACCTGCAGGACCAGCGAGGCCTGGAAGAGACGGGGGTGGAAGGGCAGCAGGTCAGTGCCTTGGCCTTGGACCACCACCTGCAGCATCCTTCCTATTCCTTTTACCACTCCACCCAGGAAAACGGCTCTGACAGGGGTCAGGTTTGCAGGAGGCTGTGGCAAAGCCTCCCCCAGGGGCCCAGCGGCACAGTCAAGTGGTCAGAAGCACAGATTCTGGAATCAGATTCTACCACTCAGGAGCTGTGCAATCTTGGTCAAGATCTGTAACCTCACCGTGCCTCACTTTCCGCATCTGTAAAATGACAGTACTAACAGCAACAGTACCTTCCTCATAGGATCACATGGGGATCAAATTAACTGATAAAGCACATAGTAACCTTCTATAAATGAATCAGCAATTCAACCTCTCCTGCAGGATCTTTCTTTATTTCTTTCTTTCTTCCTTCCTTCCTTCCTTCCTTCCTTCCTTCCTTCCTTTCTTCCTTTCTGTCTGTCTGTCTGTCTTTTGAGAGGGAAAGAGAGAGTGTGCACACACAAGGAGGGGAGGAGCAGAGAGAGAGGGAGAGAGAATCCTAAACAGGCTATGGGCTGTCAGCACAGAGCCGGAAGTGGGGTAAATCCTATGAACTGTGAGATCATGACCTGAGCTGAAATAAAAAGTTAGACACTTAACGTACTGAGCCGCCCAGATGTCCCTCCTGCAGGATTTTTCGTCTCTCAGCCTAGGACTTTCTTCAGAAAAAAGGCCCCTTGGCCACTCTGCTTAGCTGAGGGCACCCCCCTCGCCGTTTCTCCACAGGTGGCGCAGGCGCCAGCTAGCTATGAGAGGGTTGGGGTGCTGCTCACCTTTCTGAGCCCTCTTCCCTCCCAGGTGTACCCCTGTCCCCCACCTCATCCCCAGCTGATCCAGCTTCGACCAGCCAAGAAGAGAGTGACCAGTCACCACACTCTCATGCACCAGGAAAGCCTGCCCTGTTTCTTACCCTATGGAACGACTCCCCAAGACCGCGTACTCTTCAAAGGGCCCCAGAACCTGAAAAAAGGTACAGCCTCAGCAGGCTTTCCAGCCTTACAGCTCCTAGGCCAGTGGGGGCCTGGCCCAGCCTTCCCTGGTACCGTAGGTCCAGCCAGCCTCTTGGGGCAGCATTCTTATTGATCAAAATAATAAATGCTCTATTTAAGAAAGTTTAGGGAGTACAAAAACGTTAAAGAAAAAAATAATGCAAGGGAAAATAAATTGCCATAATTCTACCTTTATTCACATTTTGATATGATTCTCTCCCATCTACTTAAACAAATATTGTATACCCCTGCTATACATAAAATGCTTCGGGGACACCTGGGTAGCTCAGTTGGTTAAGCATTCAACTCTTGATTTCAGCTCAGGTCACGATCCCAGCATCATGGGATCGAGCCCCAAGTATGGCTCATGCAGGGCGTAGAAATTGTCTAAGATTCTCTCTCCCTCTGCCCCTCTCCCCTGCTTGCTCTCTCTCTCATTCTCTCTCTCTCTGTCTCTCTCTCAAATGAAAAAAAATTAATGCTTTTCTTTTTTTGTTAGTAAGCATTTCCCAGATTTTGACAAACGCTTTTTTTTTTTTTAATGTTCATTTATTTTTGAGAGAGACAGGCAGAGTGTGAGCAGGACAGGGGCAGAGAGAGGGGGAGACACAGAATTCAAAGCAGGCTCCAGTTTCTGAGCTGTCAGCACAGATCCTGATGTGGGGCTTAAACTCAAGAATGGCAAGATCATGACCTGAGTCAAAGTCAGACATTTAACAGACTGAGCCACCCAAGCATCCCTTGACAAATCCTTTATAAACATAATTGTCAATAATACATCATATCCTTTGAGCAGCTCAGCATAATTCACTAGACACCTCTACTGATTCCAGAAACTCTTGGGGGTAATCCTGGTCCTGAGACAGAAATGGCTGAAGGTCCTGGACGTCTCCAGGTCTGGGGCTTGAATCTCCCAGACTGGGCCCTGGAAAGGGACGGCAAGGCTATGAGAGGACAGGACCAGTGGAAGGGTGGGGCGCAGAACACCAACAAAGGAAGCCAGAGTCATCCCAGCATCCCAGGAGACCCAGGGCAAGGCCAGGGGAGGCCATGAGACCCTTTATGTCCTGAAACCAAGGCACTGCCCTCACGGCCGGCAAGGTTTGTGAACCACCACCAGGTGTCGCCACTTGAGCAGGCAGCCAGCTGTGCATCCTAAGCTCCGGCAACCCAAAGAGGAAAGAAGAGCTTCTGCAGCCACCCTAGGACTCTTGGAGATTCCAGGCAGCATCTCAGGGGCGGACCTGGGTATCTGTTTCTTAACAACCTGGAGCTTTTCCCCACTTTATCAAAAGGCAAGTTGGGCTCTTTGGAAAAATAATCCTAGGACTTGGCGAGGGAAAGTAGGTGACCCTGGAAACTTTTTGCACCAGAAAACAAGGAACTACTCAAAGAATAATAGAAACATGTCAAAAGACACAGAACCCTATTTTCATGGACTCCCATTGGCCAAATCTGGGACAATTTAAATATGAAAGTAAATATAGTAGCAGATTAAACCATTGAATAAAATAGGAATAGATTCATCTACATAGAAGTAAATAAGCAGAAGAAAGCTTTTCCTTACAGTGAAATACCAACTGATTTCATGCAGGAAAAAATAATTGATTTAGAATATCACCATTTGGCAACCATCCAAACAATAATTAATCCAACCAAGGAAATAACAATGGATGTGAAAACTGGCCGGGTAAAAGTTGGATAAGGATCAGAGTATTTAGAGTCACAAGGTAACTCCTCCCACAATTCCTACCTATTAGAAAAGGGAATGGATTGGTGATTAATGGAGAAAGCCAGCAAATGCAACGTTAATCAAATGATCAAGGTTAATAGAGCAGTAATGGGGATACAAGGAGGGCAGCAAAGCATCACTATGTTCTCTTCCTGCCAAAGACACTCACCTAAATCTAATTACGAGAAAACATCAGACAGACCCAAACTGGAGGACATTCTACAGGATAACCAGCCTGTATTCCCAAAAGCATCAAGGTCACAAGGTTGTAAAAGTCGAAGAAAGACTGAAGAATTCTCCCAGAGGAGACTAAAGACAAAACAACTACTAACACAACACACAATCCTTAAGTGGATCTTTTTGCTACAAAGCACTGTTGAAAAAACTGATGAACTCAAATGGGGGTCTGCGGCAGTGCTGTTACAACATTAGTTTCTTCAGTTTCTGCAGGTTGTGGGTTCTATAGGAAAAGGTCCTTAATCAGAGAAAATACACACTAAATTTAAGGGGACGGGCCAGGAAGTTAGTGACTTAGTCTCAATGGGTTTAGAACAATATATTCTTTGTACTATTCTTGCAATTTTTCTCTAAAACTTAAATTGTTTTAAAATTAAAGGTTAGGGGCATCTGGGTGACTTGTTCAAGTAAGCGTCCAACTCCTGATTTTGGCTCAGGTCATGATCTTACAGTTTGTGGGCTCAAGCCCCATGTCGGGCTCTGTGCTAACAGGGCAGATCCTGCTTGGGATTTTCTCTCTGCCCCTCCTCCTCTGGCGTTCTCTCTGTCTCTCGAAATAAATAAATAAGACCTTTTTTAAAAAAAAAACAATAAAATAAAATAAATGGTTAAAAACCTGAGAAACACGCTTCTACTATAACCATAGGAATCTCAGTCAGAGAGACAAATAGAGTCCCCACCCATTCATGCTGAATTCCACTCTCAGGACCAGCCACAGGCCAAGTGCAAAATGAAAATATGGTCCCTTGTTTTTTGTTTTTGATTTTGTTTGTTTATGCTTTGAGAAAGAGAGAGAGCAGGGGAGGGGCAGAGAGAAAGGGAGAGAATCTCAAGCAGGCTCCACATTATCAGCAAAGAGCCTGACGTGGGGCTCAAACTCATGAACCGTGAGACCATGAACTGAGCAGAAATCAAGAATCAGATGCCTAACTGACTGAGCCACCCAGGCTCCCCAAATATGGTCTCTTGTTAAAATTTTATTAGGAATTTCAATATGGCAACAGCATAGAATTAAAGCAAGTGCAGGGCCTAACTGCCCATGAGGCTGGCCCAGTGTGGGGTGATGTGGCTTGGCTCGGCCTGTGTTGGGCAGCTATCTGAAAGGTGGAGAGCACCCTACCTGACATATCTGGCCTGACCCATTCATTCATTAATCTGCTTATTCACTCCCTGCATCAATATATATGGAGCACCTACTAAGGGCCAAGCACTTCAAGATACTGGGCTACTTCCATGAACAAAGCAAAGGCTCTTGCCTCCATGGAGCTGACATATTGGCAAGGAAACAGACATTAGATAGTCCGTGAAATAGATGTGTAAATTACAAAGTGTGTTGGAAAGAAAAGGAAACCAGAGTGAGCAGGACCAGGGGAGCAGGAGGAGCTGCAGGCCACAGAATTAAATCGATCCACTGTGGTGAGGAGAGACGAGCAAAACCTTGGAATGGGCACAGCTTGGCTGCCTTTTAGCCCCCAGTGCTACTAATACTTGGTGACTCAGGTCTCCCAGCCCTAGGAGTAGATCCCCATGGAGGACACCCCTTTTTACTTCTCAGAGCCTGCCCCGCTTACCCAGCTCCTCTGCACACCGTTGGAGACTTTGCACACCGTCTCTGTGCTCAGAGAGGAGGGGGACCCACAAGAGCATAGCTTCTGTACACCTTCACCTGGGTGCCAACACCTCAGCAAGGGGCTCGAGAGCAGCCCTGCGGGAGAAGCAGGAAGGAGCAACGGCCCCCAAATTCAAAGACCACCTAGGGAGCCCTTCCCAGGGTTTCTTGAGCATCAGGTACCTCCTCACTGAGAGCCCTACACCAACCTCCTGAAGAAATGGCAACATCCCGGTGGGTCCAGGCACTTGAATGAGACTTCCAGCACGGAGTCAAGGAACTCCAGGGGCATCCCTGGCAGCTTCAGAGGCTCTAGAGCCCAGGACCTAGAACAGGCTCTGGGGAACCACTGCTTCAGGACCATAGGTGATTAACACTGAAAGCCTTTAGCTCTACTGGGGACCCACAGGGCATGCCGATGAATGCCACCCAGGTCAGAACCTCCCACCTTCACCACGATGCCATACCTCATTGACAGTCCCTTTCTCCAGACAGAACCAGAGCTGATATTTCCCTCCTATGGGATGTATGTGAGCTCCATGCTCTCCCAAAACACACGACCTTGGCCTAGAGTCCTCCTGGGGACGTCCACATGAAGGTACCCCACCTGACAGCCCTGCTCTTCAGGTCTCCGGCCCTGGCACCACCATGCAGTCATCCCGTCACAAGACCATCAGTCAGTCATGTGTCCACCAGAGCAGGCTGCCCTGGAGCAGGTTATCTCAGTCACCCATGTCTGCCACCTTGGGGGCTACAGTCAGTAATATCACAGAACTCTGAAAGGTCCTGTCTGGCCAGGCTAGAAGAGCCTAGGAAACCAAAGACAAAGGCAGAGGACACCCTCATCAGATCCTCCTCCAGGTTATGCGGCCCAGCTCTGGGGTCCTTCACCCACCCCACCATGCTCAGCCCATTGCTTACTGCCTGCTTCCTAAGCTGCAGCTCTCCTGACAGTGAGCTTAGCACGACCAAACCCTAGACCAGCCCACTCCTACTTCCCCCGACACACACGCATGAGTGAATAGGAAAGCCTCACATGGGTCACAGTCTTATTTATTACCTTTCTCTGAGATAACACCTAAGAAGCTGGGGGAGGGTAAGATGTGGCCCTGCCTGAGGCAAGAATGGTTAGCAGCATGTCCAAACTGCCTAAAAGAAACTCAGGGACTCACCAGTGCTCTGTCTGCTCCCCTCTAGTCCCTGCTCCCAACACACACAGTGCCTCCCTGGCTCCCCAGCCCACTACACCGCTGGGGTTCATGTGTCCTTGTCACCCAGCAGGTTCCCCTTTCGGATCTGCCTCTGGTTGTTAACACTGAGGGAATACCGGGGCGCCTGGATGGCTCAGTCGGTCAAACGTCCGACTCTTGGCTTTGATCCAGTCATGATCCCGCGGCTCGTGAGTTCAAGCCCCACATCCAGCTCTGTGCTGATGGTGCAGAACCTGCTTTGGGATTCTCTCTCTGCCCCTCCTGCTCTCTCTCTCCCCCTCAAAATAAATAAACTTAAAAAAAAAAAAAAAAGACTGAGATAATACCGCCAGTTTTCGTGCTGTGTCCACACGCTCATTAGCAAGCTGCTCTCCAAGTACATTTGCGAGTATGTTGCTACTGTCCTGTGTGTCCAGCACCGCCACGGGCCCGGAGCCTCCCCCAGGACAGGGACAGTGGTTTCCCTCAGTCTAGAATCTGTCTGAGGACAGATGTGCCATCTTCTCATGGCACACAGAGCGGTGCGCCACATCCGAAGGCATGTGGGTGAACGGAGTCCACAAGCCAGCCTGCAGCAGGACTTCACTGTCTGTCCCAGCCTTCTTCCTCCTCTCAGTCCTTCCAGGGCTTTCCAAGGATCTCGCACCCTGTCGTCACTCCTGTCACTCTGTCAGCAGGCTGCTTTGACAATCTGAGCTAAACTCAATTGGGTACCGGACATGCTCTGCCCATTAGGCCCCACCCAGAAATCGGCCTCAGTAAATAACTAGTGAGAATCCTGAGCCTCTGGCAGGGCTCTCTGTCCCTTCTGAGTGCAGCCTAAGTTCTCTGGTTCCCAGATCCCCGATGGGAAGCCCCAGCTCAGGCAGGGCTCTGTGACTTAGCACTATCACAGGCACTAGAAAACGGTCTCAGATAGTCTCCACTGGCCAGAGCTACCTCCTGGCCCCAGCTCCCCTAGCCTGTGCTCAGCTGGGGGCCACCAAGCAGGGCTTAGCCTTCCTCTCCCATCCATCACCTTCTGGCTTTCACACCCTCCTGGAGACATGGTCTCTGAAGAACTGGCAATCTCTGCAGACAGGCAGGAGTCCCAACCCAGAAAGGAGAAGGCAGCAGGTTTCCAGCTGGTGAGCATGAAGTGCAAACAAGAGTGAGGAAACAAAGAACGAGAGGGGAAGAGGTGAGGCATCCAGGGATGGTCACCAACCTGGCTCAGCCCCATGGACAGGGCCCAGGTATGAGAAGCTGTGTCTCAGGGGCTGGACGGGCCTCTAAGGCTGGAGGGGCACAAGTGCAGGAGAATTTTCAGGAAACACCAGTCATAGATGCACAGAGGGCAAGAGTGGACAGGTGTTTTAGCAGCACACCCAGAAAGCTAAAAACCCTGACTGGAGGCACCAGGGGCTGTGATTTAATGATTTATAAGAAATACATATTTGGCCATTCAGGTGACCAAAATACTTCTCAGACACATTGGTCTTCATCCACAGTTCCTGAAAACACTTCAGAGCCTTAAAGATAAAATGAGTGTCTTGTTATTAATGAAGGTGACTTTTGGACCCCACTCATGGGTGGGAGCTGGTTGCCAGGAGGACCAACCATGTGATTAGAGAGTTGGAACTTTCAGTCCCATCCCTCCTGACTTTTGGGAAGGGAAGAGGAGTTGGCAGGTGAATCAGTCAATGGCCAATGACTTAGTCCATCATGACTATAATGATGCCTCCATTCAAAACTCAAGTGTTTTGGCCTCCTTTTTCTGAGAGCGTCCATGTTTAGGGAACCAGAATACTTCCATATGCCACTGAACAGGGCCCCACACTCCACAAGGACAGAATTTTCCTTTGTTCAGGACCTCATCCTATGTATCTCTTTTTCCAGCTGTTGATTTATATCCTTTATCAAATCTTTTAATAAACTGGCAAATGTTAGTGTTTCTCTGAGTTCTATAAGCTGCTCTCGTAAATTAATCAAACCTAGGGAGAAGGTCACTGGAAACTCCAATCTGTACCTTGTTAGTCAGAAGCACAGGAGACAGTCTGGGGCTTGTGACTGGCATCTAAAGTAGGAGGTGGAGGCAGACTTATAGGACTGAATCCTTAATTTGTGGAATCTGATACTGTCTCTGGATAGATACTATCAGAATTGAGTTGATGTTGGTGGGGGCAGCCCCAGTTGAGACTGGGTCCAGGAACTCTAAAAGAGGGGCTCAAACACAGCAAAGTAGGCAGGCCAGCCCTGAGATTTGTTGGAGGAGCTCCAAGTAGATCCTTGACTCAAAGTATCTCCCTCACCAGCTACGTACAGTTCCTCCATTAGTACTCTATACCTTTAGAGAAAGCCGTGGTCTTCTTCAGGATTCAGAAGTGCTTGGATGCGATACTGTGATTAATAATTACAAATATGTGTGTGTATATATGTCTATTTGGTCATTGTCCCTAATTCTGTCACATAGCTCCTTCTGGGAACTCCTTGGAATTTCCTCAGTGATAAGAACCATAAAGGTGTCTTTTGTTGCTAATGGAAATCACCTAAGGATGGGATCTGGTTGCTAGTGGAGCCAACCTTGCAATTAGAGGGTTGTATAACCTTCAGCCCCCACCACTTCCAGGGAGGGGATCTAGGTTGGAGAGAGAGTTCAGTTGCCAATGAAGCCTCCATAAAAACCCAAAGGACGGGGACTGGAGAACTTCCAGGTTGGATAATAACCAGTAACCTAGTAAGTAAAATATTTCTCTGAGTTCTGTGAGCCACAAACTCTGTGAGTTTGGTGAGCCACCAAATTAATCAAACCCAAGAAGGGGGTCATAAGAACATTCGATCTAGAGATTGGACTTGAGATTGGCATCAGAAGGGGAAGGGTAGGTCTTGCAGGACTAAGCCCTTAATCCGGTGCTGTGTCTGGATAGACAGTGGCAGCACTGAATTGAACTGTAGGATGCCCTGCTGGTGTCAGAGAACTACTTGGTGGTGTGGGGGAACCCACATACACATTGGAAGTTGGTGCTAGACCCCTTAGATTGCATAAGTAGACTGGAGAGTTCAGATGGAGGACAAGGGAGACAGGCTGAGTGATGTTGGAGGTCATCAGAGGATACGCCCACCAGTTGATCCATGAGCTAAATCTAGGCAATCAGAGGCTCCTCCTCCCCTCTACTATCCTTGAAATGTAAGTTCTGCTTGCTGTCCTTGCTCTCAAAGGCTGCTCCAGGCACAGTCTTGAGCTAGTGACATGGTGTTGAGACTATCTGGATTGTATACATGACTGAACCCAGTTAAGACCTCTATATACTTTAAAGATTTGGTGGATGCGTACAGAGATCTACTTCTCTTGATGTTGTCCCAGACAAACCTCATTGGTAAGTTCCCTTGCTAACTAAACCTGCTGTCTACCAGTCTAGAGCAGCCTGCCTCTTTCTTTGCTCTTCCCTGCCTTCCTTGAAAGGGAGCTGGTTTCAGATTTCACCTGGAAAGCTCCTAAAGAGGTTACAACCCTACAAGTGATCACTGCACTAAACCCAAATGTTCTGCCCGTGAGCACTATCTGAGAAAGGGATGGATTATCCTGGGAAGTAACATCTCTCATCAGGGAAGCATCCAGTCAACATTGGCCTAAGATGCCTCTAGAGGAAATTCCAGAATCAGAAGGTCAGTGGACCAGGAATCCATTCAAGTTCCTTCCACCCCTGAGAGTTTAGATGTGCCACCTTCCCATTTGTCCCCATTTGGACATGGATTCACTGTGTGCCTTTAGTCAGTCACTCTCTTTCTCCAGCTCTCAATACCCAGTAGCGGTTCCATTCAAAGTTCTGCCCAGATTGGCCATTTCCTGACTCATTAAGCCAGCCAAGGGCCCCCACCCTCACACACACACACACATTGTAGCCCCAGTCTAAGAGAGCTAAGCCCAGAATCCCTAGGGCCTCACTGGGAGGAAGTATTTCCAAACGGATAGTCCCCCAGTGCATCCTGGGAGGTGGAGCTGACCCACAGGGAAGGTCAGGAATTCTACTGACCAGGAAGAAAGAACCAGGCAGCATATATTTAGCTCCCTAAAAATAACGGGAAGCCAGAGGTGAGGGCTGGAAATTGTCTGCTAGGACTGGGAAAGCACTGGAAAAGCTGGGGGAGGAGCAGGAAGGACAATGGAGGAAAGGAAGAGGGTCTGACAGGTCCTGGTGGGCAGGGGAGGGGAATGTCTGTCCCCTTTCCTTGTGATCTGTGACCCAGATGAGTCAGATATTCCGGATCCAGAGATGGGGCCTGGGTGGTGAAGGAGGGCTGCCAAGGAGACTGGGGGAGCCATAACTAAGGCTGCCCAGGAAGCTTGGGGACACATGAGGTTTCTAGAGAAAAACCAACCCCAGGAGGTGACTGTGCCTCCCTCCAAAGCAGGAGGGGACCCAGGGACAGCAAAGCTGGTGTGAGACAAGGCTGACTTGAGCCCAGTGGGTGGGGCCAGGGTTCCCTCTTGTCCCCTTCCCACCTCTTCCATGCCAGCTCCCTTCCCCAGCACCCTGAGCTCTCACCAGGGAGGGTCAGGCCTGGTTGCTGGTAGGAGAGCTATGACACACCACTTGCATCAGAAAGGCAAGGCCTCAGACCAGACACCAGCCTGATGCAAAGGTCCAGTGGGTACTTACCCCCGTGGGTTGATTCTTGGTGTCCAGCAGGGGGGCATTGAAGCTGGCAGATAGACTGGGGGTAGCAAGGACCTCCCGAAGTGGGACTTTGGCTTCCCCCAAAAACCTAAGTGGAGAGAGAAGTAGAATGTAAAGAACTACCCTAACGTGCCTGCCTCTTCTCCCAACATTCCACCCCCACCCCCACCACTACCACCTTACCGTACAAACAAACACCCTGCAGGCAAAGCTGATCTGCCGAAAATACCACAGTCCCCTAGGACCCCTCCATGCTCCCTAGCACCTGCCCCCAGCTACCCCATGTACCATCCCTGAAGGGCCAGGCCCCTTTCCCTGCACAAGGATGAGAGACACCTTCTCCCAAGGTCAACTTTGACCCCTTTCTGCCTCTCCCCAGAGGTCCAGCCCCACCACCCCTGTCCTCCTGGACACTTCCATATAAGGGCTGTCCTGGCCATCAGGCCTCAGCAAATCCACCAAGCCAGTGTCTTCCTGAAAGCAGGGCAGTTTCTCTACCACATCTGCCTTGCTCTGAAGCTGCAGTAGCCCCTCTGTCCCCCATCTACACCGGCCATCTATACTGCTTTCCCAGGCCTTGGCCAGCAATGATCATTGGAAACAGTCTTTCCTGTCTTCAGAGACAGGGAGAAAAGCAAATTGGGTCAGGGTGGATATGCCCCACTCCCAAGAGAAGCCCAGGACTGTCACACCACACACACCTAAGGAAACACCTCCGACTGAGGGGTGGGGGTCCCATAAATATATAGGCTCTTAGAAAGAGTATGTCACTGAGTGACGACCAGTTAAGGCATCCTTCAGAGAGTGCCAAGGAAAACGTTTGTGTTCCCAACGGGCAAATTGCATTCTGCTCCTCTGTAGCAGTTGTAGGAAATCAGGGACAGCAAGTGGCCCTCGTCCATCAGAACTGTTGCCTGAGGTCTGCATCAGACTTCTGTGTGGCTCCTGCATATTGCTGTCAGGGTGTGGACAATGAAAAGCCACAGGAGTGCTCTCATCATTTGCTTCTTAATTTTTTTCCCTGATGAATAAACAGCACACCTGTTTTTTGGGGCCTTCTTTTTTTCTAGTGTCTGTAACAACTGATTTGAATATAGGTTTTTATAAATGTGGGTTTTATGAAGTTTTATGAAATAAAACTTCTATCTTGACCCAAATAGCTGATTTTTAAAACTGGCTGCTCACACAGGAAGCCGTCAAAATCCTAGAGGAGAATACGGGCAGCAAACTCTTTAACTTCGGCTGCAGCAACTTCTTACTAGACGTGTCTCCAGAGTCAAGAGAAACAAAAGCAAACATGAGCTACTGGGCCTTCCAGATAAAAAGCTTCTGCACAGAAAGGGAAAGAATCAACAAAAGGAAAAGGCAGCCTACGGATGGGAGAAGATATTTGCAAATGACATATCGGATAAAGGGTTAGTACCCAAAATCTATAAAGAACTGATCAAACTCAAGACCCAAAATACAAACAACACAGATAAGAAATGGGCAGAAGACATGAATAGACACTTTTCCAAAGAAGACATCCAGATACCTAACAGACACATGAAAAGATTCTCAACATCACTCAATATCATGGAAACACAAATCAAAACCATAATGAGATACCACCTCACACCTGTCAGAATGGCTAAAATTAACAATATAAGAAACAACAAATGTTGGCAAGGATGAGGAGACAGGGGAACCCTTTTACACAGTTGGTGGGAATGCAAATTGGTGCAGTAACTCTGGAGAACAATATGGAGGCTACTCAAGAAACTAAAAATAGAACTACCCTACAATCCAGCAATTGCACTACTAGGTAGTTACCCAAAGGATACAAAAATACAGATTTAAAGGGGCACATGCACCCCAATGTTTATAGCAGCACTATCAACAATAGCCAAACTATGGAGAGAGCCCAAATGTCCATCCGTTAATGAATGGATAAAGAAGATGTGTGATGTGTGTGTGTGTGCATGTGTGTATAATGGAATATATAAATATAATGGAATATTACTCAGCCATCAAACAGAATGATATCTTGCCATTTGCAGTGACAATGGAGCTAGAATGTATTATGCTAAGCAAAATAAGTCAGAAAAACAAATACCATATTATTTCATTCATATGTGGAAAGAAACAAAGCAGATGAACATACGGGAAGGGAGGCTATGGGGAAGAAAAGAAAGGGAAACAAACCACTAGGGACTCTTAATGATAGAGAAAAACCGAGAGGTGATAGAGGTGGGTGGGAGATGGACGAGGTGGTTGATGGGTACTAAGAAGGGCACTTGCGATGAGCACTGGGTGTTGTATGTAAGTGATCAATCGCTGAATTCTACTCCTGAAGCCAATATTCCACTGTATGTTAACTAACTAAAATTTAAATTTAAAAAATAATGGGGCGCCTGGGTGGTTCAGTTAGTTAGGCGTCCAACTTCGGCTCAGGTCATGATCTCACGACCCCACGAGTTTGTGGGTTCAAGCCCCATGTCGGGCTCTGTGCTGACAGCCAGCTCAGAGCCTGGAGCCTGTTTCAGATTCTGTGTCTCCCTCTGTCTCTGACCCTCCCCTGTTCACACTGCCTCTCTCTCTCAGAAATAAATAAAAAACATTAAAAAATATATTATCTGTCTCAATTAGCACAAGTTCAGCAAGCAAATACAAGAAAAATAAGCAAATAAATAAAAAATATTTTAAAAATAAATAAAAATAAAAAAATAAATCTTCATAAAAAGAAAAAAACTGGCTGTTCACAATGAGATACTACCTCACATTTACTAGGATGGCCGCTATCAAAAAAACAGAAAGTGGGTGAGGATGTGGAGAAACTGGAACCCTTGTGCCTTGGTGGTGGGAATGGAAAAACAGATCAAACCATAAAATCTAGCAATTCTATTTCCGGGTATTATCCAAAAGAATTGAAGCCAGGGACTAGCAGAGAGATTTGCCCACCCATGTTCATAATACAATTATTCACAATCGCCTAAAACTTAAACAACCCAGGTATCTATCAATAGAGGAATAAATAAACAGATCAATGGATAAATAAAATGCCATAAACAATTAAAATAAAATGAATGAATTAAAAACATACATACAATGAAATATTATTAAGCCTCAAAAAAGGAAAGAAAGTCTGACACCTGCGACATGATGAACCTTGGAGACATGATACTAAGTGAAATAAGCCAGATACAAAAAGACACCTACTGTATGATTCCATTTACATGAAGTTCCTAGAATAAGCAAGTTCATGAAGAAAGAAAATAAAAGAGATGTTACCAGGGGCTGGAGGTAGCGGAAATGGGGAGTTATTATTTAGTGGGTACAGTTTCAGTTTGGGAAGATGAAAAAGTCCCAGAGATGGATGGTGGTGATGAATGCACAACAGCATGAATGTGCTTAACCCACTGAACTGTACACTCATGGTTAAAATGGTAAGTTTTGTGATGTATATTTTACCATGATAAAAGTAATGAATTACTAGTTAATTAACTGCTGCTTATGTAAGCTTCTGGACAATAAAATCACTTGAGGTCCATTCTTCTTGGGAACTGTGGACTGTTAGTCGCCTTACAGGTTCCTTCAATAGCCTGATTTGTGCTGAATTTTGTAACATTTTTCTGACATTTCTTTAAAGAAAGGGCTAAAGAGAGAGATGGTCACTACTATTCATTCCTCATGATGCCAGGAGTCACATTTTCTAGAATCTGGGCTGCTGTGTGTTATATTCCCTCACAGCACAGAGCAGGCTTGTACCACAGCATAAGCAGGAGCTCCTGGAGTGTCTCCATCCCATAGGGCCAGCGTGGGGAAGGCACCTGTCACCAGTGTGTTGACTAAAGTGTCCTCAATGTCACCAGGTAGAACCCAAGACTTGACCTTTACTGCTCACCTGCTTGGACCCACTGACCTTTGTCCCACATTTTTCCATACCTCTTCTTTCCAGCTTCTCACTTAACTCAGGAAAAAGACCCCACTGGCATAGTGTCCTGTGGTGGAAACCAAAACTACCCCTCAAACAATAGCAACTGCCCTGAGGAAGAGTTCCAGGGGCCCAGACTACACAGACGAGGTCAAGCTTAACTCTCCACGTACAACTGCAGATGAACCACGGAGTGAGCCGTGCAGTGACTGACAGTTACCTTTACCTCATTATAATACTACGATCTCTGCCTGAGGAGAGCGCAAGCCTCATTTACATAACATACAATATAAGTACAGGCATATTTCCTTAAGGTGCATGACTGACCTCAGGCCCTATCTAAAGATTTTAAATAAAAGGAACGCATTCACCCCTCACTAGCGGAGTCATGGCTTTGGAAGTTATTTCCCCATGATCTTCATCTGCTGCAAATAAAGTTTCCTTTGTGCAACAACTCTACCAGCTATAGCTTCTGTGACTCACGTAGGCGCAAACCCCTGTTAGCCAGGTGACACCAGGACACAGGCAATGTCAAAAAGACAAGACAGTAGGTGTAAAAGACCTGTGAATTCATGCCATCAGAGTGACACTTCCCTTGGGGCAGCAGAGCAGAGAGACTGACTGGTGACTGGCAGAGCCTGCCCCAGAGCTCAGGTCCCCACATCCCTGAGGGGTCACATAGGGGAGGGAAAGGCAGAGCCGGACAGTGGGAGTAGAGATGTCAGACCTGGTGGGGCAGACGTGCTGCTGGAAGGGAGCCCTGGAGGCTGCTGCAAGAGCAAGGCCTGGCCTCTGTGGCCTCCCTCTCTGGCACCAGGTCAGCCAACCCTCCCCCCATGGAGAATTCCCGGAAGTGGGGCAGGAACAATGGGAGGAAATGCAGAGGGAAGTGCAGGCCCCACCCCCGCCAGCCCAGGCACCTCCGGCGTATGGGAGACCTGGGCCAGGAGGGACCGCTTGTTATTTCCTCCCTTAATATCTTTCTGGACCTTGAAATGCCCCCACCTTCCACCCCTGTCACAGGCCTTGGGACCAGTCCTTTGGAGGAGCTGGGTAGCTTCACAAGCCCCCTCTCCTCTAGGAGGAGAGAGGCTGGAGGCAGCACAGCAGGCTGCCTGTCCCCAAGCCTAAGGAGCAGACTGCCCCAGGGTAGGCAGCTCAGAACTGCTCTGGGAGGCCAGCCGGGGGAGGCCGGACCTCCTGGGGAGGTAGGCTGGGTCTGAGGCTTGATCATAGGAAACCCTTACGGCCACTCTTCATTCATTCTTCCACAGAGATGGAGGAGAGGGGGAGGAGGGACCAGACGCTCAGGGAGACCCACGGGCATCCAGAGATCAAGACTGAGGCACAAACTCTACATGAAACATGCGATGCCCTGTGCTCAGTACCACTGGCACTGATACCAACCAATGGCCCCTTGTGGCAGACAGGATTCAGTCATATGAAGCAAGGAGGGGCCTGGGGGTCCTGCACCAGCTGCCTCGAAACCAGCTCTGAGTGTGTGCAGAGCCTGGCAGAGGGGAATACCCCCACGCCCCCATCCCTCCACCCCTCTCCCCCACCATGGGCCTTGGCCCCGCCCCCGCAGCCTACTAATAGAAACATGTCTCTGTTCTCCCAGCCTCCCCAGACCTGGCCATCCCTCTTGGCAGTGCTATCTATGCTCTGGAGCTACTGGAATGTGAGGGCAGGAGAAATGCAAGGGCTGAAATTGCTCCTGCCATCTCACAGACTGAAAGAGAAGTCAGGGATTGGCACCGGGGGCGGGAGGGAGGACAGTTCAGGCAGTTTACACATTGACAGGGCACACACTTTTCCTCCAAGGAAAAGGAACTGGCTCCCAGACTCATCGTCCAGTGAGGCTACTGTCCTATCAGAGATGGGAGAAGAACTATGGGGTAATGGCCTCCAAATCCGAGCCCTAAGTGGGAAGCTATAAATTAAAGTGGCCAAGTAAGCTTATTTTAATGCAGCACAGAGAAATCTAAACAATTTCATATGAAAACATTGGACCTTTCTCTGTGGATGCTAAATTTAGGGGCACATTTTGATGAGGCACAGGATATTTGCAGGGTCCTAATGTGTCTCTTAAAAGACTTTGGGAGGGATTGGCGCCTGAGTGGCTTAGTCAGTTGGACATCCAACTCTCTGAGACAGGGTTGTGGGATCAAGCTCCACACTGGGGTCCTTTCTGAGTGTGGACCTGCTTGAGATTCTCTCTCTCTCTCTCTCTCTCTCTCTCTCTCAAATAAAATTTAAGATTTCAAAGAGGGGAAAAGAACAGTAAATACGCAATGGAAGAAATCAGACACCACCTTGACAGGTGATCAAAATGAACATCACCAATGAGGTACATCTTGTGCTTCCAGAACCTGAGACGGACCCAACACACCCACACAGTATTCTGGCGAGGAATGAGCAACAAACCTAATCATGAGAAAAACATGAGACAAACCTCAAATGAAGAACATCCAATTAACAAAAAACTGGTATATTATATTATTCAAAAATGTAAGTTGTTGTAAAAGGCAAAGGTTGTGAGAATGTTGAAAGAAGGCTGTTGAAATATAACAAAATTCAATATAGGAGTCTAGACTGGATCCCATACTGAGAAAAAGGGGCAGAGGACTTGCTGTAAAAGATGTTATTTGTTCAACTGACAGGACAAAAGATGAATGGTGAATTAGATGAAGTATGGCAGCCACGTTAAGCTTACTGAAGCTGATAACTACACTGTGATTATGTAAAGGAATATCCCTAATCTTAATTCCTAGTTTTAAATTCTAAAAACTATATTTTACACATTTCTTAGGAAATATACACTGAAGTATTTAGGGATAGAGGGCCATAATGAATGTAACTCATCCTCAAATGAAAGAGAGAAAAAGGAAGGAAGAAAAACGGGAAGGAGGGAGAGAGAATATTATAAAGCAAGTGGGGTAGAATGTTAATCAGTGATTCTAAGTAAAGAGTATATGAATATTCTTTGTTCTATTTTTTTAAGCTTATTTATTTATTTTGAGAGAGAGTGAGTGTGCACAAGCAAGGGAGGGGCAGAGAAAGGGAAATAATCCAAAGCAGGCTCCTCAATGTCAGCACAAGGCTGATACGGGGCTCAGTCCCATGAACCATGAGATCATGACCTGAGCCAAAATCAAGAGTGGGACACTTAACCACTTCACCAACTGAGCCACCCAGGTGCCCCTTCTTTGTTCTATTTTTGCAACTTTTTTATAAGTTCAAAATTATTTCTTAAAAATAGCTCCAGAAGTTTTTCCATATATCAGTTTCTCATTCTTTATCTTTTAAACTAAGAAAAGAACATGTCAACTAAAAATACATACATTACAACTCAAATCCGTTCATCACTGACTCAGCTGCACCTTCCTCTCACCAGATTCAATGAATCAGGCATGACAGGAAAGTTAGAGTCCCTGTTCTGGCAGGACGTGCGCGCACACGCACACACACATACACATGCACACGCGCACACACACACACTCAGGGGAGGTTTAAGCTCCCTGGGAGGAGCCAGCCACCATCTATGCCCCCTCCAGCCCTCAGCCATTCATGCCTGGCAGTGAGGAGCAGGAAACGAGGGACAGCCGGACATTCCCACCCCCGGCCTCTGGCAGCCTTCCCGCCAGCATCTGATTCCCCAGAGGCTGCCCAAAGGTGACTAAATAGTTTTCCACTTCAATCCACAAAAAGACAAAAGAAAAACTATTCTGAAACTCAGGGACGTCCTGAAGTCTATAGTTATAAAAATCCTTGGAAAATAAGGGTACAGTCAACACTTCTGAGCACACTAAAAACGATGAGATGGTGAACTATAAATATTCCTGCCTCCCAAATATTCCAGAAAGGGGGGCTTGCAAACCAGCCTGCTGAAACCCAGAGGCTGAACTTAGGCTTACTTTTCCCAACTTCTAGCAATAGCAAACTGCCACTCTGCCTTTTTAAATGTCTAAGTGCACACACACACATTTGGGTGAGTGTCTATTCCTATGTGGGAATGACATTTGTCAGCAGGGAGAAAATACCCTCCACACATAAAACAGATAGAGAGTTAATATTCCTGATAAGATCCTTAACATACAAACTGCTTTGAATTAGTAAGAAAAAAGCAAGCAATTCAAAATATAAGGATAAGCAATTGACAGAAGAAATACAAATGGGCAGTAAAACACATGAAAAGATGCCCAACTTCACAAGTAGTCAAGAAAATAGTTTAGGGGCACCAGACTGGTTCAGTCAGTAGAGCATGTGACTCTTGATATAGAGGTTAGAAGTTTGAGCCTCAAGTTGTGCGTAGAGGTTACTTAAAAATAAAATCTTTAAAAAAAAGACACACACACAATTTATAAGATACTTTTTTCCGAGGCACCTAAGTGGCTCAATCGGTTGACCATCCAGCTTCACTCAGGTCATGATCTCACAATTCGTGAGTTTGAGCCCCACATCGAGCTCTGTGCTGACAGCTCAGAGCCCAGAGCCTGCATCTGATTCTGTTTCTCCCCCTCTCTCTGCCCCTCCCCTGCTCATGCTCTGTCTCTGTCTTAAAAATAAACAAACATTTTAAAAAAAAATTTTTAAGATACTTTTTCCCCCTACCATGGCACTAAGCAAAAATTAAAAGTTGACAGGCACCTTTTTTTACACTGTTGGTGGACATAAATTAGGACACATTTTTGAAAAGTCATGTGACAGAATCTATGAAAATGCTATATGTTCATATCCTTTGATCCAATAATCCCACTTTTAAGGGCCTATTTTAAAGAAAAAAATAGTGTAAGAACATAAAGCAATTTAGATAAAGATATCCACTGAAGGGGCAGGAAAGAAATGAGAAAGAAACCGAATCCCAGTCAGTAAGGATAGAGTGGGATAAATTATGGGGTGCCCACCCTGTGAAATACCACACAACCATTTAAAATGGGGCTGATCAATACATACTAGGAAAGGGTCCATGATGAAGCGATGAAAAGCAGGGTTTAGACTAGTATGTACGACAAGATCTCACTTTTGTTTAAGTCCATGTACACACATGTATGCAACAGATGTTTGCAGAGGCTTAGGAAAAGCCGAGGAAGACATGCACCAAATTGTCAATAACAGATACACGGAAGGAAGGGAGGCAGCAGATAGGGGAAGGTGGGAAAACTTTACACCTCTTCCTTTATAGCTTTAAAAGAATGGATGTTACTTTTGCTTATAAAAAATACTTAAAATTTTTATATTCCTGTGAGAGTTTTCATAAACTAAAGACTGTGTGTGCACATGTGTGTGGCATGCTGGTGCACACTCTGTACAGCCAAGTGTCCACATAGGGTGTGTGGGTGGTACGTTCACTGTTGGTGTGGTCTGTGTACATGTGTCTGTATGGACCCAACAGTCCCCATGTGCTAAACACCCTTCAATGTGCCAAGCACCCAGTAGGGCCTCTGACGCCCACACACTATCTCATTTAAGCTTAACGACAACCATGCAAATATAGGTACTGTGATTGCTATTATCCTGATGAGGAAGCAGGTTCAGAGAAATCCAGGTGGCTGATGTCAGGATGAGGCTCACTACGGATGGCGGTAGGGGGTCCTGAGAGAACTCTTTGAGCCTCATTGTCATGCCACCACCCCTGCCCTGCTCAGCTCTGTGGACAGCTGCAGAACTGAAACCCCCTGCTCCCTTGGGGATGGAATCCCTCCACCACGTCAACATACTCCCTCTGGAGGTCACAGGTGCCATCCAGCCAGGCCCCCTCCCCCAGGAGCCTCGGCCATTACCTGTGCATTCTTGTGCAGGGCTCCTCTTGTTAAGGAACAAGACTTGCTCAGCTCCTTCCGAGAAATGCCCACATTCCCCAATACATTAAGCCCATTGTCCCAGGAGGCCCAAGGACACTCCTCCCTCACCCTGAGGGCACCAAGGCCTAGTCCAGGCTCAGAGGCACCCCTGGAAGCAATGGTCACAGAGGTCAGACCACCATTCACAAAAGATCTCCTCAAAGCCTATAGTGATTCCTGCAGCTCACCATTAATTCTCTTGTTGCTCTAAACAGACTGGCAGGGGCACCTGGGTGGCTCAGCCAGTTAAAGTGTTTGACTTTGGCTCAGGTCATGATCTCGCAGTTTACAAACTCAAGCCCAAGCCCCAGGTCGGGCTCTGTGCTGACAGCTCAGAGCCTGGAGCCTGCTTCAGACTCTGTGTCTCCCTTTCTCTTCACCCCTCCCCCACTTGCACTCTGTTTCTTTCTCTCTCTCTCTCTCAAAACTAAATAAACATTAAAAAAATTTTTTTAACAGAGTCTAGCATAGATAGCACCATACTCCAGGTTCCTAGGAAGGGCAAAACATTAAGCCACAGCCTACCACCAACACTTCAGTATGAATTAGTCTTTTTTCAAACCATCGCTGGCTAAGAGCAGGCTTTGATGGGGAAGGGTTGAGCCAGTGGGAATGGAAGGAACTGAGGGAGCAGGAGAGCAGCACAAGAAAGAACCGGAAAAGAGGATGTGCCAAAAGGAACTGCCATGTACAGAGCCGCTTCTTCATAGCAGTTCCCTCAGATGTGCTTGTGTGTTTGATTTAATGCCCCTCGAGGAGGAAGAAACAGAGAAGCTCAGGGAGCTTCACTGAGATTAGGCCCCCGCTCTTCCTCTGGAGCACCCTGTCAAACCCCGTGTAAGGGTGGGAAGAGGAACAACTGAAAGAGGAAGGAGAAGGAACAGGAATTCAAGAAGGTTCCCAAATTGCCTTCTGGGCCCCAGCCAGATGCAGACACCATGACTGAGGACCCAGATCCCGGGCCGGGGAGGGAAGGCGAGGCTCTGTGTGGGGCTGAGAGACCCCTCGATGCCCCACTTTATGCCCCAGGTCCCTAAGAGTTTCCAAGTAGACCACACTACTCCATAGAAAATGTTATTCTAAACACTACACGAAGGCTTTTTCAACAGCAGTAAGTGCCTCCTAACTGGTCCTTGGTGTGGAGTTAAGGGCCCTTCTATGCTACTTGATTAAAGGGAGGCAGGGTGCTCAGCCACCCTGAGAAAGGGCTGCCAGATCAAACACAGGGTTCCCTACTAAGTGGCCATTTTAGATAAACAAGGAACATTTTTTTATTATAAGTAGGTACCACGCAAGGCGCCTGGGTGGCTCAGTCGCTTAAGTGTCTGACTCTTGATTTCAGCTCAGGTCATGATCTCACAGGGGTGGGATTGAGCTCCACATTGGTCTTGGTGCTGAGCATGGAGTCTGCTTAGGATGCTCTCTCTCCCTCCCTCTGCCCCTTCCCCACTCACACGCTCCCTCCCTCCCTCTCTCAAACAAACAAACAAACAAATAAATAAGTCCCGTGCAATATTTGGGACAAAATTAACTGGGTGTCCCGAATGTGTGTTGAATCTAGCCACCCTACCCCAGTCCTGGCTAGGCCTGAAGCCAATGAGTTATTGTGGTCAAAGTGAGAACATTTTGACCCTGGTATTTTTTTTGCAGGCAGGTGTTTGTTTTTCTTTTTTTTTTTTTTTAATTTTATTAAATAGTTTATTGTCGAGTTGGTTTCCATATAACACCCAGTGCTCATTCCCACAAGTGCTGTCCTCCATGTCCATCACCCCCCTCCTCTCCCCCCACTCCATTTGCCCTCAGTTTGTTCTTGGCATTCAAGAGTCTCTCATGGTTTGCCTCCCCCCCCCCATTATTTCCCCCCTTCTTCTCCCCCATGGTCCTCTGTTAAGTTCCTCCTAATCCTCCTATACATGCAAACATATGGTATTTGTCCTTCTCGACAGGCAAGTATTTTGATCCCATGGAGACTTTTTCTTCTATATGTATGTTTACCAAATATTTAAATCAAAAATATACCTACATTAATTCATTTCCACTGAAAAAGCATTCTCTGGAACAAATTAAATTAAGCCCATTGAATTTGTTGATGTACTTTCTATACAGCACAATTAACTATTTCCTTTTTCTTCAATCTCCATTTTTGTTTGACCAAAATTAGTGTCATTGGTAACAACTATCTTCTGTTTAAATTTCCCAACACAGATTTGGCTCAAAGATTTTTTTTTTTTTCAATTCTTTGGTTCATATCAAACTCTGTCGATTATAGCTCCTTTGTATTTTGAGTTTTCTCTTACAGAATTACTTCCATTGCATTCCATTCTCCAAGGTCAGTGTTTATAGTAGCCAACAGGATTCTTCAGTCCATTTTTCATTCCCTGTACGATTCTACCCATGTGTGGTTTTAGCCATAATTATTTTGTGGTGATCATTTCCACCAATAATTACACATATACACTATTACAAGAGTGATGGTTCCTATTTCTTTCCTGGCTAATTCAGGAAAAAATTGAGAGTACTTCCTTACAGAAGTGCCAGCACTGCCCCAATGCAGTGGGTGTTCAACCTTGGGTGCACACTGGCCTACCCCAGGCAGTTAGAAGAAGCTCTGAGGCCTGCACCGCACTCCAGAGTTTCTTGTTGCATCAGTTTGCTGTGGAGCCCAGACAATGATCTCTTTTAAAGCTCCCACATCATGCTAATATGCAACCAGGGCAGGAACACTTCTGTAAAACCAGAGAGCTACACTGTCCAACACAGTAGCCACTATGAGCCTCACATCAATGGCAGGCGGGGGGCTCTCTGCTACAGCACAGACCCCACTTTGGATCCTCTGTCTCCCTCTCCCTCTGCCCCTCCCCCACTCACACACATTTTCTCACTCTATCTCTCTCTCTCTCTTTCTCTCTCTCTCTCAAAAATAAATAAACAGGGGCACCTGGGTAGCTCAATCAGCTAAACATCCGACTTTGGCTCAGGTCATGGTTTCACTGTTTGTGGGTTCAAGCCTCTGTGCTGTGCTCAGAGCTCTGTGCTGACAGCTCAGAGCCTGGAGCCAGCCTCGGATTCTGCGTCTCCCTCTCTCTCTACCTGTCCCCCTATGTGCTCTGTCTCTCTGCCTCTCAAAAATGAATAAAAGTTAAAAAATTTTTTAATAAACATTAAATTTAAATTGGTTAAAACTAAATAAAATTTAAAATTCAGGTCCTCAGTTATACCAGCCAACACAGAACATTTCCATTATCTCAGCAAGCTCTGTCAGGCAGCACTGGTCTGGACTGAGAGGAGTGGCTCTCACCCTGGGCTGCACAGTAGAAATACCTAATACCTGGGACTTTGTAACAACACCCAAAGGCAAGGGTGTATATAAAAGCTGTAGGTGATGCTATTGTGTTGCCTGAATTAGGAACTTCTAGGCCAAACATCCCAGTGGTCACAGCTGGTCAGGGTCAACACCCCGGCAGCGTCCCTCTAAGAAGCCCACAGCAAAAAGGAAGTTGTTCAGTGCATCCTGAGACAGGAGTCCAGGACCTCCAGCTGAGCTTTCAAGAGTGTCTCCTACCCATAGGAGTGGAGTTTCCCTTTCTGTCCACTTCAAACCTGGTTTTATCAGCACAAAGCTGGCCCTGCACCGCAGTTGGTTCTGGAGTCCCTCAGGCAGGTGGGAAGGTGCAGAGCAGCCAAAAGACCCCCAGCCTCTGCTCCTTTCCTGAGGCACGGAGGGCTCCCTGAGCTCCCACTCCAGGCCAGCAGGCCAGTCAAGGGCACCCCAAACTGCAAATGGTCATCGGGGGAAACGCAGCAGCACCAAAGGCCCCTCCAACAAGCTTCACCCTCAGGCACCTCACAGTCCAGTAAAGTGCTATGGAGGCTGCATACCCACTGGGGGCTATAATGAAGCCAAAATGCCACTATTTCTGCACATGACAGTGTGGTTTGGGCAACTGTGAAATTCTTCGGATATTTATATTTACATTTAAAGTTTAAATTTAGTTTAATTTTAATTTTAATTTAAACTTAATTCAAATTTAATTTTTAATTGCCAGAAATACAAAATAAAGACACATTTGGGAAACTCAAAGTCTGCACACAAGTATAAGAAGTCTCTAGTAAATTGGGAAGTTTTGAGAATTAGCAATTCTGCAAATTGATATTTGAGGAACTGATTTCCAGCACTGGCCCTACGGTAAACTGGTGTTCAGGGAGCCAGCTTCCCCCCAGGAGCTAGAGGACACCCAGAAGGGCCACGGAGAAGGCCCCAAGGTGTAGTACAGCCTGACCCCCATGTATGGCATTGGCCTGGTGTTGCCCAACCTGGCCCTGGAACTGATAAAAAATACCTTCACATCCCCTGCTCTCAGGTCTCCTTCATGATCTCAGAAATCCCTCCACAGGGCCTGTAAAATGCTGAATATGATCATGAAAATGAAACATGCATTTCCTCCTATGTGTCGTGCAGTAACCAGACTGTCTTACCTTTGCTACACTAAGCCCTCTCAACTCCGGCATCATGAGTGAATGGAACCCTCCAGAAGGGTTCAGCACCAGCCGGGGCCTTCCAGGAACCTCTGAGAAGCACAGGGACTCAGTGATTATGAGCATGCTGCAGACCTGCTTTCAAGAATAGCTCTGCCCGGGGTGCCTGGGTGGCTCAGTCATTTGAGCGTCGACTTCAGCTCAGACTGTGATCTCACAGTTTGTGAGTCTGAGCCCCACGTCAGGCTCACGCTGTCAGCATGGAGCCCGCTTCAGATCCTCTGTCCCCCTCTCTCTCTGTCCCTCCCCGAACTGTGCACTCTTTCTCTCTCAAAAATAAACATTTCTTTTAATTTAAAAAAAGAATAGTTCTGCCATCACCAGCTTCTGAGAAAAGCACCCTACCTCTCAAAGCCAGTCTCCCCCTGTAATAATTATAACAGTAGTACCCAAATGATTAAAAAAGATCTTGTATTATTAAGACTCAACACAGGGCCAGACACTTGGCTAAGGCCTTGGTAAACATCAGCTGTTGGGGTTTTGCTATTATTATCCTCAGCCTGGTATCTGAGAATTCCTCCCAATCGGGTCCCAGGGCTCCGTCCTCACTGGGCTGCACGTGTCGTGTGACTGAGTCCCACCTGTAAGGCCTTAGCCTGACTGCCTGCCATACCCAAATGCTGGAATGCCCTCCCTCCCTCACCCCCCAAAGCCTTAGAGTCAGTCTGTGTGGCCCTCCTCCGGAAAGCCTTCCAGGACTGTCCAGTGCTCTGCGTTACTCCCTCACGCACCTGCAGATCCACCATTCACACTTAATAGAGGCTGCCTTTTCTCCACAAAATGTCTGTGTTGGGGTGCGTGAGTGTGAACTGATTCCAGCTCCTGCCCCCTACAGATGGGATAGAGGTCCCAATGAAAGTGCGCTCACCTAACCCCCCGTCCCCCGCACATACCATGCCCCGCACCCATGACCAGCAGAGCCACAGAGAGACCGTGGCAGCTGGGTTTTCTTCTAAGCTTTTTAAGATTTCAAACTTTCCAGGTGTTTCGCAGCCTGAGACCCTCGTTGGCCTTCCTCGGCCTCTGAATCCCCCCTCCTTTCCTCCCTTTCCTCTCCGACCTCAGGGTAACACAACCACGCCTCCCAGGCCTCAGACACTGGCTGACCCAGTTCCCAGACAAAGGCATCCCTGTGAGCAGATCACAAAAGCAAGCCCCTGCTTCAGTAAATGGCACCAAGAGCAGGAACCCACCTCTATCGGCACCTAACACAGCCACACCCTGCCATGCCCAGCCGGGATGCTGAACGCTACATAGTTCATAGTCAAGGCTAAGGGGCCTCACAGACTACATCCCTCAGACCGCCTGACCCCATAGCGAGCAGGGCCATTGGTCAGCAAGCTCGGTTGGTCTTGCCCACCCCCCTACACTTGAGGCCTGGAGCTCAGGAACAGGAGAAAGGACCCACCGCCGCCTCTATAGGCCTCCACAACATTGCTCCTTTATTGCCTCTGCCTGGAAACCCTCCACATCACGTACGTGAAACAAGAGAAAAAGCCTGCCAAAGGGATGTATGCAAGCACTCCAAGTCTTTATTACCTTTTGACTTCTAAACTGCACAGCTCACCTCACGTCCCTCGTCTTCCGTGAAGCCTTTCTTGAGAGCTCCCTGCTAGCTGTGGCTGCACTTTGCCAGCCCGCCCACTGGAGTGTGTGCCAGTGCCCTCACCAGCCTGGACTGGGCGGGGACAGGTGGCTGCACCCAGACACCCCTGGGCCAGAGCAGGACACTGGGAGCCTTTTCCTCCCTGCTCCCTGGGGCACAGGCTGTCTGTGCAAAGGCGTACACACCTGATTCGAGCCCATCTCCCTTCCCCGGAGCCTGCACGGCTCTCAGATTTGCCCCTGGGTGAGTTCCTGAGACAACAAGCAGGCCTCTCGCCAACATCTACCACAAGCCCAAGCCCACGAGAGGCACATCTTCAATAGCTGCTAACTTGAAACACAAGCTCTCCGGGGCCCAGATTCTGGAGTCTGTGTCCACTACGAACCTACCTGTACCTTCAGGACGCAGAGTCACCCTTGCCCACCTCACCTGTTCCTTCCCATTGTCTCATGGTCTTTAACCACCACGTGAAGCTCAGAGCTCTGGTCCAAAGGGATGCCCTTGAGGTCCCACTCAAAGCCCTAGAAGAAAAAGAGAAGAACCATCCTAACTGGTGGCCCCCTACGAGAAGAGACTGTGTCTGGTTCACCCTGGTCCCCCCAAGACACTGAGCAGCCATCCATGAAAAATACTGGTGGGCAGATGGATGAATTAGTAAATGAATGAATGAATACGTGAATAGCAGCGTTCCAGAGCTTCAGACGATGCAGTGAAAGCCAAAGGCAGCAGAAGAGAGAAGGAGGTCTGGCTCCCACATCCCTTTTCCCCCAACTCAATTCCACCAGTCACCAGGATGCCAGGCCAGGAGTACAGCCGAGGAAAATGAAAGTGTCCTGTGGAACCAAGATCAATGTGCTCATGTGGAAACCAGGCCCCTGGTGGGCAGCATGAATTAGTGCCACACTGAGAACACCCATCCAGAGGACCTGGGACTCTCTTCAGAGCAAAGGTACCCCTGTGCATCCCAGCCCCATCCACAGAGGGCATGCAGAGCTTCCAGACAACCAGCAGGGACCGTGTGCAGGGAGATGGTTGAGGACCTGGTTTATCAGGGAGGACGAGGGCTTTGGGCAGGAGGAACAGCCTGCATAAGAGAGACAAGGCAGGCCAGAGAGCCCCTAAACTACCTGGCTGGTAGTTCTCTGGATGGCTAGAGCTGGGAGGAATAGAAATAAAAGACATCACACTCCTCCTCGTGCCACACCCAAGTCATAGGAGATGGTTCTATCTCCCTGGCAGGCCACGCCACCAGCCCTCCTCCCAGGAGGCAGGCACATTTAGCTGACACACTGGACCAGCAGCTCCTCCCCTCCTTGACAATACCACTGAGAAAGTCACCTCCTGCACAAGCCCCTGGCTTGTCACTGCAGAGATGGTGGCAGTGGAGTAAAAAAGAGGGAGAATGGAAACGTTACATACCTCATTCCATACGGGGTTCACACTGTTCTTGATGACTTTGGTTCTCTTCTTCACCCCTACGAGAGACACAAAGGGAGAGTAGAGAGATGTATCCCACCCCTGCACCTCTCACTGAGTTAGGGTCAGCTGCTGAGACCCACACTGCCGCCCGTCTGCCACAGGAAATCTTGCCAAGCCAAGGGACTCCTGGGAATCCCACCAGTCTGAAAGGAGTGGCCAATGCCAGTCACATGACCTCTCTCTCTCAGCTCAGGGACTGAGAAACAGCAGCCCCATCAGAAGGATGTTTTTAAAGGAAAATACCCAGCCTGTCTCTTCTTAACGAGTTTCTTATTGTTATGACAATATGCTATTATATAACATAACACGGTTTACTGTTAGAAAGTTATGACTTTCTAGATAAAGTTTTTTAGGGACACCTGGGGACTCAGTCGGTTAGGCATATGACTTTGGCTCAGGTCATGATCTCAAGGTTTGTGGGTTCGAGCCCCGTATTGGGCTCTGTGCTGACAGCTAGCTCAGAGCCTGGAGCCTGCTTCCGATTCTGTGTCTCCCTCTCTTTCTGCTCTTTCCCTGCTCATGCTCTGTCTCTCAAAAATGAATAAACATTTAAAAAAATTTTAATGAAATAAATAAAGTTTCTTAACTGTAGACTTTCTGACTCTAAGAATGAATGATCTTCATAGAAAATATTTTTCTTTTTAAAAACATCTACCTGCACATATTGTATGACTCCATTTATATGAAGCATCCATTTATATGAAGCATCGAGAATAGGCAAATCCAGACACAGGAAACAGACTAGTAGTTTCCAGGGGCTGGGGGAAGATGCGAATGGGGAATGAATGCCTCATGGAGGTTTCTTTTTAAGGTGATGAAATGCTCTGGTATAAGATAAAGATATTTGCACAGCCTTGTGAATATACTAAAAATCACCTAAACTGTGCACTTTTAAGAGGTTAAAATGATAAATTATAGGGTATGTGAATTTTAAGCTCAATTAAAAAAAACTGCCCTCCTCTTGCCTTGAAGGGGTCTGTCTGAAGCAGTTCCCTTGGCTCACAAGGGCTGGACCAACGGCATGCAGAATGGTTGGGGGTAGACAAGAAGAATGGACATGGTCATGGCTGAGACCAGTGCCCCAGATGGTAGCCAGGCAGAGCACCATTCCAGAGCCTCAGCCCCGGAAAAGGCTAAACATGTCCAACCCCCTAGTAAGTGGCAGAACACAAATGGATCAGTGTCCAACGGATGATTGAAGTGGTGAGTCAGACACAGAACTTACAATTGGATTGGATCCTAAAGATCACCTGACTCCACACTACCCATGGAAGGCTCTCTAGCGAGAAGCCTTTGGTTTAACCTGGATCAGCTTTTTGTTTTGAGAAAGAGACTGACACACAGAGAGAGCGCATGCATTTGAGAGTGAGCAAACAGGGGAGAGGCAGAGAAAGAAGAGAGAGAGAATCTCAAGTAGGCTCAGTGCTGTCAGTGTAGAAAAAGGCTTAAGACTTGATCTCATAGACCGTGAGATCATGATCTGAGCCAAAATAAAGAGTCATAAGCTTAACCAACTGAACCACTCAGGCATGCCTGGACTGCTCAGCTTTTACACAGTCTAGACCATGAAAGCCCTGAAGCCTCTGGAAACATCTCCCAGGATCCCTGAGGCCTCCTCAGAAGCTGGGCATTGCCAGGAACCTCCTGTGGGCTCAGACCTCTCTGGCCAGCTTCAGAGCAAAAGAAAAGAAAAGTAGAGTGGGGTCAAGAATGCAAGGAGGGTTTGAGGGAAGATTTGGAGGAAAGAAACAACAGAGAAAGAGAAAGCAAAGGAAAATCGTGGAGAATGAGACATCTGAGGGAGAGAGGCAGAGCAGGGCTTGGTAGACTCTAAGGCTATTATGTGTAAATGGTTGCTCTGTGTTCAGGGGGTCTTTTCAGAGATTTGGATAAAACTCCCCCAAGTGGGACAAGATGAACTCCCACCCCCCCTCTCATGGCCAGTTGCAAATCACTGATATAGTAAAAGAATGTGGGCTTTAGGGGCGCCTGGGTGGCTTAGTCGGTTAAGCGTCCGACTTTCGCTTAGGTCATGATCTCGCGTTCGTGGGTTCGAGCCCCGCGTCGGGCTCTGTGCTGACTGCCAGCTCAGAGCCTGGAGCCTGTTTCAGTCTGTGACTCCCTCTCTCTCTGACCCTCCCCTGCTCATGCTGCTTCTCTCTCTCTCTCTCTCCTAGAAATAAATAAAACATTTAAAAAAAAAAAAAAAAAAGAATGTGGGCTTTAGAATGACACAGGTCACCACAGAATACTTACTCCATGAAACCTTAGGGCAAGGTTCTCAAACTTTTTCTGTTCTTTTTTTCTTTTTAATTTTTTAAATGTTTGTTTATTTTTGAGACAGAGGGAGATAGAGCATGAGCAGGGGAGGAGAACAGAGAAAGGGAGAGAGAGGGAGACAGAATCCAAAGCAGGCTCCAGGCTCTGAGCTGTCAGCATAGAGCCCAATGTGGGGCTTGAACTCATGAACCACAAGGCCATGACCTGAGCTGAAGTCAGATGCTTAACCGACTGAGCCATCCAGAAGCCCCTCACTTATTCACTTTTAAGAAAATGTCTGGGGCGCGTGGGTGGCTCAGTCGGTTAAGTGTCCAACTTCGGCTCAGGTCATGATCTCATGGTTCGTGGGTTCAAGCCCCACGTTTGGCTCAGTGCTGACAGCTAGCTCAGAGCCTGGAGCCGTTTCTGATTCTGTGTCTCCCTCTCTCTCTGACCCTCCCCTGTTCATGCTATCTCTCTCTCAGAAATAAATAAAAAACATTAAAAAAAAAAAAAAGAAAGAAAGAAAATGTTTGTCAAATGCCCAAGTCTGAATAATCACAGTTTGCTAGTCATTCTTTCAAGTAAAAAACATTATTGCATTAAAAAAAAAACAAAAAACTGGCTAGTTCAGCTTGCAACTCAAGCAGCCATACACATGCTTTTTCTTGTAACAACCATTTTTCAGCATGTAGCAGACGTGTTCTATGCATACTTCTATTTCAACACCCAAAATATTACAAACACATGTACTTAAGGATCAAGCTAATAAAATTGATAATTGTACTGCTTTATCAAGGACATTCTTCAACAAAACTGGCTTTATTTTTAACTGTAAATACAAATACATAAGGATGAGGAATACAATGCCAAGTTAAGTTTAGCACCAAGGCTTTCACTAGTATTAAGGCCTCAGCAGTTTTACCTTAAGTTGTACCATCAGTGCAAATGTCAACACAGTGAAAAAGGTACATATCATCTTTGGGTTATTCTGAAAATAGTTTTGGGGTGCCTGGGTGGCTCAGTCGGTTAAGCGTTCGACTTTGGCTCAGGTCATGATCTCACAGTTTGTGGGTTCGAGCCCCGCATCGGGCTTTGTGCTTACAGCCAGCTCAGAGCCTGGAGCCTGTTTCTGATTCTGTGTCTCCCTCTCTCTCTGACACTCCCCTGCTCATGCTGTCTCTCTCTCTCTCTCAGAAATAAATTTTAAAAACATTAAAAAAATTTTTTTTTTAATTGAAAATAGTTTTAACCTTGCTGCCCTGTTCAAAATCACGGGGATTCCCCCAGGAGTCCCTGTAACACATTTGAAGAAACTATTTGGAAATTCATTGAACATTTTATTTTAGCCTCTGTTTCCTCATCTAAAAGGTCATAATAATACCTCTCCATGGGGTTTTGTGAAAACTAAACAAGATAGTATGAGTGAGGTTCCTGGAACACAGCATACTCATTACATACCAGTTCATTTCACTTCCCCTCCCCCCATGCCCCACTCAGATGCATCTAGTGAACTCCCACTGATTCTTTAATACCCAGCTCAGCTGTCAGCCTCCCTTGTCTCTCCCAGACAGAGATGGTTGCAAGCTGTGATCAAATATCAGAACAAGGATAACTATACGCTTCTGTGTCTCTCCCAAATTGGACTGTGAGCTTCAGAGGACAGACAACACGCCTTACTCATGTTAGTAACCCTAGCGTATAGCAAGGTAGTGGAGTGCTGAATGAATGGGTCTTTTCTTTCCCAAGTTGGCTACAAATTCACTTCATCACCAGGGGATAGAACTACTGTTCTCAAGGAATGCCGTAAGACTGCATTAAGAGTTGGAGAGTATGTCAGTGGACAAAGGGGATGAGTAGAGTCATAATGAGAAGGAGGTATTCTGGGAGGAGCAAGAGTTATCTTCTCTAAGTTGGTCCACGCCTGCCCTGGTTGAACCATTCTTGTGGGCCATGTTGGTATGTCTCCAGCAGTGAGTACAGACACAGCTTTGGAGTCATTCAAATAGTTACTGCTGGGTGACCTTAGGTAGAACCTACTACCTCTCTAGGCCTTAGCTCCCTTGGGTGGTAAATTGATAATAAGAAGAATGCTCACTTCAGGGGTGCCTGGGTGGCTCAATGGATGAAGCATCTGACACTTGATCTAGGTTCAGGTCATGATCTCACAGTTTGTGAGTTCGAGCCCCACCATCAGCGCAGAGTCTGCTTGTGATTCTGTCTCTCCTTCTCTCTGCCCCTCACTTGCTTTTGCTTTCTCTGTGTTTCAAAATAAATAAACTGAAGAAGAAGAAGAAGAAGAAGGAGAAGGAGAAGGAGAAGGAGAAGGAGAAGGGGAAGAGGAAGAGAATGCTTCTTTCATAGGGTTTTGAGGAGATAAGAGATTCTAAGTGTCTATCTTCCTTCCCCTATCAATTCCCTATAACCTACAAGAGAAACGTGGAAAAATCCCATCTGCAGACGCTCTTGAGTCATCCACTCTGAAACATTTCCTGGTGCTCCTGGTGGATATTAATTGAACAGTGTCTCTGTGCCAAGCCCTGTGCAAAATGTCTTTCAAGCATTTCCCACTTCCTGCCTTCCCTTCCCGATGAGGGGCTCGAACCCACAAAACGTGAAATCATGATCTGACCCAAGGTCAGATGCTTAACCAACTGATCCTCCCAGGTACCCCTGTTTTGATATAAAATATATTTCTTGTTGTGGATAGCAATTCAAAAAGTTTGAAAATAATGCCTTAAATGAAGGTTGTCAGAGGAGAACTGAAGAACAAAGAAATCACCATCTTGGCCCTTGAGTGTCAAGAGCCAAGGTGTGTGACAGGAATGAGGTAGCACACCATCCTGGTCCTGGTCCTCCCCTGGGACCAATTCTGGTAACAGCCATGGCTGTGGGAGGGAAGCTGAGGAGGGGCCTCAGACAAAAGCAGAGCAGAGGTAAGACAGCCCATTCTGCCCCATCCAGCACCTGGGGCCGCCTAGCTAAGCAGTCCCCCCTGGTGGGAGCCCCAACGTTCCTGACACCCGAGCATCAGACACAGCCATGACTCACATGAGAAGCCACATTGCTATGCTTCTGCTCACCATCTGGTGAGGTCTATCTGTCAGAGGCCAGGGCGCTGTCTGTCCAGCATTCTCTGGGCCCTGCATCAGGCTCTGTGCTGACAGCTCAGAGCCCGGAGCCTACTTCAGATTCTGTGTCTCTCTCTGTCTCCAACCCTCTCCTGCTCATGCTCTGTCTCCCAGAAATAAATAAACATTAAAATTTTAAGAATTAATAAAAAAAATAAACATAAATAAATAAATAAAAGACAACCAATGGAATGGGAGAAGATATTTGCAAATGACATATCTGATAAAGAGTTAGTATCCAAAATCTATAAAGAACTTACAAACTCAACACTCAAAAAACAAATAATACAGTGAAGAAATGGGCAGAAGATATGAATAGACACTTTCCCAAAGAAGCATCCAGATGGCAAACATACACATGAAGAAACGCTCAACTTGCTCATAATCAGGGAAATACATATCAAAACCACAATGAGATACCACCTCACACCGGTCAGATTGGCCAAAATTAATGACACAGGAAGCAACAGATGTTGATGAGGATGTAGAGAAGGGGAACCCTACTGCACTGTTGGTGAGAGTCAAACTGGTGTAGCCTCTCTGGAAAACAGTGTGGAGGTTCCTCAAAAAATTAAAAAATAGAACTGCCCTATGGCCCAGCAATTGCACTACTAGGAATTTATCCAAAGGATACAAAAATGATTCAAAGAGGGGCGCCTGGGTGGCTTAGTTGGTTAAGCGTCCGACTTTGACTTAGGTCATGATCTCGTGGTTCGTGGGTTCGAGCCCCGCGTCGGGCTCTGTGCTGACTGCCAGCTCAGAGCCTGGAGCCTGTTTCAGTCTGTGACTCCCTCTCTCTCTGACCCTCCCCTGGTCATACTGTCTCTCTCTATCTCTCCTAGAAATAAATAAAACATTTAAAAAAAAAATGATTCGAAGAGACACATGCACCCCAATGTCCATAGCAGTACTATCAACAATAGCCAAATTACAGAAAGAGCCAAATGTCGATCAACTGATGAATGGATTTAGAAGATCTGGTATAGGGGCACCTGGATGACTCAGTCAATTAAGCATCTGACTTCAGCTCAGGTCATGATCTCGTAGTTCATGGGTTCAATCTCCACATCAGGTTCTGTGCTGACAGCTAGCTCAGAGCCTAAAGCCTGCTTCAGATTCTGGGTCTCCCTCTCTCTCTGCCCTTCCTCTGCTCACACTCTGTCTCTCCCTCAAAAATAAATAAACATTAAACAAAGTAAAGAAAAAGAAAAGATGTGGTATATAAATATGCAATGGGGGGCGCCTGGGTGGCTTAGTCGGCTAAGCGACCGACTTTCACTTGGGTCATGATCTCGCGGTTCGTGGGTTCGAGCCCCACGTCGGGCTCTGTGCTGACTGCCAGCTCAGAGCCTGCAGCCTGTTTCAGTCTGTGACTCCCTCTCTCTCTGACCCTCCCCTGCTCACGCTGTCCCTCTCTCTCCTAGAAATAAATAAAAATATTAAATAAATAAATATGCAATAGAATATTACTCAGCAATCAAAAAGAATGAAATCTTGCCATTTGCAACAATGTGGATGGAACTACAAGATATTATGCTAAGCAAAATAAGTGATTCAGAGACAGACTGATATCATATGGTTTCACTCATATGTGGAATTTGAGAAACTTAACAGATGAACATAGGAGAAGGGAAGGAAAAATAATATAAAAACAGAGAGGCAAGCCATAAGAGACTCTTAAATACAGAGAACTAAGGGTTGATAGGAGTTGGGGGGGATTAAATAGGTGACAGGCAGTAAGGAGGGCATTTTTCGGGATGAGCACTGGGTGTCATATGTAAGACATGAATCACTGGGTTCTGCTCCTGAAGCCAAGACTACACTGTATGTTAACTAACTTGAGAATAAAAAAATAAAAATAAATTTTAAGATTTTTTAAAAAGAGAGGGAGCAGAGAAGAGAGGAGATGTGGTGTTCTGGACTCCCAGAGAGAGAGACAGGCTGTCTCTGCCCATGAGTCAGGCGACAAGACACTGTAACAAGCTGCAGAGCAGCTTAAGATTGTCCAGGCAGCCTTGATTATTCAACAAGTGTGTACTGACGACTTGTTCTGTTGTGGGCACTCTGCTGACACTTCATTAGAATATCCATCAGACAAAGAACATGATAAAAATTCAAAGTATCAGGACAAAACCAGAAGGCAATGGCAACTGAAAAGAGAAAAGACAGCCCTGGCTTCTGCTGAAGGAAGTCTGCTTTACTCGTCAGCACAGATACCCTCTTACAAAAAGGAGAGGTAGACTCTGATAACTCTGATACTTGCCCGCCATCTGTGCCCCAACCTAAGCCTATACACCTCAGGAACTGGGCAGCTGTCACTGCCCCCCATTTCCAGAAAAGCCCTGCTCTTCTCACTCTCAAGAACCCACCCTAATATCCATCTTTCTAAATCCTCACTGAAACCACCCTTTCCAGGAAACAGCTAGCCAGGAAGGGGTGGTGGTCGGTAGATATACTGGCTGTGATAGGATGTACTGTGAGAGGGGCAGTCTTTAAACTCAAAAGGCCAATTAGAACTGGGGGAGGTATCTGAAATATCTATGACAAAATGTTAACATCCTTAATATATGAAGAGCACTTGGAACCAATTAAAAAAAAAAGACAACCCCCACCAAAAAAAAAAACTGGGCATATTAAAAAGAAATTCAGTAAGAGGCGCCTGGGTGGCTCAGTCAGCTAAGCAGCCGACCTTGATTTCGGTTCAGATCATGATCTCGTGGTCCATGGGATCCAGCCCTGACTTGGGCTCTGTGCTGCATTGCAGAGCCTGGTGAGATTCTCTTTCTCTCCCTCTCTCTCTTCCCCTCCCCAGCTTGCATGCTCTCTCTTTCTGTCTCTCTCTCCCTCTCTCTCCCTCCCTCCCTCTTTCAAAAATAAATTTAAATAAACTTTTTAAAAAATCAATTCAGTAAGAAATAAATGCAAGTAGGTAATGGGTAATGAAACTGAAATATCACAAATACTATTTGAACTTCAGAAATGGTTAAAGATGATTGTTAAAGCATGATAATGTTTTGTGTTAGCAGGATTATAGGAAAATAAAGTTTCATACTCAACTAATGAGAGGGTAAAGCTGGTACAGATTTTCAGGAAAGCAATTTGGGAAATGCAGCAAAGCCTTACATTCATCTCTAACCTCTGACACAGCAATGCCATTTCCAGTGTTTACCCGAAGGGAATAATTAAATATGTGGATAAAGATTTAATCCATAGGGGTGCATGGGTGGCTCAGTTAGTTAAGTGCCTGACTTTGGCTTAGGTCATGATCTCATGGTTCGTGGGTTCAAGACCTACATCGGGCTCTCTGCTCTCAGTGCAGAGCCTGCTTCGGATTCTCTGTCTCCCTCTGTCTCTCTCTGCCCCTCCCCGTGCTCTCTCTCTCAACAATAAATAAAACATTAAAAAACATTTTTTATTTATATTTATTTTTTTATATTTATTATTTATATATAATATATAAATATATACTATATATAATTATATATATAAATATATACTATATATAATTATATATAATATTTATATATATATAACTATTTATAATAATATATTATAATATATAATATAATAAATATATTATTTGTATTCATTTATATTTATTGTTGAGAGAGAGATAGAGACAGCACGAGCAGGGGAGGATCAGAGAGAGAGGGAGACACAGAATCTGAAGCAAGCTCCAGGCTCTGAGCTGTCATCACAGAGCCTGACGCGGGGCTCAAACCCATGAACCGTGAGATCATGGGCTGAGCTGAAGTCGGACGCTTAACCGACTGAACCACCCAGGCGCCCAAAACATTTTTTTAATGAAATAAAATTGAGCTTCGCTGAAGCATTAGCACAGCAATTAAGAAAAAAAAAAAAACTTTAATCACCAGGATACTTCTCACAGTGACAATATAACCTAAGCACTGGAGATAAATATAAAAAATTTGATATGACCTAAATATACATCAAGAGGGGGTTGATGAACTGAATTAGAGTACACCCATGTAATAAAATACTAGGCATACATTTTTAAAAGATGTGTAAAGGAATATTTACTGACAGAAAGACGCCCCTGGTTCATTGTCAAGTGAAAATGTAAATATTCAAACATTTGAAAAAAGGTATCTGGGATGGGATTATCTCTAGAGAGGAAGGCAAGGGATCTGGGACTTCGGATGAGGGGTGAGACTGGTAAGGTTCTATTCCTTGTCCTGGGTAATATACATGGATAGTCCCTTCTCCATTTACTCATTAAAGCGGTGTCTCAGCCTTGGCACTATTAACATTTGGGGCTGGATAATTCTTTCTTGTGGGTGTTGTGGGACAGTTCTATACACTGCAGGATATTAATAGCATCTCTGGCCCCTTCCCATTAGATGGCAGTAGCATCTCAACACGCCCCCCCACCCCCAACTCAGTGGTAACAACCCAAAATGTCTCCAGACATTGCCAAATGTCTCCTGAGGAACAAAATCACCCCCAGATGAGAACCAGTACATTAAAGCATACATTTATATTGCATGTACTTTACCTGGGTGTTAAATTTCACACCTAAAATTGCGTTTTTGAAAAAGAGGAAAAAAGAATCTTAAACTTTTTAAAATATTTATTTAGTTTTGAAAGAGAGAGAGAGAGAGAGAGAGAGAGTGAAAGCTGGAGAGGAGCAGAGAGAGAGGGAGGCACAGAATCCAAAATAGGCTCCAGGCATCAGCTCAGAGCCTGATGCAGGGCTTGAACTCACGGACCATGAGATTGTGACCTGAGCCAAAGTGAGGTGCTTAACCAACTGAGCTACCCAGTCGCCTCAGAGGAAAAAAGAATCTTACAGGAAATATATATAACTGATAACAGGTTAATTCAAAGTACCTGGATTTGGGGCCATTCTTTACTTTTGCCTCATATCTTTCTGCAATGTATCCTTTTTTTAAATTTCTTTAAAATTTATTTTATTTATTTTGAGATAGAGAGAGAATGTGCACTTGAGTGGTGGAGGAGTAGAGAGAGGGAAGAGAGAGAAAATCCCAAGCAGGCTCCACACTGTCAGCACAGAGTCAATGAGGGGCTTGATCTCACCAACCTGCAGATCATGACCTGAGCCGAAATCAAGAGTCAGACACTTAACCGACTGAGCCCCCCAGGCACCCCATAATATATCCTTTTTACACTGAGTTCATATTATGTTCACAAAAGGAAAACAGAAGGTTAGTTCAATGTTTTAAAGCCACTTTATAAAGTTTAAAAAGGCAGAGTCAGAGAGTCCAGTGCCCTGCAGCCCACATTCCCGATACAGGTGAGGCACACTAGCCCCTAAGGAGTGTTTCCACCTTCAGAGGGTTCCATAAGCAACCCCCACGCTCCTGCCCAGAGCCTAGAGACCAGCCCCTACCTCCTCACCGCCCACCGCCACCCCCCCGACCCCCGCAGGAGACAGAAGAGTGGGAAGGAGGAGAAAGGGAGAGGTGCCAATTAGAGACACATGGGGAGGAAGAGAGGCTCTGACTGGATGAGAGAAAGGGAAGGAACAGTAAGGACTCAAGGTTCTGGCTGGTGAGCCTGGGTGAAGCAGGGTAGAAATTCACCAAGCCAGGTCACAGGAGAGCACACCCTCAAGGAATTAACATGTCTGCGCTCCAAGGGAAGAGAGATCTGGTTTTGCTCTTGGATGTGTCCTTAGCACCTTGATCAGCACCAGCACATACTAGGTGTGTGATAAATAATTTTGATAAACAATAAATATTTGTTCAGTGAACTAAATGCATGAATGGAGAGACATAAATAATCACAGTCACTGGTGGGAAGGGGGCAGAGCAGAAGAGAGGTACGAATCATCAAATGCTATAGGAAATGAAGCTGCTCATTCACGCAGGTAATCTGTCAAACCTGTCAGCCACAGTCCAGGTAGCCATGGTAGTTTTAGTTAACTAATTAATTAATTAGTACAGAACAAAGGAATGATAAGTATTCCATAATAGCCTCCACCCTGAACCCATAAGAGAGGGAAACCAGAAAGTGGCCTCAGAGTCCAACCTCCCAGAGCTCATGGTCTATTTCGGGAGATAGGTCCTGAAATTACATCCGAGCCTGGAATGCCCTGTGAACAACTGTGGGGAAAGTGGGGCTGGGCAGGCCCATGCATTTGGGGCTGTAAGTGGGAGCCAAGCACCCAGTACAGGCTGGTTTCTCTGCAAGCAGGCCACAGTGCCCCCTGTGCCACAAGAGAATCAGCCTCAAGGCTTCTCACCCCACTGACTGCACATCTGAAACATTGGAGAATTTTTAGAAACATCTATATCCAGGCCCCTTCTCGAGAGATTCAAGAGAAGAGGGGATAAGGAGGTTGGTAGTGGTCTTTTTTTAAAGCTCTCCACGTGTTCTGTTCTGGGTCTGATTCTAATGGCCTCTCTCTCTAAGAGTCAACTCAGCCACAAACTGCAGCATGAATAGCCTCTGGGGTGGGAGTCGGGCAGCAAATGGCATTCGCCACATCTCACATCAATTTCTCTCGAAGCGTGGTTCCAAAATGTTCTGCATCAAAATGTTAAGTGCTGAGTCTCAAGTCTCTTAGTCCTTGCTGGATCAGGACCCAGGAATCTGTCTCTAGAGGATTCTCAGGCACAGGCAAGTAGGAAGACCACTGCCCCAGACTGCATGAGGTTCAGGCACATCAGAAGGATGGCCACAGCCTGGGCCAGGAAGCACACAAACATGTCAGAGCACCCCTTTGTGTGCAGCACTGGACATCCTCATGAATAGGACAGGCTGCTGCTCTTATGGAGTCACAGCACCCTCAGTGTGGATCTGAGCACTGAGCACACCCTGGCTGGGGTGAGTGCTCCTGCAGACCTAGCAAGGTGTTGTACACACAGAGAGAAGAGACTTGTGAATGCCAGGGGAATTCTGGATGCCTTCTTGGAGAAGGTGGCATTGCAGCAGGGCTTTGAAAAAACAAGACTTTGAACAGCTGGAGGCATTACATTCTATTATATTTCCAATTTGCTAAGAGCTTACCAATGCAAACTAACAGTAAAGCATCATAAGGGGTGGGTGATGTGAATACTGAGAGCACAGCGCTGCATGGGGTACCCGGACCAGCACAACAGCCAACAGGGGCCCCAAAAGACGTGGTCACCTTCCTGACCCAAAGACACTGCCCACTCCATGCACTCCCTGCCATGACCACAGACCTGGACACATGGCTTCCCCAGATTTCCATTTCCTTATCTGCAGAATGGAGAGATTGGGAGCTACCACAAGACCGTTCCAGAACCAGGGCAGATCCCAGAGCATCCAGGAGACCTAGGCTGCTTTAGGCCTCTGATCTCAAGATCCTTACAGAACTTCTTTTCCAACCAGAGGTGGACCCGCAATTTCTATAAGGGAATGGCTTAGGCAGATGAGCTAGCCACCTTGTCGGGAAGTTGCATTTCATGGTGGATATCCAGGAATGTCGACCACTCATGAAAAGAGCAAAGCTTTCCAAAACGTGTTTACTCACATTTTTTCAAAAAAGGGATAAAATGTAAATTGTCCCATAACAAAGAATAAATGTGAGTATTTCTCACTTTGCCAAATTGTGTCTACCATCTATGGTCATTATTATTTTAAGGAGCTTGGAGTCTGAATGGAGATCATGGGTCAGAGCTAAAGAGCCCCTACTGCTCTCACTGTTTTCAAATCTCGTGAAAACACCAGCCACTTTTCCCTCTACTTTTGGTAAGAGAAACCCTCTCTCTTCTCCTTATTTATCTTTCTTTGCAGAATTGGGGTCCTGACTCACAACCACTGTTCCTTCCCTTCATTTTCACATATCCTTCCTTTTCCCTTTCCCCCTCTTGAGACACTGCCTCCCATGGGAATGTCTACCTTAAAGAGGATGGGTTAAGGGTGCATGATGAGAAGGGGGCTTAGGAGTCCTTTGTTGCTCCAGAGAGAGACCCTCTTTTGTCTAAGCACCTCATGTAGATGGTTAGGCTCTTTGAATTCTGAACAACATCCTTGACCCAGCTCAAAATGTCTGGGTCAAGACCATATCGCTCCTATTCTGTTCCTTTTCCTCCCAATTGAGGCATGGCGTATTCAATATGGCCAGTGTTCAATAAAGATGGGTGAATGAGTGAATGAATGAATGAATGAATGAATGAAATAAAGACACAACTTCAAAAGCACACCATCTACAAGCCCAGTTTGTGATACTGATTCTTCTCTATTCTGCACCCATCTTTCTTTTCTCACTCTTATCCCCACCGCCCGTAAGGGCTTGCACATCATACTTCGAAGTGGAGCTTGTCGCTCCGCCTCTGGGTATGGGTCTTAGAAAAGTAGTAACTGTTGACATACTGTAGCACTTTCCGTTTTCCAAAACTGCAGAGCACTATGGTATTTATTATGCTCTGTTTCATCCTCCTCGTCCCCCCTCACCCCCGCAAGGCTAAGATTTCTGTCCCTGTGTCCTGGGCCAGAGTTAGGGCCAGGGTTAGTGCCGGGGCGGTGGCCGCCAACGCGGCCGTGAGCGCGGAGGGTCGGGCGGCGCGGGCGCGGCGGCCAAGGGTCTCTCACCTCGGAAAGTCAGGCTGGCGACCGGGTCGCTGCGCCGGTCCTTCTTCGCACTGGGGAGGTTGCTGGCCCTCACCAACAGGCAGCACAGCATGGTTGGGCCGCCCCGGGGCGCGCAGAGGCACGCGGGCAGGACGCGAGCGGGAGCGGGAGCGGGAGCAGGGAGCCCGGGCACCACGAGCGAGAGCCCGGCTGCGCGGCACCCGCGCCAGAGGGGAGCTGTCGCCTTCGCTGCGTTTTCGCGAAGAAATCCGCGCGCCGGGAGGATGCGGGGGGAACGACACCCGACACCCACTGGGCGGCCCCTCCCACCCGCGCCGCGCCATAGCCCCCGCCCAGACCCGCCCTGCGGGTGGTGAGCGGGGCGGGGCTGGGGTCAGATGCGCGCGGGTGGGGGCGCTAGTCCCCCTCCGCGGATACCCGCCCGGGGCCGGGAACGGAAGCGCAGCAGACGCGGGGCGCACGGCTGGGCCAGGCGGCGGCGACTCGGAGCCCGGCGCTCTGCTCGCCGGAGCCCGGGGCGCACCAGTGCGGACTTCGCGGCTCTGCACCCCGCTGCGCCCAGTCGGGGTCCGCACGTCCGGGGCGCTGGGAGAGGGCGAAGTAGGAATGAGCGAAGGCGGGAGGAGGGGACATCCGGCCGTAGGAACGCGAGAGTCTGCGGAAAACTACCAGTTGCAGCGAGTGTGGAGGGGTGTGCGGCGCGGCGGGGCGACACGCTCCACCCCTATCCCCGGCCCTCACTCCGCCCGCCCCATTATCCGCCCTCGGTGCCCAGGCGGCCGTGCTGGAAAGACACCCGGGCCGGCCTGAGCCCTCGCGAACCCACCCTCCTTTTCTGCAAGCAGTCTGGGGTCGCTCGTGTCCACGCGCAGAGGTCTCAATTATATTGCGGTCCCTGGAGCACACAGATCCACCTGCTGCCCACTCGGTTGCCAGCCACCGCCTCGACAGCAACTTCCAGGCCCCCTCGCCTCTACAGGGGGAAGAATTGAGTGTAGCGTGAGCCTTGAGGGGCGATAATGCTGAGCACGTGTTCCGTGTTTTGTCCGATTCTTTTGCAACTGAACTTCTGGACCACAGGAGCCCTGGCTTCTCATCTCTGTACCCCTACACTGAAGCACCTAGCACGGAGCAGGGCGCTGTCCCTCTTCCACCTCCTCACAGATCCTTAGCCTAAATTCTGTGACTAGTCATCATTCTCTTGCATAGTCTCTCAACTTGCTTTTCTCTCTCTTAGAGGTTGTGGCATTTTTCATGCGGCTAAACCATAACCTGGTGAAATCCAACTCTGCTTACTCCACCCTGCACCGAACTACTCAAGATGTTGGAGAATCACAGAGCTAACCTGCCCCCTCCACTTGGTATCCGTGACTCCTGACTCAGGTGCACCCTGCCTGCTCCCTAGCCGGCAATCTTTACACAGTCTCTTCAGAGAGGACTGTGTCATACTTCTCTTCCCCAAACCTACAACACACCATGCCACCCTCACTCTGATTGCTTCCTACTTGCTGACTACAGAACTTCCCCAGGCTCTCAGCCTCCTAACCTTCATCAACATCTGTGCCCAAATTCTTTGCCTTCTCTCCCATTTTTAATTTTTTTCTTTTTATTTATTTTGAGAGAGCGCGCACGCGTACGCTTGGGGGAGAAGGGCAGAAGGGGAGAGAGAGCGAATGAGAGAGAGCAAGAGCAAGAATCCCAAGCAGGGTCCATGTTCAGTGCAGAGCCTTAAGTGGAGCCTAAACTCACCAACTGTAAGATCATGACCTGAGTCGAAATCAAGAGTCGAAAGCTCAATGACTGAGCCACCCAGGTGCCCCAACCTTCTGCCGTTTTTATGAATGAAACATCTGTACTTCTAAGATCGGCTGGACACTTGGGCACTGGATCCCACTCCTCTCATCCCTTCAATGACAAGTCTGAGGCTGTCTTTCTCCCCAGCCTTAAAGGTTGCACCTTTTTTAGCTGGCTGGGGACTTCCTCCTGACTCCCCCACTCTCCCTGGGTGACCCCACTACCCTCATAATGAGGTGGACCCTTGCTTCCTCTCCAACATTCAGACCTCCTTCATCCCTCTTAGCAGAACCAGCTGTTCAGGTATGACCCCTAGCCCCAGCTCCAGGTAGATCTTGACCTATCTGAGCCCATCTCCTGGCAATAGCTGCTGCTTTAGCGTCAGACATATGTTCTGAGTTGTTCTCCAGGAAGGATGGGCTTTTACTCCGTAAATGCACAAGCCCAACTCCTTCTCCTGATTCTTAAGAATAAGGAAGCATTCTTATTCTTAAGAATAAGGAATCCAATTGGCCTACCATCTCTAGGAGGTAGTAGACACCAGTGACAGCAGACCAGAGAGAAAAATAGTCTGCCTGGGTCCAGGGTGACTCTGGAGCTGCGTATATGCACAGAACCCACCATGTCTCTGGATCATACCGGGGCCTAGGACTCATGGGAGTTCCTTCCAAGGGAGCATGTATTGCGAGTGAAGTTCACTCTAAGACTGTTAATTATTAGTTTACTTGAAGCAAGATGTCACTTACTTAAAGCCTAAATCTTTCTTGCTGACACCCATGACTTCGGTAACATCTAACATCTATGTGCCCACAGCATCCAAATGCCTCCACTGAGGTATTTTCTCTACCACTCTCTCCTGCCTAGGCCACTGCAGGGGCCTCACAGCGGGTCACCTCTAGTCCATTAGCTACACTGCAGCCAGGCAATCTTAAGACAAATATGCTCAGGTCTCAAAGGCCTCCCCTGCTCTTGGGATGAAGCCCAGACCCCTCACTTCCACCCACTGAGAAAGGCCACTCCACCCCTCACTCTCTGTGTCCCAGCTCCTAGGGTTTCTCAGGTTTTGGAACATGCTGAGCTCTCTTCCAACTTGGAGCTCTGCTGTCCCCACTGCTTTTAAATGCCTTCCCTTCTCTTTACAGAGCAACCCCCATTCATCCTCAGGCCTCAGCTTACATATTGTCTCCCTGGGGAAGCCATCTCTGAATCCTGGCCTAGGATGGGTTCCTCTGGCAAACAACTGGACAGACGTGCTTTTATTCTTGGCACTCACTGCAATTATAAGAAATAACTGTCTGTGTAATTACCTGCTCAAGGTCTAGCTGGATGGTGAGGTTAATGAGGGGAGAGATCAAGGGCAATTCAGTTGGCCAGGTATTCCCGGTGCATAGCAAGGGCCTGCCTGGGGTTGGTGTAGTGGGCAGCGGACTTGGTTCCCCAGTGTCCTTTCCACCCCATGAGGAGATTAAGCCAGTGGTTCTCAAAGAGGGCAGTACTGCCCCCTGGGGGAGTTTTGGATATGATGATTGGGGTATTTGTTACTCTCCCAGTGATTCCAGGCTGTGTTCCTTTCCCCCAGCTCTCCACCTCCTCCTGCTTTAATCCATCAGAAGCAGCACAGGAAATCTGTAGGGGACATATCTGATATTTCCAGAGGAATATTCCAAAAGACTCATACAAACATTTGGCTGTGGCCCAGGAACGGGGGCTCCACACGTCTGTTCTGTGAACCAGAAAGGCAGCACCTGGTGGCCTGAACCCCAGACACTTCCTGAGGCCCTTTCCCATCCCAACCTCCAGCTTCCCAGGCTGGCTGCTCTTCACCGCTTCCTGATGAGATAGCTGACTGTTCCTTTGGAGACGTCCTAGTGCAGCCTCGTCCCAAAGGGGGCTTCCTCCCAAAGGGACTTGTATCAGGAAGGCAACTCTCATGGACAGCAAGCTGGACCCTCAACTTGTCACTCTCCTACATGTTCTCCCCTTCTTCGACAGAAATGTTGCACAGTTTTATCTGGACACATGGCCACCCAAATAGAAAGAATACATTTCTTAGCCTCCCTCACAGCTAGACATGGCCACAGAACCAAGTGACGACTAGCAGGAAATGAGCAGAAGGGATGTACATAACTAGCTGGTTGTATCTTTATAGGGAAGGGGCATGCCTGCCTGTGCTGTGGTGCAGGTAGTGATGCTGAGCAGTCACCAATCGTGTTGTTGAAGGGAGCCGTGGAGATAGCAGAGGAGCAAGACAGGAGGATCCGGTCCTAGACCGCCCTGTGGGTCAGAACCTTACTAGCCGGAACTGCCTATACATCAACTAGTACATAAGGGAGAGAGACTATCACGTTCACACCACTGTTAGTTAGCTCACTTACAGCCAAGTCGGCATCCCACTTAAAGCTCAAGTACGGGGCAGCTCTTCAGCACCCCTGACTACCTTGGTACCTCTGTGAAGGTCGTAGGGCCAGCTTAAGAGCCACTGGGAGGTAGCAAAGGGGTGAAGGGACCTGTTTTGAAGCTGAGTCTGTATAGTAAGCCTGGTCTTTACTTAAGATGTCGTGTTAAATGCAACAACACTTCAGGGCTGATAGAGGTGAGAAGGAGGGGACTAGAGCTCTCCCCAGTTTGCCCCATCACCCCATTGGTGGAGTCACAGATAGGTGCTGATGGATAATACAAGAGAGAGGAAACTGGCTGTCTGTTGTCCCAAGAACCCAGGACTAAGGTCTCCAAGACAGGATGAAACACCATGCTTCAGACGCTGTCATTGGTGACCCCTGGGGATGCATCCAGCCTACAGACCTACTGGGGTTTTTCTGGGTTTTTAAAAATTTTTTTAAATGTTTTATTTATTTCTGAGAGAGAGAGGGAGAGAGACAGCATGAGCAGGGGAGGGTCAGAGAGAGAGGGAGACACAGAATCTGAAGCAGTCACCAGGCTCTGAGCTAGCTGTCAGCACAGAGCCCAATGAGGGGCTCAAACCCACAAACCGTGAGATCATGACCTGAGCCAAAGTCAGAGGCCTAACAGACTGAGTCACCCAGGCACCCCATAGACCTACTGTTTTTGAGCAACACAATGTTTTATAACAAATAATACCTTAATTAAATGTTAGGAGATTTCTCTTGCAAATCTGAATTTATACTTTCTCTTGAAAAATCAGAGAAGATGGCACATGGGCCCAAATTCTCTGCCTGACAGTGATTATCTGGCACCTGTGGACCAGGCCATGCACTCTCAGCTCACCCTACTTTCCACCACTTATCCAGTATGTATGTGCTTTTCCTTCTGACTTCATCTTAGTTATACCACCTCCCAGGCTCCCCTAGGCATCTGAGTTTTTGATCCCTTCCCTCTTCTATCAACTGTTAGGGGTCCTACCTTCCTGTCAGTCGAAGAAAAGGTACTTCTAACTGAGATTCTTCTCATTGCTGGAGTTGGGCCAACTGGTCTCCTCTGGCTCAGGTCTCTGTTTTTACCAAAGCCCAACATGAGGTGACCAGGAAGCAAACACACCATGCCCCTCTGCTCAGTGATACCAACCTTGAGATGAAGACTCTGCCTGTGAGTTTACAAGATTCCTTCAGGGCACATTTGTCAAAGTCCAAAAACTTCCAAGAGTATGGATGGGCCAAGGCATCCTTCTGCCCTCTCTCCTCACATTCAGTGAAGGCTATGTGTTCCACTGATATCCCAGTCCAAAGCTGGGACTGAAAGGGCACCTGCATGTCCACCAAGGGTGTAGAATGCACAGGCAGCAGTGACTCTGGCCACAGCTATGATCATGTGACTGCCTGGGAAAGACCATCCTATAGTGGGAACAATGAGACAGTCCTGGGCTTCCATCCCAGTCCACCCTTTTCTAGTTGTGCGACCTGAGGCATGTGATTTGGCCTTTCAAGTCTGCTTCCACTTCTGTGAAATCAAGAGAATGATAACTTCACAGAGCTGTTGGGAGGATTCAAACTGAATGATAGCCCTTTTGGCACAGTGGCTGGTGCACAGTAGGTATACAGTAGAAGTTAGCACTCTATGGCTAACATTTCCATTCTAATGAAGCAATTTGGAAAGAGATCAGCACACAGGTAGCTGAGACTGACCATGACTTTGGCCTGAGGAGAAGCACTGAGAAGCTTTGTAGGCTTGAAGGGCCACCAGAGGAATATTTGTTCCAAGAAAGACCTACCAGCACTGTGATGGCCATGGCCAGACATCAGGCAGATGGACAAATGCCTTCAGGTCGCTCAGAAGGTGCTGCTCCAGAGTGGGCAGCCAGAGGAGGTAGGACCAGGGCCCCTTGATGTAAGGCGATGGCCACTCACCACTAAGCCCTTTGGACCCAGTGGGACAGTAGCTGGACAAACAGTTGATGATAGGAATGACCAGGCAAAAAAGATAGTGACAGTCTTCTCGGATGTGTGAAGTGATTTCTTAGTACATGTACAACACATGTTAACTATAATAATTATTATAATAAATATGTGTATAATATATAATATCAGTAATACTAGCTAGCATGCATTGAGTGTGAAGCAGTATTCAAAGAGACTGGGCTGCAGGGTGTGAGCAGACCTGGGTTCAAATCTTGCCCCTCCACCTTTTACTGCTTTACTGAAAATCAAAGGTAAGACCCAAGAATTGTGAAGCAGTGAAAGATGGAGCTCGGAGCCAGATCACATGAACTTAGTTACCAATTCCACTACTTACCAGTGTATAACTTAACCTCTTTGTCCCATAGTTTTCTCATCTGTAAAATGGGAGTGGTAATAGTTGCTATTATATATGGTTGGTAGGAGGCTTAAGTATTTACATACAAGTGCCTGGTACAAATTATAGCTGGAACATGATGTAGCTCATGGTTAATGAGTTCTATTTAGAACAGTCCCGAGCACCTAGTAAGCTCAGTATCAGTTAAATATGTCTCTTTCAAAGATTTTTTTTTTTTTTGAGAGTGACAGAGCGCAAGCAGGAGAAAGAGAAAGAGATAGACAAAGGATCTGAAGCGGGCTCTGTGCCAACAGCACTGAGCTTAATGCTGGGTTTGAACTCAAGAACCAAGATCATGATCTGAGCTAAAGTCAAAAGCTGAGCCACTCAGGCATTCCTACATATGTCTCTTTCAAAGGATTGTTATGGGGTTTTAAAGAAACAGCATCTGAAAATGGTACATTGTTTGTGCTTAAATGAATGCCCTTGTGATGAATGTACATTTTCGTAACCAGAATCCTCCATCTATTGGTCATTTGTCTTATATTGTGCTCCCTGCAGCCTTGCACTGCCGCCTACTTTGACTGGGCCCCATGCCGGGTACCCCAAGCACTACCCTCATCCCCCACTTCACTCATACTGGCTCAGACCCAGGGTGCCTGGGTGTGGGCAGCACATGGTATGCTTATTCATGAGCCAAGGATGCTGAGAACAACGGAGAGCGGTGAAGAGGAGGTGGGGGTGAGGATGGGAGGTGCTTTGGCCCCCTGTGTGACCTTGGTCATGCCCTTGCACCTCTCTGGGCCTATTTGCTCATCTCTAAAGGGGAATAATATCCCTGTCCTTTGGCCTCACAAAGTTGCTGTGAGCATGACATGAATTTATGTGTGCACAGAGGAGGTGTCATTATGGAATATTATAATCGGGTAGCCAAAGGAGGAGGTTTATGGCCCCAACACCTAAAGGGTCTGGCTAGTTGGTAAGGGACTACTTTCCAGAAGGGTGCTTGGCTCTGGGTAGCAATAGTGTGTCCCTGAGACTGGGGCCTTCTGTGTAATCATTCACTGACTTGGCCCTGGCTGGGAGAAGGAGGGTGAGCGGGCCTGAATGCTGCAGGGAGGCCAAATTTGGACTTGGGTTAAGAGCATGGCCAGTGCGGAGGTGGAATGTGTCCAGGGCTAGGGGAGAGAGAGACTGCATTCCCAGTGACTGGGTGAATGGGCTCACCAGCCCCCTCTGGGGATACTCGCTGTCAGCGCAGTCTACTTCCCTTTCTTCCCAGGGAAGGGGAGCCCACCCAGGGGAGCCAGGCAGCAGGCAAAGGGCAAGGCGACAGTCTGATCAGGCAGGTGGGGGGAGGGGCTGAGTCCAGGACACCGAGGGAAGATAGGGGATGGAGGATGGGGAAGATGTCCCACACATAGCCCTTGGGATTGAAATAACAAAGACAGGAGAGGAAGCACACCAGCGATATTCCTGTGGGCAAAGCACTTCAGGGGTTAGAAAGTGCTTCCCCATACATTATTCATTCTTTCCTTTCTCCTGTTAGGGTTCAGGGCCTGGCCTGGGTAAGGGGACCGTGAATTATGAGGCGTGTGTGTGTGTGTGTGTGTGTGTGTGTGTGTGTGTGTGTGTGTGTTAGGGGTGGGAGAGGGTGGGAGAGGTTGTGATCAGGGAAGGAAAATCTGGTTCAGGCTGAATGGACACCAAAGGAGACAAGACCCCTGAGAACACAGGCAGGGCTCCACGGTGGCCCCCCTTTGAGGTTCTTTTATGCACTGGACAGCTCTAGAGGGTGCCGTTCGCAAAGCCTGCTCAGCCCTTGGGCTAGGGTGCTGTGATGGGGGACGGGGACGGGTGCTGGAGCAAGAGGCAGCTAGGGTTTCTCCCTCCCTCCAAGGTGACAGTACCCTTCTTCCCCTCAGCCAGGGGGATATTCACAGTGGGAATGATGCTCCCTGCAGTTGAGCAACTAGGAGCCCTGGGCCCTTTGTGAGGTTGCTGGCCTGGTCTGCCCTGTACTAAGGATGCAGAGGAAGTATGGAGGCCCCCCATTCATGCTTTTGTCTTCCCCCTGGAAACACCTGGATAAAGTTCATTTCCGGAGGCAACTGTGGGAAACTAGTGGAGAACAGGTCAAAGCAGCATGTTAGCAAAAAATCACAGCTGGAGTGTCACCTCCCTCTCCCCTTCTATCCCTCCTCTTGGCCCAGGCTGCTTCCCAGGCCAGAAACTCCTTCAGTGACTCCTCTTTGAGAAGCCCCAAATTTCACATCCAGGAGTATATGTGCACACGTGCCTGTTCTGACCTGTCTGTATGTGCTGCGGTGGACACACGCCTTCATTCTCTGAACCTCTGCTGCTTGGAACTTCACAGATGTCACCTGCACTCCTGGGTGTACATGTGTCTGGCAGCACATGTATACATGGGAATCGGGCATCTGGGATCAAACAGGTATACATCCAGAAGCTCATGAAACTGAAAAGGGAGGTCTATTGGACGTTATGATTTCTGAGATGAAACCAGGTCTCTGGAGAGAAGGGAAGTGACAAATAATAGAGACTGAGAACAACCCACTGGATTGGGGGTGGGGGCTGGACTCTCATACTCTTGGCTCTGGTCCTCCTCACCTCTGCATGGCTCCAAACCCAAAGGCCCAGCAGGGTAGACCAGAGCTCTGACTTGACTGTGAGGTTGTGCTAGGGAAGCAGATAGGACCTGGCTCTCACTTCCTGGAGGAAAAGTCCAGTCATGACCATGGGAAGATTTTACTGTGGGAGGTCCCAATCTGATTAGGGGAGTAGGCTCCCGTGTTCAAGGACGGTGAAGATTCCACTCCCTAGATACCACTCTCCAACAAGCTCCAGTCTGGGAGGGAAGGGAGAAAGGAGAAAGTTCTTAGAGGTTGGTGCTGGTGACAGCCCTGCCAGCTGCTACATTTTTCCCATCCCATGCGGAAAGCAAGAGTAGGATCCCTGGACAGGTGAGCGGTGCCTCTGCCCCCAGTGGCCGCCTGCCTGCCAGCCCAGGCTGTGATAGAGAGCTGAGGCCTCGGAGAGCCGCCAGGCCCAGGCCCAGGAAGAGAGCTGGGCTATTAATAGGCCTGGGACCCAGCCTTTGGTGAGAGGAGGAGAGCCACGCAGTACAGAGTCAGAAGGCCTCTTCTAAAAGACCCAGAAGAGTGAGAGGAGAGGTTGCTGGTCCCACCTTCCAGCCCACCTTAGCCCCAACTTGGGCTCAGCTTCCAGGCCCCAGAGGAGGGCTGCTCAGTCACCTCACTCATTGCCTCAGTTTCCCTCTGGGTCGCCCCTTCCTGAGGATGTGTGTCCTTCCAACACTCAAAGTCAATCTGGCTGGGGCGTGGAGTCTCTTCTCTCCCATCCCCGTGCCCTCTGGGTAGAGGTCTGAGGCGTCCCTTCTCCGAACCCCCTGCCCCCTCGCCCAGCGGGGATGCTGCTCCTACCTGCAAACACCGCGGAGCAGTAGGCATCGCTGATATCCGTGTCTGGGGTGTGTACGTTCTCGGCATAGAGGATGAAGACTCTCAGCATGACTGGCGCGAGAAAGGGCCCCGTGTGCCCAGGGCGCAGAGAGGGCTGGAGAAGGTCGGGGAGGATCTAGGCGCAGCTCGTGGGTCTCCTCACTGGAGAAGGCTGGAGGAGGGAGGCCCTTTGGGATCCCTGGCTGCCGGCTCAGACCTTCTGCTCTTAAAGAGGAACAGGCCGGGTCCTCGCACCGGCTGCGTTTACTCCGCTTGTCAGCGGGTGTTCCGAGAACTGGGGCTTCTGCTCATCTTCCGCCCCCGCCGCCCTACCCGGCTCGGCTGCGCTGTAACTCAATGCTCCGGCCGCAGACTCTCCCAATGACAAGGCGTTTTGCACCTGGCTGGGAAAGAGCGGACTGGGCGGCGGCCGATGGCGGAGGGCTGGCGCACGGCTCCGGACGCCCGGCGCAGTCCAGATCTCGCTCCAAATGGGAGAAAGGCTTTGCCCCTCCCCCGACCTTCCACCCCCCGCCTCGGGCCTCGCCAAGCCTGCCGCCTCCACCCGACGCGAGGGTTCGAGTACTCTCGGTCCATCCGAGTCAACCGGCCGCTCTGAGGACCAGTTGGGAAGCAGGCACAGGGACCGCGCTTTCCCAAGAAGCCCGGAGCTGAGGAATTTCATTGACCGGCCTGGTCTGGCTACCTTAAAACTCTTGCTCCTCGCCCCTCTTTTTTGACTGTAAAAGCAACATCTGCTACCTTTAACACAAAAGCATAAAAGAAAGAAATCTCTGAGACTGAAAAAAATAGTATTAACGTTTGTATATTTGCCAATCCAGGCTTTTCCTCTGAGAGAGAGAGAGAGAGAGTGCGCGCGCGCCTGAGTAAATTACAGTATTATATTTCTGAAATCAATGTATATACAGTGCACAGGCACTGCTGTTTCAGGCAACATTTTCTTGCATCATTATACATTTTTCATAGACAATTTTTTCAGTAGCTACGTAATTTGTATCATGTGAATGGACTAGATTTACAAAGTTTTTTCCCATTGTTACGCTATCATAACAGTGAGAAATACTTTTTTTTTATATAAAAACTGGGAATATAAATCCAACTTGAGCCCCTCTGCTAGTTCCTTAGATTGGATTCTCAGCCTTAGAATTATAGGGTTGCAGGACATACTTTTTTTTTTAGGTCCTAGTACCTATTGCTAAACTGCTTTCTGGAAGCTGTGTAGATCCACATTCCCAGCAGCTGGGTGACTCACCTTCTAAAGAGGGCCACTTGGATGGATGTGCACCTGTCAGCAAAACCTCTCCCCCAGCAACCCATGGGAGTAGCACACACCAGGGCAGGAACAGGTTGCTGGGTCTTTTTGCCCTACAGGCAGTATGAGTGAGAGCAACACTCCCTGAAAGGCCTGTAATTTTAGATCAGGAGAGCAAACATTTCCCGCAGCAACCTGTGCCTTTCTTTTCTTTGCCTCTAGCACACTATGTGGTTGGGGAAGAAAGGGAAATGGGGATAGGGGGAGGTTGAAATGCAATCATTCATTTAACACGCATGTATCAAGTCTTACAACATGCCAAGACTGTTCTGGGTGATGGGGACACAGTGATGAGCAGAAGTGGCATGGCTCCTGTTAGGGACTGAATTGATCCCCCCCACCCTCCACGCCCAATCCATATGTTGAAAAACTATATGTTAATCCATATGCCCTAACCCCCCAGTTAGGAATGTGACTGAATTTGGAGATAGGGCCTTAACAGAGGTGATTAAAACAAGTCTATGGGCTCTAATCTAATCCAACAAATGTTCTTTTCTTTTTTTTTTTAATGTTTATTTTTGAGAGAGCTAGAGAGAGAGAGAGCATGAGCAAGGGAAGGGCAGAGAGAGAGGGAGACCCAGAATCTGAAGCAGGCTTCAGGCTCTAAGCTGTCAGCACAGAGCCCAATGCCAGGCACAAACTCAAGAACCACATGATCATGACCTGAGCTGAAATTGTATGCTTAACTGACTAAGCCACCCAGGTGTCCCCAACAAGTCTTCTTAGGAAATTTGAACATGGAGACACCAGGGATGCATGCACACAGAGGAAAGACCACGTGAGGATATAGTGAGAAGGTGGCTTTTTTTTTTTTATTTCTAGGAGAGAGAGAGAGACAGTGTGAGCAGGGGAGGGTCAGAGAGAGAGGGAGTCACAGACTGAAACAGGCTCCAGGCTCTGAGCTGGCAGTCAGCACAGAGCCCGACGCGGGGTTCGAACCCACGAACCGCGAGATCATGACCCAAGTGAAAGTCGGACGCTTAACCAACTAAGCCACCCAGGCGCCCCGAGAAGGTGGCTCTTAAAGCCAAGGAGAAAGACCTCAGAAGAAACCAAATTTGCCAACCAATAACTTTATCTTGGATTTCTAGCTTACAGAACTGTGAGAATATAAAGTGCTATTAAGTCACCCAGTCTGTGGTATATTGTTATAGTAGTTTGAGAAAACTAATATAGTCCCTGATTTCAAGAAGTGTCCACTTCAGTGGAGGAAACTGACACTTAATGAATAATCAAGTCAATCATATACCAGTGTAAATCTGTAAATGCAAAAAAGGACAGAAAATGGGGTCCTTCATGTATCCTAGGGACAATAAGAGGTACCTGAGATGAGGCCAATTAGGAGTTCATTGCACAAAACTGAGGTTAGGGCAGAGAAAAAGGGTGTTCTAGAGAGCATTTAGGGAATGCTGTGGGTCAAGGCTCTGTAGAGAGTTGGGGGAGAAAGAGCACTGTGACTGGAGAGCAGGCTGGGGGTCGGGGGTGTGGAGGAGTGGAGGCAGTGAGGCTGAGAGAATCACATACGACCTGAGGAAGTCCAGAGGAATGACAGGATCTAATTACCTTTCAAATGCTCCCTCTGGTTGCTTTTTGTTTGCTTGTCTTTTAATTTTTTTTTTCCTGGTTGCTTTTTGAAGAATGAAATGCAAGGCACCAGACTGAAGGCAAAGAGATCAGTTAGAAGCTCCAGCAGGAGCTCATCAAGGTGAGAGATGATGGTGACCCAAGGGACTGAGAGTGGGTTGGAAAGAAGTAAGGCAAAGCTGGGAGGAAGTAGGAGGGACATTCTGCAGAGCAAGTAGAGTAGATCAGGTTTCTTGCTGCCAACCTTGGTCATTATATGTTACTGGACAGAAAAATAACCTTTGGCTTGGACAAATTGACTCGTTCATTCATTCAGCCAACATTTACAGGGTGCCTTGTATGTGGCAGGAATTTGCCAGATATAAGTGTTTGAGAAGGGGTACCAAGTAGGGAGTAAACTTAATTTCATTGAGAAGAAGGGCAAGAGATCCTGTTGATAAGGGAAGCCCAAATTAGGATCTATTTTTAAAGAAGTACAGTTTGGCTCTGTTCTGATGTCTAAAGTAACATGAACCTGCACTAAAGCAGAGCTAAAATTGGATCTCAGAAGCACCTAGCTGCTTGCAAATATGGTGTGACTAAAGTGATTTGATCAGAACCAGTTTTCTTTATAGGTTAAACACCCACCCCCTTGCAACTTCTCTACATTGTTCATTCATGCAGCAGGTTCTCTTCAAACTTTTTAAGCAAACTCTCCTCACAATGTGGGCTCAAACTCATGACCCAGAAATCAAGAGTTGCATGCTCTATTGACTGAGCCAGCCAGGTGCCCCTCTCTTGGAAAGTGTTATGCACAGAACAGTCTGTACAGAAATAAATGGTTAGTAAAAATGCACCTCAACTTTATTTCTCAATGTGTAGGACATGTTTGGGGTGTCTTCTGTATTTCAAAGAACTACATTCTTTGAGACCAACCCCCTGGAAAAGGGAAAGAGACCAGATTCAACACTGAACCAATCTGATGCTCTTCTTTCCAAGAATTTGGAACTGAGACTGAGAGATGCTAGCCCCTATGTGTGGCTGGAGCTGAGGTGAATAAAACTGGAGGCTCAGAGGAGCCACATGCATGGAAAAGTGGAGAAACTCGGAAAATAAAGAGGCACCCTGATCTTGGACTTCAGGCCTCCAGAACTGTGAAAGAATAAATTTGTTGTTGTAACTACCACACTTGTGACAATTGGTAAGAGCAGCCACAGGAAACTAATACACTGAGGCTCTGACGATGCAATCAGACCATTGTTGAAAAGGGCAGGCATTCAGAACATTTTTACTGCTTACTGTGTTTGGGGCAGAAAAGGAAGGTCAACTCCCTAACCTCACTGCAAAATCAAGAAGCAAGTTTGATATTATTTCCCAATAGAAGGAAGGAAGGAAGGAAGGAAGGAAGGAAGGAAGGAAGGAAGGAAGGAAGGAAAGAAGGAAGGAAGGAAAGAAGGAAGGAAGAAAAAATGACATCAGATTTTTAACAAAAGAGGTAATTTGGAAAATGTATATGATTTCTATGTTCTCTGCCATACAGATCTTTGCAAAGCTTCCTGAGGACCACAAACCTTGGTCACACTTTGGTCATCTGATGTTTCCCCTGAGAAGAAAAACTCATGGTAGTTTCAGAGGGCTTCACTCTCCCATGAAAGGACCTTCCTGAGAATCTATCGTAATATACACTTAGCAAACACTCGATAAATAGAAACTATTATTATCTATTCAGTCATGGCTGCTAGTATAGGGGAGAGGAGTATGTTTAGAATGGATGGTCGGTCAGACTCCTGTGGTCTGAAATTCCTCCTTGAAAGCCCACCCTTGGAGCAGGGAGCAGCTGGGCTGCTGAAGTGCACAGAACACAGCTCTGGGCCCATGTAGGTGGGTCCACTGGTGTGCACAGCCCTCCTTTTGAATTTATTTCAGAGAGTCAGGAGTCTCTAGACTGGATGAAAGAAAGCCTAAACACACACAAACACACACACACACACACACACACACACACACACACACACACAAAGAGGCACGCACCCATTGGGAGAGAAGGAGGGAGGAAGGACTGAAAGGGAGAGTGAGGCAGAGACAGAGAGTTTCTGAGGAAAAAGATGGAGTGTGGGATACAATAGGAATTAAACTTTTCTTTTCTTTTTAAATTTTTTCAGTTTTATTTATTTTTGAGACAGAGAGAGACAGAGCACAGGTGGGAGAGGGACAGAGAGAGAGGGAGACACAGAATTTGAAATAGCCTCCAGGCTCTGAGCTAGCTGTCAGCACAGAGCCTGACGCAGGGCCCGAACCCATGAACTGTGAGATCATGACCTGAGCCGAAGTTGGGCGTTTAACCAACTGAACCACCCAGGTGCCCCTAAATTTTTCTTTAAAGGTTTTAATTGTTACTATTTTTTTTTTTACATTTACTTATTTATTGAGAGTGAGCAAGCGAGCAAGCGCAAGTTGGGGAGGGGCAGAGAGAATCCTGTGCTGATAGCGTGGAGCTCAATGCTCTGTGAGATCATGACTTGAGTGGACTCTTAACCAACTGAGCAACCCAGGTGCCCCTAAACTTTTTCTAAAGTGAGGTAGTCTCATCTTGTAGAAGAGGCCACAAATTCCCAGGATGTACCCATCTTAGCAAATGTTAAGAAACCTATTACAGGGGCGCCTGGGTGGCTCAGTCGGTTAAGCATCCGACTTCAGCTCCCGTCATGATCTCACGGTTCGTAGGTTTGACCCCTGCGTCGGGCTCTGTGCGGACAGCTAGTTCAGAGCCTGGAGCCTGTTTCTGATTCTGTGTCTCCCTCTCTCTCTGACCCTCTGCTGCTCATGCTGTCTCCTCTCAGAAATAAATAAAACATTAAAAAAAAACAACTATTACAGGCCCCAGTAGGGGGAAGACTCAGGTGATGGTGATGGATGGTTCCCTGATAAGATGAAAAATGAAGGCATAAGCAGAGCTGATGCAGATGAAGGGGAGCAAGTATGAGAGGTCCCTGCCGTGTGCCTCAGGGCAGAGATTGGCCATGGAACTTTCTGAAGCTTCATACCCAAAAATTCCTATTGAGTCATGGGAAGATGTCACCACAAGGCCTAAAGAACATTTCCAGGAGTTAAGAGGGCAACAAACTGGTTGCATTTTCAGTGTTTTGTCCTTGGCTGAAGGCTGGGACTTTGGGGAAAGGAAGGATACCATGAGAAGTGAATATCTGACATGTCAATGTTTCGAGTGTGGTCAATCTGAAGATCCCCTGTATCATCTTCTTGTAAACAGTGGAGACACCTAGGTCCCTCTGTACTCCTAGATCTATTGAGTGAAAATCTCTGCAAATGGCCTAGGATTCTGGCTTTTAAAATTTCCCCAATTATTCTTTTGTAGACCAAAGACCAGGAACCACTGATCTGGGTAGTATCAAAGAAAAGGCTTTGGCTTTTGGATCACAACCTAATATGCCAGATGAATGCACTCCTGAATCCAGATGGAGTATGTTTCACAAGTACTGAAAAGATTGTGTTTGGAGACTGGCTTTAGGTGGAAAAAAGAGAGCATTGGGAAGAAGAGGGAGAGGGTGAGGGAGATAATATTCAGCTAAAAACTGTAAAACCAGTAGGACAGGAAAAGAATAATGGCAGCAGTGTAAAAGGATGACTCTGGAATCAGACTACCTGGATTAGAATCTTAGCTCCCTTTATGTATTAGTTGATGGGTCTTAGGCAAGTTACCTTACTTTCTGGGCCCTGGTTTCCTTATCTATAACATGTGACCTATAAGAATATCTGCCTCATTGAATAAATACTTGTGATGGTGAATTTTATGTGGTAGCTTGACTGGGCTGAGAGATAGATAGCTGTAAAACATTATTTTTAGGTGTGTCTGTTGAGACTGTTTCCATTAAGAAATTAGCATTTGAATCAGTAGACTGAGTAAAGATCATCCCCACCATCTTGGGGGGACATTATCCAATCCATTGAGGGACTGAATAGACTGAATAGAACAAAAAAAGGCAAAGAAAATGCAAATTTGCTCTCTGCTTATGCGGAGACACTCATCTTCTCTTGTCCTAAGGCATTGCCCTCCTGGTTCTCCTGCCTTTGGACTTGGTCTGGGGCTTACACATTGGCTCCTTTAGTTCTTAGGCCTTTGGGTGGGTACCATTATTATATCAAAGGCTTTTCTGAGCCTCCAGCTTACAGATAGTAAATGATGAGACTTCTCAGCCTCCATAATCAGAAGAGCAATCCCTCATAATAAATCTCCTTATATATTAATATATAAAATCTCTCTACATATATATAACTGGCTGTTTCTTTGGAGAATTCTAACACAGTGCTTTGCATATATTATATGTGCCTGGTGCATAGTGAGCATTCAATAAATATTAGTTATTATTATTATTGGAATGTATACCTAGTATTTTATAGGATTAAAACTTTAGAAATATGGGGCACCTGGCTGACTCAGTCAATAGAGCACATGACTTAATCTCAGGGTTGTCAATTTGAACCCCACGTTGGGTGTAGAGATTATTTAAAAATAAACTCTTTAAAAAATACAATAAAACTTTAGACATGAAGCCACAATAGTATTTATGGTCTCTGACACCTATAAAAATGTTGTAATCTGTCTTAGTTCATTCAGGCTGCTATAATAAAATACTATCAACTGGATGGCTTATAAACAACAGAAATTTCTTTCTTACAGCCCTGGAGCCTGGAAGTAGAGATGAGGGCAGCAGAATACTTTCTTCCATATTGCAGACTTCTCATTATATCTTCACATGGACGAAAAGGACTAGGGACTAGGAATCTCCCTGGGACCTCTTTTTTAGGCACTAATCCCTTTCACAAGGGTTTCTTTCACATGAATGATCTAACTAACTCCCAAAGGTCCCACCTACTAATCCCTATTACCTTTAGGGGTTAGGATTTCAACATATGAATTTGGGGGAACACAAACATTCAGACCATAGCAGAAGCATTTGAAGTTTTAACGGCAGAGGTATTTACGTAAACCCAACAAGGTGATGTAAGACACTCTATGTTCAAAGAAGCATAAATACCAGAAGGGGAGAGAGAGTCCTACAAACTAGAAGATGTACCCCTGCCTGGAAATCCTCACCAAGATACATGCAAGAAAGGTTCTAGATGGAATTAAAGGAGAGAGGAGATTAAAGGAGAGGATGACTCTTGCATAAAGCTCAGGTGGTAAGGAGAGATTTCCACTCTCTGAACATTTAGGGAAGTTACACTAACTCAAAGACATGTATCTGGTAATCTCCTGACTTCTTAGGGGCAATTCCATCTCTCAGATGAACTGAGAAAGAAGGGACCTGCTACATGGAACCTAATCCTGACCAACAAGAACAGAACTGGTTGGGGAAGCAGGTGCAGAAGGTATGTTGGAGATGGATGCTGGCCAGGGTGATGACCAGTTTTCAAGGCCCAAACCCTGTCATTTCTGTAGGGCTCCACCTTTCTACAACATGCTATATTAACCAAGTTCCCCCAAATCCAGGGCACCCACTTAATTCTTTGACCCTGGCAAATACTCACCATTACTAAAAGCTTTCTTTTTATAGAGTCAGCTGAGGAAGACCTTGAGGTTTTTCACATTTTTGGCTTGAGAAAAACAGGTCTGAGCCAAAAGTCCTGCTGAGACAGTAAGACAAAGCATGCTATGGTATTTCCTACCCAGTCACAATACTTCATAGCTGCTTTTCTCTCCTGCCCATTGTCCAGTGACTGGTCCAGAAATCAGATCCTACTGACACCCCTAACATTTGAGAACACTATGGACTCCAAGGTGATCCCCTTCAAGCCAAGGCTTTGAGGTCAATCTTCACTCATATTCAAGCCTCTTAGTGATTTTAGAATTGGGTATTTGTCAGAGCATCCTTAGTTTGTTACACCCAGCATATAAGATAATGGTGGGAAAAAAGTTTTGGAAAAAAATCATATACCATGGTTGCTATAGTCTCCACCTTTGTATTGATAACAAGACCTATGCTGATTATCACAGTTGAATGTTTCCACTGTTCATTCAATCTTCTGCTTAACCTCTGATGCCTGGTCATATTTGTGTCCTTCCTGGTCTTATCATTATCAGATTGCTGCAGTTTTCCTTTGACCAGGATTATTGGGCCATGAATCTGCTAGGTTCTAAAAAAGTCTTTGTTGCTCTGTGTAACAGTGACTCAATTTCCCTCTGGTAAACAAGACCAATCATTCTATCTGGTACAACAAACTCTTTCCTTTCCCGTGGTCTAGTGGCATGAGTAAACCCAAAAGGTGAAACAGTGGTGTCTGCTTCCAATTCATTAGAATCATGGCTTATGTTTTGTGTATGCATTCTTCTTTTGGGTACTTGGACTTCCAAAAAGATTGAGTCAAGGTCATAGAGAAATAACAATTTTGGATTTTACTGGTAGGTAGAAATCCTTCAAGTGGGTTAGTAGGTTTAAGAGAGGGAGCACTCCCACCTCTACTCCTTGGCTTCCAAACCCAATCATTTCAACCATGAGTGAGATGGTTCCACATACTGGCCTCTGCCTCAGGTATAGAAAGCATTTGTAGGATAACATCCACACTTCCTAAGATGTTGTCTCCAACTTGTGTCATAACTAGTCTTCAGGTCATTCTATCAAGTCAGCTGCTTCTGGGTGGCAGAGCACATGGTAAAACTTGTGAAGTCTGTGGGCATGAGCCCATGGTCCACATGTTCATCTACCAAAACGTGTATCTCCTTGTCAAAGTTATGTTGGGTGTTATTCCACGATGATAAAGTCTACCCAGAAGTCCAAAAATGGTGGTACTTTTAGAAGCCCTGAGTTTAGGGAAGGCAAATCCATACCTGAAACATTTATATATTCCTAGTGAGGACAAAGGACTGTACCCTCTATGATGGGAGGAGTTGAATATAGTCAATAAGCTACTGTGGCTAGCAGGTACCCAAGGAGGATGTGTCATATCAGGGGCTCCTTGCCCTTACCTGCCCTGTGACACCAGATGAGAAACTCCTTCAAAGCTGTCTTAAAGGCTTTCTGGTTCTAATCATATGTTCATAACTTTCCTTTTCCCTAAATGTGCTCCATGGGGTTGTAAGAACCAAGTGACTCCTAGTCTTTATAAATCACTATTAGTGTCACTTAAGTGGCACAGATACTTGGTCTTCCAATGCCTGCCCTGTACCTGCACCTTGTACTTTCCTTGATGCCACTGGTGATAATTTGAATAACTGTGGTGACATTGCACACTATAGATCACTACGTCCTTTCACCCATGGCAAAGAGGTTATCCACATACTCCTTGAATATTTGATCAATGAAACCACAGAACCCAATTTTTAAAACTATTGATTTTGAAATAGGTATAGATCCACAGGAAGTTGCAAAGAATCTACAGGAAAAGTCCTGTGTACCTTTCCCTTAAGTCTCCCATGCTAATAAACAACTATAGAACTATACTAAAATCAACAAATGGCATTAGCACAACCCATAAAGCTTTTTAAGTTTCACCAGTTATAACTGCATTTATGTATGTATACACACTATGCAGTTTTATGTATAGCGTTGCATAAACACGATTATGATACTCAATCATGCTATCACAAGATTCCTTCCTGTTAATAACCCCTTTATAGCCACATCCATCTTCTTCCATTCTCAATCTGTCAATAACTAATCTGTTCTCCATCTTTATAATTGTTATTTCATGGATGTTACATAAAGAGAATCATGTGGTGTGCATATCTTTTTGAGATTGGCTTTTTTCATTTAGCATTTCTTCAAGGTTCATCCAAGATATTGTGTGTATCTATAGTTTACTGTTGAAGAGTATTTCATAGTATAGATGTAGCAGTTTGTTTAACCATTCACCCATTGAAGGAAATTTGGGTAGTTTCCAGTTGGGACTATTATAAAGTTGCTATGAATATTCATGTACAAGTTCTTCTGTAAAAATAAGTCTTCCTTTCTCTGGGATAAATGCCCAAGAGTGCAAGTGCTAGGTCATATGGTAAATCCATTTTTAGTTTTGAAGGAATCTGTCAGTTTTCCAGAATTGCTGTGTCATTCTACATTACCATAAGCAATGTGTGAGTAATTCTGCTTCTTTGAGCCCTTGCCATCATTTGGTATTATCACTATTTTTCATTTTAGCCATCCTGATAGTTGTATAATAACAGATATCTCATTGTGATTTTAATTTACATTTCTCCACCAGCTAATGTTAATCATCTTTTCATGTGTTTGTGATCTGTATGTCCTCTTTGGTATAAAGTCTTCTGCTTTTCTAACTGGATTTTTAAAGTTTTTGAGACTTCTTTATATATTCTAGGTATAAGGCCTTTTTTGGATATGTGATTTGTAAATCTTTTCTGCTAGACTAGAATTCCATCCTTTTAACTAGGTCTTTTGTAGAACAAGTTTTCACTTTGCACTTTATCCCTTTTTTTCCTCTTGGGGATTGTACTTTTGGTGTCAAACCCAGGAACTTTTGCCAAGTGCTAGATTTTAAAGATTATTCCTTATGGTCTTCTCTAAAAGTTTTATTTTACACTTCATGTAAGTTTTACATTTAAATCCACGATCCCTTTTGAGTTTTTAATATAAGGTATGAAGTTTAAGTTGAGGGTCATTTTTTCTGATGAATGCACTGATGGTGCTCTGAAAAGGCTACTCCTCTTCCATTGAATTGCTTCTTTGCTTTTTTGTAAAGAATTGGGTGTATATGTGTGGATCTATTTCCAGATTTGTTCCATTCATCTATGTGTCTTCCTCCCTGCTAGTACCATACTTTTTTGATCACTATACCTATGCAACAAGCCCTAACATTGGAAACTGATTCCTCTTACTTCCTTCTTTTGTTTTGGCTATTCTAGGGCTTTTCCTTTCCAATATAAACTTTAGAAAAAGTTTGTCTAGGTCTATAAAAATATTGCTGAAATTGACAGGACTGCATAAAATCTATAGAACAATTTAGTGAAGAATAAATATCTTTTTTTAATGAAATTTTTTTGAGAGAAAGAGCAAGTGTGAACCAGGGAGGGGAAGAGGGAGAGAGAAAATCTTAAGCAGCCTCCCATGCCCAGCACAGAGCCTGGAGCCCTATGCAGGGCTGGATCTCACAACTGGTGAGTCAGCAATCAAGAGTTGGACATTAACCTACTAAGCCACCCAGGTATTCCAGAGAATTAATATCTTAACTATGTTGGATTTTTCAATCTATGAGCATAATAAATCCACTTACTCAGGTTTCCCTTAAACGGTACTGCATTTAAAATTTGTTTGTCCGTTATCAGTATATAGAAAATATAACGCTTTAAGTTTTAAAATGTTTGTTTTTGAGAGATAGAGTGCAAGTGGGGGAGGGACAGAGAGAGGACACAGAATCTGAAACAGGTTCCAGGCTCTGTGCTCTCAGCACAGAACCCCATGCAGGGCTCAAACTCAGGAACGGCAAGATCATAACCTGAGCCGAAGTCAGATGCTTAATAGACCTAGCCACCCAGGTGCCCCCAAATGTAATGAACTTTTATGTTAATCTTCTATCTTAAACTCATTTGTTAGTTCTAGGAGACTTTTTGTTAGAGATTCCTTGGAGTTTCTATGTAGACAATCATATCAACTCCACATAACAGTTTTCTTTCTCCTTTCCAATCTGTGTGCCTCCTTTCTTTCTCTCAGGGGCTAGAATTTGCAGTACTATGTTGAACAGCAGGGGCAAGAATGGGCATGCTTTCATTGTTCTATTCTCAGAGGGGAAAGCATTTATCTGGTCTTTCAACATTTAGTATGATGCTATAGTGGTTTTTTTTCTTTTGTAAATCCTCTATGAGATTGAAGAAGTCACCCTCTATTTTAGTGTACATACATTTACCATGATTAGATGTTGAATCAATTGATTCTTTAGCCTATTGATACGGTGAATGACACTGATTAATTTTCCAATACTGACCAGTCTTGCATATCTGGATCATTCAAAAAATAAGTTGGGAAACATCTGCCTGGCCATTTTCTGTAAGAGATTGTTTTTGACACAAATTCAATTTTAGAATTATTCAGATACCCTGCTTCATATTGGCTTGGATATAATGGTTTGTGATTTTCAAGAAATTTGTCCATTTATCAAAGCTGAATTTGAGCACTGTTATTCATGGTATTCTTTTAATGGTTGCAGGATCTGCAGTGATAGTTTTATTCCTGGTATTAACAGTTTGTCTTCTTTTTCTTAATATTGCTAGAGGTTTATCAAGGTTTTGAGAAACTGATTATAATTTCCCCCTCATTTTCCTCTTTTCAACTTCATTGATTTATGCCCTTTATCATTTCCTTGATTGCTTTGGGTTTATTTTGCTCTTTGCTTCTTGAGCTATGAACTTATTTTGATCTTTCTTTAAAATGTAACCATTCAATGCTATAGATTAACCCAGTGCTTTATCAGCTATAGCCCAAAGATCTTAATGTTTTCATTTTCATTCATTTCTGTATAATTTTTGAGACTTCACTTGTGGATTATTTGTAAATGTGCTGTTTACTTTCCAAGTGTTTTTCTCATTAGCATTCTATTATTGATTTCCAGCTTATTATCAAAGAACATATTCTGTATGACTGAAGTTTTTAAATATTTGTTTTATAGCCCAGATTATGGTCTACGTTCATGTATGTTCCAGTGTATACTTGCAAAGAATGTGTATTCTAACATTGCTCGATGTCTAGAATCAGCTTCATCCTGTTGATGCGATAGTGTTGTTCAGCTCTTCTATATCCTTGCTGATTTCCTCTAGCAGCTCAGTTGGTGACAGTGGGGAGTCAGAGTTCTCAACTATAACTGGATTTGTTTATTTCTCCTTTTAGCTGTTTTTGCTTCATGTATTTTGTAGCTTTGTGTTTTAATGCATACACATTTAAGATTGCTGTATCTTCTTGGTGGATTGATCCTTTTATCATCATGTATTGTCCCTTATTGTCTCTAGTAATACTTTGAAGTCTAATTTATCTGATATTAATAGAGCCAGTTTTGTTTTTTTAAATTAATGTTAGTGCGGTTTTAAAGGTCAGTACCAATTATTCTAACAGTCAGGCTCCCAATAAGAAATAAGACGGCACACTGAACGGTAACCTGAGGAACATTTAATAAAGGGGCTATTTGTAGGAGAACCACAACAGGTACTTTAGCACACAAGGACTAGAAACACCTGGCATTAGTTACTGGAACCAGAAGGTGAGTCCTATAAAGAATGTGACCTTGATGTAAATATTAACCTTTGGTTGAGGAACAAAGCCAGAATCTTTTATTGCTTTGGTGTCTAGATGATGAAATGATAGAAATATTAATAAGTACACTTAATTATATCCCCCAGCCAACTAGTAAGCAGAAATTGCTATGTATATGATATAGTGTAGTGTGAATAAAGAAGGGAGGAATTTCCAGCTTTTCTGGAAAAAGTGTAGAACAAATCTAAAATTATACGCAAAGAGTCTTTATGTTTAGAAACACAAAAATCGTTTGTATTTGGAACCCTATGATAAAAATTCCCGGTCTTGGGGCGCCCGGGTGGCTTAGTCGGTTAAGCGTCCGACTTTCGCTCAGGTCATGATCTTGCGGTTCGTGGGTTCGAGCCCCGCGTCAGGCTCTGTGCTGACTGCCAGCTCAGAGCCTGGAGCCTGTTTCAGTCCCCTCTCTCTCTGACCCTCCCCTGCTCATACTGTCTCTCTCTCTCCTAGAAATAAAATAAAACATTAAAAAAAAAAAAAAAATTCCCGGTCTTAAGTACAATAAGCAGCAGATAGGAACATGATTTACTAAGTATAGGTAACCGCCAACACTGGTCACTAGGATGAAACAAAAATCACCCCTACCACTTTTATGTTTTAGCAGTTTCTATTCTAATTTAGAATCCCAATTTCCATATAACTAATTTGAAAGAAATAAGAGTTTCATACTGAGATTTTCAAGATTAAATCCCAAAGTTAATGGGTGCCTAGGTGGCTCAGCTGGTTAAGCATCTGACTTCGGCTCAGGTCACAGGGCTTCCGTGACTTCAAGCCCTGAGTCGAGCTCTGTGCTGACAGCCCAGAGCCTGCTTCGGAGTCTGTGTTTCCTACCTTCTCTGCCCCTCCCCTGCTCACGCTCAGCCTTTCTCTCTCAAAAAATAAATAAAAACGTCAAAAAAAATTTTTTTTTTAATTTCAAAGTTGATTCAGACAAGATTAAAGCTCATACGGGTCTCTGGTTTTAAAAGCTTCAGAAGTAGCCTCAGGAAAAGATTAAGACTTTTATTTAGTCTGACTATGCTGCTTTAGCTCACTGGCACCTTTTCCAACCTTTTAATAGCTCTTCTCCTTCTTATTACCTCACTCACTGATCAGGTTTAAGTACAATAGATAGACAGCATTCATAAGCTATCCGTCTCCCCACCCCATTCATTAGTCACTGGCATGTAGTAATGGTTTGTCATTTTGCTCAAGCTGTGGCTAAGCCTGAACTGGGTGTGCAGTGAATTTGGTGGGCAACAAAAAGTTGCGCTTTTTGTTCTTCACTCTTGCTCACTGTGGGGTAATGTAATGTGATAGAAGTAAAAGATCCAAAAAAAGTAATAGTTTTGGGGCACCTTGGTGGCTCAGTCAGTTGAACGTCTGACTCTTGATTTCGGCTCAGGTCACAATCACAGGGTCATGGCATTGAGCCCCCATTGGGCTCTGTGCTGAGCGTGGAGCTTAAGATCCAAGTCTGTCTCTCTCTTCCCTCCTCTCTGCTCATGCTCTCGAATAAAAATAAATAAATAAAACCAAAAGAGTAGTAGTTTTTCATTTCCATTCATTCTTTCTTATTACCTGGTGTATTCTAATCTTGGATAAGCTGCAAAATCTGATAATAAAGCAATTCAAAGTCAGCAGGCCTATGTCTGAAGCATGCCTAATCTAAAAGTTTACAGTACAGGGCTGTGTCTGGCACCTAACAATATACCAAATTATTTTTTTTTTGGCACCCTTACAACTCTTTACAAACATTAAATACAAATTCCAATGTCTTAAATTTATTTTTTTTAATGTTTTATTTCTAGGAGAGAGAGAGAGAGAGAGAGAGACAGCGTGAGCAGGGGAGGGTCAGGGAGAGAGGGAGTCACAGACTCTGAAACAGGCTCCAGGCTCTGAGCTGGCAGTCAGCACTGAGTCCAACGCGGGGCTCGAACCCACGAACCGTGAGATCATGACCTAAGCGAAAGTTGGATGCTTAACTGATAAGCCACCCAGGCGCCCCCAAATTCCAATGTTTTAAAAGGCAACTGTTTTATGGTCCATAGAAATATAGGCTCCTTTGTCTTTGTAGCTTCAAATGACTTGCTAGAAGCTACCTTAAATAGGTCCTGGCAGAAACAGATGTCACTACAAGCAGAAAAAAGTATCTTCCTAACACATTAAAAGCTGCAATTTTACTTAAACTTACCTGGGTCAAACTTACTGTAACCTACTTTTATCCAGAAAAAATGGGAATTTTAAGAAATCTTTGACATGTATATGAATGGATGAAGCAAAGTGAAACCCTGCTGTGCTATCACTTCCAGTAATACATGAAGAATCCCCAAACATCCTAAGTCACAGCAGTCTTCTGTATGAAATCAGAGGCAAGCAAGTCTTTAATAAATTAGCCCCAAACACAAGACGGTATTTTAAATATACAGTAGGAACATTTATTTTAACACTTCTAAAAGATATTTCTCCATGCCTGATGATTTGATATAAAAATCAAACCCATCATACTTTCCCCATCAGTCTCTCCACATCAAGGGCAATCAGAAATTTGTACAACATGAATATTTGCTTCTGAAACAAAAATTACAAATTAATGATAACAAAAATACACAAATCAACTGGACCCTAAGCGAATTTCTAATGAAGTCCTTCCCCTTTATCCCAATCACCTAGAGCTTCTTTCTTCAGCCTCATTCTGCTCCTTTTCCTTTCTTTGCTTGGCCATGAACCTCTGTTAAAAGCAATTTACAATACAAAATGTTCATTAGATATAGCTTTGCTCTGTGTGCAAACATATCTAATATACTTTACTGAATTTACAATTTAAAAGCACCTGATCCTACAATACAAAGATTAGAAACACAGTGCCTTACATTAACATTCCTTCCTTCCATTCACCAGTCATCTGATATTTATGATATATATACCAGGCATTATGCTTGGTGCTTAGGGATTCAGTGGTCAACAAGATAGGTAAGGCCCTTTATCTCATGGAGCTTACATTCTAGTGGGGGAAGAGAAATAATAAAAGAATAAATAAGACAAATTTTGGGTGCTGGTAAGCAGTATAAAGAAAAAAATTACAATAAGGTAAGTGATTGAGGTTGGCCCTTTTTCCAAGTGGGAGGGAGTTCTGTACCTTATCTAGGTCTTCCTTAAGCAAAGGCCTTTCTGGGAAGCTGGTATCTGAGTTCAGACTTAGCTAAATGATAGGGAAGAGGCGGCTATACAAGTGGCATTGGGAGAAGGCAAAGGAATAACAATACAAAGGTACAAAAGCAGCAAAGGGGCCTTTCATGTAAGAAAAGTAAAGCCAAGAGAGCTAGAAAAACTGAAACGTAGTATGCAATAACAAACAGTGAGGACAGAGGAAAGGAATCAGATCTTTATGGCCCTACAAGAAGTCTGGATATTATTCCAAATATAATACAAAACCAGTGGAAATTTTAAATGGTAAAATGACATTATAAAGTTAAGAACACAGGTAGTATAGCATAACAGTTAAGGGTTTGAGGCCAGAATAGAACAGAGCTAGGTTCAAATTCTAGGTCTGCCATTAACTAGCTCTGTGAACTTGGGATTAGATACTTGGGTTTAGATATCCTTAAGCTTGTTTTTCTCATCTTTAAAATTGGAATGATAAAAAAATTTTTTTTAATTAAAAAGTAAATTTGGAATGACACCACTACCTCATAAAGTTGACAAGGAAGAGTAAATATACTTCCAGCAAATAACAATTTGATAAATGTTAGAGGAGTGTTGGTGTCAGAGTCAATGTAGAGGATATATAAAACAACTCTCAAAGGTTCAGGAGGAATCAGAACCACTGCTTCAACTACAGGTAATGATGATTCTCTAAAGTAGCGCTTCCTAAAGATGAGTACAATTTAAATATGGGGTGAGGGGTTGTGATTAAATCAGTTTAGAGAATGGATTAAATAGTTAGGCAGATTCTCTCTGACAAGACAATTCACAAAATTTAATATGCTATGTGTCCATGATTCTGTAAGAGGCCATCAGAATACAGTTTCCCACACTGTGATGGAGTGTCACATGGGACTAATGACCTACAGAATCTACTGTGGGGAATGCTGCCAGGGGAAATGGAGTAGAGACTAGGAGCTCTTGGCACGGTACAGTGAAGACTATACTTTTGAAGTGAAAAGGAATAAACAGGTACAAACCTTCAAAAGTTCTCCCAAAGGGAAAGAATGTACATTTTGGGTGGACCCTTAAGTAGTCTGATTATAATATCACCACCTAAAGAAGTTCATGAGTTGTTAAGAAAACAAAAATTTACCTCTGTATTTTGCTTATGACGTGTACTCTTGCAGTGATTTGTCATTGCTTTTTCACCTGAATAGAAGAGGGAACAAATTGGACAGAAGAATCCAGCCTTCGGTACAAGAAAGTCTAAATCTAGAGGACAGAAGAAAAAGGGGGGAAGAGAGAGGAGGAAAATTAATAATTTATCTATAACTGTGTTAACTTATCTAAATACAACAATAGAGGTAACCGCAGTATGTATTTATATACAAACAAAATATATATTGCTTTGTATCTAGAGTTTGAGAGCAATTAAACTTTCAAGAAAAAAAGAGGCAAAACGATGGGCAACTGTTTGCTTGAGGAATATGCTAGGTAAACAAATATGGTGCTCCTTAGCTCATTTTAGCTGGCCACGAAACAGTTTGCTAGCCAAACTTTTCAGCATGTTCTATTTAACTGAAATTTCTGCGTAGGCAAGTATAACTCAATTCTTTCCATAGCAGCAAATAAAGTACAGGAACACAAGAAGAGACATTTCCCATAATGAAAAAAGAAAAAACAAAAATCAAAAACCTTGCCAGGCTTAATAAACGGTCTTCAGAAATGCCAATGTGAATTTCTACTCTAAATAATCTATTCTAATTTCTACTCTAAAATAATCATCTAAGCAAGGTTACTACATTAGTCATCGAAACAACACTTAACTTTGGTACTGAACTTTTATTTCATATGGAAAAGGAAAAGTGTCATGTTTACTTTACCTTCAAGTACATCAGGTGCCGCTGATTTCCCTAAAGAGTCCTCAATCTTCTTACGTTTTCGTTCTGGTTCTGAATCCTTTAATCCAGACTCTTCATCGACTAAAATCATTAAATTTTCATAGAAAAATGTTACTCAAAACAGGCTTACAGCCTATAAACCTAACATCAGATAGTCTCTGCCTTCAAATTTATGGCTCATCTCCCTAAGTAAACCTTCGTTGGTTAATCCCACTTGGCCATTCTTCCAAGATTCTTCAATGTTAGGAATAAATGGACAAAAGCTAATGCGTATTTTATTTATATATTCCTCTCAAAAGAACTTAAAGGGTAATGGAAGAAGCCCAAGTTCTATAATTACTGTCAAGAGTTAACTAGAGTATGTTAAAGGGCTGAGCTGGGAAAGTGTGGATTAAGGAGGAAAAGACATGGGCAGAAAATAATTCTGATGCCCTGTACTGAGGCTCTCCCAATCAGGAAAAACTAAGCCTTAACTAACAGACTTAAGACTCTTGTCAGACAGAATCACTAGTGAAATTACAAATGTTAAAGCCTAGCAAAGCAAATAACATGTGAGAAACATCCAATGTTAGCAGACTCCGCATAATCTGATCTTGGGGTAAGACCAAAATGGGAACTGGTTCCAAGCAATCCTGGTTATTCTCAGTAGCTGTAATACCTTACTATAACGTGGTAGTTGAGAAATCTCCTTCACATATACACCACTTATTTAGCGTTTATGTTGTGTGAGATAAGCAGGTCAAATCATCATTATCCCTATTTCTTCATAGATGGAGAAAGCAAAACCAAGACACAAAAAACTATAGGTATGCCCAAGGTCGCAAGACTTGGACAGAGGCCAGAACCAAAGCTTCCGACTACAAGTTCAGTGTTCTCTCCATGCAACTGGGGCACACTCTTCAACAAATCTGAAGGGATGGACAGGAACTATGAAATCATTATTCTTTGTGTTACAAGTCATCAAGTCCTAAAGAGTCAATTAAAAAAGACTATCTCCCTTTCCTTGACTTGATTAAGATAGCCTCTAGTCTCTTCCTATAAAAGTTTATTCCCTCATCAGAGTAATAATAAACTTTCTCAAACACATTTGCTCCTAATAATCCAAAGGAAGTAAGAGTAAAAAATATATAAATATAATAATTACATTAGAACAAGTATTTTAGGGGGCGGGGCGCCTGGGTGGCTTAGTCGGTTAAGCGTCTGAATTTCACTTAGGTCATGATCTCGCGGTTCGTGGGTTCGGGCCCCACGTCGGGCTCTGTGCTGACTGCCAGCTCAGAGCCTGGAGCCTGTTTCAGAGTTTGTCACTCCCTCTCTCTCTGACCCTCCCCTGCTCACACTGTCTCTCTCTCTCTCTCCTAGAAATAAAGAACAAGTATTTTAGGTTTAAAATTGTTTAGAAAATTACTTTTGCTTCTGCTAGGTCCTTTTGTCAAACGTACTGTCCATTAGAAGAAATAAATTGTTATATAAACAGTATGTAAGTCATCTTTATTCTTCTGCTGAGATGAGGCAGTTCTAGGCAAGCCGGTAGTTGTAAACAGAAATCCTGGGAGAAAACCACTCTTACGAAATCATGCTAGGAGCTATTTGTCAGATTATCAAACTAGTAACTATAGTTTTGGATCAAGGAGAAATTATGGAGAATAGACAAAGAAGAAAGAGTACCCACTTGGCCACAGGAGAGAGTTTCAAGAAAGAAGACATGATCAACAGTAACAAATTATGCAGAGAGGTCAACTAAAACCAAATCAGGAAGAAAAGAAAACTTAATAAATCAAGCTGGGAGTTTCTTTGTCAACATCAATTTCAGGAAGGTAGATTATAAAGAAGCCAAGATACATTCAGTTTAATGAGAAGAAGTGAAAACAAGTGATTCCTTCCAGATACTTTGCACTGAAAGCAAAGAGAAGGGACCCAGAAGGATTCTCAAGTTAAGGGCATACTTTTTTTAATGGGAAAGACTTGGCTGTATTTTATATGTGAGGTGCCACGGTAGATCAAATACAAGCTGGTAGAGAGGGGAGATTCTCTATTTGCTCTGGTAAATGGAAATGAAAGGAAGGCTATACAGGGAGGAATGGGCTGAGTAATGCAGTAGGTGATATAGAGGGGGGAAAGACTTATATTACATCTGGTTAGGAAATGAGGAAGAACGGAGGCCTAGAAAAGACTATGCAATAGCACTGAGGGCCCAACTGAGATCAGAGTCAATGAACTTGGACTAGATCACAGTTGGTAGTTTTTCCTTAAAGAAGATAGGACAGAAAAGCAAGAAGGCAAGGAGGGTACATCAAAGAGAATGGTACAAAGGTAGTGCTGTTTAAAGTCATCTGAGTAGTGGATTTTTTTTCTTGAACTCTCTGAAATCAGTCAACTTGAGACATGGGACTATATACTTTTTTTATTATCCTTTTTATAATTTTGCTATGAATATAATTGGACACAGTGACAAAATATCTGTTGAGAGACTAGAGTATTCACTCTCACTAGACACTGGTCCCTATTTGTTTCAAGATACATTTTATCAATGTTAAGGCATCTTGTTTAACTCATTGGCTAGCTGCTTGGCAGCCTCCAGAAAGCAAGGGATCTAGGTCCACAAATAAGAATTAAGCAATGATTTCTACTTGATGCTGTAATAGGGTCAGAATAAACTTCTGTGTATCATTTCCACAAATTTGTCCTGTTCTATTGTCACATTCTATCACAAAAGGATTGCCTACTATTCTGTTATCCCATTCCATTATATTCCATTATCTTTAAGTTACAAAGACAAAAACCTTTAACCAGATAAGGCTGCCTTCTCTTCCCCACCCCCACCTCCCAGTCTATCTCACTGCTTTTCTACTTTTCTTCTTAGATGGTAGACCTTTGGAATTTCAATGACTACCTTGTGTTGTGTTTCTCTCTACATTCCTCCCCGCTTCCATCAATCTTGGTTTACCTTCACTAATTTGGAAGGCCTCTTCACCTTTCACTGGTTCTGTTGCAACAGCTCTTTCCGATGGTAGTGTTTTCCCAATTCTAACTCTCTTGGTTGGCGTTTTAGCTTTAAAGAGAAAGTCTAATTTATTGCTATAGTAATAGCATGCCATTCTTCAGAAATTATTTTGATCTTCCTAAAGGGAACTAAACCTATTACTCTATACCATCAAGATATTACATGAGAGTGAAATGGTACCTTTATAAATTTTTCTAAATCCTAAATCTAAGGAAAAACTGGGAGGCAGTCTGGTATAATAACATCCTTCTACTCATCAAAGCTGTGTTTTCCAGTAACAGAAATATAGAATTTTCATTCCAATTATAATTTGGGCACTCTAGTTTGCTTTCCAGCTTTGTCATCTTTTTTTTGAAGTATGGTAACCTGGGACAAAGTCTGCTCTGTAACTAAAATAAATCTGTGAACTTGTACAGCTTTTTTTTTTGGATAATATCACTGGGCATATAACTACTTGTTGCCTTCTTATATTAACACAGGGAAAGTTATTAGTCATGCTGCAAAATCTGTTTTTTAAATTTTTAATGAAATACCCTCAATAAAGCAGAAAAACTACCACTTTTAAGTATCTACCTGCTAAATGTCTTTCAATCATGGTTTTCAGATCATCTTCCATAACATTCTCATTTATTGGACCAACGTGGGACAAGGCCTCAAGCTTCAACTTCTTTGTGTCCACCGCTCTCTTTTTTCTATCCCCTCTTTTATCTGTGGGATGGTCATTTTTGCTTGGTGCTAATTCAACTTTTAAATCACTGTCTCCATCTTCCTCCTCTCCAACTTCATCAACAGTAACAAAATTAAGCTCTTCTTTAAGGTTGTTAAAATCTGCCAGGGAGTCTTCATCCTCTTCAGTTACTTCATCCAAAGTCACTAAATGCAAATCACTGCTGTCATCCTGTATTTCATCTACAGTAACCAAGGTAGAAGGGTCTTCAGGCATCTGAGAAGAAATGAAACCAATGGGATCCCTTCCGTTATTTCCCTCATCTCCTTTAGTATTTAAAGTAGTAAAACTTAGGTCTGCTGATTCATTTAAAGGTAGCTCTTCAACTTCTCCAATTTCATCCACAGTTACCAAGCGTTCCTGTTTGAGGAGATCTTGCTCTTCAGCCACTGACAGTACAGTAACATCTTTAGGTTCACTATGGGAAATGCAATCATCTTGATCAATTAACTCATCTAATGTAAGAAGTGAATTTGAATTTTTTACCATTTCTTCCATATTTATTTCTTCTTCATCAATTACTTCATCTACAGTGACAAGAGCTTGTGCTAGATGTGCAGCTCCATCTTCCTCTTCCCCAATCTCATCCAATGTTACAAAAGATAATTCCCCCTCAATAACACGAGGAGAAGAACTTTTCCCTTTCTTCTTCTTTAAGTTAAGTTCAGAGGAAGGAGTATTTTTGAGAGCTTCTTTTCTTTTTCCCTTTAGTGGGTTCTGCTTGGCTTGAAAAGGATTTACTTCTTCTATAACCTCATCCACCGTGACAAATTCATCCAAATTAAATGGAAATGATGATTCCTGTTGAAAGGATTTAAAAAAAAAAAAATCACAGAACTATGAACAGAACCAGTTACCAGAACTGGTTAGGTTCCAAATAATCCCAGTAAATGTGCATGAAGTATCATCTGGAGAATTTCAGGGCAAAGAAGTTTCCTATAGGGGCATCTGGGTGGCTCAGTTGGTTAAGTGTCTGACTTTGGCTCAGGTCATAATCTCACAGTACATGGGTTCGAGCCCTGTGTCAGGCTCTGCTGAATGCTTGCTCAGAGCCTGGGGCCTGCTTCGGATTCTGGGTCTCCTTCTCTCTCTGCCCCTCCCCCACTCTTGCTCTGTCTCACTCTCTCAAAAATAAATAAACGGAAAATAAAATTTTTTAAATTAAAAAAAAAAAAGTTTCCTATAGGCTGAGAGAAGCTGGTTTTTAAAGCCCCACAAATGAATGAGCTCTATTTCATACTAAATAATACCAAAGGTAAAATCTTAACAATATCAACCTAATTCCACCTTTACTTAATTGCAATAAGATTACAATTATTTCCTAAGTGATATATGAGTTTTGAAATACGAAGCACAAAAATACTACATTTAAAAGCACTTATCAAAAAATTAAAAATAGAACTACCCTATGATCCAGCAATTACACTAGGTATTTATCGAAAGGATACAGGTGTGCTGTTTCAAAGGGACACATGCACCCCAATGTTTACAGCAGCACTATCAACGATAGCCAAAGTATGGAAAGAGCCCAAATGTCCATCGATGGATGAATGGATAATGAAGATGTGGTATATATATTACTCAGCAATCAAAAAGAATGAAATATTACCATTTGCAACTACATGGATGGTACTAGAGGGTATCATGCTAAGTGAAATTAGTCAGAGAAAGACAAACATCATATGACTTCACTCCTATAAGGGCTTTAAGATACAAAACAGGTGAACATAAGAGAAAGGAAGCAAAAATAATATAAAAACAGGGAGGGGGACAAAAACATAAGAGACTTGTAAATATGGAGAACAAACAGAGGGGTTACTGGTTGTGGGAGGGGGATGAGCTAAATGGGTAAGGAGCATTAACAAATCTACTCTTTAAATCATTGCTGCACTATATGCTAACTAACTTGGATGTAAACTTAAAAAATTAATAAAAGTAAAAAATAAAAACACTTATTACAATAATGTAAAAAAATTGCTGTTCCCTGTTAAATGTTATCTAACAAGTGTTCTAGGAGACTTAATGGATTATTAAAAGTACCTCAAATGTAGCTGGAAAGTAAATAGGTAAGTAGATTGCCCCATTAATGAATTAAGATATGCAACATTAATATAAAGTTTATTCTTACTAAGTTAAGACTTAATGCCAAATAGAACTTCATTTGGGAAAAAAAAAGAAAACAAAAAAAAAGCAACAGTATGTGGGGAGCCTGGATGGTTCAGTTGGTTAGGCATCCAACTCTTGATTTCAGTTCAAGTCATGATCTCATGATTGTGACCCTGAGCCCTGCTTTGGGCTCCACACTGAGCATGGAGCCTGCTTGGGATTCTTTCCCTCTCTCTCCCTCTGCCCCTTCTTCACTTGCATGCACTTTCTCTCTCTCTCTCAAAATTTAATTAATTCTAAAAAGGGAGGGAGGGGGGAGAGGGAGGGAGAAAGCAGTATCTGTAATTTGAAAAACTGACAAAATAATTCTCAGCAGGTCTCCTACAAATTTAGTATGCTATCAACAATCAATTACTAGTATGTATAGCGACATTAAGACATATACCCAGTAAAGGGGGGCGGGGGGAGAGAAAAGAGGGAACATGTAAGCATCTGTAATATCTTCTTATTAAGACAATAGAAATAACTGTTATCCTAACTTCTGCTTCTTAAACTACTATCATTTCTCCTTGCCCTTAATAAAATAGGTCCCAATTCATCCCTTACCAGGGGAAAAAAATAAAATGACCAAAAAAAAATTCTATGAATGGTAGAAACCTAAAATATCAAACAACAAAAAAAACCTAAGACATTTATTTGGCAGTAGAACTTAGTATCAGGAAAGCAAATCTTAGAGCCCATCCAGTTAGGTTAAATTGAGCCATCCCAAAAGGAAGTCCTGTTTTCAAGTTTCACAAAATGTCAAGGACTCCAGTCAAACACCAGTCTCCTTTATACATGTGCTTTTATTTTGTGGTTATAACCTACTGCCCTCAATATAAGATTGGAGGGATTTTCCCATTTTAATTCCCTTCCTACCCCTGCATAATTTTTTGCTCTGCACCATGAACACAAACCATTTAGCCTCGCTTAAGATCAAAAACCAAATTGGTGGTAGGGTAAAAAATAAGGTTATCTCATTCCTGTCCCTTACTCTGTATCAAACTGATTGCTATAGGAGAGACACAAGTTATATACTACAGATGAACTCTTCTGTTGAAGGATAGAACAGAAAGCTTAGTGTTAGTGACTTGTTTCTTACCTCTTTAGATTTGGAACTTCTACCAGTGGTGCTTTTAGGATTCTTAGTGTTTTGCCCAGCCAAAGTCTGAAACATCAAGTAAAAAATATAGAAAAACGGAATTTACAACTATGTTACTAATGTCCTTTAAAAAAAAAAAAAAAAAGAATCCAAACACCAAACAATATCCAAACACATTTAATTATGGAAATAGTTAACAGGTATACCACACTAAGTCAACAATCATTTAACAGTACAGGCATCTTCTCTGTAGCTGTAGTTAAATTGTTTTATTGGTCTTTTCTTCCCTATAGCCACAATGTCTAAGTTGGGGCAATCAGTAAACTGATAAAGGAAGCTTCAATTTAAGAAAGAAAACCATTTCCCATTCAGAAGCAGAGTGCTAAGTCACCTCAGGACATTTGCTGGAGACTTTATTTAAAACCACAGTTACAGTTCTAACCACATTTTATCCAAATAACATTTTTCAAACCTGTTAATGAATCACAAACTTGAGTTTATTACTCAAATGTCTATTGGCTTAAATCAATGGAATCATTAAGAGAAAATGGGAGGTCGGGGGTGGAGTGAGGAGATGAAAGTATAAAACAAGATTACATCTCCTACTCCAAAGCTACCACAGCAGAGCTATTCATTTCAAAGACACACTGAGCCATTCTTCCTACCCTCCTCACCTTATTGTTGCTGTCATCCCGTTTCATGACGGAAGGTCTAGCCTCTGTTTCCTGAGATTGTTTTGTAATATCCCTGTAATCCAGTTTAGAATCCTTGCCTTGCAGGGCTGAGATCCTTCCACTGCCTCCTCTGGTAACACCGCAATGAGTGGGTCTGAATTTATTGCTGTTTTCAGCCAAGCCTGACCTGGCACCTGTAGGTTTAAGGAGACCCAATTCCTTCGCTGAAAGTTTCTTTTCAGCATTTATTTGATCTCTGAGTACAGATCTTAGAAGACTTTTCTGGTTTTCAGATCTTGAAGCTGTAGCTTTTACCTTTGGAGAGGAGACCATACCAGCCTTGATGCTTGATTTAGTGCCAGATGTATTTGATACAGCAAACATACTAGTTTTATTAGTTTCATCAGGCTTATTGGCCTGACCCATTCCTTTATTTGGGTATGTCTTGGTCACAGCATTTTCTGCAGGCTTTTCTTTCACTGCTGCCACAATCTTTTCCAACTTCTCTGTAATCATCCTAGCATCATTCTTTTCAGCTTTTCCTATTCCTATTTGCAGATCCAGTCTGGTTTCCTTACTATTAATTTCATACTCCTCCTTTTCATCCATGTTACTTTTCTCAGAAATTCCCTTTTTGTTCACTGCCTTCTCATCCCTGATGGAAATTCCAGGTACTAAGGCCACAACACAAGGAGACGGTATTATTTCTGAAACAGTTTCATGTTTGTCCACTTCAGCTACAGCTTCTATCATAGACTGTGTAATCCCAGAAAAGAAATCTTCTGCTTCAGTTGGAGATTCTTCTAGGATTCCTTTAATGTTCCTTTCTTCTATAAATGCACTGTCAGACCTAGATAATTCTGATTCAGGGTTAATGATTTCTGCCTCTTCCTTCTCAAAGTCACTAGCATATACCTGCTGATTTAAAACACACTCCTCTACATTTTCAGTGAATAATTCAATACTGATTGGAGTGGATGCTACAAGAGGAATTTCCACTTTGACCTCTTCTCCTTGAGTTTCAACTTCCAACGTTTCAATAGCAAAGTCAGAGTCACACAGTACTTTTTCAGGTTCTTCTACACAAGGTTCTTCCAGCTGTACAGAAGTTTCTGTTTCAATGTTGGGAACAGTTTCTTCTTCAACCTCACTAGGTTTAACAGAGGGACTATCAGCTGCTGTTTGCACCTCACTTTCATCAACTCGACTGTTTTTCAAGTCAGGGCTAAAAGTATTTAAAAACAAACAAAAAAAAGAACACAAACAAAAACACAAACAAAAATCAAACTATGATGAGAATTCAACCTTTATAAATAATCCTGTTGATGCCAATTGTTAAGACTTCCTGATGCATTAGTAATGAGCACTGGGAAATCCAGCCAATAGGCAATAAAATGGTTAAGATGTTTTGACATCAATATGTAAACAATAAAAATTTTTAAAAGAGCCTCCACTACACTGAAGATTTCTTTTTAGTTCAAAAGAAATAATGACAAAACTATATTCACTGATATAATTCTTCTAACCAATTTTTTTTCCTTCTGTGTCATGTCTGCACTAGACATGAGAAGGCTGAATGTGAATGTGAGACATCTCAAATTATTAAGATCTTCCCAAGAGTGGTAACTGAAATAATAAAATTATGTGTATAGTTCTACAATGAAACTAATAATCCACGCACTGAAACTTAAAATTTTAAGTGACTCTTACCTAAAATGAACGGGAAAAGAAACTGGTAGGGAGAAAAGGCTATATACTATATCAACTCTTTTCTTTTTTTTGATGTGAGACAATTCTTGTTTTTTTCCCAAGAACTGTATTTATTAATAATAATACCTAAAAGAGAACTTTCTTTGGACATATCTTTTAAATACTCTATTGGATTTAAAGTTAGAGGTAAAACTAATAGAATCATCTTAACATAAAGTATGTGCCTTTGGCTACTTGAGTGAAAAGGTGTATGTTAAAAAAAATCTTTCCAGTTACAGAAAGTAATTTAGAATTCTTAAGTTTTAAGTAAAATTATTCAGAAGAAATGGAGAAAATACATGCCAAGTATATACAATTGATCTTATTTCATTGTGGTCTTCCTAAATCCAAAGTAAGCAAAAGTGTATGTGATTCTATAATCCAACTTCTTTCACTGAGACAGAGACAGAGTAACTTTTCATATTAATGTTCCATAGATCAGAGATTATCTTGAAGAGTGACAGGGAAAATTTTAGCTTCCAAAACAATGTCCAGCATACTATCAACACAATCAAATTTAACAAAGACATCCACTTAATTACACTAGAAGCAGCACATTAGAGGAAGACATGAGAATGCCATTTCAATTCCTCATAGCAAAGAATATTGTTTTTCCTCCTGGTTTTCAAGAAAGGAGGGGATGAGACAACCCCTTGATATGATTCTCAGAGGATGGCTATATGATCTTTCAGTGAATGGAAGGCATATCAGTGTCCTGAGATGTTAACATTTCAAAACTTTGGAAAGAGTAAGTGCTACCCTATCAGGGTCTAATCACTTGAGACAATAAACTGGTCTTCCCCTCCAAAGATGGTTAAGTTTAAACTTCCAAAGGAAAAAATGTTCTAAAAGATCAGAGAAACACCTCTAGGTGAAAAGCTCTAAAGGCAAAGTTTGAGGTATTTAAGTTCAACAGTCAATAACAACAGACCTTAATCAATATGTATTCTATTCATTTATATAAACTTCCTTTATATGGTAAAAGTGTTTTAAAACTTTTTACTTGAAATAATTCATCTCCCTTATATTCAAAAATAGGTATGGCTGATTTTAAGTGTTCAAATCCTCCCAACTAGTCAAAATAAAACTTGCGGCCAAGTCCAAATATGACAAAGATAAGAAAAGGTTGTGACATTTAGTTATAGCAGTTATGTAAATATTATTTCTCAAAATGTAAGCTTTCATTTTTAAGTTTACAAGACTCATTTTTAATAAAGAAGATTAAATTCAAACTCCTGCCTCACTATAGAACTGAACCATTAACACTAAATGTTTTATAAATTGGGGCTATACATGGGGCGCCTGGGTGGCTTAGTTGGTTAAGCGTCCGACTTTCGCTTAGGTCATGATCTCACGGTTCGTGGGTTCGAGCCCCGCGTCGGCTCTGTGCTGACTGCCAGCTCAGAGCCTGGAGCCTGTTTCAGAGTCTGTGACTCCCTCTCTCTCTGACCCTCCCCTGCTCACGCTGTCTCTCTCTCTCCTAGAAATAAATAAAAATAATAAAATAAAATAAAATAAAATAAAATAAAATAAAATAAAATATAAATTGGGGCTATACAAAAACACCAAAGCTACTGGGCTGAAATGAAAACAATGGAGATGTTGATTCCAGGCTCCAGGACACAGTAAGCCCTTCTGCTTTACCATATTTAAGGTCTGTCAACAGAAAAAGCTATTATCTTTTATATGAATCACTATGCAATTCCACACTTCAAACAGAGACCATGGACCTACTTGGAAAATTGGTTTATTACCATGTTTGTTCATATGTGTTCATCTTTTTAAATTACAGTGCTTTCTTCATAGATTTCATTTACCAAAAGCTAACATCTAGTTTTCTGGCTAATATGGGAAAAACACCTAGGTGTTCATCAAGTTAGCCTGGGAAGTCAAATGAATTATTGATATGAAAGTTAAAAAAATAAAATAAAATAAAAAAGGCTTTTCAAAATCAAAGGAAAAAACAGTCATATTTTGGGAAATGGCACAAAAAAGAAACAGGGAAGGCATTCAGGATATAGGTATTTAATTTCCACCCCTGTCCCACTCCCATCTCCCCATAAATATCAGGGTTTCAAAATTTAAAAAAAGCTGGACATGAGAACAAAGGTTAATCCCATACCTTAAACTTTCCAAGAAATTTTAGACTACAACTTAACAATACTGGAGATTAGTATTTATATTTCAGATGGCCACTGGGTAGTTCCCAACATTATTAATGAGTTGGTGAAAACTACACCTTACATCCTTATTTGCAGCCTTAATTACATGTTAAGTAAATAGTATTTACATTGGGGGATTGAGAACAGGCAAAATGTAGATTAGTATTAATAATCCATAGATTTCTTTTAAATAGGAAATATATTTAAATACACTGCACTAATTATAAACAAAAGAATCACATTCAAGATGAATTAGCACCTGAGAATGCTTCAAAAACAAAACAAAACAAAACAACACGAGCCACCAGTATTTTCCCAGGATCATTTTACTCCAATAAAGAAATGTGAAGCATTCAGGTCGCATTCCATATCTTTTTCTCTAATGTCACATAAAACTGCAATATGGAAATTCAGTTACTAGTATTAGAATTTTAAAAATGAATTTTTTTTAAGATTAAACAATTATCTGTAAATTTATTAAGAAGTTATCTTTGGGGTGCCTGGGTAGCTCAGTCAGTTGAGTGTTTGACTCTTAATCTCAGCTCAGGTTATAATCTCATGGTTGGTGGGTTTGAGCTTCATATCAGGCTCTGGCTGACAAAGAAACTGCATGGGATTCTATCTATCCCTCTCTCTGTGCCCCTCCCCTGCTCATGTGCACAGGAGCTCACTCTTTCTTTCAAAAATAAACAAACTTGGGACTCCTGGGTGGCTCAGTCGGTGAAGGGTCTGACTTTGGCTCAGGTCATGATTTCACAGTTCGTGGGTTCAAGCCCCGCGTCAGGCTCTGTGCTGACAGCTAGCTCAGAGCCTGGAGCCTGCTTCAGATTCTGTATCACCCTTTCTCTCTGACCCTCCCCTGCTCACACTGTCTCCATCTCTCTCTCAAAAATAAATAAAACATTAAAAACTAAATAAATTAAAAAAAAGAAAGGATCTCCAATCTTAAAAGGTAAGTCAAAATAATAAGAGGAAAAAAATGACCAGAACACAGAAACTAGCTGTTCTTGCAGACCTGAAACTATCTCAAATGAAACACATAAAATGAATTTTTGGAAGAGCTTACTCAATCAGCCAGAGTTAGTGTGGCCAAACTGTAGGCTAACGTATGTTACATGTGGCATTACCATTCATTAAGCCCTCTGTGGGCTTCTATATTCAACAGTGATGTTGGTTATTACTTCCTAGACAGGTGAACATAATTGGTATTGATGATGTACAATTTTTAAAAGTCTGTACTGACACATACAGCAAACCTAATTGCTTTAAGTTACCAACATATTTTGAAGTACTCTCAATCACCTTTATCATTTATATAAGAATTATATACATTATTTATCATTTATGTATGAATTACTAGAAAAACTGGAGCACTTAGGTTGCTCAAGTCAGTTGAGCATCTGACTTCAGCTCAGGTCATGATCTCACAGTTCATGAGCTGGAGCCCAGCCATCAGGCTCACTGCTGTCAGCACAAAGCCCACTTTGGATCCTTTGTCCACTTCTCTCTGCCCTTCTCCCGTTCACGTGCCCGCGCGCGCACGCTCTCTCTCTCTAAACTAAACAAACATATGGGGCGCCTGGGTGGCTTAGTCGGTTACGCCTCCGACTTTCGCTTAGGTCATGATCTCGCGGTTCGTGGGTTCGAGCCCCGCGTCGGACTCTGTGCTGACTGCCGGCTCAGAGCCTGGAGCCTGTTTCAGTCTGTGACTCCCTCTGACCCTCCCCTGCTCGCGCTGTCTCTCTCTCTCTCCTAGAAATAAATAAAACATTAAAAAAAAATTTTAAACTAAATAAACATAAAAAAATCACTAAGGAAAATCCATAAGACACCCTGCTTTTCAGGCATCTTAAAATCAGTGCATCAAATAAAACAAACTTTCCATACTGAAACACTTTCAAAATGCTCTTTCAAACTGAGAAGCTCTTACTACACTGACTCTACAAGGACAAATCACTCAGTATTAAAAAGGGAAAAGAATTCTAAACCAGTGATTCCCAATGAAAAGCAGTAAAAAGAAGGTAAATAAATGGTTAGTGCAAAAGTGGTTATAAGAATGAAAGTTACTAAGAGGGTGTACTGTATAGTCTAAACAAGGCTATGAGTCACTAGTTTGTGTAGACACATAAGAACAAGTTTTCACTTTTCATCCAAGTTTTCAAACATTATTTTGTTTTATAATAAAATTCCTTTCCCTCACCCCAGTTGTTTTCAAAAAGTATCAAAATACATACTGAATACTTTCTTTTTGGTTTTAAGTCAATGAAATTTTATTACTGTTTTAACTATTCTGGAATAGAAAAATCTAACAAGAATACTGATAACAGAATCAAGTTGTTCAAGAGTCTTAGCAAAACATTTCATAAAGTCATATTTATGTATTTAATTCAAATTGAGTTTACATATTCAGTTTTTCTAAAATATCAGTAAATACCTGAAAGAGACAAAAAAACAAAACAATGCTCCCTCAGTCAAAAACAAAAGCCCACAGACACACAAAGCGCCACCACACTTCATATATATAACACAAAATGGACATGAAAGCTATAAACTTTTTGCTACAAGTGAACAATTACTATAAAAGGCAGAAACAAAAATCAGTAATTAACACTATGCAAAAATGATGGCAAACTTAGAGCAACATACCTTTCTTTTCCTAGTTCTGGGTCTTTGTCAGCTTGAGCCTGTAACATAATTCCACATTTCATTAGAGGGTATTCTACTGGATTTTAAATATTTAACCCATCAGTGGAATGTTTTTAATTCTTAAAATCTAAGCTAAAGAAACAAGACCACATCTTAAAAATATATCAAAATGACTAGTTTTCAGTGTCTGCATAACTTTCAGATACCAGAATTTTCCTCTCATTAAAGAGCCCTAAGGTAGGTTATAGAGAATAAGTGACACACAGCAATTAATGACAGAAAGTCTATGAATGTTGATATAAACAGGAAACTTTTTTAACTTTAAAAGCTTAGAATTACTATCTTTTTTAAAAGAATAAAAACCATCAACCTGAAATACCAACATCTTCAGTGTGCAATTATTTAAAAAGACATCTACTTATAAGGAAGATTACTGAGGATGGATAGAGGGGTGTTGGGTGGTAGGATGGGCTAAATGGGCAATGGGCATTAAGGAGGGGACTTGTTGGGATGCACAGTGGGTTGTTATAAGTAAGTGGTGAATCACTAAATTCTGTTCCTGAAATCAATATTACACTATATGTTAACTAACTTGGATTTAAATAATAATAAAAAAATCTAAAAAAAAAAAAAAGCTTTCTATTCCAAACACCTAGAAATGCTGAGCAAAACTTAACAATAATCCTTATAAACATAATTATATCTAAACCACCAAAAAAGTAATGTCCTAGGGTCCAAAATGGAAGCGGAAATTAAAATTCAATGCAAATGGGGGCACCTGGGTGGCTCAGGTCATGATCTCATGGTTTGTGAGTTTGAACCCTGCACTGGGATCTCTGCTGTCTGGGCAGAGCCTGCTTCAAATCCCATCCTCCTCTCTCCACCCCTCTCCTGCTCACACGCATGCACACTGTCTCAAAAATAAAGAAACTGACTGACTGACTGACTAAAATTCTTTGCCTATGTAACCAAGCACTGGTCCAGGCAGTGGGCACATCCGTGAACAAAATAGCAAAAACTGTCTGTTCTTTAGAGCTTATATATATCAGCTATATGCTTTCTCTGAGGGAATCATGTGTATTCTGAGTTGAGAATTACTATCTCTGTATTTTATCAGATTAAAAAGTGAAATTATACTTTAAAGAAACTGAATCATGTGCCTAGAAGGATTTCTGGTGTAGATGATGGGAGTCCCAGAGTTTAAAGGCCTTCTTTACTGGGTCATCTTGTTGGGTATTCAGTATACAGTGTAATGATACATAAGAAAAACTGAAGATGGAGGTTGATAAGCCCCAACCACAGTATTTACAATTTAATCTTCTCATTCACAGGAAAAGCTTAAGGGGTGGGCAGGCGGGGGGTAGCAGGAGCTATATGACAGTAGAGGAAATCTATACCAGATACCTGTATTAGCTAACTTGCTTCTTTATTCATAAATGAGAAAAACAAATGCACAACAGAGAGCAAGATAAGCATACAAAACAGACTGAAGATCTTTCAGAGAACTGAAACCAGTTCCAACTGAAATCCACAAAATCAGTTACAGGTGTTACTTTGAGAAAGAATAGTAAACTAAAATTTGAGAACGGAAAATAATCAAAGAAATAATAAGAGGAAGACTTTCCTCAGGTGAAGGAACACACCAAGCTTTATAAATTCACTGAGTGCTCTAAGTGGGAGATATAAAGTAAGTCCCAAACCAAGATAAAACCTTCTTCCCTGTTGCAGCGCCTGGGTGGCTTAGTCGGTTAAGCGTCTGACTTTCACTTAGGTCATGATCTTGCGGTTTGTGGGTTCGAGTCCCGCATCGGGCTCTGTGCTGACTGCCAGCTCAGAGCCTGGAGCCTGTTTCAGAGTCTGTCATTCCCTCTCTCTCTGACCCTCCCCTGCTCACACTGTTTCTCTCTCTCTCCTAGAAATAAATAAATTAAAAAAAATATTAAAAAACAAAACAAAACAAAAAAAAAAAACTTCTTCCCTGTGCTAGCCATACTGATCCTCCTTGAAGTTCCTGAATCATCAACTCTGTCCTTAAGGACTTAGCACTTGCTCTTCTTTTTTAAAAACTTCCCTTCCTTTTTATTTGTAGGGCTTGCTCTCTTACTTTCTTCAGGTCTCAAATAACTATTCCTCAGAGGGGCTATAAACTTGACAACTCTAAAATACACATTCGCCCCCCCTACCCCATCTATTACTCTCTACCTTTTTATCTTGATTGGTCTAAACAGCACTTCATAGCATTTTTTATCATCTGATATGTGTGTGTAAAAGAGAGAGAGATTTATAGTCTTTCTTCTCTACTAAAATACAAACTCCTAGAGGACTTGGAACATCAACTCCTGTTTATCGATGTATTCCAGTATCTAAACTGTCTAAACCATCTAAACCATGCTGGCATATAGATAAGCAGTTAGATAAATATCTGCTTAATGAATTAATGAATAAATGCTGAAAACTTTGAAAAGAAAAAAAAATACATAAGATATGACTAGGATCATCCTTCTCCTTAAAAAATATAGGTTAAGGGGCACCTGGCTGCCCGGCTCAGTTAGCAGAGCATGCGACTCTTGATCTTGGGGTTGGGAGTTCAAGCCCCATGCTAGCTGTAGAGAATACTTAAAACATAAAATCTTAAAAATAAAGAACAACAGGAGCGCCTGGGTGGCTTAGTCGGTTGAGCGTCTGACTTTCGCTTAGGTCATGATCTCGCGGTTCGTGGGTTTCGAGCCCCGCGTCGGGCTCTGTG